>CM077124.1:19805970-21134440 GCA_039645545.1 Dendrolimus houi
ATATTGTTAGACAGGTCTTTAAATGACCAAGTTGTTTCTTTACGTGTAAGTAGTAAGGAGATGTAGTTCCCTATAATATCGTACAAAGACTTTTTAAATTTTAAACTAGACATCGGAAAATTCTAAAAAATCAAGTAGATAGAGCTTAAAACATGGTTTTCAGAAAAATTGTATTGGAGAAGATTTAAGTCGATGTCCAGTTCTTTCCGAGGTCACGTTTTGATTGAATTATGTTTTGATTTTCAGTGCAGTATAAAAATCGACAATCTAATAAGGGTTACCACCTTAATAGTAGGGGAGGCCAAGCGGGGACTTTGGGATTTACTCTAGCGTGGCAGAATAACATAAGGGGAGAAACCTTGCATGCTATTATGTACCCCCACCATATATTAACCATTCATATAGGGTGGGGGTATTTTTTATACTTCAAATTTTTATTCAAGCCGTCAGATTATGGAAATTCCTCCACATAATTGTCAGATTATGGGTCAACACGACAAGGACATCAAGCTGAACCGTCTGTATATTAATCTGACACGCTCGAGTATTTCAATATTTTTTTTTTTTGCATTTTCAAAAATCGGCCATGACTTTTGGTCGCATCCAAATCGTCAGTCTTTTGAATAGGAGTTCCTTTAGGGTTTACTTAACATCCCTTTTGAATATCTGACGCGCTTGAGTATTTCTGTGCGACTCTATTTTTTTTAAACCTGTGTACAGGTTTAAAAAAAGAGCTCCAGTGAAAGGGCATACATAATATAACCCTTTTTCTTTTTAGCATCTAATCTTCACAATCCAAAAGGTCCCCACGACGCTCGAGTAACTCCACATTTAGCATCTTGGGCTCCCCTACTATAAATATCTGTTCCTAAATACTGTGTAATACGTCTTACGTATACGTAGTTAGATGTAATACGTCTTTTACCTTATCAATTCGCACATAAGTATGTTATTTCAAAGTGTGTTCGTGTTCTGGATCTACTTCGAACATAAACTGATTCCATGAACATAGGAAGATTCCAATGTTCATGGATTGATGATTTGCTTGCTTTTTTTGAGATAAAAGAGATTTTTTATCCCAAAAAATCATTCAAGCGACGCAAATATATAAACACTTAATGAGAATTATTTATTTGTGTCGTTTGCTGTTGAGACACCTGGACCGTGGGGTCTTAAGGCCATGAGCAAAGTGAGATCTACAAAGAGCTATCAAAACGACTCATCGATTCTTCAATTTATCAGATGTTTGGTGCCTACCTCGGGCGATGGATCATTGTGGCAATTCAGCCAGATAACGTAGCCAGTGTTCTGGGCATCTTACCGACAAAAGACGCTGACTTAGGCCCATTATTCTGCATACTTAGAGTCTTAAGGGACTATTGGTAGAATACAATATAAATATCTAATATTTAATCCATGCAGGAACAGAGAAAGAATACAATTTCCTGCGGCCGGGCGATCTGCCGTAAAAGGCAACAAAACAACCTACAGCCAGGTGGTAGGATATTTGCCCGCGTGGATGGACAACTCTACTGGTCTAGAGTATGACACCATAACAACCTTGAATTGTTCCTGCATTAGTGGTTCAAGTCTCCCTTTAGAGAGCGGCAGCATATTGGTAGCCCCTTTGGTGCTAAAAATGTCTATAGACGATGGTAACCGCTTTTCATCAGGTGGGCTGTATGCCTGTACTGCTGAACTCGTAATATAAAAAAAAGTTAAGTTTTTTTATTGTATTGTTACGAGTTACGGGACTCGAATTAAAATGCCGTTTGGAATTACTATAGGATTTATTAAAACTATACAAACACGTATAACATAGGTACCAATATAACTGAACGCAACCAGTACAAACTGCACGATTCAATAACACGCGATAGGTCCGTCACTATTTAGCTTATCGAATATACACACGTCTTGCCCGTATCGTAGTCGTCGCTTGACTGCCTCACCCCTCCCTTTGGGCATCCCTTTTATTTTGCACAAATACAATATGCCTCGACGCAAAACAGGACATGCGACAGGACTGAGATAGCTCATTTCTTCGGGCATGTCCAAGACACGAGCGACAGAGTTTTCGGGCAGTACCCTTCCGCAGAAGTAATCGTCCTTGGAGACTTTAACGCCCACCATACCGAATGGCTGGGCTCTCCGAGGACTGATTTGCCAGGTACTACTGACCGCGACTTTGCTCTCATCTATGGTTTCACTCAATTGATCACGGGATTTACTCTAATACCGGACCGAGTGGACCACGAGGCCCTCTTTGTTGGACCTTCTGCTGACCACACACCCTGAGAACCACCAGATCTTGGTCAGAGCTCCTCTGGGATCCTCTGACCACTGTTTGGTGTCCTCTGAAGTGCCCATTCCTTTTCCCCAACGGGCTAATCCCAATGGGAAAAGGAAGGTGTGGCGATATGGGTCAGCAGATCGGGGTGGATTGCGCGAGTTCTACGCATCCTACCCCTGGAGGCGGCTTTGTTTCTTCACGGATGATCCCGACACTTTCGCAGACTTAGTCGCCGAAGTGGTGTTACAGGGTATGGAATGTTACATTCCTAACTCTGTAATCCCAATCGGGGGCTCAAGTCAACCATGGTTCGATAAGCTGTGTGCTGAGACTGTTAGCCAAAAGCAGGCAGCTTAGACTTCCGATCTGAAAAAGAAATACAATGCCGCCACCTGGTCCCTCAAAAAGCGGCTGGCGAGAGCAAAGTTTGAGCATATCGGCAGAATAGGTAAACGGCTTGCTCGCTATCCTTCTGGAACGCGAGCATTTTCGTCGCTTGCCAAAGCTGTCGAGGGCTGTTTCTGTCAGCCGTCCTTTCCATCATTGCGCACAGCGGACGACCAACAGGCTCGTACCGCAACAGATAGAGCCGAACTTCTGGGCAACATCTTTGCGTGCCAATTCGACACTTGACGACGGGGGAGCAACCCCGCTTACAGCAACGCGGTGTGAGAGCTCTATGAAAGAGATTCGTTTTACCCAAAAAGCGGTTCGTAGAGCTCTTAGCTCCCTCGACGTCAAGAAGTCGTCCGGGCCTGACGGTATACCTGCTGTTGTGCTTAGGACATGTGCTCTAGAGCTTTCTCCAGTCCTGGCCCATCTTTTTACACTTTCTTACACTACTAGCTGTTCCCCGTCTTCGTGGAAGGTTGCTCTTGTGTATCCTATCCCAAAAAAGGTGATAGAACTGACCCGCCCAACTACCGGCCTATAGCGATTATTTCCTTGCTCTCAAAAGTGATGGAGCGGATTATCAACGGACAACTTCTGGGTTACCTCGAAGATTCCCAGCTACTCAACGACCGACAATATGGCTTCCGCCTGGTCGTTCCGCTGGGGATCTATTGGTATATTTAACCCACCGTTGGGCAGAAACTGTTGAGAGTAAGGAAGAAGCCTTGGCAGTCAGCCTTGACATCGCTAAGGCCTTTGACCGGGTCTGGCATAGGGCACTTCTTACGAAGCTGCCATCATACGGGATAGCTGAGGGGCTTTGCAAGTGGTTATCCAGCTTTCTTGGTGGGCGCAGTATCAAGGTCGCCG
Source organism: Dendrolimus houi (assembly GCA_039645545.1). Classification (NCBI taxonomy): domain Eukaryota; kingdom Metazoa; phylum Arthropoda; class Insecta; order Lepidoptera; family Lasiocampidae; genus Dendrolimus; species Dendrolimus houi. Next base: position 19,809,527 of record CM077124.1, read on the forward strand.
TCGACGGTTGCTGCTCTACCACCAAGCCTATCAATGCTGGTGTGCCTCAAAGCTGTGTGCTGTCACCTACACTGTTCATCCTGCATATCAATGATCTGCTGTCTATAGAGAACATTCATTGCTATACAGATGACAGTACAGGTGACGCCAGATATACTAGCCGAGCTAATGTCCCTCGGTCGCTAGTGGAAGAAAGTCGGGTCAGACTTGTGTCTGAAGTGGAGAACTCCCTGGAGCGAGTCTCTGAATGGGGACGACAAAATCTTGTCCAATTTAACCCCACGAAGACACAGGCAAGAATTCTCTGCAAAAAAGGCCCCATTTGTCCCTGCGCCACAGTTCTAAGGAACACCCCTTACCATCTCCAGCAGTATCGGGATTCTAGGCATTGATATAACGAACGACGTGCAGTTTCGGGGTCATCTGGAAGGCAAGGCTAAACTTGCCTCAAAGAAGCTTGGTGTGCTAAACCGGCCTAAGCAGTATTTCACCCCGCGGCAAAGACTTGTGCTTTACAAAGCACAAGTTAGGCCGCATATGGAATACTGCTCACACTTATGGGCTGGAGCACCCGCTTACCAGACTGACCCTCTGGACTCCATCCAGCGTCGCGCCGTTCATATAGTCGACGATCCCATACTAACAGGCGGTTTAGAATCGCTTAGCCTTCGGAGAGACTTTACGTCCCTCTGCGTATTCTACCGCCTGTACAACGGAGAGTGTTCCGAGGAACTATTTGATCTGGTGCCAACACCTCATTTTTATAACCGCACCGCTCGCCATCGACGGGATGTTCACCACCATTTCTTGGAGCTCCCACGCTCCACTACGCAAGGGTTCTCTAGAACGTTTATTCCGCGTACAACAACGATCTGGAGAGAACTTCCCGCCGAGGTTTTCCCTCTGCGCTACGACACGGGGTCGTTTAAGAAGGGCGTTATAAAATTTCTTAGAGGCCGGTATCGCGTTATCAGCGCCCCTGGTATTGCAAACGTCTATAGGCGACGGTAACCACCTTCCATCAAGTGGGCCATCCGCCTGTTTGCCTGCTTCAGGCAATAAAAAAAAACAATAACAACAAGAATTACTTCGACACACCTGCCTAATGACGGCCATAAAACAAGTACAATAATAATAGAATGTTTTTCTTAATTACCAATTCTAAACACAAAGTAAACAAAAGAAGGGCGGGTAATAAACCGGGTTTATGGCAGGCAGACGTGCATTTACTTTTTGTCGGCATGTAACACTATTTTAGTTTAGAATATTTTAGTTTAATAAATGTGTATTATCTTTAGTAAAAAAATATTAGTTTTTTTTAAATACTTTACTTATCCAAAAACCTTCCGTTGATTATCGCTTAATATCAGATTATTAACATCCCGAAATCCAGGCTAAGAACGTTAACGACCTGATATTATACAAGCTGCATTACTAATTGGTTCTGACAAGTAGATACATATAAATAAATCTACAATGTATTTCCTTTCTCTGCGGAATTCCTTATTGTCTTTGAAGGAAAACTTTGGATTCGTGCCAAAGTAAAACAAAAAGCGCGCCATTGTATTTTCCTGTCTTTAAAAAGAGTCTTTATACCAACGATTACCAGTAGGGAATGTGTACCATACATAAATAAAAATGAAGCTTAGTGATGAATCGTCTGATTTTTGGAATTGAGGGTATATTCTCATTTTTTGTAACTGCGAGATAATTAAATTAACATGTTTAGGCAAAGAGTTTCCTGATGAAATCACTCTTATTTTTGGACCTTACAAATTTTATAAGTAGTTCATATTGACTGTATATAAATTTGTGTAAATAGAACGAAGACAAAAAGCAATTTAATATATGTTATTTATTTTATTCTGAATTCTTATTTAAAAGTCACTTGTGTGTGCAATTAAGTGTGCAGTCTTTTTCAGCTTACCAATCAAAATGTATAACTTACTTTCCAATGTTCTTGTATTTTTGAAAGTGCTTAATCCTTAATCAAAATAAAGAATCCACGAGAGATCATCAATGAGCCGTTCCACGGTCCAAGCGTTTCAACAGCAAATGGCATACACAAAAAACTCTCACTGTAAGTCATACTAGTATTTACCTACAATAAAATAAAAACACATTGGATAAGACACAATAATAGGTCAACGTTACTAATTGAATTGGTTCAATTTTATCTTTTTGCCAAGAGATAATTACACTGTGTCAGTGATATCATAATATTTCATTATTATACAACGGAAATTGATTTTGAAATCAGTAAGGAATAAACCATACATTTTCCCAAAAAAATGAGGTTAGCAGATGACGTCTGTACGTGTCCCAGGTCTGTAATGAGAAGATGTCGTTTGTTTGTGCCCTGTTTTTCTTTTACAGAAAAATAAAATTCTATTCGACACAAGTTTGGCATAAGTCGTGGTAGCGTAATGGCTAGCGCACGTGTCCCAAACTCAGAGGGTGCGGGATCGATCCTGGCCGGAAAGCATGCACCACTTAGTCAGTTTTATGATCTAATGTGCATATTGTTACAATTACCACGTGATGCAACCTGCACACCGAGATAACCGATGTGTCAAACCTGCTAAGCCACCTTGGACAAGCGTGGCGGGTATACTGTCCTTTCCCCCCTAAAATGGGAGGCCCGAGCCCAGCAGTGGGACATTTATGGGCTGATATTATATTCGACACAAACTAACGCTGCGGTGCTGTAACGCATTCAACGGCTTCCAGCAGCCGGGTACACACGGCCGTAGGTAATGGATGATGTCTAACTTATTCTATGGGTAAAATTTTGCTGGAAGGAAAAGAAATCCAACAAAATTGAAAGGGTCTGCTAGAATATCTGCTTGTGCGGATAAGCTTTTGTCTCATGACCCATGTTTAGAGCAGTTTAGTAAGAAACAATAGTGTTAGTTTTACTAGATATCTAACTGTCGTTACAAATCATTCTCCTTTCTCCTACTTTATAAAATAATATAAGACTGAAACTGTGTCTGTAAATCTTAGATCACAGATAACGTTAAAAAGATCTTTACCAAAATTTACACAGTCAGAAACCCAGACAATGACCTGGCTTTATACGAATCAGTCTAGACCATTAAACGAAATGAACATTAATAATGTGCAATAATTTAAGTTAAACTTAGTTATAAAGTCTGAAAAATAATTATAATCGTATTGCCTTCAAAGTAATCCAAATATTTAAAGATTTTTTATTTTAGTCGTATATCTTCTTAATTGTGCATCTTCCAATTTCTGTATGATTATACAGTCGACTCTCCATAATTTGAAACTCAAGGGACCAGATATAAATTTCAAATTGTCAAGAGTTCAAAATTTGTTTTGGAAAGACATTGTTCTTTTTTGGATTCATTCTAATAGCACAAATCAAACATTAACATGACTCATTAACGTTGAAAGAAGACTGGAATGCGAACTTACTCATATCTCATTTATGTAAACAATTGACAGGTCTGTACATGTATGTAAACAAACGACAGGTATGTGCATGATAAACGCTTCAAATTATAGAGAGTAGGAAAGCCCGGACTTTAAATTATCGTAAGTTTGCGAACAAGATAATATTCCTTTCAACTTAAATTACCGAAGGGACCAATTATCATTGATTTTATTCAATTTATCGAGTATTTTTCAAGGGACCGGATTTTTTTTTCTAATTATCGAGAGATTCAAGTTAACAAGTGTCAAATTATCGAGAGTAGACTGTATATGTATGTTTATTTTACACAAATTATAAAAAATAAAACAAGAATTTTACGTACTTAGATTTAAGAATTAAGGAAAAGTAATTAAGTACGAATTAATCATGAACCTCTACAAAGAACTCTCAAAATGCATTGACACTTCAGGTGATCAGATGGCAGATTTCTTTGGACTTTGGACAAACTACGGCTATCTATGGCCGGTTTCTACATCTTAATATTCATTCACTTCCCTACCATGGGCTGAATTTTGACATTAGTTGTATGAAGCTTATGTCAAATTTTAACCGATAGTAAGGCAAATGAACTTTGGTAAGATATAGGAACTGGACACTAGAGGTAACATGGCCAGTCTACTGGTCACCATTGACTTTGATGACTTCAGTATTCCACTTATAGTCTTAAGGGATTATTGGTAGGATAGAATATAAGTATTAAGCATTAATTAATAAAGTTTTCTTCACTATAATAGTTTATAATATATCTATATTTTTTAAATCAATAATATTATACAGTACATTGAAGGTATTTAAAAAAACAACTAGTTTAGACTATATAAACGTCGGAAAACACGATGCAGTTTTTTTAGATTTCTTGTCTGTTTGTTCGGGATTCACGTAAAACCTACTGGGCTGATTTCGATGCAGTTTTCGCTGATCGACAGCAAATTTTTAGACTTAAAATCTGCACTATTTTTTATCCTAGGATTTTTTCCGGATTATTTAAAGTTTCACTGATCGATAGAAAATTTTATGTAATAAAATGTACGAGATTTTTTTATCCCGGGAGCGGCTTGTAGTTGTTCGGGTGCATAAAAATTACCTTATTCGGTCAGTTTTCACTACAACGATAGCTTACATTATTTTTAGATGCTACGGTTCTCTGTGTCCCGGGAATTCCAAGTCAACCGTGGACGAAGTCGCGAGAATATCCTAGTAATTATATAAAAAGGATATAGAAAACAGCTTTTAGCCTTGTTCTGAATGAAAGAAGTTGCCTACTGCCAAGTAAGTACGGTTTACAAAATTGATTTCTTATCAACTTTGAGACAGTCCTAAATATCGATGCTGTCAACTTTAATTTGAGTATTTTTCCACCAATGTGAAGACATTTTTATGGTACAGATAATAAGATTTTATGGTCACCATAACGCACCCTTCTCATTCACTGGCCTTGACTGTGACTTGCTCTCAGTAACAATATTTTTGGGTAGCTTTTAGAAGTAAAAGACAATAAATACAATCTTTATCGACTACGAGATTACTAGTTGCTACGGAAATATTATTTGACTGAAAGATGATTTTTAAACATTAGACAAATTTAGTCAAAGGAAAACTACACTTTAAAAATTACAGCAGAATGAAGGAAAATAATAACTCAATTATTACTTAAATTTTGTATTATCAGCACCAAATCGGCGAACGTTACTATTACGAGTTGCGAAACTCGAATTAAAATGCCGTTGGAATTATTATAGAGTTTATTAGAACTATACAAACACGTATAATACAGGTACAAATACAACTGAACAAAACAAGTCCAAACATAATGCAAAAAGTCGTAATTCAATAAAACGCGCAAAGTCCGTCACTATTAGATTCCCGATTGTAGTACACACGTCTCGCTTTGATCGCGGTTCTCGCTTGACTCCCTCCCTCAATCAGGCCATCGTTTTATCCTGCACAAGTGCAATATGCCTGGCCGGCTACGTGGACCGAATTTCCTAGAATCAGCTTATACTTTAAAATCCGTAACACCCGGCTAATGATTACAATACAACAATAGGCTGTTCTCTTGAAACGTATGCCAATAAATAAGTAAACAAAAGAAGACGATCATAAAATAATTACAATAGTTTCAATCTTATTAGTTATTAGTTCAAATGCCGACGGGTAATAAATGTGCTTCTACAAATCTGTACGTGGACTTTGTCTTTGTCGGCGCCTAAGTTGTAACAGTACCAAAAGATTTTTTAATCTTGATTTTTGTAGAATTTTTCCACTTTATAGTCCAAAAGTTTGAGAGGAGGGGGATATTGCTTTAGAAATCAATATTACTTCATTACTGTTTAAAATAAATAGTCATTGATAAATACTGTTATGACTTTTGAAGATATTATTATATTTATCCGTGCAGGAACGGAGAAAGCTTCCTGCGGCCAGGTGGCCTGTTGTAAGAGGTGAAAAAACAACCCACAGCCAGGTAGTAGGGTATTTGCCCGTTTTGATCTACTACCCCTGGTCTAGAGAATGTTGCCATAATAACCTTGAGTTGTTATACTCTTCAGAGAGTAGCAGCTCTTTTGTAACACGATTTAGTGTTACAAATGTCCATAGGCGATGGTAACCGCTTTCCATGCACACTTTCTGCTGAACTCATCCAATAAAAAAATACTGTGTAGGTATAATATTATTGTTACAAGCTACAGCACTCGAATTAAAAATGCCGTTGGAACTACTATAGAATTTATTAGAACTGTACAAACACGTATAAAACAAATACAAATAAAACTGGATGCAACCAGTTTACACTGTACGATTCAATGCAATTCGACACGCGTAAAGTCCGTCGTCTATATCGCTAATCGAGATTACTACAAACGTCTTACTTGTCTCGTAGTCGTCGCTTGACTGCCCACCCCTCCATTCGGGCATTGTGTTATACTCACTACACAGTACAAAGAAATTGGCCGCGCGCACTGAGTTTCCAAGTAATTTGCACACCTGCGAACGGCCACAAAGTCGAAAACAATAACAATAAGGATTAGTTCGACGCTAATGATGGTTATAAAACAAGTAGAAAAACAATAGCATGTTTTTCTTAATCACAAATTCAAAACACAAAATAATTCCTAAATCGTTTAAGACAATGAACTGCGCTTACGACAGGCAGCTGTACGTTTATCTTTGACGGTATGTAACATGAAAAAAATACTAACGAATGGTTAGTTACATATATGGCGTTAATCTTTTTTTTACTGGATTTTACTACAGCATTGTGTAGCGGCATATACATAGATTATATGTTACAGTTATATTTTAACGGCTATTTACTAATGTACATAACTGATTAGAAATATAAAAATGATCAGTCCTTATTATGTTATCTCGAGCATCAGTTAAAGAGACGAGTTTATAAGCTACTAATTTGAAGCCCACGGTTTCCCTCGCATTAATGTTACCCCACGAGAACTTTACATTTTTTCGGAATAAATAGTAGTCAATTTGCTATTCCAGATTAAAATCTATCTCTGTGCCAAATTTCAAGCAGATCCGTTTAGCCGTTCTAGTGTGATTGAGCAACAAACATCCATCCAAACTTTCGCATTTATAATAAAGTTACGAGTGGGCGGGACTCGAATTAAAATGCCGTTAGAATTATTATAGAGTTTATTAGAACTATACAAACACGTATAACACAGGTACAAATATAATCGAACACAACAAATCCAAACGTAATGCAGAAGGTCGTAATTCAATAAAACGTGCAAAGTCTGTCAATATTAGATTCCCGAATGTACACACGTCACGTCTTGATCGTAGTTGTAGCTCAACTGACCCCCTCTCTCAATCAGGCTATCGTTTTATACTTCACAAATGCAAATGTACCCGCCCGGCAACGTCGACATAATTTCCTAGAATTAGCTTGTACTTATAATCCGCAGCACGTGCGTGACTAATGATGCTTTGAGTGGCCGTAAACGAGTACAATACAACAATAGGCTGTTCTCTACAATAACTAGAAACGTATGCCAATAAAAAAAGTGAACAAAAGAAGACGATCATAAAAGGATTACAATTAGTTCAAATGCCGACAGGTAATAAAATATGCTTTTACAGGTCTGTACGTGGAATTTGTCTTTGCCGGAGCCTGAGTTGTAACAATATAGTATTTATAGAAAAGAAGAAGAAGAAATTATAATATAGTATTTATAGAATTTATAGCATTCTTGTAGTATATAGTATAGATGATATTATAGTTCCCCATTTAATAAATTCAAAGAACATCAACTCGCTACCTTCAATGTTAATAGAGTAGGTTCAATATCCATTGGACCATTAGAGGCGCGATACAAAGAATATAAAAGCCAATGGGGTACGGTGTTATAGGCTTTTCTTAGCTGTTTACCCCCCTATACCAGTGGCAGGTAGAGTAGTAAAACTCTAAAGCGTATACCTAAGTTAAAAAACAGGGTAAGTATAAGTTAATTAATTTAATTAATGTAAACGATTGTTAACGAATTAATGTAAAAATAATTAATTAAAGCAATACGTTCAAAGAAATATTCATACTTTGTAAGAAAATTAAAAACGGTCTTAATGCTTCTTTTAAACGCATGGTTGGATTTAAATTATTTTTCTTTGATTTCTCATTTAAGAAATTCTGTGTTTTGTAATGTTTACTTTTCTGAGTTTACCTTTATATTAGCTTCAATTGTAAATAAGGAAAAACGTCTCTATTATACTTTAATTTAATCATGTACTTAATATGTTCAATTTGTTCACGGAGCCTTAAAAGGGCCTCTTTCAAATAATCATATTGTTAAATTAACTCATGCCTTGAACTACTTTTTAAGTTTTTTTATTACTGGAATACAGCAGACAGCCTGACGACCCACCCGGTGTAAAGTGGTTACTATAAGTTAATTTGCAATATCAATATGCTTCCTGCCTCTAATGGGAGACTGGAACATGGCCACTAGTGCCGAAATATAAGTCAAACTTGTTATGGCTGCACACTCTTGACCAGCGCAAATGCCATTTTTTTAACAAAGGTTAATGCGATTAAAGACAATCCACCGCGGGGAAACCCGATAGGGACGTGTGGGATTCGCTACATTGGGGTGGCACCAGCAGCCCTAGGAAATGCTATTGCTACCCAAGTCGGGGATACCCACTAAAACCCCTCAGTGTTCGGTTCTTTGCCTTTATACTAGCGCTACGAGTTTATGGCCTAGCATCTACGTTAGGCTTTGGCAGGCAGTGGTCCATCGGCCTCATTCGTTGCCGGGAAGAACCAAGCCCTTAGCGTTTTTATTCTCTCTTTTGCGTGGGGCGGTATATGACGTGCTCCATGGGACAAGTGAGCTCGCGCGGAACATCGGCGCGCCCCCATCTTGACGGTATTACGTAAATGCCCCACCAGGAACAGCAGGGGTTTATACCTTGTTTATATTACATAAATTTCGACGGCAGAAAGCCGTAAAGTGGTTAGTGAAATGAAAAACGCTATCTGCGAACGTAGCATACTCTCGCTGCCCTCTTTCCTGACCACTTTCGACTTTGCTACCGTGAAAATAGGCATAATCTATATATAGCCTCGTCTTAAGCAATACATTGGCGGAAATGATTGGAACATCGACGTCCTGGCTGGTGTATGTCGTCCTTCTCTAATGTAATATAGACATATACTAAATCGATGATGTGAAAATAATGTAACATATCATCGTTCTTATCAAACTTTTTGTCCATCCAAAGGTTGTCTGGAAGAAATCGTAATAGGCTAATAGTCTGTTAGCTATTAGTAATAGTAAATGGACCGCCTATTGTATTGTAATTATTTAACTTTATCTTTTAACACACAATAAAGCATATTCATTCATTAATTCATATAGCTCGATATTATTAATATGCATTGGGAAGGTTAAGTAAAAGAAAAAAAAATGACCAGGAAACATTTTAGTAATCCCAAATACTCGTACTTTTCGAAGGACTTCCGTGAAACAGATATTAATCTATTCTTGTATTCAGAAAAACCGATTGATGACCTAAGTAATGAAATTGGCAGATAAAATATTTTCATCTTGTTTACAAGCATTGCCCGCCAAATATTGACACAGTAACTTATTAAACAGCAGTCAAATTCGGTACGATTCATAACTGCATATTTCTTGCTATAGTTGTCTATTCATGAATATTGTCGACATATCTTTACGTAATCGACAGTAAATTTTATATTAAAAAAATAGTTGATTAAGAAAATAAAAAATAGTAAAGTTGATCTAAAATTGACGTGTAGTCTCAGATGAACAAAATAGGCAGCCCGGATCTCTCAAAATGAAGCCGGCTAAAGGAAATCAATAGAGAATAGGAAGCCGATCGCGCCGCAGTGCGTTACGAAAACTTAGTGTTAAGTAAATAAATAAATAAAATCTTTATTTCATAGCCATAATGTACACGTATAATGTATAAAATTTGACAAAAACTGTGTAATATTTTCTTAAGTTTTCGCGACTTGTATACATAATAAAATTGTGTAGTCAGATGATTTCCAAGACCATGCTGTCATAATTAAAGTAATGGAACCATTTAGTTACTTTATTGTTTACTTCATACCTTTTAAGTGAAAATATTTTCAAATGTTTATAATTTTATTGTACCATGTGAGAACATGTAATGGCGTTTAGTAAAATATAATATGTTCTACAAAGTACTGTAGGACAAACCCTATGGCGTCGTTAGTCGTCGTCGTCGATTACAATGCGTTATTATAGTAATGTATAGAATATTATATAATTGTCTTACAAACAGAACATTTACGTCCAGATACAGCTAGTGAGTGGAGTGGAGTAAGTAATAAAATTGGTACGAATAAATATAGAATAGCTTCCTGTGAATACATTACTATTACACAGACAAAAACTACGTATACATGCATAAGTTTACGTACACAAGTTTTTACATATGCTTCACTTTATTTGACGCTTTTGTCACGTAGGCTCCGTCTATACTTTCATTCGTCTGAACCCGAGCTTTTGATTTACATGTTGGATCATTTTATCAAATCATTGATGGACTTTGATTGAGGTGCGTATATCATTCGCCTAGCTATAACTTGTCGGGTGGTCATGACGAATTTATAAGAGACCTGTTTTTATTTTATTTCATCAAAGTGGTTATCAAGAACTGTAATTTTGATTCAGAAATCAAAACTACACAATTTTGATATCATTCTCAACAATTTGACGGGCTGTTTTTAATTAATCAAATGTCATTTAGTTCAAATAATAATTATAATAAAACTTTATTTCAGACCGGGGCCCACATTTAGTTAGTGTGTTAGTTACAAGTGGCTTACAAAATGAAGTTAGTATTGTTAGTAGTTAGTTAACACTAAACTATTAACGTTATATAGCAACTCATGTCAATATACTATTATTTAATGCCGATGACTACCCCTATCCAATGTTTTTGGAAGGGGCAGTCAAATCTGACTGCTTATAGCCTTCAGAAGTCTGTTGGTGCTGTTGCGTAGGCGTTACATCAGGGAAGCGGATTTCTTTCGAACAATTGCCTTAAAGCCATCTGTGCGAGCCTCCGCAAACATTCCCGACGAGCTACGGCAATACAGTGCCGCGGCAACCCCAGCATCATTCTGTAGGCATTATTATATTGTACTTGATGACTCGTTACGTATAGTCCACCCACTGGCCGCTCGAGTAAAAAGACTGACAAAATGTGTTAAAAAGAGTAATTTTAACTTCAATTGTGCTTCGAGCCAATCTACGAGAATACATGTTGCCATGAACTGCCAACGCCCTACGCTGCCTCTCTATGTCTTCGTCATCCCTAAGGTCACTCGTTACAATATGCCCCAAATATTTGAACCTATCAACCATCTTAAGAGCAACGCCATTGAAAAATACGAAAGGGACATAGGTAAGTGAATGTTTGCGTATTTTAAAAACTAATATTTCGCTTTTCTTCGAGTTGTATCTACTTCAACCCATACTTTTTGTTGTATTGTACAACAATTATACAACAATGTCCTTACGGCATTGATAGAAGGACCCAGCAACACCATATCATCCGCGTAACTCATGTTCTTAAATCAAATTTCATCTATGCAGCATAATAATCTATATAATCAAAGCAAAGTGTCGAACCGAAACCGAAATATTAAGATTATGACTAAATTCTCACTACACCAAATGCGAGTTCTATGAATGAATAAAACCTTCAACACTAAACTAAAAGACATCACTGTGATATTGACTAATAAACAATAAACCACCATAATAGCCTCGGTTTTAAGACCACTGTAAACGAGAGATGTCTTGACAGACGATTGAAATTTTACGGTTTTAAGTTTCACAAGAGCGTTGACCTTTCGACATCGGCAGATATCAGAGAGAAGAAATTGGTAATTTATCAATTAATAAATATAACTCATTTAAAGTACTTACAGTATTATATATACATTACATATCTACTATTATATTGAAGGTGTTTCGGAGGCTTTTTAATGGAAAATTTAAGTCTGTATTTGTCAGAAAACCTAATTTTTGGGGCATTTAAATAATGATATTAGAGGTAGATATCATCTCCGATCTATGGTACTAAATACTGTTATAACTTAGGCTTCGACAAAGAAAAATTCCACGTACAGTCTGTAAAAGCACATTTTATTACCTGTCGGCATTTGAACTAATTGTAATCCGTTTATGATCGTCTTCTTTTTGTTTACTTATTTATTGGTATGCGTTTCTAGTATTGTGGAGACCCTATTGTTCTATTGTACTCGTTTACAGCATCATTAGCCAAGTGTTACGGATTCAGTACAAGCTGATTCTAGGTAATTATGTCGACGATACGATACAGGCACATTTGCATTTGTGCAGTATAAAACTATGTCCTGATTGAGAGAGGGGTCAGTTGAGCGAAAACCACGATCAAGGCGTGGCGTATGTACATTCGGGAATCTAATATTGACGGACTTTGCGCGTTTTATGGAATTACGACCCTCTGCGTTACGTTTGGATTTGTTGTGTTCGGTTATATTTGTGCCTGTGTTATACGTGTTTGTATAGTTCTAATAAACTCTATAATAATTCCAACGGCATTTTAATTCAAGTCTCGCAACTCGTAACAATACTTTTAGATGTTATTTGTAAGTGATAACTTTTCAGGTGTTGTTTTGCTGTACTGTTTTATTTTAGAAAGTCATATTAATCTAGGTAAAAATTAGAATGTTGATTGTGTGATTATTAAAAATAAATTTTCTAGTAGCAATAAGAACTCCGTTATATTGCGTTATGAATAAGACCTGGCTTAAAAGGTTTTATTGTAAAATAAAAAAGAAACAATTTGAAAAAAGAAAACTGGTACGTGGGGCATATCTTGGTGGAGAAACGTGTACGAGTACTGTGATTATATAAGCTGAAATGTATATTTTCATAAGTTTATATAATCACAAACCAAAAAAAAAAATAACTAAAAGCCGCCAACGTGGGTGAAGCACTTGAAAATATAAAGATATTATTATTTAAGTTCATTCCATTTCATTTCAACTGCCAATTCTTTAATAGAATTTTGATAAAACAGTTTACTTAATAAAAAAAGGGTTATTATACAATTGAAATATTTAGGTATTATTCTTAAGAGCCGTTTTTATTTGATGCTCGTTTATGGTATAAAAGCTATATTTTAATCGTACGTGTTTCTTTTTAAAACGCAATAATCTGCACTTGATGGCGGACAGAGAACAGTACATCTAGACTCGAAACCGAAAAAATCCTCATAAATAAATAAATAAAGATTTAAAAAAAAAACCGACGATATGCATGATTTTCAAGGCAATATATGCATGCATATATTGCCTTGAAAATCGTAAAAATATTACCTTCCACTCTAACTTTTGAAGTAAGAATTAGAAAATTCTGAAAAATTATAAAAAAAATTCAAAGAAAAGTGACTTGAATAATAAATATCACCTCAGCAGGTTTTGAGATATAGGGTATTTTCGTTTAAAAGATTTTTATAATTCCGTAACCAAATAGTAAAAAAATCATCATCTCTACAAAACTCGTTGTAATTCGTTCATTCCCACGCCGTTGCCCGATTTTCATTTCTATTCTAAATTTCAATCAAAACGTAACGCTTTAAAAATAAGAAAGAAACTTTTATAAATATATATATATATAAGGGTACTTCAAATATGTTACATAATATAACTTTACCGTCTGCCCCTTAAGAGTGGCAAAGCCAAATAATGGCATTTTTAGAGACACAAAAGTCAATATCAGATTGGGAACTGATTTGGTGGCTTTAACACTTCGTTCTAAATAAGGTCTTTTCACGGATGTAATTAACTTCAGGAGCGGGACATAATCGCGTCGAGCCGCTTAACCCGTCAGTCGTCGAGGGCGACCGTAATCATAGATTACCGGTAGTGATGACGAGAGATCGAGTTCTCGTAAACAACGTCTCGAGAACACAAAATATGTTACTAAAATAGAATGTTTTGAAACTACCTATTTTCAATCTCCCTCCTAGCTACAAAAATAAATTAAAATTTTACAACCCAATATAGCTTTGAGATCCTTGGCTAGTGAAATAGTTTGAAGATACGTGGCTAAAAAATAGACCTACTTGTATTTTTTAATTCAAATCCCTCCTTATTATGATTATATCTGTTATTGTACTGCCTGAGTTCAACGGCAACTAAGACATAAGTTTTTATACAATATGAAAAAGGTGACCGCTGTCACTGTTGTGGTCATTTTATTTTCATTGTTGTTGTGACATAAAATCAACTTAATACAAACTTACAAGTAAAATATATGATACTAAAATGATACAGTCGTATTGTAAGAATAGTTTGACTATCTACCCTTCTTTTCACCCTGGATAGCATTCACATATATCTGGCAGTGACCACCAGTCCTATATTGCTTCGTCAGATAGGTATCTGGCATAAAAACCTCTTGCTATCCGAGAAGGCACGAGAAACGAATAGTAGTTATGTTGACTATAATTTATGAATATATGGATTTCCTTAAATTGCAAAATTAGGTCAGAGGCTCGAGATCTCGAATAATCAACACCACTTAATTACGAGTACTCTCACAGACCCCATCGATATTAAAGGAATTGGATTATTTTCTTTGTAGAGACCAAATAAATTACATTTTGATCAACACCGATGCCCTTCGCTGAAACAAGTAAGGGATTGAATAAATTGGTTGCCGCATGCAAATGTAAGCAAGCATTGAAGGGGTTAGGTTTAGATTGAGTTATTATATTCCAATGTTCAATACAAGTTGTTTATATCATAATGGATATTTTACTAGAATTTCAATAAGTGACCTAAAGTAGCTTTACTAGTATAAAGCGGATATTGTTAAAATTACCATATCTTAAGCAGAGAACGGGAATAGATGTGGATCTCAGATAGATGGATATACTTTAATCGCTTGTCTTCAATGCTGTCACTTTTGTTTATGAAGATTGCATTAGGGGAGCGGATTGTTTAATAAACTAAGATACTTTTTATAAAATGACAGAACGTCACAACCTCATAGATTTTGTACGATCGTACCTACTTATGACGTCATAAGTAGATAAAAGAAAAATGAGTCAAATAGCACATAAATATGCAAAGTAAATAAAATTATTTCTCTTCTGTTTTTTTTTAAAGTTAGATGATAAGATGTTATTTTAACACCTGATAGTTAATGTGTAAAAATATTACAATTTATTGTAACTTTTTATGTGTGTGTTATTTTTGTGACACCCTAACAAAACTAGCCTAAGTTACTCCTTATAATATCAGCTATCTGCCATTGAAAGTCCAGTCAAAATCGGTCCAACCGTTTCAAAGATTATCCGGAACATCCAGACAGACAAACAAACATTTAAAAAAATGATTTTTTTGATATAAGTACCGTATACACTTTCATACGCATTTAATTAAAAGCTGTTAATTTGACATTACAAACAGACACTTCAATTTCATTTATCTGTTTATGTCCGCTCCCCCCTATTGGAGGTAAATGATTTTTAATGATTCTCACTTCGCTAGTACATACCAGAAAAGTGATATCAAACAAACCCAAACAACCAATCGCGTAAAGTAACTACTACTCACAACAGAAATACATACTTTATTAGTCTTGTCCTTGTATATTATGTCAGCGAAGCGTGGTCCTTGAGCGACACAAGTAAGAGCTGCATGTCAAGGAGATAAATATGCTGCGGTGGATGTGTGGAGTGACACGGAAGCATCGTGATTGAAACTCACTTAGTCCGTGACAGTCTTTATGTACGTGACATCGCAAACGAATTGTAAGAGAATCCGCTAATTATATGGGGGACAAATAAAATAAAAACAACAGAAACACAGTTTGTATACCTACAATCTAAGCAAGTTACCGTTAGAAGATAAGTTTGAAGGTAAGGTAAATGAGCCGCCTCCACCAGGTCCCTATGACAAGAGTAGGAAAGCAGATCCAAAGCTCCTAAGCCTATGGTCTAAACACAAACGTGGCTTAACGCTGGAATAATAATTTTATATATTAAATAATTTTGTTTTATTCAAATATATATAAAAAAAATCATTATATTTCAGAACATATGTTTTACAGCATGCAAATCTAACTATTATTCTTTTTTAGTGCAATATAACCATCTGCACTTTATTTTTATGTAAAAGATAATCTGTGTCTTAATAAAATAATAATAAGACAAATATCCGTATTGTTACGAGTTTAGCGGGACTCGAACTAAAATGCCGTTGGAATTATTATAGAGTTTATTAGAACTATACAAAGACGTATAACACAGGTACAAATATAACCGAACACACCAAATCCAAACATAATGCAGAGGGCCGTAATTCAATAAAACGCGCAAAGTCCGTCACTGTTAGATTCCGGATTGTAGTACACACGTCTTGCTTTGATCGTGATCCTCGCTCGACTGCCCCCCTGCCTCAATCAGGCCATCGTTTTATCCTGCACAAGTGCAATGTGCCCACCCGGCCGCGTGGACGGAATTTCCTAGAATCAGCTTGTACTTTAAAATCCGTAACACCTGGCTAATGATTACAATACAATGATAGGCTGTTCTCTAGAAACGTATGCCAATAAATAAGTAAACAAAAGAAGACGATCATAAAAGAATTACAATAGTTTCAATGTCATTAGTTATCAGTTCAAGTTCCGACGGGTAATAAATGTGCTTCTACAAATCTGTACGTGGAATTTGTCTTTGTCGGCGCTTAGGTTGTAACAATATGAATACTGTTAGTGTTCTTATACTATATGAGTTATCTTTATATAAATGACAAGTTAAGTACATAGGTACAAAACAACAATCAGTAAAACCTTCCATTTCTTAAAAATACTAAACATTTCATAATTTACTTGAAAGATTTCAAAATTACATTTAATCACCTTCTTAGGAGTTAATTTACTACATTTAATTTACTTTGTAAATTACAAGCTCGAGCAAATTCTATCTCAATTACTCCTTTAAATTAGTTAATCCAATCCACGCTTTCAAAAGCCTTACCAGACCTCATTTTAATATAATCCTGATATCCTTATCAATTTCCTAACGCAAAGTACGATATCGAAGTGAATAAGAGGCTACTTGGTCTGTGCGTGTCTCCATTCAGCTTTCAGATACTGAAATACTCTGTATTCGACTGTGGAGCGCGTCGCACGCTCTCCGTATTATCGCAGCGACGTCTTATCGGTCTATCGTCACTTCGCTCATTAGAAAATTTAAAAAAAAACTTTCGTTAATACTTCTTTAATTATAATTACTATTCTACCAAATAAATTTTTAAATATAGAATTCTATAATTAAAATGATGATATAAAATTAAAGCGCAAGGTGTTCCCGAGTTCGGATTTTAAAAACTTTAGTGAATAATGCATAAATAATTATTAAATGTTGTGTATTTAAAAATCCTGTTATTAGTGTATTTTTCCTATTAGTGTATTTTATTCATTAATATTTCTGTAGTGTGTTCGCAAACTATTTAATCAATTAGATGAATAAATTAATACTATTAAACAATTAAAATATTTTACGTAGGTCTTGCTAAACAAATGGAATTTAATAGTCTTAATATAATAAGTATTAAATGGACAAGAAGTAAATAATATGCACTTTATTAAAAGAGGTTAAATAAAAATATACTGGGAGTCGTATAACATGCAATAAAATGTTGAGGAAAACTTTTTCATTGTAAGGGAAGCAGATTAAAAAAGTTGAAGAGGCAGCTACATTGTAAGTATACTGAAAGGCTAAAACTTTTAATGGTTACTCTCTTTGGAAGTCATCGTCATAATGACTATTTTCCTTAATTATGAGTTCCCTAAGTAGAGTTGTGAAATTAATTCAAGTTGCAACCCTTGTACGTTCCAGTTTTAGGTTTAATCCTTTCTATTTTCTATGGCCATCACACGTAATGATAATTACAAATTTGTATTCTCGGCTTGTGGATTTCTTTGAAACTTTTCACTTTATATTACGATCATATGGACATTATAATAGTACTAGTTTTCGCCCGCAGCTTTGCTGGCGTGAATCTTATCCCACGGGAACCGTACATTATTCGAGATAAAAAAAAACACACACATGCTATCCCAGACTATAATCTATCTCTGTGCCAAATTTCATCCAGATCCGTTCAGCTGTTCTGGCCTGATTGAGCAACAAACATCCATCCAAACTTTCACATTTATAATACTTGTATAAATGCACAGTAGACTAGAAATAAATTGCATAGTATTACAATAGAACATTTTATAATATATATAAACGGTTCACTCGGTTTCACTAATTTAGATTTAGAATTCTGAAATCTCATTCCGAGAAAAATTGTGTGTATTTTTGAAGTGTAACTTGTAAACTTGATGAAACGAAAAAGCGACACTAAAAAGAGATAAACACGTAAATCTATAGAACTAAGCCTGCGAGAGAATGAGATACGAGTTTTACATTGTGCAGCACAGTTTAGGGAGACAATAAGAGTGATGATTAAACATAGGTCCATTTTGGACCGAAATAAATATGATAATAATATTTAGACTAAAACAGTGAAAAATTGAAAGTGATACTTAAGAAGTTTATTTTGAATAATAATATGTTGACGGATGTAGGCTAAACGAATTATATTTATATTAATAAACGTTAGAGAAGAATTAGCTGTGAGTATATTCTCTGAAGTTTCACTTCTACTGCGTGTGAATTGCATGCACCTTTTTTTATAAGTACAGATAGCGTCATCGTGGTCGTCAACCAATCGATGTCCACTACTGGGCATAGGCAGTATGTAGGTTTGCCACTTCATAGGTCTTCTATAAGATAAACTTCGTGCAGTATGTAGTTGAACCGTCAGACCAGGTTTCCATAAATAATAATAAATAATAAAACCTTTGTTTCATATCTATTACAACATAATTGTGTTACAAGTAAAAGGTACAAAAAAGACAGAATTGTCCAAAGAAACGCAAGCTGTGAAGTCAGGTAGTTGCCAAGACTCCGCAGTAGGATCAAACCTGGGTTACAGTTAGCATTGGCAGCCATCCGACTGCAAGAAATTACTTGTAGTTAAAGGCTAATCCTACTAATATTATAAACGCGAAAGTTTGTAAGAATGTATGGATGTACGTTTGTTACTCTTTCACGCAAAAACTACTGAATGAATTTTAATGAAACTTTACAATAATATAGCTTACATATCAAAATAACACATAGGCTATAATTTATAAAGATATAGTGTGAATTATCCAAAATATAACGATTTCCCATCACCACGTGGGTGAAACCGCGGGGCGCAGCTAGTTTGTCACATAAAGAGAAAATTCTGAATCCTTGACTAGTAAAATTGTAAAATATTAGGAATCACATGATATTATATTTATATTTAAGTGTCTGCATAGTATATATGGTATATATGTGTGTGTGTGCGAGTGTGAGTGTGTTACGATAATTACAGAGTGTATGGTACCAAGAGTAGTCCTCTGCAGTCTATTTTGTTCAACGCCTGTAATCTTTGCTTTACGTTAATGTTTCTTGGTGGAAACCACAGATTCTATACACAGTAACCAGGGTCGTAGCTATCGCTGTATTAGCCGTATCAATGATACGGGGGCCCTGAGAGTGTTTAGGCGACAATTCCTAAAATGTTATCCACAATCTTTTATAGATTAATAACATTTTTGAGAATAACTTCCGAGCCAACAGGAGCGGCTATCAGACTTGTCATTATTGTTTATTGAAGCAGAATATCTAGAAAAACAGAAATCGTCTTCAGCTATGGATTATTTGATAGCGTGCCGAAAAAGAGGCGAGAAAAGTGTATGTTTGAATTGTTTGTCTAACTTAGCTTTTAGGAGCATTGAGTATTAGTAATAACTTATAATAAATATATTATATAATTATTTTAATTCAATTCGAGCATTTTTTAGTTCAACTTAACACATTTTGATACAGGTCCCGTCTAAAGCAAGCTACGCCACTGATAGATACATAAATCATTGAAGCACCTTCCACGAATTCTTCGAAAACCCAGCATATAATTTTTTACTACCTACATGTCTCTGGTGGAAATACCATTGGTGCAAACAAAACGTTTCATCTCAGCTATGGAAGCAGAAGGGTTTCGAAAAGTTGACAAATGTTCTACTACTCCACTATTTTCAGTTATTTAGCTTTAGAATCCAAAAAAGCAAGTTACTGCAAATATCCCATGCCTCAAAAACTACTTAACGAATATTGTTCAAAAGCATTTTCATTGAAAATATATTTGAGCTCTGTCACACTGATTTTTCCGGATTTGTCCACTTCATAGTTAAAAAATCTTATCAAACATCTAGGTATGTACTACTACTAGTAGAAGTAGTAATGTAAAAATGATTGCGACATATTCCGACAGATGGACAGCCAAACATGGCGATTACATAAAGCGTAAGAGGTACGTGTTTGGTAAAGTTACGGGGACCCTTACATATAAGCTTCTCAAGGTTACGCCACATCTCCCAGCCCGAAATCCAGCCCCCGCCAGCGACTTTGCGCAAGTCATTCGTCAATCTACCGAGCTGGAAAGTGTCGTATACTACGTTTATTATAATGAATAATACTAATTAAGTAAACATATATTTCTTTTCAAAAAATCGAAATACCACATGGTGTAAAGATAAAGTGCAATAATGTCTCTGCTACATCTGGGATAATTAGTTAGTGTTAGTGACTGTAGTCAAATGTATATATATGTTTATAGCGTTCAAAGTAGTGTCGTTTAATGGTTAGCTACATTAGTGTATATAAATACATTTTATGTCAAATTAATATAATTAAACATTAATAACAATGTTGCATCAAAAATAACGCAGTAAACCTTAAGCTACATCTGCGTGATACTCTCACTAACACTAATATTATCCTAGATGGAGCAGGGACGTGAGACTTAACATGTGTGATAAGTATCTTGACAAAGTTCCTAATAGTAAATTGTTACACGACAGGTGAACGTGACATATTTAGGTACGAGATGGTTTGGCGCACAAGCGTAGCGAGAGCGCTAATAATTCGAGTGTCTAAATCAGCCTTTAACCCGAGGTTAACATTCTGCTTTTCATTTCGAATATGAGGAAAGTAAATAAAAACTGATTAGTTAAACAAAAAACTACTTTTCTAATAAAATCAGGCGGTAAATCCATATCTAATTCTGATGAAACGTCACATATGAAACCTCAGTATTTTTTTCTGTGGCATTCTACCAACCAGTTTTTTCTTTGTCACTAATGATAGTAAATATTTAGCTCACATTTATGTAAATTAAATAATAATTTAGTGATAATTATCAAGCATAAAATGATGTTGCAAAATTGTTGATATTTTTCATTACAATTTATACCGCGATTTGACAGTGGCTGTAAAAAAGTTGGGACATGAGTCGCATGTATTATCTATGATTATTTTTGATAGCAGGGAGAAACGCTTGCTAGGGACGAAAAGTGCGGTTTTCATCCCTATGACCAGGCAACTTGAAGCATACTTCCAGAATATAAGAAATGAAAAATATTTTTCCAGTTGTTTCATACATTTATAATTCGCCTAATCCCTTTCCTTTTCTAGTTATTCCAAAAAAAAGTGGTATTCCAAATATGCTGCAGTTGCTCTATACAAATATGACGCGTTGCTGACACCGAAGAAATTATATACACCATTCTTATATCTGACATGAGCCCATGTCGTAGCGCAGAGGAAAAGATCGGCGGGAAGTTCCTTCTAAGTCGTGTTATTGTACGCAGAATAAACGTATTAGGGAAATCTCAATTAAGTGTGGTTTCCCACTTTGCTGGAGTTAATCTGAAATGGTCATAAACTTATAACTTAGGTACAGTTTGTACTTCGACTTATTCTACCCTAATTTAAGCCTAAATTAGGGTAGAATAGGTAGTGTTCATTTCTGTTTTTCAAGTTGTATAGAAATGAGACAAAAACAATTTGAAAAAAACGATCTTAATTGTTCGATAAGGTTTCATTGATGAATTTTTAACCGATTTTTCGTTTTTTTATTATATTATAAGAAGTTCCAAATTTTGTTATTTGTATTTCTTAATAAAATTACGTTTTAACGGTTTTGAGCGTGGTGATTTATTTGATTTTGATTATTCCGACGTTTCGGCCATTTTTCAGTAGCCGTGTTAACGGAAGAAGGAAGATAATAAAAATCAAATAAATTACCGCGTTTAAAACAGTTAAAACGTAATTTTATTATGTATACTAGTCGCGAAAACTAAAGAAAATATTATTTGTATCTCTATTAGTTATTTATACACAACAATATTTTATACTTTAAACACAAACTTGATCTTGAAAATGCTCAAGAATCTAAGAAACACCGTTAAATAATAAATACGCAGATAAACAATCAAATAAGTCACATATGTTTAATTTATATTTTAGTTTATATTCATATTTAACTATTAATTGTTAAAATTGAAAATGGCTTATTTCTATCAAAATTGAAAAACAGAAATGAGCCGTCTATATTCAAAATAAGTTATTTCTACGAGCATTACGCGAACTCAGTGTTGTGCGATTTATAAATCTCGTCGAACCATCTTTTGTTTGAGCGTCAAAAACTGTCGATTAAGCACTTACTACCCCCACATTATACGTAGTCGGGTCATAACTTTTGCCATATCTTTATTTAATTTTAAATTTTGAATAGTGGCCAGAAATGTTTGAAGTAATTTTAAATAAGCAACTTTTGTGCCACCTTAAAATAAATAAGAATTTGATTTTGATGTGTTTATAAAAAAGATAAATTTGACGTGGTAGAGCCATGCTGGAATTATTATCTTGATTATAGCTCTTGGGGCCCGCATGATCGGTGTGACGCCATGCTCTCACAGAATATCCGTGTGAAAAGGCTACCAGGAGCTAATCGTGTTTCGTGCGACAAGTGAGCTTCGATGACCCACTGCCGCCAATCCCTACCCCATTTTTTCTATCCCATGTCCCTATTCCAATCCCATATTGGACGATGGCGTCTGTGGTTGAGCGGGATTAGCTTTTGCCGGCTTACCTCACTGCAACGCAGAGGCTCCGGGTTCGATTCCTGGTATAGTAAATTTCGGAAACGTATTTTCTCCGTTGTTTATGGTCTGTTGTCTGGGATCGGCCCAGGAATGGTCCGTTGTATATTACCCATAACACAAGCGTAACTTGCTTAATTTGGGGATATACAGCGTGTGTGTTTGTCTGCCGATTTATTATTATTATTATATCCTTTCTATCCTATTCCTTCTGTCTAATCCCCCATCATAAAGGCGCACAAAACGTTGACTTCGCCCCTAGTGTTCAAAACGTCTATAGGAAACGTCAACAACTTTCCTAGAGCTGGGCCAAAGTGGAGTGGCCGCAAAGTATGGAGGGTAGAGATAAGGAGACTCCTCTCATATGGGAGAATAGTTGAAGAAGTGTCCAGTTGTAAGCTGCAAATAACAGTTCAAAAACCCTCCAGAATGGCGCTGGTATAGACAAAGAGTATTATATAAATATAACAGTTGTAGACGAATTGAAGTATGCCGAGTAAAAAAAAAATGTCTTTTATATTTAATTATTTTATCGACTAGAGCAGTTGGTACACTATCAATAACGTCAACTATTTAGGTATTACAAAATAATTTAATAAATATATCCGCATTCTTTGAGTTTTATATAAAAACGTGAAGAGTGATTTAATTTCGCGAACTTTGAATAACACGCTTAGTGATTTTATAATATTTTATTGTATAAAACTAAAATACTCTATTATACTTTTGGCGCCTTCTTTAAAATTCACCCTGATGCTAATGTGGCGCCACCCTAATTTAATACATTTCAATGGACAATTCTACATATACAGATATGGTTCTCCTTACCTCTACTCACCATATGAGAAAGGAAGAGAGAGTGGCGGTTTTTGTGCTACTTTCATATATGTATTTTATACAAACGACAAAAGGCGTATCTTTTATTTATCGAAGTCTTTGTGATAAAACTTATGACCCGACTATGTATATTATACCCGGACTTACTCTCTTATCGCACAGTCCCACTTATCGCGTAAGTTACGGATATTACTGTATTCAATTTCTATTGTAGGCTTATAAGGAAAATAGCACTTATACCAAATCACGTCCTGTTACCAGCAATTTACTCAAAATCGCCGCCTTTCACACTGTCAGTGCAAATAAAAGCTTAACGTCAAACCTAAACCGCTCACCGGAACAACACAATGAACATTGGTAATATTAAATCGTCACATTCAGGTGACGAAGGTTGACAATCAATAGGCTGATCTGTTCTCATCAAGGTCCTATTCAACGGGACACTATTACTATTATTCAAAGAGTTCATTTAAATTGTTGAAGAGTGTTGATGGTTTTCTATAATATTTTCTGTTAAAACTTTAAACGTTTATCCATTTATTGTGGTTACGTAATTGTTTTGGTAAAAAGAGAACCCGTATAAAGTTTTCATGTCCATCTGTTTGTTTATCCCAACGAGATTTTAAAATCAAATCCCGTAAATATGTAAAATAATATCTATTATAAATTTTATTTCTGTAACTGTATCTTTAACACACAATTAAGCCCATTGATTAATTCATTCAAAGTCTCGCTGGCGCTGCTAGTCTCGAATAAATTGTCAGGATGCCAATAATGGTACAGTTTACCCTACATTTAGGTAATTTTTAGAATAACGCCTAGTCAGTAAATCGGGGTAGCTTAGTAAGAAGTCTTATCCGCGTCTCATTCTAATGCCGTGGCTTCGAATATTGACCTGGAAAAATGCACCGCGCTAAAGTCGCCGGAGTAAGATACTAAAAGAGGTCTTTCGTAACTTTAAAATATCGAATGCCTGAAAATAATAAACAGAAACCTGAATACTACTGCACTAGAATTTAACCTGATACTTTCACATTTATTTCCAAATAATGTTGGAAATTATATTCAATACAACAAATTTTGGCTGCCGAAATAATGCCTCAGCCAGGCCGTATGCGAGTTTACCATAATTATACCATAAATATGCCATTACCAAGCATGATTGTATATTATAATGTCTCAAAATAAGGTTAAACAAGGTGCTTCAAATATCTAACGATAATAATACAGCAAATATTTTGTAAAAGAATATTTCTTGGTACAGTGTGATTTGAGTTATAATCAAAAAGTTCTCAGAATTGTGATTTGTAATTAAAAGATTCTATTAAAGAGAGTGCCCCATATAGGGTGTGGAGGTGCGATATGGAATGCTCCTCCGTCTTAAAGGAAGATCTTCCAGCTGGGCTATTGTTGTTCCTCGCAGGCCTAGGCCTATCTATTATTGTTGGAAATTTGTATATATTCTTTGTATGTTTCGGGAACTGTTTGCGACCTCAATTATTGTACAGCGCCATCTGTTGGCTTGTAACTGTTCCACTACACTATGTTGATTCCCAAAGCGGACCATCGGGCTCAGATGTGCAGACCTGGGACTAAATCAGAACCATATACTAGAGTGATGATAACTCCGCTCTATATTATTAAATCAGAAGTAAACACTTGAATAATGATAACCATTCCTTGCCTCTGCTCTTATTTTTGATGTAACATTAATATCGTGTAAATTCATTTTTCAAATGTATCATAACTTAATGTATTTTACACGACTCTCTGTGGCACGAATAAACCCATGAGGTTTCTGTGTCACAGTCTAATATAAAATGTTATGTATATGATTATAAGCAATGTAAGCAAAATAGAAAATTTAAAAAAAACAATCAATCTCAGTTGTAGCATAAAAAAAGAAGAAGAATTATAATAAATGTTTATTAAAGTATAGATTTGAAAAACCTTCATAATTAATAGATAGATAGATAGATAACACTTTATTGTACACCATTACAGAAAACCTTATAGCCTAAAAACATTCTAAATGTTCACAATGGGCGGTCTTATCGCTAAGAAGCGATCTCTTCCAGACAACCCGTCTATACTACAAAACTAATATACATAGTGCCACAGGTGATTCTTTTCCCAGTATTTGAGGTTTTATTATTTAAAACATAATATGTAAAGGAAAACCAAAAAAGAGAAGAATGAATTCTGTGAAAAATGATATGATGATTTATGATGTGCCAGAGGACGTATGTCAGAATAGAGGAGTGTGGAAGGAAAAGACATATTGTGTCGACACCAAATATTTGGGAGAAGGTAAAAGAATAGACAGATTATTTAAATTATATACCTATTTTAAACCATATAAATCTAAAATCGAAGTTTCTTTTCAGTATTTGACTTGAGCGGTTTTCATACGGCTTCTGATCAAAGCGATTATGATTTGACACACTTCAATAAAAATATTTTTATAATATAACTAGAGATTGCCCCGTGACTCCACCGCGTGGCACATCCCAGGCAGCAGCTATATTTTACTTACACAAAACTTAATTCGGTTTTTTATATATAATAATAACAAAGAAACTAAGTCCATTTAGTCTAGACAACTGCCCAGCAAAACATAGAGTTGAGTCGAAGCCAACCTGATTCGAAGTAATACAACGAATGAGTTAGTATATTGATAAAATGCGATTGCAACGCCATGTATTTAGTTACTCTGTATACTTTATGGAAACGACATCATTTATCGGGATAAAATGTATCCTAAGTGTTAACTTGGGTTATAAGCCAGCACTATGTCGAGTTTCATTCATACACGATCAGTAGTTTACCAAAAAAGATGCGATCGCAGCGCCATATTTTTCTCTATTTTCGTCTATCCCACAAAAAGCACGTCATTTTGTATATATTAGCTAGCTCTATATCGAGTTTTATTTAAATCCGTTCAGTAGTTTTCATGTGATGCTCTAACAGACAGATAGGCAAACAAAAATTCTAAAAATTGTATTTTCGGAATCTTCTGTTCCGAATTATCCCTTCTGATTTTTTCACATTTTTAAAAGCACTGTATAACCTCGAACCATTTACAGATCTATTATAGTACAAGAAATCTAAACAAAATGCATTTTGTTCGTCGTTTATATAATCTATTCCAGTTGTTGTTGTTTTTTTTCTAAATAGCTTCAATGTACAGACACGGCATGTTTAGAATTTTATAATATTATATATAGATAAAAGAAAGATGTAAACAGATTTTCTGGAACGAAAAATCAAATCAAGTGTGGTGCTGTATATTTTGTTTTGGTATAACAAATGTCTCATATAGTATTATTACATTCAAAGAGGGTAACTGAGAAGATTTAAGCAAACAGAATAGTTTAAACTAAAAGGATCTTAAGTTTAGATCACCCTATCCTAACGTTTTGCCTCCTATCTTGGATAAATACACCCAAGATTGCTGTCGCGTCAATCAAGGAGCTTGTTTAAATTAAAGTTAGAGAGTCTACTTGAAAGTGTTTGCAATTTATGCGCATGTAGAGTAATTCATCATTTTAATGTTAATCGCATGTCTTTCAATATTCCATGTTTGAAGTGCGTACTGCAATTAAAATGAACACGTTATTGAGGATGAAACAAGAAAACATGGAGTTGGATAATACAGAAGAACAACAATAAAAATAAATTATTTGTCTCTAGTACTCCTTAAAGAATGTTTTGAATTTCTTTCGTGCTCTCGTAATTTACGCCCGTTTACTAAACTTAAATTGAACACTCCTGCGCATAACTCAATTTTTTACAACAATTATTTTACTGTTAAGGCTATACAGCTTTGGAACGCGCTTCCTGTTACTATCAGACAAGCAAAATCGCTAGCGATATTTAAAACTATGGTAAAAAAATACTACCTGTCTTTGGAATATGGTATTTAAATTCATTTATATATTTTATAGATATGTATTTGTGTGGTATGTATATTAAGTATATATCTATGTAATATATAAAATGTCTACATATATTATTTATGTATTTATTATTGAAATGTAAGTAGTTCGTACTATATGTTACGTATACCACCATCGCCATTATCATCTCAATTCATTCCTGGGGTTGTCTGGAAGAGATCGCTTTTTAGCGATAAGACCGTCCTTTGTACATTACTAGTTATAATTTTAGTCTTTAAGTTCATGTTTGTATTGGTGTATAATAAAGTGTTATCTATTTATCTAATAAATGAAACTGGAAGTATTTTTTAACAATATACGATAAATACAAATAAAACCAGCAATAAAATATATAATAAGTTGGGGAAATAAATAAGTAAAATGTATTAATTACTTTTATTAATAAAGTAAAAGGCAAATTGAAAAAAGGTATGAAAATAATAATATGTTTTAAAATGAAATAAAAATTATTTATAAGTAACATAAAACTCACTAATTTCAAAGAAAGAGACACTGAATAGACAAAACTAAGAAATAAGTCTCGTACATGTAATTGACAAAAGTATAAAGAAGATTGTAGAATATCTCAAAGCGAATTGAATCAACATCTGTTTAAAAACAGAAATTATAATATTTTTTTAATTATTCGTGACTAGTATACATATAAAACTTCGTTTTAACGGTGTGTAAACACACACTGGACAGACCCAACCACTACATCAAATTCGATAAACTACAAATCCTCGCGAAAGAGAATCGTTTCATACCTAGAATGATGCGTGAGACTATTGAAATCAAAAACACCCAAATTTCAATAGTGAAGATGGTTGGCAAGTACCACTTGTTTGGGATCCGATCATCAAAACTATTAAGACCCAAACCCAGCAAAAACCAACTGCCCGACCTCAAGACACTGTGACCTCTTTCTGCGTGCACCAGAACACAAATCAACTTGATTGATAATTTATTTTTATTTTTCCTCCCACCCATTTTAATATTATATAAAATTATTAGAGCTAGGCATGTTTACTGAGAAGTTTCTTGTGCCGCTTGTCCTCTTCAATCCACAACATGTTGCGAAGCGGTGGTAAAGTAGATTAGGCTCCCATGCAGTAAATAATAACAATAAACAAAATTAAAACTAAATAATTAAAATTAACAAGTTGGCGGTAGACTAAATAAAACTTTAACAATACTCATTGACACTTGACATCTTTATCTTCCGTGATCACGGCTACTGAAAAGTGGCCTAAACGTCGTAATAATAAAAATCAAATAAGTTACCGCGCTTAAAACCGTTAAAACATAGTTTAACAGAAATTATATTCAAGTACAGTATATTCCATGCCATCGATATTCAAGTGCCTTACTAACCATAACTCAAAATCACTATTCGATTAAGATAAAATATATGAAGTACGCAATACACGATTTCACAAACTGTTTTCCCAGTACGGAAATACTGTGTGAAATCATGAAACAGTATGAGAAATAGCCCGGATATAGGAGCAGAATTCTTGATTCAGATATGTTATGTGTGTAATAATGAAAAGTTGTTACTTTCCTATACAAGACAGGAATAAAGTAAATCCAAGGTACATGTACTTCAATTAGATGGGGTTTAGATCAATAAATTCACCATTTTAGTATAATGACGACACGCTGGCAGCTGTTTAAATTTAGGAGCATTGTTTTTTTAATGGGCACTGATTTAACTTGGACTGATTATCTTATTAGTTTTGAAAGATTACGCAATCGATTAACAATTGTTTATGATTTAATGTCATTCGGTAATTTGTTTTTTTATAATCAATTAGTATTTTCTTACTGCATCATCTGAGATGCATTTAGCCACAGTCAATAACCTTAACATTATCCCATGTTAAGCCCGACAGTCAAAATAAGAGCGAACAAGTTGCTGAGCAACCCTGAATTGCATAATAGATGGCACAAGTATAGTGGGAAATTACATTTACACTTGATCATTCCGTTAATAGCTGTTGGTAGAGGCGCACGCGTGCTAACCTACTGGCTCTTATTTTAAGTTATTCTTATTTTATATTGTATTATTTAGTAATAAATTTTTTCATACTTCCTAATTTTGTAGATAATAAACTAAATAATATTCAGAGATGGATTTACAAATAAAAATGTCGTGCTCAATATTTCTAAACTTCATCAAAGCTTCAAAGTAAAAAACTTGAAAGTTATTAACATGAAAATATGCCCTTAATTACGACGTGAATATTGGGGTGGGTTTCAAATAATGGTGGACACAATTTTATAGCTCAAATTCTGCCATAAATACGTCAAATTTTCATAAGTTATTACTTAAGGAATGTAATAAATAGAAGTAAAATAGTACAATGTTTCACTTCATTTATTATGTGCTTAGAGAAATGAACACTCTAATTATGAAGTGCCAAATTATTTATGGAAATTTTAATGAAGTTACCAGCAACTAGGAGCGATAATATCCTTAAGAGAGAATTAACATGCAATATACTGATTATTTTGCTATTTTGGTGTAAGGAGATATATAACTCAAGTAAACGCAGATAAGGTAAGAGGTTTAAAATTATTATATAAAGTAAAAGAAGAAAATCAGAGATGAAAAGAATACCAGAGTAGATTTATCGTCCTAGGTTAAGAATAAACAATCAGGCAAGTGCGTGTCAGCCTATGCATAGTGAAGTTCCGTAGATGTGACCACCTTCTACTGTTATTGTTATTTGGTGACGGAACCATAATAATATATGATAATAACAGCCCATAAACGACCCATTGCTGGCCCCAGGCCCCTCATTCTAGGGGAACGGACAGTATACCCACCATACTTGTCCAAAGCAGCTTGGCAGGTTAGATACATCGGTTATTTCGATGTGCAGGTTTCATCACGATGTTATCCTTCACCGTTAGCTCGCGGTAATTGTAACAATATTCAAATTAGGTCAGAAAACTGCCCAAGTGGTGCACATGCTTTCCGGCCAGGATTCGAATCCGAGCCCTCTGAGTTTTGGAGATGTGCGCTAACCACTAAACTACCACGGCTAAACGGAACCATAAAAACGTTTAATTTAGAATACTCCATATTACAAGAAGTATTTATACCGACACATATTAGATATAATATATCAGACAAGAGTCTGGTCTGACGTCAAATTTGGAAGAAATATATTTTTGAAAGAAAAATATTGTAATACTGCTATAAGTCTGCTCTTATAGGCAATATGAGTAATATTTACATTACGCTAGACGCTGAACAAACAAATAACAAACAGTGACCACTAATTCTAAAAATATGAAGACGAAATCTTAGTCAATATTTAGTAGAATATTCAAATTTACATACATACAGAGATCAAATTAATTGA
Source organism: Dendrolimus houi (assembly GCA_039645545.1). Taxonomy (NCBI): domain Eukaryota; kingdom Metazoa; phylum Arthropoda; class Insecta; order Lepidoptera; family Lasiocampidae; genus Dendrolimus; species Dendrolimus houi. Next base: position 19,840,740 of record CM077124.1, read on the forward strand.
ATGCTATAAATTATAATGACATATATTGATTTCACAAAAAAAACTTAGATTATTAGTTAAGCAAAGTTTAAGTTAAAACCTTTCATATTTCTTCCTAATGTAGGTTTTATTCATATTTATGCTGAACTAGTGGTCGCCCATGTTCGAAATTCGACCATAATAATTAATGTCAAAGACTATACTTCTATAATCACAGATTGCGTCAAGGCTTCACTGTTAATTTGACTTGAACAATAAACAAAAGAGTATATAATATGCGTGTGTGTGTGTGTCAAATACATGGTAGTGTGTGTAATGTTTTTTTATTGATTTAATGTATTTTTTATGCATAATTTAAAACAAAATGTTAGCACTCATCGCTTCTTCTCTAATAGGTGTGTGAAATTTCATACTCCTCGGTCCGCGCAATTTTCGTAAAAAGATGTACAAAGTTTTTGCTTCATGTATTAATATATAGATAACAAATGCGATTGTCATTTTGTTTTTGTGTTTGTTAGTTCCATTCACAGCTTTGGCAGTAGACAGATTTGTACGAAATAGGCCTGTTAGGGGGAGGTACACGAAGTTCACGAATGAAAGCACCTAAAAATACCTAAATGTAAAGAAAATTCCTTCCAAACAAGTTAATTAGGACTAGGTTTTACCTTCGCTGTACGTGTTAATTACAACAGTGCGAATATTAGGCTTGTGACACTACCAAAGCGATTTATGTATGCTCTTTGTCAAAATTCAAACTTACGTCAGTGGTATGAATAATAGGTGTCTTAGCCACTGAACTATGATTAAATATGTAAATGAGTTATGTAAAGGTTATGAGGTATGAAGAGGATAGTGAAAGTAGAAAAAAGGTGAGTCGTGTTCTAGGTATTAGTGGCCAGGTTCCGGTCTCTCTTTAGAGAGCGGCAGCACATTGGTAGCACCTTTGATATAGTAGTATTTGGTGTCACAAATGTTCAAAAGCGAGGTCCACATACCTGCTGAACTCATGCAATAAAAACAAAGTAGATCCATTATCTCTACCTATCCCACGGGAAACAGTGATACTTTTTATGAATGACGATATAAACGTAACATACTTATAAATTAGTACTTTGATATACTGATGGAATTGAACCGTAATTTCTTACTTATTTCTTCTTACTTAACTTCCTACATTGCAGTTTATTTTCCACCAGCACACTAATTTCAAGAATCTTTCGATTACCTTTGAAGTCCTCAAGCAATCAAGTCAGGCCATTTTTTTGCATATTATTCTGTTACCTTGAAAACCTCTCTGGAGAAATTTACATAACACCTTAAAACAGCATAATGAGACACAAAATGATTGTACTTTTTATTAAACCCGAATTTCTTGCTAGACGCCAAATATTGTATGATATTTTTTATATCTTTTTAAATTGTATAATTAGTATTTGTTTGCATACTCGTATATGAATGTACCTCAATTAAATTTTAAGGCCTGTGGCATTGTTGTTAATATGACCTCACTGTTCACTGTCAAACTATTAAATACCCTACTTGGGTAATAAACGACCGACCCGTTTTAAGTGGACACGGTCATATAGTTAGTTACTGTTTTGAAATTAAACATTTATTTTTTCTTGCTTTATAGCCTAGCCATTGACTGCGATTTTGGCAGATGTTGAACACAGATGTGGTCTACGATGAGGTACGCCCATGACGATGCCATTTTAACGTAGAAATAGAAAGCGCTGCGTTAGATTTAATTTTACGAAATATTATTTATAATGTAAGAACGCAATGCCTTTGAATTATATTATTAATAACAATGTTTATATAAAATTCATACTAATAGGTAGGTTACAAGAATGAATATGAAAAGGACTGTAGGTATGTTTGTTATTCCTTTCGTAATTTAGGAATTTAAAAATCATGAAATTTGATGTATTTATATATATATATATATCAGTGTAGGTATCAACGAGGAACACATAAGATTTTTTTTCTCGGATAATGGGACAGTTTGCACTGGAAACCAATCCAAATATTTAAGCGAACTAGGCCACAGAAATAGCTCTAATTGCTTTACATATGTATTTAGAAAAGGTCTCTCTTATAAACGTATATGCCGCCAGACTGAAATCAATCTTTCCCCTCCTAAGTTAGGTCAATCCAGAGGCTTAAGTTACTAAGATAACCATTTGTATTAACGCTAAACAAAGACGTTACTTATGAAGGTCTATTAGCGCGAAATCTAGGCTATGCATCTAGTGTGTGTAGAGCTTTTACACACAGGGTATTAGGATAGGATATTATGACAGAACATCGTTATGTAGTGTTGACCAAGTCGAGTTTCATCGTACTTTATCGTTAGCTTGGTTTAGGTTTTTGTAAAATGTCTGAGCCAGTGTCGGGTTCACCGTCTGGATATTTACCTGCTTCAGGCTATTAAAAATTGGCTACGTGTGAGTCGCACCGCGTAACATCATAGGATTTCTATAAGCGATATACATCCACTGTTTTCGTTATTGGGATATGAAAGGCAGTGAAAAGCATTTTATCTAAAATATCCCATAGTAGTTGACCCGTGGCCACTTCGCTGGGCGTCATTAAAAATACACAATGCACTCACGCACACACGTTCGCATATTAAGGTTTAATTAGCTTTGTAGTCTTTAATTAATTTTGAAATTTTTTTTTAATATTTTACATCAGTTATTTTTTCAACTCTTTTGAGCCATCTCAATATTAACATACTTTACAGGCGACGTAACTCACTTCCTTTTTCATTAATAACACGTCATATTTTAACCCATTAACTAGAATGTGTCGTCTACTCAATCAACTGCTAGCTAACAACTCTTTTCTAGATATATTTAATCCTTACCTCAACAAATTCAAGCGAATGATTAACTTAATTAACGTTTCTGGCACTTACTGATCATGACTCTTTATTTTTATAATAATTTAATTTCTAAATTGTAATTCTTAAAATTGTATTTGTATTTTCAAGACACTCCTGTATTATCTGAATATAATGCTATATTCGCATACTAGGATAACAATCTAGTTTCCATAAGTTTATAATATAGTCATAATGTATTATTGTATTGATTGTAGTCTGCTTTGTGAATTAAATAAAAATAAAAATCAAACAACACACACACACACTCACAAACACGTTAATATCTATTTTAAAAATAATTTCATTCTAAGGTTTTCCCATATACGGAATGATTCGTCGTTACGATCTGTCGTTTCAGACCGATCGCAACGACGAATCGATGGTGGATGTCCAAATCGTTAATGATTTACTTGATCAAAGACGCTATCGTGAACACAACAGAAACTAATACAATCAGGAATATCGTGACGATAGATCGAAGGTGTATAACTCGGTTCGGTTATTCTCATATAGTTGTGCCCACAGATCATAGATGGTTTCTATGATCATAGATGAGTTTCATTCTATGATCTGTGGTTGTGCCGGTGTTTTGGGTGGAATCCTAATTGGTTTAAAATATTTACATGTGAATATTGATTTCGCTTTTTAATAGCAATTAACTTAACCTATACTTTTCTAGGTTTTTTTTTCTTCTATAACTGGATTAAACTTACCGCTACGTAGGTAACGAACAGAAGTTCGTTATCCTTTTTCAAAGAGGACACTTATTGAAATTCTGTGATGACATACGTCTTTTTTCGCGTACGAATGATCGTCAACGAACGATCGCAACGACCAATCGTTTCGTACGTTGAGTGACAATTCGACGCGATAGCTTGTAACGATTTTCTTCAGGTCCATCGTAACGACGAATCGTTCCGTATATGGGAGCCTTAAGAGATTAAAATATTAAGTCAATCACACACATACTTGGTGTCCCACGATACAGGCTAGTCTTAGTGCGGAACCTATGTAAGCATTATGTCTGTAACAATTTTTTGACAATAAATTGATTTTGATTTTTGATTTGAATTCATAAACGCATAAAGCACTTGCAGTGCCTCGTACGAGGTTGTGCGCAATTATTGCGTGGAATGTTATTGCTGTTACATATTGACAGGCGTTCCCGTGCCCACTTCACCAGGATCATTAAAAATTTAAAATTATTATTAATCACATTGAAAAATAGTCTATATCACTCGGAAATAATGTAGCTTTCCACTAGTGAAATAAGTTTAAAATCGATCCAGTATTATCAGAGATTACCCCTAACATCCAAATTCACAAACTTTACCTCTTTACAGTATTACTATAGATGTCAAAAATTTGAATGTGAACAACATTGTCACTAATTTTGGTTCAAAGTGTTTTTTAAGCTATGTTATACTTTGATTTTTTCAGATTTTTCACTTTACATCTTAAAAGTTAGAGGTAGCACTATTTTTACGACTTTAGGAGCTAACATCTCCCTCTTTTTCTAAGTCGTTTCCTCAGTGCTAAGGGTCGTGATTTTGATGGCAGTAAATAATTGCTCCCCTCAACCGAGATCGGTTTTGAGCACGGTGGAGTGCCAAATTTATCGACACGTCCAGCTGGTCAGCAACCTGGTCCAATATATATCCCCCGTCTAAAGAACAAATTGATCAAAGAACCTGAATATTATATGTTTCTATTAAATTTCTTTTATAAAAGTCTAGTAGTTTCTGAGAAAAGAGTATGATATACAAGGACACGGATAGCCATAAAAGACAATTTCATAAGGGATCGATTTTTACCAAAACGGCAACGGAACTCTGAAACAGAAACTCAAAATCCCGACGTTAAATCTATTAACAATGTAAGTCAATCTGGTATATTAAAGCATCTGAGAAAACTCATTTCAATAGTAAACATCTTTCCAATATTGTTTTCTTTCGCAAACACTGTTATATACTTTCTAGACCCAATTTCATTATTAAGCATTATATTATACTAGAAGGGAAGTTTAATATGGAAATTCCGAGGTCTTTTATCAGCGAAATCGGGGTTAAAATAAACGAGTATACCAGGACGCTTTTTGCTCAAGTTCGTAACAAACTGGAATGAATGAGCTGTGCCCTAGAAGTTTTTTGTTTAGGCTATGTTTTCAGACTTTTCATGAGCATACTTACCATCATTGTCCAGCTTAAGTAAACCTCTTATGGTCGTATGTTGAGTTACTATTGCAAGCATGTAGGATATCGGAATATTGTTTATTTTTGTGAAAACTATGAATATAATTCTACTATCTGGTCTCCCCATTATCCATTACACATCGATCGCATTGAGCGTGTACGAAAGAAAGCATTGCGAATAGTTTCATATAGATATCATTTAATTCGAACTCTTAAAACGTATCATGATCGACTGAAATATTACTGTCTGACATCCTTAGAAAATCTCTCTCTCTTCACAAAATTTTACATGGACGTATTGATTCACCCTATTTAATGTCTTAACTTAACATCAATACCAACTATCGATGTAGAAAACCAGCAGTTTTTTCTCTTCAAATTAAGATACCCATCTTAATAATACTTATTATTTCAATCCATTAGTTCGAATGTGTGGCTTTTATAATGAACTCACTAAATTAACCGCGAACATTGATATTTTTAATTCTAGTCAATTTAAGTTTATGAATAAATGCAAATAAAATCTCTCACACAAACGGTATTAATATCTATTGTCGATTTTTCACTCACTTTTGTTATATTTTTTGTAAAATGAACTATGAACAACTTTTTATAGAATATATATTATGTCATTTGTCTAATTAGCACATAGTTTGGATTATAACCTGGCCCTATATATTACATTGTTATTGTTTAATTTTTAATGATTGTAATCTGTTTTGTGCTTAAATAATTAAAACTAGCGGTACCGGCACACATTGTCCCGTCCTGAAAAAAAATCTAAAACCCGATTCTAGCGCTATCTACTGGATCTAAGTATGAATATAAACCATCCAGAGGCCCACTCAAACACACATAAAAATTCCATCAAAATCTTGGAACCCGATTTCAGCGCCACCTAACGGGTCTAATCGTGAATCACCATTCTAGTATGTCACTGATTTGTAGTTGACATGAATTATTACGAATAAGCTGTAAGCGTGCGTAACGCGAGCTGCCAATTGCGGAAGAAGGCGGAGTTCAAAACCTAATAATTTTTTTGAGAAAGTTTTCGATATGTTTGTAGTTACTCTGCTATTTGGGTAGGAGATAAATTCAACAAATCAAAGATTATAAAAATCGGTGCAACCGTTCTTGAGATATAAATGGTGTAAGTAATCAGACTTGGTTTTATATATCTACTAGCTGTCCCGGCAGACGTCGTCCTGCCCGGAAAAGCTTCAATCGATATGCCGACAGCAGCGCCAGCTACCGGGTCCAATTGTGAACCAACTCGGAAACCTTCTTTGGCTCATGCACAACAACTTTGCTAAAGATCATCACATGATCAAATGTATAGTTTACGATTCTATAAAGGACATACAGACAAACATTCATTATTATATATCAAGAAGAAGAAGATAACCGCTTCCTTCCATTCTATCCGCTTTTAGCACATTTAATAGGCTCGTAAAATTAAATATCTGTGAAACGCCGGTTGAAAACGTAACCACCGTATATAGAAGTTGAAAATAGTAAACCACGCCGCGTTTGAAACATTACAAATTGTTTGAAAACCAACAAAGTCGTAAACTTAAACGACAGGTTACTGACACCGCCATAACTTATAATTTAAAGGTTATGCACATTGCTGCAAAACCTTTGCCATTGCAGAGTTCTTCGAAATGTTGCAGGTTTATTTGAATAGTCACAAAATGTAAGAGCTATAGATCATTAGTACTGATTTTCAATTTGGTCGGCTTTGCGATATTATTTCTTTTGTTTTAGTTTCGGCACGCGACATTAGATCCTCCAACGCGCACACGCACACTGTTTTGATAGATATGATTGAATTTGAACTTTGTGCAGCGGTAATAAAGTGCAAATTGACTCTTTAGCGTTAGGAACACACCTACATTTCTTAGACAACAGTGAAAGCTTGTAATTTAATAAGAACTTTATTGAATAGCAATATAGTTCAAATTGACTCGACATTTTAGTTAGAAAACGTTTGTATGGGAAAAAGGAAAGGGCTGTTTTTAGGATTTTCCCGGCAATTATTCGAATTTTTCTCGCCGTACAAACCATCCTTGGACTTCAACGAACATTTAAGAAAAAGAATTGGCCAATTTGGTCCAGGCGTTGTTGAGTTATGCGCTTACCAACACATTTTGAGATTCATTTATATATATATAGATATAGAATAATACTTCATTCTAGGATTTTAAATTCTTTTTATAAACAGCTAGCCAAAAAGCTAGCCTAGGTAAAAAAAAACAGTCTGGATTGTAACTCACTCTTTTCATCTAAAAATTATTTTGTTATTTGTTCCGAAAAGGATAGGTTGCATGTCATTATGGCAAAAGCTAGAAAAAATTGAGCAAGTGCGTTCACACAGTTCTCAAACTATGAAAAGTTCCGTAGAGGTGATAATTTTTGAAATTTTTCAATACTTTTAAAGTATATAAATTTGGAAGTTCTAACTAAGTTTAATAATACTTCCCACGTCTAACATACATTAAAAAAAACAACCCCTAGTCACATCTTTATTGACCACATATATTTTTAATTGTTTCGCAGATATAATCTAATATTTATTCTTTATTTATATTCGTAATTTTTCACTAATAGCGCCGTCTAGATTAAGGCTTCATGTCTAATTTCATCCATATAGACTCAGTAGCTCCCGAGATAAATGACTGACTTACAAAGAGACTGGCAAAGCACATGATGATTTTATAAGGATTCATTTTTGCCAAAACGTGTACGGAACCATAAAAAACAGAAAACATAAAATAAGAGAAACAATATGACAACGTGGCGACGTAACCTGTCCCTTGTAACGCGATTATTTGTAAAGTAATTCAAAGACCGATGACACGTTCTATCCGAATAAAATAACATTATCCGAAGAAAATGAAAAGAATAGGCTCCAATAAAACAGGTAACTCAATTTTCAAGGTGTCTCTTTTGTAAAATTCAATTATATACATTTCTTTTGGTTCAAAAACGGCTCTTGAATTTCGGGCGAATGAATAATCTTACCTTGATACAATAGAGAATCATTAACAGCTGTTCTTTACAAGGCAGGTAAAGGAGTAGGTATTGTAAGACTTTTGCCAAGACTTTGAACGGTTTTAAGCGCAGTAATTTATTTGATTTTTATTATTCCGACGTTTCGGCAATTTTTCAGTAGCCGTGATCATCGAAGACAGAGGTGTCGAGTGTCGATGAGTATTGTTAAAGTTTTATTTAGCCTACCGCAACTCGTTCATTTTAATTATTTAGTTTTAATTTTGTTTATGGTTATTATTTACTCTATGGGAGCCTAATTTAATTTACCACCGCTTCGCAACATGTTGTGGCTTGAAGAGAAGCAACGGCGCAAGAAACTCTTCAGCAAACATGCCTAGCTCTAATAATGTTATATAATATTAATTTTAAATTCCTCCCACCCATTTTAATATACAACCATAAACAAAATTAAAACTAAATAATTAAAATTTATAAGTTGGCGGTAGGCTAAATAAAACTTGAACAATACTCATTGACACTTGACATCTTTGTCTTCCGTGATCACGGCTACTGAAAAGTGGCCGAAACGTCAGAATAATAAAAATAAAATAAATTAACGCGCTTAAAACCGTTAAAACATAGTTTTATTATATACATTTTTTTATTTCATTTTATTTTTGTATTATTATTATGAAGTTAACCAACAAATTTACTTTACGTTCACTACCTGTACGTAACCCTTCATTTTGCGTGTGATGACTTAGTGACACATACTAAGTCTACCGATATGCTGTAAACAGCATTTTTAAAATTACACCTGTCACACTTTCTTTAGTATTTAATATTTGTTTTTATATATTTGCGATGGCAGGGATGTTACTCATATGAGTATAATGTTTCTATTTTTGTTTTCTCTTTACATCATTCACGTCTTTCCTTATATTTAAGTTCGCTGGGGATTTGGTTGGCACATGTCACTTTATTTGTTCCTGTTTTAGCTTGCCTTACATTTATATCACAACATTTTTACTCGTCGCCGCAAAAGAGGCATATAGAAACTTCTAAACAAGTATATATTAACTTATACCTTATTATGAATTAAACTCCTATCTAATAAAATAATTATTTCATTGTGTGTTTGTATATTTTTGAGGGACGTACACACTAATAATAAGTTTCCACAGAGAACAAATAAAAATAATGTTTGATCAGGTATAAATATGAAATTAAAATTTGTCAAAATTTACATATACCGTTTAGACTGTTTGAAAATAAGTAAATGTTTATATAATACGTTGAAGTAGTTTTGTTAATAAACAAACGAAAATTATAAGAAATCACAAAGTAATCTTTGCTAATGTTCTTACTTTCAAAGTTGGGGTATGATATCTTTATATACTATAACTAGAATATGCCTGCATTAAAAAAATAATGTAAGCTATTGATTTAATGAAAACTTTGTCGGAAAAAGCTAATTTTTATGCACCCGAACAACTACAAACCGGGAAAAATCACGCAGTGTTCCCGGAATAAAAAAATCACACATTTTATTACATATTATTTTTTCAATCTGGCCTTTTCAAATAATTCCCAGAAAAATTCCTGCGGGTTTCCCAGTATAAAAAGTAGCGTATAGTTAGTTTTAAGTCTAATACTTTGCTGTCGATCAGTGAATACCGCATCGAAAATGGCCCAGTAGTTTTTACGTGAATCCCGAACAACCAAACAAACCGACAAACAAATAAACAGACAAGAAATATAACAAAAAAATCATCGTGTTCTCCATTGTTTATATAGTCTATTCCAGTTTTTTTTAAATATCTTCAATATATAGACACGGCATGCTTAGAATTTTATAATATTGTAGACAAAGACACTTTCTGCGTCTGTCTGTCTATCTGTCTTTATTTCTGCAAACTTCTACTAAACCACACGACAGATTTTTAAGCGTTTTCTACTGAAATTTAATATATTTAAAAAACCTAATTAACTTTTTGTGAAAGTTAAACAGAGCTACTTGCTAGAAAAACTCTAGTAGAATATATAGATGTCATTGATACGTCTACTAAGTTGAATATTAAGAACACCTATTTCCTTAACGATTCAATATTATTACAGAATCTCTCTCTATGCCTCATTTATGTATAATAATATTATATTAATATCACCCCATTAATGTCCCATGTTGTGGAAGGGCCCACATATTTCCGGCGAAATTATTTTATGGACATTGAAGGCGGATGTATAATGTGAGGGACAGACATTGCAATTTACTAAGAAGATAAGTTTTAATGTCTCGGATAGTGAAATATAATACAATTAGAATTAAGTTTCATTGGTCGGTAATTTTGCCAGTAATAGTTTCGCTGTGGCTCCGTCTGATATTTATTATTAGGGAAGTAAATAAACTATTCCTGCGAACACATTTTTGTAACTTGAACAGTATATTTAATATTCAATTTATTAAATTAAGGTAATGTCATTAACAATTTTAAGTAATTTAGTCTATTTATTATGATATTACGTTCTATTTATTATACGTCCGTTTAAAAATAAAATATTCCTCAATCGTATAAAATGCCATGCGTATCAGCCACACTGCTACTTTTTAAAAAAAATAGGAGTGACTTAAATTTCTCTTGTAAGTGGTTATAAATATTAACACACACGGAGTAAGAGCTTCTTTGGCATATTACAGATCTACTATTGGGTAGCACTTTAGATGCACTCTTTATAAAAATAAATGCGGATGAAGTCGCTTGTAGCATCTGGTTATCTGTTATTTTTATTGTAAGAGTACATTAGACTAACAGTCCATTTTATGAAAAGTATTGGCTGTCTCAATGGGGGAACTGGAATCTAGCCACTAATGTCGGATCACAACTCAAAATGGTAGCAATACTGACGGACAAATACTCTACCACCTTATTATGCGTCGTTTCAAGCTATTTGCGACAAGCTACCAAATCTCAGGAATTTATATTCATTCTCCGTTTCTATGCGGATAAGATGTTCTTCTAAAATTCATCGCTTATTAAAAATTTCAAGACAATCTATCAAATACTTTTCGAGTATTATATGCGCAACACGGAAGCTAAATTTTTATATACAAAGATTCAAGGATTCTTCGTAAGCCAGATACAAGTAATGAAACTTATGCATTAATAATAATAGGAGTTACGTCACCTGCTAATAATTCCGGTAAGTTTTGAAACAACCAATGAAATTAATGGTCGATATTAAGCATGGTGAGTAATTATGATATAGAGAAGGATGTAAGGAGAAGAATAAATGTAGCATGGTGAAAGTGGAGACAAGTAACCGGCGTGACATGCAACAAACTTATGTCACCGAAACTAAAAGGTCCGATATATAAAACTGTCATACGAACGAACATGTTCTACGGGTTTGAATGTTGGGCCACTAAAGTGATAGACCACAAACGTCTCCACTCAGCTGAGATGAGACTGTTGTGATGGATGTGTGGTGTTACAATAACGGATAAGGTGAGAAATGAGTACATAAGGGGATCTTTGAAAGTTACACCCGTGACTAAAAAATTGAGGGGAAGAAGGTTAAGGTGGTACGAGTATGTAATGAGGAGGGATGAAAATCACGTAAGAAAAAGAATGATAAACTACAAAATTGATGGGTATAAATGTAAAGGTAAACCAAAAAAGAAATAGATTGTGTGAAGGATGATACAATGATTTGTGGTGTGACAGTTAAAGTCTGTCAGAATAGAGGAATGTGAAAGGAAAATACATATTGTGCCGACCCCAAATAATTGGGAGAAGGTGAAACAAAAGAGAGATTAAACATACGGAAACGTGCACACAAAGGCTTTGTGCCACATTTTGACTGCCAAACGTGCGGTACAGGATCTCCAGCATGCTCCATACAAATCCCATCGATAAATGCAAACGGTTTCCACATATAGCTTTAGTAAACGGAAATTAATGAAGATGATTCTTGTATACGGGTCATTTCTTAAATGCATTAATCTCCCTTAGACTATATCTGTAATATGTGGAGCGACTAATTTTTATATCCTACTATGCATTGGTAGAGAAAGTTTATTTGATATATGTATGGAGATTATATAACATTTTAACTAGTCCTTGCAATTCACGAAGGCGAGCAGACTTTACTTGTGGTTGAGTGTGTACATGCATGCATATTGCGATAATGTGCGTGCCTGATGAAACGATCAGTTGCGAGTATGCCATCCAATCATATCCGCTTTTGGTCTCATGCACACTTCAATACGTGTTCACCCGTTCGTCTAGTGAATCGCAAGGATTATAAGGCAAATAAAAATATAAATTAAACTAAATACTTAAAAATAAACTAAATTATAAATAAATTAATATAAAGTATGTAACAAATGGCTGCCAGAGGGAAGCGTGCCCAGAACGCTGGCTGCATTGCCACGCTGTATGCCAACGCTGATTTGTTACGCGAAATACGAATGAGCCTTCTGATCACGAGTATCAAAGAGTTTATTACAAATTTCTTTGAAGAAAACCTTTGCCGATAGATTCCGCGAACCTAAAGTTTATAAGGCATATATGTAACCCCTTCCTAGGGTTCCATATTTGCGCCGTTTGAGATCTTTAGCTGTTGAAGTAGCGTTACCATCCCCTGACTTAGTCACTGGAAGATGATGATGATGTTTGCCGTCAGAGTGTCAACGCATGTCGCGTCTCACACAAGCGACCTTCCCATATTCTAAGGAATAAGTGACATTCCATCCGGCCTCTTGCCATTGTCGTGCACTAAGCCATTTGGCTCTAGGGTGGTTGGTACGCCGACGCTAACAAGAGTTTGGCGGATGATGTCATTGAGGCTGGCATGGCGAGATCTTCATCCAACATGACAAACCGCGGTGTCCCTACGGGTCCACCATAGTTCCACACTGGCAGCAGTGTTAAAGTTTACCGACTTATAATGTAAAACTTAAAATTGACAAAATATAAATAAATGGGTAATATGAAAAAAAACCCATCATAAATGATTAACAAATCTATGTATGTAAATATCTTACTTGATTTAAATACTAAAAACCACTTGAGTCAATTCAACCTATAGTTATTTGATAAATTTGTGACAATTACTTAAAATTAAAGAGAACATTCTTGTGTCACAAAACACAACAAAACTCGATAGCTGTTTTGATTTAGCCGCTAGATTGGTTCACTGTGTCCGACATCTGCGGTGTACCAATACAAGGTTGAGGGCACTCAAGCATTGAGAACCCTTCAGGTTAGAAGGTCGGGAAATTCGATAATTTTCGACTCCATTCGGCGTCGTTTGGCTTTGCGAAGATAAATTGATAATTGCCCTTCCTTTCAATGTTGGCTCAGTTATGCAATTTCCATCAAGAAGTAACGTGGTTCGAGTAGTGGGACCTCTACAAACTCGTTACTTATAATATCTAAATCACTCTGACTCGGAGAAGAGTAAGCAAACGGATTCCGATCTCCTAATTATAGCCTTACGGCCTAACCCTTTCATTATAATTATCACTGAAGTTTAAATTTTACTTTCATTTCGGATAATCTTTATTTTTATCAATCTGGATCTAACACCAATATAAATAATGATGATTATTGTAGAATAATTTCCAATATTAGCAGAAGTAGTTAGTAGTAACTAAGAGATTTTGAATGAGCTTCCAGCCGAGGATTTATACAGTCACTATCTACAATACTATTACGTGCTGTGAGTACCGAGAATGGAGGAAAACACCGATTTAAATAGAATCTGCCTTTATTTAATTAAGATTAATTAAATAAAAATACCTCTTTAAATTATGCACACGCTTTTCTCGATTAACTCACGTTCCGATCCGTTCAATCGACGTTCCGATGTCTCGCGGCTGAATAGTCTTGAAGCCTGACGTCTTGATACTCCACCGTGTCGTTGTTGCGCAGTCTGAAGGCCCTTTTGATCCCTTTGCTTTCGCTTCGCTAGCCCGTGCGAGTCTGCCTCCGTTTTTTTTTTGCAAGATTCAGCTGAATAGCTGCAGATGGCTGTTTCAGCGATACCGGACTTTGGGGGCTTCCCGACTCCGTGGGAGCGGAGGCGTTCAACCTGGAAGCAGCACGCTTGAGGAGGCACCTCCTATGAGGTTCGACCTCGGCTCGACCGCTGCAGGGAGATTGACTCTATAGGATTAAGCCGTAAAGGCTGAGCGAGCTTAGCCAACAGGCTGCGGTGTTTATATAATGGTTCTCGTTACCGACTCCGCCGGCGAAGCTGATCCTAGTCTATCTTTACTATCGCTTCGCAACGTGTTATAGCTGGAGGAGAAAAAGTGGTGGAAGAAACTCTCCAGCAACACGCCTAAGCTAATCGTGTATGGCTACTTGTGTCTGTAATGAGTGGGTGCGATTGGTGGGTGTTAACTTTGTGTGAGCGGATCCGAGCCGGATGCTCTCCGGCGTCTGTTTTGTCTGCGTCTGTTAGTCTGCCTCCGTGCGCAGATTGTCACTCTTATATGTCCGGTCGACGCTCTAGAATGAACCTTATTACTTCATTCAACTATATATTTATCCTTGTCCAACAAATACTCCCGTCCTTGTTATTTACTACGAGTTCAGTCCATTTTCTTCTCGAATATATCTCTCTCGTTTTAACATTTGTCTGGCCCTATATCTCTATTCTGCTCTTTCGTGTTACTTTGTATATCCAACATTGTATTTTGTTATTGTTAAGGCGAAGACTACGTGCTATTTTCTTAAGGGGAAGAAATTCTGCTACGCGTATTCGTCACAGTATTATAAAATTCTAAACGTGCTGTTTTACATTGAAGTTATTAAAAAAACCAACTGGAATAGACTAACTATATAAACGATGGAGAACACGATGCAATTTTTTTAGATTTCTTGACTGTTTGTTCGGGATTCACGTAAAAATACTGGGCTGATTTCGATGCGGTTTTCGCTGATCGACAGCAAATTCTTAGATTTAAAATAATGTACTACTTTTTATCCCTTTTTTTTAGAATGGGAAATCCATTTACGGACCCCTCGCCGGGGAGACTTCGGTGGGGGAGTGTGGGACTCGCCGGCTAGAGGAGCCGGAATACTCACTAAAACCCCTTGGTGTCACCTGACGCCATGTGCCGGGGTCACGGGATATGCGTGAGCTTTCTTCCGCGACCCCGGCTGGCGTGGGCCCGCCCTAGCGGGCACGCCTCTCCGTACTCAGTCCTCCTGGCAATACCGCGGAAATTTTTCTGGAAAAAAACCTATTCCAATGCGATTTTTTCACTAATCGATAGTAAATTTCATGTAATAAAACGTGTGATTTTTTTATCACGAGAATCCCGCGGTTTTCCCGGGAAGCGGTGTTTAGTGGTTCGGGTGCGTAAAAATTAGCTTACTCTGACACAGTTTTCACTAAAACGATAACTTCCATTCTTTTTTAAATGTGATATTTCGTGTTCCGAGATTCCCGCGGGAATTTCAAGTCAAGCGTAGGCGAAGTCGCGGGCATATCCTAATATATCATAAAATTGTTTTCAGGCCAGTATCTTGGTAACACCTCTGGTGTTACAAATATGCATGGGCAAGGGTAACCATTTTCTAAGTCTCCATCATAGGTGGGGCCGTCAGCTTGTCTGCTTTATGTAAGCTATAAAAAATAACAAGTATGACAAAACAAGAGTTTCTCATACTTGTTATTTATTATATTTATTTTTTAATATTTAAAACTATTTTTCCATAGATACAAATACATGTTTTTTATATTTGACACATTTTATAGTACTTACCTAAATTCTAAAACAAAGCTCATATCAAAAATGGGGCGTTATAATGTCTTTGTTTTAAAATATTATTTCATTGGGACAACAAACAGAAACAGCTACATTATAAGTGATTGACACATAATTTTACAAGTTAAAAATATTAAGTAACAACGCTGTCTACAGATAAATTACGACGAAATTAATTTTGATTGCTATTCATACATTAATTAATAAGATAAGTTCACTCACTGGTCTTATTCCAATATCAAGGAAATCGTGACAGTTGGTAGGATGATAAAGTGCCTCGGTTGGTTTAACTATCAACTACTGACGTTGATATTAACAATTGAATTAGCAGAATCAATACGGAAGGCGATGGGACCCACCTACGAATAAATATATATATAATCTATCTAACGTTTCCAACAGTTACAATTATATCGCGAAAACGCAAATAGTCATTAAGGCCCGTATTTTATAGTAAAAAAATGCAGAGACACATGTTTAATACATATTAAGCATGTGTCTCTGCATCTTATTACATAATCTATATATATAAAACAGAGTCGTGTTAGTTACACCATTTATAACCCGAGAACGGCTGGATCAATTTTTATGATTTGTGTTTTGGGAATTTTCTTCGTCCGGAATAGGATAATAATTAATAAATAAAATATGATATTCACAAATATAAAAATTATAATTAAAAAAAAGCAGTCACTACATCAGTCTAGCCATTCATTTGTTATGATCTTTCCTGGCCGATTTCAGCAATGGTGACTGCATTTAAACTTACTTTCATTTGTCTGATTTAGGTGTTTTATTTTTGTGTGTGTTCAAGTGAGTCCCGGGATGGTTTAGATTCAAATTTGAACCAGGTAGATGGCGCTGCCTTCGGGTTCCCGGATTTAGGTGAAATTATTTTTGTGTGTGTTCAAGTGGATCCCGGGATCGATTCACGATTAGACTCGGTAGGTAGCGCCGCTGAACACCTCTTTAACGGTGGGACCGATTTTGATATGTTTTTTTTTGTTTTTTCAAGTAGATTCGAGGATGATTTATATTTAAGAATTGTCCCCAGTTGATGGCGTTGCAACCGGTTTCTAGATTTTTATTTTTTAAGGGCAAAATTATAGTATCGTGTCTGTTTCCAACGCCTCCTTCATTTATTTCGAAGGTAATTTTAAAATATATAGCTCTACATCATTAGGTACTTTTTTTCCGTCCGCAGTCTTGTTGGTGTGAAATTGTTAACTAAAGACAACTTGAAAAAATATCCATTGTCAGATAATAGGTATAGTTCTCGTAAAGAAATATGTTGAGCCCACGCCACGAAAAAAGTCCAATGGAAAATAAAGGAACTAAAACTAAGCTATTTGATAGAATTTTGGTCGTAAAGTAGACAGGAAATAAATTGACGGTTTTAATTATGGAATATTTTTTATTTATTATTCAGTAATTACGTACAACGATTTAAGGATTAACAAATAATTACTTTGGCAGGATTAAGTACGGCAATTTCAACGCCACGTCTGTGAGACATCTTATGTGGTGGGACTCTAGTGTAAATTATTCACACACAATTATACTATAGATTACACATGCTTTTTTGTCTTCTGACTCTACTGTATTATATCAAGTGGCAATTTTTGGCATAAATATTTTTCTTAAATATAAGTCTAAGGGGTATTATTACGTTTTTAGTTATTGAAATAATCTGAAATAACTTGTCGTTTCACAGCGAATCCGAACAAACAGACAAAGCGGGAAATGTAAGATAATGCTTTTAAAAATGACTTTTCTGTCGAAAGTCCTTTGTTTTTACAGGAAGAAAATCTGTCAGTGGCAGGCCCCGTTCCTTTTTTAAACTTAGCCGGTTTTTAAAGTTCTACTTCAAACACAAAGAGAACCGGATTTCTTCATTTGACATAAAAAGAGTTCGTTAAGGACGAGATTGATTTACACTAACAAGCGGGAACTTTAGACCCTTCTACATAACTAGTACTTTGAGCTTCACGATGAATACAATTTTAGTAAGGAAATCGTTCAAATGTTTTAATATAGCTTTTTGTATTCGCTCGAGGATATGGCACACGCTTACAAGTAGACTGATAAAGTTATTTTTAATCGACTTCAAAACAAGGATGTGGTTCTTACCTTTACAAATTAATGTTGGTAGTGGGACTGGTCGACAAATTTAAAGTCGTTTAGCGGCTTATCGACCGCGCTATGTTGGGTATTACAATCATAGACAACATACGGAACGTGGATACCGCTAAGAGAACATAGTTTGTATAATTCGCAAGCTCGATGTAGCAGTGGCCCAGTGACTTATTATACCGTTTTTTCATTATTTTTATATAAAATTTAAGCATTTACTTTAAATTTGGGAATGTGAAAGAGATCGCTTTTAACGCTGAGGATGACTTATGTATTACCAAGAAAATGTTATATCCAAGTATTTTATTAACTGTTTATTTTGGTGAACCATAAAGAGTTATCTGTCTACATGTCATAGGACTAATAGCGGATAAAGCAGATAAGGTCTGGAGTGGAGATAGAGCCTCGATAAACGTAGTGTAGGATGCCCAGTGAACGCATGACCTGCACAAGATCGCCAGTAGAAGCCGGATGAGGACGGTAGAGAACCGGAATACATAATAGCGTCAATTTGGGAATGCAAATGTTCAGCAGTGGACTGCGATTATCTGACGACGAAAAAGACCTAAGTAAAAATGTTGATGTTTATTTATAAAACTCAAGCAAGCTACAATAAAACTTTTAAAAAATCCTTATTTTAAATTCATGAAAAATGGTGTTAACAGCCCTCGAGCGCGCCTTTGAGTTATTTTTCAAGAGATCTTATCTACCTACTCCCCAGGGAAGAATCCGAGTTTGTTCGAAGAATCTCAATTACTTAGAAGTTTTCAAATATTTTGCCCCTAACGTTTTGCCAGTTAATCAGCCGAGAGGAGGTTCTAAGTGTTGTTATTATTTACTTCTAAGAGCTTACTGTCGGTTGATTAATTGTTTAGTTTAATTAAATTCAATTTGTAAGGTTTGTTCTGTCTTTATGGCTAAGATGCAGAATTGTTAAATGTATCGAATGTTGTTAGTGAGTATTGTTTGAAGGAAAACTTGTAATAGCTTGTATTACAGTTTTAATAATAATGACTATTATTGTTATATTTAGATAATTGTCTGTTTGTCGTAAATACTGGTGATTAGATCCTTTGTTTCCTTAGTTTTTAAAGTTCAGATTATAATGGCATAAATTTATACAAGTAAAGGGAATCAAATAGCACTTTAGATATTGTTTAAAAAACAATTAAAAAAATATCATGGTATTATTATTATTTAGCCAGGGTATTTTCCCGACTGGATGGGTACCACCCCTGGTCTAGAGTATGCCGCCATAACAACCTTGAGTTCTGTTCCTGCATTAGTGACCAGGTTCCAGTCTTTCTTAAGAGAGCAGCAGCGCATTTGTATCACCTTTAGTGTTGCAAATGTCCGTAGGCGATGGTAACCGCTTTTCATCAAGTGGGCCGTCTGCTTGTCTACTGAACATCTGCAATAAAAAAAATAAAAAAAATAAGATGAGATGTTATTTTAACGCCTGTCTGTTGTTATATATGTAAATGTTTGAATTTATTATAACATGTCTTGAGGTCCCTATATTGTAACTATCTATATAGTTATGTTATAGTCTTGAGGGACTATGGGTAGAATACAATACAAATAAGTTTTATTTATGGTATTCGATTATATGTAATTTTATAATTGTAAATTATGTAAATATACTGTTTTAATTATAAAGCAATATACTATCTATATATATAAAAATCAATTGCTGTTCGTTAGTCTCGCTAAAACTCGAGAACGGCTGGACTGATTTGGCTAATTTTGGTTTTGAATTATTTGTGAAAGTCCAGGGAAGGTTTAAAAGGTGAGTAAATATGAAAAAAATGCTTGGAATATAGTAAAAACAACAATTTCGCTTTCCCTTAGAAACTGCGTATAGGCGGTACGAAGTTTGCCGAGTAAGCTAGTATTGTATAAAGATTCCATTTTTATCAAAATTGTGAACCATAAAAACACAGATATAAATTATATATATAAACTTTTTGGCTTATTGGTTCTGTAGTGTATTGGTAAGCCAGTTAGCCCTTTGACTCGGTTAATATCAAACATATTTGTCAAGCCATGTGTAGCCCATTATAAACACTAGGCACCAAACGACCCTTGGCTCTTTTCCCGCATCAGTACATTTAGTAATAATGACGATGTATTTGGGCTTATAGGACGGGCACATTCTCGGTACCCTAGATTTTAGATTGTTGATCATTTATGGCTGCGGTTTCCCTTTACGCACAAGCAATCAATTTGGTTTTGATAAGTACATTCAATGTGATATAATGTACTGTACTTGAGCGACACAAGCAAGAACTGCGTGTCACGGAGATGAATATGCTGCGATGGATGTGTGGAGTGACGCGGAAAGACCGGGTCAGGAACTCCTGCATCCGTGGCAGTCTTCATATCCGTGACATAGCAGACAAACTGTAAGAGTGTCGCTTACGCTGGTACGGCCACGTTTTACGCAGACCGGCTAACTACGTGAGGAACAAATGTCTAGCGGTGCCGCCTCCACCAGGTCCCAGTCGAAGGGGAAGTCCCAAGAAATGTTGGCTTGACGTTGTGAAGGATAACATGCGTACCAATGGTCTCAAAACGGGGGATGCTGAAGACCGCGCGAAGTGGAATAGAAAAAGTAGGAAAGCGGACCCTGGGCGTCGGAGTGAAGGCTCCGAACGCAACCGGGATTTAACGCTCGGATGATGATGATGATGATGATTCAATGCGATATAATAAACAGCAGGTTCATTACTAAATTTAAGTTAATCAAATTTTAAAGCGAAACTTCTTTAGAATCGTTGTGATTTGAAACTCAATGAAACGAAAACACTAAAAAGAGATAAACACATAAATCTATTATTCAGCCTTCGGAGAGACTTCGTGTCCCTCTGCGTATTCTACCGCCTGTATAACGGGGAATGTTCCGAGGAATTGTATGATTTGGTGGCACATCTCGCCAACGAGGGGATGTTCACCCCCATTTTTTAGAGCTCCCACGCTCAACTACGAAACGGTTCTCTAGAACGTTTATTCCGTGTACAACGATGATCTGGAGGGAACTTCTCGCCACGGTTTTGCCCTTGCGTTATGATATGGGGTTTTTTAAGAAGGGCATTATAAAATTTCTTTGAGGTCGGCAACGCGTTGGCGACACCCCTGGTGTTGCAAGCGTCTATAGGCGACGGTAACCACTTTCCATTAGGCGGGCCGTCTGCTTATTTGCCTACTTCAGGCAATAAAAAAAAAACTAGAGGACTAAGTCTGCGAAAGAATGAAACAAAAGTTTTAAATTGTGCAGCACAGATTAGAGAGTCCATAAGACCGATGATTAAACATAGGTCCAATTTGGACCTAAATAAAAGTGATAATAATATTTTTTAGCCTAAAACAGTGAAAAATTGAAAGTGATACTTAAGAAGTTTATTTTGAATTATATTATGTTGACAGATGTAGGCTAAAGAAATTATATTTATATTAATATGATTTATAGAAGAATTATCTGTGAGTATATTCTCTGAAGCGTAACTTGTACTGCGTGTAAACTGCACACAGACACACAATTTTTTTTTTATTTTTGCTACACTGTAGATAATACAAATTATAGTAAAATCATGTCAACGACCGACTGACTACACGTTTTACTATTTCATGGTTTGAAAACTAGATTACACATTTTTTAGAAATTTATAATAAACATAAATAAATTTATTACATGACACATTTATAACATGTCGAATATCATCAAATCTTTATTTTGAAATTAGTTTGGTCAATATTTTGATTTACTAACAAAACTTAAAGGTTAATCTAGTTCTTCATTACCTCAGTAATTGAAAGTATTTCAAATATTTCTAGTCAATTGGGACAACTTACAAACTATCTTTTGGTCACAAATATTACTTTCATACTTTACGTTGATCCTTAGAACGATTGCCTAACTTGACGCTTTGTGCTTACCAACAATAATAAAAAATATTACCATATATAACCTTTACCTAATAGTTTTATTGTCACAAGCCCACAATTACACCTCCGGCACCATACGCGCCCTTTCACAAAGGTTCTGTTAATGACTACGGTCCACGACGCCATTGTTCTAGCATAACAATTATGTAAATGTTCCCTAATAACAGACATGACCTGGTATGTATATGACATACTGTATGCATAGAATAATTTGAGTTTTGAGGTCTTGGGTGTTGTACACTTTGGTGAAGTAATTTATGTTATATTTTAATGTATGTTATATGGTATAATTATGAGCGCAGGTTTTTGCAAGTACTATCTTAACAAGTTACGTAATTTTAATTTTTCGTATAACTGTTTAATTACAAAAGTTTGTCTATAAAATAATAATAAACTTCAAAAAGGATCTTAAAGACTATTTTAAACCTAATGCGGTAGACAACGCATCCGCTCCTTTGGTAATGAAGATTCATTGGAGGTGACCAGCGACGTAAGTCTACTGTTTATTATTCTAAAATGGGGAGAAGGATAGCACGAATTTGTGAATATGACAGATCATTTTTATAGCCGAAAGTTGGCAAATAGGCAGACTGCTCACCTGATGGGAAGTGGTCACCGCCACCTATGGACGTTTACAACACCAGGGGCTTTGCCGGCCTCGAAGAAAATTTAAAACAACCTACTTTAAGGATCCCATGGCGAAGCCAAGATAGAAAACCGCAGCGGGAAGTTCGCTCCGAGTTGTTATTGTACGCGGTATAAACGTTCTAGAGAACCGTTACGTGAGCGTGGTAGTTCAAGGAAATAAGGGTGAACAATTGAAAATTCTACCGATGGCAAACAATGTGGTGGAGTCAATGTGATGTTGGCACCAGGTTAAATAATTCCTCGGAACATTCCTCATTATACAGACGTTAGAATAAATAAAGACCCTCCCTTAAAATGTTTCAAGTTTTCTTAGTAACCAAAGAAAAATTCCAGTATTGCTCCCATGGTATTCAATCACGAGTCAATAGTCTTATAAGACTAATGAACGTAATACCAAGTTCTTACACTCCAATTATCAGGCAGCCGTTACTTAGAGTTGAGGGGCCCACTGCCGGCCGACGATAAAAGAGCTTTAACAAATTGAATGAAGAAATGGGAAGTCAAAGCAATCTGGGTGAATTTGGGATCAAGAATTTTTCGAAGAATTTAGTTTAAATGATATATTTTTATACTTTTTCCACTATTGTCGTTGTGGGCGTATACTAAACTCAATTATGTTAAATCCAACTTATTTCCTGGGAAAAATTATGAATGAATGAATGAATGAAAACACTTTAATATTCACCAAAAATTAAAACTACGTTCTTAAAATTAGGTACAGTAAATGTTGAACAAAGGGCGGCCTTATCGCTTAAAGTGATCTCTTCCAGGCAACCCCTTAAACTAAGGAAAATATTAAAACAACAGTGGCGGTGAAGACAATAAATAATATGAAACATTCCAAGAATAAGTGAAAAATATCTAAAATAAATAATAATATACTTTATATACTATTCAAAAATAGAATATATCATACTATATATAGAATCAGCAGCATGTTTGAGACTTGCGAGGACCAAAGATATTTGGTGACCATTATTTTAAAAGACGATATGGATTTAGCTTATTATAGTATGTTGAGTAAAGTGAAATTATGTATTTAATCAAACATTGATTTGTTTGTATTTTAGAAATACGTAAGCCTAAAATTCTAGAATGGCAAAAAATATTTAGAAATAAATAAATAATAATAAACTTTAATAATTGAAGTGTTTTTATTTCTCTAGAACTCTCTACTGTTCAAAAGACTTTTTATTTTATCAGACGTCAATAACCCAATTTTTTGATAATTTTTGAATTAATCCATTTTGGCATAACTAGGTCCAATGAATCTAATGCCACTGTTAATGTAACACTGTCAATGTATCATTGCACGAGAATTAAAACTTAAAACATCAGATTTTCTAATTGTCCAATCTTAATACCGCGTTGCGAACAGTAGGATTATGTTTTGCTGTTCCGTAAATTACCCCCTATATTTCCCCAGTGGGGGATTAACACGTATTTTATTTCTCCATTAGTGTTATACTGCTTTGTTTGGGGTTAAATTGTAGACTAAGCTTTATTGGAGTTAGTTTTAGAAACTGATAAATATATTCAAGTACTTTGTGAGCTTTATATCCTGTTTTGCCGAATAGTTGCAATAGGGGGGCAGACAGTCAATTGAGATGTTTATAAAAGATATTGTAAACTTACAGAACGGCGCGGCCTAATATATTTTGTACGTGCGTACCTACTTACAACGTCATAAGTAAGTACAAGTAAAAAAAGAGTAAAAAGAGCGAATTAATTTATTATTATTTGAAAAGTTATTGAAGCGAAACTTCTTTAGAATCCTGATTTGTAATGTTGATGAAACAAAAAAGCGACACTAAAAAGAGATAAATACATAAATCTATAGGACTAAGCCTGCGAGAGAATGAGTAACGAGTTTTACATTAAGCAGCATAGATTAGAGAGTCAATAAGACCGATGATTAAACATAGGTCCAATTTGGACCGAAATAAAGCTTATAATAATATTTTTAGACTAATATAGTGAAAAATTTAAAGTGATACTTAAGAAGTTTATTTTGAATTATAATATGTTGGCGGATGTAGGCTAAAGTAATTATTAATAAAAGTTATAGAAGAATTATCTGTAAGTATATTCTCTGAAGTTACACTTCTACTGCGTGTGAACTGCACACACACATTTTTTTTATTATTTCTATTACGTTATTTTATAAGTTAGATACTCATAAGAAAGAATTTTAACTCCTGTTCCTTTATGTGTAAAATTTTTAGAATTTATTGTGACATAGCTGCATATCTAGAGTTAAAGTAATTATTTAGCTAACTTTATCATTGGATTTGAGAGACATTTTTTATTCATTTTTAAGCCAATGATAACGTGCGAGCAAGTGCACGCTTGTGGTTCGATGACTATCCTCGCTTCTGAATGTTCGCCGTATTTATGGTGACAGACTATTGAAAAAGAGCGCCGGTTGTTAAGAGTAAATATCATCCCCCCCCCCCCCAATATATAACTTACACTGGACATCGGAGAATTGCCTCTGTGATTAAGTGGGTTAAGCCGAGGTCACTGGAACATAGAGGTCCCAGGTTCGATCCCTGTCATCGTAAATTTCGTAAAAAAACTTTCCATTGTTATTGCTAGTATCTGGGATCGGCCTCGGAGTCATTGTATATCACTCATAATACAAGCGTAATTTGCTTAGCATGCGTATATAAAATGTACGTGTTTGTCTGTTAATTATTTATTTTTTATATTTTATTTATTTACTAGTTGCAATTTGCCTTTTTACTGTTTTCAAACTAGGAATATGTATTTAGTGTCCTATGTTTGTTGTTCATCTCTAAAGACTTTAGTGTATAGTAGCTGTGCCTGCAACCTTGTCCGCGTGGGATTTTATTTCGCGGAACCCAAAAACAAAGTAGCATAAATTGCTCCTTATAACTTCAGCATCAGCCAGTGAAAATCCAGTCAAGATCGATCCAGCCGTTTTAGAGATAAGCCAGATCATCTAGACAGACAGATAGAGAAATTAAAAAAAAAATGATGTTTTGATATTAGTATCTACCGTATATACTTTCATATTCATTTAGTAAAAAGCTGTTATTTTGACATTACCAATATACACTTCAATTTTATTTATCTGTATATATAGATTGATCGTATGAAAATTTGTAGTATCTAAAGCCGCGAAAAGGAAACAACATGAAAATTTTACAAAGGTTCCGTCTTAACGAAAATGGCTACCAAACTTTAAAATGTACACACCCTTAATTTGTTTCCCACAAAGTGTTAAACTTTTAGCTATCTATCTACTTGCTCGATAACGGAAGCGGTTTCTTAACTTAACGACATTACCATTTGATAAGTTACAGCGCATTTGTAAAATCAGACTTTAATGAAATCGCAGGTGCGATCGAATTTTCACACGCGATTCATAATAGATAAGCGACCTTATCTTTTATTAATACAGTTCATTTTTCTTTGATACCTCGGGGATAATAATCAATCAATTGGACAGATTCAATTGGTATTTGAGAAAATGATCTAATTTATCAAATTTTATCACAATACCCGCGTATTATCCGCCTTTGGTGAACGTCAGATGAAGTGGACTGCATGATTTAGTAACTAAAAGTTATATCTATCTTGTATTTTTGGGCAAAAATGCGTTATAAAGAACAAAAATAATTGTTTACCTAGATCTTTAGCCAATATATATACATACATATTATCACGCAAGATTTTAATGGGTTACATCCATTAAAATCTTGCGTTCAGATACGATGGATCTCCACTTAGGCCACTTACAACGATCCTGACAAACAACTTTCGCTCCATCTATTTTCATTAAATTCTTCAAAAATACACGTTTTTAAGGACTTTTTAACTGATCTTTCTTTAAGATTTCTGCTATTTAATTATGAAATGTATATTACGGTCTACTCTACCTTTCACACTACTGTCATAAGTGTATGTTTTGTGATTCACTTTCATCAATTCTCTCTACAGGCCCAAACGACCTTAACATTCCTCTTCCAACTAGTGGTAATAACCACTACATTTAGTTAATAGAAATACCTTATACTGACGACCTCTTTCTTCGAATGATCTAAATCTTTGTCTGCGTAGCTTACTGTAAAGCAGAATTCCTGGCTTTATTTCTTGGCATGGTAAATTTCTAAACAAATTTCCTTTATTTACTATAGTCTGGTTGTCTTGGATCGGGATCAGAGTTGTTCATTGGAAATATATTACCAACAAGTGTTTGTTTGTCTGCAAATTATATATTACTAACTGACCCGGCGAACTTCGTACCGCCATATTTTCTGAATTCCTAAACGACTTTGTTTCATGACACAAAAACTAAATCACCAAAATCGCTCCAGGTGATTAGGAGGATTATAGAATCCGATCTCAGCGCCACCTACCGGTTCCAATTGTGAATCTAAACCATCCGGGGACCCATTCCAACACACAAAACAAATATCATCAAAATCGGTAGTCTTTCTCAAGTTATGCGCGTACATACATTTCTACGATTAATTTTTGTATGTAACATACGTATATGTGTAAGTTATTAGTTGTTTTTTTTAAAGTAAAAACGTAATTGCTGACGAATCCGCGAGTATCAACTTATATATGTAACTAGAGCTTTTCCCTTGGTATCACTTAGGGTCTCCCATTTCCAGGGATAATGTGTATCAAGTATTCAACTCTTATCTCTAAAGTACCTATATATGTATGTAGGTGCTTAAGAAACCTTAAAGGTGAATGTTGTTTACATGAAATGGAACAAAGAACCACTCCTAGAACTAAATGACTTAATTTTCATACGGTGAAGAGATTAAAACTTTATCGAGACCTCGTCAAATGCTTGGCCTTGGTCTTTGGTCTTACGTGACCAAACAGCTGGTCTTAATTTTGGCCAAAGAATAAGCGTTGCTATTCAACGCGCTAAAGCCGCCAGCTTTTTCATAACGAGTGACAGTTGTTTCCAATCAATTTTCTGTAACTTTTTCTCTAATCAGTTAGTTTTGGAGTACTATAAGAGTATACAGAAAAACATATTCGATTAGGTATATAAATAAATATGATGATTCTGTTACAAATTTATTAATTTCTATATTATTCAAGTCTAAAATTATTATTATATTTTAACAGTTTTGTCAGTCTGAAAGTATGTCTCAATAGGCTCAACATAATATTGTTTTTCCATGGTATCACAATGAAAATTTTCGTAAAGTTTTACCTTAACTTCATGTGTATTATTACGACCGATAAAGACAAATTCACACCTGCATACCTGTTTTGCGTATTTTATTACTTTTCGGCATTTGGACTTCTTTTGTTTACTTTGTGTTTAAAATTTGTGATTAGAATAACAGCCCATTGTGTATTGTAATCGTTTGTGGTAGTCATTAGCCAGGTGTGATTCTAAGAAATTCGGTTCGTGCGGTCAGGTAGACATATTGCATTTGTGCAGCAAAAAGCAATGCCCCAATGGAGAGATCGCCAGTCGAGCGATAACCACAAGCAGAGCAAGACCTGTGTACCCCATGCGGTAATCTATTCAGTGACGGACTTTGCGCGTTTTATGGAATTACGATCTCGCGCGTTACGTTTGGACTGGTTGTGTTCAGTTATATTTGTACCTGTGTTATACATGTTTGTACAGTTCTAATAAAATAAACTATAATAATTCCAACGGCATTTTAATTCGAGTCCTGCAACTCGTAATAGGATGTTCAATATCGATATGTTACATAGTTCAGTGAAAATACTTATAATACCGCACGACCGAAGTTACAGCTACTAGGTAATATTTTTATAGTTTTGCTATTTCAACCTTTCATTTGTGAATTTTGATCTTGCATTTTATTAGTTATTAGTCTTACATATTATCATATTTTTTTGATAATTATATAATTAAATCAGCCCTAAAATACGATAACGATTTACTATCTTAAAAATACTTATCAAATTAATTTATCGAATAAATTAAAAACAATATCACACTGAAATTACTTAATTAATAAAATAAGTGCTGTCGTTTCAGCTAATTTCCTTTTTATGAAATCTTATTACACTTTAATAGAATAAGAGCGGCTTAATGGAAAAATTGGATTTCTTAATAGAGTTTTCACCTACTTTTCTGCTTATAGAATTAGGTATTTCTTCTATTTAATTATGCTTTAATACACTTTCTAAACGTGTACGATATTTTTTAAATTAATTATTTTTGTGATAAAAATACACGCAAAAATTTCTTCGTAAGTTATATGTAAATACTATCAAAGGGTATATAATATATTTACAAATATTTTACCTCATAACTAATACGGTAAATTGAAATTTCGATTAAACTAATTAATGCTTAATTATGCTGTAAGACTTATAAGTCTCTGTGATATTTAGGTATGCGATACGTTTCCGATTCATTTCTTGTCGACATATTAATTATATTCGCTATATTTAATGACATACTATGAATATTATATTAATTAAAAGATTACAAAATAGTACGCCGACCTCTGAGGTTTTTTAAACCCTTTCCATCTCCTTAAACTAAGAGTGTAAAGATAAGTTGAAGCTACGATATAAATTAGGAACAAATGTAAGATATTAATTTCGATGCTATTTATTTACACTTATAAGAAATTTATTTTTGGGTCTAGAAGAGAAAGAAATACATGAATAATTATTCACCAATTTAGTGCTGTGTAGTGTGCTGTTTAAGGTTTGGTAGTCTTTTTGCTCTACATGAAACTCATTTTCTGCGTATTGAAAAATGCTGAAGCTGTTCGAAAACTCAGCAACCACAGAAACACTTCAATATAACATTCAACACGTTAATGCGGCATTTAGGTAGGCCGCTCACTAAGCAACTTGGCTGCGGCGTATAATACAATAATGTCTGTCTGGATGTTCCGGGTAATCTCTGAAACAGCCGGACCAATTTTGACGGGACTTTTTTTAGGGTTCTGCGAAAAATAATGCACGCGGACGAAGTCGCGGGCTAGCGACAGCTAGTTCTTAAATACAATTCGGCTAGGTCACACACTATTGGGAATTATTTTTTGTTCGTAGTGATAAGATGCTCCTCCGTAAAGAAGACATGGTTTGCCAAAATGCCTTATTACTTTCAGGACTCTATATAAAGATACTGTTATATCCTTACATGCATCATTATAAGGCTGAATACTTTTACGATGGAACTTAGGCAAGTGAAGTGTATTACAGCGAGATATTGGACCGGAGGCTCTTGACTTTCTCGATCTTATTTATTTTGCTTTCTACGTACTTAGAACATATATAGGAGCTTATTATGTATGTAGAATCGTAAACAATATATATTTGTATATAGTTAAGGATCTGTTTGACCTACGTGATGATACACTGAGAATACCTGACAGCTTAAGGATTCTATATTCAAATATATATGTCTGTTCTTCTATCTGACATATAAATAGACATTAGCTTTTCACCTACTACCAAGTCAATACCTAAATATATTATCTTGCTCATACTCTCCTCTCTGTTATATTTTAATATCCTCCACACAAAGGAATCCCTGAGTTTACAATATATTATGCCGTCGCATACTCTTTAGTGATATTATATTTTTATATCGTAAGGGATCTGTTTGACCTACGTGATGGTACACTGAGAATACCTGACAGGTTAAGAATCCCATGTTCAAATATATATGTCTATTCTTTTGTCTGACATACAAACAGAGATTAGATTTTAACCTACTGTTAAGTCAATACCTAAATACAGTGTTGCTCATACACTGCTGTTATATTTTAATATCCTTCACACAAAAAGATACCTGACTTTATAATAGTTTATGCCGTTCCACACTCTTCAATGAATATCATTGTGAAAATTTATGACAATCGGAATAGTACTTACAGTTGACTATAAAAGTCGGTTAAAAAACTTTAATTGAATAAGTGTGGAATTGCAAAAAGAATTTTTTTTAAATGTTTTTGTTAAGTGTAAGGAAAATAAACTCATAAACTTGAAATTGTTAACAAAGTAATTTGGGTACTTCAGCCACGTTCGAGAAAATTAAACACACTCCATTATGTTTCATTAGACTTAAAATATTACAGGGGTATTCTCAAGACTTAATTATGTGAGAAAATTAAATATATCTTCAAAAGGGTAACTTTATTGTCAAATTTTGTTCCAGAAAGCTCACTTTGTCTATTTACGAGTATCTCAGGATTTTTGTCTCGGCTGAATGGTCATTTTTGATTTATCACTTTGATCGCCCAACATTCGGACCCGTATATCATGACTGGGTTTATTACAAATTTATATATCAGCCCTTTTTAGAATTCCATAGTAAAAACGTAACCCTTATATAAAATCGTCGCATCTGTTTATGAACGTCACAGACATTTTGCTCAAAACTACAGGGCGGCAAAATAAAGTAGAAAACAATAGGGGCGCCACCTTCGCAAATTTGTTTAAACTAGCAACTCCAATATTAGGTCAAGAGTAATTTCGATTGCTACCAGTAATTTTTAGTACGACATCAAACGTCGTGTAAGTATCAAGTTGCTTTATTTACGACGTACGCATTTTTT
Organism: Dendrolimus houi; assembly: GCA_039645545.1. Lineage (NCBI taxonomy): Eukaryota > Metazoa > Arthropoda > Insecta > Lepidoptera > Lasiocampidae > Dendrolimus > Dendrolimus houi. The sequence goes on from CM077124.1 coordinate 19,871,856, forward strand.
CAGCATGGCTTACGATGATTACTTTAATAATAATTACTATAATTTTGTAATCAAGAGTTTTAACACCTTGTGATAGTAGTAACAGAACAATTATTTGATTAAAAGAAGCTAAACTAACCATTACAAACCTATAATGTCGGCTGTTCTTTAGAATATCGACGAATTATAAGGAAAAGATTTTTGCTTCAAATTCCACTAGATGTCTTGTAAACTTTAAAAATCACGGCTCGCGTGAAACTTGGTATTGTTACATGCGTATTTAGTTATTTTTTTAGAAACAAAAAATAACGGTTGACCACCATATATAGTTGTGGTCATATAATTAAGAACGATTTGAAGTTCTAGAAGTTTTTTATTTAAATCGTGTCATACACAGACATGTGTACTTTCTGAGAAGCAACTAGTTATGGTATAAAATAGCCACATTAATAGAGCAACGTGGCTTAGGAATAAAGAATAAAATCGCTAACTATTTTTTTTCACATTTTATTTATTTTACCAAAGTAACACATTCAAATAGTACTGAAGCTGGACAAATAATTAAGAACGATTTATTAAACTGCCCGGGAATCGTTTCGTATGGCACTCGCATTTAAAAATCACAAAAATATGTAGCGCGAAAAATTTAAAAAGCAATTTAATACATTTTTAACTAAAATTAATAGTTAATAGCATATTCACGGCTTTTAATTAGTGCTTTACACCGGCGAGGCATTAACTCTATTAATTTTTGACATTTCGCAAGAGAAATAGAGTTCCATTCTTCTAAAAAAAAAGTCGTACAGCTCTCTTAAATTCCCACATTGTGTATTTGAAACCTTTTTCTTTACTTCGAACCACAGATTCTCTATTGGGTTTAGATCTGGGCTGTTAGCTGGCCAGTTTAAGACAGAAACTGATTGCGCTGTAAGAAATTCCTTTACGGTGCGTGCAGTGTGCTTTGGATCATTGTCATGCTGGAATGTCCAAATAACCGGTAGAACGTCTTCAGCATAAGGTAACATTGTTTCTTCCAGTATATTTTTGTATTGGAACTGACCCACGTTACCTTCTATCAACTTTACAGGTCCAACACCATGTTCAGAAAAGCACCCCCAAATTTTCACATTTCCACCACCGTGCTTTAATGTAACTTTCGTGTACTTAGGGTCGAATGCTGTATTCGGGGGATGTTGTACATATTGTTTTCCATCAGAACATACTCTGTTTATTTTCGTCTCGTCAGAAAAAAGTACATTTTTCCTCTGTCGCTCAGTCCAGTTTTCATACTTTCTCGCAAATGCAAGCCGGGCTTGCCTGTGGCAAAGTTTCAACATGGGTACTTTTCTTGCTATCCTACCGTGAATTTTTTCTTCCACCAAACGTCTTCGAATAGTGCGTGCTGAGATTGCTGAAGGGTTGTTTTCACCAAAATAATCTTTTCTTAGCTCATTCGACTCTTTAAAAGGATTTTGTTTTGACATACGAACGATGTTTCGGTCATCACGAGGAGTTGTTTTTCTCTGTTTAGGTACACGTGGAACATTCGAAGTAGTTTGATACGTAGTAAAATGCTTTACAACGTGGAAAACCATCGTTTTTGAACATTGCAGATGGTCGGCTATCTTTTTATAAGACCAATTCTTCCGGCGAAGTTTTATTATTACTTCCCTTGTAGATTTATCACAACTTTTATTTTTTTGTTCCCATTGTTTTTTCATAAGAAGCAATCACTTTTAATCTTTTACAGCACTAAATGGCGCCAAAATTATACAAACAGTAACAAATCGACTGAGTGTTCTCTATTTGAATTTGAATAAAGTTATAAACTATTTAGCGTTCTTAATTACGTGACCAGCCAGTAAATAGGAATACTATGCTTAGAAATAGTGAAAAAGTTTGTCTATTTATTTTTAGTTAATCATATCAATGAATATCTGTATCAATGAATACAGCGGTATTATGGAAAAGTTTTACGATATCGAGAGAAATAAAAAAATGCATGCAATTATTTTTGCGTCTTAGTTTGAAAAAAATCTTCACTTTAAATCAGCGTTCTTAATTATATGACCACCACTCTATATACTTATAGTGTTACAACTTAAGTTCCGACAAAAACAAAATCCACCTACATATCTGTAAAAACCCATTTTATTACCCGTCGGCATTTGAACTAATTGTAATTCTTTTATGATCGTCTTCTTTTATTCCCTTGTTTATTGTTTATTGTGGAGAACAGCCTATTGTACTCGTTTATGGCCACTTGCAGGCATAATTAGTCGGATGTGTGGATTACGATTTCTAGGAAATTACGTCGCCGCTTGCCGGGCGGGCGGGCATATTTGCATTTGTGCTGTATAAAACGATGACTGGATGGAGACAGGGAGACAGACGAGCGAGAACCACGATCGAAGCGAGACGTGTGTACTACAATCAGGAATCTAATAGTGACGGACTTTGCGCGTTTTATTGAATTACGACCTTCTGCATTACGTTTCGACTTGTTGTGTTCGGTTATATTTGTACCTGTGTTATACGTGTTTGTATAGTTCTAATAAACTCTATAATAATTCTAACGGCATTTTAATTCGAGTCTCGAAACTCGTAACAATATATATAACTGACGATGTTTTCTTTTCTATTTTTATATTGTATTGAGTAGGTAATATAATGCTTAAAACCAACCGGCTATATTATATGAAACGATATAGCCTCATATTGTATCCTTTTTGTAGACATTGTATTTATAATTTTTATATTTTCATACATTGCCTAAAAACGCCCGGCATTATATAATGTACAATGTGTAGGTATTCTAAATAATGCCGGTTTTTCATCCATTGCCGGTAAAATAATATTTATGAATATGGGATACCGTTAGACAAATTTTTAAAAATTGTAACGATGTCTCTTTCTAACTTTCTTTATTGAAATCAATCGGTGGCTTGGTATTCACTTTCAATCTCACAAAAATATATCCACCACCTATAATAACTATTGAAGTACTATGATGTAAAATTTTATTAAAAAAATCGAATAGTCAGAATTTAAACTAAGACCTAAAAATATTATTTTAAAAAATCCGCTGAATTGTTTTAAAATTGTGTGGATTTTTTTTGCTAAAAGCTGGCAAACAGTTAACATACAAACATATTGTCACAACTATATCACATTGAGGTAGGCAGAGATCTCGACCTGCTACGCTAACATAATCTATCCATCTCACAAACCTCACAACTTTATATCATGCCTTTGCCACGCTCGATAATTGCTCGAACTCCTAGGGAGTTTCACCTACTGGACTGTTGCCATGTAAAATTGAATTATTTAAAATAGGGCGAACTAGTCGGGCGACGGGTTTAAAGCTAAGGACCTAACCGGGATCGGCGGTTCGCGGTGGCCTATACTTTATTTAAAAAAGAAACGGCGCGAGAAACTCCGCAACACGCCTAGTCTATCCTATTGTTTTGGAAATCGTGATTGGCGGCGTCGACGTCGTCTGTGATTTTGTCGGTGCCTGCCAGCCTGCCGTCCTAACCGCGGGCGGGCTGATCCGAGCAGCCGTTTTGTGATATCGTCGACCTTGTCCATATGTTACGCGGTCGTCGCACAACTTTATTATAATCGGACGCGGACGACGAGGTTTCGATGGTGCGGCGCTAGATCGAAATACTCGAGAGCGACGTAATGCTTTTTGATGGAGGAAGCTCCAGATCGCGGTGGATGTCGACGTTAATATAGAGGGGAGCACCGACGGCTCTGCGCATCTGAACGATTTGCAGTTTCTTTAAAAGGGAAGGCTTGGCATGGCCGAATATCACACTCGCGTATGTCATGATCGGGCGGACCTTTTTTGGTCTATCTTTAAATTTGTACCAATCAAATGTTCCAGTTTAACATTATTTATTTACGTAACTTTCATCCCATCACAAATATAGATATCACCAGCACATATACATACATATATGTAAATATATATTGTTATGGTACGCAAAGAATGAATATGAACCTTAAAATAATCAACCACTAGATGGGTACTTATTTGATAACGACGACCCCAAGACGTAGCGCAATTTTTTGTTAAGCGCTGGTTTCTATATCTTACCGACCGTTCATTTGCCCTACTATCGGTTAAAATTTAACATAAGCTCCATACAAGTAATGCCAAAATTCAACCGATGGTAGGACAAGTCAATGAATAGTAAGATATAAGAACCAACCATAAATAGTTTTTTTTTAAGTTAATCGTTCTTTGCCACGACGAAACTCTTCACTGCGAGTACGTTCACAAGTACTTGTAAAATTTAATATTTAACCAAACACATATTAGTAAGGCACGTAAACTATTAGCTTATCTGTTTTACTCAAATAACAAAGAATAGTCACTTTTCTTTTGAAAATACTTACATTCAACTTTAGAACACTCGAAAGGGCGATTTCAAGTGTTCTAAAGTTCTTATAAAAGTTAGCGCTTGATTAATCTTCACTTAACCCAGTTTCAATTTCAGTGCTATGAAACTAAAACTTTCAGTTTATCTTGATATTCACAAGTTATACTTTGAATAATATTGAAGTCGCTTGGAAACTTGTATTCTTAATTGAAAAACTCAATTAAAGGGCTCCTATTTCATACTTTCTGTAGTTAGAGATCCCGAAGAAAGTTCCTAATAAACGATTCATTCTCAGGATCGTTAACAAGAAACAAGAAAACGTCCATCTAAACTACTCTTAACTCTTAGATAGATAGATAGATAACACTTTATTATACACCAATACAAAAATGAACTTAAAAACTAAAATTGTATCTAGTTGTGTACAAAGGGCGGTCTTATCGCTAAAAAGCGATCTCTTCCAGACAACCCCGGGAATGAATTGATATGATAATGGCGATGGTGGTATACGTAACATATAGTACGAACTACTTACATTTTAATAATAAATACATAAATGATATATATATATATATGTAGATATTTTATATATTACATAGATATATACTTAATATACATACCATACAAATACATATAACTCTTCTTTAGATAAAGTCTTTATAGTTTTAAACTGAAGGCATGCCTTAAAAAATAGTATAATTATTGTTATATGTTCAGTTCGCACGTTTCTATTCAATGCAAGTTCTAACGAATAACAATTTTAGATGTACATGTTAAGCATTAAAACTACTCTCTAAGTTATGTACTTGTACATCATATACCCACAAACTACGCCTTGTTAAATTTCAGTCATAGCGAAGAAACGTGTTAAATTGGTGCCATTTAAGATTAACAATTCCTGATATTCAAGATGTATGTAGATTGGTAAACATTAACACGATTAAATAGATTGGGCTCCTTAGGAGAAAAAAAAAAAACCCTCTAACACTATTAAGATTATTAAAAAAGATAGTATAATATTTAAATATTTGTTACAGATACATTTTGAGCAAAATGTGAATCACGCTGTCATGGAGGAAGTGGGCTGCTATAACTGCAGCCATTACGAGCTGAACGAAAGCAACGAATATTCAAATCACAGTGGCAACAATGCGACTATTATTAACAAGTTCTACTTTTATCAGGTGAATTTATCATTTCAGCTCTAAAATTGTTTTATACGTACTATAAGCATCACTTGTATTCATTTTATTACTACTGTATTTTTTGTGTAAAGAGTAATATTTGTACATGGTCCACCATTTTCTATATATAATTACTATGTGCGCATAGATACATGATTCCAATAAAAACAGATATTAAACTGATTTCTCTTTTCTTTCACCTTCTTACAATTATTTGGGGTCGGCACAATATCGTTTTTTACTTCCATACTCCTCTCCTCTCCTCTACATATATCCTCTGTCACTCCAGAAATCATCATGTCCTCCTTCACACAAACAATACATCTCTTTTTTAGTCTATCTTTACATTTGTATTCATTAATCTTCCAGTTTTATATTCATTTTGTCACGTGATATTCATCGTATTCCAGATGTAGACACGCATACACACACACACACACACACACACACACACACACACACACACACATATATATATATATATATATATATATATATATATATATATATATATATATATATATAAACATAACGTGTGTTGAATGACTTCATAGATAACAGTCGAGTTTAATCATATTCAAAGGGAAAGAGTAAAAATAATAATGTCATCTATTCAAAATATTCTTCACTATCTTTTTCCCTGCGGCTACGCCGTGTGGAGATCCCTGGTTAGTAGTTCTGTGTTATTTACATAGAATTGACTACAATAACAACTCGTTGATGACAACGTAGGTATTTGTTAGTGAATTGAAGAAACGCGATTGTAGCGGAATCTATTTTGCTAAACCGTTTATTTTAAGGAAACGACGTTCTTTATCGGGATAAAATTTATCCTAAGTGTTAACTCGGGTTATAAGCCTGCGCTATGGCGAACTTTATTAATATACGCTGAGTACTTTCCACAAAAGATGCGATCGCAGCGCCATCTTTTTAGCTATTTTCGTCTTATCTCACGGAAATGACGTCATATATCGGGATAAAAAGTATCCTAAGACACGCCCGGGGGTATAAGCTAGCTATGTATGGAGTTTCATTTAAATCTGTTCAGTAGTTTTCACGTGATTCTCTAACAGACAGACAGACAGAAATTCTGAAAATTGTATTTTCGGAATCTGTTACTCCGAATTAGCCCCCCTTATTTTTTTCACATTTTTAAACACATTGTATAAACTCGAATCATTTGCAGGTTTGTTATAATATAGATAAATAGATTGTATCTACTAAAGAGGATAGAGAGAGTAAAGAGTGTATTTTGAAACAATATTCTTATATCTTCTACAAGCATAATACAGCATTTAAACCGTAAATTCAAATTTAAAATATATTTACAAAGATAGTCACGAGATAAAGTTTTGTATGACTAAATAAATGCCCAACAATAGAGTTCGGTAAACGAATCTATAAACAAATATATTGAATTAATTATCTGTGTGGGGGTTTCTTTATGTGTGTGGTGCGTCAATGATGTTACCCCTTTGGTTGAGGGTGACGCACCACTGGCGAGAGCCCATGGCTCCATCGCCGTGGGAGCTAGGCTCAACCGCTGGAGAGGAGTACAAAATAAGACGACGAGTGTTGTGCCTACTCTAGATGTAATTATTGTTTAATTAATTTAACATTAAACTTAAGACTATATATACAAAAATCTTAACTGTTACGTGAAAATATGTAAAACCTGAAACATTTTCATAGATGCATCTCCGAAGGTTTTCTATTTTCTGTATTGACAGATATTGGTACGTACATGGACAATTCAGTTTTAACCTTGCTAATTATTTAGCAATAAATTACTCCATGTAACTGACGTAACAATCTGCAATAAATATATTACACAATACATACAAATAAATAAAAGTTTAATTTAAATCTTGGGAAATGCCATAATTTCCGATGATAAAGATTTAAGTTCACGCGCAGAAAACCACGACGGAAACAGTCTTTTAAAATTTTCAATTTAAATATCCATACATAAAATCCCCTAAATCTCACCGAAATAATATAAAAGTATCAACGAATATCCCTTACACTGTCTAGACTCATCCTTCAGGCGGGTTTCTTCTCATACAATTAACTTTGACCGTCACATTACGCATAAAGTAAATTGCATGAGTAGTGTTAAATTTACTGCGATTAGTTGACCTTATGGGCTGTGAATATGAGGGTATTAAGCTTCAAAAGTTGGTGGTACTTGGTGGCTGATAGGAGAATAAAGTTTAATTACTCAATCTATACAAATATTATAAAGAGGAAGTATTTGTATTTTTGTAACGAATAAACTCAAAAACGATTGGACCGATTTCAATAACTCTTTCACCATTAGAATGCTATATTATCCCTGAGTAATAGGCCATATTTATTTCTGGTAAGAATTTAGGATCCCTACTAATAGTTCAATAATGTAACTCAAGTTAGATAAAATTTAGCCATAAACCACCGGGTGCGTGAAGCCGGGGTGGGCCGCTAGTTTATGATATAGCGAGTAGTGAATCAATATTGCCATATAACGTGGTAATGCATCCAGCTTTCTGGGCACGCTTCCTTTTGGCAGCGACTTGTTATACTGTCTATATTACCTTATATATAACTCCTTTTTATTTTTAGTATTTAATTCTATTTTTTAAAGCTAGAGTTTAGTGTATGAAAAGTACACATAATTTATGTTCAGGCGTTATATAGAAAATAGTGTTAATTTCACTATAACTTGATAACAGATTAAAGTTTTTTGTGTAATGTAGAGAAACCTTTAAGATGATGTTAGACAGTTTATATCTTTCATTTGGATAAAGCAATCAAAGTGATCAATGTAAACATAAACCTGAATCATTTGTGCCTTTCAACCAAATTAATTCAATTTCAATTTTTGAATGACGGGATATACATTAATATTTCATAAAGTCGGTAAATGTTTTGAAGAGATGAACTTCTATAAGAGTCTGAAGTGTGCGTGGATTGAAAATTGTGAGATAACTCGAAAATCAATTACTATATGTGAAACACACCAATCAACATTGGAAAGTCGTGGCGGTATACCACATTTTCCGCTAAAATTGGAAAAATCCAATCCCAGCAGTGGGACGTTTTCTGGCTCATATTTATTTATAATTTGCTGACACTAATGAATTTATTGCAGTCTGCACAACTGGCGATACTATGGGCTCTTCTGATAGCGATAGTAGCGGGTAACGCTACTGTAGTACTCGCGTTGCTATTGACCAAAACAAGAAAAAGTAGGATGAACTTCTTCATAATGCAGCTTGCTATAGCAGGTACGTTTCAGAATTAATGTTTTTATTTAGTTTTATATTTATTTCCATCACAAGTAACAAAATTAGTTTTCCTTAAGACTCCATACACAGCAGTATGTTTTGTTCAGACATTTTAAATACAATGTCAAGTTTTTACAATACTTAATATATTATTTTTTTAAATTGTACATCTATAACTTGCAAGAATTTATTTAATTTTAAGATCAAATTTAACTTTTCAATATTTTTGGATTATAAACCGCGTCTAAAATGCTTATTGGTTCAACATATCTTTTTATATTTTAATTTATTGCTAAGCTATAAATCTCTTGTAAAAATTTCCAAGTTCACAAAATGTTCTATTTAAAACTTGTAGGAAAACATTTGGAATTGCAGTAATATAAAATATTTCCTTTTTACCAATAAATCACAGCTAGCAACTTGAAATGCAAAACTGCTGCGTATGTAGGAACTCAGAGACACAATAAATCAAGCGGTCCCTGATTCAGAGTTTCTAGCATTTGATGAAAATCAATTTTCTTTACAGATTTACTTGTTGGACTAATAAGTGTATTACCAGATTTAATACAACGGATCACGATAACATGGTTGGCTGGGTCAGTTACGTGTAAGATGATGAAGTATTTACAGGTTAGTAAAAGTTAAGTCTTATAAAGTAAACGAACCCAAAAGGTAAAAATTAAATGGTATATTAATTTTACCGGTTTAATTTGAACTCAAGGCTAATGGGTCCTTCTCATTTAGGTACGAACTGCTGTTACATAGTTGTATTTAGGATCTGTATTTTACAAGTCGAAGAACATCGATCATAACGCCAATGCCTGTAACTCAGTAGCTTTTTTGTTAACGCAGGGGGAATGTCTTTTTTTGCAATACACACTCGGGCCCGGAATACAGGGGAGGGCTAAATGCAGCACTTAATGCTACATGCAGGGGGTGCGTGTGGGATACTCGAACATAACGGCACCATATTCTCTTCTCTTCCAATGAAGGAAGAGGACCAACGAACTACCTACTAAAGCTAGCTGCGTCCCGAAGAGAGAATACTTAGGTAGAACGCCACAGACTCTGGGACAGAGTCACTGCACTGTGACGTTCTAGTGTGCTAAATTGGTACAAATCCAGGAAAGCAGGGGTGAAGGTCCACTGATACCTCCGTAAACAGCGGCCCTCTGCCACGGAATCAAGGGAATTTGTTTAGTGCATAAGGGCGTCTCCGAGCCCCCATCTGTTGACGGCGGATGAAGGCCTCTTGCACCGTTCTGTCTCTCTCTCTCGGCGGTTGCTTTTGAGCCATTACTGACTCGCAAAAGGAGGAAACCGCCTGCCAGTGGGCTGTAACTCAGCAGCTTGGGCCAAGTGGTGTAAGATGTTATACTGTAAGATCAGACCCATAAACCCAACGTTAGAGCTGTGTTGTTGCTTGTCTGTGCTTCCAAGATACAAACACTAGGTGCGTGTCACGAAGGGCCGCGTTAGGAACTTCCCAAACCACCGCAGCATTCATCTCTGAGACAGCAGACATACTACAAGAGTGTGGCCTGTGCCATTGTAACCTAATTATAGAGAAATTAGGTAGTTATGTGGGAAACAAGAATATGGCAGCGTCGCCTTCTCAAGGTAGATAGAAGGGGTATGTCCGAGAAATGCTGGCTTGATTCGGTGTAGGATTTGTGGGTTATAAATTATGGCGTGCCAATATGGAATGTATAATATGTCTTACATTGAATTGTAAGGTGACTAGCATTGTCATTAAAATTGTGATTTTTATTGTAACTAATATTTTTTTATTCACTACATCGATTGTAGATTATATTGAGACTTACTCAAGTCTCAAATATATTCGCTATGTAGTGTGGATTTAAAATTTTTCATATAAAATATTTTAAATTTGACGTCTTTCTTTCTCTTTTAAAGGTAAAGTGTTTCAATTTAACTTAAAATATCTTTGATTGTTTTAGGGTGTAGTCACATATTCATCGACATACGTTTTAGTAGCTCTAAGCGTGGATAGATGCGACGCAATAACTCATCCGATGAATTTCACTGGGAGCTGTAAGTTTATTCTTATGATTTATAAACTTGAGGTCAAAAGTAATAAAACTATGGAGAATAATATTAGAAAGTTCATCCAGTAAAAATCTCCTAAGTACCACATTACTAAATGACTGTACGTGTTATTCTTAGTTTGTGATGTTTTATCGTTTAAAACACAGAGTACATTGTGTATATACAGATTTAAAACATCTTTCTTTACACCAAACCAGTAAAAAATTGAATGGTAATAAATTTATATTCAATATAGACTAATTTAGTGATAATAAAACATCAAAAAGCGATAGAAACTGTAGCACGATATAGTCATGTAGGATTTCTTTTCAGATTTCAATGTTTAATAGACTATTGTCATCACTAATGTACTTACTTATAGACCATGCTGGAACTCTCAGAAACTATACTGTAATTTATATGAATAATGTTTTAGGGAGACGAGCAAGAGCGCTTATTGTTGGAGCTTGGTTTGTAAGTTTCTTATTCTGCGTTCCGATGTTATTTCTCTTCGATGAAGCGAATGTTGAAGGTAAGGATCTGTTTTCTTTTGTTGTAAGTTGTATCCAGTTTCGAAAAAACTTTCGAGGGACTTTCTAACATAATGTTTGAGTTACAAACGCTAGGAGTAACTCAAATGAGTACATTGTTGATAAATAACACGATCAACTATAATATGCAGCAAGGCAATATGTGATAATCGTATTGTATTCTTGAGTTATCTAACAAGAAAAGCAACAATATGTAAGTCCTGTATTTTATGGGATATCGTAGAACTCTTTGTTTATTTTTGAGATATAAATTTCTATGGTCTTGTAAACCTAAAGCTAAATTCGTCTAAGTCGATGTATCTAAGCGCTGAATCATAAATATTTACCTAGAATGAGAACATTCTAAAATAAATTTTAAAAGGTCGTTACAATTTTCCCTTGTCTCAACAAATACGCATTTGCATTACAATGAACTGACTGTACAGTTTGCATTTAGCTCTAGATGCCATCTATTGTGCTATTAATAAAACCACTAGACAGACTAATGCGATGGTTGCCCAACAATATGCAGTTCGGTACTATGCCTTGATAGCTTTTAGCATATTCAATTTATTTACCCACGGTTCGTTAGTGGTTGTCTTAAGAGGATTTGTCATTATTTATTTTATCTAATCTTCATATATTACTATAATAATAAAATGTATTGAGTTTATGCAATGTATTAAAAATGAAAAATGATCTAGCAAAAAAGAAACCGATTTTGAAATATAGTTACTTTCATTTTTTGCTTTTTAGTAACTCATGAAGCTGGTTTCTTTTTTGTTAGAATTTTTTTATTTTTCACTTTTAAGTTAAGTATATGGTACCCAATAACAATGAAATTTATATAAAACTATCCTGAAGTTTTACTGAATCGAAGAATGATATAAATCGGTTTACAAAGAAAAATATCAAAACATACATATAAAAATACACGATGAATTGAGAACGTCCTTGTTTTTTTTTAAGTCGTTTAACAAATCAGGAGGGCTAATTCGTACAGACAGATTTCGAAAATAAAACTTTTGGAATTTGTCATCTACATAGAACTACCTTCCATTCCTGGTGAACACTTGAGATACTTTATATTCCGCTAAAATGATACCATTTCCAGATCCATTGTATATCAGAATTTGTTTATGCTTGGTGGTTTAAAAAAACACAATGTAATTGTCCTAAATAAAACATTCTTTCTATTTTAACCCCCACCGTGGTTCCCTTGTCTAATATTTGACTAATAGAAAATAATTGTTTATCTTGGGCATATATGCACATATATACAATATATGTTTATCTTCCAGTTATTTATTTATATATTTCTACTAGGAATTTATCAATGCTGGTCTGGCATAAGTAAGCTTCAGTGGAGAATATGGATGACGAGTGTATTCGTCTCGTTGTTCGTGGCACCAGCACTCACAATATCCGCCTGTTATGGAGTCATAGTTGTCACTATCAGGCAGAAGAGCCACCGAGTTCTTGGCAGACGAGGGACAGCAGCGAGGCAATGTGAGTTGAATATGTAGAACCCAAACAAGTATATTTCTCCCATGGTTATAGATAATAACAACAAAAAGTAAATTTAACGCATACGCGCAAATATGGATATTCGGAAAGAGGATACATGTTTGAACCTTTTAGAGGTGAGACCCCAAGACCGTGTGGTCCATCCACAAAGAAATTTATAGGAAAATCTTTGATGCCATCCATGAACAGGAGACTGCTTTATACTTCGCACAGCGAATTTACATTACCATCCAGTATGGCTATGCAGCCAGCCTTGATACGCTTCTTTGTGGCAGTGATCTGTTACATAGTCTTTAATTACTTATAGTATTAGTTTTTAATTTTTTATGCTATTTATAAGTAATTATATCAATAAAAGTACACATAGTTTTATTTTCAAACGTCATTTAAGCTAGTAAACGTATCAAATTTTGGATAAAACACTAATAAAGAAGTTATTTATATTCACCTGACAATAATGTTATGTTTGGACTGCAAAACAACTTTATAATAATATAATATGTTAATTAATAAATTAGACCATATAATAAATTATTATTTTTCAAATGTTTAATTTTGGTAAATAAATATTATTATAGGCAAAATAGGACGGACAAACAAAGTAGGGGGCAACAACTATTGATTTATAAATAAAAAAGTGACCAAGAATATAATGTGAATTCTAAATCTGGGTAACTGCCAGAATCAGACTAAACAGACAATTTCCTTATTTTTTGATAAAAATAAAAGTTCCGAGAAAACAATAATAACTATTTACGATTCTTCGCTACTATCTAGAATTTATTCACAAAAAATGTTTTATATCAACACAAAAAATAATTCTTCACTTATTCGGATATTTGATATTCTCGCCTTGTATACTATGTGGTATAATAAAATTCTCTAGTACTTATCCACTTTTGTTATTCTCCTAAAAAGGTTGCAAAATTTTATCCTTATGGTGAGGCCACACTCACTGCGAAATTCTGAATTTTCATATAACTAAACTGTATGATTGTATTGTATTTATTGCTGTGGAACAAATTTAACGCAAGATTACATGTGCTTTTCTTTAGGTCATCAGCTATTCATCGCCCACTCTGTTTTACGCTACATATCCTGGTGCTACATATCCTGGAGCTGCTTTTCCTCATCCATCCCTCACCTGTAATCTTGCTCGGGTTATTGGTCTTCTGGACTAGAAAGGTTACGTTAAGTTTGTTGAGACATGGTCTCCAGTCTAGAACTCATCTGTACCCACCACCACCAACTACCAGTGTTGCGACATATTATGTGAAGAGCCTTTTTTTATGACACAGGGGGAATGTCTTTTCTTGACACATGATCTTCGAGCCTGGGCGAGACTTTACACCGAGGGATGTGTGGGACTCTTGAACGGCCATATGCCCAACGTGACCTCCGAGCGGAGGTCAACGAGGATGTCGGCCGTCAAACTACCCACTAAACCTAAACCTGCGCCCCTATCTCACATGCTTTAACGGGACGCCACAGGAACTAGACCAATAGGTACTGCATCTGTGACGTCCCAACGCTTGTCTGATGAGCCCAGGGTATCCAGCGGGGAGGACACCCTCTTCAATAATAGGGGGGAAGTCCGTGGGATCCATTATGTGACAGGCCTACTGCAATTTCAGCGTATTAATTTTGCGAGCTTTTGGTTTGTTTGGTTCTCTTACGGAAAAAGTTCCTTCCTGATTTTGTTCATAACAGACACATGCAGTGTAGCTCGCCTGCCCAACAACTTTCATTCATTCTATGGGCTAGTTCTACTGTCAGTGTCTTGGTATTAACCAAGTCTGTTGTCGTATTTTTTTTTGAAGGCCTGTGCACAAGTCCACAAGAAATGAATTGTGTGTACTGGGTGTCAGACTATGAGTTTTTGGCGTATTTTCTCTGCTGAACACAAATTCGAAATCAGAACTGGGGGTAAATGAGCAAATAATCGGGAAAACCCCAAAAATCGATCGCTTTACCGAAAAAAATATCGCGATTTTTATCAGTTTTTTGGGTTTTTCTCGATTATTTGCTCTTTGACCCCATTTCTCACTTCAGATTCGTATTCAGCGGGAAAAAATACATCAGAAAATCATAATTTGACAACCAGCACATACAATTTTTTCTGTGAACCTGATATTAATGTGCCATAGCGCTGCCCTCGTATTTCTTCATTGCATTGTTTTCCATCGCTATTTCGAAAATTAACTATGGGCAAAATGAATACCTACGCCATTTTACAAATACTTATATTTTATTGTGACATAAGCTTTTTAATCTCTTCAAGTTGGTATTTAAATCATTAGTCATAAATAAAAAGCTTCAAGAAGGATTTTTTTAAATTGTTATAATGTTCGTTTCAAAACAGAAATGTCACTGTTTTGCAATAGGTTGCAATAATAATAATTTAATGATTACAATTTACTTTAATCTCTGTGTTTTTGTTAGTTATAAATATCCTGTTTTAGTTATGATATGTCACATAATTATTATTTTTATTTGTATTATAGGATTTCACTGTAAAACAATTCTTTACCATTTGCACTGTTTTCAAACGAATATTATCGCGTTGTAGTGAGGGCCTACCACTAGACATAAATTCTGAGTGGCTTTCGACTCCATATTTCATAAGCGGTGGTCATCTGCACTCGAGTCACGTGCCGCCTAATTTGCAACGGATTCCGACCTATTTTGGCTTTACCCTTAGTTTACTGAGTAATCTTTCTTGGGTATTTTCGTATATTGTTTAAGATAAGAGATGTTGTGAAAGGTTTGGACGGGCTGCAATTTATTGCTCAATATAATGTTTGTTTTAACATATATTGAGAATGTATTGTATAGGGTAGTTGGCAGTTGTGTTCACTGACATCCATTTTATTATCTTAGAAACATTGAAGCCACCAAGATTTTGCGCGAGTGTAGCAAGTTATGATTAATTTCCATAACAAGTCAAATAGCATATTAATTATAGTTTAAAAAGTAATTATAATTATTTCAATTACAATATTTTAAAGTTATATCATGATATTGTATTTGAACGCCCATTATTTTATAACAACGTATTTGAAATAATTAACCACCTATGTAATTAGATAAAAAAATGTACTTCTTTATTTTGGTGTGCAATAAATCTATCTATCTAATTATTTCAAATACATAATTAAGTGTTTATTTAACACAAGAACATTTATTACATTTTTTCTAAAGTTGGCAACACCGTGCGCTTTGCAATTCAACACAAAAAGGCTTGGTCAATTAGTTCCCAGCAATTACAATACACCAGTTAAGTGGACGTAACAATATATTAGCTCTCGTAAAAGTTAAAACCATTTTTTTCGCTCCAACCGAGTCATTAAAAGCGGTTCATTAGAATAAACGACTGGTATTCTCATTGTAAGCGTTTCGGCCGCCATTACGCCAAAAAAGGGAGTTTGCAGTATAATTGCCCGTTTAGAAGCAAATATCAGTTCAGTGTCATGTTTACATGGAAGAAATAATCGTCTTACGGATCTTTTAAATTCTCATACCTTTCCATAGAGGATTTTAAATATTTTCTACTGAGTGCATGTTGACTACTTAATACCCTTGTAAGAGACAAAAAGCGTTTTTTGATTGCTTCCTCTGCCAATATTTACACACTTTATAGCGGTGAAAAAAATATATGTCAATCTTGATCATATTTTTGAGGTACTCATTCTAGTTATAACGCATTTCCGATTAATTTTCTCGATGAAAAATAATTTCAAATTACCTATAAACGTGTTCTTCAATCTTTAATATTGTTATTACTGTTAATCGCACATTGCTAAAATTAATAACAGTAACACAATATTATAAGAAATATAATTATTGTTCATTTTTTCGGTTACTTCACGAATTTGGAAGTAACTAATTAATTTATTATGAATGTGTTTTAGATTAAACACATTCATAAACTAAGAAATTTAAGAAATACTAAGATTTTAAGAGAATTTTTGATTGATATCGTATGTATACTATGTACGTTTGTATGTATAATCGTAAAACGATTTACAAATATTAAATCCATACTAACATTAGAAATGTGAAAGTAATTTTGTCTGTCTGTCTATGATACAGAAAAACCACGGCCCGATTTTGTTGCAATTCGGTATACACACAATATGTAGTTTAAATACTGAAAATATAAAATAATAATAAAATCTTTATAATGGACATAGGTCATAGGACACATTTTATCTCGGAAAATTTGATAGTTTCCGAAATAAAATCAAGTCAATTTATCGGAGATGAACAGCGCCTGAATAAAAAGTTTATTCAATGTAACCAGTGCGAATACTTGCTCTCAAAATACAGCAGGGCAACCGAAGTACTTACAACATGAATATCAATAAAAGGCGTGTGTTCTTTTTTCTGTTTTAAATATATTTCCTTAACAATTAACTTGTATTCCAGACAGCGATGACTTGGACAGCCGCCGGGCGAGCAGCCGCGGGATTATACCTAAAGCGAAAATTAAAACGGTCAAGATGACTTTTGTTATTGTTTTTGGTGAGTAAGAGTGATTGTGCCTTTTTATTGCTTGCTTTTTTTTGTTTGTTCCGAGACCAGATAGTTTGGGGACGAATTGCTTTGTCTGAAACAGATTTTGAGTGACAAAGGGCTTAGTTTGAAAAAAACAAAAATGAAACGTCCCTCTTAAAATGAATGGTTGTATTTCACGTGAAAAATTGTATTTCGGCAATTAATTATTGTACAACATTATTCATTTTCGTAGCTCACCCGTCCCAGAGTCAAAGGTGCGGGTTCAATGCTGGCCGGAACTCATGCACCACTTAGGCAGTTTTCTGACCTAATGTGCTTATTATTGTTACAATTATCACGTGCTAACAACGGTAAAGGAAAACATGCAAACTGTACATCGAGATAACTGTTGTGTCAAATCTCCCAAGCCGCCTTGGAAAAGCGTGGCGGGTATACTGTCCGTTTTCCTATAATGGGAGGCCCGAATCCAGCAGTGGGACTTTTATAGGAAGTTATTATATAATAATAGTATTATTTATTTTTATACATGGATGAGATTTAAGGCACACCTAACTGTCTTTTGCATTTTCACTTGCAGAAAATAACAACTTTGATGGCCAGTTCCTATATCTTAATAAGCGTTCATTTGCATTAAAACGGTTAGTTTTGTTATGTGTGCTAGTCGCGAAACCTTAAGAAAATACTATGCATTACTACTGTTTAAAATTTAACACAAGCAAGCACCATACAAGTAATGTCAAACTACTAATGGTAAGGCAAGTGCATGAGTAATAAGATTATTGGCACCTATTATCAAATTCCCCAGTATTGTGCCCTGGGTTTATAGCGTCTTGCACCTCCCATATGTTTTAGCCGCCGTTGTGTGTGTGAGTTCAGTACGTCGCCATACGCCACGTCGACGCGACGCACACAGAGCTGGACCGCAACCACACATAAATTGAGCTATTGAACATTTCCGCGTCCTATAGTTATTTAGTGGGACTGTAAGCTCGAGGGTTAATTATAAAGTTAAGTGGTCAGTGTATTTGCGTCCCTTGCGCCCCGTGACTCGTGTAGACGGACTTTGCTACACTTTTATATCCTGCCGTATCGTTCAGCATCGGTAGAGCCCACCGCTGTCGGTGATCGGTGGCTGACTGCGAGATAAGTACAAGATACCATATTCTCCGGGCTTCAGATTCTAATTGTGGATTAAGGGATGGTCATACATTGGAACATGACCCCTACCCCGCAGAGATAGCCTAATTCGCGTCTCTAAGATAAAGGAACCGGCCATAAGTCGTAATTTTATATAGCACATAAACCCTCTCCTTATTAAAGGCCACTGCGAATACATGCGAAAATATTTTTTTAGCAATACAAGATAACCCCCAAGAAATTTTACACAAACATAGACCTACCAAACAATGTCAACAATAACAACTTGCTATTTTCTTTTGTATACTACCTATTATATTAATTTTATTTATAATACAGAGAAAGAAATAAAAGTATATAGCGTATTACTGATTTTGTTGTTGTTGTTGTAATTACTAGTACAGTGACCAATCATGTGTAAAGTATATTTAACCTAGAAACTGGATATATGCATAGAAATACGAATAATTGAAGGCAGGCATCTTTGGTCAAGTGACTTTTATCCGCCTAGCTTATAAGGTATGCAAACGTCGTTAGTTTGATTCCTGACATAGTAAATTTCCTAAACGGATTTCATGTCGTTGTCTATGGTCTGAAACTTAACCGTTGATATTGCACATGATTTTCAATATACAAAGTGTGTTTTTTTTCGTTTATAATGATTTCTAACGTCAATTTAAATAACAAGATCTGAGTTGGACCATTGTGTCAAACATCATTTTCAACTTTTTACACTGGAATTAACAACAAAGAAGTACAACAATCAATTAAAAATTAACAACGAATTTTTATTGTCTTCAGATGCAATATATATAACTTGGCTCTACTTTCATTGTTATTTCTTTTAAACTGTACTTCCTCTCAGCTGTTACGTTTTAAATGTTAATATATTTATGGTGATTTTTCTTTGGGGCTTATAAGAACAACAATTTCGTCCAGTTATACATGATGAAGGGGGTCGTAAACTCACTTTTATTGTCACAGCCGGGTTTTGTAGCCTCTTCGCCATCGCTCTTGTCCGCTTCATGGCTTTCTAAGAGATTTGATTCCGTTTGATGGCACTCTTGTTTTAAGCACAGTTGGTTTGATTTTGTATTTTGTTTATAAATCTCTGTACTAACTACAAAAAATAATAAATTACTTTAAAAGCGGTTGTAGACTTATGACTTTCAATAAGTAATCTGTTAGAATTAATTTTTATAGAGAATATTAATTTACATTTTCAAAGCAATGCTTAATACATGTAGAAATAGTTAAGATATTATGTTAAGTGAAAAAAATAGCGATGGATAATTGAAACGATACAGTAGGTTGAGCTCAATGTATAGAATGCTTAAGTTGTATTTTTTTTCAATTTTTTGGTACTTCGGTCGTCATATTGTCGGAATTTTTCTTTCTCTAAATTTTTATCGTTTCGTTTTCCTTTTTTAGGGATTTTTTGGATAAGTTATACTTATTTTTAAACTCCACCACATATATATTCTTCATCCTATATTTCATAAATTAATAGAGTGGTTACACATTTTATGATTTTGATAGCGAATAAATAAATCGGCTGACAAATATATGATATCCCCATATTAAGCAACTTACGCTTGTATTATGGGTAATATACAACGGACTACTCAGGGACCGATCCCAGACACCCAGACCATTGTAAATAACAGCAAAAAATCGTTTCCGATATTTACCATACAAGGAATCGAGCCCGGAGCCTCTGCGTTTCAGTGAGGTAAGCCGTCAAAGGCTTAGCCCACTCAACCACAGAGGCCGTCCTGCCTGCCTACCTATTTAATTACATAAAAAGGCACCACGAAACATCGTTATATGTTTCTCACTCTAACTTGGAATAAAATATCAGATTAGTTTTCGTTCTAATATTATTGATATTGAAAATTTAAGCTAAAGTACTTTGATGTAAAGAGGTATAAAGGGAGTAAAAAGTTATTTCTTTTAAGTGACATTTTATGATAAACTTAACGTATTTGGCTTTTTCATCTTAATATATGCCCTTCTTTTACAAGTATAATACAAAATTAGGTGTTTTTTGTCATTTGAAGCTTTACAGTTTTCTTCCGACACATTTCCGAAATGTCGCTTAAAGCATCTAGCCTTTCAACCATGGATATGTATTGTTAAATTGTGATAATTAATTCTGACTGATAATATTTATTAAATAAATTAATTCTTTAAATAAAAACGTTTGTTAAATTGTTTGTACTGAATATTTAGCATTTGAAACCTCATTATAACGATAACATCAGCGCCCCACCATTTTATTAATGTAAAATCCATTTAGAATATTGTTATTTACTTTAGTGGCGTGTCAACGTGTTGATACGTGACCATTAGCACGTCAATCATACTGGCATGTTTAGGTTATATAACATTAAAACACCTTTTAAACGGTCAGAGTGTTTGACCAACTTGTAAAAAGGTTAGAGACACATTCCTGCACGCTTCGTCTACTTATTTTGAGAATTTATTCCGAATTAAACATTTTGCTCAGCAGCTGTGAATTTATCCCGACCAAAATTGTTGCTTGTTATAGTCCTTTCTTAGGTTTCTGCAGCCATTTTAACAAAACTGGCACCGTATTAAAATTCTTCATATCCATTTGTTTATTATTGAATGCAAAACCATAGTTTTCAAGTCATAGTACCACCATCTCTTGTTCAGTCCTCAATACATATTCATTCTCTTTTTGTATAATAGTATGTATTTATATCTCTATCCCCCCAAATTCCCCTTAAGACTGGGAAGACGTCGTTATTTTGTCGTCGGATTCATTTGCGGTGTTAAAAAGACAGACACGTGAGAAATATTAAGATTTTTGGCAAATACAGTGAGTTGTTGAAACAGAACAAATTGCGGCCGCCCTGAAAAGTGATTGTTATTGTTTGAATGATTGGTTATAGGGGTTTCAATTCCGTGCATGGATGATATCTATTTCTGAAGCCAAGGCGGATTCTTAGTCGACGAGGGCTTGGGTGAGTCTATCTAATTAATGTATTTATTTATTATTATTCGACAAACATTTACACAACAACTGAAGGCAACAAAATTATACTATTATCTTCAGCGGCCTCGTGTGTACGGAATATCTGGGTTTTTTTACCTGTGGATTCTGCACACATACCATTCATCCCTTCAGTTTGTTCATCTACCAGCGTACAAAAAGTATCGTTTTATACTATACCTGTATAATTTTTTTTATTGCATGAGTTCAGCAGACTGGCAGACGACTCACCTGATGGAAAGCGGTTACTATCGCCTATGGACATTTGCAACACCAAAGGTACTACAAATGCGCTGCTCCTCTCTTAAGGGAGACTGGAACCTGGTCACTAATTCCGGAATACAACTCAAGATTGTAATGGCGGCATACTATAGAATAGGGGTGATAGCCATCCAGACGGGCAAACACCCTACCACCTGGCTGTGGATTATTTTGTTGCCTTTTACGACAGGCCGCCCGGCCGCAGGAAATTGTATTCTTTCTCCGTTCCTGCATCTATAAAGTACGAGTATATATAGTAGATATGAAAGATGATGAAATATAGTAACAAAAGGTGTCTTCTATATGCAGTAAGATATGTTATGTTGTGCAAGATGGACGGGTTGGACGTTTGTAGTAATTTTCTAATAAAAGACTTATTCGACGTGTAACTGGTTTAATGGCTGAAGAGATAGGAGTAAAGCAAGAAAAATTCATCTGTTCGTGTGTATGTGACTGAACTCCTCCTAAACGGCTGAACCGATTTCGATGACATTTTTTGTATGTGTTCAGGTGGAGTCGAGAATGGTTTAGATTCACAATTGGACCCGGTAGGTGGTGCTGCAATTGGGTTCTAAATTTTATTTCTTCAACGTCTGCCGGACAGCTAGTAATATTATAAAATTTTAAATATGAAGTGTGTGAACGTCGAATCTACAAAAAAAAAAACTGGAATACACTATGTAAACGATCGAGAATATGATGCAATTTTTGTTACATTTCTTGTCCGAATGTCTCTTTGTCTGGATGTTCCGACTAAACTCTGAAACGGCTGAACTGATTTTGACGGTACTTTCACTGGCACATAGTTGATGTTATAAGGAGTAACTTAGGATACTTTAATTAGGGTTTCGCGAAAAATTTCCACGCGAAAGTAGTCGCGGGCACAGATCGTTTTAAATAAACGTAGAAAACACACAAAGGAAACAAGAATGTATTGAATATTGTGTAAATTATTGTACATTCTAGTAAATACCTAATCATCTAGCGATATAAAAGTTCTGTATGAAATGGAGATTGCCTGTTTAATATGAAATACAGTCACGTTGAATACTAAATGCATTTCTACATTTTTCAAGCTTACACTTTTACAATACTATATGGCATTGAATAATACATTTTGGTCTTCATGGTATAAATAATATACAATTAATGAATGACTGCTGAATGATATAAAGTAGGGATATTATTATGACTAAGGATATTTTTAGGTCTCGGAAAGTATTTCTATATTACGGTTACGAAATTTATGTTTATGAATATAATAGATAGGTACCTTATTTATATACTTTACATACAAATACATACAAACAGACACGTCAATTTTATTTGCCTTATAGATAGGACGGCGATAAGTAACTGAGATTTATTATTTAGATATAAATTATAAAATGAACACAAACAAATACAGAAAAATAACAATTCCAATATAATGTGGCATAAAACTATTTTTTTATAAATAAAAAGCAAACTGAAACATTTTCAGATCATATAAATATTTAGCTGATTATATTCATTAAGTATAAATAAATATAAATTACTTATTATTAAATATTTTACATAAATATACTTACAAAGTATCTTTTTATGTAATTTTAAAATATGGCATATTATAATAAAAACGACTTGGAGTCCACAATTTTCGATTCAGTTTATGAGGTAAGCGTTTTTCGCTTTTTGATTACCCGAATTACCATATTTTGTGAGAATATTCTGATGATAAGGCGCTTCTTTATGCTAGTAGTGAATTTTTGAATAAATTAATTTAAAATTTCCAATAATTCATAAGATAAGATTGAATATCTTTGAAAATATAGTTAGGTGAATAAATTCTTCTATTCTATTTACATTCTTAAAATTATTTTATTTTGAATCTAAGCTAATTAGAACTTTTAATTTGTAACGGATTTAAGCTTATTTTTTTAAATAATATGACGTTGGTTGAGAGTTTTACTCGTATTTATGATTTTCTATGGAAACAAGAACGGACTTGTGGCATCAAATGTAACTGCTGGGTGTGGTACTAGTGGGGTTCCAAACCATACAGTGTCGTCGTACTATATTTTAGCCAATTGTACTATGTATTATAAAAAAATATATAGTAAAAATGTACTATGTTTTCATTGCTCAATTCTCGCATTTTGTTCAGATACTTATTATTATTTTTAAATTAATAGATCTTTGCTGATCAAAGCAAAATTAATAATAAATATACGTGTAAAATGTAATACTGAAATAGAAAAATTAAATAATAAAAAATAAATTTGTACTCGTTTTTCATCTAAATTTCCCAAAAGTTCAATATTTTTACAACTTAAAAACAAAAATACTAATATATTTTATTTAAAAAAAGTTGTCAACCTTAGTTACTAGTATGGTTTTTGCTGTAATATTTTCAATACGTAGTAGTCTTTTCCATGACATTACTAATTGTTTATTGTCTCTAGCAATCTAGAGAATAATAAACAAGCTAATGATTTAACTTATTTGAAGTTAAACTTCCTCTAACCTCCATTTCTCACTTTTTAAAGTGAAACTTCTTTAGAATCGTTGTGATTTGAAACTCAACGTAACGAAAAAGCGACACTAAAAAGATATAAACACAAATATATAAGACTAAACCTGTGAAAGAATGAGGTAGAATACATTATATTTCTTAATTTAAACACTATGCCCATACAGATAGAGTTGAAAATGTTTTGAAGTTTTTCCTTAATACTTCAAATTTCATGTTTTAAAGCTTAAACATATTATAACGATATAGTATATGGAATGAGACGTCACGAAACTTATAATCTCTCCCACCCCTTGGCACATTTTGTTTCACTTCTACTGTGTGTGAACTGTACACACACACAATTTTTTTGTTATAATCCTTAAAATTGTTTTCTATTGAGTCGTTTCAGAGCTTAAGTTTACAGACAAATTTTTGTTACCTGTCTTGTTGATCTAGTCATTTTGAGTCGACACATTGTCTTTTCCTTCTATTCTATATCACATATAGCCGTAATATTCTAGTAAATAGGCACCATACGAAATCTGGATCGGTATAATCCTCCCATTACGATAGACCAGTAGTAAAAACCCAAAAACTTTTACTATGGCATAAACAGCTCACATTATTCTTAGCTAAATTACACATAAAATATTTATTCACTTTTAGCTGAATCTATACGTTTCTCTGTAATATAATCTGTAGTAGTAGAAAGGACCGTAAAAACCGTATAAATAGAAAATTCTTAGATCCCGTATTTCTCAAGATATTTGTCTCTTGCCTTATAAAGAAAAACTATCAACCTACCTTTTATTGTATAAAATGTAAATTTTTATCTTCTCGTAATAAAGGAAAAAGTCGAAAGTCTTATTTTATACTGTGCTGTGTCTGCGACTTCGTCCGCGTGGATTTTTTTTCGCAGAAACCTAAAACAATGATTAAAAATGAAGCCTAAGTTACTCTTTATAACATCAGCTATCAGCCAGTTAAAGTTCCGTCAAAATCTGTCCAGCCGTTTCAGAGATTAGCCAGAATATACAGACAGACAGACCAATAGAGACAAAAATTCTAAAAATTGCATTTTGGGAATCTGGTCGGAATTATCCCCCTTGATTATTACAAACTTTTATTTTGACATTAGTAAACAAACACTTCAATTTTATTTATCTATATAGATTATGTTTTCACATAAGTCGTAGTAGTTTAGTGGGTAATGCTCTCAAGTCTCAAACTCGCGTTCTAAAAGAGATGTATGTAGGTTTGAATCCTAGCCGGGAAGCATGCACTACGAGACAGTTTTTGACGTAATGTGCATATTAGTGCAATTACCACGTTGTGATGGTGAAGGAAAATATCATGATGAAACCTGTACATCGAGATAACCAATAAAACGTATACAGTCGCGCGGGTAGTACGCGGGTATACAGTCCGTTTCCTTAATAATGGGGAGACCCGAACCCAGCAGAGGGACGTTTATGGACTGTTATTATTTGTAAGTTTCCAAAGTTGTTAAGTGCGTGAAATTACGATTAATCGATTCTAAGGACATCTAACGAAAAATCGATATCTCCATCAAGGCAACACTTATGAAATAACCATACTGTAATATTAACCCGTACACCGCTCAACGGACAACAGACAACCATACACACATCATGACATCCCCTCAGCAACAAATAGAATAGAACTTCCTACTTAGTTTCGTATAGTATAGCTTTAACGCATAAACAGACGGAGGGATGTGATGATTTCATAAAATATCTTTTTTTTCACAATGGCTACGAAACCTTAAACATTGAAACAAAATAAAAAACACTTATACCTCCCTTATAAATCCATATCCAGGCATATTTATTATCAATTCGATATCACGCTACTCGCAGAGTTGTAAACGAGACGCGTAATAAATCAGGTAAGTATGTAAAGTATTTATGTGCTGAAATACGTAAAGCTTCAAGATAAATGTGTAAGAAGTCATGTAATAAATAAAGTATATTACCTCTGTAGCTTTTTCTTTTTTTCGGGACTCTTGTACACATGGATGAGTTAATCTTATTACGCACCACTATATTGACTAATGGTCGATCTTATGTCTTACTATTCATTCCCTTACTTTTCCATTGGTAGAAATTTGACATTACTAGAAAATATTTTATTACTTGAGTACAGTGGAGAGGCTTTTGCGCCACCTGATAGCACTTACCTTCGCCTAAGGAAATTTGCACCTGCCAACCTAACACATGTTATTTTTTATTTTATTTTATTACACATTGTTGTTTTATCTGTGCAGGAACGGAGAAAGAATACAATTTCAAGAGGCGACAAAACAACCCACAGCCAAGTGGTAGGGCATTTGCCCGACTGGATGGCTACCACCCCTGGTCTAGATTATGCCGCCATAACAACCTTGAGTTGCGTTCTGGCATTAGTGACCAGGTTCTAGTCTCCCTTAAGAGAGCTGCAGCGCATCTGTAGCACCTTTGGTGTTGCAAATATCCATAGGCGATGGTAACCGCTTTCCAACAAGTGGGCCGTCTGCTTGTCTGCTGAACTCCTGCAATAAAATTTAAAAAAAAATGTTATGGGACCGAGCATAATTATATATATGACAAACTACCGGAAACTATCAAACTCTCCGATATTTTATAGTACATTGTTACACGAGAGGTGAAAGTGACCTATTTAGGGATGAGATAGTTTGGTGCACGGGCGTAACGAGGGTGCTAGTAGTTCGAGTGCCTAAATAGGCCTATCACCCGAGGTTAACACTCTGTTTTTCATTTTGAATATGAGGAAAGTAAATAAAATCTGATTTAAAAAAAACTTCTTTAATGAAATCAGACGTTAAATCCAGATCTAAATTTTATGAACTTATTTAATACATCACATATGAAACCTCAAGTAAATTTCTTTTTCTGTGGCATTCTACCAGTCAGTATTTTTTTGTCACTGGTGATGATAGTAAATATTTAGCTTAAATTTATATAAATTAAATAATAATTTAGTGAAAACAATTTATAAGTATAAAATAATGTTACAAAATTGTTGGTCCTTTTTTATTACAATTTATGCCCCGATTTAACAGTGGCTGTAAAAAAGTTGGGACATGAGTCACATGTATTGTCTATGATTTGCATAGTTTTTAAATTTTTGACAGCAGGGAAAATCGTTTCCCAGGGATGAAAACAGTACTTTTTCGTCCCTGGGAAACGATTTTCCTGCTGTCACGGATTTTGATGATTTTTTTGAATATTTGAGTCGATCCTCGGATGGTTTAGATTCACAATTGGAACCGGGTGGGGCTGGGATCGGGTCCTTATGTATTTGTTTTTTCAGGGCAGGACACCGTCTGCCGCGACCTCTAGTAATATATATAAATGGTTGACGTGTGACAATACTATTGTTTATTTATTTTAGGTATACTTATATATTGTGTAAGATTTATATTTTAGAAGAGATTGCTCTAAAGCGACCATTGTTCCTACCTTTACTGTTTATAAAGGCAGGAACAATGGTCGGTCTTGTCGCTTTAGAGCGATCTCTTCCAGACAATCTGGGCTATGGATTTTAGAAACGGAATTGCAAGTAGATGTTGATGGTGTGCACATTAAATACAGACATATACAAATATGATATATAAATATTACACAATATATATACCTAAAATAAATGTGACTACTGTAAATTGTTGAATTAATGTGTATGTGGTGAAGAATAAAGCGTTTTCTATTTTATTATATTCTAACACTGTTATGAATAAATTAATTTATAAGTTTAATTACGTGTAAATGTTTCTTTGACAGTTTTTGTTCTTTGCTGGTCGCCGTACATGATATTCGATCTCCTCCAAGTGTACGATTACGTGCCGGATACGCAGTCGAACGTTGCCATCGCCTCACTCATCCAAAGCTTAGCACCCCTCAATTCAGCAGCGAATCCAGTCATATACTTCATCTTCTCAAATCGGATATTCGTAAGTCTCAGGTGAGTGATAAATTGTTTCAAAAGTTATACCTATAAAGTATTGAAAGTTGGAAAAAAATAGGGTTAAGTTGGTAACAAACTTTCCAATATATGTTCATTGGAAGTTTGGTCCGAACTCCATCGTGTCGTTTACGTGTTTGGTGTTGCGTGAAATGATAAATTTTCTTTTTGTTTTGACGCTCATAAATATGGATTACCTGAATATTTCACCATACAATGTTACTAATATATAATATCATATCAGCCCACAAATGTCCCACTGCTGGGCTCGGGCCTCCCACTATAGGGGAACGGACAGTATACCCGCCACGCTTGTCCAAGGCGGCTTGGCAGGTTTGACACATCGGTTATCTCGATGTGCAGGTTGCATCACGATGTTTTCCTTCACCGTTATTAGCACGTAGTAATTGTAATAATATGCACATTAGGTCAGAAAACTGCCTAAGTGGTGCGTGCGTTCCGGCCGGGATCGAACCCGCGCCCTTTTGAGTTTAGGACGCGTGCGTTAGCCATTACGCTACCAAGACTTACAATGTTACTAATATATACATGTAAATATAATTTGTTTTCAGTTCAATTCTTTAAGACCAGTTTTGTATTTATAAGTAAATAATAAAGATGACGACGAATACGCTTTCATACATGCTCGGGCGCAAATTGTAAAAAAATAAGAGTGATTTTAAAATTTATTTTTAATGTTTATAATTATGCTGGGTTTAGTTATTTTGAATAAAGTAATCGTGTGGTTAAGTATTTTGATATTGTTACAACCTAGGTCCCGACAAAGACAAATTCCACTTACAAATCTGTAAAAGCACATTTTATTACCTGTCGGAATTTGAACTAATTGTAATCCTTTTATGATCATCTTCTTTTGTTCATTTATTTATTGGCATACGTTTCTCGTTATTGTAGAGAACAGCCGATGGTTCTATTGTACTCGTTTACGGCCGCTTGAGGCTGCATCATTAGCCAGGTGTGCAGATTACGATCACTAGGAAATTGTGTGGAAGTTGCCGGGCGGTCACATTTGCATTTGTGAAGTATAAAACGACGGTCTGATGGCGAGAGGGGGCAGTTGAGCTACGACTACGATACGGGCGTGACGTGTGTACATACGGGAATCTAATAGTGACGGACTTCGCGCGTTTGATTGAATTACGACCTTCTGCATTAAGTTTGGATTTGTTGTGTTCGGTTATATTTGTACCTGTGTTATAGTATGTATTTGTATAGTTCTAATAAACTCTATAATAATTCCAAACGCAGTTTAATTCGAGTCCCGCAACTCGTAACAATATTATGAATTGTTGAGATTCATGTATGTAAGTCGATTATGGTAATCCATAATTTACTTTATTTGTGACCTTATTTTTAAAATATCTCATCTTCTAGATAGAATTTGTCTTCCAGATAGAATTTATGATGCTTTTTTATTTTATAATAAAATATATAACGCTTTCTTAAGCCATATCTCAACTCATTACATTTCTTTGGCCCAAAAGTCTGTGTCTCCTTTTGTAATCTGTTTTGCAAGCCATTCTCGTACCTATGTCAAAAAATCATAACTGAGATCGCCGTCGACGTCATTGAAATCATCATTTAAATAATGTTCATAAAATACATAAAAAATATATTTGATATTAGCAAAAATACCTTTTTCTTAACATCTGACGTGATGATATAATAACATCATTTATAAATCATTGTTTAAATGTCTATGTATATATTTATATATATTTTTCAATTTGTTAATACATTTATATAGACATACGAAATTGTGTGCGTTTTTCTACATCTTTAGCTTTAATAGTTACTGAGATAATCAACCATGAAGATACAGGCATCTGAGTGAAACCATAAGGGTTACTTTTTATCTTTTGGTATCTGTACCCCAAAAAAGATGGAGCACGCACACCTAGAAGTACCTATTCACACGTGACTTGAACACACAAACTGTCGTAACAGTTTTCTTTGGATATCACAGTTAAAATATACGTAACGTTATATATAGTATGAAAGAAAAACGCCGGAAGTCTTGCTGGACTAGTTTTTTCTGCCGAAACAGCCGCGAATTATAAAAAAATATATGATAAATTTGATATTTCAAGATATTAGGAGTATTATGAATGTTGTAATATATAAAAAGTAATCTGTAACATACTTCTGTATAAAACTTATATAAAAAAGGTTGAGATATAAATAGAATAAGAAATATAAAGAAATTCAATTTTTAGCTAGACTTGTTGCTGGGGAGTTTCTTGCCGCTTCCACTCCTTAACAGCAATAACACGTTGCGAAGCGGTATGCATAGAATAGCAAGTAAATTTAAATTTTAACCTACATATATGTATGACCTTCAAAAGTATTCTCCAGTGGAACTTATTTTTAATAATTTTAAATTAATGAATTTGAATAATTTTAAATTTGTTAAAAATCCAATCAATAAACCTGCTTCTAATCCAATATAAACATCTAAGAAAATGACCATCAAACGGCCACCATTTCTAAAAATATTGAAATTAAAGTCTTCACGTGAAAAACAGGTTTATATGAACACACCAAATTATGCTTTTACTTGCAAGACTTAAGTTTAGAAGCTAAAAGCTCTATAAAAGTAGCCTCCTTTATGAATATAAGTAGTTGTTTAATTGTCATACGCATTTTTATGCAGTAGTACTTGAATACAGCCTATCCGGTCCTTATTATCTATTTTAAGAATTCAATTATCTATCACTAGATAAAAGTCATTTAAGAATGTACATGTAGTGCACGTGACAATGGTAGGCGTCCTGGCGGAATGATTCTAGTTCCCTGGCAGCGTGGTAAGCCTTTCGTGTGAGATGCGACCTGCGTAGACACGTTGGCCGCATCCCATTTACCAAATACGTCACGAAACAGCTGAATCACTCAAGCGGCGCAAATATGCAACCCTCTATGAGTATGTTTGTGCCGTTTGCTGTCGTGACACTTGGACCGTGGAGTCCTGAGGCCATGAGCCTCTACTAAAATTTATCAAAACGACTCATTGACTCTTCAGGTGATCAGTATGGCGATCCAGCGAGGAAACGTTGCCAGCCTACTGGGCACCTTACCCATAGAAGACGGTGATCTAGGCTCAGTATTCTACTTATAGTCTTAAGGGACTATGGGTAGAATACAATACAAATATGTTAAGTTTTCTTTTATTGTGTTCGATTTTTTATATATTTGTGAAGTATTTTAAATATGTGAGAATGTACATATTTTATTTACATCTGCCAGGTATTAAGTTCATGTGTAATTTCTACTTAAAGTTTGAAGAATCAGTGCAATTTTTTTGTATGGTATACAACTTTGCTTACGCCGTTTTGCAATAGATGGCTGTAGCGGTAAGTGGTAGTCGAAATAAATAGATCGTAGATGTCATACAATAAGCTTAGGTAATGGAAACATAACGCCATCGAAATATTAGTCGATTTGTGTATGCATCATAAAGTTATTCTCGATTAAACACGTCAGCTTACGAGCCAAATTCTCGTCTTTTGCAAATTTTAATTTTCTGCTTTAATATGAGGAAATCTACGGCTGAGGCTCATCGAATGCTCTCAAATACCTATGATGAGGCCGCTATTAGTGAAAGAACGTGCCGAGGGTGGTTTCAACGCTTCAAGAACGGTGATTTTGACGTCGAAGACCAGCATGGCGGTGGAAGAGAGAAGGTTTTCGAAGATGCAGAATTGGAGGCATTACTTGATCAAGACTCGTGTCAAACGCAACAAGAATTGGCAGAATCATTGGAAGTGACGCAACAAGCAATTTCAAAACGCCTGAAAGTCATGGGAATGATTCAGAAACAAGGAAATTGGGCACCGTACGAGTTGAAGCCGAGAGATGTTGAACAGCATTTGTTTGCTTGTGAACAGCTGCTTGCAAGGCAAAGACGGAAGGGATTTCTGCATCGCATTGTGACTGGAGACGAAAAATGGGTTTATTACGATAATCCCAAGCACAGAAAATCATGGGGATATCCCGGCCATACTTCCACGTCGACGGCCAAACCGAATATTCACGGTTCTAAGCTCATGGTCAGTATTTGGTGGGACCAGCTCGGCGTAGTGTATTATGAGTTGTTAAAACCGACTGAAACAATCACAGGCGATCGTTATCGAACGCAATTAATGCGTTTGAGCCGAGCATTGAAAGACAAACGGCCGCAATATAACGAGAGACATGATAAAGTGATTTTACAGCATGACAATACTCGATCCTATATTGCGAAAGTGGTCAAGACATACTTGGAAACATTGAAATGGGAAGTTTTACCCCACCCGCCGTATTCTCAGACGTTGCTCCCTCGGACTATCACTTGTCTTATGAAGAAGTAAAAAATTTGATAGATTCGTGGATCGCTTCAAAAGATGACCAGTTTTTCAACGAGGAATTCGTTTGCGCTGCCCGAAAGATGGGAAAAAGTAGTGGCCAGCGATGGACAATAATTTGAATCATAAATGTATAACAATATTTTTACAATAAAACCTCGAATTTCGGAAAAAAACGGCGGAAGAAAAGTTGTACGCCTATGTAAAACTGCGTTAAGTTATTAAAAGTCATTTGTAGTAGTTGAAGCGACAAAATAGTTATATGGGCATCAGTCAAATCATTGATTAAACACGTATAAAGTTATTCCTCCTGCTATTGAATTTCTTGTTTTCGCTGTTTGATAGGCAGGCAAGTTTGTAATTTGTTATTTAAAAATGTTTTTTCTATGTATACTTCTTTTTTTTATTGCATGACAAAGCAGACAGGTAGACGGCCCACCTGGTGGAAAGCGGTTACCATCGCCTATGGACATTTGTAACACCAAAAGCTCTCTAATGAGAGATTGGAACCTGGGCACTCATGCCGGAACACAATTCAAGGTTCTTATTGTGGCATACTCTAGACCAGGGGTGGTAGCCATCCAGACAGGCAAACACCCTACTACCTGGTTGTGGGGTGTTTTTGTCGCCTCTTACGACAGACCCCCCGGCCACGGGTAATTGTATCCTTTCTCCGTTCCTGCACGAATAGAATTAATTCCTGATTTAATTAATTAGTTACTGAGACCTACAAAAAAGGATTTATATTTAATAAGCACATTTAAATTAGGACTTTAACTCGACTAGCGGTGCGTGCCAATGAGTAATTAAGAGGATGCGTAGACGGAAAACTTCGTCTAGGACATTAACTTATGTTTTGGACACTTGATTTACATTGAAATCATAACGATTTCACTTCATAAAGGAGACGGAGACTTTTGGGCAAAGAAATGTAATGAGTTGAGATATGACTTTTAAAAAAAGGCGTTATATTTTTTACAAAATGGAAAACATCAGCCCTAAATTCTATCAAGAGGAGAAGAAACCTTAAAGATAAGGTCACAAATAATATAATTTAACGATTACCATAATCGATTTATATGAATGAGTTTCAACAATTAATAACGTGAAATACTTGCATTAAACAATGAATTCCCAAAAAATATGAAAATACGCTTTCATTTGTCATCTTAGACAAAAAAAAAAGTGTGCGTCTCGGGACGCCCGACAGAAGTGATAACTTAAACTAATCTAAGTTGAACTATTTAATATTGAAACTGTTTAACTTGAGAAAAGCTCTTATTACTTCAATTTTATGTATAGAGCGCGTCGGTTAGAGTGGGAGAGGAGGAGCCTGCCTACCGCTGTCGTATGCGTGAGAGAAAGGGAAGCCAGACAGATTGGCGCCGTAACGCGTTACATAACGAAGCGGTTTACCCTCCCATAAGAAGTTATCACTTCAAAAAAGGTCTAAGGTTGTAATATAAAATGACGTAACTCAAGTTACTCATAAGAAAACACAAATACGTTGATTAGTGTCTGTACTGGATCATTAGTAAGTTTTTAATTAACATGTTTAATTTTTCTTCGTTGTCCTGCAATGACATATTCATAAAATTTTACAATAGCATTGCTGTCGTGTCAATACAAACAAATACAAACAAACAATCCGTATCTTTATTTGGAGATGGCGTTACAAGAAACCGCAAAAAATAAAGTTCAACACACAAAAAGTCCACTATGTAAGAAGCTGTACATTTCCGCTTTTGTATACAAAAGGAAAGACAAATAATTAAATTTATTTAGACTGAAATAATTAGAGTACAATTAAATGGATAGTACCGTTTCCATTATTTGGAATTAAGTTAAGTTCTTTTGTTAGGAGCTTAGAACAATGGTCGGAGAAAAATTATTTTAGATACAAAATGTGCCAACTTAATTTTGTGGACTGAAGGATTTAACTTTAATTAATTAAGATCAGTTTCATTTGAGAAAACGTTCTGAACTTCTTTGTATCTTATAGTCTGGATCAAACAAGCTGATAAGAAGCGGATGTTATCATGAACTGGATAAAATCTAGTTTTTTCCTTTTTGTTCAAAAATCTAATCTGACTAATTCAATGATACTTTATCATTAAATTAGTCAGATTAGATTTTTGATTTTAATTTGAATATTGTAAGTTACATTCGTAGACTAAAAACTTGACTTTATCATAAACTTGCGATATATACGTCTCCGGTCTTTAAACTATCTTAATACAATTTTTTATAAAAATCGATTCACAGCCAATGGAATGGAGAAAGAAACAATACACAAACAATCAATCAAAAAATATAAACTGTTATATTTAAAAAGTGGTGGTTGTATTTTAATAAAAACCACCGTTATATGTAGGGAAAATCGCGCTTTGCTATGCTATAAAAATGGTGGTTGTTATATGATGCAAAGTCGCGCGGCCAACGCATCCGTGGTCGCTTCCTATTTCACACGAGGCGACAACGGTTGCGTGGTTATAGGCACCGGCAATTACTATGGGAATTCAAGGCTGGGTATAGACCTTCAATTCCCATAAGAGGGGATGATAAAAACAAGAGGTATTAAGAGCTTGAGACTTTAATTCGGTGTACTCTCCCCTTCAGGGTATGGGGTTAACAATTATAATACAAACATTAACACATAATGAAATCAATAAAACTAATTAACGAGGGAGACCACGGGGTTCTCCACTCTCACGGCAGGATCAAACGATCCTGATGACCCGCTCTAAAACCACCAGTACATGAAGCTAGGAGAATTGTATCAACGCGTGGGGAACCTGAATGATTCCGTAAACTATACTGATATTATTTACGATAGAAGAGTCTTTATTAAATGGTGAAGATGATGAAATAGGTTATTTAAGTTGCTTGGGCGCCACTCGCTACTTCGTGTCGCGAGAATGTAGGTTGCTCGACGCTCCCGCGGTCCGGCTTCAGCTGCCAGGACCGTCGTCAGCTCACTGCCAAGGCGTCGAAAGCACGTGGGAGTGATGTACGATGCAGGAGGTTAATGTTGGATGTGTTTTTAATCCGGAAGCAGGCCCGCCACGTGACAATGACACGCGGAGTTAAAGGTGGGACATGCCCCCGGTACCGAATAACCTGAAATGCGATAGGGATTCCAGTAAGAAAGATGTATAAACTATTGTGCAGCTTGTTATGTAGGGTATGAGAATTATTCGTTACATGAAAGTGAGTTCGGCTACTTGTCATTCCTACATGGCAAGGAATCGAGGTTAAGCTGAAAGATGGAGACGGCTAGCGCCGATCTCCAAATAGAGTGAAAAGAAGACTGATGCTACAACAACCTACTTCTAAATTCTATTCACATTAATCTAAATTGTCTGATAACGAACTCACCTCAAAAGGGAGTATTACGAAGAGTAGTTCAATGCGAAAGCTATGATGTCAGCGCCTCATCAGGCGGCCGACTGTCAGCCTGAGGGTATGGCAAACTGTTAATCTGGAAGGTAAGCAAGACCTTACCACCATGGAAAAGAGGGAAACGAGATTCTACTATAGAATACCACATACCTGTTATTTGCCCCAGCAATCTACACTTCGAACTACTAATATAAATGTTATGTTATTTGACGTGACTTGAAGCATCGCGATCTCGTACGAATGTGCGGCGCTCAGAGGCTCCGTTTGGATTAAATACTCTGGCCAGGGGATTGTGCGTGGGCGAGGCATTTTAGATCCTTCGACCAATACTGGATGAGCAGCGTTTTGGACGCGAAGATGATCATACATATATGGTCCGAAAATTAACATTGTATAGGACAATGTTACAGAATGGACAGATAGGTAAAATTGCGTTTGTCAAAAATTAAATACGCAGAGCGTGTGATTCGCAACGTGACAAAACAAAAATATATTTTAAGCTTTTTTATCCGTAAGATGTCATCAGTAAAATGCTTACAATGCTATGCACCATTCTACCTGTCGAGCGTCGCGTCAGCGTACCATTAATTACTACCAGTTCTTACTTTTATATATTTATACCTTATAATTATATATTAAATATTATTCCCAACCACCCGCGCATTTACTACGAAACTCATTTTCATATCTATTTAGTACGAATGGTATGATAAATTAACACAATTATACCCATCTAAACAAGCGAATGTAAAACAAATAAATTATCCTCCAATTATAAGTTTAAATTGGGTTATCCATTACCAAGTATAAAATTACACATCTAAAGAATTAAATTTAATTTGAAACATTTGTAAATGGCGTTTTAATAATGTGTACTAAACTGGAGCCAACAAGTGGGATTGTTTACAAGCAGTAATTAACTTCAGGCTATTTTCATTTTCATTTACATGTTAGGGTTATGTAAAATAGTAGGATATGCCTGCGGCTTCGTTCACGCTTGCCTTGAAATTCCCGCGGGATTTCCCAGACACAAAGTACCACGTCACGTTTTAGTGAAAACTGTATCGGAATAAGTTAATTTTTATGCACCCGGACAAACCGCTCCTGGGAAAAATTACATTGGAATTGGATTTTTTTTAATTTGACCATTTTAAATAATTCCTAGAAAAATTATCGCTGAATTCCCAGGATAAAAAGTAGTGCAGTTTTTTTAAGTCAAATTTTAAGTCTTAGAATTTGCAGTCAATCAGCGAAAACCGCATCGAAATCGGCGCAGTAGTTTTCACGTGAATCCCGAACAAACAAACCGACAGCCTGACAAGAAATCTAAAAAAAATAATTGCATCGTGTTCTCCATCGTTTATATGGCGTATTCCAGTTATTTTTAAATACTTATTTTTAGAATTTGATAATATTACTAGCGGTCCGCCCTGGCTTCGCACGAGTATCTAAAAATAACTTTTTTACATCCTGCTATGGGGATGTAGCTTGCCAAGAGTGAAAGATTTTTTCAAATCGGTTCAATAGTTTCGGAGCCTACTATAGACTTAACCACATGTTATGATAGTAGCAGACGGCCCAGCTCATGAAAAGTCGTGACCTATAGATTTTTGCAACACCAAAGACGCATTCCATAAAGGGCCAACCTCTAAGGATGGAATAATGAGAATGGAATAGACGAAGTGGGAAGTGGCTATGGGAACTCTTACTCATCGAACTCAAACACGATTAGCTCAAGACTAACCGTTTGACGCCGATACACTGTGAGATCGTGGTGTCACATCGATTGAGCTGACTAAGAGCTGTAATCAAGATGATGATTCCAGCATGGCACTACCACGTACAAAAATTTTTCCGTTATGTTGATACTTTCGTGCAATTTTCTCATTATCTTGGAATATTTAATAGGTTTTAGACAGTCAGAAGGAACAATGTGCTTTCACAAGCAGCTTTAATAAGGGCTCCTGGCTTATTAACAAAAATTATGAGTAGAGCCCAGATTTAGATATTTTCATGTGACCTTTTTGAGAGAAACAGCGAGGCAGATTACCAAAAATTGTTTTATTTCATATACACAATCTCTAGGTTCACAGGTCTGCCATTTCTATGGCTGCAATTCGAGTTGCTGCCTTTGAAATACTCGAGCACCCTCCATATTCACCCGACCTTACCCCTAGTCAATTATATCTATTTCCAAAAACCCACCTGACGGAAAGTCATTCCTATCACCTATAGACATTTGCAACACCAAAAGTGCAAGCAATGTGCTGTCGGCCTCGAAAAGGGACTAGAATCAGGTCACTGAACAGAACACGAGGTTATTGTGGCGACATATTTGAAACTAAGGGTGATGACCGTGTTGTGGAACACTTACAAGCCAATGGATGGATTGTGCATTAATTGAGGTCACAACAAACGATTCTTGAAATGTACGAAGAATATATACAAATTTCCAATAATAATAGATCAGCCTCGACCTGCGAGGCATAACAATAGCCTCACTGGAAGATCTTCCTTTGAGACGGAGGAGAATTGCACCTCACTCCTCCACCCTATACAGATCATCATAAAACGGTCCAAACAGATAAATGCTCGACCTACCACATGTCAAAATATATTTTTTTTTATATCTTTTAGGAACATCCCGCCGTACAAATGGCTATGGTGTTGGGTCAGGTCCAATGACAGCCCGGCTGCTAACGAGTCACGAGCTCATACAGAACTTCTTACATCTTCACACCGAAGAACACGACATGAACTTACATTTAAGGTATGTAAATATGGGCATTCTAATTAATTATTGAGATCTAAGAGATAAGAGTGATAATAGTAAGCCTCACAGCGATGCCGAGGTGAAGGATAATGAGTACAATAACAGACCCCAGGCTCCGAATCAGGCGCTCTGGATGCAATCGGGATCCAACACAATGATGATGATGAATATAAGTTACATAAAGGATTTTAGTATTAAGTATGCATTAACAAGTAGCAAAACATAGCTGACAAGCATTAGAGGAAAGAGGATCTACATCTCTAGGTACCTTTGTATAGTACGAGTATATCATACTAATTACGCGCTGGTTTTAAAGATTGTCTCGTCGCGTTGGCAAGAATTGTAGAATGGATCACGCAATAAAAAACGAATAGCCCTCTATTGACAGAGCAAATGATATAAAGAGAGGACTCACCGAATAATTTTTTGGATGCCAATGACGGAAGCACAACACATTTTGGTTTTAGTTTATCAATATTTTGCACAACACTGTATTAAGGGTGGCGCACGCACACGTAATCTTTTCGCCGTAATAGATTGACGACTGGGCCATCTACTACGTGGCGCGGCATTTTTAATCGGCGAATTATGGAAAAAGAAGAGGGTTATT
This sequence comes from Dendrolimus houi, assembly GCA_039645545.1. Lineage (NCBI taxonomy): Eukaryota > Metazoa > Arthropoda > Insecta > Lepidoptera > Lasiocampidae > Dendrolimus > Dendrolimus houi. The sequence goes on from CM077124.1 coordinate 19,911,338, forward strand.
AGGAACTGTAAAGTTGTGAAAGAAAGGCACATAAGGCACTCGTATTATTACCTAATCGAATTCCTTAGTGTATGGCTAATACACATACAATGGTCTCATATAGTCTAATAGGCACCTTAACCATAGAAGACCCTGACCTAGACTTAATATTTTACTTACAATCTTAAGGAATTATAGGTACAATTCAATATAACTAAGTTAAGCTTTCTTTGTTGTATTAGTTTGTAATATTTTATTTTAGTTTAGTAAAATAATTACTAATTCATTGGATCTCATTCTAAAATATATTGTTACGACCTACACGCCTACAAAAGTAGATTCACACCTGCATACTATAAGAGCACACTTTATTACCTTTCCGCAATTGGACTTCTTTTGTTTACTTTGTGTTTAAAATTTGTCATTAGTAAACAGCCCATTGTGTATTGTAATCTTTTATGGCAGTCATTAGCCAGGTGTGTCGAACTGATTCTAAGAAATTCGGTCTACGCGGTCGGGCAGCCATATTGTATCGGTGCAATATAAAGCAATGGCCCAATGGAGAGATCGGCAGTCTAGCGATAGCCACAAGCGAACGCAAGACGTTAGTGACGGACGCGTGTGATTGAATCGTGCATTAGTTTGGACTGGTTGTGTACAGTTATATTTGTACCTGTGTTATACGTGTTTGTATAGTTCTAATAAATTCTATAAATAATTCCAACGGCATTTTAATTCGAGTCCTGCAACTCGTAACAATATTTTGAAATTAAAATCAAGATCTTAGCAACAAGCCTTTGAACAACTTTTTGTTATCAGGTAAAAGAAGACAGCATAAAATTACCAAAGCAACGTGTTCATCAGTGCAACAGTAATAGCTCTAAAAAGGTAAGACTGCATTTGCCAGAGGGACAGCAAATCAACAATAACTGCCATCCGCCTCAAAGGCGCAGAGAAGACACGTTCTTGTAGTAAATATTGTAAACAGTATTACGTAAATATATTTATTAATTTATAACTGGATTTATTTATGCAGACCAGAACTAAACTACACGATTAGAGTTTTGAGATAGTTAAGACTTTCAGCTGTGTAGAACAGAACGGCTATAAAATGATTATGAAAATATATTGGATAATAAATATGAAAGATAAAATAACTGCATTACGGCATTTAATACTAAAGAATGATTTAATGATAAATAGTTTGAATCTTACTGGTGGGTACGTAGCAAACACGCGGTTTGAAACTGTTATAATAAGTAAAATACGCGGTTTTGTGTATTTTACTTATTATAACAGCATTTGTGATTGAGTGGGTAAAGTCTTTGTCAGTCTATCTCACTGGAATGCAGAGATCCAGCGTTTGATTCCTGGTACAGATAAATAATAAATTTCGCGAACGAATTTTCCCTTACTTATGATCTGGGTGTTTGGAATCGGCTCCAGAGTGGTCCATTGTATGTTGATGTACGATTACTCATAACCACGGCTAACATGCTTAATTTGGAGATATACAATTGTTTTGATGTGTTTCTCTGTCGATTATTTTAACAAGAATATTATTATTTTTAAACAACACGATTTGACCAAAGTTGTAGTTTGGTTCCAGTTTACATAACTACGTCCAATTATAAGAAACTTATTTTACTAGGGTCCGTATTCTAGAATGCTTATAAGCAAATCGATGCCTAAATTAATTATATTAGTCTAAACCTACCCTAATATTGTGTTATAAACTGTTTACGCAGCCATCTGTTGCTCAATAAGAAGAGCTAAATTTGGCTCAGGTTATGTTAAAATAATAGATAACAATACTATCTGTAGTAACTTAAGTAACAAGTTTTTGCTCGTTCCGCAAAATTGATTTCTGTTGTAACTACCGCAGCCGCTGTACTATGAACATTAAGGCTCTCATTTTCCAGGCTACCGTGTGATATGTCGGCTTTATATATTTTTACCAGCAAAATGGTAACTTCGGATAGATCAAAGCACTACCACAGTAGTTGTTTGTAGTTCTTCAATGATTAGGAAAATAGAAGGATATACATTTTTACTGTCGTGAATTAAGTCTCCTATATTCTTATCTCTTCAAAATAAGCTCTTCCATATCAGACTATTTGTAGCAGCTATTAAAATATTAAGTCTTGAAGCACACTGGGATCGGTGTGAGGAACGAAATCGGCGAGGGGGTGAGGTAAACAGATAGGCTATTCTTTTTGTGTATGAATATAACGATACCAGTAGGGCAGGAGGACATTATCTACTTATTCACCATCTTATTTACACCTAGCTGAAACGCGGCCACTTTGCTTGGTGTCATTAAAAAATGAAAAGAGTTATTAATCACAGTCAAATATAACCTATGTTACTCAGGAATAGTGTAGCTTTCTACTGGTGAATGAATTTTCGAAATTGGTTCAGTAGTTCAAAAAATTAATTCCTATAAACAAACTCACAAACACAGTTTTATCTGATTATAATATACTAATATTATAAATAAATTATGGGAGATTTTTGTAAGAGACTCTTTACAAATAAGTTGTTAAAATCTGCTATTCATAATTGGGTACTTGAAAACTTTTTATCATCATAAAAATGTCAAAGCTTCCTTGAATTCTATAGAGGTATTGGATTGTGACGTCATAATTCTAACGAGTCAAATATTTTATCAACAATAAACTCGGCACAGAGATAACTTATATCCCGTGAAGTAATTTAGAATATTTTTTATATCGATAAATGAAGTCGTTTTCGAGGGTTGGATGAAAATAGCGAAAAAGACGGCGCTGCGATCGCATCCTTTTTGTAAACTACTGAACGTATATGAATGAAACCCGGCACAAAGATGGCTTATATCCCGAGTCAACACTTAGGATAGTTTTTATCCCGATGAATAATGTTGTTTCCGTGGAATAGATGGACAAGCAAAATAGATGGAGTTGCAATCGTGTTTTTGTTTCAATTCTCTAAAAAATACCTGTGTTGTCATACAATATGTCATTCATTGTATTACTTCAAATCAAATTGGCTTCGACTCCCCTATGTATTTTTCTAGGCAGTTGTCTAGACTATATGGACTTATTTCCTTTGTGGTTACTGAATTTAACAAAAAACAGTAAAGTTGAAGATCTTAAAAATTACAGATCATAACTTTCTTTAACCAAGCATGTTATTTATAATAATAAAATCGCATTAGAAATCGTCATTCAAATTTTTCTAGTTTATTGTCCATAGGTAATTAGTTCCAATGGCGGTTATTATACATTCTTTAAAACACTTGAATAACGTGGAAATTTTCATATAATGTAGCTATGTTTTTTAAACGATTTTTGCCATCAGTTAGATACATTTTCATTGAAGGTTTATATATAAAAAACCTAATCAAGTTTTTATGTAAATAAAAGAGCCACTACTACCTAAAATATCTCGATAATAAAGGGTTTAAAACGAATTCATTTTCAAATTTCTCGAATACGTACTCAATTTTCCGATAAAGTGTTTTTATTTTCCCACTCTTCGAATACGGAAATGAAATTTTCAATACAGGATTTTAATTGATGCTGTATAAGGTCTTGTTGTTTAAACGTCATTTGTATGTGTGTTGACATTCATACTGTGTGTGTGTGTTTACTACCGCTTTCTCCGTGTTTTCGCATTTATTGAAATGTCACAAGATGCTGAGGTATTTCGTACAGACCAAGATAGGTATATATTAATTTGGACAGATTTATCTCAATCATCGATTTGCGCATAATTATTTATTGGTCTAAAATACGGACCAAAAGTTTATATACCTAATATAATGACGAATTATAATACATATTAACCGTATACAACTGTCAGTAGAATTATATGCTCACGTTATTATTTTATTTCAAAATTAACAAGTCACAAAACTAAAAATTACTCTTATCGAAATAAGTCTTTTAAGATTCATAAACTTCTAAATGTGTCACCATACTCGGAGTTAGTTAATCAGACATTAACTGACTTAATTGGAAATTAAATTTGTATTTTTTGTATTTTACTCTGTCTTTCATACCAATCAATATTGAACGAAATTGTAATTCTTATTATCAAATTTCATAAGAAACTTCGACATGATTAATGTAAAACTACATTTTTTATATAATTTTATACGATGTTATTTAAGTTATTCGTTTCTTATTTATTTTTCAATTTAAAACTTGTATGTTAAATATTCGCAACGATTGCATGAAAACTCAATTAAAATGTAATAAATGTATGTTTCAAAGTATTATAATCGTTTTTAATATATGTTTGTATTGTAAACTTAATAGATAGTATTATAGCAAAAAGAATACAGGGACTATTTAGAAATGAAATATTGTCTACTTTTTCAGAAGTCTACATTTTTGTACGACGAATCGATCTCTTGAACCAAGTACTTGTAATTTGTAAATAACACAATACACTAATTGTAAACCGTATTTTTAAGATAAATAGGAAATTTTGACAATTTGATTTGTGTAAATTTATACTGGCAATGACAATCTCCAAGTATAAAACGTAATTTTAAGGCTAGCGACACACCTGCCAAAAGTACGGCGCCGAATGTTCGGATAAATACGTTCATAGTGTTTTTTAACTAACCTATGACACATCATCCGAAGTTAGGCAGCGTTGAGGGTAATGCTGAACCTTTCGTCGAGTGGCTTTTTCTGTGAGAACGCATTAAATATATTTTAAATAGCAATCATCGCATCATGCGACTCTAACGAGACTGAAAGTTCGGCGAATGTAGTTCAACCATTATATGTACATGCTCCGATATATTCACGGATCTATAAATAAATTAATTAGTGCAGGAACGGAGAAAGAATACAATTTCCTGCAGCCCGGCAGCCTGTCGTAAGAGGCGACAAAACAACTCACAGCTAGGTGATAGGGTATTTGCCCGACTGGATGGCTACCATCCCTGGTCTAGAGTATGCTGCCATAACAACCTTAAGTTGTGTTCCGGCATTAGTGACCAGGTTCCAGTCTTCCTTAAGAGAGCAGCAGCGCATTTGTAGCACCTTTGGCGTTGCAAATGTCCACAGGCGATGATAACCGCTTTCCATCAAATGGGCCGTCTGCCTGTTTGCTGAACTCATGCAATAAAAAAAAAAAAACAATATCGCCTCTTCAAATTGCCAACACTGATAAGATTAATATTTTAAAGCAATAGATAGGTTTATATAATACAATAAGATGTTTGGTGACAAGTTTCCTATCGTACTACTTTCCATCGCGCAACGCGCTGAACGCCGCGTAATACGAACTGTTCGGCGCGTTTGGTGTGTCATGCCTACCGAATACTAAGACCGATAACTCAGTTGCCGAAGTGTTCGCACTGTACCTTCGGCAGGTGTGTCGTTATACTAAGGCGTTGGTCTGTTACAAACGCCGTCGGCTGAATGCGACCTGACGCTGTACGCGAGCGACGAATGCTTATTATCAAAATGCATTAGAGTGGTCCCTTTCAAACGCCTGAAGCGGTGCACATACGCAGTCCGCGGCGTCCACATATTAAAGTAATGGGAATGTCATTCGTAGAATCTTCTTCCACGATAGTATTGTAATGAAAATAATGTTACAGAACACATATACATTTGCTTTGATAGATGTTAATACGTAAGAGAATCTCTTCATGAAACCTCCATAAGCACTGCTTTCAAGTCGGAAGTAACACTATACTTTTTTATGATTATAATATAATAGTGATGTAAGGATTGTAAAGTTAAAGAGTTCTAAGTATTTAATTTTTTATTATAAGAAGAAGAATTTACTACAAAACTAAATTTCTAAATAATTGAAAAGTTAAAAAAGAATATATGCGTTTTATTATTATATGTACATTATTATTTAACTTATTCGCAATACACAAGGATTTGAGCTAGTTTTCATATATTGTTTTATCTCCTTGGCAAAAATGAAATGTTTACATAAAACAAATCACATACTCGCTTTCTTATACTTACGATATGCCAAAAAAATTCAGTTGTTTCTGTTAGTTGCGTATTCAGAACTGATTAACATAATATCCAAAAATGTTTGGGGGGTAACTAACTCTTCTATACGATCGATATTATATTTGTTAAAGTTAAATTAAGGTTATTCAGCTATAAACTTAGAAAGCTACTTATCACAATCTCTAATAATTATATTCTAATTTTTTGCAAACAGAAAGCTAAAAACATATTTGGTTAATTACTTGTCTTTAATAGGGCGCTTGCCTCATGACGCCAAGCATCCGTCAGTGTTGCCACCAGTGAGTCTAAAAAACGCTAAGCGCTGAGCGCCATGTTTGTATATAGCTCGAATCGAATCAATCTAGCCCCAGTGAGCAAGCATGGTATTTTGTAGACCTCCTCCCCCCTGGAACGGGTAACGTTGTATGGGTACGTTCCCTTTGAATTATTTGTTTACAATAAACAACACACTCTCAGACATCTAGATCAGAGTAAACAACGAAACTTTGCTTACGAAATACCCTATAAGAAATTGAATCCAGCCTAATAATGACTTCTTTTTTAATTTAAATACAATACATAAATACGTTATTTATGAATTATCTATAACGAACAGGGAGTTTTGTTACAAAATCATAAATCAATATAAAATCAGTGAAGTTATTTCTAGCTTATATTTAAAAGAAAACAATTTTCATTCGCTTGGTCGCGTGATGGTTCCCGACCCTCATTTCGAAAATTTACTCACAATTTTCGCTGACAATAGAAAATACTTTGTTACCTTTTTATTCAAATTTCACAAAATACTTGAGATTACCGAACTTACATTGTGTTTGATATAACGTGTTTATATTTCATTTAGCCGAATGCTTTTTTGTTTAAATTGTATTTATTGCTTATAATTGATTTTTCTATAATATATGTATTTACTGAATTTTTGAAAATTTATGAACTTAAAATATTTAAGCTAATTTTGTTTAAATAGAACTTTTGTCTGATCTTTGTGTATATTGTTTGGTTCCATAACTAACTTGTAATTACATTTACATGTACCAAATTTAATGAAACTCAATTTACATCACAGATCGTAAAAAGTTTAATAAAATCTGAACAAACTTATTTTCATATTTATAAATATAATACAAATAATAATTTATATTATATTTTGAAGTTTTTAAAATATTGCATTGTAAAATAATTCATTGCAATATTTTTTAACATAAATCTTATAATATCCGCTGATGTTGTTTTATTTTTGCTGTATAATTGAACTTATAGCTCTTTAATACGTAATTAATTAAATGAATGTTCATTATAGGCTTAAATAAACGTACATGTAGTTAAGAGAAGGTGCCAATTTAAGTCTTTATACGTATATAATTTCATCGGTGTACAATTCTAGTCAACTTACTTTTAATTTAACATCCTATTTTGATACTAATCTGCCAGCGATATCTAGGATTTTTTAAAATTAAAGATCAATATATGTAACGTGGATAAAGAAACATATTTTCATATTTATGTAGTAAAGATTATATTTTAGCACGGAGGAAGGAAAAGAAAGAAAAAACGAATGCTAAGGTAATTCTTTCTTTTTGTTTTAAATTTTTATTTGTTGATTGTGTTACTTAAAACACAATCAACAAATAACAGTGTATATATGAATTCCTTCATGGCTAATAGAGCAACTAGGCATTACGTTCCTGGTTTTTGATGTTTACATAATTGAAATATAATTTAATGTACAAAATACACCTAGTATTTTGTACATCAAATTAGTAAATAATTACGAGATACTTATAGTTTTTAATCGATTTGCTTTAAAATATGTTTTTTTAAAAGAAAACGTGTAAGAGCAATCATGTATTTAAGAGTTTACAGATTTCCACATTTTACTGGATGGTTGTTATTTTTAGATCTTCAATGGCATTAGTATGGATATTGTATAACTTGACACCTTTAATAAACAAAAGACGAAAATGTAACGAATCTCATTAACTAACATTTTATGAATGCTCCAAACATAATAAAAAATGTGCTCTAAGGCGTCTTAAAATTTATACAGCCCTCATAAAAACTTTGAAATATTTATGTTTCGACGTATAAAGATTCTTTATGTAATAAATGTTCAAACCAAAAAGTTAGAATTTAATACTGGTATTAGACGGATCAATCAAATCGCATCAATTTGATAGAAAAGCACAGAACTGAAAGAACACATCGGTATTCAATGAAATTGAATGATTCAAGTTTTTGTTTACATGGATTACTTTGGTTGATTCATCGAAATTGAAAGATAGAAATGCACCGTCTAATATCGGCCTAATCACTTGTTTCATTGTATAATTTAAAGAATCTAAGAATGTGTGTAATAAATTGAAGTACTCAATACTTTATAAATTAACAGAGTGTTTGATTCACGATTTTAAAATAGAGATATCGATTAGTTAACATGACTGACATGCCGACAAAAGTGTACGGTCTTAATACCTGGATGATCGCATCCAGGTATTAAAACTGTACAAGGATATCGTTCCGTCATGCTTTTTGGTGTTGTGCCTTGATGAACTCTGCGTCAACACTACCAATCGTTGTATATATTACATATAACAAAATCTTCGTTATCAATACAATTTCATTCTGGGGTAGTCTGAAAGAGATCGGTTTTTAGCGATAAGACCGCTCTTTATACACAATTACATATAATTATAGTCTACCTTATCCATTACAATTATGCAAGATTTATTGGTTTATTAAAGAAAGTGTATTTCATAATCCGTTAAATATTAAACTTTACATTATTCATAATAGCTACAGGAAGTTTATAATCTCATTAAAAAAGTTATAAAAAGTGTTATGCACAGTGACATAAATAATATAATAATGAATAAAACTTCTTTGAACTCTGTTTAATGAGTCTGTAAACCTCGTACAACCAAGTATTATGAATTAGAGGGTTAAAATAATTAAGTTTTTTTTCAATATCATATTTGAAGAAATTATCAGAAGTAATTCAATAAAATTCCTCCGAAGTTACATTCGTAAAATTACGCAGAATCGATACTAACGAAATCTAGCGAATAAGTTGAAACTAGTCATCAAGGTTGGAATCCCAGGGAGTTTCTTCCCGAGTATTTTTCAAATTAAATCACAAAGTAATGGCACTGGTAGTTAATCTTTCCTTGGATATGGACAACAAATGCGAATCAAATTGTAGAATTAGTTTTAACAGACTGGCAATATTGATCCATAGACAAAATATTCTACCCCTGATCTTGTTTTTTTTTTTTTTAAAAACTGAAAAATGCCATCCCGCTCGCCTATATTTTTACCTTAATTGTCATCATGACTTCAGCCATCAGACGCCCACTGATGGAAACGCGTGCGTCTGTGGTTTTTAACTTATGCCTACGCGCCCCGCTCAAGTTAATTTATGTGTTTAAAGTACTGAACGTCTTAGTGTTCAAAGTTGCGTCAGTGATGAGTTGTGTATTTATCTGCGTAGTTTGAATTCCCCCCTAACCCCCCCTCCCACCTATATCAGGTCCTGGAAATATATATTATGTACTAATGAATGATATTGCATGAATCAGCCAAATTGAATAATAAAATAAATAAATAATGATCAGCGCTGGTTACCTCAACCAGTAACATACTGAACTATAGGACCAATTTAGAGCTACACTTGCTTCGTCATTTTATTTACTGCATTTTAGAAAGAAAAGAAAGAATAACTATTCGAAGAAATAGCGATGTAATTACATTCGTTATACATTATTATACACAGAGCATATTTTGAGAATTTGTACGCCGCATTTTCAGCAAACAAGGTTTGCACTCAGCATATTGCTGTGCCGGAATTATATCCGACACAACGCTGATTTTCAGTGCAAACCTTCCTTTAAGCGTAAGACCAAAAAAGACATTGTACATTTATTTATTTACGCTAGTGTAATGTATTCTCAATTGTGTTGTAGTTCTAAATAAATCAATTTTTCTTTCTTCAATATATTTTGTTCAAAGGCACATAACTGAATACACACGATGACATTCAATGAATTATTCAAGTATACCTATGTTTATATGGATCACTTTGGTTGATTCATCCGAATTGAAAGACAGAAATTAATCGTATAATATCGCTTTACCTAATTGCCTGTAAAATTCCTATGTTCTGTAAACCCCTAAATTTCCGCATAATATAAATTTTAAATCATAGGAGATATTTCTATGATGTATAGATTTTTTGTAACCAGAAATAAATTACCGAATATAGAATAAATGTATGGTTTTGACCGATTTGTATATTTTTATTTATTTGTTTCCACGTCTTAAAATCATGTCAGTCCCAAGAAAGGTACTCCTTAAAATAAGTTAATTTGAGTTAGAAAGTTTGTTTTTACTGCCAAGTGCGAACTAAGTTAACAAATTAATCTCATAATATTTATTTCTGTGCTTTAGGCGGTTCATAAATTAATTTTGGTATATTTAATCTTCTTTATCATTTCGTTATCGATTTAACGGAATTTACTTCTTTGGTAAAATTAATTATATATGTTTATTGGAAATATAATTAATCTCAAATGTGATTATTTCTATCAAAATTTTTGATATGTTTAAAATTATTTTTACATTTGGATGTGTTTTTATGCAAATGAGAACTAACCTACGTGATGAAACTAGATAATTAAGATGTTCATAATAAACTTTGTAGAAAAGCCAAAGAAACCTTATTTCACAAAATATCACAGATATTTTTTAGTGTGGTTTATTTAGATTTTATCTTTTTAGTAGTTGTATAAACGCGACTTGGAGTAATTCTGTATAGTAAATCGATTTTGTCAATGTTTTGAATGAAAAAGTTTCAGTTTGTAACAACTATGTACATTGTGTAAGCTCAGTGAAGTCTTCTCGTAGACCATCCCGCAATGCTGGAATACAAAGTCTTCGAGCAGTGTGTCCTCCCCGTCCTGGCCGACGGGGTTGAGACATGGACACTGACGGCAGGATTGGTCCGCAAGTTCCAAGTTACTCAACGGGCTATGAAGCAAGCTACGTTGAGTGTTTCGTTGAGTGCCGGTAGGCGCTGGATGAGGAAGTCGGAGGACAGGGATGAGTGGCGCCGATTTGGAGAGGCCTACTTCCAGCAGTGTATTGCGATTGGCTGACGACGACGGTGTACAATCGATTGAAAAAATAGCTAAGCATATCAAAGTTTGATAAAAATTATAATTTAAGTTTCTAATAAATTTCATGTAGTCTGTATTTTTTTGGATAAAGTTCTTTAAAAAACGTAAAAGGTGTTTACTAAAGGTAATTACACCAAATCCCATGACAACTGGCTATTCATGGTTACAGGGCCGTTTTTACCCAGGGGTGCAAGGGGTGCGTGGCAGCACTGCTCAGGGACTTAGGGGACGCAAGCGCATAGCTTAGGTATAAATACTTACAAAAATTATGCAACGGACGGATATAAGGATTTCTTAGGGTTTTCCCTTTGCCAAACTGCTTGTGGAGCCTTAAAAATTAAACAATAAATAATTGTTATTTTTTATTGGTGGTAAGGGGGCGCAGCTGAATTTCGCATCCTGGTGCTCAACATGGTTAAGATGGCTCTGCATAGTATAATAAACTATAAAGTAATACAACAAATCCCTATCAAAGTTGCAGAATAGTGAAAAATTATCACAAATTCTAATGGAATGAATTAATGAAAAATTTCCTATACAGTCAAACATTTTCAATAGCCAACAGTGTGTACATAACCTTAAGATATTTTGTATCGCAATTTCCCAAGTACAAATTCAAGACTAGAAGATTGAATAAAACGGAGATTGCGAGGCGTGGTTTGCCGAACAAAGACGTGGTTTTTCCAGGATCCAGACAAATAAATGAAATGAAAAATATAAAGTCTTATCTGACAAAAAGAAAATTTTTGTACGATATGTATTTAATTTCATAAAAAGCTTGAAAAAATGTTAAATATTGATCTTGAGAATATTTTTAAGATCATTATTAAGGGTACTGTTAACGATTTGGCAAGAATTGAACTCTTATAAAGGTGTCACGTCCGTCCGTCTACCCTTTTATGTTACAGTATTTTTTCGAAAGCTACCAGGTCTAAAGGGATAAAGTTTAGTATAAATATGGAATATATATTAACGTTATACAACTTTGTAGTGAAAGCGACAAGGAAGTAAAGTGGCCACCATATAATATGTAACTCAGTGTTATTCTTTTCCCAGAATATTTAATCAGGTATTAAGTATATTAAGCCTAGCGACACACTTGCGGAAGGTTCCGCCCGGAAAGTTCGGCAACAGAAGGATCGGCGCTAATCTGTATGCGGCGGAAATTCCGCTGATGTGTCATAGGTTATTTAAAAAAACATTGGGAGCGTATTTAGTCAAACTTTCCACCACCGAAAGCTCCCCAGATCTGTTGTTAGGTTAAAAAAATCATAACATAATCATGCCCCTTAATAAATTTCCATGTTCGAATTTAAAACGTTTTTACTCAAACTAGGTTCCAGTAGAGAACATTTTTGAAGGTCATACATATTAGTCAAATTAAGCTTTTTCATTTAATTCAATAGGCGACGAGACCTTTAACTTTTGAGCTATCAAATAGAAATATCTGAAAAAATTTAAATTACAGAGCTTCAAAAATACTTTGAAAAAAATTGATTTGAACAAGATTAATTCGTTTTTGAAATATAGTACTACTCTGTCAAAAAAGTATCGGGAAAAGATCAATAATACACAAAATATTAGTTATTCATTCAAATTTATTATATCACCTTCAAAATATTGTTACATGCCGTCAAAGATAAACGCACAGCTGCCTGTCGTAAGCGCAGTTTATTGTCTTCCCGGAGTTAGGAATTCTTTTGAATTGTAATTAAGAAAAACATGCTATTGTTTTTCTACTTGTTTTATGACCATCATTAGCGTCGAACTAATTCTTATTGTTATTGTTTTCGACTTTTTTTGGCCGTTCTCAGGTGTGCAAATTACTATTTCACGGAAACTCGGTGCGCGCGGCCAATTTTTTTTGTACTGTGTAGTTAGTTTAAGACAATGCCCGAATGGAGGGGTGGGGACTCAAGCGACCATTACGAGACGAGTAAGACGTTTTGTAGTACTCTCGATTAGCGATATAGACGACGGACTTTGCGTGTGTCAAATTGTATTGAACCGTGCACTGTGCACTAGTTGCATCCAGTTTTATTTGTATTTGTTTTATACTTGTTTGTACAGTCTTTTACAGTTTGTTCTAATAAATTCTGTAGTAATTCCAACGGCATTTTTAATTCGAGTTCTGTAGCTCGCAACAGTATGTTTCTTCAGAAACGATACACTTACACCAAATAATAATCCCATCATCGAAACATTTCTTAACGCTTTTTCCGGAATTAAGTTTAGTTGTCGTCGCGAATTCTCCTTTATGTCTTGTACCGAATGAAAACGGGTGCCACGAAGTGGTAATTTGAGTTTAGGAAAAAGAAAGAAATTGGCTGCAAAATCCAAGAACTTTCTTTCCACAAAACTGGCCTTTTTCGTCGAATTTATTGTCTTAAACTCCGCATAACACTCATATATCAATATACTTTATTTACCGTTTGACCTTCCGGTAAGAATTCCGAGTGCACAATACCGCGATAGTCAAAGAAAACAGTTAACATAAGTTTGACTTTTAATCGACTTTGGCGTGGTTTTTTCGGATTCGGTTCAGTTGGCGGGCGCCACTCCGAGGCTTGTTGACTAGTTTGCATGTTAAACTCGTAAACCCACGTCTCGTCACCAGTAACAATGCGTTTTATGAATATTGTGTCAGAATTGACTCGTTCTAGCATATCCTCAGCGACTCTTATGCGATTGAGTTTTTGGAGAAAAGGTCTTTTGGGACTAGCCGAGCGGCAACATGTTTCATACCCAAGTGATTATTTAAAATGATACGGATCGACTTGTGAGACATAGAAAGTTCAGCGGATATTTCTCTCATAAACTTTAATGAGGATTTTCAGTCACTATTTCACTTTTGCGATGTTAACTTCAGTTGAATACGTTGATGGCCTACCAGGACGAGAAAATTCTACCAGCATAGCTTGACCGCTTTTGAACGCTTTGTACCACTCATAAGCACGTGTTTTTGATAAAGTTGATTCACCGTATGCCTTCTGTAACATTTTCAATGTCTCCGAATACGAAATTCCATTGACGATGCAAAATTTAAGACAAACCCTTTGTTCGATGTTTTTGTCCATTATTAATTTCGCAATACACGCTAAATATGATATAACTGAAACCAGCACTGTGTTTAATCTAAACGACTGATGCAACTTAAACTCCACGCCAAAATAGAAAACAGTTGTGCCAATCTAACAACAAAAAATAGTAAAAAAATTGAATTTGAATCCATAAACAAATCATCTATTCCCGATATTTTTTTGACAGAATTTATGTTTTCAATTAAATGCCATTTCATGGTTCCGTAATCAAAGAACAAAAACACTTCAATTCCCGTAGATTGACACGTACTTAACTAATGTGATCTAATATATTTATTGTTACAATTTCAACGTGCTGTCATTGAAGGAAAACGTTTTTGAAATAACCTGCATATTAATAAGTGAAATTTGTGGAAAACTTAACGAGTATACTTTACATTCTACAGAAACAGAGAGGTCAGAGCACGTGTTCATCAATAAATAAATATTTTGCATTATAAACCAATAGAATGCCTCAACTACGATAGTCTATCATGCGAAATTAATTTATGAGAAAATTCCATCTTTATATTCCCAGTGGGTTTTTTAAATTTTCAATAATGTTAAGAGCCGAGATTTATTCGGTGTCTTTGAGTAATCATCTCTGAACCAGAATTTGATTAAATCACGACTGGGGACCTAGAATACTAAGGTCCCGACGATGAAACAGCGTGTCGTTACTAGACGACCTCCGATAAAATTAGTCCAAGTTTTGGTCTAATTATATTATTTTTGATTAATATTTTTGTGAGATAAAATAAGAACTATATGTACAACAAGAAGTAAGTATTATGCTTATAGAATTTTTTAATTAATTTTTACGTATTTTTAGTAACATTTTAGTCTAGGCACTACTTGTGTTCATTGCCAGATTGAGCTAAGAATGTCCTTTAAATACTAATATAAATCAGAAAAAAATGATCTTCCAATTGAAAACATGTAGTTTTTATTTATTGCAGGAGTTCAGCAGACAGGCAGACGGCCCACTTGATGGAAAGCGGTTACCATCGCCTATGGACATTTGCAACACCAAAGGGGCTACAAATGCACTGCTGCTCTCTTAAGGGAGACTGGAATCTGGTCACTAATGCCGGAACACAACTCAAGGTTGTTATGGCGACATACTTTAGACCAGGGTTGGTAGCCATCCTGTCGGGCAAATGCCCTACCACCTGACTGTGGGTTGTTTTGTCGCCTCTTACGACAGGCCACCCGGCCGCAGGAAATTGTATTCTTTCTCCGTTCCTGCACGGACATGCATTTGTGCAATATGTCTGTAACTTTAATAAAGATTATGTAGCTATTTTGGCAAACATAGAACTCTTATGAAATATTTAGTCTTATCCATCCGCTTAACTGTCATATTTTCTGAGAATTGCCTGAGTCTATAAATTATATATATATATGGGTGATATTTAATATTAATATGTAATCTATTTGCAGCTACACAATACTGTGATGAAATAGCAGAGAGAAGTTGGTCGTCATGCATTTAACTACGAGTTGTATGTTATTCGGTGTACATAGCCGTGTGGGATGCATTGGACAATTTTGCAATTTGACAACATTCTGTGTGTCTGAATGGGACGCCGGCTCCTCCTTTTGCGAGCGCGTAATGCTCGTCGAAGAGGAGGCGGAGCGGGAGCGTGTGCGTACGTCCTTGCTCAGCTCCCACCAAAGGAAGATGCGCCAGCGCCGCAGGCCGGCTTTTAACCTTCGACCGCCGTAAGCTTCCCTGGGGAAAGCGTTCTCACCCACCACTATGCCGTCGAGATGGGGGCATACCGTGTTCCGCGCGCACTCACCTCTCCTCCCTTGGGCGAGTTCCAACCGCTCCGCACTGGATTAGCGTCTGAAGACACCGGGAGCTATCTTTCGCTCCGGCAGTGGATATGGCCCTAGTGTGGTGGGTTCCCCCCTGCCAGGGCAATCGAAGTTTATTGAGCTTCCGTTTTTTCGTAGCCCTGGCATAAGGAGCAGGAAGGAATACCGAGGGGTTTTTGGTGGGTATCCCTGACCATTGAATGGCAATAGCATTTCATGCGTGAGGTGCTAGTGCCACCCCGACCTGGCGTCTAATGTTTTTTTCGGTCCCGTAGCCAAACTAAAACAGTGAAAGTTTATAATCTCTCCGGAACCCTTCAAAATATATGATATGACACGCACTTAGCCATTTAATTTAATCAAAGGTAATTATATTTTTCTAATAAATTCATTCAGACCATTAGGAAATACTTGCGAAGTCCCTATAATGCAAATGATCAACACTATGCTAATATTTTCTTTAAGATAATTCCGAAAAGATAACAGCTTTAGATATACGATGGCATTCTAAGAAACAGCAAAATAACATGCATTTGTGTAAGGGTCATTAATTTTCTTGAGTCTCAGAAAACTGACGGATTCACGACCGGAACTCGGAGAAATAAATTACTCTAAAATGTCACCACATATCAGATCAGTGACCTAAGTTCCTTTAAATAAAAAAATGGCGACGATCTCTGAATATCTGCATATTCAGATTTTCGTATGAATGAATGTTCTATTTTAAAATTTATTATAATGACTTTATAAACTAATGCAATAAAAGAAAATTTAACTTAGTTATAGTGTATTCTACCCATATTCCCTCAAGGCTATAAGTAGAATACTGAGCCTAGGTCACCACCTTCTATGGGTAAGGTGTCCAGAAGGCTGGCTACGTTTCCTCGCTGAATTGCCATACTGATCCGTTATTCGATGTTCTTTATTGGATATACGTCGTATATATACAATAGGTTTTACCGTCTTGTCATGTGAAGGGTTTATCCATATTTTTGGGGTTGTAGACATCTAAATACAAAAATGAACTCTTAAGGTCTCAGTTCGTGCGTTTCTCTGTGTCATGGCGCATTATCTCAGAAGCCATTAACAATAAGGCTAGAGACAAGAAAATTGGCATAATATAAAAATCTTGTTTGTCTATCTAAGCGTAATGTGTAGTGTGAAAATAAACCATACTTTCGAATTTTTAATGTGGTCCAACATGAATGAATAAATGAAACACTTGATGAAAGAGTTATCAACAAAGGAAGAATTGTGTACAGGTGTCACTCAGGAAGGAATATTACTTACTAGAAGGAAAATAATGGGAATGAGAAAGATAGATAGATAGATAGATAGATAACACTTTATTATACACCAATACAAAAATCAACTTAGACTAAAATTATATCTAGTTGTGTACAAAGGGCGGTCTTATCGCTAAAAAGCGATTTCTTCCAGACAAACCCATATAGGAAGTCAAAACGTTCCTTTAAATAATGAAGAGTACGAGGATTAAAATATGATCTAAGAGCAGTATCTATTAGCAGTGCCATAGAAACTTCATTCGCGTTGCAATGACAACGATTTATTTGGTAGTGAATTCTAACAGTGGCACCAAAAAATATTTTTATTTAGATATATTCGTCTATCCCACCTAAAAGACCTCATTCAATCAATCAATAACTCTTTATTGTACACCAATACAAAAAAAAGAACTTACAGACTAAAACTATGATTGTGCACAAAAGGCGGTCTTATCGCTAAAAAGCGATCTCTTGCAGACAACCCCAGGAATGAATTGAAATTATAATGACGATGGTAGTATACATAATAAATACATAGTACAATTTCTAGTAATAAATATATACATGCAGTATATAGAGATGTTCTATATATTGAATATATATGATATACATATCTACAAAAATATATAAATATTTTGAGATAAATATATATGTAGATACGTTTAAATATCATCATATTCCAAGGACAGGTAATATTTTCTGATCATCGTTTTAAATGTCGGTAGGGATTTTGCTTGTCTGAAGGTAAAATAATTATTGTAGAAAGTTGAACTATGCGCAGGGGTGTTTAGTGTATAGTGGAAGGCCGTAAGCTATGGGAGCACGAAATAAAGTCAAAGCGTTCTTTAAGATAATGAGGAGTATTCGGGAAAAATAAGATACTGTACAGAAGACAAAGAATATGAGTATTCCGCGGAACACGAATTGGGAACCACTTGAGATTTTTTACAGATTCAGAGACGCGGTCATATTTCCGTAGGCCAAATATAAACCTTTTACAGAAGTTATACCTTTCTTTACTTTTATTGTGTCTCTGTCTCATTGAATATGCACTGTTTGCTAGAACTCCATTAATTCTTCAAAAGTCATTCTGTAACATACTTCTGTATAAAACTTAAAAAGAAAGAGAACTTGAGATATAAATAGAATGAGAAATATAAAGAAAAACAATTTTTAGCTAGACGTGTTGCTGGGGAGTTTCTTGCCGCTTCTTCTCCTTAACAGCGATAACACGCTGCGAGGCGATGT
The DNA here is from genome assembly GCA_039645545.1 of Dendrolimus houi. Taxonomy (NCBI): domain Eukaryota; kingdom Metazoa; phylum Arthropoda; class Insecta; order Lepidoptera; family Lasiocampidae; genus Dendrolimus; species Dendrolimus houi. Next base: position 19,929,919 of record CM077124.1, read on the forward strand.
ACATAGACTGGGAAGTAAAATTAAATTTTAACCTATATATATGACCTTCAAAAAGTGTTCTCCAGTGGAACTTATTTTGAATAAAAACTTTTGAATTTGAATTTGAAGTTTTGGAGACGCTCATTTATCCGGATAAAAAGCATCCTAAGTGATGCCCCGGAGTATAAGCATATGTATCGAGTTTCATTTAAATTCGTCCTGAAGTTTTCACGGAATACTCTAACTGACACACACACAGACAAAAATCTAAAAATCGCATTTCCTGAATCTGAGGCCTTACTCTCAAACGCCTTTCGTTGTTCGTTTTTTTCGTTGAAGTTTTAGGTAGAAGAAAGAATAAATATTTCCTTCAAACTACAATAATATAGCCTATACTAGAGTTTTCTCTACGCCGCGTGAAAAACTCTAGTATAGACTATAGTATTAGTTATAGTTTCATTGAGTAGTTCTCAAAAAAGATGCGATCGTAGCGCTATATTTTTCGCTATTTTCGTCTATCCCGTGAAAACGATGTCATTTATCGGGATAAAAAGTACAAAGCTACGCCCCGTGATATAAGTTAGCTCCGTTTCGAATTTCATTTAAATCCGTTCAGTAGTTTTTACATGATGCTCTAACACACAGACAGACCATGGAAGAACGTATGCTATCTGTTTCCATAGACAAATAGACAAAAATTCTAAAAATTGCGTTTTCGGAATTATCTTCGTGATTTTTTTAAAATTTTTAAACGCAATGTAGAATCTCGAACCATTTACAGATTTATTATAATATAGATAACACAAAAATAAATCAAACATACAACGGAAGATGTGTACTTAAATATAAAAAAACAAGCACAAAGTATTCTAAAACGAATGACGAAAGACGTTTAAGAGTAAGTCCTCGGCTGGTCCGAAATAGCCTCACTGATATTTTTTATACTCTTTAAATTCGCTGTACAAATAAATAATAAAATTACATTGTAACGATTTTAAGCGCGGTATTTTAATTGTAAACTTGAATCCCTGCAGATTTATTATAGTATAGATTTCTATTCGCTCTAATCTGTGTAATCAGATAATCTTTGTTAAGTAATATTTATGTATCTATAACATTCTTATTTATTCTACAAATACAACTACTATATTACATAGCTGTCGAGCGTTATAATTGATGACATCCTATACACTCGACTTCAAGTGCCGAGAACGGCAATTTGTGCTATCTGATACAGCTATAGTGCTTGGAGAACTTGTTCATACGTAGCGATATCTTTATAAGAAGTGGAAAGGACATTTATTTTCCTTCCTTTTGTTTACTTTACATTCCGTAGAATTTTGTAGTCCCAGGGCTTTAATACTTTATTCTCATATCCAAATAGCCAAAAGAGATTGTTTATAACGAGATTAAATTATACTATCGCTTTCACGCTACGATGACATAAGTTTTACAATCGTACACTATAATGAATAATAGAATAATAAAAACTTTTTAGAATAAAATTCAATTTATATTCTCCATTATAAAAATATTCTCAGGATGAAGTCCTGATTTTTTGTATGTTTTATTTTTATTACATGAAGTGCTGTGCTGTTACCAATGTGCTGCCGCTCTCTAAAGGAAAATTAAAACCTGGCCACCTAATGCCGGAACACAATGTCAGTATATAATATTAAATTAAGTAATATAATATGTATGTATTCATTTATTCTCAAAAAATAGATAGAATTATTTTTTTATAAAAATACATCAAAAATAAATACATATTCAATAAAAAAATATAAAATCTTGTAGCTCACCGCCAGCGGGGCCTGGGGTCCAAACTACCGGTGGTTAGGGCTCCAGAGACAGGAACCTCCTCACAATTCGTGCCGTGTCCAAGAGTGCTGCCTTCTGCATCTGGCCCTTCACCCAGCTTCCTAGCGAAAGTCTCTCTAGATGACGGTCGAGGCTTTTCGCTATAAGACTATTGACGGTGACAACTATCGGCACAATGCTCGTTGACTCCAGACGCCACATAGCGGTAACCTCGTGAGCAAGATGTAAGTATTTACTTAGTTTTTCTTTTTCTTTCTTCACGAGGTTATCATCATGCGGGATACTGATGTCAACGAGTATTGCTCGTCGTGCAGATCGATCTATTATCACGATATCAGGCTTATTGGCTACAATAGTCCTGTCCGTGATAACTGATCGATCCCAGTAGAGCGTGGCACGACTGTTTTCAAGAACTGGCTCCGGCGAGTACTGGTAATAAGGCACCTCCGTTTCCACAAGACCGTATCGAAGGGCAAGTTGCTGGTGGATAATCCTGGCTACGAGGTTATGTCTGTGCAAGTACTCGCCGTTAGAAAGATGTGAACAGCCGGAAACAATATGCCTGAGGGATTCACCTGGGCGATGACATGCCCAACAGATGTCTAAGGTGCCATCCTTCAGGATATAATATAATATTATTATTATTATAGTAAATTATAAGCAAAATTTAAAACTTGTGATCTGAGTGAAATATTTTTTTTTAATGTTGAAGCTTTATTTCATAACTTTATGGTCCCTAAATTAAAGTACAGCATGGTAGTAAAGCTAATCCAGACTCAAATAAGATCTTGTCCATCCAAACCAATGCAACATATTACGACTGTATTTCTATAGGTAGTAAGTATCAAACACTAGAAAGAAAATCTCGTGATATTGCGAAATGCACTTTTAATGGTATTTTCTGGATATATTTGCAACTTAACTAGCGAGAGTTCTCTCTATTTGAAAAGAATTACAAAGCAATAAATTCTACGGGGAATGTTTTTCACACGTTCTTTATACTATTTAATATTACTAGTGGTCGTCCACGCTCGAAATTCGACCATAATAATTAATGTCAAAGACTATACTTCTATAAAGATTTCGGCCAAGGCTACACTGTTAATTTGACTTGAACAATAAACAAAAGAGTATATAATATGCGTGTGTGTGTGTGTGTCAAATACATGGTAGTGTGTGTAATGTTTTTTTATTGATTTAATGTATTTTTTATGCATAATTTAAAAAATATTAGCATTCGTCGCTTCTGCTCTATATAAAGTGTAAGTGTTGGAAATTTCATACTCCTCCGTCCGCGCAATTTTCGTAAAAATGGGTACAAAGTTTTTGCTTCACGTATTAATATATAGATGAAGCATATATAGATATGTTTTTTTGTTATGTTGGTGTACAAATAAAAGTATTTCCTTATTGTATTTTATTGTAAAGTACTTAACACTCCAAATCCACATATTTATTCGGACACTCCGCCTACAACACACTTGTGTGAGTTATACATGAAGCATGAGACGAAGGATTTGTCCTCAAAACATTTACGCGGAAGTTTGAGTAGGTACAACGTTTTGCACTCGCGTTGAAGTGATACTTGTTCAAGTTTTACATAAATTTGGTAACATGTGTTTTTGTTATTGGATAAGTTCTTAGATGTGTCTTCTTTGTTTTTAAGTAAAAGTGGATGGAGTTAAGATACATACGTACATATTGTCACGCCTGTTTCCCATGGAGGTAGGGCAAAGACGATAAGTCTACACTTGCGACGATCCTGACAAACAATTTTCGCTTCATTTATTTTCATTAACCTCTCCATACATGCACGTTTATTTGAAATGATTTGCTATATAATCATGGTATGTCCCGGGGTTAGGTTTTGTTTGTAATTTACACATTTGTCTATTAATATTGTTACATGTTTTTGGGTATACGTATTTAAAATGCCTTTGAATTATCGCAAACTTTATTACAAGTACACAATGTAATTGACAGTTCTTACAAACACAACCTAATATAACCAGACCAAACCATAAGTCCGAAAACTGTAATAACATAAAGCGCGCGAAGACCGTCGATTTGAGATTCTCGTTCTGAAAGTACAGTTAGTAACACCTTGATTGCAGTTGAAACTCAACTAACTCTGTCTTAACGCGCTGACCTTATATATTCGCAAAATAGACATGAACCTCCCGCAACATGCACACCATTCATTGGAATTCTCAGACTTGTAAGCTTAATCCGAAACATGGCTTTTAAGGACTTGCAATGGAATTTAAATAATAAAACGGTTTATGATGACTTTGGCGGTTGGCCATAAAGATTAGGAGTTTAGCTATGACAATAGATAGTTCTTAGAGAGTTAGCGCGAACAAATGGCAGTGAACAATTAAGACAATCTTAAAAAGATTAGAGATAATTTAAATTCTAAGTGTTAAAACACTTGTAAAGGACTATTACCGGTTCGCAATAATATTGTAGATTTAAAAAATAAGTTTAAATATGTTCAACAAAATTTATTACACTTACCAGCGTTTATAGCTTAGACTGTCCTGGACAGAAGCAAAATCGATGTAATTAATACATGAAAATATTATTTTCAGAGGTTGTTGTTACTTTAATTATCCACTATTTTAAGGTCGATGCGATGGTAATCGCTTTCCATCAAGTGGGCCGTCTGCCTGTCTGCTAAACTCATGCAATAATAATAAAAAAGGTCATACTATTTACATTAATCGTGTTGCAACACAGAGAAAGCTAAAATATAAATTACACATCCCTTTTCACAACCCCAAAATTTTTGATGTTTGATAGCTTTTGTCGTAAACTTTATAGTTTCTGTTGAAAACTATTCCCTAAATATTCAGAAAGAACGTGGTTTAAAATGATGATTTTAAGCCTGTATTATGTGTGGTGTGGAAAATTTTGATTGTGACTCTTCGATCTCCCACAGAAGCTATTATTTCGTGTCATTCAAACAATACAATTCGTCTGAGACTGGGTTTCTTATTTAAATAACTGGTTTAGTATTGTCCTAAGCTAATGTTTAACTTGTTCTAGAGTTGATAAATTTGTCTAGAATTTTCGGAATATCGTATCTAGGATAAAGTTTAGTATGTATGAGGATGGTGGGAGACCGAGGTATGTGGTGCAGACTTAAGGAGGCCTACTTCTAGCAGTGCACATTGATTTGTTGAAGACGAATGTTATATTATATCTATATATAAGTACTAATTAAAAGGCCCAGAAGCAGCATTTCAATCCATAAATCACTTTAATGTATTATTCTTCCGATTTACACAGAACACTTGCACAGAACTTACCGTCCTCACACTTAAATGTCACATAATTACACTTAACTATTTTATACTATAAGATCGAAAAAAGAAAAGTTTATGAAGGTAGTTAACCGGAAATGTCGCTCACATCAGTATTGTTACAGCGGGGGTACGCACTTAGGATTAGAAGAATTTTTAACCATCAGTTTTTAACTAAATGCTTTTATTGACTTACACAACCATACGTAATTTCTTTCCGTAGGGTTGCCCCTATACGCACGACTAACGATGCACTGTTCCGGCGATAAGTTGTCTCACTCGCAATACCGTCGCCGATATTACGTAGATCACCTCTTGCTACTGCAGTGCTTGAAATGACAGTGCGTAGCTCGCTTCTGGATCTTCTCTCGAACTATGCTACACTCCTCCTTCAGTTAACTGTCCACTAAACTTGTCACTAAATTCACCACTTAACTCGTCAGTGTCTTCTATTAAACTTCTCCTTCCAACTCTTTCGTATCGCACTTGTCGCTCCACTGTCTTGAACTGAACTCAACTCTAAACTGCCCGGTAGGCGCACCTTACGCTGCTTATATACCCGGAAGAATTTTCTGGAACCCATAATTTCGTTTATACATCTATCCCTTTCTAACATCTATCTATCTCTGTCTTTTCCTTCCCGAACTTTCTATTCCAGAACTTTCGTTTATCGTCTATCCCTTTCCAACATGTATCTGTCCTTGTCTTTTCTTTCCAGAATCTTCTACCTATTTCTAAAAGTCTTGAGACCGGCTTACACCGGCGGAAGGTTCTACCCTCGGTCGGCACAGTATTTTAGTAAAGAGTTCTCATAATATGATTTTATCAAAGGAAGTGAAAAGGAAACAAGGAATTAGTTAACCGGAAGTACCGAATAAATCAGTACTTCATTAATTAAATTATTTACACTATTTATAAAAATCCCATATTAACAGTAAATTATAGACGAAATTACTAAATGTTTAATTGACGTTTATCAATAGTTAAAGAAGTTCTTACAATATGTTTTCCCATATCGTCGTTAGGTCTTCAGCTCCTTTAGGTGGAGTTAATTATCGTTGGGTAGGGTGTCGACCTACGGAGTCTTTGCCTTGGCTCCAACACGAAGGTCAACGACCCTCCGGTGACATGGTCTTGGAGCTGCTGGACGTTTTCCAACTGATGCCTATACAATGGGTACCCAATTCTGCTATTTCAATGTCTGATTCTATTGCTAGTATCGAAAAATCGTATTCTACTAAATTTACAATATCTTCTCGATATCTTCGTGGCAGAATGGAAAAATGGATTTGAAATTAAAATGTTAGCTGAAATGGATATTGAAAAGTTACCAAAAATTTTAACATTTATTTCGCGAATTTTCGCTTATATTTATAAAGATAGATTAACAGAATATCGAATTGGACAAACCAACGATTGAGACAATAGCGTCCGGCGATTTTGAGGAGATAATAATAGCAGAATTGGGCTCCAGCTCTTGGTGGCCGATCTGTGGCTTCTGGTGGCCTTCGCGTCGGCTGCATCAGAGGCTTGACTGGCAAGTCTGTGGCGTTTACACTGTATAAAATTTGTAAACTGTATGAATTAGTTTGTAATAATATCAAACTATTTTCCTTATAAATTTAAGAAAATGCTGGAAATTTTACATCGATACATCAATGTCTATTAATAGACGATCCATAATAAATAAGGCGACGAACTCCATCAAAATTGTTTGTTCATTCATAACTTCATAATAAATAAACCAGGAAAGCCATATTTCTTTGGAAACATGCCAAAGTTTGTATAATAGAGTAAATACAGCAAAATACTGTTTAATATTCTTATCTTAAGATATTTCCGTTGATGTCAACAGCAATCCTTCGAGTAGTTAAATGTAATCGATAATCCGAAGATATAAGTTGTAATACTATTTACATCCACAATACAGAATGGTAATAATCATGACAAAACAGTACTAGGAATGACAAGCTCTCAATATAAAAACATTTTAATATTTATAGAGAAATATATCTTAATAATTAAAAATATTATAAACATATTTAGAGATAAAAAATGTAGTCCAGATCGCTGTCGCTGGGGAACGTTTCTAAAATACTGGCAGCATTTGCCCGTTGCTTGGCAACGCTGACCCGTTGCCCTTAATATAGGCCAGCCCTATAGTCACGCGTGACTTCTTTCAATCCCCTTGAAAAGTCTTGATAAAGTTAAAAAAAAATTAAAACATCTAATTCTTAAAAGCTCTAAAATCCTACATGAATAGATGGAGCCACAAATAATTATTTGCTTGCTAGAAATCATTTTTTTAGACCAAATCAGTCCAAAACTAAAGACCACGACTTTTACAGCTATATGAAGATAAAAGAATAAATTCTTATTTTAATCTTTAACATTTTCATTGAAATCCGTTTAGCCATTTCAAAGCGTATTCGAGAGAAACCTTTAAATACACTAGCAGACAAAAGTTCTAAAATGAGTCATTTGTAGCTTGGCATAGTTTAATGCACTTATTCATAGAGACTTAGAGTAAGTTTGCTTCTTTAGGAACCACGAAGAAACTAGAAAATAAGACCGTAAATATAGGAGTTGTCACATAAAGTTTGGCACGTATTTCGAATCATCAGGCACTTTAGTTTTGTACATAAATTATAATTATTTATCTCAAAATCTGGTTTACAAATGACGTATCTATAGCTTCCTGTGTTTTACATACATTTTGCTACACTGAATTAGCGTAGCCTAGTGGCTGCGCTGCTACGTACCCGCGATCTCAGCTGTGTAGTCGACCACAGCACGTAGTAAACCCCTGTTCCAAAATGTCGCTTTTAGAATACTAATGCCGGTCAGGTTTCCAGTTCAGATATTTTAAGAAATGTTAAGTTCGTAAGAAGAATAAAATTTAAAGTTTAAAAATGCGTGAATCGATGCACCCCTAGCATGAGCCCATCTATCATTAATGACAAAGACAAATTCAGTATTATCGACCTATCTAAAGGCGCATGTATTATCTATACCATGGCAGAATCTTTTTTCATGTCTGTAGTTACATTGTAACACGTTTGTGGACTGATCAATTTTAACCATGCTACATTTTACAGGAATAAATTTGTCTACGTTATGTGACGTAACATATCATAACAAGGATTTTATATACAGCTTCGTTCGCATATACTTCATTTTTATATATTATAGGAACTCTTTGTGTTTCCTTTGCCTGATTATGGATACAAGTCTACAATGTTTACAATAATCAAATTTCACACATATAAAACTTCATGAAAATCGGTTCATATTCAAAGCCGTTTACAGGACGAACAATATCGAAATGTCAATCAATACAGAAAAATTATAAATAATATTTTGCCATTCTAATGAATGTAGTGAATTTAATGTTATTAGGATCGTTTGTCCTTATCCACGAATGTGGTATTGATTATTTTGACCTGAAATTTGGATAACTGATATGATACGGTTACCGATATGAATAAACAATTAACAAATGATACTATTAGTCCTAAAAATTGGAACAGTTTCAGTGAGTTTTCGGTTTGAAGATTACGCGATCGAACCCATATTAAAATCATAGTGTTTGATAAATAAAATTAAAGTAAGTAAAAGCAGGTAAAGTAAAAGTCGTCATCATCTTAACGTTAAATCCCGGTTGCATATGGAGCGCTTACTTTGAAGATCAGGGTTGAATTTTTTACTTTTTCTTTTTCAATTCGTGTAGTCTTCGGCAGTCGTTATTGTTAGATCATTGGCACGCATATCGTGCGTCACGATATAAACAAAGCATTTCTTAAGCGCCCGTTCGCAATGTAAACATACTTTTTCCCACAACTTCGTCCGCATTTATTTCTTTACACTGTAGGCAGAGAATGTACTGAGGAACACCTCATAATTTGAGTCCCCTGCTTTCTTCAAGAATGACTTTTGGAAAAGCTGTGATACGTATATTTTCTATTTTGTAACAAAAGCCTAGGTGTGAATTTTCGTTTCTCTAACTTCAGGAATTATAGGTTACCAAGTTTCATATTTTATTCTACTCCTTTCAAAGTAGTTTTTTGAGATACAAGGCAGCTGATGTCCTTCACCCTTTTAGAGTCTATCGCATTGCTGAATTTCATTAAGATAGTTTATTCCTGAGAAATAAATTATACGGTTTAAAAGTGTCTACGTATTGAATTAAACAAATATTAAAATAATGTTAATTGACTCAGAATGTAACAGATAGGTATGTTTTGAGCTCTAAACAACCTAAAATATAATGTACGTTGTTTTACTGGAAATTTTTTAAAACAACCTTCTAGCACCAATTCGTCTACAGTAATTTTTTACGACCGAGTACTCCAGTACTGGAAACTTTGACTGTAGTTCCTTTAAAATAATAACTCAAGCAGTTAATAAACGAAAAGTTACCAGTTGAACTTAGTTAACTGTTATTTCTTATTACTAAGTTACTTGAATCGGTTTATGACAAGTTCTTCTTAATAAAATTGTTTGTTATATATTAGAAAAACATGTAACAATCGCCTGAAATATCCATACGAGTAATGGTGTAGCACATTTAGACCATTAATTTAAAGACGGGGCTTATGTGAACAAAAACGTCAAATGAAGTCTTTTATTTTAATTTTATTCCAAGAATTCAGCAAACAGGCAGACGGCCCACCTGATGGAAAGCGGTTACCATCGCCTATGGACATTTGCAACATCAAAGGTGCTACTAATGTGCTAATGCTCTCTAAAGGGAGGCTGGAACCTGGCCACCAATGCCGGAACATAGCTCAAGGTTGTTATGGCGGCATACTCTAGATCAGAGGTGGTAGCCATCCAGTCGGGCAAATACCCTACCATATGGCTGTGGGTTGTTTATTTAGTTGCCTCTCGGCCGCAGGAAGTTGTATTTTTTTCCGTTTTTACACGGATAGTAAAGCATTTTTTACATATTTGTGTGCATAAACTCATCTAGCACGTCTGTGTACTCGTAACGCACTGCAGCGCGATCAGCATCCTATTCAGAAATAGACATACTTTAGCCAGCTTCGCTTTTAAAATGCGAGACTCCGTCTTTCTTTTAATGGTCTAAGGTGGCATCTATGAAATTAAATTATAGAAAATACTCTTTGCTGTCTTTATCCATATAGGCCCAGTAGTTTCTGAGAAAAAAAGGTTGTGATATAGCACCGTCAAACGTGTAAACTTTGTCCATAAAGTAAATTTTCAAAATAGCAACAGAACCCTAAAAGACAGATTTTATTACGTGAATATTCCACGATGATACACTCCCCGATAAAACAGAGACGATTTTATTGGGGACTTTGATATTGCCCAATATTGAATAATTCAACACAACTCCCTATATCTGTTGGTACTTTCTCATCTCTATTCATATACACACACCTTTTTATTTGAACAATCCGTAAAATCTTACAGATTCTAAAAATTTCGATTGGTTTTGTTTATTCAACATTTTTTAAATTGACAAAATTGCTAAAATTTATATTTTATATTATACAGGTTGAAAAAATTTCGTAAAAATCATTTCTGCTCATCTCTGAATGAAATAAATAATTTTTAAATAAATAATAGTCGTTTGTTACTGTGTTTTAATGAATAATTAGATTGATAATTCAACTAAAACACAGAATTAAAGACGTGTACTTCACGTGGTGGACACGTATCTGGCTGGTCTTCTTAATGATTTACATAATTAACTCCAAGTACTTTATTTTACTTGTATTTTGGTTTGATCTAATTCGCTATGTATAGAATCAGTTTATACAAAATTATGAATACCTCTAATCTCTGGACTACTGTATATACTTAGTATTTCAGAAAGTGCAAAAATTGAAGATTATGCAAACGAATTTACGTGATGAACCTTATATTTTTGCTTTATTTTGATTTTAAGCTACTCGAATGGCAACCAAGACACGAAACAGGTGATTGCGACACGCGACGTACACTTTATAGATATATAAACATATTATTGTATAAAGAACTGCTGTTTCTGTCTCGCACTCCAGAGGTTCTTCATGTATACAAAATTAATATGTTGTGTGTGTGTCACAATCCCCGTTTCGCGTCTCAATCGTGTGTCTCAAACTCTGCTTTTACTGTTCTATAATTTTTACTTCTAAAAAGGTATAGAATGCTATACCTTTTATCTAAGTTTGATGGTATTTATGATACTTTAGATACACGTGGGCACACAATGAAATATTGTATTTCGGATAATGAGCACAATATAACATAATTTTCATAAAATAACCTAGGTATATTGTAAATTAATTCTACAAAGCCTATTATGAACATCTTAAGTATTTACAAATGAAAATCACATACAATTGCCATAACGTAAAATCAAGGAGCCTTTGATATATATCAAAGGCATGTATCAAACGTTGTTAAATAAACAGACGATTGTGTGTACTTGGCATATAGATGTGGTAGGTTAATTTGGACTCTTTGTTGTCGTTACAGATCCTTCATTCCTTAGAACAAATTGTATTATTAACTGTATGTCGAGAAATCCTTATTATTTATTTAAAACTGTATTTAAATTGACATTGGTAAATATTGAAATTAATGAAACTTTTTATAATCCAATTCTGCCAAGTGTATGTCAATTGATAAACATCGAGAATTTTCGTAGAAATGATAAATTATTTTTTCTGTGACAACGACATCTCAAAAAAGCATAAATCAAATCTACCCTCCTTATAGCAAACGCAATACTTGCAAATGGCGGTTTTGCAAAAAACGCGAGAAACATATATTTAGACATTTAAATAACATGTCCATGTTATGTAACTTTTTAGAGTATTTAAAAAACAATAAAAAATCAAGCTAATATATAGATTAGCGCTTTAAGATACCATTTCTCCAAAAAAAGAAAAACCTAAAAATATCGATTAATTCAAGTGCAATTAGTAGTAGTAGTAAGTAGGGCAGAAATATAGTTCTTGGTTATTGGCCTCAAGATGGCCGCTTTTGGAGTATCGCATTGAAAAATTCGTACGCGTCTAGATATTTCGATACTTGATTATTTAAGATAGATACTTAAATACTTTGGCTGGTGGTTGGGTCATATTCGTAACACAGATCTGTGAAGCGGTTATTTTCAATCTAATAGCTATTGTTCGAACAATTTTTTTTAGACTTTACTACTTCGATTTTATCAAAATTTTCCACTGTAACTTTCCAAAAAAAGCTGTGGTAGCCTAAAATGTTAAAGGACTCCCATCACTCAAACGTGCGAGTTCCAATCCTGGCCGGAAAAGCATGCATGTCTTAGATAGTTTCCTGATCTAATAATATGCGTGTTGCTATAATTACCATGTGTGTACATCAAGATAACAGATGTGTCTAAGGCGGCTTGGTAGCTTTGGTATATCGGTTATTTCTATGCGCAGGTTTCATCATGATATTTTTCTTCACGTGGTAATTATAATAATATGCACATTAGATCTATACACATATTAATTTTAAAATATTAAAAGTAAAAAGAAATTTAATTTGTGGTAACACTAAGTTCAATATTTGGACTCGTAACTGACAAGGAAATGACGACATCAAAGAAGTTTATTTATTCCTATTTGAACATGTTCTGCTGTATATATATTTCATATTGAAAGAGCTACGCGTGATTCAGCGTTCAGTCCCGTTTGTTCCGCAATAATACTTTATTTCTTTCAGACATGTCTTTTTATACATGTAGAAAAGTCGTATTGTACGGTAGTATATTTTAAAGCATCGACGTCCTATTGCTAATTTTGCGCCCTCCTGTTTTTGGTGGGCGGTTACTAAACGTACTACGATTTTCAAATTCACTCTTCTATTATACTAAGTTAGTGTTATTCAGACAAAGATGTCAACTGTCAATAAGTAATGTTAACGTTATTATTTAGCCAACCCCCAACTTTTGCATTGTAATTATAATAACCATAAACAAATTTAATATTAAACTTAAATAATTAAAATGAACAAGTTGGGGGTAAGTTAAATAATATCTTTAACATTACTCATAGACCCTTGATATTTTTGTCTTCCGAGATCACGGCTATCGAAAAATGGCCGAAACGTCTAAATAAAAATCAAACAAATGCCGCGCTTCAAACAGTTAAAAAGTAGTTTTAATTATAATTATGTACTATTCGTATAAAACTTAAGGAAATACTAAACTTATACTTATGAAGGAATTAATAAAATTAGATAAAGCAAAGTAAGTGTATCTGCCAAATCCACAGCAAGTGGAATCTATTATATCTTCGTAACTGTACGCGATACGTGCCTATATCCTAACTAATATTATAAATGCGAATGTGTGTTTGTGACGCTTTCACACTACGCAACGGATCGTCATATTTATATACACGTTGTCAGGGGTCTAGAAAGGATATAAGATGTCTTTCTTCCAAAAAAAACTTATCATGTGTCTTTGGAACACCACGTTTAAAAAAAAAAACTCCTGACGCACACGCTTGTCAGGGTATTATTTACTTATTTTTTATGTTTTCATTTTTTTTCTTTTTATTTTTCTCTTTCTTTTCTTGTGTTGCCAATTTATTTAATTTACTTTACATGTATATCCAAAATACAATTTTGTGGTATAAAAATTAGTTTCTTATACTCTATTTTATATAATACTATATGCTTATACTATGTTCTATTTCTACTACTATTTTTAATATTTCTACCCTCTTATGTTTCTTATACTCTACTTATTTATCTATTTATCTTTTTCAAATTCAAAGACAGTGGTACTTTTGGCAATGATGCCTCTTGTGCACTGCTTACATTAATTTATTTACCGATGGAACACTTGGTTGGAACGAAATTCCAAAGACCATAGATAATATTTTTAAAATATTATCTTTTAAAAAAGTCGTGGTAGCGTAATGGCTAGCGCACGCGTCCCAAACTCAAAGGGCGCGGGTTCGACCTATGCACCACTTTTTCTGACCTAATGTGCATATTGTTACAATTACCACGTGCTAATAACGGTGAAGTAAAACATCGTGATGCAACCTTCACATCGAGACAACCGATGTGTCAAACCTGCCAAGCCGCCTTGGACAAACGTGGCGGGTATACTGTCCGTTCCCCTATAGTGGGAGGCCCGAGCCCAGCAGTGGGACATTTATGGGCTGCTATTATTATTTTATTATTATAGATAATATTTTATTTTATATTATATTTTTCATTGCAATAAAGTTAGAAATTGTACAAAAATATATATATAGCGGTCAGCATTTTTCGTTTCAGTTACACTTTTTTTCGTCTATCTCCTATCCGCCGAGTAACGTGTGATAAGGGACTTCGTTCCAAAAGTATTGTTCCCGAGGGATAGATAATTTTAATGTTTTGGTCTCATGGTTAGTTCTACTTTCGCTAGATGACGCTAGGAGTATTTTGAATTTAAAATTAACTACTAGATTTTTTTTAAGGATTACATGTGGGACACCCAACGGCCGGTTCTTCACCTTTGACCACAAAATCTACATGAACGCGACCGAAGTCGCGAGCAAAAGCCAGTATTAACATAATTGTTGTAATTACTCTAAAAATTATATTTCAGAATATTCAAGATTAAATAATTGTTCATCGTTGCCAAAAGTAAGTATATAGCGCATCAGAAAAATGTTCTTTAAGAGTTGTGTTTGTTTGCTTTCTTTAAAAACACAATTAGAATCCTGATGATATTAAAATAAAGTGGAATATATTCACAACATTTATTTTAATTATAAATATTTCATCAAGTAAGTGTCCGTCTAGTGCCGTGTCCTACGTTGAAGTGGAGGTGGCCCGCAGTTTGTTCCAGTACGCCATTACTCTTCGTCATTCCTTCTACGCGTATACCAATATCGAAAATAGACAGTAAAATAAAGTAAGTTTATGGAGAGGAAATGCAAAATTAAATAAAATACAAATAAATTGCTTTAATGCAAGGGGACAGTCACCATTTATGAACGAATGACCTATTGCAGATATTTGACCTGTGACTGATTCTATAGAAATGCCTGTTTTTATTCAATATGTTAGTTTTATGTGTTAGCAATGCCAGCAAAAATTCATTCGCATTGCCATGGCGACGTGTTTGTTCATGAATTGCAACGGTAGTGCCAAAAAACACGATCACAGCGTCCACCATTTTTACCATATTCTATCCTACAGAGTACACTTATGTTCTACGGATTTTCATAGAGACGATATCATTAACGGGTTAAAAAGTACCCTAAGTGTTGACTCGGAATATAAGTATGCTCTATGTCGAGTTTCATTTATGTCTGTTCAATAGTTTTCACGTAAAATACTCTATCTAATAGATCGACAAAAATAATAAAAAAATACATTTTCCGAATCTGTGGCTGCAAATTAGCCCCCTTCTTTTTTACATTTCTAAATATATTGTCCAAACTCGAACCTTTACATATTCATTATATACATGGGATCATGTTGAAACTACTAAAATCAAACCAAAAAAATCATCAAAATCGTTTCCAAAACAATAAAGTGATGGCTGAACATACATAGATAAAAATATTTACACGACAAATTGAGAACCTCTTACTTTGCTGGAAATTGGTTAAAAATTTGATAAATCGGCACTGAAACATCTGAATATTGTGGTTTCAATAGGTACTTTCTCCTGTCGCACATTTACTATTATAGCTTTAAAGATAGTTCTTACAAGCGTTGTTCGATAAGCGTTTTACATACTCGTAAATTTAAGTTTTATTAAGAATATATTCATGTTCCTGAGTAGAAATAAAATGGAACTGCAAAACTTTAGGTCGTAAATGAAATAATATTTTATGCTTGTCATAAATTATATTGAAAACTGCTGTAGGGCCAGACAGTGCGTCATGGGACACTTATTTTCACTACAGTGGCTATATAAATAGTGCGAAGATTTTACCGAAAAAATGAAATCCTTCTAGTAAAGTCGTTTTAACAACATCTTTTTTATTATATATATTATGATATATATCTGAACTCATGCAAGTTCAGCAGACAGGCAAACGACCCACCTGATGGAAAGCAGTCACCATCGACTATGTGCTTTTGTAACACTAAAGGTGTTAATATGCTGGAACCCGGCCACTAATGCCGGAATACAACTCACGATTGTTATGGCGGCATAATTTAGACCAGGCTAGCCATCTAGACGGGCAAATACATATTTATTATTACAATTGTATTCTTTCTTCGTTCCTGCATGGATAAAAACATCTATCGGAATATTTTAGGTACATGCTTTTTAAAGTCCCGTAGAAAAGTGTAAAAATAGGTTGATTTACATCGTGACGACTACTTATAAAATATACTTTAATAATCTTTACTACATATGTACCGATACGCACTTAGCTGATGTTTATTTATTAAGACTACAAAAATAGTGGTTGAGTCTTTAATTAAAGACTATATATAGTATAAATTGAAACTCAGTGTAATATTCGATAAAATAATAGCTATCAATTTTATATATAAATTATATTTATTGTAATATATTGATATTGTAGCAATATATATTCAACTTTCAAATCACAGTCATCTATACTAATATTATAAAGAGGAAAGATTTATATTTTTGTATGTTTGTAACGAATAAACTCAAACACTACTGAACCGATTTCAAAAATTCTTTCACCATTAGAATGCTACATTATCCCAGATAATATAGTCTATATTGATTTTTAGAAAAAATTAGGGATCCCTACTAAAACTTCAATAATGTAAACCAAGGTGTAAAAAAAACAGTGTTTGAATGGGTCCGGAGATGGTTTAGATTCACAATTAGACACGGTAGGTGGCGCTAGAATCGGGTTCTCTGCCGCAACCGCTAGTAAAATATAATTAAAAGTAAAATATATAAGAGAGTCAATCATTTGTAATAAGCCCAAAAACGAACATTACATCAACCACGCTTGTCCAAGGAGGATTTGCACTGTGATAATCTCGATGTACAGGTTTTCTCACAATGTTTACTTTCACTCGTCAAAGCAGCATGCGACAATTATAACTATACGCTCATTAAGTCAGAAAACTACCTGCACAGTGCATGCTCCCCGGTCAGTCCCCGGTGCATCTGAGCACACGCCATGGAAACGAAACCCTAACTTATTACGCTACTACGGCTTCAGGGGTCAGTCGTTTGCCCAAAACAAAACCAATCAAAACCGAACTTTTATGTTGTTATATCGAACTTCTTACTCTATTATTAAAATCCCTTAGGGATTTCTAAATAGGTGCAACGGTACCTAAAGCTTAAGTAATTCCCTTCGGGGAATGGAAACAAAGAAACTCTCCGAACAAGTAGTTAAACATTGAACAGAGTTTGAGCAAGCAGTTAACGACACACTCTTAGAAAACTACTAGACGTCGGTAAACTTAGTTATTTGCCATCAATATCGTACGTCAATATAATGCTCAAGTGATTAATGTTGTATTACAGAGCACATGGGATGGAGTGCCTTAGGTTGAATTTATACGAGGTACAGTCATAATGGAATCATTATCTTGATTACAGCTTTTAGGGCCGGCTTGATTGGTTTGATACAAAGGTCTTATAGAATATCGACGTGAAGCGGTTAGCTTTGGAAAAAGAAAGGAAAAAGAATCTTCCACGCCTTAAACTAATCGTATTTTGTGGGATGAGTTAGATATGAGGTTTTTGTATTGTATGAGTTCAGAAGATAGGTAGACGGCCTACTTGATGGAAAGCGGTTACCATCGCCTATCGACATTCGCAACACCAATGGTGCTACAAATGCGCTGCTGCTCTCTTAAGAGAGACTGGAATCTGATCACTAATGCCGGAACACCAGACCAGGGGTGGTAGCCATCTAGACGGGCAAATATCCTACCACCTGGCTGTGAGTCGTTTTGTCGTCTTTTACGACAGGCCGCCCGGCCGTATGAAATTGTATTTTTTCTCCGTTCCTGCACGGATAAGAAGAAAGAATGAGTGAGTTCCGATGACCCATTTTCCTCACCCCTTTCTTTATGACGCAGGGGAATGCCTTTTCTTAGGAAACTATCCTCGGCCTGGGGCCTAGGGGGAGGGGTCTTAAATCGAGGTTTGTGTGGGATTCTTGATGGACCGTATTCCCAGCAGGGAGCCTCCGAGGGGAGGACAGGGGACATTTCAGCGCTCATACTACCCACTAAACCTAACCTACGCCCCTCTCTTATGCACTTATATAGGGTGCCAGAAGCACTGGACCATAGGTATTATATCTGTAACACCCCGACGCCTACCTATCTCACTTAAGGCAACCCCGGGGGAGGGTACCCTCTTCGCCAACAACCCCATACACGATCATTTCTATCCCATTCCTCCCTCCTATCTTAAAGGCTGGCAACGCGTTGGCTTCTGCCTCTGGTGTTGCAAACGTCTATAGGGTAGATAACCACTTTATGTGAGCTGAGTCATCTGCCTGTTTGCCAGCTTTGCAATAGAAAAGATAAGTAAATGGTTTATAATATTGTTACGAGCTACAGGACTCGAATTAAAAATGCCGTTCGAACTACAATAGAATTTATTAGAACTGTACAAACACGTATAAAACAAATACAAATAAAACTGGATGCAACCAGTTCACACTGCACGATTCAATGCAATTCGAGACGCGTAAAGTCCGTCGTCTATATCGCTAATCGAGAGTACTACAAACGTCTTACTAGTCTCGTAGTATTCGGGCATTGTCTTATACTCCCTACACAGTACAAAGAAATTGGCCGCGCACACTGAGTTTCTGAGAAATAGTAATTTGCACACCTGCGAACGGCCACAAAGTCGAAAACAATAACAATAAGGATTAGTTCGACGCTAATGATGGTTATAAAACAAGTAGAAAAACAATAGCATGTTTTTCTTAATTACACATTCAAAACACAAAAGAATTCCTTAAGCCGGGAGGAAGACAATAAACTGCGCTTACAACAGGCAGCTGTGCACTTATCTTTGACGGCATGTAAACAATATATTGTGAATAAGATATTGGTGGAAATGCCAAATGTTTGGAATTTTCGAAACGTATCTCGTGACGTGATAGGTTTTTTATCCAGTATGTGGGAGATCTCTAAATCATTCAAAATTCTTAAAATTTCGGTAAAAAAGAAGTTTGCGCTAGCAGTTTGGAAGAAGCAATAGATCTCCACTTGTTATGATCTAGGCATATACTGGCTACACACAACATACTTTATCTAATGTCATTAATCTTTTAATATATGCACAAGGTAAATAAATTAAATGTTTTTGTTAAAATCATCATGCACGTAGTATTTAGTCATAAAGTAAGTAATTTATGAGTGTCTCATGGCATACCTCGGCATACCTAGGTTGTTCCGAAACTTGTTAGCCAATCCAGCCAACAATCTCTTTTTTCTTGAAATTATTTTGAATTGATGGCTATTTTCAATACACATCTCTTTGGTGAAATCATTGGCCACCCATGTGTAGTTCTTTTTAAAAAAATTAAAGGTTATATGTCAATCTTCTTTTGTTTGCAACAATGGACGTCTCGCGAAAAGCTTTTTGTGCTATGATTTTTAATGATTATAAACGAGGGTTAACATTAAAAGAATCTCACGAAAATGTACAAGCTGTATTTAGAGACTCTGCTCTTAGGTTAGCAACAGTTTCTAATTGGTTTCGTGAATTTAAATGTAGTCGAGAGAACCTTAACGATGACCCCAGACCTGACTGACCTACAACTGGAGTAACTCATGTAAATGTCATCAGAGTGGAGTAGCTATTGCGGGAGAATAGACAATTTACATATTGAGAAATTCAGACTGAACTGAAGATTGGATCACAGGTAGTTTCCATCATCCTACATGACCATCTTAAAGTTAGGGAGCTTTCTTCGCGATGGATACCCCATTCTCTCATTGAAAAGAAAAAACCCTATCGTGTTGAGTTCGAAAGTTCGAAAGAGGAATTTCGTAAAACGTATCCTACAACCTAACAACTGACGTAATCGGGATCTACAGCTATGATCCTCTCACGAAGCAACAATTCACACAATGGGTGTTTGAAGAAGACGAGTTGCCCACAAAAGTTGTTCGCGGATGGAGCGTTAATAAAATAATTAGTGGTTTTTTTAGATGCAGTGGATCAGAAGCAGTAATTCAGATAGAAGATCGTAGAACAGTTACTAGTGAACTTTAACACTGCAGAAGAGGCCGTCGAAAAAACTCAGCGGTTATTATTCGACCACCCAACAAAATACATTTTTTAAATATTTCAAAAGTTAATAAAATAATTATAGTGGTTTTTTTAGATGCAGTGGATCAGAAGCAGTAATTCAGATAGAAGATCGTAGAACAGTTACTAGTGAACTTTAACACTGCAGAAGAGGCCGTCGAAAAAACTCAGCGGATATTATTCGACCACCCAACAAAATACATTTCTTAAATATTTCAAAAGTTAATAAAATAATTATAGTGGTTTTTTTAGATGCAGTGGATCAGAAGCAGTAATTCAGATAGAAGATCGTAGAACAGTTACTAGTGAACTTTAACACTGCAGAAGAGGCCGTCGAAAAAACTCAGCGGATATTATTCGACCACCCAACAAAATACATTTCTTAAATATTTCAAAAGTTAATAAAATAATTATAGTGGTTTTTTTAGATGCAGTGGATCAGAAGCAGTAATTCAGATAGAAGATCGTAGAACAGTTACTAGTGAACTTTAACACTGCAGAAGAGGCCGTCGAAAAAACTCAGCGGATATTATTCGACCACCCAACAAAATACATTTCTTAAATATTTCAAAAGTTAATAAAATAATTATAGTGGTTTTTAGATGCAGTGGATCAGAAGCAGTAATTCAGATAGAAGATCGTAGAACAGTTACTAGTGAACTTTAACACTGCAGAAGAGGCCGTCGAAAAAACTCAGCGGATATTATTCGACCACCCAACAAAATACATTTCTTAAATATTTCAAAAGTTAATAAAATAATTATAGTGGTTTTTAGATGCAGTGGATCAGAAGCAGTAATTCAGATAGAAGATCGTAGAACAGTTACTAGTGAACTTTAACACTGCAGAAGAGAGGCCGAAAAAACTCAGCGGATATTATTCGACCACCCAACAAAATACATTTCTTAAATATTTCAAAAGTTAATAAAATAATTATAGTGATTTTTTTAGATGCAGTGGATCAGAAGCAGTAATTCAGATAGAAGATCGTAGAACAGTTACTAGTGAACTTTAATACTGCAGAAGAGGCCGTCGAAAAAACTCAGCGGTTATTATTCGACCACACAACAAAATACATTTTTTAAATATTTCAAAAGTTAATAAAATAATTATAGTGATTTTTTTAGATGCAGTGGATCAGAAGCAGTAATTCAGATAGAAGATCGTAGAACAGTTACTAGTGAACTTTAATACTGCAGAAGAGGCCGTCGAAAAAACTCAGCGGTTATTATTCGACCACACAACAAAATACATTTTTTAAATATATAACTTATGCATTCGGGTGAACTAGCCGAATGCATAAGTGCATTAGGGTTGGAGGGGAATATTTTGAAAAGCTATAATTTTTTTTGGAAGAGCCCACGTATATCGCCCATTTTTGTTGAATTACATAATACGTTATGTGTTTGTGAGTATTATGTAATTCAACAAAAAATTCGATTTAGTCCGGATTTTGCTATGTGGTAAATCTTTAGATCTAGTTTTAAACAGAAGCGGATAACAGGTCAAAAAGCGGCGCTATTTTCAAAGCGGTTGTGCCGCACAAACAAAATTATACTTTCTTCGAATTGCCTATAAAAAGGACCTTGCATTGAGACAGCCCATACAAATTAAGTTTTTAACCATCATATAATGATCTTTATATTTTTATTGTAACAATAGTAGTACGTGCCCTATAATAATAATGATTATAAATCACTTATTAATTATTTTTGAATTTGAAAGTATGCAAAGCCTCTTTTTTAGATTAAATTTTAGTGTATATTATTTTTTACTATAGCGATTTGGACCGATATTTAAACAGAATAATATAATTGTAAGTTATGTAAATTAAACATATTATATGTTGTGTAAGTATTTTAAAAAAAATTAAAAACCTTGGCAAAAATAATGACCAACAGGTTGCCTAATGCTATAAATTCAATGCGATTGCGATATCCAAGCATATTTATGGGATTTGCAATTGGGAAAATCATATGGATATTTGTTTAATAAAGTACCGATCCATAATGATTGAGGGCATATGTATAGTATCTAAGAATGACGTATACATGATGGCACATTTAAAGTTCATAGCTCATAAGAGTCACCCAGCGCCCGACTAGCACCGGATCACCTTGCCCGCAAGCTTTCGACGTGCAGACTACGAATAAACCACTAGGTGACGACCCGCTGTTCGGAATGATTCAAGTAATAGATCTAACACCAATCAATTGCACAATGCAAGGTTCATTCGTTGACAACACCTCATCCACCCGTGAACGGCAGTGCTTGTTCGATTACTTTAGATTGCAATTTGGGGAAATAAACATGGGTGCAAAACATTTAGAAATTTATTTTATAAATTTATTTCTAAAGTTTATTGACAAATTAACATAAATATAAAGCATATTTCTAGTTTATAACTATGTTGCCAAAAGTAAGACTGCGATTTTTAAACAGCGGCTACTATATTTAACCATGTCTATACTGTGATCTAGGCTAGATTATATTATACTAAAATTCAAATACAAAAGGTTTTATTCAAAATAAGTTTCACTGGAAAACACCTTTTGAAGGTCATACTTGTAAGTCAAAATTTAAATTTACTTCCTATTCTATGTACACCGCTTCGCAACGTGTTATTGCTGTTCAAAGGAGAACAAGCGGCAAGAAACTCCCCAGCAACACGTCTAGTCTACTATGGTCTGCATCACGCATACAGTACAACACCGACATTGATCACCTGGTGTTTATTACTTAGCAAAGTGTAAATAAAGTGACTTCCTTTTATTGCAAAGGTGGCAAACAGACAGACCCCCCCCCCCCCCCCCCAGTAGAATGTGGTTAACGTCATAAGCATTGCATAGATGTTTACAACACCCAGGAGTTAAGTTAACGCGTTGCCAGCCTTTAGGGAGGTACCTACCAAGGTATGATAAGATGGGATAAGAGAAACGTGATCAATGAATCAGACAGGCAGTATGGGTTAGAGGGTATGAAATAGGGGAAATGAATACGGGGATGGGATAGGGAAGATGGGATAGAGACGATGAGATAGGCAAGATGAGATAGGGAAGATGGGATATGGGGAAGGGAAAGTGGGCCATCGGATCTGTCACTCATCTTACGGAACCCAATTAGTTCAAGACTATTTCACGCAGATATTTTGTGAGTGTGCTATTACACTAATCGAGCCCGCCCTAAGAGCTGCAATCGAGGTGCTTATTCCAGCATGACTCTGTCATGGCTTAAGGGAAACTATAATTTAACATATTTAAGGATGTCATAGTTTTTAATTCAATTCATTTATTCAATGCTTAATGTTGATACACAGACATTATTACACATTAAGCCTTTTAGGATATAGAATGGTATTATAAATTAACACTTAACATTTTATATTAGTACTATTATTATTTAATTATAATACAATTGTCAATTATTACTAAAATCTAAATATATTGTCTAGAGTCAATATATGTCATTTAAATAGACGTTAATTGAATAATACGCCTTCTTCATCAAAAATATCTTTAATTTGCCTTTAAATTCAGTCATAGTTTAAATTTTTTAAAGAAAGACAGGAAGTTTGTTGTATATTATACCTATAATGTGGTATTATGGCGTACACCTGTGAAGGTATCATAGCTTTTAAGCCTCTTTTGATCATAATACTTGCTTCATAGGTATATAAAGAAGGAAGTGGAAGTTTTATTCCAATTTGTTTTTAAAGTATCAATTATTTTTTAACAAGGTCTAGTCGTCCGGTAACCGAATGAATTATAATCGTCCACTAACCGGGCGACTAGATAACTTTTTTGTGTTTGATAACTATGAACTTGACCGTTCCGTTCAAGTTCATAATTTTCACGCACTTGACTATACTAGTAGCACATTGGACAATTAGAAATTTTAGCGGACGACTAGAAATATTTCTTTTAAATGTGTCTGGTTGTCCGTTTAGCGGACCACTAGCAAGATCCATTTTTTAATCAGAAAATACATGTAGATTGTAGGTATAACAATTTCAAAGGGATAATGATTTAATTTTGTAGTTCTCGCAAGTCGACCAACGATCCTTTGAAATCGTTCACGACAAGTAACTCGAACGAAGATATGTGATATATTTATTATTGTTAATAAAAAATATACTTTTAGAAAATACCATAAGCAGTCAAGCTTAAACGTTTGTTTCGAAGCAAGGCTAAGGTCTAAAGTTCACTGTCAATCACGTCGTAAACCGGACAGAGGGTAGGTCGTTTTATTTTATGGACTGTGTGAAAAATAAACGTTGTTTTACGGCCTTATATGGGCTTTCAGCTACCGTGTTATGGCGCGCCTTAAAGCTGACAGGCAGTTTCCGTGTTTCGCATCGTAACAGCGTTAGTTACCTATGTAAGGAAAGTTTTGTAGTCGTTAGTAGATCATATGTTGCGTATAACTTGGACTAGATTGAACAAAGTCGTAAACGTAAATAAAATAAAACTAAATATTACTTACAATTGTAGTGTTTCCATACCTATGTATATGAGCATTGTTCTGCCTTGAAAAAGTTAAAATCTCGAACCCGATTGTAACGCCACCTACCGGATCCAATTTTATATGTAAACAATCCAGGAACCTACTCAAATAAAAAAAACATCTAAATCGGCCCAGCGTTAAAAGGAGTGAATGAAATACACACACACATAGTGTGTGCGTGCATGCGTGCGTGCGTGTGTGTGTGAGAGAAGACTTGTAGACTCTGTATATGGGATTTTGCTTTGTGACGTCGTTATTAATTAATAATAGTATATTAAGATTTCTATACTTGAAATCATCCTGACTTTGAACAGTTTTATTAATTTAAATTTATACAAACACTAGCTGATACCAGCCCGCTTCGTGTGCTGTAAAATCCGTTCTTAGCTGACCTCTACTGGCGAAAGGAAGGTCCATGCCAAATTTCAAGTTTATTTGTATTGGTATATTAGGTTCCTGGGATATCTATATATAGATTATGCAATGAACTCCAAATTGCCTTTGATGGACATCGTAGACGGGTAAACATGGAGTAGAAAACATCAAAGCTATATAACTAGATATGAGAAATACATGCTTACTAAATTAGTTCTAAAATAAGCATGAGTATCGACAAATTACTTATCATATTTATATAAAATACTGCAATCTTTAAATCTGAAAAATATTTTTTACATCAGCAGTAGCTGCATCGAAGTTGACCAACTACATTTTAGTGGAAATGTTTATAGATAAATATTAATACTACCAGATCTGGCAGACGTTGTCCTGCCCTGAAAAAATAAAAATATAGAACCCGATTCCAGCGCTACCTACCGGGTCTAATTGTGAATATAAAAACCATACCCGGACCCACTCAAATACTATTTTTTACACTTTGGGTTACATTATTGAAGTTTTAGTAGACATCCCTATTTTTTTCTAGTAACAAATATGTAATAGCCTATATTAATCTGGGATAATGTAGCATTCTAATGGTGAAAAAATTGTTGAAATCATAAAACGTACAAAAATACAAATCTTTCCTCTTTACAATGTTAGTATAGACGATAGGCACTTTTACAATTTTATATATTAAAACATTAAAAGCTTTTTAATGCCAAATCTTTATTACCAGTTTGAAAATCGAAGCTGTCAAAGATGTCAAATCAATTGTGATGACTCAAGAAACATGAAATACTGATATAAAAAGTATTTTCAAACACAAATAAATAATGGAAACTTAAAATGACTTCTTCACTCATCCAAGATTGAAAGAGACATACCATATTTCAAGTGGCAATTGACCCGAACCAGAGTAAAAATAGCAATAAATAAACAGAATGGATAATCGCATCGGTGAGTCGGTAATAAAAAATAGTCTGGTCAAATATATACAGCATTTTATTCTCACAGCCTTCAAAGGTCAACACCCTTTTTGTAGGGATGTAAGCAGAATTTATATAATAAATATGCACACTAAAGAATAGTATAAGCATATTAGTGTATGTTCGATGCATATCAAACATCTTTGTGTGACGATAACTGTATATTAATTAGTAGGTGATACGTTTCGTAATAAAATTTAAAACAATGTTCATATAAAGAGAGGAAGTTAAAATACGCTGCTAACATCTTAGTCGTAAAGCATAATTTTAATTAAGTCTTAAAATAATAATAAATAGGCTATTTAGCTTATTTAAATTATGATGTCACAACTTGCTAATCTCGAAAAAGTGACTTCAGTGTGTGCCCTACGGACGCCAAAAACCGCATTAGATATAGATAGACAATTAAATTAAAGATATTTATAAAAGAGTACCAGCGTTCACTACGCGACTTAAAACATGTTACAACTTACAAGTGGTACATATATAATTTAATTGTAATATCGTTTCAGTTTATTTATTTTAACTTTTGTAAATCGTATTTATAACACTATTATATTTATTCCCGATCATCAGTTTCCCTATTTATATCTATCGTGTATACACTATGTGTGTATATATATATACAGTTGTGGTTATATAATTAAGAACGATTTGAAGTTCTAAAGTTTTTTTATTTAAATCGTGTCATACACAGAGATGTGTACCTTCTGAGAAGCAACTAGTTATGTTATAAAATAGCTACATTAATAGAGCAACGTGGCTTAGGAATAAAGTATAAAATCCCTAACCATTTTTTTTCACATTTTATTTATTTTACCAAAGTAACACATTCAAATAGTATTGAAGCTGGACAAATAATTAAGGACGATTTATTGAACTGCTCGGGAATCGTTTTGTATGACACTCACATTTAAAAAATCACAATAATATGTAGCGCGAGAAATTTAAAAAGCAATTTAATACATTTTAACTAAAATTAATAGTTAATAGTATATCCACGGCTTTTAATTACTGCTTTACACTACCGAGGCATTGACTCTATTAATTTTTGACATTTCGCAAGAGAAATAGAGTTCCATTCTTCTAAAAAAAAAGTCGTACAGCTCTCTTAAATTCCCACATTGTGTATTTGAAACCTTTTCTTTACTTCGAACCACAGATTCTCTATTGGGTTTAGATCTGGGCTGTTAGCTGGCCAGTTTAAGATAGAAACTGATTGCGCTGTAAGAAATTCCTTTACGGTGCGTGCAGTCTGCTTTGGATCATTGTCATGCTGGAATGTCCGGTAAAACGTCTTCACGTCTTCAGCATAAGGTAACGTTGTTTCTTCCAGTATATTTTTGTATTGGAACAGGTCCAACACCATGTCGGGAAAAGCATCCCCAAATTTTCACATTTCCACCACCGTGCTTTAATGTAACTTTCGTGTACTTAGGGTCGAATGCTGTATCCGGGGGACGTCGTACATATCGTTTTCCATCAGAACATACTCTGTTTATTTTCGTCTCGTCAGAAAAAAGTACATATCTCCACTGTCGCACAGTCCAGTTTTCATACTTTGTGACAAATGCAAGCGGGGCTTGCCTGTGGCAAAGTTTCAACATAGGTACCTTTCTTGCTATCCTACCATGCAATTTTTCTTCTACCAAACGTCTTCGAATAGTGCGTGCTGAGATTGCCGAAGGGTTGTTTTCACCAAAATATTCTTTTCTCAGCTCATTGGACTCTTTAAAAGGATTTTGTTTTGCCATACGAACGATGTTTCGGTCCATCTCGAGGAGTTGTTTTTCTCTGTTTAGGTACACGTGGAACATTCGAAGTCGTTTGATACATAGCAAAATGCTTTACAGCGTAGAAAACCATCGTTTTTGAACATTGCAGATTGTCGGCTATCTTTTTATAAGACCAATTCTTCCGGCGAAGTTTTATTATTACTTCCCTTGTAGATTTATCACAATTTTTATTTTTTCCCATTGTTTTTTCATAAGAAGCATTCACTTTTAATCTTTTACAGCACTAAATGGCGCCAAAATTATACAAACAGTAACAAATCGACTGAGTGTTCTCTATTTAAATTTGAATAAAGGTATAAACTATTTAGTGTTCTTAATTACGTGACCAGCCAGTAAATAGGAATACTATGTTTAGAAGTAGTGTAAAAAGTTTGTCTATTTATTTTTAGTTTATCATATCAATGAATATTTGTATCAATGAATACAGCGGTATTATGGAGAAGTTTTACGATATCGAGAAAAATAAAAAAATTGCATGTAATTAGTTTTGCGTCTTAGTTTGAAAAAATCTTCACTTTAAATCAGCGTTCTTAATTATATGACCACCATTATATATATAGTTTAAGATTCTAGTTTTATGCTTTGCAATTATGTAATGTCTACCGTGACGATACCTTAAGGACTCAGCGGAAGATCAGCATTGGTTTTAACCGACCGGCATCATGCTGCGACTGATGCCCTTTTTGGGACAAACTATATTACTCTAGTTTTTAAATATGTTAGTAATTATACTGTATCTGCTGTAATTTGTCCTAAATAAAATTATTTTCTGTCTTTCTTTCTTCATTAATTTACCATTTGATCATTCGTTCGATCAAAATTGAATAAAATACTAGTGTTCCGTAAACGTCGTGTCTCTATTCATAGTAAATGTGCATCTTACAGTGTGATTGAAAATGACGAATGATATCGCATTTCGCCGTGAGCCAATTGATTTATACAGCTAGATGATAGTATCCTCAAATCAACCCCACTTATCCGGGTTCTACTATACTACTACGATTTATTATTTTCTTTGCCGTTTGAAAATAAGCTTTACTTGTATGGAGTTTATGTCAAATTTAAACCAATAGTAAGGCAAGTGGATGCGTAGTAAGATGTAGAAATACGATATTAGACATCCAGTCCCCACCACAACGCACGGGTCTTATGTATATTATTTATTAGATCTGACATGCGTTACTAAACGCATGATGATGCTGTTGATGATGATGGTCATTTGCATACAGAGAACCGATGTGCGAAATCTAACAATACACCTCTATGGGAGATAGTTTAAGTACAATCAGAAAACAAAAAGTTCGAACCATTTGTCATGTGTTTATGACCTGTATTACATTTCAAGAGTTGTATAAATCTTAAATTACTCAATATATTTTTATTCTTCTGTATTCATTCAAGCTAATATTATTATGAGACATTACCTTATATCAACTGTTTTAAGTACATTAACAGTCGGCGTCTACTCAACAGGGTGAACCTCCCGAGCTCCGTTACGATTGTCCACAACCACGTTTAATGTAAAGTCCTATATCTTAAGAATTTCTTCAAGTTAAGTGCCCTGTTAATAAGAGTAATGAATATTAATCAGTGATTTTGTAGCTAAAAATGAATAATCCAGATCGAGTTCAAAAAAACGTGGCTGTCAATAATGAACCGCTCAGGGGAATTGCCTAACAATGTAGTGTAAAACCTTGACTTATTATTTTAGCAACTTTTGAAATCATGCTTCCTAATAACCAGGCATTGAAGACCTGTTCGATGAGACCGATTCAGAAGAGTCCTCCTCATCATCATCAGGGCCTATATTTGAAAATCAGCAGCCTTTCGTCTTGGAACTACATGAGTTGTCAAAAGATGATCAAGACCCTGCAAAGCTAGTTGTGGAAAAGGTTAAGAAATTAAAAAAGAAAAAGGGACAAGCACCCAAAAGAGTTGATAAAAGTCATACAAGCGTTTCATCTGAAAGTGTTTCTGAAGCCACCTCTTTGTCGCCAACGATTGATGATGCAGGAAAAGAAGAATTCTATGATGCTCGTGATAGTTACCATACTATGCAATGTAAGGCTGTATTAAATAATTAAAAACATGACGGGATGAAGGGGATGTGATATAACAGAAAACACGAAAACAAACATTAGTATACGTCCATATCTCCTTCATGTCTTGCTATTTCTAAAACAACCTCAAATATATTTGTTTTAAGGTCTATTATGTTTTTTGTGCACATTATACATTCATTTAACGTAAACAATCTGAAAAAAAATGACACAGAGCTCTTTCATCAACTAATGTGTTCAATAGTATTCAATAGTATAGATCAAGTATCTACATAATACAAATCTGAAATAGTATTAAAGTTTGTTACTCTAGAATTACAATATCAAACACAGCACACTTATTTAGCACGTAGAAAACAGCTCCACAATGACTATCTATTGCCGAGCAGCAATTCTCCTTCGAGAATTCTGCTCTCGATGACCTTCAGAGCATTGTATGCCCTGGACATCCATTCACAGTGAATATCATTCACAATCTGTGCTTCCACTGCTCGAGCAGGGTATATTTAAGGCAGATTCACTTATTTATTCATTATGTTCACTACCGCCATTCATATTGATTAATAATTTCCGGCAACCGTTTGCTAATAATAAATAATAAATGCTTACAAACACTTTTATAACAAATACACGAGGTTACTACTTTTACACAATTTATATTGATACTACAGATTTCCAAACAATTATTTTACGTATACAAATAACTTTTTGAATATATTTTAGAAATATAATCATTTAAACAATAACATACCAATCAATAATTAGCAATTATTTCCGGTATGTGGCGATTGGCGCCCATATATGCAATAAGAAAGTGGTTTTAGATACACCCTTTCTGAAACACTGCGTAGATGTTTACAGAAACAACGAAGATTTTGCAGTCGGCTTTTGAATAAGCTAGGTCTTTTACATGTTTTAAGGAAACTGTTTCTCGGTAAATACATGAATTGCACAATATGCATATTAAATGAAACAAACGGTATGTACGGTGCATTTTCTCCGGTTTGTAAACGCATTAGAATGTCTTAATATAATATTTTATTCCACATGAGCAGAGGGCTACAAAGACTTGATGTCAATGAACTTGGTATATAAGAAGCATTATCATCTTGTGAATTAAAAATTATTTTATTTCGTTTTCCTACAGACAACGTGGGAGTCGGAAAATTGTTCTCTATTTTTTTAATTTCATTTATCGCTTTGTAACTTTAGACAGAGCGAAATAGTTAAATTATATTCTTAGCAAGACATTTAATGACTATTTCGTATATTCTAACTACCAGAACTTGTTAGAAGTAGTTAAGAAGTATGCATAAATATATAGAAACACGTTTCTCAGTCTTTATAAAAACGGAACCCTTATGTAGTCATCATGGCCAGCGTATTTATTTTGTCTTGTTTTCCACAGCCAATCTACAACTAACGACCCCAGTTGTAGCTGCAGGCCAGTTGCAAGTGCGATCTGAACATAATCAAGACCCAAAGTTGGTTGCAGACACTAAAGGTCAACCCACAAGAGGAAACAATCGAGAGCCTTCTACTACTGTTTCCGTTAGTTGACTTCTAGTCAAGTCATGGTAGTTTACTGGATAAGGAAGCGGTGTCACAATGCAATGATATCACAATCAACTTTAAATAATAAATAAATAATTGCCGGTAGTAAACCTGCACATCAAGATTACTACAATTATGTGTGAAACTCATCCATTGGTCTTAAATATTTGTGGCGGCGTATATACCATCTGTTCCCCTAAAAAGAGATGACTCTATTCCAACAGTTGTCAATTATACACATATATTATGTATAGAAACTTCCTAGTATGTTCTGACGGGTGTTTTATTACAATTTGATTATTAAATACTAGCTAAGGTTTTAGGGTAACTTTGCTGCGGGTCAAACCCTGCTGAATAATTCTAGTTTATTTAGACAGCAAGCATTCACACGGGTTAGATTGCATTACATTTTTATTTAGGCACTATTTGCCCGTGGTAAATTACGACAGTCCCAAAAATAAGCTATGCTATTTTCCGAGATAAATTAAAGCTACACATATACCAAACTTCAGCAAACACGATTCCGTAGTTTTTCTATGAAAGCGTGACAGAGTTATAATACTTTCACTATATTGATATTATTAAGTATGATGGATATCTCGGGGCTATTTCTTCGTACACATCCTCTGAACTAAGGTCTCTCACTCTCGGGCCAGAGAGTTATTGGCAATATGTATGATGTCTACTGAACCGTAGGTAATCGTATTGATATTTTCGAAAAAGTGCTTTTTCCTTCCTTTTTCCACAAAAACCAGTAGGTGAAAAACAGGCCGAGTGGGTTATCAATAAACTACCCACGCGTTTTTCCGGGACGATACACCAGCGTTTATCTGGTGTTCAGTTCAAGCTTCGCGGATGAACGATGGTTTTATATTTTACTTTGTAATATCTTTTTTCTTTTTCAGAAACCGGTCACTCGAACAGATTAATCCTGTTTTTTTGTGAGTAAAAATATAAAATGTTCTTTAAGTTCAAGCCTCTTAATGCACAGGCGTAGGAGAGCATATCTTTAATGGTAGATTTACATTGTCTCTAGCGCTATAGCGCGCTCGGCCATAATTAATTCCCAAGACGTTTCTATAGCAATGTCGCAAGCAGTAACGGTCTTATTCATAGAGAGGTAAAATAAGTTTGAACGCTTCTTTAAGAACCATAAAAAAGCGTTCAAACTTACTCTAACTCTCTATGAATAAGACAGTAGTGCTTCTATACTCAATTTGCGCTTGACTGTTAGCAATGACAGACGTTAAGTAGTTGAATAAGTGTTTTTATTTGTGTGCGTGTGCGTGCGTGCGTGCGTGCGTGCGTGTGTATGTGTGGATGTGTGTGTTTGTGTGTGTGGGTGTGTGAGAGTATTTGTATATGTCCCATATTACTTTTAATGTATAGTAAACTATTTTTAGTTCGTGGATAATGCAGATGGATAACCACTGATTTTATACTATATACTGTTTTTTTTCTTATATAACTTTAATGTATATCTGTTAATCCTAATTTTTTAATTTTGTTATTGTGGTATAGTTTCGCGTTTGACCACAATCTCGCCCTTTGTGAAGCGAAGATGTGGTCTAGAATGGAGCACGCTTACCTAGAAGGTACCTATTCACACGGGACTTGAAGACACCCAGGTTATAAGTAACGGGAAAAATAGACTCCGGCAATAAGTTCCACTCCTTTCCGGTGAGTATGATGAAGCAAGATGCAAAGCGCTTCGTTCTTACAGGTGGAATATCCACCATATAACGGTGCCGCATGTCGCTTCGTCTGGCTTTCCGATGATGGAAGGGAGATGGCGGGATCAGATCGAAAAGCTCAGCCGCACACTCTCCAAAATGAATCCGATAGAAAACCGATAAGCTGGCAACCCTGCGTCGATGTTCGAGACTTTGCGTTTTGTCGTCGAAAAGCTGGTCGTTGCCAACCAGCTTCCTGGCTCTGCGTTTAATCGACTCTAGTGCGTCGAGTTGATATTTGATTTAATAAATAAAATAAAATAAAAATGAATTGTTATGCTAGTCAGAAAGAATACAATTTCCTACGACCGGGCGGCCTGTCGTAAGAGGCGTCAAAACAATCCACAGCCAGGTGGTAGGGTATTTGCTCGCCTGGATGGCGACCACCCCTGTTCTAGAATATGCTGCCATAACTTCCTTGAATTGTATTCCGGTATTAGTGACCAGGTTCCAGTCTCCCTTAAGAGAGCATAGAGCATAGGTGATGGTAACCGCTTTCCATCAAGTGGGCTGGCTGCCTGTCTGTTGAACTCCTGCAATAAAAAGTAAAAATAAAAAATTATGACCGTGATGGAAAATGATGGATGATATCAATCAATCAATGTTAGGGTAAGAGAATAAATAGTAAGGTATAAAAAACCGGCTTCAACTTCAAAAGGCATTCCTTTAGTTCTTATAAGATGGGGTAAGCCTGTGCCCAGCAATGGGACGTTTAAAGGATTGTGTTACTGTAGCTCTGTAATGATGTTACTGGATTAAACTTTTATTGTTTCAGATAATTCAAGTGAACGTGCCACACCAGCTAATACCATCATGTTACAATGATAATAAAGAAATTTTCAACGAAAGTATGGATTTATTTCAAAAGTAGTTTTTAGGTATTTTCAAAGTAAAATCTATCTACTGTCTGTTTCCGGACTTTCGGGCAAATTACTTCAAAAAAGTTCATGAAAATGTATTATTATTATGTTTTTTTCTTCACCTACTCCTCCGTTATATGCCAAGAAAAAGACTTTTCTTTTTCGTGTCTTGTTTTTAATCTGTATCTTATAATCTATTACATTTTTACATCCTATCTATTCTACTGTTTGTCATCTTATTATCTAGCTTAAGGATACTCATTATTCAGTTTAACACTGGGTTAGCATATACAACTATATGTTGCCAGTGTTACTTGTTGACCTGTAACGTATATTTACTCTTTTCGCGATTTGTATTACGTACTTTAAAAAGCCCTCTCTCCGCTTTTTACACAGTAGATCTTGGATGTTATCGCGTCTGATGTCGATCTTGAGGGTACACCCATTGTTGTACCGGTCATTATTATTATGTTCCTGTTTCGTCTGTGATAATGTTATTCTTAATCTAAATGCGTTGTGTTTATACAATTAAAAATAACGCTGTTAATTGATTGTTGATGATTAGCTACATTAGTTTATATACATCTTTATTTTCTTTCACCATATCTCAATTATTTGGGGTCGGCACAATATGTCTTTTCCTTCCACACTCCTCTACTCTGACATACATCTTCTGTAACACCACATATCATATCATCCTTCACACAATCCATCCATCTTTTTTTTGGTCTACCTTTACATTTGTACCCATCTATCTTGAAGTTTAATATTCTTTTTGTCACGTGACTTTCATCCCTCCTCATTATATGCCCATACCAACTTAATCTTCTTCCTCTCAATTTTTCACTCACGGGTGCAACTTTCAAAGATCCCCTTATGTACTCATTTCTCACCTTGTCCATTCTTGTGACACCACACATCTATCTCAACATTCTCATTCTGAATGGAGACGTTTGTGGTATATCACTTTACTGGCCCAACATTCCGACCCATATAGCATTAGTTTATATACACGTTATCTGTTAATGTTTGAAGTCGATTACCACAGAGTACATTAACATAAGTAATAGAAGAGTCATTACCAATTAATTACAACGGTGCATCACAAATAAAGCATTAAACCTATCGCTAGACCTGCATGAAACGGCCATTAACCCTAATATTATCCCAGATAGAACATGGACATTACTGTAGCTTCACCTTGGCAGACGTCATTTCTTGTTCATATTCGATCGTATTTGACTTTAATAATCTATTTGATTTTTTTATAATTGTGACGTCATAACGCTTGTATATCCATACAAATTGAGGACCCTATAGCGTGTTAAGGTGTGTACACATTATAAGTCATAAGTTGTGGACGTGACCTTGAGCGTTCGGACGTCCTAAAGCAATCTAGAGAGTGAGTTACGGTTCTGGTGTGCACATTGTTTGGACGTAATGTGATGTGTGATGTAATGTGTGGGCACCTTTATATGACGATAACAAGTATTTTTGTTGACTAGTCTGTCTAGTACTCAATCACAATTACTCAGTTTTAGTTCAAATATAGACTACCTCTGGTGGTTTAAATATATGTACCTACTAAATTTTAAAAATGTCTGTTGTTCGATATACATTAGACATACAACTTTCAGATTAAAGATTTACGGTCTTATTCATCGAGTTAGAGAAAGTTTGAAGGCTTCTTTAAGAACCATAAAAAAGCGTTCAAACTTACTCTAGCTCTCTATGAATAAGACCGCAAATGTTTCGCAGATATTTGACTAGAGTTTATAGTTAGCTAAATATATAAACTGTTCTTAGTCTCTGAACATCTCAGAATAAAACTGATTAAAACAAATGAAAAAATGAGTCGAACAATATCAAACCTCTTTTGAAGTTTGTATTTAAAGAATATCGTTTAACTGGCAAACGTTCGCAAATAAAAAATAATAGATAAAAGGCTTCAAAAACTAGAGCATCGACGCTGGGTTACTAGTCTATCGTATTCTACAGGATTTATTTCGAAGAGTGTGCGGTTGAACTGTTCGACCTAATTCCTCCTACACCATCCCATCTTTGGATGACAAGGCGCTCTGGTCTACGCCATCGTTTCACAGTGGAAACACCACCAGTGAGAACGAAGCGTTTTACCTCCACTTTCCTTCTGAGTACGGCAGAGCTGTGGAATGCGCTACCAGAGTCTATGTTTCCCGAAAAGTACAACCCGGGATTCTTCAAGTCTCGCGCGAATAGGTATTTACTAAATAGTGCCCGATCTTCAACCGCATCATCGTCTAATGTTAGGCATGATCGTGGTCAAAGACGAACTTATTTATCATAAAAAAACAACTGGATTTTTTGAACTAGTTTTTATTACAATATCATAGCGAAAAAACATTTGTGTAAAGTTGATTGATTAACGATTTAATTCAGGTGATTTTATATTGTAGACCCTCGTTGCAACAATCGCTTTAAATATTAGAATTAATTGCAATGAATAGCTTAATCGAAATAAAAAACTACAAATGCATATTAGAATATCATCTTCTGGACATTTTTCCAGAAGTTTATAGAAGGAACTGAAATATTGTGCTGGGCATATTTATGTTATAAAAATATGTAAATATTATTTTAAAATTAAAAAATATTTCTAGGGTATTTATAGTGTTTAAATAGTAATTGTTTTTTGTGAGAAATCTGAACTGTGGAGTTAAATGGGGTTTTTGAGGTGTAACAAGAACTTCGCTGATTGGCGACCTTCAAAGAATTTGACTGAGCTATACTGCAAATTTAAGACCACAGAAAAATCTGTATAGACTTGGATCCTTTACTTGCTATTGTGGCGAACATAGTACCACGGTGTACATTAATATAATAGGAGAATATAAGTTTCCCCGTTCATGATAACTTGACGTGCAGGTTTATCAATAATCAAAAATAATAATATTTAAAGCGCCAAAAACACCTAAAATCGCGATAATTACTAGAAAATTCCAATAAAAACTAATAATAAGTTACTTTTGTAACAATCTCTATATATAACCTATTTGATAACAGAATATGGTGATGTTACTTTTTTGAATTTGGTAATCCTGCGCTTCAAATTATCGTGAAAAGCGAGTATCTATGAGCATGTACTCTTTGTCTATGAGTAGTACTCAAAAAGAAACTGTCATTTCATAGCTGATTTTTTGAAATTGAAAGTTTATAGCATATTTATTTTGAAGATTTTGTCCTGGAAGTCCCACTTCGGGACTTCCTCGAACACCCGGCAAACTGTAAGTATGTTTTACTAAACTATTATATCTTTAGGTTTATGTAGGTTATATAACTTACTTCAATTTATATAATCGATATTTACATATCTATATGTATCATTGTACTCCATGAATTTTTTCAAGTTTATCCGTGCAGGAACCGAGAAACGATACAATTTCCTGTGGCCGGGCGGCCTGTTGTATGAAGCGATAAAACAACCCACAGCCAGGTGATAGGGCATTTACCCGTTTGGATAACTACCACCCTTGGTCTAAATTATGCCGCCATAACAACCTTGAGTTGTGTTCCGACATAAGTAGCCAGGTTCCAGTTTCCCTTAAGAGAGCAGCAGCGCATTTGTAGTACCGTTGGTGTTGCAAATGTCCATAGCTGATCTTGACCGCTTTCTAACAGGAGATTTGTTCCATAAGCGATTTCTTAATGCGGTACGTGAACGCTTCAATTTGGATAAATCAACCAAAGTGATCCATAAACTTGAATAGTTTTTCAGTCATTGAATACCGCCGTTACTGTTCAGTGTGTCGTTTTTCAAACAAATTGATTCTTACCATTTACCGGTGTATTCAATTATCTTCCAATAGTCTGTTATAGGTAAGTTTATTATATGGTTTGATTCATAGCATGCACTGTTGCGTAGATTTCACATATCAACATGGCAACCGTGTGATCATGTACATCTCTAAATCGAATTGGTATATTTAAAATCAATGTTGTGAAATTCGAAACAGTTGTTACAATTTGTATAAATGTATTTTATAT
This sequence comes from Dendrolimus houi, assembly GCA_039645545.1. Taxonomy (NCBI): domain Eukaryota; kingdom Metazoa; phylum Arthropoda; class Insecta; order Lepidoptera; family Lasiocampidae; genus Dendrolimus; species Dendrolimus houi. The sequence continues at coordinate 19,968,137 of CM077124.1, forward strand.
TTTAATTTATAGCAATGGAAAAATCTGGTAAAAATAAAAAACCTGCTAACAAATCGAAAACTTCTAAGAAGAAGAAGAGTGACGGTTAATATTGAAATTGGTTTGATTTTGTAGCCTAAATTATATAACTTGATTATATTGTAAGCTTGTTAAACTATAGCTTTTTTGATGCAGATATCTATGACCAAAATTCTTATATTTTTTGAGGAATATACGAATAAAATGTTATATATTAGTATATAGAATAGTTATTTCATGAAAATTGTTTAATTTGAAACTATAGTTACGAGTTATGGGAATCGAAATAAAATGCCTTTTGGAATCACTATAGAATTTATTAGAACTATACAAACGTATAACAGGTAAAAATATAACTGGACACAACCAGTACAAACATAATACACGATTTAATAACACGCGCAAAGTCTTGTGACCATCGCTAGACTGCCGATCTCTCCATTGGGCATTGCTATATACTGCACCGATACAATATGGCTACCCGCCCGCGTAGATCGAATTTTTTAGAAATCGTAATCTGCACACCTGCGCATTTATGCCTGCAAACGGCCATAAACAAGTACAATACACAATAGGCTGTTTTTTAATTACAAATAAATAAGTAAACAAAAGAAGTCCAAATGCCGAAAAGTAATAAACTGTACAAAACAGATATGCAGGAGTGAATTTGTCTTTGTCGGTCGTAACACTATCAATAACGTGTCCTTAAACGTCAAAAAAGTAATGACAATTTACAGGAAAATTTACTTTAGAAAGTCAAATATTAAATTAATTATCTTTCAAGACAAATTATTTTTTCCAGGACCAACTTGTTCCATGTTTTTGGCGGAATTAACTAGAAAATTGGCGTCGAAAAAGAGACAGGAACAGGAGAGTCCGAGGAATATAGTAGGTAAGTATCTCAAAATTAATATTTATGTATTGTTTGAATTGCGATAAGTTTCAAAATTGATTTAGTAAGAAAAATATAGATTATTCTGTCGATGTTTCTAACCTTTAATCACTAACTTATTTTACAGATACTATAATAGATAGTATTACAAATGCATTACCGTTTAAACTGTCAAAGCGGTCACCGCCGAAAAAAGATTCGCCGATCAAAATTGAGACGTTACAAATATTCGCACCAGAACTCTTACCAAACGACACAGTGAACATACCACCCCTGCCTATAATTAATGACGAAAATTCAATAATAGAAGAAGTTGAATCAGCACATACAAATAAACCGGGATTTAAAATGCCTAAAATGCCCTTAGTCAACAGTGAAGTAATCAAACTCGCTGTAGAAAGACGAAAAAAGTCAATGACTCAAGATGCTTCTATCAATACTGGTATAGATCGTGATATTGCTAGTGAACTAGCGAGACACGTAAACACTTTAAGAAAAATATCTTTAATAGCCGAAGAGTTCAATCAAAAAACCGGTAAGAGAAGCATCAGTAAATTTTGTTCCTAATGTTGTTAGTTTTATGTTAATTAATCATTAGGAAAAATTTATGTGAAACTTTTTTATATGTGATCAGTTTATCAAAAATGCATTTCTTTTACAGCTAAAAACTTAAAAGAAATTGTAGACAGTGTTCAAGAAGACCTTATTAAGAAATTAGAAGAAATTCAAGCAAATCAAAAAGCTTCAACAAGTAAAAATGAAGATCCATTGTAGAAGAAAAAGATCAAATAAAGGAATCTTACAAAGGACGCAGAATATTAACACTGGTGTTATAAATTCCAAAAAATATATAAAGATAATAAACTGACATCTTTAATACCTGTCAAATTAATGTTGTCAATAAAATGCCATAAAAATTAATTCTTGAGAATAAAAAAATAATCTTAACATTCAACAAAACAAGTAAAATTTTGTTAAGTACTATATATTAGTATAGATGTGGTATACGGGTTACATGGACAGTAACTTTTCAGCCATTAAAAATAACTATTTCTCGTGTAACTGAAAGGTCAAAAAAAAAAAGAACAGGTAATATGTCTGGACCTATATAGCTGAACAACTTTGAAGCAGAAATTGTTAGTAACCTCTACTATAGTTATGTAATTCAATTGTAATCACAATTTTCAATCAGATCGCGTAGTTAGGAGATACCTCCTCTGGAGATAATTAGGATTTAGGAGGTTTACTAAGATGCTTTGCTTTGCTAGCTATAACAATATACTCATTTTTTTTCTGACTATATACAGTATTTGTTTTTACAAGAACTTGATTTAAGTAATTTTCTATTTCTCAGGTCCCTGCTCTATCTAGGATAATATTACTGTTAGTGACTGTGGCCAAATGCGTTTTGTTTATAGCGTTAAAATAATGCCGTTAACGATCAGCTACATTAATGTATATACATACGTTATATGTTTAACGCAATTATAAAATATTGATAAACATTGCAATCACTAATGCTAGCATTATCCCTTAATGGATCCCGGAGCAGAGACGTCATGGATATCTCTATCAGAATGAAAGAAAGAAAATATTTGAAGAAATAGCGACCTACTTACATTGCTGACACGTAACTTAAAAATAAAAACATATTTTGAGAATTTGTACGCCGCATTTTGAGCAAACAAGGATTGCACTCAGCTTCTTTCTCTGCCGACATAATATCCGACACAATGCTGATTTTCAGTGCAAACCTCTTTCAATTAACGACAATGTCAAAATCTGTAATAATTTCAGCAACTGGTTACGTAGTGGTAGTTGACTACTCATTTGCGCTAGACATGAAATGGATCAAACAAAACGAAAAAATGGAAGTAGACTACCCAGGATCATTAAAACACCTTCAAAGATTCTAAAAGCACCTTTACACATTTGTCGGCCGAACAGAAGTCAAAATTTTAATGGTAAAATGGAAAATATTGTTAAAAATTTAAAATGTTTGGTTATATCTATTATTGTTGTATGATAAATGTACTTCATAGCAATTTTATCACGCGGCCTCTATCGTAAGTATAATATTTCGGAGCTGTGTCCCACAAAAAAACTCGCATCTGATTCAAAAGTTCCTATGAACGGCTTAGACTGTCCACATTATATCTGGTTGTGCATGCATCTTAACACACATTTCGCTTGATTAATAATATAAATTAATGTAATTAATAGAAACTGTTCATGCTGATTTAATAACATCCATTCATTTGGTGGGAAACGGCAGTAAATTCGATAGGGCTCTAAGCCTAAGATATAAAAATGAATCGTAGATATGTATGTACGCGCATAATTTGAGAACGACTTAACCGACTTTTATGAAATTTGTTTTGTGTCCCCGTGTGTGTGTTTTTGAATGGGTCCCCGGATAGTTTAGATTCACAATTGGAACCGGTAGGTGGCGCTGAGATCGGGTTCTAGAATCCTCCTAATCACCTGGACCGATTCTGGTGATTTTTTTTGTGTGTTTGAGTGGGTTCCCGGATGGTTTAGATTTGCAATTAGAACCGGTAGGTGGCGCTGAAATCGGGTTGTAGAATCCTCCTAATCACCTGGACCGATTTGATGATTATGTTTTTGTGTCATGAATCAAAGTTAGGGATTCAGAAAATATGGCGGTACGAAGTTCGTCGGGTCAGCTAGTTATATATAAAAAACATAAAGTAAAATATCTATAGTTGAAATAAGTTGAAGATAGGCGTTTTAAATCTGTGAATACGGCTTCTCTAGTATTAAAAAAAGAAATGAAATTAAAGACTTTCTTAAAGCCCGTAAAACTTAATTTTAAACAGTATTATTATTTAGCAGATAAAAGGCCGAGTAGCATACCTCGTCCTAAAGTTAGTTTAAGAGAAATGGCATCAATAAAAATTCCTGGACCAAGTACGACATTCAAACTTCAATCTTCAGCAGAAAGGGGAAATGTTCAAAGAGTACAACTTTTCATAAACCCAGGTTGGTACTATAATTGATTTACTATTTTATAATTTTGTCTAAAAAAGGAGTGTCATATATTTGACATTTCTTCATGTGTGTATTTTTATAACCAAATTACGACATGCCCGCGACTTCGTCCAGGCTTAACTTAAAATTCCCGGGGGATTCCCAGGACACGAAGTATCGCAGCATTTAAAATGAATATAAGCTATAGTTTACGTGAAAATTGTGTCGGGATAAGCTAATTTTTATGCACCCGAACAACTACAAACTGCTCACGGGTAAATTGACTCTAAAGACAAAAAGTAGCGCAGATTATAAGTCTAAGAATTTGATGTCGATCAACGAAAACCGCATCGAAATCGGCCCAGTAGTTTTTACGTGAATCCCGAACAAACAGACAAACCTACAACTAAACAAGAAGTCTAACAAAAATTGCATCATGTTCTCCATCTTTTATATAGTGCATTCCACTTGTAAATAGCGTCAATTTACAGACACGGCATCTTAAGAATTTTATAATATTGCAGATATAGATATAATTGCTTCAATTCTGCATACACCACTAGAAATATTAAATTTGTTTTACTTTCGTTATACACTACGTGCTAACTATGCTTAGATAAATATAGTATATAGGAAAGAACATTGCTTCGTCACTATTTTTTTGTTATTAAAACAAATTAATCTGGTTATAAAAGCTATACGATTAGCTGAGTATGGTTCAAATGGACGTGCACAGCTGTCCACGGCTATATTCTTAGATGTAGTAAAATAAAAGCTGTATATACCTCGGAATGTTCATCAGAATCAAAATATAGTCAAAGTGGGGAAGACCGCTAGTGGGGGAACTCTATACACCTCTTGTTACTTCCGTGTTTGAATAGTGAAGACAACAACAAATCCGTCAGTGAAGATAAGACACCATTAAATTGGTCTTCAAATTAAAATTGGCATTAAATTGCGTTTAAAAAGTTAAAAAACGAGAGATGTGAACTTACCCCATTGACGGACTTCCCTACCTTGACCATATATAAGCTTGCAATTTTAGTTTAAACTGGTAAAGTGAGTATTCATCTTAACTGTACTATAAATCTTATTATTTTTAGAGTTTGGTCAAGAAGAACGAACCCAAACAAGGTCAGTGGCATCCTCGAGACCCATTCCAACGTTGGGTCAGATTTACGGACGCGTCGAAATGATGGATAGCGATCGTGTTAACGGTAAACAAATAAATTCGCCTTAAGTGCTCTAGTCATTGTCACATTATTAGTGGTCTTGTTTTATATTGATAGCCTAAGTTAGTTCATAAAAGGCGAATGTACCTCTAAGATATAAATCTGCAATCGCCAAACTTTTTGTTTCATAGACTATCTGACACTTTTTTGTGATTCGGCTAGACTAACTATGGCTTTCCTAGTTTTATTTGTAACTATTTTTATATTACTTCGTTCAATTTTTATGTTTACAAACCAGTAGTTTTTATTTGATATTTAAATTAAGCAATTTATTTCCTTTTAGCCCTATTTCCTATTTTAATATTTTATGTATATTTTTAAGAATTAGGTTTCTTATTCACACAGTTTTTTTCAGAATGGCTAATGACCTTGAATCCACCTGAAACACTACAAGAGACTGATGTAGTACACACACTGTCCGACCATGAACAAGATGACCTTTTTATCGAAGAAGCTAGTAGCGATGGTAATTTTTCTATAGTCATTTTAAGTATGTCCATAATATTAACTTGACATTTCAAAAAACTACACTTGACTTAGTTTCCAACCTCTCCTGGGGGCGATACACTTGGGAATTCTCTGGACAAATTATTTAATTATGATTTATGCCCTTTACAGATAATACCATTCGACCAGCTGATATCGATATATCAACATCTAGCACAACACTGAATAATACCGTTTGCGAGTACTTACCACCTGATGTTGAATATCCGACGAAAGACAACGAATCTGGTATCTTTATTTATCATGTACCTGTGCAGTCCGAGTACAATAAGTTATTGATTAACTAAAACATTTTTTAATCGAAATAGTAGTAATTGGTTTATAAGGAATTCTTCTTCTGGAATACATATTCCACATTTACGTTGACAAAGAGTTTGATTCGTAAGTTAATATTGATGAATCTTGGTCATCATCATCCTAAAATGGTTTTATGCCTTAAAGCGTAAGCTACTTTTCATGTTTAAATTCGCACAGTCTCCGATATCTGTTATTGTGGAACCATTGGCACGCATATTAACACTCAAGAGTCAGTATTTCTTAGCCTTTTTAACGAAACCTAATGTAGGCGACGTGGCTAGACATTTTTTCCTACATAAGTTAGCGGTTTATTTAAGAAGTGGCCTGAATTGTTTTTTATCGGCTCCGTCACAGCTATTGACACTATCGAGCATATTTCTAAATCAAAAATGCTTTCTTGATCATAATTTAAATTTTTTTTAGGGTATCGGTCACTAAGTCCGCTTAGCAATATTATGATTAATGTGAAATCCAAGCCCTCGAACGAGTCCCAGTTTTTGAATCATTCCACAGTTACCTATTGTCTGAGCGGTTGTTACGATCCGATCGCGGAAAAATCCGATTCGCCGATAGAAGAGAACACTGAGAAAAGTGACGGTAGTAAACATTCCAATGCCTATCAATCCACTTTAAGCAAAATCTTTCGATATCGGGGTATTCGTTAGATTTCTTTGTACTAAAAAATAGCATTTTACTTTTTCGCTTGAGAGAAGGGTTTTTCAATTCTAAATTTTAACGAATAAGACATTTTGAAATAAGACAATTAACTACAAATTAAATAAGTTACGCAACTTATTTAATTTGTGGTAATTAAATACAATTTTATTTATACCGTGAAAAAGCCAAATGTAAACGTGCTAGGTACTTGAATATCATTACAAAAAACTTATAAACCAGAATGGTCTAGTTTGTAAGTTTCGGTAATAATGTTGAATAAAGTCTGTCTATTGTTTATGATTTGGGTAATAACGAAAATAGAATTATATAACTTTTTCTATACATTAACATTTCAGCGTATTCAGTAAAGGAGCAACCTACGGTTATTATAAATAAAGTACCTTTAGTCCAGACAATAAATCCTGATAATATCGTAGGTAATTTGTGATGTGAAATCTAATCTTGTAAAAAATCGAATGTAATAACAATATTACAAAACTCGTTGGATCAGTCCGCTAAAATTTGTCTTAGCCTCCGAGACGAATATTATAAATCAGTGTTTAATGAAAGAGATTCACAGCCTAATAGCAATAGTAAATAGATGTATATATATATATATAACCTCTACGATTAAATTGCTAATTTTAATTAAAATAGTTGAATTGCCTGTCCAGAATGGATAGAATTGTGCATTTATATAAACTTATACATTGTAAATCAACTTATTTGAATTCATTTTCTTGATATTGAAGGGGTGGTGCACCGTATAGGGTGGAGGAGCGAGGTGGAAAGGTCCTCCGTCTCAAAGGAGGATCTTCCAGCGAGGCTAGTGTTGTTCCTCGCGGGCTTAAGCCCCAGTTATAGTTGAAAATTTGTATATATTGTTTGTATGTTTCGGGAAATGTTTGTGACCTCAATTATTGCACAGCGCCATCTATTGGCTTGTAAGTGTTTCACTACAATATAACGTATCATTTCATTATTGTATTTACCCATTCTTCTTCTCCGTCGTCACACTCTTGGCAGAGTGGTCCTCATGACAGGGGTGGTGGCAAACTTCACAATGCAGTCAGTTCCTATATTTTACTAATCGTCCAATTGTCTTGTATGTAATGTCACATTTCTACCGGTAATAAATGAAGTGAATAAGTAATAAGATAAAGGAACCGACCATTAGGAAACAAAATTACAAGATTTTCTAAAATCACAAATATAATTGTTGTCAATTAGTTCTTTCCTTTCACTTATCTCAGTTTTTGTGTAAAGAGGAGAAGCGGAAATAATTTTTCCTAACTAGGCGTCTAGCTAAGATTTTTTGTTTTCCTGTTTTTATATCTTGAACTACTTATACTATAATATACTAAATTTTCAGAGTACAATAAAAACAAGCTGTTTTTGTCAAAAGCAAATGCAGATTCCAAAACACTAAAAGATAACAAGGGTGCTTTTCTTTCATTTGTCCATTGTAGTTCTGAAATACATCACAAAACAACAAATTTAGAAGCAGAAGGTAAGATAAATAATAAATTAATAATCTATACATATAACAACATTGCAAATTATTTTATGTTTATATTATGTGTTGATCGCAATATACAGGTTGGAAACTTTCAGCGGGGCAGTAAAGGAAAGTACCTTAACCGTTGCAGATATGAAAATGGTCTTACGAGACTAACTATAATTTTTCGAGATATTTTGATCCCATTCACAGTTTTTTTTTTAAATTAAATAAAAAAGAAAATGGCCATTTTACATAAAACTTTTTTTATTCCAATCAAACCTATTTTTGATACTGATCTAAAATTTCTATGGGACCAACCCAGGTTAGAGTACTAAAACAAAAAAAATGATGTCAATCGATCTCGTTTCTAATACTGATTCAAAATTTTTGTCGGACCAACCGTCGTTGAAGTACTAAAAGAATCAGAATCGCAAAAATCTTTTCCTATACACTTTTTAAGAAGTCCAACTGTCACTTGGTTTTGTCAGTGCATTCGCACGTAATAATTTTTTTTTATGCAACGAGATGCTAAAAATGTAAAATTATGGATAATAGTGTTACGTGTGCGGTGATAAAATATCTTAGCTTGAAAAAAATGTACGCGAAAGAAATGTTTTCAGACATTAGGGGATGATGTTGTACCCTATTCTATGATGGCGTACTAGGTGGTTGAATTAAAAAAAGGTAGATTAAGCAGTAAAGATGACTCGCGTTCTGGGCGGTCTTCAACCTCCGTTACGGAAGAAAAGGTTGGGAATATGGTTTGGCAAGACAGAAGAATAACTATAAAACATATAGCTGAGATCCTAAAGATATTTTTTGGTAGCGTTCAATCAATTTTAATTGATTCACTTGATACCACAAATGTTAACCCATGAAAACAAAAAGCGAAGTTTGGAAATTCCTAAGCGTAATCTCGAAATGTTCCAGCGTGATTCGGATAATTTTTGCCGTCGTCTTGTCACTATGGATGAAACGTGGGTCTACCATTTCGATCCTGAAACTAATAGACAAAGCTCGTCTTAGAAACGACCACCATATCCGTCCATTAATAAATTTCGAATACCTCATACCGTTGGAAAAATTATGGCCTCAGTGTTTTGGGATAGTGAAGGAATCCTTTTTATTGATTACATGCCAAAAGGCCAGACGATTACCCTATTATGCAAATTTAATTCTGAAAGTGCGTGAAGTGATTAAAGAAGAACGTCGTGGAAAACTGTCGTTGAGCGTGTTATTTCTTCACGATAACGGTCATCGATCGGAAGTTGCGCTCAACGCAATCCACTGTACTGCATTCAATCTTCTTGACCATCTACCATATTATATTATCCTAACCCCAAGTGATTTTCATTAATTGCCAAAATTAAAAGAGGAAATTCGTGGAACTAAATTTCAAGATAATGATGCAGTTATGACTGCTGTAGAGGAGTTTTTCGAGACTCAATAAAAACATTGTTTTCGCAAGGAATAAGGGAGTTAGAAACTCGTTATTCTAAATGCATTGCATTGGAGGGAGATAATGTAGAGAAATAAAATATTTTTGTTTAAATTTTTGCATTTTATAATATTGATTCCAAGAACTTTTTGATTCACCTTGTAGTTATACTAGCAGATCGATATTTTTTTGCATGACAATTCTTTATGATTATCTACTTACAGTCAAATGGGCAGACGATTCAGTTGATTGTAAATGGTTAACGTCGTTAATACAATTTTGTAACATTAAACATACATTAAAACCATAGCCCATTTATTTAATAATATTGCAATTATTATTATGTATTATGCTTCATGTTATGACTTATGTTGCAAAGCACTCAATGCAGTAACGTCATTGCCTGTACTTTTGTGCAAGCTAATCATTAAAATACTTGAAACGGTTTTTATGTAGCTTTTTGATGTTTTGGTCAATTTTAAGATTGGGCTTAAATTTTATGTTAATTTTATTTAAGAACAACATATTTTATAGAAATTTTAGTGGACCCTTAATATGGTACGACATCTTTAATATCTGTGATCCATTCAATGCGGATGAAGTCGTCGGTAGAAGCTGGTTTACTAATGTGGTTTATAATTAATAACGAATCATATAAGATGATTAAGTCATGTACCTATATAACTAAAACGTGCGATTATATTAAACTTTTATTAAATCGTCTCTATCATCATTGTTTTATCTGTACTGTGACTGAATTCACAACAACTGCATACTATATTATATTTTATGACGATTGAATATGAAAATATATACAGATAATATATAATATATTATCTGTACCACGTTATCGTATTGTTGACAACTGTAATAATAGCGATGTTTGTAAGTTAATAAATAAATCAAAAACTCCGAATAAAACGAATGAAAATTTCATTTGCTCCACCTCAATAGAAATCAAACACAGTCATCCCAAAAATTGTGTTAAATGAATTGAAAACCGTTACGTACGGAATGTTTGTTCGTCATCAAATTTGAGCAGAATTCATTGTTTGATATTATGTTTTAGCATTATTTGAATTCATCAAACAAGACAGCCATTCTATGACGACGTATTAAAATAATTTGTTAGAGCAGAGCTGAAAAATTATTTTGCTTAGGTTTTAATACACACTTGTCACATAGTTTTTTGTTTGTATTCTGGTAAATAAATATGTCTATGTTATATTGGAAGTTGATTTCCAATCAAGCATTTACTGATTACATTTAATTTTTATAACCAGACAATCAATAAAGACAGTTTGATTTTTAAACGTAAATTAATTTTTACTTTTTGGTTTGTATAGTTAATATTATAAACACAACTTAAAACCGTCTCCCAACCACCTCAGTTGTCAGTTTTCTACACGGAGCATAAACTTCAACTTCTTTACCGTGTCTGCATCTAGTTATACCCGTTGTGACAATAAAAAGACCTATCTATATTACATGCGTAATATTCCTTAAAATGTATTGAAAATCAACAAGCACTGTTATGTTTTATCACATTACTAGTGGTCTCGGCAGACGTTGTTCTGCCCTGAAAAAATCGAATTCTAGAACCCGATTCCAGCGCAACCTACAGGGTCTCTAATTGTGAATCTAAACCACCCCGGGACCCACTCAAACACATAAAATTGCATCAAAATCGTAGAACCCGATTCCAGCACCAAGTATTTTATAATTTTTATATAGCCTATATAAAAAATGGCGAAAGAATTTTTGAAACCAGTCAAGTAGTTTTTGAGTTTATTCGTTACAAACATACAAAAATACAAATCTTACCTTGTGTCTTACTTTAATATTAGTATAGATGAGTAAAGTGTTTTTTTAATAATTTTTGACGTCTTAAAGGTTGCGATTCGCCCAAAACTCTCAGCAGTTTAGCTGTAACCGATTTGGAAATTCACGATGATTTTTCAAGTCACTATACAATCGATCAAGTTGACGATAGCCTAGCTGACCATTATCATAGAAATTGGTGTCATCATCGTGACAGCTCCAATGTTTTTAAATCGCAAGGATCTCAAGCAACTACAACCCTAAATGAGTTTTGGCAAAGAGAAAATTTAAACGAATTTACACTGTTTGATGGTCTAGGTATGATAGATAATAAATAATACATTTGAACATTTTCAGGCACGTTTAACTGACAGATTATTTATTAGACGCAGTAAAATTAGTTAGTACTGAAAAGAAAGTATAATTAAAACGTAATGAACTTATCTTTACATATTAACGGTCTTATACATATTGAGTTAGAGTAAGTTTGAATGATTCTTTATGTTCATAAAGAAGCCTTCAAATTGACTCTAACTCAATATGAATAACAGTGAGACAGTCAATATTTTTTCTCAGAAGGTTGCAAATATGTATATTATACATTAACAACGGTGAGAGATTTTATACAATAACTAGGATAGGCCCGCGACCTCGTCCAGGCTTGACTTGAAATGCCCGCGGGAGTCCTGGGACAAAAAGTACCGCGGTGTTGAATATAAGCCATCGTTTTAGTAAAAACTGTTTCAAATTAAGTAAATATTTATGCACCCGAACAACTAAAAACCGCTCCCGGGACAATTCCCGTGGGGTTTCCGGAGTAAAAAATAACGCCCATTTTATTATATAAAATTTACTATCGATCAGTGAAAACCGCATCGAAATCGGTCCAGTAGTTTTTACTGAAATCCCGAACAAACAGACAAGAAATCAAGATAATGCATCCTGTTCTCCATCATTTATATAGACTATTCCAGTTGGTTTTTTTTTTTAAATAGCCTCATCGTACAGACACGGCATGTTTAGAATTGTATAATATTATAGATAATTAAGACTATGTGTAGTAACGATAATGCTAATTATTAGATTGATGATCTCTTCTTTCAGATAAAAATTATCGTCGAAGCTATTATAGGTACATTTATAAAGGTCGATATGAAAGACGCGGCGATACGAGATTACGATGTAGAAAAAGTAGCAGTTACAAAAGGTTCCCAAGTTATCGATACCATTGTAAGCGTTAACTATATTTCTAATTCGTCTAAGAAACACTTACAAAAATTCTAAAGCTTGATGCTGGCTTAAAATTTCTTTTCAGCGCCATCATAACAGGATGTACCTACTCTATATAATTTTGATATCATGAAATGTATCAAATTCGTTATATATGCGGAAGAGCACCGGTTGGGATTGGATGAGGAAAGCAAAGGGCCGGGATAAATGGCAAAAACTTGAGGAGACATACCTCCAGCAGTGGTCAATGGATGACGACGCTATAACTCAATGTGTATTCGTTACTTCAAGTGAAAATTAATTTTGTAACTAATGTAAATTAATTTTTAACGGCGATAAGAATTTTCCAATTGGACACCAACATAGGAGGACACTTATCCCTGCGGATAATAAAACCATTTTTGATCTGAATTTTACGCTGGCATAGCCTCATACGGAGTTTTAGTTTCTATATATGACTACTTATATACTATATTATTAAGAGGTAAAGTTTGCTAGTTTGAATGTTCGGGATAATCCGGTAACTACTGATTTGATTTTGAAAATTCTTTCACCAGTAGAAAGCTACATTATTTCCGAGTGACATACGCTATATTTGATTTTGATTATTAAACAAAAAAAAGTAAAAATGTTTTACGCCCAGTGAAGTGGGCACGGGAACGCCTGTCAAATATGTTACAGCAATAACGATTTACGCAATAATTGCGCACATCCTCGTACGAGGCACTGTAAGTGCTTTCAGCGTTTATGAATTAATTATAGGTTGCAAATCGTAATTCATCCTTGATATGCGTGCTTGCGTACATTGTGTGCTTGTGTACGTGGGTAAATGTATATTTTTTATAACGCCCAGAGAAGTGGGCACGGGTCAATTAGTTAATCTATAAGATTTTAAAACAAAGATAACATTTAATAAACCATATTGTGTAATATACTGAAATTCGTAGTGACGTTTCCATTTGCATCGCTGCGTAAGCGGCTCTCAATGCAGATCTGCAGGCGTAGGTGGAATCGTGTATGGAAAAAGACAGCAGAAAGGTGGGCTACTTTGTCCAGACCAGTATTGAAGACTAAGAAAAGTAAGTTATCAGACAAATTCATAAGTACTATTCAACGCAAGTATAAGTAGACGTGCGAGCAATTACTAGTAGGTACTCTTGGCTCAAACCAAAATAAGTAAAATTCAAACCATAAATACGCGAACTTGACTGAACGTCTATCATCCGCTTTAGAAGCTTATACGGTCAAGTATCAAATTAAAATGAATAGAAAAATAAATATTATCCTTATATTCCTTAATCAGCAATAGATAGATATATAGATAACTGTATTGAAGACCAATAGAAAAATAATCTTACAGACTAGAACTATATCTAATTGTGTACAAAGGGCGGTCTTATCGCTAAAAAGCGATCCCTTCTAGGCAAGCTCGGAAATGCATTGAAATAAGAACGGCAATGATGGTATACGTAACATAAAGTACGACTACATACATTTTAATAATATATATATATATATATAAATGATACATTTTCGCAGAAGTGTTATATATTAAATAGATATATACTTTATTTACATACCATACAAATAAATATTTACAAAAATATTTAAATGCATCTAGATGAATATATATTGTACATACATTTAAACATCACATTCCAACGACAATTCCTTTTTAAATTTGAAAATAGAATATTTTCTTTCTAGAAATTAAGGCATTTAACTTTAATGCTGATAATAGACGAATCAACCAAATCGATTCAATTTGGTTGATCTGCAGAAATGAAAGGACATGACGGTATTCAATAACATTAACTGGTTCAAGTTTATGTTTATAGGATTCACTTTGTTGAATCGTCCAAATTATAAAAGAGCAATAAACCGTCCAATATCGGCTTGGCGTTCTTTTTGTAAAACTTTTTCCATTATAAATCATCCATACTTCATTTTATTATTTCCGGTTTATAAATTAAATATCTTTTCCTTGAAAAGTGTGTTTGCTCAATATCCTCTTCACAACTTTGCATATTGGTTTCATCGATAAAATGTGAAATACCGGGTATATAATTATAATAAGTAATGAGTCGCTGGTTCAGAGCTTTGTTATTACTGAGAATAGAAATTTTAGCTCATACGATTAAAATTTAAATTATTTCATTGGCCATGCCATCCAGTACTTCTAAAATTAATGATTTTATTATGCTGGCGTTTCTGTTTTGCGGGTTAATAGGATTTGTGTTGGTGTCACAGGTTTGTTCCTGATGTAATTCACTACAATACTTTCTCATTTTATAACTGACGTGTGAAAAACACTGTGATGTGTTAATAAATTTAAGGGCTGCGACTTAACAATCTGATACACAAATTTTAAGTAGTGCGTAGGGGGGAGGTATGCTTACCCCTACTACAACCCCTAAGGTCCGGAGGTTTTAAATTTTTTATATTTTATAACCATAACCTCACTTATTTTTGTTGTAAAATTGCGTCACCTTTGGTAATAACAAACCGTGATTTGAGTTTATGAATGTACTCACGAATTGTTTATAAATATACTCACGAATTACACATAACCGCCAGAACTTTTTGTAACACAAACTGTTTTTAATGTAGAAATAAAGTTTTAAATTTAATTGAAGCATAACTACAAAATTCATGTTAGACATATAATCGATTGATTAAAAAGTGACAGTTTTTATTGTCACTTTTGTTTTTAATGGCTTGGCTAACAAGGTGTGATGATAAAAGTAAATTATTCGATATGTCAATAATGCTTGTCGATTTTTAATTAAGAAATTCGAAATCTTGAGTTTTAATTAATATATTGTCATATAATTTTCGGAAATCGACATATTTCTATAAAAAAAAATATTGACAATTATTTTGCAATTCTTATTGCCGCCATTTTATTCCTTTTAAGTTAAGTGAATGTGCTTTTAAAGTTAATTAAATTATAAAGGCACCATGTTTTATTTAAAGAGATCCTTACCTGAGAACAGAGCCGAGCGAGCGAAGCGAGCGTACCGCGGCAGCGGCCGGCGAGTGCTAGGACCGACTTGTAACCATTTACTATTTATTTTATACACACAAACAGTACGACGCCTTAAAAGTCTCGCACGAAACATTGGTTTTATTTATCAATTTAGTGGATGACTAGCAAGTTGGTTTTAAATATGACAATGAATCAATATATTAATGATATCAATTTTTAAATACATTGCTGAACAATTATTTTTTAATATAGGTTAAATATAAATTAATGCGATTACGTAAAAAAAACATCGTCTTTATTGGTCGCCATTTTGAATGGTTACTCTTGTAGTGTATATGAATGTGCTCTGTAGTGTTTTTTCTTCATTTTTATCCAATTAAGTTAGTTTTTGGTTATTTTGGCTTTTTTATGTTGATTACTGGCTTTTTTTTGAACTATGAAAGAATTTTTCAACTTTGACCCTATGATAGAAGTGCAATATTAGCGAAAAAATCAGTGACAATAAGTGAGGTTATCTATAAACATAACCTCACTTATTTTCACTTTGAATTAGGAATAAATTTTTTTAATAATAAAAAAAAAATTCAAGATCTCCGGACCTTAGGGGTTGTAGTAAAGATAAGTAACCCCCAACACTTCACAACCCCCCCCCCCCCCCACTTCACAAACCAACCAACCCCCCACTACTTAAAATTCCTGTATTAGAATGCTATAGATTTACCAATTTAAGAAATGAGCGGGTGAAGTTGTTATGTTACATTTTTAAGATATTTCATTTTTTATGTTGCATGATGGTTGGTGTAATGTACACACACACCACGTTAAACCTTAAAACAACGCAATTTAAGCTTGTTTTAAGATTAAAGGATTATGTGCGTAAACAAAATGACAGTTAAACAAAACTTGCCAAGTTTCTTTATATTTACTAAATGTAACTTAAACCCTTGATCCATATCTTCAATAATAAATATCAAACATTCCAACGAGATAGAGCCGATGATCACGTTAGTAAAGGTTTATGAACTCACTAGTGATTTAAAAAACGAAAACAATCTCCTAACATTAATGAGACTTACATCAAGTCCCATTACGTGCTCCACGTATCCCGAGCGAATTAGAACGTGCCTTAATTTTCCAGTTCACGTAATGCATTATTTACAACGCTCGATAATATGGGAAAACGTAGACGTACAAACGTCTCTTATGTGTGCAGAAACAGGTAATTTTATGACTGTTATTTTATATTTATTTGACCAAAACATTACCTACAATTTTTCCAACACCTTAAATTTTTCTGAAAACAAAACACGAATAAAGAGCGGGCGTCAAAGGTCTACTACTTAATTGAACTAATAAACCTTCTGTTAATGACTCTGGATGATGGCAAAAGCATTAATGGTTTATAACCTTCACGGTTTTTTGAGATTAAATCTTATACTAATATATAAATCTGAAGAGTTTGTTTGTTTGTTTGGTTGAACGCGCTAATCTCAGGAACTACTGGTCTGATTTGAAAAATTCTTCGTTGTTATTCAGTGTTAGATAGCCTATTTATCGAGGAAAGCTATAGGCTATATATCATCACGCTAAGACCATTAGGAACGGAGCTCCAATAAAGAACGTTTCATAATCCGGATTTTTTTAACTTACTTATTTTTACTATTCCACGCGGACAAAGTCGCGGGCAGAAGCTAGTAAATTTATATAATATGGTGCTCATATTTTGGATATGTACTCAACTAACTTTAGCGCCTGCTCTAATATGTACACGTCCTTAGATAAGAAAGAAAAGATAATAAATATAATTTCATATTTAAAATTACAAATAGTGCATAAATTAATTAAATATAAGTATTAAATTGAGAGTTTCCACGAGGTTTATCAGTATTACAACCCAATGACGTGGGTTCAATTCATGGCCGTGGAATATGAACATGGAGGAACATTTTTTCTTGCTTAACGAGCATATTGTTACGACTACAATGGGCTGCCTATAGCGGACACCTATCGACATAACCCATATCACTGCAATGATGGCTGCTATATGTTTCAAATCTCCAAATATAGAGAAATCCCAGGATTAAAACACTAATGGGCTAATGTTATAATTTTTACAACTACATAACCTATTTAAGGAACATAGATAAAACTCTTCTGCCATATCAATTCAACGTGGGTATGCTTCTTCCATACCCTGAAATACAACAAGCGAACCCCCATTACGCGTATCCCAGTTTGTGCTTACCTCTATAAGTGGCCATACAACTGTCAAATAAATCGTTCACAGCCAGCAGTATGTATTACGTATTAAAAAAAGCTCCATTACAATAATATATATTTTATTTCCTTTGAATCCGAGGATACGTATGGGTAAAAACTGCCAACTTGAAGTACTCCCTCCTCATAAATCGCTGGAACTATTTCTTTCACGTAATCATGACACACTTTTGCTTTTAGGCACAGATAGTGCGTTTCAGGAACAAAAGCCTTCCGCAATCGCAACTCAGAGGAATATGGACTGCCCGAATGAGCGGTGCTCTAAAAATATATTTGATATTTCTCCTAAAGGTTTGTTTTTCATATACTAAATTACAATAAGTTACACTTAGAGATTCTTTTATTGGTAGAAAAGACCTATCTCCCCAAGTTCTAGGTCTCGCGATTGTTTTTGTTGTTCAGTATGCCACAATTGCAGGAAAAGCGCCACAATCTCAAGGCAAATGGAACTAAATTCATACAGCTTTATCAGATGTAATACAATATGAATGTCAGGTCAACCAAATGGTCTTTGAGTGACGTCAAACAATAATACTCTACAATTATATTGTTCAAATTTTAAAAAACCAATTGAACAGCAAAATATCCGTCAAGTATATATAAATATAGTTAGCAAATAAATTCAAGTTGAAGACATGGTCCAAAGCCGTCTCATCTGTTGTAAAACTGATGACTGAAAAATGAAGCTGAACTTAAACAAATATTATTATTTTTTTTAAATTTTAAAGAGATCTATAGATTATTAAAATAAAGTTTCTATTGTGTGTAATGGAATGTGTTTTTCTTCTTCAGATGTAAATGTTTGTCGATCTAGCAAATCACGACAAGCTAATTTAGGACCATCTCTATTTTCATTTGACAATAACTCTAGTAAGTTTCCTTTGTATATATTTCTTATATTACTATAATAACAACCGCAGGAATGAATTGAGATAATAATGGCGATGGTGGTGGTACATAAGTAATGAGTTAAAATGTTCCTTAATGAAAAAAATTCATACATATATAATAGTTCCATTTTTTTCAGTCATATAAACCAAAGCCACTTAAAACTTTAAAAAATACGGGGGAACATGAAAAGTTCTCCAACCCCACTTAGCGTCGTCGATTTGTCAACCCTATATTTTCATTCTGACAAATTCTGGTGCCGAGCCCCCATGTTTATGACGTCATTCCACCTGTCATATGACGTAATAACACGAGATCGGGCAATGGATAACATTGCGTTTGTCCCATGCGAATTGTAACCGTGGTTAGCGGCTTACGAGTCACGCGGGGAGCTTTAGCTTACGGTTTTGCGTAATACGTAAATCCACATGGGTATTGTTCTATTTTGTATGATAGCGCATCACGATGATTATATGTAATTGATTCATGTGTAGGTTATGGTGATGGGATTTTGTTTATTAATTTGCTTCTATGCTATCACGCGGTTTAACTCGAGTTTTTCAGATCCATATCTCGCGGCTAACAAATATAAAAAACGGAATTTGTAGAGACAAACTAAGAATAAAATTCTGACCGTAGATTTTATGCTCAGAATCATTTGTTTTTGTTATGGAGGATAGAGGCAAGGAGTACTATCTCTGTGTTAAAAAGGTGTCCGTCAAAACGTGAATAATAAGGGTTGTACTATCAGGCAGCAGGTGCCTGACGCTGGTTTTCAACTGCACCTTAGGACGGACGGATGTTGCACTGTTACATATATGTGTGTGTGCGTGTGTGTGTGTGTGTGTGTGTGTGTGCGTGTGCGTGCGTGCGTGTGTGTAGTGTGTAGTGTGAATAATAATAAATTACATACATACGATTAATATATACATAATAATAATTAATACTTAGCAAATAAGAAACAAATATTGAGGGGATACCGATAAAATAAATTTTAATTATACATGATATATATGAAATGCATAATACATATTACAAACAGAATAGTATTGTAGAGGCGGAAGGCAAAATTATAATATATAAGATAGATTGACATTGACGTGTTTTAGTTTCCGTTGCTCATCTAAGAGGTAGTTTTAACTAACAGGTAACTACTGGCTAGCGCTTTTTTTTTGGAGCTTGACCCAGCTAAACAGCCGCAGATGGCTGTTTCAGCGATACCGGACTTTGGGGGCTTCCCGACTCCTTAGGAGCGGTGGCGTTCAGCCCGGAAGCAGCGCGCTCGAGGAGGCACCTCCTGTAAGGTTCGACCTCGGCTCGATCGCTGCGGGGGATTGACTCTATATAGGATTAAGCCGTAAAAGGCTGAATGAGCTAAGCCAACAAGCTGAAGTGTTTCTACAACGGGGACTCGTTATCGACTCCGCCGGCGGAGCCGATCCTAGTCTATCTTTACTACCGCTTCGCAACGTGTTATAGCTGGAGGAGAAGAAGCGGCGGAAGAAACTCTCCAGTAACATGCCTAAGCTAATCGTGTTTGGCTTGTGTCTGTAATGAGTGGGTGTGATTGGTGGGTGCACGTATTAATGGTTGATCTATCTCGCTCAGACATCATCGGTCCCGCTCACACATTGTGCTATATATTGTACTAGCTGTATAACCTTTTAATATTTATACTTGAGTGACATTTTCTAAAATAAATTAGGTCACTTCAGTTCACATCAGCACTCAATAGTGAATACTACTATCTGCCATCTGAAGTATTGTTTAACCTTTACCTCTCGCTGCTACAGCTCTAAACTTCAAACAATATGCTATTTAACAATACCTTCTCGCTCCCCTTTATTATTATTTTTTATTCTATCCCTCCTGTGCCCTGTATCCCGTCCTAAAGCTGGAAACGCGTTGGCTTCAGCCCTAGTGTTGCAAATATCCATATGCGCCGATAACCACTTCCAATAGGTGGGTCGTCTGCCTGATTGCTAGTTTCGCATAAAATAGATAGATAGATAACACTTTATTACACACCAATACAAACATGAACTTAAGACTAAAATTATAACTAGTAATGTACAAAAGGCGGTCTTATCGCTAAAAAGCGATCTCTTCCAGACAACCCCAGGAATAAATTGAGATGATATTGGCGATGATGGTATACGTAACATATAGTACGAACTACTTAAATTTCAATAATAAATACATAAATTATATATATATATATATATATATATATATATATACATGCAGAAATTTTATATAGTACATAGATATATACTTAATATACATATCTACAAAATTTATAAATGTTTATAAATGAATTTAAATGTCATATTCCAACGACAGGTAGTATTTTTGATCATAGTTTTAAATATCGCTAGCGATTTTGCTTGTCTGATAGTAACAGGAAGCGCGTTCCAAAGCTGTATAGCTTTAACAGTAAAATAATTGTTGTAAAAAGTTGAGTTATGTGCAGGAGTGTTCAATTTAAGTTTAGTTGACGGACGTAAATTATAAGAGCACGAAAGAAATTCAAAACATTGTTTAAGGTAATCAGGAGTACTAGGGACAAATAAAATACTATAGAGAAAAGCAAGGATGTGAGTATTCCGGCGAAATAGAATTGGCTACTACTTGAGTTAAAATATTACAATATTTAAAAAAAAAATTCAGTATAAAAACTTGATGTTATATCTCTTGCACGGAAGAATGCTTTCAACAGCTTGACATAGAATTTACGCGGTTCATTTTTTATAAGCTTCCATTTAGGTTGCATGTTCTGATATCGTGTCAATCACTTTGTCCCTTATTCCATCATTGACCTACTTGGATTGTTTAGATTTTTAAACCATATGATATTAATTTTGCTAAACATTACTTTGATCTAAATGAACAAAGTATTAACGAAAAAAAAATTTTTATTGCATGAGTTCAGCAGACAGGCAGACGGCCCACCTGATGGAAAGCGGTTATCATCGTCTATGGACATTTGAAACACCAAAGGTGCTGAAAAAGGCGCTGCTACTCTCTTAGGGGAGGCTGGAACCTGGCCACTAATGCCGCGGAACACAACTCAAGGTTGTTATAACGGCATACTTTAAACCAGGGTTGGTAGCTATCCAGACGGGCAAATACCCTATCATCTGGCTGTGGGTTGTTTTGTCGCCTCTGATGACAGGCCGCCCGGCTGCAGTAAATTGTATTCATTCTCCGTTCCTGCACGGATAATATATATGTTTTTTTTTTATTGATATAATTATTTCTAATAACCATTCTCAATAAGTTATATTAAATATCATAATTTATATGATTACATCCACCACACTAAGTCTCAGAACTCAGACTAAAATTAATTATAGCATCATTTGTACTATTTTTAATTGCAGATAATAATACTTTGGAAAAAAGGAAACCATGTTCCAAAAGGAAACCATGTTCCAAAAGGAATGATAAAGCGTTGATGATTGATGAAAATAAAAAAAATAATGCGTCACATAACAACGTTACACCAAAAACTACAGCTGGTATTCAGATTGAAGAAGGTAATAACTATCTAATACATAAACCATCAGTTTACGTGACATTAAATTAGATAGTTACGATAAAATCTTATATAAACTTTGCTTTGGGTATCAGCTGTTAAGTTCTTTGATTGCCTGAGCAATAATAATAAAAGTATAGTACTTAGTTGGACACACGCTACCGCTGTATTTAATTTTACTAAATTTCATTACACCTGTAAAAGCCTATCCATAATTAAGGTTGCCAGATGTGTTCGAAAAAAAAACCGGACAAGCTGTTATTTTTTTTATTAACATATAAATTTACTGGAAACTAATTTTTCAGTTACTAAATTTGTACCGAATGATAAATTAAAGGTCAATCTACTTTTGCGCTTATTTAGCAGTCGATGCCACTGCTTTTAATAAAAATAATAATCGGTAGACAAAAAAAAAATAAGTTTTATTGCCTGCGATGTCATCTTTGAAATCAGTGCAACTAGCAATTATATTAAAGAAAACGCACAATTCACTTTTTACAGTATTTACGGCGAAATACGAACAGAGTTCGCCAGATAATGAACGAATTTGCTTTAAAACCGGATAATCTTTTGTCCGGTTTCCCAAAATCTTCTTGACCGGACAAACATAAAGAAAACCGGATTGTCTGGTCAAAAACCAGACATCTGACAACTCTATCCATAATACAAGATTTAGATTCTGGCACAAAAAGTTGTAGCAATGAATGCTTTTCGCATACAGTTGACATAATTTACAAGTAACTATAAACAAATTATGAGAATTAAGCTTTTAAATATTTTTCAGCTAATTTCAATGAATCTTCAAATATAATTGCTATATGCGAAGTCGAGATGGCCGATAATGAGACTGGTAGGTCGGTTGTTTTATTTTGTATGCCATTTTTTTTTAAGAATGTAGTAAACTTTTTCTTTAAAGTGGTTGTATAATTCCCGGCACGGATTTTCAGCTGTCAGCAAAATTGTAGGGGGAGCACTTTATGCATTAATCGTATCTAATGTGATGCAATTTACCGATATATCGGTAATATTATGTTTCGTCCCTTTACTCTTGTACGTAAGCCAAAGTGACCGAACAAGAAATGTGCCGGAGATTATAATTAGAAACTGCCATAAAAATATAATTGAACTAATAACTTTTGAAAATAAACAAATACAAGTTCGACTAAGATAGCCCAAGAAAAACAAGCCCCAAACAGAAACAAAAATAGCTCGGCGTTTATTAAATAAACTTTACCGAAACTTGCATTTAAGTTTGTGTTTACGAGGGTAGTAAACATGGTTCAGAAACTTGACACAAATATTATTCATGAAACAGGGAACCAGTTAATAAAAAAAAAAACAAAATGAGGTTCGGGACACGTGTCATTAAACATTCCTACAATTAATAATATCTCTGTACATATTAATTCTTATACTAGTCTTATGATAATAAGACAACCATTTCAGAAATGGACAGTACCTCGTTGATTAACCAAGTGACAAGCGCCATGCATGATATGCATTCTTGTTTTAATAAAGGTGCATCAAAAGACGCATGTACTGAAATGCTTATGAGTTTTAATACTGTAGGTATGTTAATCGCAGTCATTTCCTCTTTTGCAAAATATATATTTATAATATCAGATATTTATATATTTATAGAACGTACTCACTTTTCAAATATCGTTACGTAAGTACAATAGTTTCACATCCAAATTTTTATATAAAGTTTTCCTTCAATAAATTACTAAGATCCAGGTCCCAGGTCACAAGGATGAGATGCAGGTGCTTTAGCTACTAATTTACTATGACTTATATACCACAAATTGGCATGTAAATAATATAATGAACACTCCCTGCGAAACAAATTTTACCTTTTTTTTATTTTTTTTTTAAGGCGGGGGCAATGCATTTCGCACATACCGGGTCCTTTGCTAGGGATTAGACCGTTGTTGATCATGGAGGCTTTCCACTGAGGCAATCCAAACAATAATCAACCGGCTTGTGTGGAGACTCGACTAATCAATACCCCACTAAAACCACCCTCCTCCCATGTGCCCCGCGCTTATGGCAGGAAAGGCGTGAGATACAGAACGTAGTTACGCCCACACCGATCCTAGCGCACAAGTGCTTGAGAATGCCCCGGAAGAGGCAAACTCACTTCGTCAACAGGGGTGAAGACTCCTCTGCTCCCTAGATGCTAGAGGGCCCTTGCAGCGGTATTTCAGGGAGGGAGGTCATGCGCATACCTGCGCCTCCGGGCTCCCAACTGACGTCGGCGCCCGCGAGACGCATGCGCACTACCATCTCTCTCCCTATCTCGTTCCGGGACAAATTTTACCTAATCCATGTCTCGTTAACACTCAATTGTGTAATTATGTATACTGGTCGTTTTATCTATATTACGAGTTACATAACGTCTTATACAATACCATATCACAATATGAAAAATAATAAATATATTTATTACTATTACAGAAACCGTCGCTAAAACAAAGCGCAGCTGTGTAACTAATTCAGTAGGTACATTTACTTCGAGTACGGACATTACATTCTGCGTTATGTGCAGCACTAAAGGTATCTATTGTTTATTATAGCGAACCTAATATTCAAAGAGAATGGACGTAATTCGTAATGTTTTGCAAAGTCTTGTCCGTGACCGTTCCGCAATGATTAAAGACTAAAATCTTCGAATAGTGCGTTACTACACATGAGGATAGTTCCTCAAGGCATACGGTGTCGAGACAAAAGAACACAATATAATACACAGAAATTTCAAAAGATATTTCAGCGAACATTGGTAAACTTCTCATGCTCGTTAATCTTTGCGAGACCAAGATCGCTTGTTACGGGTTATTTGTTTGTATTACTCCGTCTGGACATTTGGCCAACTTTATGATCTAAGCTTCAAACCATACTTGTTGATTGAATTAAGATATTAAACTAATGCTTACTGTAACCATAGAAGAACAAAATACTTCTTCCATGCAATTACATATATAATTATAAATGTAAGTGAAGTGAGGTTATGGAAATGCGCCTTTGTTTAGCCAATAGATGGTCATTTTCCTATTCGCAGCATTGCTTGTGAATTCTTCTTAAAAATTAGTATACATGTTCCACAGAACAAAAAATACTTTATTCTAAATGAATTCTATAGCTGTTGCGGGATACGAAGATGACTCAGGAGAAGCTGTGGTAAAAGATATTGTTAATTTTATTACATTAACGCGTGTTTAAAATCAGGTATTCAAGTGACTCCAGTGCCGTCTAATAAGGAGAGAATTGCAACAAGTAATGAAACTACAAAAGAAATATGTAAAGACACATTACCAACATTTGTTACAAGTAAGATGACTATTGATTATAATTAGCTAATTTGTAAAGTTTATTACTTGAGCACGTTTTTTACAACACACTCTACGATGTATTTACAATATCAGACAGTGTTGCTAATGGCAATGTGTGATCGATGATCAATCAAATGGATTGTGCGCTCGATTCTTAATCTTCTTGCTATAGATACATAAATATTTTGCATATATCTGCGCACTGTCGCACCCTTTTTGGTTGTGAACAGACGTCTGCCCATGTTCCTAGAGGAAATGACACCGTTATTCCATCGATGTAGCATATCCTATGGATACCCCACTGTTTGAGGACGGGACGTGTGATAGAATCGGGATCGTAGCAACTACACGTTTTCCACTAAAACCGCCCCATTGTTCCTATAATCGTTCAAGTTAGGGGCGCGGAATAAGAGGTGAGACGATTTCTCGATCCGGCAGATGCGATCCCATCCAAATCAACTTATAGTGGGCAGGTCTCTCCATGTGTGGGGATCTCCCTTCTCACACCTGGATTCTCTCTAGAAGAGGGGCTATTCTAATTGCTTATGAATATAATATAAATGTTATTCATATCCAACTCATATTTATACACCCATAATTTTTATATCAGGTCTGGCGTTCTCTCGTAAAGTACCGAAGCGAGTGATATCCGTTCAAACTCCAACAAATACTTGTAATTTATGCTGTACAGGTATGTTTAAATTTTAATCACTATTTTATAGTATACTAATCCTAGTATACTATAAAATAGTGATTAAAATTTGTGTTTTAAAATAGTGGAAAAAGTCGCGGGCATATCCATGCCCGCGACTTTTTCCACTCTTGACATGAAATTCCCGGGACACAAAGTACTACAGCATTTAAAAAACAATGTGAGCCATCGTTTTAGTGAAAACTGTGTCGGCATACCCTATTTTTTTATTCTTTTTTTTATTTTAATATTCCCGCAGGATTACAGGTATAAAGAGATATTACACATTTTATTACATATAATATGCTAGCAATTAGTGAGAAAATCACACTGGAATTAGTTTTTTTATATCAGGCCACTTAAAATCATTCGGAGAAATATTCCCAAGATAAAAATTAGCGCAGATTTGAAGTCTAATAATTTGCTGTTGATCAGCGAAAACCGCATCGAAATCGGCCCCGTAGTTTTTACGTGAATCCCGAACAAACAGCCAAAGAGAAAAAATGCATAATGTTCTCCATCCTTTATATAGTCTATTCCAGTTGTTTTTTTTAATAGCTTCAATGTACAGCACGGCATGTATAGAATTTTATAATATTATAGATTATTACGAATAAGCATTGAAGTTTTATTAACTTTCAGTGCCAAAACTTATATCAATTTCAACGGCTCGAATGATAACGCCGTCAGAAGATATGGTGAAGAAGAACGATATCCACACAGGTCTTCATTTGGATTTTCTTGACTATTTTAAGTATACTAATATATATAAATGTAAAGGTAGACCAAAAAAGAGATGGATGGATTGTGTGAAGGATGATATGATGATTTGTGGTATGACAGAGGATGTATGTCAGAGTAGAGGAATATGGAAGAAAAAGACATTATACCAACCCCAAATAATTGGGAGAAGATGAAAAAAAGACAGAGAATATCTTAATAAAAAATAATATTGCTAGAAAGTCGTTGCGGTATTCTGTTATATCAAAACGTGAGAGGAAAAGGGCTTGTGATTCCCCATGGAAATATAGGGTTTAGGGGCTTTTTAACTACATTTTGAAATTGGTGATTGCAATACCTAGTATTCATCTTTCATAGTACCATAGCTGTTAACACATGCGTACCACCAGTCTTAGTAGGTGAAGGGTGCGAGCGTCTAATCGAATAATAATCATTTATTTTCTTAAAATAGAAATAGTCAGCATTTTTTTTATTGTCCAAAGCTGGCAAACAGGCAGACAGCCCACCTGATGGAAAGTGGTCACCGCCGCCTATGGACGTTTGCAACACCAGAGCAACACCTAGCCAACGCGTCGCCGGCCTCGAAGAAATTTTATAACACCCTTCTTAAATAACCCTATGTCGTAGCACAGAGGGAAAACCGCGGTAGAAAGTTCCCTCCAAGTCGTTATTTTGGAAGCTTGGAGGGAATTTCCTGCCTGAATTAAATTATTGACAAATTATAAGTATAAATAGATGTAAATACAAAATTACACTTATAATAAATTATTTTCATATAAAACAGCAGGGGCTAAAATACTTATACTAAGATTATAATCTTACTTTTAAAATATCATGACAAATATATTTTAATAACTGTTAAAGTGATGACGTCAGAACTTGTTAATCTTATACGAAATCTAGGCAGCCTCAGCATTTTATAAGATAAAGTGTCTCACGTTACGCGACTGTCAACTACTCTATTGGTTTTTTTTTTTAATTTATGCAGTAGGTTATTGGCTAATATAAAATAAAAATTCTAATGGCATTACCGTAAAAAAGTTTTACTTTATGTATAATGCATAGAGATATCAGCCCGTCCGATCACCGTGGCCAGTGGGGATTGCATGACCTCGCCATCGCTCAACACATGCACGTGTAATTGTAGACCTGATGTCAGCTCGTGTAGTGAGTATGGTTCTTATGTAAATATTTCAGCATTTCATTTTATATTAAACTAAAATACACATACTCAAGTACACACTAAAACCAATATAAGAAACACACTGCCCTCTATTATTTTATTGTTACAAACTATTTATGGTGAAGTGTATATGTATTTATAAAAAAAACACTATTACACCATACGATTAGCATGTAATTATAATAATCACAAAATAATGTCTATAAAACGTAAATTTGAATGAAATCAACAACACTGAAAGCCAATAACAATTAATATTTAGTTCATAATATACATATTTTTTACTCGTGCATTAGATAATATTATAAAACATATTTCAATTATTATTTTCCTCCAAATTAACGAAATAACATGATTTTTTATTGATTCTATTATGTCGTATTAATCTACGACGAAGTTCCAAAAACAGTTACGTTCTAAGGCGTCTTATTTTTAATTTTAGTGTTGCTACCAAAGGTTTGTTGTAGTTCATTAACTCAATTCAGTTTAAAAAAAAACTATATAAATATTTATTCCAAAGCCTTAAATTATCTATGTACTTATACAAAAAAATACTACATAATTGTACATATGTGTATTGAAAACAAAAACGATTAAAGAAACATATATTATTATGCGGATGAACTCATAAAAAATTTAATAGATTAATTGTGGTGCGTGATCAATGCATGCGGTACGCGAAAATCAATGTTAGACAAAATTTTCGGCACTCCATATCGATTTTGTGAAGTAAATCAAACGATTACAAGGTCGTATAATTTTAAATCGATTACTCTTAATAATCGGTTAACTTCGTTAACGATCTAAAGGTTTCAATCCCTAAATATGTTGTAATGAGAACTGTCAAATCGGGCTTTTTATATTATGATTATTATAATTTTTATAAGCCATCGAGTGAGACACTGGTGACCTGTAATACAAGTTTGCAATAGGCGCCAGTTTCACAAAATAGTTCTTTAATTTCTGTTTACATATAGTAGATACAAGTTTATTAATTATTTTGAGGCACAAATACTCCGACTTGCGATTTTGCTAAATTTGTATCACAGACTGAATTAGAAGCTTTTCCTGCTGAACGTATGTTTGCAATATCAATTTTAATTAGACGATCTTTATAGTCAAAAACCCGAATTCGATTAATAATAGAGTAAAACCGCAATAAAACTTTATTACTCTTTGCTCTGATCTGGACGTTATCAATAACCATAATAAGTGTAATCCATAACCAAATGCAACTTAATAAAGAACTAAACTTTTCAAAATAGTATTTTGTTTGATGTTCAACTTTTATTTTTTGCGAATAACTTGGTGAAAAACAACAATATAAATTAGCTGACAACTTATCTTGAATCTTGAAAGCTACTTATTTTAAGCACTTTTTAAGATAATCAGTGGGGATGCACACAGGATAATTTTGATTCTGGAATATGGGATAATTAAATATATTCGTATGTAGTAAACCCACGTATAAATTTAGTAATAAATGTATTCAAGGTCCTCTATATTATTTTAGAAGTAAATGTAGGAAAACCAGGAATATCAACAACTACATTCACCAACATTAATAGTATGAAATTGGGATCTAAAACCATCAGTCAATGCACGTCTGGTACACAAGCGAATATCTCTTTGAAAAGTGGAAAAACTGAATCGTACAGTCAACGCATAGAACGTATTTTTGAAAACAACGGTAAGAAAAGTACAGATATTAAAATATCACGTCAAAGTAACAATAACTTTCCTTGGAACCCGATAGCATGTTGCTAATTACTCTCCATCAGGTGGGTCGTCAAACTATCTGTAATAAATCGTGTTTGTATCAAATATAAAAAATCGTAAAGAAATTGTGTTTTATTTAATATTAGGATATGCCCGCGACTTTGTCCACCCTTGACTTGAAATTTCCGCGGGATTCCCGGGACACGAAATATCGCAGCATTGGAAAAATAATGTAAGCCATCGTTTTAGTGTAAACAGTGTCGAAATAAGCTAATTTTTACGGACCCCAACAACTACAAACCGCTCCCGGGAAAATTCCCGTGGGAATCCCGGGATTAAAAAATATCACACATTTTATTTTACATTAAATTTGCTATCGATCCGAAAAAAATTAAATTAGAATTCGATTTTTTTTAAATCTAGCTATTTTAAATCATTCCCAGAAAAAAAATCCGTGGGATTCCCAGGATAAAAAGCACAGATTGTAAGTCTAAGAATTTTCTGTCAACCAGCGAAATCGGCCCAGTAGTTTTTTGTGAACCCCGAACAAACAGACTGGAAATCTAAAAAATTTACATCGTGTTTTCCATCTTTATAGTCTATTCCAGTTGTTTTTTTTAAATAGTGTCAATCTACAGACACGGCATGTTTAGAATTTTGTAATATTAGATAAGCCGTGAAAATAAGTTTGTTTATTTTCTCTTCATAGTCCTGAATATGAACTGTTGTCTATGAAATTTCGGCTATAGGTATTCAAAGAGCGGTGATATATAAAGGCGGCGGTATGGGAGCGGCACAATGTTCGCATAGAAAAGCAGCGCGCTGGTGGCGCGGTAGCTTTGTGATAAGTGCAATCGCGTCCCAAAGTCAGAGGGCGCGGGTTCGAATCCTCGCCGTGAAGTATGCACCCGTTAGGCACATTTCTGATCTAATGTGGACAACTGGATATTGCTACAATTATCACGTGTTAACGGTGAAGGAAAACATCGTGATGAAACCTGCACATCGAGATAACCGATGTATCAAACCCGCCAATTCGCATTGGACAAGCGTGGCGGGTACACTGTCTGTTCCCCTATAAATAGGAGTCCTGTGCCCAGCAGTGGGACGTTTATGAGCTATTATTATTAAATAACTGAGTTTCATAAACGAGGCCGTAGACAGATATTTTAAAATAAAAAAAAAGCATCTACTTATATACATTTTAAAAAGAAACGAGTGATTCAGACATGTCTCTCTTCTATGTCACTACGTACACAAATGCGAAATCTCACATACCATTAACTTAAATGGCTACAAAGCGACTTTCGTTGTGCTAATCTTCGAAAATTGCGCATTTTACGCTTCCTCGATTACCAGTAAAGGCATGTAAAGAGTAGCAATATTTTGATGTCGAAAAATATTTATTGTTAAGGTGCGTTTAGACAAATGTAAAGTTTTGGCTGGGCGAGTTGGATTGCATTAATATATATATATATATATATATATATATATATATATATATATATATATATATATAACTACTTGACCACACTGACTGACTGATATATAATCAACGCAAAGCCCAA
Organism: Dendrolimus houi; assembly: GCA_039645545.1. Classification (NCBI taxonomy): domain Eukaryota; kingdom Metazoa; phylum Arthropoda; class Insecta; order Lepidoptera; family Lasiocampidae; genus Dendrolimus; species Dendrolimus houi. Next base: position 19,999,644 of record CM077124.1, read on the forward strand.
ACTACTGGGGCTAGGAGTGTGCAAATATGCATGCGGGTTCTTTCTATACAGCATATGCGCACTAGGAAAGGATATTTGAAAATTCAACTCATAAGCGAAAAAAGTGATGAAAGTTTGGAAGAAAATCCATCATTTTCAAAGTAAGAAGCATGAAATTTATAAAACGTGCTTCTGGTTAGAGATAACTGTACACCTTTATCGGCGTTTTTGGTATTTCACTCCCTAAGGTAGTTAAAAAGCTGTAGAAAGTTTGCTCACAGTATGACTGCCTTTAATGTACGCAAGCGAAGCCGCGACCAACAGCTAGTCTTATCGTAAAAGGTAAAAAATATGCTTGAAATTAAACTACAAAGATCTAGCTTATTTATGTCCAAGGTCAGCACTTTGGATACTTATTATCCTCATAAATAACGTCGTTTTCGTGGAGTAAACGACATCTAAAAAGATCTCAAATAGGAATCTGGTAACAAATACCTCATCATGGCAAGGTGAATAAAATTTCGCTGGTGCTGCTAATATTAATGATATTGCAAATAATAAAAAGTTAATAAGATATTATGAAAAAAACATAAATTTCAATAAATAATAATATTCCAGAAATTGAGTCAAATTGTTCGACACCGATAGGCCGAAGTAGGCTTATAAATGTGTACACGATGAGCGGCGCAGCCAGCGAAGCAGCTACGCAAACGAGTCGAAGATTCAAAGATATGGGTAAGTAAACTTTTAATTTTGAATTCGGCTTGTGATACCATCTCCACCATCATTATCATCCTAGCCTTAGATTCCGCTTATATCAAGAGCAACTACTTTGGAACCCTGTGTATCCGCTTTATTACTCTTTTTCTTTGTGTATTGATAGGTCTTGGCTACCCTAATTGTACGATTATAGTTAGCACGCATAGTTCCTATTAGGAAGTTGAGAAAGCGTTTCTTGGATATACCACTTTAAAATGGTGAAGGCAACATGGCAAGATTCATTCATTGGTTACCCACATAATTTGCTGGTTTCTGTGATACGTAAACATTAGCAGCATAAACGATTCTATATCAACCGTGTTTGTATCTCCTCCAAAACCTTGAGAATTAATCGATTGTCAGGAAATTTGAAGTATTTGTAAGTATATATGTCGCAGGGATATAACGAAAACCGGGACTTGACCAAATTCCTAATGGAAAATTATCAATTCATGCGAGATGTTACATTCAAAACCCTGTGGGTGATTTCCCTGAAGTAAGTTAGTGACTGTTTTAGTGAATGATGAAATAGTTTTGTATCACTACTCTGTGGGGCGATATTCCTAAAAATTTTACTTGATTTGATTAAATCCCTTTATTTAGTAAGCCATGCATTAGCAAATGTAGAGTATGTGACGCAGCGACGTGTTAGTCCGCGGTGATACTGCTGTACGGCAGCGGCCGGTAAGTGTCACAACCGACTTCTAACCATCATTTAAATAGTAATCAATGAATAAATGGTAACTAGTCTGTTATGGTCGGAAGCTAACTTAAACTGAGTCACTGTTCTGGTCACTGGTCGCGATCTTCGATCGTCTTTTACGACTTCTGCGCTACTGTTGTCACGTCAGAAGCGCGACGCTGACTGACATAGTCGCCGGAGTGGAATGGTGAGGTAAAGGGAAGTGGAAACAAGTAAACAAAATATAATAAAATAAAACATTCTGTGCAAAAGCTGTGCGGGTCCTGACTTGATTATATCATCATTTCACTAAAACGGTTCAGTAGATCATCAACATCTCACGTGAATTGATCACCTGACTTAGGGATTTGATCAAATCCCGGTTTTCATCATTTCTCTGCCGCATATATACTTGTGTTAACAGGGAAGAACATAGGATATTTATGATTCTAAAAATATTTACGCTCCCGCGGCATGTGGCTCCAATGCGCGTATGTATATGTATTCTAATATGTATTGATGTACGATGTAAAGTTGTAAACGATATCGTTATATCTTTTGCTTAATTTTATAAATATGTAATTATTACACTTATGCTTATTTACGTCCCTGTATATTAAGAAAATGTTGTCCTAAGAAAGAACTTTATCCGTGCAGGAACGGAGAAAGAATACAATTTGCTGCGGCCGGGCGGCTTCTCATAAGAGGCAACAAAACAATCCACAGCCAGGTCGTAGGTATTTACCCGTCTGGATACCTACCACCCCTGGTCTAGAGTATGCCGCCATAACAACCTTGAGTTGTGTTCCTGCCGGCATTAGTAGCCAGGTTTCAGTCTCCCTTAAGAGAGCAGCAGCGCATTTGTAACGCCTTTGGTGTTGCAATTGGCCATAGGCGATGGTAATCGCTTTGCATCAGATGGGCCGTCTGCTTGTCTGCTAAACTCATTCAATAATAAAAAAAAGAACTAAAACGGAGCTAATAATACACGTAACTCTGAAAAAACAAGAGTAATGAACCTTAAGAAAATAGGCAATGAGGCAACAGAAAAGTTTACGACGCTGTACGCCTGGTGATTTCTCACCCTTTATCCATCGACTACAATTGCGCGTAATGGAATGGAAGCGACGATATTGTGATAGCAACGCTCTTTACGAGTGTTTCGCATTCCGCAATTTAAATATCGACATAGACATTAATCTTCTTTCCGAAAGTGCAATGGAGAGCTTCTACTAATCTAGCAGAAGTAATACTTGTCTATTGTAATTCTCAACGCTATTTAATCGACTTCCAAAAGTAGGAGATTCTCAATTCGATGTTATGGTTTTTTTTTTATCATAAACAGGTACGAGTTTGTATGTTTTGTATGTTTGTCATGCGATTTCTCCGCCAATTGTGGACCGACATTATTATTTTTTTATTCAAAAGAATAAAGAAAAAATATATACTCTTGATGTAGCCCCATGGTCACTAAGTCAGGATTTGATGAATCTATACCAGAGAAATCGAGAGCAACCCTTGTTGAAGAGCGCCAAGCGCCTACTACACTCTTGGAAAGGCAAAACTTGTATACGCATGCCAGTAATATAATTTCTACAGGCGCTTAAAATATTGATTCTAAAGCTATTCAAGAAACTAAAATGTAGATTTTTTAACAAAAACAAAACCGACTTCAAACTAAAAAGCAAAAAATTAAATTTTCTACAGCATCTTGATGTCGGTGCTAAGTAAATATAAAAAACAACAACAACATTGCAATCTATCAATTCAATTAATTTATTTTTTGATTTTTATTTTAAAGCTTATTTTGCTTTTGTTCTAAAAAAATATTCAGAAACGCTTTCGAGTATGGTGCCGAAAGAATGGAAAAGTGCATCAGTGTCCGTGTCAAGCCGTCTTCCTGTCGAATCAATTAAAGTCCCTATAGATGTCGCTACGGATGGATCTATTTTTGAAAATGGTAAAGAATTAAGATTAATATACAAGTTGTCAGAACTTTTTAGCGATAATATGATAGATACATTTCTGCGAGTCTCCTATACATTATTATGTTACACCTACATTAGCAAAACTAGTTACTAACGATAGATCCTCCGAAATGTTTAATAGTAGTGCATGTGGGAGGCTGCATAATCTGAGGTTGAGGTTGAGTAGAGTAATAGGAACCCTCAGAATACTAATTTTTTGTTAAATTTCATCCATAGCCTACTAATTTTTTTAGAAAAAAAAACTGTTACAGACAGACGTATCCTTGAACATGGCGAATTTATAAGAGTTCTGTTTTGTCATTTATCTATGGAAGCGTAACAAGAAGACCATGTTTAGTTTCGATGAACTTTTAAGATAAATATTTCGAAGAATAGTCGTGTATTCTATTGACTTTAATCCTTAATTGATATATGAGTAATGAATGCCAATACAAACAATAGGTACTTCTATTTTATTAGTAGTTTATTTTTGTATTTTAGATCGTACTGTCAATTGCGGTTGTGCAGAATTTGGCACTGATTTCGGAATAAACACAGAAATCATCAGCCCTCTCAGTAAGCAGTTTAGTTTCTACAACATGAAATTGAATTACAAATGCTATACAACTTTTTCACAATCAATCCCATGAATCCTTGGCGACATTTTTGATGTCTCGTGCTCTAAAAAGTAAATAAAAATTAATAATACCATACTTCAAAATTTTGCTGGTGCCCGCATAGGCTTCCCGTTTTCATCTTCAATTGAAATGATGAATATTAATATTGTAGTAATTGTAATATTTATTTAAGATTGTTCAATCAATACACATGCTAAAATTATTAAAATTCGATGTTATTTTGGTTTTACTGCTATAAATATGACTATCCAAACAAAATATTAGCATTATGTACAAATATGTTACAAGAAATATATTATCCCTTTTCATTGAAACAAAACCCATACATAAAAATATCCTTTTGATTTGAATTTCATTTGTGGAACAGATTTGGAATGTCTCACACAGACCTCCGCGTCGTATCTTCGAAAAGTCAATCCGACCAATGAATTTACTCCGGCGAATTGCACATTGGCGTGTCAAAGGCATTTGAGTAAGATTCGCGGTATATTTTCCCGTTTTATGACGATATACACTGACTAACAGAATCCTCGAATGCTTTATTAATTAATTTTCAGTCCCTAAAGATCTATATGCAAATGATTTCAATTCATTCAAATAATTGATAATGATACATAAAGTAGAAAGTGGTTTTGCGTGACACATTGGCACACAAGATAAAAATGGCACCGACAGTACAGTACATGTAATTAAGCTTTTTATAAATAGGACAATTTAGCTGCTTTATAATAGTATGATGACACTTATTGACATATATAAGCTCATTGGTAGTATTTTAATATTATAAAAAGTTGTTTTTTCTTAAAACTGGTTTTCAGGTGAAATAAATCAGAGACTTTTGTCGCTAACGCGACTGATAAGTCAGAGGAAGTCCAATTCACAAATTTACTCAAACTGTCATCCGATTACTGAGAACGCGTTGTCTAGTAATTTGAATGCAGCTAAATGGCTAAAGAGATGTGCGTCTATTGAAAAAGGTAAATTTACAACCCTTGTTATTAATTCTAAAGGATGATTCTTCGAGAATACCAATTATAAAACTATCTTTGTCCTTAAAATTAACCTTCAAGATTAATAAAAATGTTTAAATGTATGTCACCTAAAAATAGTAAGAATTTACTTACACGACATTTTATGTTATCCAGTAGCATTACCTACACCACCAACTTTAGAGGATCTAACAAAGTCTTCAGTATTCGCGTCCTTTTATGCAAAATTACCAGGAGAACTAAAGAAACAATTGGAAATGCTTAGTTCTGAATATCATTCTAATAAACTGCACGATGTAAATTACGGTAAATCAAAATTACATACCAATGCTATTTTACATTATGTACTTGCAAAAGAGAGGGAAATTATCATTAAATTTAAAAAAAAAACAGTTTTAGAAGCTGCTCCTGCAGTGACCTTGTCGAGAGATAGTTTGGCAGATGTACTACCAAGTCAAAAGCTACCTGAAAACCCGAATGATAAGGCTATTTGTGGTATGTAATTATGTTTTTTTATAATAATTACAAATTTACTAATCTTTTTTTTGATATTGCAGATGAAGTTGCTAAGAAAGATGTTACTGAAACTATTTTGCAAGTTAGTCCGGAGAATTGTGATGCAGGTAAGATCATTTCGTAACGTATATAAAATTATAAAATCGTAAATAATTGACATATAACTTATTAAAACTAGCTGGGTAAATTAAAATTCCATAGAAAACATAGTTATATTTATTTTTACGATCACTACTTTTGCAATTGAGAAGTACATTCCTAATTGCATGAATAATAATTGTTATTTCCTTAATTTCTTGCGACTAATTACATTAATTTGCGGTGTTATTGCTTAAGGCGACAAGTAATTTTCATAATATTTTGAACAAAATTTGATTATTTTTTTTCCTAGCGCCACCCTACCCAAAATCAAGTTCAAAATTGAGCATAACATTAAAGATGGATAACTTTCAAAGCAAATGCACAATCAGCGTTTCAATTAAAAAACGAAAAACAAAACAACATAGGTATAAGCTTGTTATATCTTTGTTGATTTTAAACCTAAATATATTTAATATTGAAAATTCATTTCCATTGCAGCAACAGTAACTGACTGCGCTCTAAATTATACGACGAAATCTGTATATGCCGTTACATCTAGAATAATATTGCCATCACCGAAATCTTGTTGTCAATGTAATGAGTACAAGAAACCATGTATCGGTATGTCATTTTCAATTATGTCTTTCTCTGTTACAATAGTTCCTGTATTTATCGGGTGTGGTGTAGTTGTAACACGCATTTTGAGATATAAAGTGAATTTTGGGTGGTTATAAAAAAAAATAACCACGAAGGCTTCTAACCTATATTAAAAAATTGAAATGTGTGCTGGGACACATAGTAAAACTGAAACTTCAATGGATAAGTTGAAAAACAAGTCGCAACGGACAACATATTTTTAATATGTTTAAAATAAAAATATTTCAATAATAAAATATTTTAACAAAATTATGTTAATAATATATATATATAACTTACACACCACGGAGAATACCTCCGCCGCTTCCGCCTCTCATCACGCGATATACCTTTTACCCCCTACACGCGGCCGTAACGCTTTTTCGTGACGGAAAAATTCCTAATACCCCCCGTATATATAAGTTTCACTTCAAAAAGTTCCGATCTGTTCATAATAAATAAATGCGCCCTATAACTATAACCCACCTATTTATTCTTTATTTAAAAAAAAAACAAAATAATAACCCACACATTTTAGCCCTCGTAAACGTCAAATTCATCTTATCCACTGCCCGTTTCTCGAGATGGAGTTATCCTATGTTCATTCCTATGATTAAAAAATAAATTGGTTTAGAAAAAAAAGGAACTGAGTTTAAATGTATTAATTATCAAAGAATCGATTTAAGCAGTTAAATTACAAAATTTACCTATACGGGTCTGTAAACTAGAAACCCACTATGTTATAATAAGCGATTCAAATAACAGGCATTTTTTAGAATGTCTCTATGTCTACGACAAACCTCGTTGTGTAATTCACAAACAACAAACTGATGCTACAGTCCAAAAGGAGCCGTCGTCACATGACATTCGTAAGAAATATTTTTCTTATTCATGGTAGTATTTATTACACGATATAACATTTTTAACAAAAATATATATATTCATGGTAGTTACCTATTATGTAGAAAAAAAACATAAAATTATATTTCCTTTAATGTATTGTTGTATACCTTTTAAAGTTGTTTTGAAGTAATAATAAATTCTTGTGATTCCTTTTATATTGTTTTATTATATAAAAAATGTTATTTATTATTATACCATAATGATGTTATTTATTAATTTAACTGATTTTGAAATAAGGAACGTGACTATTCTTTCAAACGTTGATGCAGAATAGATATATGTTTCACTACTTAAGTACCTACTAATAATTACCTTGAAAGGTAAATGATATTTTTTCATTTCCAGAATCAAAAATTAGATCTCATGGCCGCTTCGATTCTAATGTAAAACTGGTTGTATCAGGAACACCTCACCATTTTAATCAAAGAAATGAATATTCTGAAGTTTTGCCACCAAAAGGTAAAACTAGTTTCCTGTATTCAAATGTAACAAACAACAGTTTGTATTTATATAATATAGTTACATTTTTATTTAGTGTACAAAGCGCTCTATGAAGCAACAAGATTAGTTTTTAAGGTAGGCTCAGAAGACCAACGTTATAAGAACATTATCACAAACTCTTGCGCAGTGGGTACAGGTCAGTTACAAACGTTTAAAATACTATTTATTGCAATCTTCATTTTAATTAATTGAAGACATCACAAGATGAAGAGGTCATGATACAATTAGTAAATTGGGAGAAAATCAGCAGCAACAATTAGTTTATTATCCTTTTGTGTTTGTACATAATTCCTTCATCATTATATATTTTCAAAACCAAGTTTGATTTGTTTTGAGCTTTAATATAGTTCGTATTTGTATGCACCTTATTCATTCGACGTAAAATATAAAGTATTAAAAACATTACGAACTCCTTTATCCGTTCGTGTCTTCAGTTCTAACCTACTAATCTCAAGTAGCACTGTTTACAGATTTCATACAAACATCAAAAATATGTTCAGCTTCAGTAGTATCATCTGAACTTAAATCTGAACAAACTAAACAAGATCAATGTACATCACCAGGTAATTAAATTATTTTCCAATACTATTCCAGAGTTAGATGTGCACCTAAGATCTTGTCGTAGATAATTTATAAATAATAGTAGGTACTGCATACGTATTACTACATTTTTACATCACGGCTTTTTATTCGGCGCCGCTCGCGTAATCTTCATAACACTAGTGCCTTTTTTAAAAAATAATCTGTTCATATTAACATGTTTATTAGAGGTGCTTTTCGCATGACCTTTCTTTGAAATTTCTATTATTTGATCATGGTCTGTACGTCATGCTCTACCGGCACCAACTCTACCATTCACAAGTCTACAATAAATTGGTTATAGAAGTAATTAAATCTAATTTTTATGTTTTGGGAAAAAAATACCTCGGGAAAAATTTAAATTAAGTTTTATTATAATTACTCTAATGTTATTTGTGTATCGCACACTCTGTACTCGAGACATATCAATAAGCGGGTGGATGACGCCACGCAAACTAGCTCCAACTGTCGCTTACAATTCATTGAACTTCCCCCCTGGTGACCAAGGTAATTTATCACATAAAGAAAGTATATAATGAAAAAATAGTTCTGTCAAAAGACAGAATAACGGGTAAATAGCTATTGTGCACGATTATAGAAAAAATACAAACTAGGATGAGGTATACAATTCCTGCGGCCGGGCAGCCTGCCGTAAGAGGCGGCAAAACAACCCACAGCCAGGTGGTAGGGCATTTACGCGGTTGGATGGCTGCCACTCGTGGTCTAGAGTATACAGCTATAAGAACCTTAAGTTGTGTTCCAGCATTAGTGATCAGGATCCAGTCGCCTATTCGAATTGTTGTCGAGATTGTTTCTAATGTCCATAGGCGATGATAACTACTGATGATGTCTGCTGAACTCCAATAGAAAAAAAACTAAGAGCCCGGCAAGCACCGCCTTCTCAAATAGTGAACCTCACATGGTCAACGAGTAAACGGATCCACGAATTGCCGAGTAGTCTGTCGGCGATGGGTACTAGGGGGGCTAAAGGATGTTTTGGGCAAACCGCCATATGCGCCTGCTTTCGAAATCGTTATCCGTGCAGGAACAGAGAAAGAATACAATTTCCTGCGGCCGGGCGGCCTGTCGTAAGAAGCGACAAAACAACCCATAGCCAGGTTGTAGAGCGTTTGCCCGACTGTATGGCTACCACCCCTGATCTAAAGTATGTCGCCATAACAACCTTGAGTTGTGTTCCGGCATTAGTAACCAGGTTCCAGTCTCCCTTAAGAGAGCAGCAGCGCATTTGTAGCACCTTTGGTGTTGCAAATGTCCATAGGCGATAGTAACCGCTTTCCATCAAGTGGGCCTCTGTCTGTCTGCTGAACTCCTGCGATACAAAAAAACCGTAAAGAGGCAATTAAGGCTTTTTCGGTACTGATTTTTCAGGTGTTTGTGGGGATATCATAGTCGCGGTTGTTTTTCAGATCCATTATTATTTTATTGTGAATAAAATATAGCAGTATTTAAAAAAAAATCTAATTATTTATCTCTTCTATCTCTTTTATAAAGATGTAGATATTTATTATCCTATTTAGATAGAAATTGAAGGAGTAAAATGTATTTATGTCAATAATTTGGAGATGATTTAGTGATTTTTTTTCTGAACTTATAACATATATATATATAATAACTATAGAAAAAGTAATAAAAATCCTCGTTACGTCACATATCGTGAACCTACCTCACTTTCGACCTTTTGCTGCCACAGGGACCTTAAATAATAGCTAATAATATTAGCCGAAATTAAATGTTTGCAGTTCGCCCAAAATAATAATACTTTAAATTGTCTTTTAAAATCATGGTTATTAATATTTTTGGTCTTCTCAGGTCTAATAGTGCTGCTTGTTCTGTATGTATTCTTATATATTTTATGTTTGTACAGTTGGTATAATATTTATTGATGTTTTATTATATTGTCTTCACCGCCACTTTTAAGTCTTAATATTTACTTTACTTTAGGGAGTTGTCTGGAAGAGATTGCTTTAAGCGATATGGCCACCCTTTGTTCAACATTTATTGTACCTAGTTTATAAGAACATAGTTTTAATTTTTGGTGAACAATAGTGTTTTTATTCATTCATTCAATACTTATCACTTTATCAAAAAATAGCAGGTCTATTTTATATTCTTGAGATGACGAAGTAATTTTTCGCAGAAAGGATTAAAACATTCTCTTTAGTCTCCTAGGTCTATACAAATATCACTCTAAGCAGCGGATTGACAAATCGCCGAGTGGTTCGCTCGCTTTCATACACATTTACATTTTAAACACAGTATACTTAATACACATAAGATTTATTGTTGCAGATATTCTGGAGACGCATCTAGTAACCTCCTGCCGCTATTACAGCAACCTGTTGACTAAGAAATTAGGCCGCGTTCAAGAAAACTGTAAGCTTTTTCTAGTATTTTTTCTTACCGTGAAGCTGGAAAGCTGTCAGACGGTCTATCTTATGGAAAGTGGTCACCGTCGCCTAGTGATTTACATCACAGAAGTGAAGTCAACGCGTTGCTAGCCTTTAAGATGTATATATATAACTAGCTTCTGCCCGCGACTTCGTCCTCGTGGAATAGTTTTAAAAAAGTAAGTTAAAAAAACCCCCGATTTTGAAACATTCTTTGTTGGTGCTCCGCTCCTATTGGTCTTAACGTGATGATATAGCCTTCCTCGATAAATGGGCTATCTAACACTGAAAGAATTTTTCCAATCAGACCAGTAGTTCCTGAGATTAGCGCGTTCAAGCAAACAAACAAACTCTAACTTTATATATTACTAGCTGATGCCCGCGACTTCGTCCGTGTGATGCGGTTTTTTAACTATCCCATGGGAACTCTAATTTTTCGGGATCAAATGTATCCTATATGTTGACCAGGGATATAAGCTACCACCATACAAAATTTCATTTAAATCGTTCCAATCGTTTCGGAGATTAGCCAGTACAAACAGACAGATAAACAGAGAAACATAAAATTTGAAAAATCTAAATTAGTTATATTTCACTTCTTACATCCCCCTAACTCGGTTTTTAGCATTTTTTTTTCATTGTTCAGAAATTGGACCTCTACAGTTTTATTATATGTATATGTATATATATTATAAGATATCAGCCCATAAATGTCCCACTGCTGGGATTGGGCCTCCCATTTTAGGGGAAACGGACAGTATACCCACCACGCTCGTCTAAGGCGGCTTGGCAGGTTTGACACATCGGTTATCTCGATGTGCAGGTTGCATCACGATGTTTTCCTTCATCTTTGTTAGCACATAGTAATTGTAACAATATGCACATTAGGTCAGAAAACAGCCCAAGTAGTGCATGCGTTCCAGCCAGGATCGAACCCGCGCCCTTTTAGAGTTTGGGACGCGTGCGCTAGCCACTACGCTACCAAGACTTGATACGCCACCACGACGACACAGCGACGACTTTAAGATGAGATTGAATAAAATAAAGGAGATGAGATAGGAGAATAAAATAGGGGAGTGGAATAGGGAAGATAAGATAGTGAATGGGGAATTGGGCCAGCGGAATTCTCACTCATCGTACGAAACACAATTAGCTCAGGGCTAATCGTTTCACGCCGATATTCTTTGAGAACGTCGTATCACACCCATCGGGCCGGCCCTAAGAGCGTTAGGGGAAGCAGGGGTAATGCCGTTCACTTAAGGAAAACCTTTTGTATTTATTCTATAATAAGTTTATATTAAAAGTTGGACAAAGTAATACAACTGTTCATTTATTCAATAATCATTACTTTGACACGAAACGTATGACACTTTCCTTAATAATCGGTAACTAAGCAAAATATTAAGAAAGGCATTCTTGAGCGCTATTAGCCGACTAGGCGTAATACCGCTCTTATAAAAGCATATTGACGCCAGAACCTATGTGTATGATATAAACGATTATTTAAAATAATAGCAGTAACATTTAAAAATATATATATTAAAGTTACCAGCAAAAACGTTCCACCGACAATTTTGCTAGCGGGACCGAAAATAAACAGACGTATTTCTTTTTATCTTGCTGCTAGCGTATTTGTAAAACTAGTTACTGTTTGTTCTTGCATCACACCACCCACGCTTTAACTTGTATCCTGTAATCCAATGTATTGAGTTTGCCAAGTTATACATACTTGTGAATAGCATTGCCCAATGAGCACTATTACCCTTGTTTCCCCTAATCAAGATAGTGTTTGCAGTGTGGCTACGTCACGTCACATCAAAAAATTACAGATTATTTAGATTAGCGGAAAAAATAGAGAACCTTCACTCGTCTTGATTAGATTAGTCTAATTTTAAAAGATTCCGTCACCGTTATTTTAGTTGCAAGACGCTTCCCGGCAACCGCAGAGGACTATATCTGCGAAATACCAGGCCTAGCTTTGGCAGAGGCATGCACAATGAAGCCCAGTGGACGGAGCGAACTGGGTTGTCAAACACATAGACGATCAAACTCGAAAACTCGAAGGCATAACTCGTGTTTTTCTCTCTCACCAGCTTCAAGTTTAACCGACATCTGTCGACACGATAAGAAACATTTGAAGTCGGTTTATTACATGCTAAGCTCAATAGAGGGCAGGCTGCGGAGATTGAGAACAAACTTACCAGTCAGTACTGAGAGTTTTGCGTAGATGGCGTAGTAAAGTGAACTGCCTATTAGTTCAACTAGTTTTGCATATATGTTACTGTTTTATTTTTAAAAAGTACCTTCATTTGATAGTTTTATTTAACTGAAATAAAAATCTCAAGGAATTTTTTAAAAAGTTTTTTATATGAATGAAAATCTCGTGTAATAATTATCATGTTTTATTTACTTCAATAGATATAAAACGCTGAAAGGATTTTATTAACTGCTTTAGGTATTACTTTGCCTTGAACATTATTGACTTTACAAATTGCATGATGCACCAATGGAATAAAATAACAGATAATAATTATTAGTACTTAAATGTCTTGCATTATCGCAATTTTACATGGTACATGTACAAATAAAGTCTGGGGTTGATATGGAGTCGCCTATAATCACCTCGACGCTGAATCAATACTAGTGACATCTAGAAAATAAAGTCGAACAATCCACTAGAGCAAAACATCAAAGTACTGGGATAATAGAAATAACAGGATCTATTACTAATTTTTCTTCCGTAGTGTTGCCAAATAGCAACACATAACTGTCTGAAATAAATTATTATAATTATATGAAGGCGGCTTTATGCGTATGATATTGCGAAAAATAAGTTTTACATTGTAAATAAATATATACAACTGCATTCATATTTAATTCATAGTTTTTTTTTACATCAGATACAATACAAATCAGTGGTTAATATTTGCAATGACAATATACAGATTCATATATATTATAAAATATTTACATAATAAAATATCTGCCTAGTAGCCGAGGAATGTATTAAAAATTATAAAATTAATCCATACCAATTGTACATTTTGAATTTATATCAACAATAATGTAATTAGTAATAATATATAATCTATGGACAAGATATATGAATATTAAGTGTTATTGAAATAAAAATAAAAAACAAAGAGCAACATCTATAACGAAAATTAATATAAGCATTTTTAACATTAAACTATGATTAAGAATAGGAACACACTTGCTGCCAACTTCAGTCAGTAAATTCGACCATACAACAACTTTGTACTGCCAGCAGAAAAAAATGCTTAAAAATAAGTTAATTGTTTTATTTTGTTAAATGTGCAAGTTTTAAATTGAATGCCGATTTAATCATTATTATTTAAAAAAAGTCACGTCTTTTTTTCGCAGAGTCTTAAAAAACATTTTTCATACAGGAATACAAAAGGTGGACATTCTTAAGATTATAATATGCTTTAGTTAGAAGTAAAAATATTATATATTATTTTTAATTACTTGAACTTAAATACATTCATTTTGTTTTTGCATACCGCTTACACACTTATCTAATGTTCGGGCTCCATTAGGATAACATAAAACTGTGGCCAAATAGGTGAAACGGTAAATAAAATTATCCCAGGTGTAGCAGTAACATTACGTTAACGAGCATCGCGAAACAAAATGGCAAATCAATCCTATTTTTATTCGAGTCCTATAATATACTGCATAAAAGCTTTGTTGATTTTTTCTACTTACTTATCATGGACTAATTCTAGGAATAACAATCACCGAATAAAAAACGTAAGTATGAAAAGCCCTAGATCTCATTTTCATTCTCCTCTCTCCCATCACAGAAAAATACAGCTTAAGACTGAAAGTTCAATCCATTGTATTTGAACATAATTAGACCAAACTGGTCAATTTTTTTTCAATTTCACGTAGTATTAGAACTAAATCAAATAAGTTTCTACATATTATATACACAAAATTAATATATTATATTAATTTAGAAATAAAAATAAGGGCAACATATTAAAACTAATTCCCAGTATTTCCTCCATGGCCAAACACTGACAAACCTAGTTAAAAATAGACACAACTTGAGAATAATTTCTTACACATCTAACAAATTAATTATAAATAATACAAATTCAAATAATACTTTACTATAATACATCCATCACCAATAATGATGATTATCTATTGTCATTCATATCTACAAATATAATTCAATTTCCAAAATTAACAGCCCAATGACACATAGACCTTTATGTGACCCCAACCTGGGGTCACATAAAGGTCTATGTGTCATTCCCCAATTCTGCTATTTCAATATATTGATGGTGCGAAGAAAGTATCAAAAATTCGTATTCTTCTAAATCCACAATATCGTCGCGGCAGAATAATAGTAGAAAAAAATTGGTATTAACACTAGCTGAAGTGGTGTTAGCCGAAATTAGTATTGAAAAGGTACCAAAATTCAAACATTTATATCGCGAGTTTACGCTTATAAAGACAGAGTGGCGTGCCACGGGCATGTTATTGGAATTAACAGAATACTGCAATCAGGCAATTTTGTTCATCGGGCTATTTTGACAAGATAGTAATAACAGAATTGGGCCCCTGTTCAAAACACAAAAAAATTATTGATATATACAGACATAGTTTGTGTACTTAGTCACTGTTAAATATTCAAGAATATTCAAGTCTTGAACAATCTTCCAGGAAATAAACATAAGCCGAGAGCTAATCCTATGTAATCACCTACCTAATTGGAGCTAAACGATGAACTGGCATGTGGAAAAGCACCATATAACACTTAATCTTTTCAGCGCATCATTGTCAACAGCCGTGCCCTTTTATCCATTACTCATATTATTCATATTACTGTTATCATGAAGACACTTGAAGAAATTCTTAAGAAGCTTATGGTTACGAGCAATGATGTGATCGGGACATTCAACTAATATCAAATGAACTAATTCTTAAATTGGCTTTAAATGTTTGTAATTATGAATGATAATAATATTCATTTCAACTAACAATTATATCCCTGTTTTAACACCATTCCTATCATACAATGCACCATTTATGTTAAGTAAATCTGATAAACGAACGTTTATAATGAGCCTGCTTCTAAATTAGACATGGGCGTAATTTCCACGCAAAGCCCCTTAAGCCGACTGACGTAGTGCCTTCTAAGCCGAAGGGCGTAACACCCATTAAACCAACCGGCGTAAAATCCTCTAAGCCGACCGGCGTAACTCTCTAAGCCGACCGGCGTAACGCGGCGTACATTGGTGGTAACTTTTAAACATTTACTCAAAAAACTGCACTAGTAAAGGCAGAGTTTACGTAATAGCATAGTGTAAACAGAATTTTATAATAAAATGCCCATGTCTATTCTAAGTAGACAAACACTATATTTACCAGAACTTTACTATAACCCATTTACCGGTCTTTTGGCACAATACATTCTATATCACACATACAACATTCCTTCCAATATTCCACGATGAAAGCTGTGTTGACAATCTGAAATAAAAAATAAATTATTTTTTGTAGTGTATTTAAATCAAGTTCGAATGAAGAAACTTCTAAATCATAACCGGAGGTCAGATTTAGATATTGATTTATGTACTTGCAACAGTTTTATATAGTAAAAGTGGATGCTTATAGGAAACATTACAAATTATTCACGTCTATATTATTGACAGTCTATATAAAAATAACATCTAAAAAATTAATGAACATTCTCGTGAATAATTATTTTACGACATAATTGTTAGTTATAATTATATAACTGGTGTATCCACATCACTAGTTGTAAGTCTATATTGTCTATGTTCTTGTTCTTCTTCTTTGTCTATGTGCATGTCGGTGAGTTGTATTATATTGTCTATTTTATAATTAAAATAAACAGTTTGAAGTCAGTCAGTATATTAATTAATATTTATAATATATCTCTACCCATAACAACAACAAATATAAATTTAAAAATATACAACAATAACAGATATTATTGTACACTGATCGAGCCAACCGTTGTTTCTTCATGGTATTTATGCCATCTTTACGTACACAGTTAACAATAAAGTATTATATTCTATTCTAAAAAAAAAAAAAAATATTACCATTCAGACCAACGATCTTGGCGTGAACACGTGGACCAACGAGTCCCAGCCGCAATCGGCTATCTGGTGCGGCCTCAATGAGTTCCAGTCCAGGCCGTAGGTGAACTCCGAATGATGCCTTATCGTCTCTAAGGGGTCGCAGCCACGTTTTAAATCCCAAATCCTGGAAAAAAATTATATTAGAAAATATTATTATGGCTACTTTAAACAAACTGGCTATTTAAACTAAGTTATAAAGGTAAAATATACCCCATTCAGGATAACTTGACGAGCATAGATACGAACAATCAAAAATTTAACACCTAAAGTCAAAAATACCTAAAATCGGGATATATATAACAACCGCCCAAAAATGCCCCACTGCTGGGCTCAGGCCACCCACTATAGGGGTAAGGACAGTATATCCGCCACGCTTGTCCAAGGCGGCTTGGAAGATTTGACACATCGGTTATATCGATGTGCAGGTTGCATCACGATGTTTTCCGTCACCGTTGTTAGCACGTGGTAATTGTAACAATATGAACATTAGATCAGAAAACTGCCTAAATGGTGCATGCGTTCCGGCCAGGATCGAACCCGCGCCCTTTGAGTTTGGGACGCGTGCGCTAGCCATGATGCTACCACGACCTAATCGCGATAATTACTAGAAAATTCCGACAAAATTAAGAATAATTTACGTTTTGTAAAAACGTCTTGTTATAACCTATTTTATAACATGATATTAAATGATATTCATTTTTAGAATTTGGTAACCCTGCGCGTCAAGTTATCGTGAGCGAGGTTGTAGTTGGATTCCCCCCACTAATTGGCACGAAGTCAATTTATTTAAGACTACCTGCGCCGGCGGTTTCACCCGCGTGTTGATGGAAAATCGTTATATTTTGAATAATTCACACTATATCTTTACAAATTATAGTCTGTGTTATGTGTTATTCTGATGTGTAAGCTATATTATTGTAGTTTCATCAAAATCCATTCAGTAGTTTTTGCGTGAAAGAGTAACAAACATACATCGATACATACATTTTTACAAACTTTCGCGTTTATAATATGTATAAGATAAAAAGAAATCTTAGTATTTCTTTTTATTTTGTAGCCATATAAAAACATTATTAACATTGTATGGCTACAAAATAAAATAATAAATTATTTTAATGTTTTGAATAAATTATGATACTAATAATAAAGTGTGTTTGCTTTAAAGTAGCTAGTATCCTTTTATAAACCTTCATTCGGTTCCTGGCACGGTAAATTTCGGAAATTAACTCTCCATTATTTACTATGGTCTGACTGTCTGGGATCGCCCCTGTTGTGATCCACTATGTGTTACCCATAACACTAGCTTAAGTTGCTTAGCTTGGGGATATGAGTGTTTATCTTTTGAATAATTATTTATACTAGTATTGTTATGGATAAATAGATTTTTTCTTACCTAGTAGTAAAATCGTATGAAACCGCCGCTAAGACTGAGGGTGCATGTGGTGAGAACTGCACTCTTCTTACAGCACATTCACAACCTACAAATTTAATTTATTTTTTTATTAAAGCAAACTATATTATAACAAATCTTCAAAACAGGGATGGATATGACATTTCAGATCTGGATTTGGATATATTATATTAGTTATAGTTACATATATGAAATTATTTCAGATTATCCGATAGTTTAGATCTAGATAAGCGATATGTGAAACCTGCCAAGCCACATTAGAGAAGTATGACAGGTAAACTGTCTGCCCCCCTATAGGGAAGGCCCAAGCTTAGCAGTGGGTCGTGTATGGGCTGTTATTATATGTTACTGATCTTTCAATTAGTTTAACTATATAGGTAAATAAAAAAATCATCGATTAAAATAGTTGGTTTTTTAATTTTTAATCGGTAAAATTTCTGGTGTTGACAACTTTTTTGCCATTTTGTTTATTCATGTTTCATTTCTTGGATTCGTTTGTTTGTTTTTGTTACTACAGTTTTTCGTTGTTATCGTAGGTTTTATTTTTATTCAGTTACTTATTGTTATAAAATTTGTTGTTACGTTTGGTTTCCTTTTTCCGTCCGTATTTTACTTTTTTTGAATAAAAACTAAATAACTTCAAGCTTAAATTATAATTATACTTCATTGAAATGATTAACATTACAATATACAATTTCTTTCATGTTGAATTTGGGTTGGTAAGTCTGACGACGATGATGGTTAGCGCATAAATAAAAATAAAAGTTTAAAAATGTTTATTACACCTGAACCGACATTGACTTTGACATAAAGTGACACTTCTTTGTTTATATATATATATTTTTTCTGTCAAATTAGGAACTAGGGTATAGCAATCACAATCGCCCAGTAAAAATTGTAAATCTGAATCTCTTCTCCAACATTAGATGGCGCCGCAAGTGATTATTTTCTAGATTTTTAATTGATTAAAACTATACTAAAATTTTCAACCAACATTTTTGTCATATTATATAAATATTAATTGGAGTTGATATTTTTGTCTAGCTTAATTTTTTACATTGTTAAATAATAATGTGAATTAATGTGGGCTATCAAAATATGTCTGTAACAAGCTACACAGCTGAATAAATGCTCTGCAATTAAAATTGTTTTTAATTAAATTAGGGATTTATTATTTCAAATTTACTTTTGATGATAGGTAAACATTTTCAATAAATATTTATTTAAACAAATTAGTTTAAGTAATTTTTGATTACATTGTATCCTAGCCAGAGTTAAATGTGTTGTTGAAATTCGTACATGTCATTGCACAAAACACAATTATAAGGTTTGTTTTTAATTAAACTACTTTAGGCTTACATGGCAATGGACAACAAATGTCCCTATGAAACCTTTCACTATATGTGAATGTACACATTTGTTACTTACACTTTTATAATAATATTTACTTACCTTTTAATGTGAACATGGGCGAGGCTAATCTTCTCAAATCCCACCCTCTCACCAAACCATCCGAACCAGAAGTTGCTAAAGCATGGCTCTCAGTTCTGCTCCAGTCACATGACAAAACCTGAGAAATACATACAAACTGTGACTGGCCAAATAAAAAGCTTTGCTCATGAAAACTTGAGCATTTGTATTATAATACACAAAGCCAAAGATTGTTTGTTGACATTCGCTGAAAACATATAAATTATAACAATTGAACCAGCACCATTCGACTGTTTCAATGAAATGTACACAGAGCTAAAAAAAGGTTATAAACACCCCCATTCGGCCATCCAGATGTACTTGAAGAATTCAACCTGTGCAAATTTAGGACACCAATGGAGAACTAAAAAGACTGTGAAGCTTGTCTGATGAAGGTAGAAGTTTATGCCAGCTGGTGACCACTAGTACCAAGGGTCCGCAAAAGCGAGTCGGGCAAGGCAGAACTAGCCTGGGAGGACGAGCTCAGGCTTACTGCTGGTCATACTGGCAATGTGGGGGGGGCCTCTTGACAGGCAGCACTGGCATGAGCTGGAGGAGGCACTTGATTTAGAGGGAAACAGTGAGAAAAAAATATCTCTTACTCAGATTCAAGGATATAATAGGTTGGGGAAAAAGTCTTTTCGCATATAGTATGTATGAACTTGTAATAAGATCTCTTTGGCTATACCATTTGTATATGGCTGATTTTGGTATCATTAAAAAGTTTTAATTTTAAAGACAATTCCAAATTCAAATTAGGAAAATGTGTGATTTTCATTTGTTTTTCTTATTGTTAAAAAGAGTAAATCTAATGAAGAAATTCGATACATTTTAAAATTTTACTACAAAAAACGTAAGAATGCAACGCAAGCCGCGAAAAAAAATTTGTGATGTTTATGGACCTAATGCAGTATCTGTGAGAGTAGCGCAAATTTGGTTTAAGCGTTTTCAATCCGGAAATTTTGATGCCATTTTTGAAAAAGTGGAGCAAGATCGGCATGTTAGTAGTTACGATGTAGCTTGAGAACTGGAAATTGACCACAAAACGGTTTTGGCGCATTTGAAAAAAGCTGGGTACACAAAAAAGCTCGATATTTGGGTGCCTCATGAGCTCACTGAAAGAAACCTAATGAACCGTGTACTCATTTATGATTCTTTATTACGACGTAATGAAACCGAACCATTTTTGAAGAAGCTGATAACTGGTGATGAAAAGTGGATCACGTAAGACAGGAAAGTGCGAAAAAGATCATGGTCAAAGGCCGGTCAGGCTTCACAGACTGTGGCGAAACCCGGGTTAACTCGCAACAAGGTGATGCTGTGTGTATGGTGGGATTGGAAGGGCATTATTCATTATGAGCTGTTACCGCCAGGCAGGACCATCGATTCTGAACTGTACTGCGAACAACTGATGAGATTAAAGCAAAAAGTTGAGAGAAAGCGGCTGGAATTAATCAACAGAAGGGGTGTGGTTTTTCACCATGATAACGCTAGACCTCATACATCTTTAGCCACTCAGCGAAAATTACGAGAGTTTGGCTGGGAGGTGTTAATGCATCTGCCGTATATACCTGACCTTGCACCTTCAGATTTTCACCTGTTTCGGTTTCTGCAGAATTCCTTAGGCAGTGTCAGGTTAACATCACGAGAGGACTGCCAAAACCACTTGTCGCAGTTTTTTGATCAGAAGTCCCAAAATGTTTATAGCAATGGGATCACGTCCCTACCTACAAGATGGCAAAAAGTTATCCAACAAAATGGCACCTACATACTTTAGTCAAATGTAAATAAACTTTATAAAAAAACCTTTTGAATTTTTATATAAAATGCGAAGAAACTTTTTCCCCAACCTAATTAATATTAAATTAATTAAATGGAAATCCATAGTAAAAAATATATACCTCAGCATCGTGTGCCTTAACAACCGCAGCGGGTCTCGCTGGTTCAGTGCAAGTCCAAAGCTTAAGGTGTCCATCACCCGACACAGAGGCGAAGGTCGCGGGCGAGTGCGGGGAGAACGCCGCTGTGTACACCAACTGCGAGTGGCCCGCAAAAGTGCTGAGGCAGGTTTCAGATTCTGGATCCCACTGTGAAATCACAATTAAAGAGATATATTCTAAGTTTTAACAGATTATGAACATACAGTCAATACTGTATATAATATTATATGTATATAGTATAATACATTGAAGGAACTATAAAATAAGGACACTATATTTGATATTTATTATTTTATTAATATTATATATGTGTAGGAACGGAAAATGGATACAATTTCCTGCGGCTAGGCAGACTGTCATAAGAGGCGTAAAACAACCCACAGCCGGGTGGTAGGCTATTTGCCCGTCTGGATGGCTACCACCCCTGGTCTAGAGTATGCCACCAAAACAACCTTGAGTTGTGTTCCAGCATTAGTAGCCAGGTTTTAGTCTCTCTTTAGAAAGTGGCAGCACATTAGTAGCACCTTTGGTGTTACAAATGTTTATAGGCGATGGTAACTGCTTTCCTTCAGGTGGGCCGTCTGCCTGTTTGCTGAACTCGTGCAATAAAAAATAATATAGCCAACCCAACTTATCTGTGATATGGCAAAGATGGAACAACAACCGTCATGTTGAAATTTCATACGAATTAAAGCTGCCAGTTCTAAAAAAAGTTGTTTATTTATTACCGGTATTATTTTTAACGCTATAAGTAAAACACATTTGGCCACAGTCGATAACTATAATATTATTCTAGATGGAATCCAAGGATTATAATACCCAGTCTTGCTATAAATATTGTAACAACGAAATTTTTTTTTCTATTGCAAATAACATTTATAAGTTTTACAGTGTGTTAGTTTAATACATATATGGGCAACAACCGGCCCGCGGGCCGGATTCGGCCTGCTGTAAGATATGACCCGGCCCGCGAGACATTTTGAAAAAACCCAATTAAAAAAATATTACATCACGTACCTATACTCACGGGAGGGACAGTGAGGCGGCAAACATCAAATCCTTTGATGTTTGCCGCCTCACTCTTTGATAATCGCTGCCACTCGGCTTGCTCGATCAAATTCTTTGAGGTTTGCCGCCTCACGGGCGACACATCAAGAGATTTATTGCTTCTCAATTATTCTAAACTAGTTTATTCCAGATTATTCCTTCATTTTGCCTATATAAGGCACTCGCCCCGAAAACCCCGGTAAAGTTGTGAGGTCTTCGGACCAACAACAAAAGGCAAGTCCAATAAAAAAAAAACGTTAGTTCAGTTCTATTTGAGCTACCGAGGTGATAACCTGAACAAGCGATATCCTAGCGAACTGCTCGAGCCGTCAACTTGCTTTGTGACTTTGTGTGCATCTTGAGTGGTTACTAACTATACTTTGTTATTAAGCTTATTGAACGAAAAGTAAACAAAAATTATGTCTGGTGGAAAGAAACGAAATGTAGATACAGAGGGTCGCCAGTTTCAAGAAAAATGGACTGAGGAATTCTTTTTTATCTTGCACAATGGTAAGCCTATTTGTTTGCTGTGTAATGAATCCATTTCAGTGATGATATAATTCAATATAAAGAGGCATTACTCAGTTAAGCATGCTACGCTGCGCTCACTGACAGGACAATTAAGAACAGACAAAACGCAGAACCTTACCGCAAATTTAGAAAAACAACAACAGATGTTTCATAAACAAAGAACACAACTTGATGTTGTGAAAGCTAGTTTTATAGCTAGCTCAAAATTGGCAAAGGCATTAAAACCATTTGCCGAAGGAAAATTTATCAAGGAGTGTATGTTAGAAGTTTGCAGTATTTTGTGTCCTGAAAAGAAAAATGAATTTGAAAAAATTTGTTGGTCAAGACGAACTATTGTTCGACGTATAGAAATGATGGCTAATATATAATATAAAAACAACATTGACTGACCGTATAGCTGGTTTTGAATCATTTTCCATAGCATTAGACGAGAGCACCGATTTGTCTGACACAGCTCAACTGGCTATATTTATTCGAGGTGTTGATAAGGAGTTCACTGTTACTAAGGAATTGCTTGCTTTACAGCCGCTAAAAGGAACCACTACAGGAGAGGATATTTTTATTGAGGTTCAAAAGGTATTCACAAGTTTCGGCTTGCCATGGTCAAAATTAATTGAAGTATGCACTGATGGTGCACCTTCTATGGTCGGCTTACGTAAAGGTTTCATCGGAATTTTGAATGAAAAAGCAACAGAATTAAATGTGCAAAAAGATGATTTGATAGTTCTTCATTGCATTATCCACCAACGGAACTTGTGTTCAAGTCAATTCGACTCCAAAATGTTATGAATGTGGTAGTAAAAACCATCAACTTTATTCGATCCCGACGGCTTAACCATCGTCAGTTCCAGGCGTTTTTGGATGAAATATCTGCTGAATATAACGACGTAAGATATTATTGTGAAGTCTGAGTGATGAAGTGATGAAGAGAAGTGATGGCTGAGCAAAAGAAAAATGTTGAAACGGTTTTACGAGCTTAGAAATGAGATAGCAGACTTTATGAAAATAAAAGATAAACCACTATCTGAATTAAGTGACCCAAAATGGATATGTGACTTAGCATTTCTGGTCGATCTTACAGGCTATTTGAATTATTTAAATTTGAAACTTCAGAAATAAGGATAGTTAGTAAATGATTTGTACAGCCATTTGAAAGCGTTTCAGATCAAACTACGCTTGTGGGAGTCACAGATGCTGTCTGGTAACAGTTACCATTTCAACACGCTCTCTGCGTATGAAAATATTGCTTATGCTCAATATGCTGAAGAACTCAAGTTACTGTCGGAACAATTTTCGAACAGATTTAGCGACTTCAAAAACATGGAAGACTGTTTCAGTTTATTTGCTACTCCTACAAACTGTAATGTACAAAATGCTCCAATACACTTACAAATGGAGTTGATCGAGATTCAAGAAAACTCACTCCTAAAATCCAAATTTGAAGACGTAAAATTGTGCGATTTCTACAAAAAATACCTAGAAGAAGACAATTTTCCACAGCTTAGAAAATTCGCAAGAAGATTGATTTTTGCATTTGGCAGTACTTATAAATGCGAACAGTTCTTTTCATTGATGAGTTAATAAATCAACACACCGTACAAGAGTGACTGACGATAATTTGGAAAATTCTTTACGTCTTTGTATCAGTGGAATTAATCCAAATATCGATGGATTAGTTTCCCAAATTCAAGTTCAAATATCTCATTGATTTCGGTGTATTTAACTTTCGCAGTTTGTAACAATTGCAAATTTAACGATTTAATTATAATGTACCATTTTTTTAAATTTCATTTTGTTATTTTAATAAATTGTACTATAATAACATTGTCTTATTATTTCATGTCTAATATCTATCGCAAAAAAAATATTATAACTATTTTAAAATGTACTAAGTACTTTTAAACGCGGTCCGCGAACGTATTTACACGCTAAAGTTTGGCCTTCAACATGTCAAAGGTTGCCCATACCTGGTTTAATACATAAATATAAAACATAAAATATAAAAAGCTTATTCGAAGTGGTCTCCATTGGCTGCAATACAGTCCTTTAAACGTTGAGGCCAGTTATCAATAGAAGCACGCACTCTTTTTTATGGGAAAATTCTTCACTTTCAATCGTATGGATTGTTTTAGGGACTCCAAATTATCATGGCGTTTAGAGCAAGCCGTACTCTCTAAAACTGACCATAAATCATAATCCAGCGGATTAAGATCGGGACTAAACGACGGCCAGTCTTCAGCTCTGATGAAGTCCGAAACGTTCGTTTCCAACCAAGACTGCGTGGACCGAGCATTATGACCCGGCGCCGAGTCTTGCTGGAAAGACCATTCTTGGTTATTGAACATGGTGTTGTTAAGGGGCTTAACTACCTTCTCAAGAATGGTATCTTGATACACTTGTGCCAATGTTTTGATACCTTTTTCACAAAAATATGGCTCCGTCACTCCTTCATAGCTAACACCCCACCAAACCATCACTGAAGACGGATAATGCCCATGTTGCACTCTGTCGACTAATTGAGAAGCTTCCTTAGAGCTTTGAGCACAAATACGGTCATTTTTTTTGTTAAAATGTTGCTCAGTTGTAAAAATTTTCTCATCCATAAACAAAATTTTTCTGTGACCTCCCTTTGAGTACCGCTTCAGTAGTTGTTTCGATTTCACCACCCTATTCTTTTTTAAATTATGAGTTAAGAAATGACCAGTGCATTTTTTATAGGCTGCAAGTCCTAAGTCATCTTTTAAAATACGTGACATGGTTCTAGGTGATATCTTCATCTCCTGAGATTAAAATCTTTTGCTTTCGGACAGGATTTCTTCGAATTCTTTCCCTTACTGCTTTGACCACCTTTTTCGAACGAACACTATGTGGACGGCCAGATCTTTTTCCGTCACAAACAGAGGAGGTCTCATTGTACCTATTAATAGCCCGGTACACAAACATTTGACTAATACCAAGAATATGGAGAGTTTTAAAAATTGGATTTGGCTCCCATACCTACTTTGTGTAATGCAATCACAGCAATTCGGTTCTCTTTATCGCCCCACTCCATTTTAATATCGCAAAATGTTGTACAATGTATTAGCGCCAAAATGAGAAACACAATGAACCATCATATAAAAATGACAGATTCCAAATTCAAATGTAATATTTTGTTTCTTTTTAATTGTAACAGTATTTATGGCCAGACTAAGTACATGATTATCACAGACTAATGTGATATATATACAAATGTCTTTGATGATTATTCAAAGATTTGCAACACACCTCTTTTCATTTCACATATAAGTTGGGAGCACTATAAACAAGATTTGTGAGAATAGATTAACTGAGTACTTTTAAAACCTAGCAAGTGCCTTCCAATAAAATTTATAACTCTTAGCTGTGTTTGTTACACTTTTATACAAAAACTATTAATGAGATTTTGATGAAACTTTACAGTGATATTATACAACAGAATAACATACAGGCATTAGGCATTTATAAAGATATTATTTAAATTTGTCAATATTTAATGATAAGTATCAATACAATGCAAACGCAGTTGTGGGTACAGCAGTGAATAAGCAATATACATATTGTATAATTTAAAAAAAATGAAGTACTTATGAAAAATTTAAACTATTTAAATAACTTACCAATTTAACTGTAGTATCCCAACTCGCACTCAACAAATGATTTCTAGGCCAGTCTACGGAACAAACCTCACTTGTATGTGCCCTCAGCACTCTCAATGGAGCAGCGCAGCCTGCCCTCCATACAATGACGGCTCCATCACCAGCCCCACAAGCCGCTGTGGTGTCTGTTGTACCAGACCATGTCTGTAACCAAAAAAACTTATATTAAAATGCTTAGTAAAAACTCACTAGTTGGCAAGTTTGAAAAAGATTGATGGCATAAAAAGAATAATGATATTTGCTTAATGTTTAGTAACTTTTTTCTTGTTTACTTAACCTGTCAATACTTCTTTCTTTCTATATAGGCTTTTGCAAGTTTAGAGTCATCAGTTATCAACAACTATTTGTGAATAGCTGGCTACACAGCCATAAAGGCTTTTTTAGGATTAGTAATTAGTAGTAATCTGATTCAACAAGATCTCTCAAAATTATTGAAATAAAACACAAGTATTTCATCTGGTAGCTCGCCACTACTCCACACTTCTGTGAGATTTGCCTCTAGATAGTCTTATACACTATGGCGTTGCAGTTCCTATGTGCATTGCTGTATTTCTACTCAATCTATTTTGTACAATATTCAAACATTAATCTATTAGCATTTATTTCTTGTATCAGTTAAAACTGAAACATATTGTTTGTTTATTTTTGTTCCATATGTTAGCATTTTGCACGAAAGACAACATATTACTTAATAGCTAAAAAAATAACATAGATTTTCTGGAAAACACTGAAGTGAATGAAGTAAAAACCCAATAAACAAGTTGTCAATATTTGAATTCCATAAGAAACATTCTATAAATGGAAAACCAACTAAGCCGAGTCTCAGCTAAAAATAGAACTGTTTAAGCCTATTATATGCTGGTATAAACATGTTTTTGCAAGGTTTCAATATATTATGCATAACCTATCCTAAAAAAGCAAAATATTTCTTTTGTTAAAACTTGGAGATTGTATAATGATTATCTTTCTTTACCATTCTCATCTAAATGATTCTGGCATACCACAACTCTTTATATCATCTTCCATACAAGTCATCAATAACATTTTTGGCCTATCAATATGTTAATAAGCATAAATAATTAATTCTAATTAATTCATTTCACTTTAAGTGTCTTGGAGCTATTGTCAATGAGAGGATTGTATGACTATTATGACAAGAGATTCTGCAAAGCGTGACAATCAATGTTGTGAATAATTAATGTATTGATTCAGTAAGAACTGTGTTAGTGTGGAATCTGAAATGAAATTCTGCTTATAAGAAGGCAAATTATTATGGAGGTTGTTCTAGAGTTACTCTTAGCTTCGTACTGCAAAGCACAAATCTGGAGGGCAAATCCTACACTAATAATCCCCCAAGCTTTTAAGGGATGCTGAAAACCATAGAACACTAAAAAGAAAAAGTTGGGAAGTGGACCCTAAGCTCAGAAGGTGACTTTCCAAATACAACCAGGATTTCATACTATAACACTAGGATACTGATGATTTAAGGAAATTACCACTTGCTGCTCGTTTTCTCCTTTAACAATAACAAAAAATATTGTGGAAGCAGTGGTAGACTCATGACTTTCAATAAGTAATCTCTATGATTCCATTATGAAACAACTAAATTTTTTTTATTTTCTATTATGAGGTCCTAAAGTGTAATTCTACAGTAAGCTGAATTCATAGTGACAAGTTGGTGGAAATTGCACAACAGAGACTGGAATGGCAATTACCAGAAGATACTGGAGTCAAGGACTATGAATACACAAATAATTTCAACGATTAATTAGTTCAGTTCTATTCTATTCTTGGTCGGCGATGGCTCCAACGTTTTATGCGCACATTGATTTTGCCAATGTCGGAGTCACTGTGTAAAAATGACAGGTGTAAGGCGATCAGATACTAAATTATAATAATAGCTTTGAGCGGTGAAAAACGGCAAGAACGTTTTCTGATAACCTGAGGACAACACAAAACAATAATTGTATTAAACTAACTACATTATAAATAAATATTATTAATATATAGAAATTTACATAAAATATATACAAATTTAGTATGAACAAGAGTTAACAGGTAATTGACATTCACAGGACGATCACATTCTGAAGGTAATATATCATATATATGGGTGGTAATTTTAGGACAGTGAAAGAATATATGTTCCACTGTTCCCTCTTCCAGGCCGCACTCGCACAAAGAGTGATCGCGTATTCTTAATTTTGCTAAAAAGGTGGGAGAACATACATGTCCAAGTCGAAGGCGTATTAGGGTAGATGTAATTTTTTTTAGGTAAGAATCGGTGGCGGAAAAACCATGGAGTGGAGGGGATGATTGGTTGTAGGGAGCCATAATATTTACCAACTGACTGACTAGACTGCTGCCATTGTTGATTCCACTGATCATGCATTTCAAGAGACGAGAGAGCAGATAAGACTCTGGGGAAGCATTTATTATACTTATCATAGTTCAGTTCAAATAATTTTAACAGATGCAAGTAAATTTGTTGAACATACCACATCAAAAAGTCCATCACTCCATTCCAACTTCTGTACTTCAAGCAAAGTAGTCCCATCTGGTGCCAACTCAAGGAAAAACAGTGTTCCACCACCAGCCAGACCATAATATTGACTGGTGGCAACTGCCAGCGCATCCGCTCTGGTTGGCGAAAACCTCACGCTGTACCCGTGCCGTCCTGGGGTTAAAAAGGTCGGCATACTGATGGTATAACTGGAAAAATTACAAGAAATTAGATACTTGTTGGAGGAGATATTTTCATAAATTATTAGATAGCCAATCTATTAATTCATAAAATATCTTGTATTTCTAAAAACGTATTATAACACTAACAAGATGATACTAGACAATTATGTTTTATCTACAAAAACTTACATTAGCGATCGTTAAAATTACAGAGCCGTACTAACCTATAAGTTAAAAAAAATCCAACTAATATAACTATTTTAATTGAATCTTATTAGAATATTTCATATTTTTTGTAGAAACTAAAATATTTCGAAAACAACATCGAAATCTAACCTTTTACCGAACTGTCAAAAACAAACAAAATGTCATTTTATTTATGTTGGGAATCATAGAATTTTTGAACGAGTTAAGTGATGTATAAGAAAATCGATAACAAAACGTAACTTATTATGCTATTATAATCCAATTAGACACTAGCTACGTCGGTCGGTACGCCTACGAATTTAATCCTATTACTATGTTCAGTACCTGCAGGAAACCTTACATGCTCGATACCCTTATATATATAAAGAGAATTTTCTAACAGTAATTGTTTCTGGTGAACGCCTCACAGCTAACACAGTCCGCTATTTCCATTCACATATCCGTGTTAAAACTTTTTATATTTCTAAAAATTCCATTAAAAATGTTGGATTACATGTCCCTTGCTCTCGTCGTCGCGGTTAAAGTATTTAAGAAAACTACTCCCAATGGAAAAGTCACGGTTTACCTTGGCAAACGCGACTTCATTGATCATATGGATTATTGCGATCCCGTGGATGGAGTCGTTGTCGTTGATACTGAATACCTAAAAGGAAGAAAAGTTTATAGCCAGGTACTAAAATAGTGATGGTGCTAGTTCTACAAAATGTGATTTAAATGTGTAACATAAAATAATGCAGTGATTTTTTATATACAGCTTGTGACCACGTACCGCTATGGTCGGGAAGAGGATGAAGTGATGGGAGTGAAGTTTTCCAAGGAAATGGTTATCGGCCAGGAACAAGTTGTACCGATGATTAATGCTAAAATGGAATTAACTCCCGTACAGGAAAAATTGTTAAAGAAACTCGGACCTAATGCTTTTCCTTTTACTTTTTCTTTCCCTGAAATGGCGCCCAGCTCGGTAAATCAATTGTCTTATTATTGCCAAAATAATATAAGAATACCTATATAAAATATGTGTATTATAATCGAACAAACTTTTCTTTAGGTTACTCTACAACCTGCTGAAGAAGATCAAGGAAAACCAATGGGTGTTGAATACAGCGTAAGAACTTACGTTGCAGAACAAGAAGATCAAAAAACCCATAAGAGGAGCTCTGTTACACTTGCCATCAAAAAGGTATAATTCACAACTACGTAAGATTACATAATGATTCTCATTAGTTGAATTTTAATAAGAATAAAACTCTTTGATTAGAACAATGGAAATCAAACTTTACATATTGACTTACAAATATGGGATAATGATTCTTTTTATGTTTCTCAAAACTAATATTTGTTAAATTTTCCTTTCCAGCTCCAACATGCCCCAGCTACTCGTGGCCGACGTCTCCCAAGTTCACTCGTGAGCAAAGGTTTTACCTTCAGCAATGGCAAAATCAACCTCGAAGTTACTTTGGATAGAGAAATCTACTACCATGGTGAAAAGATTGCTGCTAATGTGATTGTTTCTAATAACTCCAGGAAATCTGTCCGTAACATTCGTTGTTTGGTGGTTCAACATGTTGAGATAACAATGATCAACTCTCAGTTCAGCCGTCACGTTGCTTCCTTAGAAAGCCGTGAAGGGTGTCCTATCACGCCTGGAGCCAGCCTTTCTAAAACATTCTATCTCGTACCTTTGGCTCGTAGCAACAAGGATATACGTGGTACGTAAATATTCAAATCAACTTTCTAAAGATCTTTTTTTCATAATAAGAAATGTTATTTAGTAAAGTTTTCAGTCAGATACGACACAGCTTTTATCATTATGAAAATAACGACATGAAATTATCTAAATAAATGTAATACACACTTCTTTTTTTGAACAGGTGTAGCTTTGGATGGACATCTCAAGGAAGATGATGTTAACTTGGCAAGCTCTACCCTTGTCGCTGAAGGAAAATGCCCTACTGATGCTATTGGTATCGTTGTGTCTTATTCTGTTCGCGTCAAACTTAACTGCGGTACTCTTGGAGGAGAACTGGTTACAGATGTGCCTTTTAAGCTTCTGCATCCCGCTGAAGGTACGGTCATAATAAAATTGTCTCAAATAGTACCTATTGTTTTGCGTAAAACAAAGTACTCATTAATGTTTTGCAACTTTAGGTACGATTGAACGCCAGCGTTTCAATGCGATGAAGAAAATGCAGTCAATTGAAAGACACCGTTACGAAAACTCGCTCTACACCAATGAAGAGGAAGACAACATTGTGTTTGAAGATTTCGCCCGCCTCAGGATGAATGAGCCCGAATAAAAAAATACAGAAATGAAAAAAAATAGCAAAAATTACTCAAAAATATAAAAAAAATGTAATCAAGCAAGTTATTCATAATCATCAACTAAACTTTATGATATAAAATTTAGATTATTTACCCATAATTTTATGAATTAAATGTAACCGTTCATTAAAATTATATATATAAAAATGTAAACTTACCTTCCTTAGTACCTTTGTAACCTAATTATTAATAAATAAACATCACCAGGACTATGAGCTTTTAATTTTAAGACCTATAGAAATTTTATTGACCAACTATCTACTATGACAACCTGTGCTATACTGATATCGTTTTCAATGAAGTCCGACCTTCTTTGCATACCCCATTCATTACTGTTATAAATGAAGGGTTAGATTTCCCCGCCCAATATTTTTTTACATAAAATATTAGAACTCTCTATAAATGGGCATGAAGGCCCAACCCTCAGTATAGTATTTTGTCGTTCAAAAATTAAAAACCGTAAAATCGTTTTTACTTCTTCGAAATCTGGAGATGACGTTAGAGCTTTCAGCGGGAATTTGTAGAATACAAATGTTTTTCTGTATAGGACAGGGTACAGGAGTTTTTAGCGAGAACTGAAATGTGATAATGTCCCGTGAAGTTTTATTTTCAGAAATGAATATGTTTTTGTGAAAAATTTGGTTGCGACCTTTGTTAGATGATTCCGACTTTAGCCTGATGCCTATTTACATGTAGATTATTAGAATTAAAACAATATTTAAAAAATAAGAATAATTAATGTAAAATTTGAACAATAGTAATATATCCTTTTTCGAGCGAAAATACGTTTATGGTCCTAATTTTTATTCGTTGAGTTAGAGACTTTAACAATGACTAATAAATGAAACAAGTAATAAGTTTCAGTAAATAAATTTGAAACCAATGATGGACAAGCATGGAAAAAGTATTCTTCCATGGTACAAGTAGTTGATTATATAAACGTCATACCTTTATGTCTAAGTACAGTGTTTTTCAATCTTTTCAACCCCTAGGGGGTCGCAGAGCCTTGCTCGAGGGGTCGCCGGAAAAAGGGAAATAGCAATTAAAATTTATACCTCGTAGTTAAGTACTTTCTAAGCTCAGCACCTTTTTGCAGAGTATAAGGCCCTAATAATGAATATGGGTAACAAAATAGAGAAAAACATAAACGGAGTCTTTTAAATTACTAACTTTTTGGCTGTCTATAGCCCAAAGGGGTCGCCAAAATTTTTCAACCTATAAAGGGGTCGCGTATTCAAAAAAAAATTATAATAACAAATCGGCAGACAAACACACACACTGTATATCCCCAAATTAAGCAAGTTACGCTTGTGTTATAGGTAATATACAACGAACCATTCTGGGGCTGATCCCAGACACCCAGACCATAGTAAATAACGGAGAAAATACGTTTCCGAAATTTACTATACCAGGAATCGAACCTGGAGCCTCTGCGTTGCAAGGAGGTAAGCCGGCAAAAGCTTAGCCCGCTCAACCACAGAAGCCGTAAAAAGATTGAAAAGCACTGCCTAAGTATTAAAATTTGCTAATCATTTATAGATAACCGACTAATGCAATTGCTATTGAGCTCTTTCAGGAGACGGTATATAAATTATAAAAGGTATATTTATAATAATATTATTTTCTTAATCATGATATATAGGGTATATAATTCAGATTAATAATAATTGTGAGATGTGACGTGCCTACTTAGGGATGCGTGGCGTTTTGCAACAAACAAATTTACTTATTTAATTAGTAATCTATAAGATTTTATTTTGAGCTCACTTAACTTGAAATATGTGGTGTATGAAATTAGGTTTATGGGATCATTGGGATGAGGGTTACAAATGTAACTTTAGATTTAATAGCATTCAAGGAAGATTATTTAGAAGGCAGGATCATCTTTTTTTAGCTTATTACGCTCATTATTGTAGTTTAACGTTCTTGTATATCATTCTGCAGGGCCGTCTTTACCCGGGTGCGCAAGAGTGCTGGCACCCGGGCGCAAAGACCTAGGCGGCGCACGCCGACAACCTTATACCTAAACATGGTACTTACCTTACCTGGCCACCCTACCTGCTAGATCGTAGAAAAAATCATCTAATTGGTGAAACATTTGAATTGTTTGTGGGACTTAATAAGAATTATATTATCTTAGAATTTAAGTAAGACATAATTTCTGTAAGAAATGTAAAAAATATTGTCCTTAAATTTGCTGCCCCTCCAAAATCTGCCGCCCTATGCTCCAGCCTATTCAATCTATTAGTAAATCCGCCACTTATACGGCTTGCGAATAAATAATGAGTACTTGTTTAGGTACCGTGTACACCGATTACAGCACACAAAAAAGTGGTCTGTACATTTGACTAGACCCACCTACCTACATGTAGAGGGCTTCATAACATATAGGCGTATACGCAAAAATACCATTTTCTTGTTGTTTACTAAAAACTGTGCATGTTACAATTTAGAAAGTCTTACAAGTTGTACCTAAAAAGAAGGGTATTCCAAATTTCAGCCTTGTGTAAAACTGTACTTTTGTCTGTACGCCCATTTGTTATGAAGCCCTCGATGTATTTCGACACGCTTAATTCGAATATGAGGTCTGTTTGGCTCGTACACCCTGAAAATTTGAGTAAATTGCGAAAAACCGCTAAAAGTAGCTATTTTTTTTCGATTTTTGAAATATTCTATTGCCTTTTTCCTGCACCACCTATATCGCCTGATTCAATTTTTTTTCATTTAGTTTGCCTGGAAGACATCGCTTTGAGCGACAAGGCCGACTGTTGTATTGCCTAGTAAAATATTGTAAATATGGTCTGTTTTTGTAATTGTATATTTTGGTGTGCAATAAAGTGTTATCTTTCTCTCTATTTCTCAAATTTCTGAGGGTGTATGGGCGAAATGAGCAACGAATTACATATAAAAATATACTCGATCCAGGTTTATAAAAGAATTTTCTATAAGCGTAATTTTTACCTTTTTTATCGGTTTTTCGCAATCTACTCTTTATTACGAACCAAATAAACTTTGGATTCCGATTCAACGTATCGAACTGCATGAAAAACTTTTTTTAATTTTTTATTGCCTGTAATAGGCAAACAGGCAGACGGCCCACCTGATGGAAAGTGGTTACCGTCGCCTATAGACATTTGCAACACCAGGGGTGTCGCCAACGCGTTGCCGAACTCTAAGAAATTTTATAATGCCTGTCTTAAAAAACTCCATATCATAACGCAAGGGGAAAATCGTGGCGGGAAGTTTCCTCCAGATCATCGTTGTACGCGGAATAAATGTTCTAGAGAACCGTTGCGTAGTTGAGCGTGGGAGCTCTAAGAAATGGGGGTGAACATCCCGTTGTTGGTGAGCTGTGTGGTTGTAGAAGTGAGGCATTGGCACCAGATCAAACAATTCCTCGGAACATTCCCCGTTATACAGGCGGTAGAATACGCAGAGGGACGCGAAGTCTCTCCGAAGGCTAAGCGGCAAAACTTACTCAAAATAGATAATAAGATTAACTCAAAATATTGAGGATGTACGGGCCAGACGGACCTTAGATTCGGATTCAGCGTGTAGAAATACATGTAGGTATACCTTATTACATGATAATTTTTTTGATAAAATTTTGGTTAAGTTGTGTCTTTAGATGATTAATATAAAACATTTTCTATTGTAATATCTAACTAAAGATGTGGCTTAAGTTAAGTTATCAAACATCATTGAATAGTGTAATTCATTGCAAAAATCCTTTTTGTAATTTGCGAAAAAGATCATCTAAAAAAAACAGTGTATAGGTTATGGTCAAATGTACAGAATATTTTTTTGTGTGGCGGTGATATTAATAAAAATAACTCTAATTTCAAATTAAATTATTTAATTTAAGTAATTACTTTCGCAACATAGCGAAGTTATTTAAAAATAAATTAAAAGTTCCCAATTTTTGTTTCCTTAATAAACTTATGAAAAGACCACTGGTAGATACCAGTGGTCTTTTTTATCTATTCCCACAATACATTAATCCTTGCAATGCAACCGTAAGCACGTAACACTGTTAGCAATAAAGCAAAACGGGCATAAAGTCCACCCTTCTTGATTCACCTGGACAAACCAGTTTGACCGGTAACTACGTGAGAATTCTTGCCCGGGACACTGGACTTTGTCTTTTTCATTGTGCGCCCTATGAATGGGGTGTCCATACACTTGTTGCGTAGGGGAAACGTGCGAATAGGTGTAGGAACTAGGGCTGTCACTATTGTCAGTTATTTTTCATCTCTTTCTATTTTCTTTTGCTAAAAGTAGACTAGAAAATATAATGTGAAATTAATACGTACAGTAAATATGAATGTTGAATAACTTTACATATTTTTTTTCAAAATTGTTTTACAATTACTATACTTCTGCCTATTCTGTATATATTATGATATGTATGCATTGTGTTGATTTAAATTATTATATATTTTATTAATTAATTTATATAATATGTTTTGAATGTTTTATATTGTTGGTTGCCTACACCGCCACTATCATGTTTTAATATTTTCCTTACTTTAGGGGGTTGCCTGAAAGAGATCGCTCCTTAGTTCAACATTTATTGTACCTAGTTTTTAAGAACGTAGTTTTAATTTTTGGTATAATAATTCTATCTCTCTCATACACATAAGTAGTAAACATGCGTTCACACACCATACATATTTTTCTTTTCAATGATTATTTTTTATTACTATTTTAAATAAGCTTATTTAAAGAATGCCTTATTGTTGATAGTCATGGAGTGGAGCACAGGTGACCTGTCATAGATTTTTTTATAAATCTACTTTAGGAACCAGTCTCATACATCAGGTTTCTTTGTAAAGTTGTAACGAGAAAAAGAAATATTTTTTTATTATTATTGTTATATACCAAAAGCTGTATATAACAATAATAGCTGTCTAAGGTATCAAACTTGACAACCCTAACGAGAAAGAACATTACGTCACATGCAAATAATGGGTCAATCTGTGTCCTTTCCCACACTTGGGTCGTAAGGAAGCAGTCGAACAGGTTTTGGACGAACCCTTTCGCAAGGACAGTACAGTCTTCGTAGTCCATTGTCCATAAACTAGTATGACCAGTTTATCTATGTGAAAGTTTAGCTACAACTGTATGGAATCTTTTTTAATTATCCTTAAAAAATTAAAGAAATGCATACAAAGTTTATCACTATTAAATATTGACTGTCGCTGCCACAGATTTTGCAAGAATCCCGCAAGAGATTAATGGAAAATTTTCAGCCAGTCAATCATGTGTTTGCATATTTATTAAAAAACGGTTATTTATTTGTAGAGGTCGTGTAAATTAATATATAATTAAAACGCAGATATTATATATACACTTTTAATTAATTGATAGAGATCTATTATCTATTGATTCATAAGCGTCTCAGTCTTGAGATCGAGTCTTCCCATCTACGTACCACACTAGTCCGAGGTGGATTGGTAGGTTCTCATATAGGTAAATTTGAAATGTAGGTTTCCTTGTACTGTTTTCTCTCACAAACAGCATGTATGTGCAACAAAATAAACATTAGTCGCCGGTTCCTATGCCTTATTATTCATTCACTTGCCTTACCTTTAGTAACTAACTGACTTCATTGGCTTAGCGACCAAAAATGTATCTTGGTCTCCGAAACGTTGTTTCTGTCCTGTGTGATTTCTTGCCAGTTACCATTAGTAGAAAGACAATATTTATAAGAAGTTTATTTTAACTAGTAAAAAGGAAAAAGATATCTATAATCTATTGCTCCTTTTTCATGCACCACCTACATCGCCAGACTAACTAATATTCTTTGGGTTCGATATGGCCGCCTGCTGTATTGTCTATAATTGTTTATTTTGCTATGCGATAAAGTGTCATCTATCTATCTATGAACTGTTAGTAAGATGCAGGAACTGGCCATAAGTAAAAACTTATTTTAGCGATGCATGCTTCCCAACCAAGATTGGACTATTATTTTCGGCAGTTTATAAAGGTGACGAAGTATACAATTCCTTGTGAGTAAACAAAATTTGAACAACGCCTTAACTTATCCCCTTAATATTTTTTCATCTGACGCGTGCCAAAACATCACGATGCGGCGGTCCATTTGAATCTTCCCCTCTCGAATTACGGCTACAAACCTGCTTCCTTTGTATTCAAGAGGTTCATTGAAATAAATGCTACGTTGTAATCATTTCACAACTTTTTTTTCATTTGTTTAATATCTAAGTTTACTTTTTAAAATTAATAAATTAGATTCGCCTTATTTGTTAGGTATCTTTAGCTGAAACGTAATAAATGTGTATGTATCCCTTATAACCTCCCTAATGTAATGATATCGAATATCAATATGCTTGCTACGCGCATGAAACATTGGGTCTTGAGCTAAAAATATAGCCCCTTGGTTATCGGCATGAACAATCACTCGAGCATACCTCATGAGCCCTACTTCTTTCATTAGACTGTTCAGGTAGACTGCCTCCTTCATACTTTCAGAAAGGCTGACCTACTCTGCCTCACAAGTCGATGTCGCCACGCTACGCTGTTTCCTAGACTGCCAGGATATACACGCACCACCTAAAATAAATGCATAACCCGAGTACGATCGTCTGTCTAGTAAGCAATTCCCCCAATCTGCGTCCGAGAAAACCTGTATACAATTACCAGTCTTCTTGTATACGATACTACGTTGTATGGTACTACGTTGATTAACAATCTGACGGTGTCTAGTCTAGCAACAGGTGCAAAGGTTTTCTCATAGTCGACCCTATATCGCTGACTGAAACCTTGTGCTACAAGTCTCGCTTTCTTCTTTAGAGTCTTGTCGACGTTCTGCTTTGTTGTCAACACATAGCGGCAGCCTGCGATGTTCCTGTTTTTGGGTCTCTTTACTATCTCCCATGTACCTTTCTGAACCAAACTTCTAATTTCAGATAATATGGCTTCCTCCCAATCAGGTTTATCATTACTTTTCAAAGCATTTTTCAAGGTGATTTCGGTTGATCCAGCAAAATTTTCAACCTCATTTGCATCAATAGAAGTTACAGATCGGTCAACTTCCCTCGTTTGATAGATTTTTTTGGGTCGGCCTACGCTTCCTGTGCGTAATATTTTAGGTCTACCAGGAGCTCTCGTCGTCATCCTTAGCTGATCAAGCGTGTTAACACGCCTTGTTTCTTTGGCTTGCTGCTCCGCTTGTAAACGTCTAGATGAAGACTCGCCTTGGTCACACTCTGCAGGATATTCTTGACATTCACTCCATATTTCTTGCATATTGTCAATCTCTTCTGCTTCATGCCTAATTTCATCAACTTGAACATTGAAAATTTTTTGAAGTCGATTTCGATGAAATCCTGATCGTCGTCTTTAGGGATGTTCAATAGGCTCGGCTCTTGCTTCGAGATATCCTTCTGTATGTTTGCACTTTCGTGAAATTTCACATCTCTCGCAATCATGAACTGCCTTCGCTCGGGAATCCACACACGATATCCCTTGGCGTTCTTCGGGTATCCGACAAAGTTACCAGCAATACCTCATGCTGCAAATTTGTCTTTGCTTGGATCTTTATCTAGTATGTGTACCTTAGTTCCAAATCTTCGAAGGTATTCAATTTGCACCGGTTTGTTTCGCCATTTTTCGCAAGGAATTTTGCCCTGTAGACTTCTAGTAGGACAACGGTTTCTGACATAACAAGCCGTATCTACCGCTTCGGCCCAAAAACCTGAGGAAAGATCAGAACTCAACAGCATACACCTTGCCATTTCTACCAAGGTTCGGTTCATTCGTTCTGCTATTCCATTCTGCTGCGGTGTTCGAGGCAAGGTCAGTCTTCGCTGTATGCCTGCTTGTTTCAAAAATTTATCATATTCCGAGTTACAATATTCTCCTCCATTGTCGGTCTGGAGATATTTGATCTTCAGTCCCGTCAAGTTCTCAACGTGACTTTTATACACCTTAAAGGCATCTAAGGCTTTATTTTTCGCACTTAGAAAATAAACTTCACACCAACGTGTACAATCATCGATAAATGTTTTAAAATATTTTGCTCCCCCTATAGATTCACATCTCATAGGTCCTACAATATCAGAATACACTATTTTCAATTTTTCAGTACAAGGATTATGGGAATCAGAAAAAGGTAACGCGGTCATTTTTCCTCTAGCACAAATATTGCAATCACGTAAGTTTTGTACTTCGGTCATGTCAAATTTAGCACCTAGTTTACCTAAAAGCTTAGCAACATCTTTACCATTCAAATATCCTAATCGCTCGTGCCAACAACGTATATCAGCATTCGAATCATTCAAATTAAATATATATTCAGGGCTATTTAAACAATATAAATTACCTCTATGATATGCTGTCAATTTAATTTCACCATTCTTATCAATAACCTGAGCTACATCGTTATTGAACATAACATTATAACCGTTATTTGTTATTTTGGCTGCTGAAATTAAATTCGTCCTTAGATTTGGGACAAGCAACGTATCGCGTAGTTCAAATATATCCCTCGAGTGTTCGCTCCATGCCGACAACCTTACAGTACCCTTACATTTTATGTCAGTACTTACATGGGTCGCTAAATTTAATTCTCCGCTAGTCATTTTTAAAGTGTCCCCGAACTTACTCGCATCAATACAAAGGTGAGACGTACACCCACTGTCCAAAATCCAGTCATGTTTTTGAACGTTTACAGCATTAGAAACTTCTACATCTGAAACATTAAAGGTGGTTAGAACGTTATCAATACAATGTGTTTTTTCTGCTTTCTGTGCTTTTCTACCTACTTTATTTTTGCACTCTGATGCTTTGTGTCCACGTTCGTGATATTTATAACATTTAAACCTAAAACCTTCTTTCTTTTCAGTTCCTCTCTTATTTAGACCAGTTTTGTCTTCAACTGTACTTTTGTTATTTCCGCCTTTCTTACTCTTCTTAAAATACTTTTTCGTATTTGTGTACAAAACACCTTCATCCTGATTTTTATTCGCGTCTCTGGATTCGTGCTCTTCCAGTATTTTAATTTTTGAAGGCCTCTGGTTTCGGCAACTCGTCTCTCGACTCAATCGCACATCTAAAGCTTTCAAATGTCCTGGCAAACTGTATAACAACATGATAGATACTAAATCTTCGTTGATATTTATACCAATGTCTGCAAGCTTATCCACAGCGTCGAAAAACGTATCCAAATGTTCTCTAACATTTCCTGTCTCCGACATTTTGTGCAAAATTAAACGCTTTAAGAGTGTAGCCTTCTTAACAGGTCCCTTAGATGCGTATATTGACTCCAATTTCAGCCAAACATCTCTGGAAGTTTTACAACCTCTAATATTACGAAGTTCGCTTCCACACATCGAAAGAATCAAATCGGTTTTGGCTTTTTCGTCCTCTTCCATCCAGCGTTCAGCTTCATTAATCTCAGCTGGTTTAAGAACCTTGCCACTTACGTACTTCCACTCATTGTTTTTAATTAATAGAGCTTGTACCTGAATTCTCCAGCTATCGTAATTATCCTTGCCCAAGGGCTCGATTCGCATCGACATACTGCTCATCGTTCTGCACCTTTTCGCAATTAATTATACTACTTTTGAATAATTTCCGATTTGTAAACTTTCTATTAATATAGCAGCGCTATGTACTTGGGCTGCCTGGGCCCATAACCAATGTTGGGGGCTAAGAAGACGTGATTAATGAATACGAGAGGTTTTCGTTGTTACAAGATATATTTTCAAGACTAACTTCAACGGTGGCAGAAACAACTTAAAAGACAGCCACGCATTCCAATATTAAATTCAAATTTAACATATACAAAAAGTTTGTATATCCATCACATATGTCTAACATAAATAATACTAAATACTTAATTATCATATAATAATATATCAGTTCTTATGGTGATAAGTAAACTTAATCTTACCTATCCTAAGATTTTTAAGTTCTACATATCGCTACTAAAGCCTTCCGCGCAGATTATATATAACTAGGATATGCTCACGACTTCGTCCACGCTTGATTTGAAATTCTGGGGACACAAAGTACCGCAGTATTAGAAAAGTATGTAAGCTATCGTTGTAGTGAAAACAGTGTCGGAATAAGCTAATTTTTTGTACCCGAAAAACTTCAAACCGTGATCAGTGAAAAAAACGCATTGAAATTCGAAGTTTCTTTAAATCTGGCCAGTTTAAATCATTCCCAGAAAAATTTCCACGAGATTCCCAAGATAAAAAGTATTTTAAGTCTAAGAATTTGCTGTGGAACAGAGAAAACTGCATCGAAATCGGCCCAGTAGTTTTTACGTGAATCCCGAACAAACGGTCAAACCTACAAATAGACATATAGACAAACCGACAAACAAACAAGAAATAAAAAAAGGGCGTCGTGTTCTCCATCGTCTATACAATCTATTCCAGTTGTTTTTTTTAAATATCGTCAATGTACAGAGACGGCATATTTAGAATTTTATAATATTATATATTTCTTAGGATTTTGTTTATTTTTTTTTAACATATATTAGTTTTATGTTAGATAACGTCTGTATTTGTGGATTAAAAACATGGAGAGATAAATACAAAATATAGTACTGTAACTTGAGTTGCTTGATAATTATGTTTCAACGTTTTAAAACGTTTAAGAATAAATAATACTAGCAAGGAAACAGTCGTGCCGTTAACAACCCGCATTGGCAAAGTAACGTCACTGCTTCTATCTAGAAAATAAATCCATGGGAACATCGAAGAACACCGGTCCGTCAAACCTGTTTCAAGGGCCATGGAAAAGAGTTGACCCTTTCATTTGCATGTTCCCTTCTTGCTTCTCAAAAGTTAAGATAACCTTTGGCTATTGTGTTGGGCCCTATTGAATTTGAACCACAGCTAAACAGATAAAAGTAATAGCAATGTTTTATTAGACTATTATTATAAAAACATTCCGTTCCTAAAATAATA
The DNA here is from genome assembly GCA_039645545.1 of Dendrolimus houi. Lineage (NCBI taxonomy): Eukaryota > Metazoa > Arthropoda > Insecta > Lepidoptera > Lasiocampidae > Dendrolimus > Dendrolimus houi. The sequence goes on from CM077124.1 coordinate 20,042,661, forward strand.
ATTAGTTAGTTACTCAAATGATATTGGTAAAAAAGATCTTGATTCCATTACACGATACTTACTAGTATTATTTATATATTAGAATTTTCTAAGTGGCTTAGATCGCATAAAATTAGGTTTTCATATCATAGGATCTTTATTTTTCTTTAATAGTTTTTTTATTATTTTCATATTCATATTCATTTCAGAAAACTACATACGTACTAAACTTCATAAAATTCGTTTCATGTCAGATTCTGAAGAGAGGACCAACATACATATAGATTGTTTAGGTACAAAAACATTCGAATAAAATATCTTAACATTTACAATATAAGTATTGTTGTTTAAAATGAGTATTGGGCTTGGGTTTGCATACTTATAGTCTGTTTTTCTCCCTCTCTAACCCAGTCAATGTGATATTACAAATTTATGGCCCGTTCCTATAGAGTATAGATCTTACCAACTCTTCATTTGCCTTATAAGTCGTGCGCAGAAGGTTTGCCGACGATCACCCCTCCCGCTGCCTACGACTGGGACCGGGGCTTGTCTAAGTAGTACTAAGAACTAGACGACCGTGGGTCGCGGTTGTATAAAGCGCGAGGGGCTATCATCGGCAAACCTTCTGCGCACGACTTACACTATCGGTTAAAATTTAAAAAGTCCATACAAGTAATGTCAAAATTCAACCTGTGGTAAGGCAAGTGAATGAATAGTAAGTAAGTTATAGGGACCGGTCATTAGAATACTAGTTATTGTATAACATTTTTTTTTATTCATATTACCATATTTAAAAAATAGCAAAACAAAACATTTAAGTTTATAATTACTACTAGAGATTTCGCCGCGGCTGCGCCGCGAGTCTACTCCTAGAACAACACTCTTGTTTGAAGAGCAAGAGTTAAAAGTATCTTACAACTTACTTACAGTAGTACAATGGACACATTGTCAGTATTGAAAGTACTAAATACCCAAATTTCACCAATAATTGTCCACTCGTTTTTCCGTGAAAGAGTAACAGACAAGAGTTACTTTCGCTTTTAAAATATTACAATATAAGTCCGTAATAGTATAGTTAGTAAAATGTAAAAAGTCCAAAAGCCTCAAAATGACAAAATAATGACAAAAAAGTCAAAAAATAACACAAAATACAAGATCAAAAATATGACAAAAAAAACTATAAAATGACAAAAAATTACAAAGTCTAAAAGAACAAACAGGTCCAAAAGGTCCAAAAAGTCAGTAGTCACTAATTAATCGTTGGTACATAGTAGTTAAAGTAATAGGCGCTTTTCGGAACCTAACTTATTTTCCAGGATAATCTTTACATACAACCATTACATAATTCTATACTGAAATCTATCTCATTATTCGGGATAAAAATATTGTTTGTCCCTTCTCGATATTAAAATTACATATAAACCGAATTTCAACCAAATCAGTCTAGTAGTTTTCCGTGAAAGCGTAACAGACAGATAGACAGACAGAGTTACTTTCGCATTTTTAATATTACATAGGCATCCGTATTGCTGCTGAAAGGCGGCGTACTTACATAGAATGTAGATTGATTACATAACAATGCATTCAGCCGAACACATTTAGGAATGCAAAGTGAATAAGAAAAATAATAAATACAACATAATTACACAATTTTATTTAAAAATAAATAATTAATCATAACAACTATTTTTCTACAGAGAACCAAGTAACAATTTAATTATAATTTATAATATTAACGGGCTGTAGTACGTAAGCTTGACCCGTAGCTCTGTCTACTACATGCCCTGTGGAAGGCTCTAAAAATAATCTCGGAATTGTATTCGCTGCACTAGCTTCTGGTTGTTGATGTTGCCTGACTCCTGCACCCCCTTCATAGGGTACATAACTATTCGTATCAGGTTGTTTTTGTTGAATGAATTCCGTAGATTGTTTCTCTGCATCATTTTTCTTCGTAACTACTAAGACAACTTGGTTTCTTTCCTTTTCAGGCTTATTATATTCTTCCTCATTCTCGTCCTTTCGATATTGTTGACGTTTTGGATTATTATTTTTTTGATTCTCACTTTCGTCTTCTTCAGAATATTCAGTTTGGTGTGTAGCAGCAGTTTGCAAAACCTCCTTTTTCTTCTCTTTTGATTCGGCTTGCAAATTTCTTCTTTCAGGTTTTATACGTGGATGAGCACGTTTTGCTCTTCCAGTTTCATCATATCTTGAAGTCTTCTCTGAATCGTATTCATCTGTTCCGTAAATCGGGTTATGGTCATTAGGTCCTTCGTAAGAATCATTACTGTTATCTTGATGGTGTGAACCATCTTCGTCATAACCATCATCGTTACCATGGTTACCAGCATGACCAGCGTGATTTAAATCCCAGTAGTGTTCACCATATCCTCCTTTTTTATCACCCCATCGCACCTAGATAGGAGAATATGGTTATATTCTTTGCCTTATACTTGATACAACATTTGTATGAATACATCACATATCTTGTACATTAATAAAGTAGATGGAAATGAAATCGTTAAGCAAAAGTACAATAGATGTGAAAGTATTATGAAGGCACAGTATTAGTAGACAAACAAAATAAATAATGATGCCTAGTAGGTAAGTAATTTCGATAGCTGGTTTAATATGTTGTGGTAGAACGATATTATGAATGAGAAAGTTGATCGATTATGTACGAGTACGGCGAAGAGTTAATAAAGTTATATTATATAAATATATCATAAAAAATGAAGATGTAATTTACTCATGGTTGGATTTTATATGCTTATATTTTGTCTTGTGTAAATTAAATAAATTATGCAGGTCAATTTTAGATCGTTAAATAAAGTAAGATATTAAAGTTAAAAGTTGCAAGTAATGTATCTGAAAGCAAATATTTTTGGATTTTATATGTAGACCAAGCTTTTTCTTGGATACGAAACTAACTGGAATTGATACGTAAGAGGCAACCACAAATGACGTCACACGAATGTCATGATTTTGTGACTCCTCCCTTCCCTAGTGACATCTCATATTTTTAAATTTAACATCAAGAAATTATTAAAATAAAACTGCAGTTCCGTAATTAGCTTAAATCTATATATAAATCAAGTGCTGTTCGTTAGTCTCGCTAAAATTCGAGAACAGTTGAACTGATTTGGCTAATTTTGGTTTTGAATTATTTGTGGAAGTCCAGGGAAGGTTTAAAAGGTGAGTAAATATGAAAAAAATGATTCTGAGGCGGTACGAAGTTTGCCGGGTCAGCTAGTATATTATATTTTGAAATGTGACCTTACGAATTTTAGGACCCCTCCCACCCCTTGTCACACAATATCACACTTCGTCCACCCCCTCCCCCCTTAACGTGTGACGTAGTTTATGGATAGCCTCTTATAATAATGTTGTCTTCGACCATGAACAAATTGCTCAAATAAATATAAATATAGTTAATAAGCATGACAAGCGTACTTTAGCAGAGAACAATCCATCTGAAGGTCTTGATCGCTCATGACGCTCAGTGAAGTGGCGTTCGCTGCCCAATCGGTGACCTTGATCGAAGTCCTCTGAAGACGGCAAGTGTCTATACCTTCAGCCAAACCAAGCGAAGCAGAACAAAGAAAGAAACACAAGAAAGGTTAGTAACAGAGCGAGACAGTTGTAAAAGGCGTTCAGTACTTTCCCCATGTCCCGATGATTCTTAAAGTCTTTCTTCTCATATCGTTGCTCCCAAGTGTTAGGGTCCTCGCAGACGTGACCAAATTCGATCTTGTAAGGGCTCAACTGTACCGAGAAAAAATCCCTATAAAGCAAATTTCACTTCAAAGTCCGATGACGATAATTTGCATACTATTACGATATAATTTATTTTATTTGAAGGTCTGGCTTTAATTAGTTTACACAAGGTTGATTTCTAATCATGGTATCATAAAAAGTTTTTAAATATATATTGCTTTGTTACATTAACATTAAGAAAAATATTCGACAAATAACTGTGATTATAGATATATGATTATATAATAATCACATTTTTTCTTCAGTTAAAGAGCTACAGTTAACTGAAATGAAATTAATAATTCAACTAAAATTCCACTTAAAGCCATTAAAACGACGTTTTAAGTATTTGTAAGAGCCAATATAAAAATCTATCTACTATGATCATAATTGCATATATTTTGGATAATCGGTATAACTTTCATTAAGGTTGTTATGATTGATAACATACACACTGGGAATAATTATAAAATAGCTTTTATGTATGTATTTTCTTGTATTATACGTACCTATAAGATGAGTAAACTATTTGCTGCATTGTTTATTTTTCTAAAAATTTTGTAATGTAAATGTATGTACTAACAATTTGTATGCCAAACATAATGGGAAAATAATTTTAAGTATGCCTAAAACTAGAAAGGACGCCATAAGGAAGACATGCGTGTCAACTTAAAGTACAGCTGTTTCAATAGTTGATTTATATGAGTAAATACTTTTCAAATATTGATATAGAACTTTGCAGACGATTTTAATGAATAGATAGGTTTGCACATACCGGCAAGGGTCATAATTCACTTACTGGAAAAACTTAGCTTGTGCTTGTATAGTAGCTGGATTACTGGGTGGAGTTCGAACCGTCACGCTTGCCGCTGCAGTCCATAAGTAGCCCTTGTGTATTGCTAGTAAGTAGAAGAGCCATTTCTGAAAAAAAAATATACTTATACATAAATTATTTTATTTTTATTATTGATGGTTTAGGTACTCTTTTAAATGCTTCCAGCTGATAAATAAATAAAACATTTGTCGATCTCTATGGTTGAATCGTTAGTCCATCCAATGCAATGGTATACAGAGATAAATAAGACAAATTTCGTTAATGAATGTTCAATTATTTACTCCGTTATATAATATAACACTACCGTAACCTAAATAATAACTATGCGTATTCGGATATATAAAAAAAAGAAAAGCACACGAAATAAATTAGGTATAATTCCGTATAATGTAGATAATTTAATTTATGTACGCAACTATCTTTATATTTTATACAACTAGTTACAATAAGTGCACAAGTTAATTGCAATAGCGGGGAAACAAGCTACATAGCCCGTAGAATAAAACACTAGCAAGAAACGGTACTAAGATTATAAGGCATTAAAATTTAAAAAGAATTATTGAATGCAAAAGGTGTCACAAACAGGAGGATGTAAATTGCTTGACATCGCCAGCGATTTGTTAGAGAATTTAAAGTAAGTCCATTCATCGACTACTTTTCGAGCTTTCGGACGGTAACTTAGGGAAGCGGAAAGTCTATATAATATGTTTTTTACGCGTGTTTATTAACCGCCTCGATTCTTTGTTTCATAAAGTATGTTATATGAACTTACAGCTGCCCTCAATAAACAGGCCATCTACCGTAAAAATAGTCTTTCAAATCGGGTTAGTAGTTAATAAGATTCGCGCGATCTATACAAACTCTTCGGCTTTTATAAAGAATTATTGATATAACGTAATTCACAATATTATACCCTGTTTTGAACAAAATTCAAAATGAGATGAAAGCATGACAAATGCAGTGTGAATAATGTAGGTTACTTCACTGGAGCTGCACTGACTTTCACTGTCACATTGTTTTTAATTAATTTATTGTTATATATTTTGATTATTTGCCAAATGTACTTATAAAATGATTGATTCTATCGGTACCGTTGTGTCCAGTAGACGTTGTGACATCTCGGCAGTATGACGGTGGGTCTGAGGGGATACTTACCGTTACTTCATTTATAGACAAGACCGTAACAATTCAATAGATACAGTTGTCAATAACAATTACGCATCACGGCCCTTTATTTGAAGAAAGTAAAGTGTGTAGATTAATGGAAGGTATGTAAGCTGTGTAACCTACAAAAAATATTATTATAAGCGAAGTATGAAAAAGATTGCATGATTCGTTCGATTCGTAAAACAAGTACGGAATTGAGGTGTCGGCCAAAAAATAAGCACAAAACTGGAAATTAAATCAATTATTCAATAAGTTACGCAGACGAATCTTAAATTTGTAATTATTATTTTGGTTGGACTTGCCCAAAAATGTTTTAAGGAAGGCTGCAATTATGCAATCTCTAATTTATTTATAAGGTGTAATAGTATAATATTAAGCAATACATTAAGCTATCGTAATTATACTTTATCAGCTAGGAGAAAAATAACTATATATATATATATATATATATATATTAATAGAACAAAAAAATCGAATGTGGTTGAGAAATAAACTACATGTGACGTTTTAAATTCTCTGAAATTGTATTAAAAAAATTAACTGCTCTTCAAATCATTAGAAACCAATTTTGGGTCTTCTATATATAAGTATGTCTTGTATCTCTAACGTATTGGGACATAAATATTATTTTTTCTATGTGTGGAATAAATATCACATTTTATCTTAACAAAATAATTCAGGAATGTAAAATAGTATCCAAATGTTAGCAACATCTGAATAGTTTTCCGATGGGCTCATTTACAACTGTCCCGCGTCGTTGACGTCGAAGTATTTTTGCTGTCAATGGTGTTCCGAAACTAATCCAAGAAAACCTTAGGAAGCAATACTTAAAGAAAACGTTTATGCCTTATCTCCTACCTTTTATTGCTTTAGACCTGTACATATTTATACAAGCAAATTTCTATCATTGTATGTACACATGTACTCTAATGTCAATATTATACTTATTGACTGACTGTTAATCAATCATATATTTCTAAAATGATGTTGTACCTACCTGCCGTCTTACCTTACGTTCCCAAACGTCCACCATCATAAGATACCAGTGTCTTACTTATTATATACATAGTGTTATATTATATTAAAGCCATCCATGTTTTAATTGAAATCGTAGGAAATAAGACAACCTGAAATCATATTTGTATGTCTACAATTTTTATATTTTGCTTCGGGCTGGTATTAAACTGTGAGAGAAGATCGTGCATAAATAATTTGAATAGGGTTAACTTTGCTCTGTTCACAGAAATCCAAATTAAATTCTAAAACTTTATCGACTCGTTGCCAAACGTCTGGTAGACATGTCATGTGACCAAAGGGCTAGTCTTTATTTTTTATCAAAAAATAAGTGTTGCTATCCCAAGCTGTAACGTCGCCAACCCTTTGGAAATGTTCCCAACGAGGGACATCGGTTTGGGACCAATATTTTATCTATAGTTTTACTTTTAGTATAACATATTTTTCAATACATTTGCTCAAAAAATGCATTTACGAAGCCATTGTCCGAAATTTAAAAATTATTCACCATATAACAACTGTGAATGTTATGTAAAAATTCTACCAAGGAGTTTCACATTACGAAAATAAATAAGCTGAATAATCGAACCTCCTTGGAAGTGCTTTTGATCAATACATTTATCTCACTTTAATACTGAAGAGAAAATGAGACGAAAGACGTAATTTTCACCGCGCGCAGGTGGCGCTGTTTGCAAATGCGCGCCATTTTAATATTAGAAAAGTCAAAGATTGTTGCGACTTTCCGACTGATATTTATATTTGTTTCATTACCTATTGTACTGTTTTCTCGCAAATATATTGAAAAACGTTGTATGACACAAGTGCGGTTGTTGGTTTTTACAAACTCGTGACTATGATACATTCGTCTACTTGTTTGTAAGAATTATAATTTATAAGTTTCATTTATAATTTAATTGTTTATTTACTATTACATAAATTAAAAATAGGTATATATGTATGCGGCGAACAGTATTATCGAGATTATATTGTTTTGTAATTTTACCAATTAATTACAAGCAATATAGTCTATGATTATTGTTTCAGAATTTGTTTGTAGGGGTCACACATGGCTAAATAAGTAAGCGACAGACTAATTTAAAGCAAAAACGTATGAAAGTCGGATTTAGGATTTTTGAGTGTACTAATCCATTATAACTAGGTATTAATTGTTAACTTTAGTCACTTTATAACAATTTGACAGTGCAACTGGCGTAACGTTTAGGCGAGACTCCTTTGCATCTACGTGTGTGTAGATTCGAAACATATTTTTTATGACATGCAAGAAATTTTGTTTCCGGTCTGGATGCACTTTGCATCCGTCATTTATATTTATTTCGTAGCATCCCGATGCATGATTTAAGAACTTTAAGATATTGAATGAATGAATGAATGAAACCTAAATCTAGACAATTGATATGGAATATTGCATTAGAACAATGGGCGGCCTTATCGCTTATAGCGATCTCTTCTAGGAAACCCAGTTCCTAAGTAGATTTTAAAGAAAAATTAGATATATATGATTTTTGATGGTGTAATAAACTAAAATAAAAGTAATGTAATCACAATCATCAACTACCATTAAAAATAAAATATAAATAAACTACTATATACTTCTATATATAGATATACCTACATATATAATTAGATTATGATTATATTGTAAATTAGATATATTTCTATATGAACAATAAATAATTACATTTGATGCAAAAAAAAAATTAATAGACCAGTAATGGTCAGTGATCATATGTTTATATGTATATAGTCATTGATGTAGCTTGTCTGATTAGTAAGGGGAGGAAGTTCCACAGTCGGACAGCCTGTAAGGCAAAATAATTTCCTACCAAGGAAGAAGTATGTGCAGGTATTGTTAGTAAAAGATTGTCGTTTCAGCGCAGATTACAGGAATGAGATTGATAGAGAAAACTAAAAAGTTCCTTTAAATATGGGGGAGTACCGGGATTGTAAAGGATGTTGGGCAAAAGTGAGAGTAAGTGAACATTCCAGCGTAAACTAATAGGTAACTTGATTTGATCATATTTACGCCAGCCAAATATGAACCGGATACAAACATTTTGAAGGCGTTTTAGCTTATCTAGTTGTTTCTGGGTTATGTCTAGATAACAGGCATCTGTATAATCAAGTTGGGAGAGAAGCAAGGATTCGGCAAGCATAACCTTAAACCTTAGTAGCAGTAGGTAGGAAATTCTTCAACTTCCTATGCAAAGTGGATGACGCGAAAAATTTCCTACTGATTTCAGTTAAATGGGCCGCCAAGACAGTTCTCTGTCAATGACGACTCCTAGATTCTTAACAGTTACACTGATTACTATATCTACGTTGTCAAATGTGACATGAGAAGTGATGACTAATCAATTCCGGAAACAAGTCTAGAATTACCGATTATAATAACCTTCGTTTAAGTCCGTTTAGTCCTGTTGATGGTATTGTCCTAGAAGTTGCTTAGTACAGTCAGTGTCATATAATTTGTGATAGTGAAGAAGATTAAATAATTAGTAGGTAACGAGTTTTCTTTTTATAGTGCTTACACATTCATTGAAGCTTTGATAATGAAATTTCAGATGTAGAGTTAGTTAATTAATAAGAAATTGTAAAAAAAACTTGTTATGTTAAAAGCAAAACTTAACTAGCGAATTATATAAAAAAACTACGATATTCCCGCGACTTTGTCCATGCTTGACTTGATATTCCCACGGCATTCTCGGGACACAAAATACTGCAGCTTTTAAAAAAGAATGTAAGCTATCGTTTTAGTGAAAACTGTGTCGGAATAAGCAAATTTTAATGCACCCGAACAACTACAAACCACTCCCGGGAAAATGCCCGCGGGATTCCTAAGATAAAAAATATTACACGTAATAAAATTATTAGATAAAATTTGCTATCGAAGAGTGAAAAAATCATATTCACAGAAAAATTCCCGCTAGATTTCTAGAATAAAAAGTAGCGTAGATTTCAAGTCTAAGAATTTGCTGTCGATCAGTGAAAACCGCATCGAAATCGGCTTAGTAGTTTTTACGTGAATCCCGAACAAACAGATAAGAAATCTAAAGAAAATTGAATCGCATTGCAAGTTTATACAGTGAATTCCAGATGTTTTTTTAAATAGCTTCAATGTACAGACACGGTTTTATGTTTAAAATTTTATAATATTATAGATGATTGATGACTCTATTACATGTACATTTTTTTTATTATAAATCAGACTTTAGATATTAGAATCTTAACTCTTTAGATTTGTGGGAACATGCTTATTTTTATAAAACATATTCAAAAATATATTTCGGAACTAACTAGCCTACTACTAGTCATGTTACATACAAAACAAGAATTACTTAATAAAAATAAGTTATTAAAAGGTTTATTTACGAAAGCAAATTAAAATAATTGCAATATTATACAATAGGTCGCCGACGTCCAAAATCGTACACACGTACAACTTGTATAATAATTATTCGATTGAAATGATAATTTACTTACAAACGTAAATAAACTCATAGTATTATTCAATGTTGTTACAGCATGCATTATTTAGAAAAGTAGTGTAGATGTTAACACTACTTTTCTAAATAAAATAATACAATGAGTATTATCCATTTTAAAATAAAAATTTTAGTGACGAAAAGTCTTACAATATTTTTATTATTAAGTCTATTTAAGTGTAGCATTTTCAACACCAACCCCATGGTATGCAAAAGAAACTGTCTTAAATTTGAGTTCTAGAATTAATCTGCTTCTTGTACTTTATTTGGATTAGTTATCATGAAAAAATCTTCATAATACATAACACGTGGAACTGCTGATTATATTCATTATATAAGAGTAGGTATAAAGGAAAGAGCAGTGATAAAAGAAAATATAATAACAGATATTGGTCCACAAAATCTTATAAAATCATGTGACCACGTTTAATAGAACTGAAAATTTGACAAACTTGTGTTTTGTACTAATGACCTGTTGAATTTAACATGAAGCACAATATTATGTACCGAATGTTGTAATCAACTTGATACCTATTTATTCACTTTTATAATTTTGAACTGATTTACAAATCATAATTACAGCTTACAATTAATCTACTTTTGCAACAATCTAACCTCAGGTGACACTGCCAGATGAATGTAGCAATATCAGAATTTCAGTATATTGGGTAACCATTTTTTCTTTTATATTTCTGCTTCGCAATTATTTACTCCAGCTGTTGTTAAGAAGGGTATCCCGCTATTTCCACCACCAGAACAGATAGTCAGAGATCTAGGAATAAAATAATTATTATGGAGTTTGTTGATTAGATTTAAAAGACTACTTGTTCCACATGTAAATATGCTTAACGTGCGACATGTATTTTATATGTTGTACGTTATATAACGTTACTGATAAAATACATGTTCCATCCCTTTTTGCAAGCTAAATTCACGGGACCGCGGTTTTCTCAAAACCGTAGGTATATGTGTTCCAGCACACGTGCATACGGCCTCTTTTTTGTAAGAAAGCGGCATCCAGTTTTAATTTTCATAGGGGGAAATACTTTTACGGAATTCCTATCGCAGGGGGACTGTTGTGGAGGAGTATATGACTCATTCAGCTGAAGTGGTAATGGCGTTTTCGTCATGCCCGTTCCGGTTGAAAAGAAACACTAAAACAAAATTATGATTGAGATCCATAACAATAAAACCTATTATTGTACAATTGAACCAATAGAATCATGACTCACGGTAAGGTCATTTTCCTACAATTGTGAAATACAATAAGGTTGAAATTTGCCTAAACATACATTGTTTAGGATGTTGATGGGGCTGCCGCGCTATTGTAGTGCCTCAGGGATGTTTACGGAAGAACGCATGGATGATTTTTATGCTATAATACGTAACCGGGTCGCATCCCTGTGGCGCCGGGTGGGCGCCAGCTCCAACAGCATACTCCGAACTGTGGTAGAGCGGGTTAACGGACCTTACTGCAAACACCGGGTTAAGTTGCATGTGCTGCCGTCAAACCGAGCCGCCAAATAAGTGTGTTTGTTACTTTTACTTGTTTTTATTTTACTAACAATTAGTTTTTTAAATCTTTTGTGTAACTAACTAACATAAATTATGGACGCAAGTCTGACAAATAAAATTATTATTATTATTTCTTTGGTAACGAACTTATCATTTTATTAGACATTGACACTTACTGACTACGTTGTATTAAACATATCGGAGAGACTCGACTATGTTGACTCTGTCATTAAGTATATTGGATAAAGCACCGGTTCCTATATATTACCGACCGTTTATTTGCATTACTAACGGTTAAAATTTGTCGTAATCTCTATACAAGTAATGTTAAAATTCAACCTGCGGTAAGGCAGAGGAGTGAATAGTAAGATATCGGAACCGAACATAAATCGACAAGCCAAAGGCGACTCAGGCCAAACCTTTGTATAAGCAACCTTTGATATTAGGGTTATCGTTATATGTTAGGTAGCAGAAATACACAGGAAAATAAAACATTAACAACATTAATGTGGAAGAATTTCAAAATAATAACTTTTTTGCTAATTGGTTTTATTTCAAAGTTAGAAATGGTACCCACTTTACCCTACTTAAACCTAAAACCGGGTATAAGCACCATTGTTTTCAATGACGTCTAATAGTCGATTACGCATCGACCCGATTAGATGATAGCAGATGTCGGTTCCCTCGGTTCATGTAATTCCAAATTTCATTACAGTGCTGCTCAATTGCTTCCTTTGTCCTCTCGTTTCTGTTATCCCACATTTGAACCATCAAACCCCATACATTTTCTATTGGGTTGAGGTCTGGTGACCAAGGCGGCCATGGAATAAGAGTAATTTCATTTTAATGCTGGGTAAACCAATTCGAGATGATTCTGGCGGTATCTATTCGACAATTGTCGTGAACGTAGGAGAATACAGGGACTTCTGCAAATGGGTACACTATTCGCACTGCCGGTAACATTGATTCTTCCAACAAATCGACATAGTTTAATGTGTTTTGACGAGGAGAAATTTGGACAAGTTCACCTATACCTCCGGTATCCATCCAGGCCCACATGTTAGCTGAAATTTGACCAGATAATTGATTAGGCGCTACGTGATCCTCTGTGTATCTCGTATTGTTATAACGCCACAAAGTTAAGCGACCATGTTGAGAAGATCTAAATGATTTTTCATCTGAAAATATGGTATTACTCCAGTCAAAGTCTAAATAATTACGTGTAAAATTTAATCTTACAATTTTGTGTGCATTCGTTAAGTGTACTTTCTTAGCATAATGTCGGTAATGCAGTCCTATACGGTGTAAATGATTTCTTATGGTTTGTAAACAAACGTCGTAACGTGGCGCGAAATACTGGGTACGAGAAAAAGGATGTTCTTCATAATGGTGTTGCATATCTGTGCTTTTTTGGTTTGTTATTCGACGAACGCCATGATTATGTTTTCGTCTATCTTCAAAAATGCCCGCCCTCTTCAGCGTGACGTCTGATCCATGTTCTCAATGTGTTCCGATTGATATTTAACACTCGTGATATTTTTCGAATTCCATAGCCTTCCTCGCTGAGCACTACAATCCGAGCTCTTTGTTCTGCGAGACTAGCCATTATACAATTTAAATAAGTATTTAATTCTTAGATATTGAGTTCTAATTTTTTTCTCATTGACTTTACTTGACTTCTGATATACTTTCAGAATGACATTTTATTTTTAAAATTATAATACTTTTTCTATAATGAAAACAGTTAGAATTATAAGACAGATTTCAGTTCGAGATTCAAATTATTTCAAATCATTACTGTTTTATCTAAAACATATCTTATATCTAGTACAATGATAACAAAGTTTAAAATTGCGTAGTTCTCTGAGCCTAGTGACGCATTTTTATTAATGTTTAAAACGTCCTAAGTGCAACACACAAGATAAACCTTACTATTTTGATGGTTTTAAAGGAATTATTAGCAAAGTGGGTCATAATTCAGTTGGTTTGTGTACACGAAGCTTTTTTTTGTCGCTGGAGTACAGCAGACAGGCAGACGGCCCACCTGATGGAAAGCGGTTACCATCGCCTATAGACGTTTGCAACATCAGATGTGTCACTAACGCGTTGCCAGCCTCGAAGAAATTTTATGACACCCTTTTTAAAAAAGCCCATACTGTAGCGCTGTGGGAAGACCACGGCTTGAGCTCATTCCAAATCCCCACGGTGTGCAAGGGAAACGTTTTAGAGAACCGTTGCGTACAAGAGCGAAGCGGCTCAAGGAAGTGGGGATGAACGCCCAGCCGATGGCGTGCGGTGCGGTGGTAAAAAGAAGACGAAGGGACCATTCTGAACAGTTCCTCGGAACACTCTCCAATGTATAGTCGGTAGAATACGCAGAGAGACGCGAAGTCTCTCCGATGGCCAAGTGTATCTAAACCGTCTGTGAGTATAGGATCGTCGACAATGCGAACGGCTTGACGTTGAATACTGTCCAGGGGATTTAGCTGGTAGACGGGTGCCCCGGCCCACAAGTGTGAGCAGTACTCCATATGCGGCCTCGCCTGGGCTTTGTAAAGCATAAGGCGTTGCCGCGGAGTGAAATACTGCTTGCACCGGTTTAGCATTCCCAGAACAGTGGCCCCTGAACTGTACATCGTTTCCAATGTCGACACTAAGGATCCCAATAATCTTAGAGGTGGTAAGGGGTGTTCCTTAGAACTGAAACGCATGTACGAATGGGGTTTTCTTGGCAGAGAATACGCAGATCTGTGTCTTTGTGGGATTGAAATGGACAAGATTTTGTCTCCCCACTCAGTGACCCTCTCTAAGGAGTCCTCTACTTTCCTCAACAAATGATCGAGGGACGTTTGCACGTCCAGAGTAATGCGCGTCGCCAGTGCTGTCATTCGCATAACAACGGATGTTGTCAATGGACAACATGTCTAGCTACTGCATTGACATAAAAACAGAAAAAAGAAACAAAAATCAATCCGAACTGCCTAGATACAATCTAATTTGTGAATACGTTTAGGATAATCACCGCTTCACTAGCTTTTAAATTTCGTCGTTAATGGACTTGTTTTAGACCACGCAATAAATCTTCCCCTAAATAAAATATTACGAAACCACTAGTTATTGATTAATTATAAAAGAAATATCAATTTTAATAACTTTTCATAACTCCAGCAATTAGAGAGAAATGGAGCGGTTCTTGGAAACAAAGATGGCGCGGTAATCGTGGCCAGTGGCCGTGTAATGAATGCGCGGGTTACGTAATTTGACGTAATTATTGCACTTATCTCACTTTTAGCTGTTAGCATAACATAATCGGGGAAAAAATTGATGATTATGGACATTTTTACGATGATGTCACGCTTGTAAACGTCTAAACGTTCCTGTCCGATAAAATTCTTTTTAAAGAAAAATCTTAAAATCAATATTGGTGCACTATGCTGATTATACTTTAGATAGATTTTTTAAGATTATACTTATACCTAAGGTTGTTTCATCTTTACGAGTTCGGGTACGTCGATTATTAGGAATAGTGTGTGTGTCTTCAGACTACAGATGAACATAATATGACATTGTATTTTTGCTCAATCAATCATTTATTAACTTTTTTACAACATTTCCAGGCCAGCAGTTATGTTGATATAGAACCGATATTTTTTTCAGAGTCCTACAATCCTACATCATGCATGCATCATGCTCTGAGTTCCAAATCAAATTCCTTATAGATTGGTTAGAGTCCAAAAAAAGACATTATTATTATTGAATAAAATATGTATGTAATCTTTATCGCTTGTAAAATGTCTAAAGATAAAATTATTAAGGCTTTATACGATACGTATAAAATCAAATTAAACTATCGTACTTATATCTAAACAGCGGTCTTCGAAAACAACGTTACAAATTGTGTTAAGTATCTTTCTTACAAGTATTATGAAATGAGAGCAGGTAGGTTGTCAGTAGGAAAGTGTGCCGGTTACATTTCGGAACGTACCTACTTGCGCGTACTGAGATCGCTGTTTAATCTTATTGGAAACACTGTCTGAAACTATAAGGTTTGGTATAATTAAGGTAGATTAAGCATACCTATATTCGTAATTTCATAGATATTAGAACTATTACTAAATATCAACAGATAACTAATTTTCATCGTTTGGATCGGGTTTGATCATATCGGATCTTGATTGGTGTTCTCTAGTAATTATTAAATTAACAATAATCCCACAAGAAGGCTTTCTGGTGAGCAGCGACACCTCGTACCCGACTCTGGGGAACCGAAACAAGCCCCTCCCCCCCATGCTCGGGCCCGTGAGGGAGGGAGGCCCAGGGAGTGGCGAGTCACCATTTTCCGATAAAACAACCCCATAAGTCTTTTTTTTCATTTCCTACAATAGTCCTACACTGACCGGAGCTTGTCCTTGGATGCATTTTATATAGTGTAGACAGAGATAACTGCCCATCAATGTCAAGCCACATTTACATTAAATTTGTCAAGGGGCCTCTATGTGTAGGCCTCCAAAACTCCGGGCTATTTTATGGCTGGTGGTCTTCAAGGACATACAAAGAATTTTAGTGTCGCCGTCTGCTTGTTTTATCCATGGTCTTCTAGAATTGCCACGAGCAGACGTAAAGATAATTGCCGACCAGTGTCACACATTTCGATTAAATAGTCGAAAAATCCCTTACGAGAATACCAACAGGTCTTTCTATAGCTTCATACGAACCTTATAAAAGTCCGGTTTTTTCTTATGGCTTGTGGTCTAAAAGCATATTACATTTTTAAACATGTCTGGTAGTACCTATTTCTTCTTAGTTGCGGATATGGAGGATAGAGGTACCTCCAATGTGCGGGAAAGCTATGCTCCTTAAGATGCAATCTGTAAGCATAGTTTAAGTTTTACTTCTTACATTATATGCTCTAAGTTTGAACGACTATTCGAAGATTAGTCTCATATAATTTACATAAGTTGCACTTAGCTTTAGTAAATACTTAAATAAAAAACTTAAAGAAAAATTAATCGACGACTTATAAAGTCCTGAAATATTCCTAAAATAATTCCTAATGTTGTTTTTACTAATTAAAAGGATGAGGAATGTTATCTTTTTAATTAAGTTATAAAGCTCGGTCTAGCTATATGTTAAATAATACACTGGAAGCTGATGTATGAGAACTAATTTACATAATGTGGTTATTATTCAGAATCTAAGTTAATCATCATAGTTACTTTAAATTATAAAATTACAGTCATAAAATCTTTAATAATATATTAAAGATTTTATGACTAATTTTCTGATTATAAGCCACTAAGATGCTTATATCCCGTTTCATATTATGTATGAGGATGCATACTAAAGTTTTTATTGTGAGAAGGTTTATCTGTGCTATATAATCGTTTAATATTTTCTTACAGTACTACAAGGTATAGAAGAAATAAGGCATAGAAAATGCCTGGTTTCTTCTATACCTTGTACTCTAACAAAGAATGCAGTCTCTTTTTTGTAGACTTGATAGCCCTTGTAAAGATATTAAAAAAGAAATGGAAAATTAAACTTGACTATATCCAGTGCCCAAGTTCGTTCTAGTTGGAAAGTTTTAAGGCATATGTACCGTGTAATTTATATTACACCGAGTGTTATGAATACCTATATTACAAAAGTATATATAAGTATATGTTTATATAAATCGATACCAGTACTCTAAATTTTCGTAAGAGTCTAATTTTTAGAAGACCAAATACTGTTTTTTTCTGTTCATAATCGTTGTGACCTTTTAATTTGTAGTCGAACTCTAAAGAAGTCAAAAATATATTATTTTTGACTTCTTTAAAGTTTTAGAAGTTGGTTATAAAACGATAAAGTGACGATTATATAAAGTAATAAATAAGTTAGTGTGAAAAATAACAGTTTGATCCTTACCACAATAGAGCTTTACGGGTATTGATTTAATTATTAACATGGGAGTAGAATTTATAGAAATAACAAATGTAACTATAAAAAGCCCCTATAGATATGCTTGCATTTCTATAGGGGGTCATATACCATTATTTTCACACATATAATAAAAAATAGGTAATATTTTAAAAACAACTGTACAGTTGTCGTTCAGACTATTTTTCGATGAAAGCATTTGACCTCAAATTTTTATTCAGCTTTCTTCACTTCTAGTGTCAAAAGAGGGCCAATTTTTACGACTTTGGAAATTGTCCTCAGTTACACACACACACTACAGCCACCCCTAATTTATAATTGTTATATCAACATTTATAAAGTGGTTAATTTGTAAATTTTTGCTTGATGTTATCTGTAAAGAAAAATACATTAAGACTACAAAATGCAATGAAATTAACAATGTGTGGATGATTACTATATTATCTGATAAGTATTTTATAAAAGTCTTTTAAATCATAATAAAGTGGAAGTTATACAACGTTACTTTCAGTTTGTTAAAAGAGAAGGTTCATCTTTTTGGAGCTAAAATCCTTGATGTAAGATTTCCTTAATTATCACAATGCCAAAACTGTAATTGAGCCAGTTCTTAAGCTGTTTTATTGCCTTTACAATAAAATACTTTCAGAATAAGTTTTGCTTATTTTATTTTCATTTAAGTAATTAAAGTTTGTATTATGTACTTAATATGTCAAGTTTATTCATAAGTGTTTGATTTTTAAACCTGCCACGACGATAAGTCCATGCGCACACTGCGATTAATTCGATGTGATTTTTTGCAAAATCCTATATAACTGAAAAACGTACTTAGGAACTGTATATTAGTATAATTCTAATTGTGCAGAGTGCTACAGATTTAAGGATTAAGATGTCTTTTAGGCTTTATCTCTTCGTTTAATTAGTGTTCTAGCTATCCCCAGGTTCTATTAATATCTATCTATAATATTATAAAATTCTAAACATGGCGTGTCTGTACATTGAAGCTGTTTAATCAGTATCATATCAGTTATCAGTAAGACATACTATCACGTTAACGAGTACCTAAATGACAAATTTTCATTGAATATTATAAATAATGAAATAAATACGTAAAAACATATTTTTGAATTTATTTTGTTTTTTATGACTGACTAATAAGTAATAAGATAATATTAAAATTATTATTGTTAAAGTAATCCTAATTCGGTAAGTAGTAAAGTATTATTTACTAATAATAATGTAAATGTTTAAACCTTATATTTAAGAAAATAAAATAGTGTCGTTTGAATTAATTTTAGATAATTAATATTATATGAATTTGCATGCCAATTAGGCAAAAACATGGGAAACCCTTATATATATTGTCATCATATATGTACCATACTTTAGCAAATAAATAAATAAATGGCCATTTCTATGACCGGGCAGATGTAGCAAATTCTTGTCATCGTCAATTTAATTTGACAGATCGCGCTCGGGTAATAACCGTCCGAGGTCTGAGACATAGAGCTACATGTATAGAGCTATATGTACACGTCATCGTCATACGCCTCCATCATACCAAAAATTTGGGACCGCTAGATCGGCGTCGCGTCGCATGACGTGTATGTAATGTATCTCCAAACAACTAACCATTATATAAAAAGTATGGGCTCTAAGGTGCCCAGATTGGAATACGTGGCCGACGTATGCCTAGTGTAGTTCTAGCTTCAAGCGAAAACAAAACCAATCTAATTTTATGCAATTTCTCAGAGCACGTAACTTTAATAAAGCTTTAACAAAACACAACAGCTATTTTAAGTATCCATTGCGCTCTATTTGTACTGCACCTTCGTTGTTCAGTGAAGCATGAAATCGACGGATAGAAAGTGTATTAAATTCGTTTTCTTTCTTCTTTATAAGAAGCCGACTTCATGTCACAGCAGCCATTATTATCTTGATTTTTGTTACACTGTTAAATATCTATAATATTTATTATAGATATTTAAATCGGAAAATGGATACAAAACTTTTGGTGAGTCTTTTTCTGTTATTTTTTAGGTTTCCGGTATCTTAAGGTAAAAAATAAACTCTGTCTATGTAACAGCTGATTGTATCAGAAACTACTAAGGCTAGAGATATTAAATCTAACACACATAATATACATGGCTTATATATCTATATGTGTGTATTTTTCAACACTGTAAATGTAACCCAAACGAAAATGTTGAGAAATATAAACAAGTACCTAACATATGAAATTAATAGGCTACATTAGAATAGAATATACTTTATTGTAAAATAAAATTAATGAACTAATACACAAAAACAGCTTAGAATTAGGTATAAATGGTGGTCTTATCACTGACAGCGATCTCTTCCAAACAACCTTGGGATGGAGAGAGAAATATGGTACAAAAGCTAGGGCAGGGTTTGCTGCACAATATTTTTAAAATGTTAAATATTTTATGTACTAATATTATTATATAAATAAACATATATATTTATATACATATGATTAAATACATAAAATATTACAATACAGTCGACTCTCGATAATTTGAAACTCAAGGGACCAGAGATAAATTTTAAATTGTCAAGAGTTCAAAATAACAAACGTTTACTTATAGAACTTATGGAAAGACATTTCTTCTTTCTTGGATTCATTTTAATAGCACAATTTAAACATTAACATGACTCATTAACTTTTGAAAAAAGACTGGAATGCGAATTTAGTCATATCTCATTTATGTAAACAATTGACAGGTCTGTACATGTATGTAAACAAACTACAGGTATGTGCATGATAAACGCTTCAAATTATAGAGAATAGGAAAGCCCAGACTTCAAATTATCGCATCTTTGCGAGCAAGATAATATTCCTTCAACTTCAAATTACCGAAGGGACCAATTAACATTGATTTTATTCAAATTATCGAGTATTTTTCAAGGAACCGGAAAAAAAATTAAATTAAGGAGTGTCAAATTATCGAGAGTAGGCTACTATATATATATATATATATGTGTGTGTGTGTGTATTAGCACATTTTTAATTATTTTTAGAGTTACAATAAAAATATCTAAAAGAATTATTGTTGCCCTTCTCTTATCTCGAAAGTTGACCAGATGAAAAATCAGAAGTATTCCCTTTATATAAGCTTTATAGTACTATTTATTTTCTGAATTTTCCACTTATAGTTCAAAAGTTGTGAAGCATATTATTTTACGAATTTTGAAGCTAATATCTCACCACTACTGATTTAAATGAAAAGTCATTAAAGGGCCATTTACATGGAGAGAGTTTATCGCACGTTTTGAGGCGAGAAATCGTATACTATTTCCGTAGATATTACTTTTTAGATGTTGACTTTTGTTGAAATGTAAATATTTACATTTAACCAAAAAACAATAACTCGCCTACGAGTATGTCATACCATAATCGTAAGGTAATTATCACCAAGAGTTTTGTTTACACTACGACATAAATTGCATTAACATATTTGCCTACTTATCTAACATAACCGACTTATCTAAACATGAACTCGTATTACATTTTTTCAAGTTCATACGAGTATCGCACAAATCAGTTTGAACCGATTTGAATGCAAGACTTGCCATTCGAGTTCGGTGATGATCACGGTATTTTGTTTTCACAGAGACATCAATATTCAATGATCAGGCGATTATCGCCCTTCCACATAGGATATCGTATCGTATGTTTAATTTACATGGTAATACTTCACTTCTTGCTTTCGACAATCTTATCTTCTAGGCAAGAAACTCTCTCCGTGTAAACGACGCTTAAGAAACACAGATACGATTTTTAAATTTTTTGAAAAATCTTTAACGTAGTGAGATATCATTGAGTAGAAAAAAATTGAACATTATTTTTTCTTGACTTCTCTGCATATTACAATTGATTTGATTTCATATTTATATTAAAATTTATTCCAAATAGAATCAGTAGTTTCCGTTAAAAACGTCTGTCATGACATACAGACAAACAAATAGATTCATGATTTCATAATGTTTCCGTTTTTGCCAAAAACAACTGGATTCTAACGTAATGTGTAGTGATTTAGCTAAAACTAATAAGATGATCTTTTACAACAAATTACCATACCTTTGAATAACAAACTTATTTCTTTTTAGATTGCTTTATCATGTCTTGTTTTCGCCACATCAGCATGGTCTGTTCCATTCTACCCAGCACAAAGAGAGCCTTTAAGAATCACCAGATTTGCTCCTGCTCCACCTCCCCATCATATGCCGAGTAAGTTACAAAAATAAACATTACTATATGATGATGTACAATAAATATTCATATTACTGCAGCACACTATCCTAACAACTTATTGAAAGGGGTCTTAGAGAGAATCTTAACAAAAGTGATCTTATTACTAAAACCATACCGTTATATAGGTCTACAACTTAATAGTTCAGTTCTTAACACCACATTATAATATGGTTTAGAAATACATACTTTCTGCTTTAGTATAATAATTCTGTATTACGTATGTATTGGATATAACATTGGATAAAAACAAGATCGGAATCAACCTACTAGCAAGTCATATAAAAAATTACACCTGGGTGGGGATAAAACCAATGAATCGGTCCACGTCAATTCCTTAGCATTTACCGTAATTATATGCCCAGTGTGCTCACATAATATAGCGAGCTGATAGCAAAAAGAATTTCGGACCTATATTGTACATTCTAATCCCCCAAAGTTGTATACCGTACCTAATTATTATGTATAGTGTGCAAACATATTATAAGGTGGCTGATAAGACTAGGATTTTGGACCTATATATGCCTACGATATAGAATGATTTTTATAATTATAAACTTTAATAAATCTCTTTTCAGTTGAAGAATATGAGCCTCAACAGCAGCGACCTAAGCGTGGTCACCACGATTACCATGACTCAGACCGTGGCCCAAGCGGCGTGACTGGACCAGTGCATACCTTTGTGAAGACTGACAAAAATGCAAACTACAAATGGGGGGTCCGACATCACGTTGGTGACAAATATGCGTCCTAGATTCTATAACGCATTTAAAGAATATTGCTATGTAATTTATTTAGTTGTTATATTAGATGTTATAGTTGTATTGCTTAATTAGAATGTAGTGAATGAAGCTAAATGATTGATTGATTCCTTTTATTTTTGTCAAACGGTATGAAGCAAGATCTAATATAAAACCTATTATACATTATACTATCATGATTGGTACGATGCAAAAATTACAAAGCTTAACGTTAAACGTACTAATAATGTTTGTATTTATTACTATGATGATAATGATCCAGCAATCAATCAATTTATACCAAAGATATAATAAACAACTTCGAGCCTGAAGGAGATATTAACTTTCACACAATAGCTGCAATGAGTCTAGTGCTAAAATCTATAAACGCAAAAACATTACTTAAGATACCAGGGACTATGATTTTCGTGCATAAAAATATGCGAAGAATTTTGACCAATATTTTACTGTCCCTGGGTTAAGACTCTTTTACCTTATTGATATAATTTAGTTTAATAATTATGTAGTTGATATAATATACTTTAATAATTATTTCATACATTAGTTTTCTATAATTTCATATTGTACAGAAGTTATATTACATACATACCACCTTATTAAAATAAGACATCGTATAAACCATCACCCAGTTGTTTTATTTCTGTTCGTGAATAAATTCCGATCACTATCGAATCTTGAATATTAAGTACTATCTAATTTGATTGGAAAATAAGAAGATTGTTAGACGTGACCTGAATCTAAGATACAATTTCGCCATGTCTTATAAATGGTTTATATTTCTAAGCAAAAAATCTTAATAAGTCACTTCTTCTGAGTGGAATGTTGATTTGGTAACGTCTCCAGACTTTTACGTTTAGTCATGCAAATAGGCTATATCTTTCATAATTATTTTCTATCATATCCACTCAACATTTACATATTGAAGTAGACACCAATCCTATAATTTAGGGAGCTGAATGTATTGATTTAAGATCTTCAAATGCCACGGTCCAAGCGTCTTCCTACTAAACAGCATAAGCATATAATTCAGACTTGTAGTTTCAATACAGGTATTACTGTTTTAGCAAATAAACCTGGCATTCTGACTGAATTAGATAAATAGGACGTAGTCTCGTATGTCCCAGTAGCAGCTAGTTCTTCCACTATAGTAATTGGTATGTCTTATAATAAATCTTTCTCATTACGAATTATCATCATGCACTCAATGACGGGGCGTGTTCTGCTCCACTGAACCCGCCGCGCCTTCGTTGGCAAACAATTTCAACATATGAGCACATGAATTCACGTCGTCACTTGCTCTGCCCGATATTATGTGTGACATACTTATTGAAACATAATATCGAGGTTGTCAAAGTGAACTAAAAATAATTTTTAAAGAACATTTTATTTCTCTTGAACTTTTTTAAGAGTAAAAATGCGAGTGTTTCTTCTTCCACAGTACATATTAGTGCCGATCCAATAATACATGTAAATGTCGTTTTATGCACGTGTTTGTATTATGTCAAGTTATTTAGATATTTTATTGTTCTTTTTTTAAGGAATAAGGAATAAAGAAAACATCATGAGGTTTGAATTTTATCAGAGTTCGCAGCTACAATTTACGCAGTGACGCATCTAATTGTATTGAAAATCTGTATAATACTAGAAAATTGTAAAAATGTATGCTTTTTTGTGTTTGCATGTTTGTTCCGGATTCACGTAAAAACTACGGGGCCGATTTCGATGCGGTTTTCGCTGATCGGTAGTAAATTCCTACACTTAAAATCTGCGGTACTTTATATCCCAGGAATTTGGCGGGAATTCTCATGGCAGCAGTTTAAACTGGCTCGTGGGAAAAAATATCAATTCCGATGTAATATTTTCACTGGTCATAAAATGTGATACTTTATGTCCCGGGAACCCCGTGGGTTTTCTCTCGGAAGTAGTTTTAAGTTAGGACACGTCTAAATTAGCTTATTCCGTCCAAGGTGGAGGAAATCGCGGGCAAATCCTAGTATGGAATATAAGCAGAATATATTATTTCTTTCTTGTATATGTAGCAGCAGGTCTTATAAAATTTAAATCTTAATACTAAAAATTACTCATTATAGAACGAATAGCATCTAATTTATTATTATTTTTAAACAAGTTTCTGAATTTTTGGAAATTATATCAAACATAAAACGCAACTTGCTATAATTTTACCCACGATTCGGCGGCCTCAGCCGCGTTATCATCAATAATGAAAAACATTTTAGCGACACAAGCAGGAGCTGCGTGTCACGGAAATGAATATGCTTCGGTGGATGTGTGGAGTCACGTGAAAGGATCGCGTCAGGAACTCCCGCATCCGCGACAGCCTTCACGTCCGTGACATAGCAGACAAACTGCAGGAGAATCGCTTACGCTGGTACGGTCACGTTTTACGGAAACCGGCTAGTTACGTGGGGAACAAATGTCTAGCCATGCCGCCTCCGCCAGGTCCCGGTCGAAGGGGTAGGCCCAAGAAATGCTGGCTTGACGTTGTGAGGGATGACATGCGTACCAATGGTCTCAATACAAGGGATGCCGAAGATCGCGTGAAGTGGAGAAGGAAAAGTAGGAAAGCGGACCCTGGGCGTCGAAGTAATCGCTCCGAACGCAACCGGGATTTAATGCTCGGATGATGATGATGGTGATGATGTAGCAGCAGGTCTTATAAAATTTAAATCTTAATACTAAAAATTACTCTTTATAGAACGAATAGCATCTAATTAATTATTATTTTTAAATAAGTTTCTGATTTTTTGAAAATTATATCAAACATAAAACGCAACTTGCTATAAGTTTACCCACAATTCGGCGTCCTCAGCCGCGTTATCATCATCAATAATGAAAAATATTTTAAATCCAATAGATTTAAATAAAATACGTATCAAATATTATTAAAACTTTATTTATTAATTTCCTTAAATTAACTCGGTCACCGGCGCTTTTAAGGAAAGTGAAGATTTATAAATTACATGTTTAATTTATAAATGTAATATAAAAAGTTGAACGGATATCCTGTTATTTAAATGTTCATAATGATGTTATAAGAAATTCATCATGTTTAATTTTGCAAAAGTTGTATAAGATTGTAAGTATAAACTGTTCTGTAACAACCAAAACCAATAAATTACTTTCAACTGGTTTATTGTTTCAAGTAGCTTCTTCAGTTCAAACGCTGAATCTTTAATCGTTTCATGCTTTCACTATTCAATTACTCAATACCGTCTAAAATCCACTTGTAAATGTACCTAGTTCAACAATGTAAATATACTAGATACATTTAAAATGTTTATAGTATATAATATGCAGGACCGTCTTAAGGGTCCCCCTAATATTAGGGGACAGGTTGCGAAAATCAAATCCGGGTCCCTCGCTAATAATAAAAAATAATATTTATTTATTGTGTTCCATTGTTGGGGTTCCGCAGCTCGATTAGAAAAAGCGAAATCCTTCAGCAATCATCATGACCGTCTGTCGACTGATATGTGTAGGTATAAGTCAATTGGCTTGCACCCGGGTGCCAGGCACCCCGTGCACACTCAGGTGAAGACGGCCCTGATAATGTGTACAAGTAATATTAAGATAAAAAACAGATCTTTAAGAAAAAATACTAATAAAACCACCTATTGGTAACAAATATCTACAGAAATTATTTTGAAGAACATTTTATATATTTTTTTATTAGACAGTAGGATAAGATAAGAGATCAGACATGAGAAATAAGATTTAGCGCATTTTTGCACTGTGCAGCAGCTCTGAGAGCAGTGCAGCGATAATGAGTGATGGGATATGGAACAGGGAGAATGCTAATTGAGCCATTGGAACTTTCATATTTAAAGAAGAATTTGATAGTTGTATAGTTCTGTTAAAAGTTTATTAACTTTCTGTTTATCGCAGTTCAAAAGTCTATTTACAATTTTTTTATAATATACTAGTATAATGGATCTGTAACTAGCCTAACGATCGATAACAATGAGTATACTTTAGTTATTCACGCTGTATCTGAGTTCGGTGTTGCAATATTTGATTCAGTCTATCAAGATCTACCTTGGACAATGAATCCTATTGCGGGCAAACTTTAAAGCACCATCGAAAATCGACATGCACAATTTGTTTATACCAATGTACTTCAACATTTATAATTTCGTAATACAGGACAATAAAATACATTTGCAAAAAGACAAATTGTTCTCGTAACAGTGTGGACAGGTTTTGCGAACATAGAGCAATTAATTGTGGAGTTCCGTTAATGCTTGAAAGGTTTATTTGAATATTGATTTGGGAAAGAAGAAAACATGCTGCATCGCTTATAGCAAAAGTCGAAAATGTCGCAGGTGGTTTTTATCTAATCATTATACAATTATAGTTAGTTATAGTAAATAGCATAAAAACTATAAATCCTTAGGCTGTGGTAAAAACATAAATAGTCACACCAACTTCATCAAGACCGTTTGTAATTATTTTGTGAGTCGCACAAATATCCTGTTGTTAATAGAAATAGAACACATAAACACTACATTATAATTATCAAATCAATACAATCTTTATGTTGTCAAGATATATATTTATTCACAACATAATCAACAAAATAAGTAATAAGGGGTACATTATTCATTTTGCCTATTAAAATGCTAATAATTTTGACAAATAGTTTTATTTATTTATTTATTTTATTTAAAAAAATATTTATTAAAAATTAAATAAATAAATTTTGCTCTTGTTAATTCGCAGTTTTAAAATTATTCAATATATTTCAATAAAGAGCTAATTTATTTATGCATTTTTTATATATGTTTTTATGTTTTTATCAATATGTTTTTGATATAAATCTATAGAGGACCTGCACGTTGCCACACAAATATACATGCAACCCAATCTATTGCGTTATAACTTATGATTTTAAATAAACTTACCGGTTATCAGTTATGACAAAAAGTCGACCATTCGCGTGCATTGGCGCGGGCGCAGGACTCCGATAACTAGGTAATGGTTGCAGTTCTGAAATTATTATATCGGATTTTAGAAGTATGACTACTTTGTTACTATTCAATAAGTGCGGCTTGAAACACGAGAATAGTAAGACGCCTTTCCGTGTATCATTAATTTCTTTGACGACGAGGCGGCTGTTTGTTCGGAAAGCGAAATGCGTCGACGCTCTGGTCCTTTCATATCTTCCAATAACTCTGGAGCTGGCAACGCTGCCTCATCTTCATCAGCTGAGAACCTCAAGCGGCGCAAATAAGAACCTTAGGAAGAGCTTACATATTAGATAAAGGTCTACACAGCTAATAACTCCTTCCAATGTATCTGCGCAGTAGACCAATTTTAATTGACAACTACATTATAAGAATTGTGTAAAGGCCTAAGCGGGACAGAGCTAAAAATGCATACTCTACCTTTTTCCTTTGCAAATAAAGTTCAATATAGATTATTTACATGTCGAAAACCGATCTGCCTTATCTGCGCAAACGAAAACTACCGATTGGAATTGTAACTTGTGTACTACTCTGTACACTCTTTGAGTTTACCTGTGATCAGTGTTGGTTTCTACTTTGTAAAGCGAATCAGTATTGCCAACTACTCTGAATATTGAGACACATCATGATAACAACGATAAAGAATATCAATGTTAATTTAGATTTAATTTATTACAGCTAGTATCATTTTTATAATTAATAATATTTGTTATTTATCAGAATCATAGAATACAACAACAATATAGATAGCTTCTACATAAGTATTTGAGGTTATTATACTGGGTAAAGCAATAAAACATAATTTAGTAACAAATTGAAATGTAATGTAATTATCCAAATGAAAACTTTCGCTACATTTCAAAACAGCGCTAGTTTCGGGTATTTGGATTACCCTTATATAAACTCACGATGCACATCTTACCCAATAAAATTCTTTAAATCGAAAAGAGATGATTATTCCAAATAATGTATTTTATGCTAGGGTTTTGTTAAATTGATAAATTGCTTTACTTGTTAAACCGACTTCCAAAAGGAGGAAGTTCTCAATTCGACTGTGTGTTGTTTTTTTTTTCTATGTTTGTTACGCGACTTCTCTGTCTATTGGGGATTGATTTTTTTTTCTTTATTCGAAAGAGTGTAGAGAGTAGAGAAGAGTATAGAGTAGCAATTCTTGTTGAAAAGCGCCGAGCGTCAGCACTCTTGGAAAGGTAAAACTTATGTATATGCGTGCCATTTGTATACAATTTCTACAAGTAGTTAAAATATTATTTCCAAAGTTATTAAGGCAATTAAAAAGTAGAAAATATTTTATAACAAACAAAACCGACTTCAAGCTAAAACGCAAAAAATAAACATTATCTACAAGATCTTGAAGTGGGTGCTAAGTAAACCATAAATAACAAAATTACAAGATGCACTGACTTTGAAGAGTTTCAAGTCGGTATTATTTTAGTTAACATAAAATGTATAGCGTATCCGTTTTTAATTTGCTATTTTGATTTTGGACATCTCGACAGTAGGGAGTACGGATCCAGGGAGGACGAATTCGAAAATAAACGCTGCATAATAAAAGAAGATGGCAATAGAAATTAGGTATTTGAACAAAAGTTAAACGGCCTCTGTTGTTGAGCGGGCTGAGCTCCGGGTTCGATTCCTGGCATGGTAAAAATCATTAACGAATTTTCCTTTATTTACTATGGTCTGTATGTCTGGGATCGGCCCCAGAGTGATCCGTTATATATTACTCATAATACAGGCGTAACTTGCTTAGCTTGGGGATGTACAATGTGTGTCTTTGTCAGCCGATTTATTATTATTATTATTGAAGACATAATATATAATATAATAGAATAGAATATACTTTATTGTACAATAAAATTAATGAACTAATACACAAAAACAGCTTAGAATTAGGTACAAATGGCGGTCTTATCGCTGACAGCGATCTCTTCCAGACAACCTTGGGATGGAGAGAGAAATATGGCGCAAAAGCTGGGGCATGGTTTGCTGTACAACATTTTAAAAATGTTAAATATTTTATATACTAATATTATTCATTATTATTATTATTAATATATATGTATGTAATATTAGTAGGTGTATTTATATATGTCTATTAAATGTAATTCTTACTTATATAATATTTTACATACTTATATGTAATTTATTTATTAATGAATAAAATATAATGTAAGTAACTGCATATACCACCTTTGACAAATATAATCTGTTTTATTCCTGCCACGGGACGTCTGGAAGAGATCGCTTCACAATTGTGCACATTCAGAATATTTTTAGGTTATAAGTTTTTCTGTGTTTTCTGTAATTGTGTACAATAAAGTGTTATCTCTCTCTCTCTCTCTCTCTCTCTCTCTCTCTCTCTCTAGATAAAGGGGATATGTTGTTTAGTTATTTAAATTATTAAAACATCTATACTGCAACAACACTGCCATTTCGTAACTATATTCATAGATGTGATAAAAATGTATATTTTTGATACAATTGAAAACTTTCTCCTCATTTAGATAAACACAAAGTAGTGATTGCAGTCCGTTATATACGTGTTCAGAATATCCATGAATAATTTCAGTACAATTTCAATACTTTCTGTTCCTACATAACTAGATGCTCTAGATAGATAGGAAATAATAGATTATATCGTAAAGGCAAATCATGATTATAATAGCACCAATAGTGTCAATCAAGGCTACATTAGCAGACCCATTTAATTCAAATCTGATCACATAATGAAATTTTAAAAGGTCTGCAGTGCATGAAAATAGTATACTAGCAATAACAATCTCTTTTTCAAACTGAAACTTTCATATAGCTCCTACATCTTATATTTCGAAAGTTTAATGTCTTTCTTCTTTTACTTTTTGATATATTTGAAACCCACAGGTACACTTTCAATCGATATTTTATTATGTGTAGAATATAGTTATTTTTGATCATACAAAAATCAATAAAATTTAATTTAATTACTTTTATTTATATTATTGTTTCATGCCCGACCGGTCAATCAGTATTATCTAAAATAACAAGTATTATTTTATTTATTAACTCACATTGTTAAACTACTGAAATTTTAACAAATTTAATGATACTGAAATTTAAACAATATTAATTAAATTATAGTGAATAATGACTCACTGAAAAAACTGGGCAATAATGAAATTTGAGCAAATAATTGATGTAAAGAGAATGTCCATGCATCTGAGAATGCACTGGCATTAAAACAATTGCAAGGCTAAAGAATGAATTGCACTCTGAGCCCAACCCGTATTAGGGCTGACTGGCGACTAGATAAAACTTTAACAGTATTCATTGACACTTGAAATCTTTGTCTTCCACGATCACGGCTACTGAAAAGTGGCCGAAACATATATAATAAAATCAAATAAATTACCGCGCTTACAATAGTTAAAACGTAGTTTTATTATATATACTTCCCGGCCAAGGTTCGAACCCACGACATTTGAAACGCTTTGAGACGTCAGAACGTTAGCCATTTAATTTACCACGGCTATATCTATCTTTATATATAAAATTCTTTT
This sequence comes from Dendrolimus houi, assembly GCA_039645545.1. NCBI lineage: Eukaryota > Metazoa > Arthropoda > Insecta > Lepidoptera > Lasiocampidae > Dendrolimus > Dendrolimus houi. The sequence goes on from CM077124.1 coordinate 20,073,922, forward strand.
ATTCGTGTGTATGTTACTGGACTGCTCCTAAAGGGTTGGACCGATTTTAATGAAATTTGTTGTGTATGTTCAAGTGTATTTGAGAATTATTTACTTTCAAAATTGGAACTGATATGTGGCGTTAGAATCGGGGTCCAAGGTTTGATGAAAATATTTTGCGTTTATTTGATTGGTTTAGAAAAAAAAATACGTATCCAGAAATTATTGGAACACAGTAAAGAAAATAAACTGTTGTAACTCAATTTAATGATCATAAGCATATCCTAACATCCTAGTGTGTGTGTGGACCCCCGGGGGACGAGTGCAGTGTGGCGGCGGACTGATGGCGAGGAAAGTCCTTCCTTGCTTCTTCTTCCACGTCCCTTTGCCTTCTCCCGGCCATCGCATCGCGCCCGCGTTTGTTCGTGGGTCCTCCAGTGGTTTAAATCCACAATTGGACCCATTTGGTAGCACTGCAATCGGGATCTTGATTTTTGATTTTCAGATATAGTGAAACCTTACAGTGAATAAGTGGGCCCTTGATATGTGAGAAACCTCTGTTATTAATATTACAATGAGATCCCGACACTTTTGCATTGAACTACTTCTATTACTGGGAATTTTCAGACCTTTTTAATTGATACATGATTTCTTAGATTTTTTCGATTCGATAATTGGGACTTTGTAGCCTATAAGTGAAACAATTCATCAGAATTAGATAAGCTATGACACGATTGTTTACAGACAGTCTAACTCCTTCCATTATATTAATATTTCCATGTCTTTAGATGAAAAATGGTACATTTCGATCTCTCATAGTGGGACCCTCTATAAATAAGACTACTATCATGATAATTGGGATACTGGGTAAATGCAAATGCTCTATAAGTGATAAAAAATTTAGATCCCTTCGAATCTCAGTTACACTGTATATGTATTATCAAAAGAGTAACAATTTGACAACCCTAATCCATAGCAATTATTAAGTTCAATAGACACGCTTTTTGTTGCGAAATGTACATGTTATATTCATAACGGTATTGGGATTAAGTTTTGAAGGTCTCTATGGTTAGTCACTGTAGTAGGGTCACGACTCATTAACAATATTAGGCTTTTGGCCAACAAGGCTAGCGTATCCATTTACAGTAGTTTCGATTTAGACGAATAATGTATGGTGGAAGAGTTTCGACAAACGATGCGATTTATTAGGATTCTTTAGCTATATTAGCAAAAATGACACTTATTTGAAAGTGTTTTGGGTACTTTGGCAACCGGCAGTAATTGCGATTTTTTTAAGGGAACTCTAAACAATTTATTCTATACATATATATTTTTTTATTGCATGCATTACCGTCGCCTATAGACATTTGTAACATCAAACGTACTACCAATGTGCTGCCGCTCTCTAAAGGGAGACTGGAAACTGGCCACTAATGCCGGAACACAACTCAAGGTTGATATGGCGTCATACTCTAGATCAGGGGTGGTAGCTATCCAGACGGGCAAATACCCTACCACCTGGCTGTGGGTTGTTTTGTCGCCTCTTACGATAGGCCGTCTGGCTGCAGGAAATTGTATTCTTTCTCCGTTCCTGCACGGATAAATTAGATTTAAATCAAAAGAATAAAAATATTTACGTTCTACATATTAAAAAAAGAATACATTCAATCAGTCTGGAAATTTTCATATACTCTTGCCAACACAGTACCTTTTCTTTGGTTTTGTCAGTCGGTGACTCATGTCACAATTTTTTTTATCAAAAATTATCTATCCTGCAGATATTTTGGAAGATGGCTTCTTTATGTTGCCGCACTGTGTGTTGTACATAGTGCATAATTGCCACGTCTATTTTTTTAGTTTTTTGCCTAATAAAATAGCGTGGAAAATTTACATAACCAAGGCACACATTTTATTAGGGTAAATAGGCGTGTAGAGTATCTTTAGACATATTTTAAACTCAGAGGGGTGTGTCATAATTACGTATCACTATAACATTTTATTTAAATCAATAGGTATATTCATGTCCGAAGTCATACTTAGTGATTTAAAAAATAATTAAAAAACTAGCTGTTTTTCTTTAATTGTGTACAATAAAGAGTTATTCTACCTTTCCTTTAAATGATCTAACGACGAAATAATAAACTACAAGTACACCAAACCGAGCATTTTGCAATTTTATATACTAAAATAAAAAGCTTGCGGCAACATCTCTTTTACAGAGAAAAACCTCTTGAACAGACAAATCTTGAGAAAAGCTTATTATAAATAAGGAAATATAACTTATTAATTTTTCTGTCTGTAAAACTTAGCCATAAACCTACAGACCTACCCTAAATACTACAGACACAAAAACTTTTATTGATAAGAATTAAATTCTCTTCAAATTAATATTTATTTTTATAAATTGACAAGTTAAATTATGCTACGTGTAAAATACAAAGGAGAACTTTAGGTCTCAAACACCCAGACCGGGGTATAAAAATTAGAACAAAGTTTACAAAATTTATCCTGCCGAGAATCGAACCCTTGACATACCGACATAGAAGCCGTAAAAAAACTGTCAACGACGAGTAAAATATCCTCTAAATTGTTATTATCTGTATAGTGTGTACACAGTGTTGTAACTATTAGTTAATGAAAAGACCTAAGGAGCAAGTAAAGCAGGTCCAAAACGAATGCACTAATTTAAATTTCGAGGCACACACACATACACAAATTTACCACTCCCGCTTACCACCTACTAAGAAGGGGTGCCTCTATATAAAGTGACAGTTACACGCATTGCACGATACGTTATAGTGTACGCGAGTGTGCTGTGATCTTTTTGTACTTTATTTTTTTTTTAAATTAAATCTGTGCGTGTATAATGTTACGTCAGTGCGTCACGATGGCAGTACTGGGGTGTGTTTTGGCGGGTCCAACGCCGAGGGCCCAACATCAGTACCAGGTTCAACCCTCTGTGAGTCCAATTTAAATTGTGTTTACTACAGCTCTTATTTTTTGTTCTAAGCATCTAAAGTAATTCCTGGTTAGTAAGTTAATTAAGAAAACTTAAGAGCACTCGTGTAGAATTTAAGTCAAATAAAATAATCTAAAATACTTACCGATTTTAAAACGCGAGTGCTTTAGCCACTGTGTTACTACAGCTTAAAACGTCAAGTAATCTTAATGGTGACTAAGGGCCGAATTTTCAATCATCAGATAAAAGCTATTACTGTTAGTTTCGAGATTTTAATATTATAAAAAATACGCATATTTAAAACCGAGAACTTTTTTATACCGACTGATTTATTTCAAAACATATATAAAATATTTCATTTCAAATGTGAAAACAATCAATATGTCATATATTTAATAATATCAAAAATATATCTAATTATTGTTATTTTTGAGTCTTCGGAAATAAAAACACAGAATATAAAAGTTGAAATACTTTAAATAAAACTACTAAAATAATTTTGATGAATTTTTATATGTATTTCTAACTCGTTGCTTTACATATTATCATAACCTGTGTGGAATCCATCGGTCTCCTTCAACGTCCAGGGTTCACTTATCTACCGGCTATTCCTTATCTACTTACTTGACACAGTTTTTTGCGTAAAAGCATCATTGCTCCAAATAAGTCATTCCACACCACTTCAAGTCAGCGTTCCTTGGGCTAAGCTCCTTTATTTCATATCTCCTACTCCTATATTTTATTGCTGCAAAATAAAGACTAACACAACCCACCTGATGAAAAGTTACCTACCTTCGCTTATGAAAATTTGCAACACTAGAGCAAGGAAAGACACAAAAGAATTTAATGGCATCATTTTCCGGGTCCTGGTAGAGACGGTACATACGGTGCCTGAAAAGTAATACTTGCTTAACATAAATAAATACTTTGATGCCAATTTAATAATCTCATTAAAATTTTAAGACCTAAATACCTCACGAATACCTATTGCGTAGTGAACTGAAACTCCTAGCTTCTAAAGCACGTCTCATTAGCTGATTTCGTGTGCATCCATTGTTCAATGTTACCACATCTGAAGTTTGAAAATATCTCACTTTGTGTTCATACACGATGTCACAAACAGGTCAACTATTTAAGATAATTAGCTAAAAGAATACCTTATTGTTTACTAACATTGGCTGCTACTAATTAAGTTTTCAGTCAATATAGAATAATACTAAATAATAACTAATTAGTGTAATGGTTATAGCAAGTAAATGTTTATAGATTTCCAAAATATCCTCTTGAAATTAAGTGACAAATATTTTGTGACAATTAGTTTTTACGGTTTGAATGTACCAGGACAGAGGTTCTTTCAGAATAACACCTTTTGCCATAATCGTCATCGGAGCATTAAATCCATTCGAAGCTAGGGGTCCACTTTCCACTTCGCACGATGTTCAGAAAGAAAAAAATATTTGAAGAAATAGCGACGTCCTTACATTCAGCACCCTTTATTTCCAGAATTTACGAACATCATCCTTGTAACAACCAAACATAATTTATTCGTGCAATTATCAAATCATACATTAACGTCCATTATGAAACTTCCAGGCCTTTAACGGTTCTTTAACATTCGATATTGAAGTATTTTAAAAAGTGTTATTAAATTTTAAAACTACTAAACGGTTAACTTTTACATTATTTTGTTCTGTAGTTTGCATATATAAGAAGTGATAAAGTAGTCTTTGAAAAAGTTAAATTTAATCATGAGGAGGCTGCTGATCTAAGTTAGTTTCCTCTCCGTTCCTAGAGTAATGAACGATATGATATTTACAAGCATATCATATTATCACATTATTGATATTAACAATAATTACCACATAAGTATGTCATCCAAACTATGCCTAATTGTTACTTACTTGCTTACATGTATTTGAAAACACGGCATTGGAATGAAAACCAGATGCGTTAGCAATTAGAATTTCATCCAAATACGTAACAATATTTTTCTAGCACAAATACATAATAATATTATGTATAAATAGATAGTAACCTGAAGTCGTTTAGAAAATAGAGCGGAAAATCGAAACGTCAATCTTTAACAATCACTGTACATCGCGTGGGTCAATGGGTTCCACATTATAATTATTATGTATATATTCAGAAAAGCAAGGAAAATCAATCAGTAATGATAGATGTATACCTAATTTGGTAAAATTACCGTGAATAAAGTTATTAACTTTTATTTACACGAAATGCCACTGGCTCACCTATTACGAAACAGAATAAAAATATTTATGATGTTTCGATAAAGAAAATATTTCATACGAAGACCTATATTACACAAAGTCTGTGTAGTTTGTTAATAAGGATAACAGTTTTACTTATTCCAAACCAAGCCGCTTGAGATATTATTGCTAATAAAGTTTGAGACCTAGATTACCAATATAATATAAAGTAGATAGAGATGGAAAGCTATAGATATACGACTAAAGATTTTCTAGACGACCGCACTGAATGAGAATAATGCGATCGCTACCAAACTCTTTCAGTAATTATTTGTAAGAGTTACTTTGATAAATCTTGTGTTACTGCTTAAACTACATTTAAAAAAGACGAATAATAACAATAATGAAATAAAGATATATAGTTGGGGAGGTTGTTGCGCCGCTTCTTCTCCTTTAACAGTAACTAAAATTGCTTTGGAAGCGGACGTAGACTCATGACGTTCAATAAGTAATCTGTAAGATTTTGAAATAAATACATTCATTCATTTCAGATCATACAAATGGTTTGAGACTGCTTTAATAGATGTAAATAAGGTGAAAACAAACAATAGGTACTTGATGATTATAATCTGAACGACATACAAAGGTATTAATCCAGAAAGCGTGTTATGCACACGTATTTTTCTATATTTATACGAGAGAGGCATCGAGTCTATACGAGTTCAAAATTCTAGGAGTGAGGTTGTAACTAATGTGTTCATATTTAATCTCGGTGCGTAATTCGCTTGTTAAAAATCCAAAAACAAAATACTATACCAAAATTATAATGCAAATGTAAAGAAAATTTTTACTTCGATGACGGCACTTTTCATAGAAACACTAATAGCAGATGTAAAATTAAAATCTATTCAAATGGTCCGTTGTAACTATAACATCTATTCCACTCTGTATTTTCATTACTATTTGAGAACATAAGAATCCCATAAGAGGCAGTTTTACGGTCCAAGATGAACTTGATCATGTTATTCACCAGGCAGCACTGCAGAAGTTGAAGATGCTACTATGTGGCTTTCTCTGAAGTGAGACACCCTAAATGTCCAAGCGATGGCTAGATATCGTGATTCAAGATATAAGTGCGAGTGGACTGATACATAATGATATTTTAGATCTATACAAATAAACTGAAGTGTCTGTCTGTAATTACAAAATATATGTGCAAATTCAAGTGAAAACTACTATTCATACGACGCTTAATCATAAATGAGTATTTTTAGAAATGTTGTCTGAAATTTTGGTCAAGTCGGCTGAACAATTTCCCAATAGATTTGAAGGAAGATTTTGAGGATTAAAGAGCAATTTTACCTTAAAGTAGTGTTGATGTTTCATATCGAAATCTTGCAAATTTAAGAATAAAGTAATGTATGAATACTTATAAAGTCCAACGGTCTTATTCATATTAAGTTCGAGTACGTTTGTAGGGTTCTTTATGGTTCTTAAAGACGATTGAAACAAGTGCCACAGAACTTTCTGTTACCACAAGTTAACGTTTTACACTTAACTTTGCTATGTATACTTTTTGGGTTATAATTTAGCCAGCTATTGTAATGTGTCTATACACCATATTATTCTAAAGCAAAAGAGGAGATGAGCCATAATCTTTATGATAAACAGCATCGGTAACCGCCCGATTATACAATTGCAAATCACGTGCCGAAAATCTAGTTTAACAACCCTGCAGTGATTACATTACAGTATCTTGAATTTTGATCGCATTTCATAACATCAGCGGACCGTTTTATTTGAACCAGTTGCGAACGAGATCCACTCATTGTTATGTAAGTTGGTACTAAATAAATTACATTTACCACCAATCTAATCAACTGTTACTGCTAACTATACTAATTATACAATTAGTTTTTTATCATTACGATATGATGTTGCAGAGTGGTATAATTGAGTTGCGGAATAATTATTGCGCTTTAATACTTACTGATTCTATATAGTTTATTGTATCTAGAATGAGATCCATTTAATTTGTGTAAGGCCTAGTATATTGACATTAACATACAAGCGTACTCCAATTTGTACGCTCATAATTGGACGTAGTTATGCAAATATTTACAAATTAGTAGCACCTTTGGTGTTACAAATGTCCATAGGCGATGGAACCGCTTTCCGTCAGCTGGGCCGTCTGACTGTCTGCTGAAGCCATGCAATAAAAAAATTAAGTAAATTCTAAATCGGTATTCGTAAGCTTTGTATGAAAATCTTTGAAATATTCTGTGTATTATTGGTTTTTTTTTCTAAAATACTATTTATATAGTATTCATATTATTATTTTGTTAAGTTAAGCTCGTAACTATTACAGAAAATCGGTTAGATTAGCTAGGTAATGCTAAAATTAGGACCTTTATAATTTTATTTCCGTCCGCCTATCTGTAGATATATCTGCCCATATGTCACTGCTATTTTATACGAAGAATATCGAAGATATGTATTTGCAAAATCAATCTACGAAGATCAGTAGTTTTCTGATAAATGATGCAAGTTTGTAAGCAACTATTCTGTAAATACTCTACGTCGAGAAAGTAGTATGCTTATCTGAACTTTGATTCAGTATCAAATCTAATATCTCACTTCATTTGTCAACAGCCTGAAGCGATCCCTCCTCACCTACTCCGGCAGTATATTGGCGATCAACAAGGAGGAGCGCAGCAGACACAGGTCATCCAAAGGCCAACGAATGTCGCCGCGCATGCCCCCGCTCGCCTCGTAAGATTAACCACTAACACCTATTAACACTATATCCCTTAAATGCCTAGCCAGTGGTAATGTAACTTACAAATACAACTTGGTTTCTGACTTTTTACTTCGCTATATTTTTATTTTATTCGTTATGGGGTGATTTGGATGTAACGCATGTCTTCCCTTGTATTTCAGATTGTATTCTAGATTAACTATCACTTCTGAGTATAGCATTAGATAAATTGAACAGTTACGCTGCCCGGTTGTAGTATACTTGTATAATATAACTTATTATAAGAGTAAAATTTTCTGCCTTTTTACTTCGTCATATTATTGATAGTTCTTCTACTACGCATGAGTTGCATATAACGCATGTATTGTAACATCTTTTTAGTATATTCTAGACTAGACCATAAACCAGTTCTTAGTAAAACTTGAATTAGGTACATAATAAAATAATCTTATATATAAAAATCAATTGCTGTTCGTTAGTCTCGCTAAAACTCGGGAACGGCTGGACTGATTTGGCTAATTTTGGTTTTGAATTATTTGTGAAAGTCCAGGGAAGGTTTAAAAGGTAAGGAAATATTAAAAGAAACAGCTTTTTTTATTTATTGATTCTGAGGCGGTACGAAGTTTGCCGTATCAGCTAGTATTCAATATATTTTTTTCTATATTCCTTTGGTAAATTTCCAATTTATTGATGTGGCTCTCTGTTAAAGGCCTGGGTTGACACCCATATGTGAGACATAGTAGCAAGTAATGAAAAAATACCTTTTTTTTCAGTGATTGAAATGTTCTTGTTTTTCATTACATCACTTAAAGCTCAGTAGGTTTTCCAAGTATTTGTTATTCTTCTTTGTATTTCTTTAGTGGTGTGATCAATACTTACATTTATTTAAGACATAATGATATTACATGTCTTAAATAAATGTAGTCTTCTACATAATTGACAGATATGTTGTCTATCGTTATTGGTGTTTCTGTAGCGTTCGTCACTAGTTTTGTATTATTTATATTTATGCAAAGTCAAACTTTCATGCTTTCCTTAGCCAATTGTTGTGTCATGATTGATAGTTCGTCTGAAGTTTCTGAGAATAGAATAATCATCATCAGAAAAGCATAGGTGATTCAATTTTTCACCATTTATATTAAGACCACAATTCTCCCAAAACATTTTTCTAAATACTTCTTCTAAGACTGCAGAGAATTCTCCAGTATTATTACTGAATATTTTTTCATTAAATGTAGCTTCGTTAATGTTTTTCTAGATTAAAGACCTAAGACTAGATTACTACTTATTTAATTGGTTAGTAACTTGGTTGGTTGGTACAGACATTGGTTTGTCAAATTCCATATTTGTTATATACTTAATTGTTTTTAAATTAATTGTTAACCTTCAGCCTTATGCGGTTCAAAATGAAGAACAACAATACCAGCAAGTGCAGTACCAACCTCAACCTCAACCTCAACCCCAACATCAGCCTCAGCATCAGGCACAACCTCAGCCACAATACAGAGGTCAATACCAAGCCAGGCCTCAAGAGCAGCGTGAACCTGAGGACTATGATGTAAGTACCTACTACATAAATATAATATATTGTTAATCAGTTGTTTCCCAAATAGTGTTCGGGGCCTAGATTACCTTGATTTATTGTCTATATATCAGTCATTAATATTTACATACTTTCCATGTATGCATATATATATTTATGTGTGCATAGTTATAATATACATACAGATAATCGCAATTGTCGTAAAGGAAGTTAGCTATACTGGAATACTGGGATTATATATAAGCTTTAACTACTACAATCAAGTACATCGCTCACTAATGTACCAATAATAATAGACTTTGTGACACAGTTTGTTTGGTTTGAATGTAAGTTAATTGGCTTACTGGATCCAAGGGTTTGAATTCGTTTCGATAAATAGCATAGTAAAGTTCAGAAACATCCTTCCCGTTACTTGCTTTGGCCTAGTTATTACAAGGATCCATAAAAGTCTTATAACATTTATGGTCCTCAGTAAATTATGTATAATGACAGCTCATAAACTTAATATTGCTGAACTTGAGAGCTCCCGTTTCACGAGCCACGCCACACCAGTTTAAGGCAAATTCGCGGAATACGCATATCAGTAGTTTCATCCTATTTTTGTCATAGTCACCACGTGATAAATGTATTGAAAGCGCTACAAATTTCGCGGCCACACCTCGGACTAGCTTCATTGGCATGGACACGAGAATCTAAGTTGCAAACGACAACCTACGTGCCACTTAGTTACGACTTCTAATATTTGATTCGGTAAAGGATATGTGTAATAATTACTAGTTATTAATAAAAAAATATTTATCTGTTACGATAAGACGTTGCAAAATTCGTCTTACTCGGATTCCACATCCGGAAAGTCGTTATACTTTAAGTAATAGTATCAGGAGCGATACAATCACGCGACAAACATAGGAACATGCAACGCGGATGGATCAGATCAACAAAGCCGGTCAACGTTGTCTAGCAACTTTCACTCGGATACTCGTTAGAGCCGCACGTAACGCAATATAGAGCGGTCTACAGGGGACTTTCTATATCACTTAACGTAATTTATAGTAGATTAAGTGGGTGTTTTAGGTCGGTTTCCTTGTTATTCAAATTTATATTGCATTAGAGATTAGATTGTTGTATTTCAACAGAAGTTTTACCACTATATTAGTAACAGTTTGTATTGGTGCTATCCCGTTGGCTCCTTATTTTCAATGAGGGTTTTGACTACTTCCATGCATGACTTTCAGCAACTTATATAGCATTGTGTAAAAGGTGATTTACATCAGTCCAGCTATTTACTTTAAATTCGAAGGAATCCAGTGCTGAATTTATACTGGCATCGTGTAAATTGATTTGAAGTCAATACAGAGCTAAGAAGTCAGTGCTAACTTCAATATTCCCGACTGAATATTATGAAGTCAGTAGCTGGATCAATGTAAATCAGCCTTCATATTAACTTGATCAGACAAACGTTTGAAACTGTAACCTTTTGCAGCTGAAGATCTAAAGCTTCTGCTCTTTATCGTGTTAGTGAATACAATGCATTATTTCTATTTCTTTTAGCCTCATCCTTCCTACCAGTTCGGGTTTGACGTGAATGATGACCAATACACAAACTACCAGAACCGTAAAGAACAACGCGACGGCGACGTCATCAAGGGATCTTATTCCGTCGTCGACAGCGATGGCTTCATAAGGACTGTTACCTATACTGCAGATCCTAAGGAAGGTTTCAGGGCTGAGGTAAACTTTTATTTTTTTAATTTCTAGTCTATCTATCTAGTTTAGAAAGATGTCTCTGTGACTTTTCCATCGTATAGCATCACTACAATATTTTTTCATTTATTTAGTAGAGAATAATCTTGTTTTTGATAAGTTTTAAATTTTAAAAATAATAAAAATATGAATAGATTTAATGAAGAATAAGACCTGCTAGCTATAACGATATCATTTTAATTTGTTGAATTTCAAGAAGTTTTTAAATCGTTTATAATATTTTAGACAGCAAATTAAAATAATTTAAGAACGTCTTATGGATATATGATTGTTTTGAACTAATAAAAAAATGTGTTTTCATAGGTATCTCGCCAGCCTACAGACATCGTGGTCAAAATTCCAACACCCAAACCCCAAACTCTGCAACCTCAGTTAGCTCACGCTCAGCCGCAGCTCGCCCATGCCCATGCTCAACCGCAAGCCGCTCACGGCCAGCCCCAACTTACCCACGCACAGCCACAACTTGCACACAGGCCTCAACAGGCGCCTCCTCAGTATTACCGTTATGAACAGTAATTTTATTAAATAGACTTTTAATGTAAGGATAGATATAAACATCTCCCAACTGCAGTCTAAAACTGATTATGTTGATTTTATCTAATTATTAAACATAAAACCGCTGGTGGTATGCTTATGATATGCATATTAATTTTACGTGGTTTAAATATTTAGACATAAAAAAACATAAACTGTAACCTAATAGGTTACACAATGATCTAAATTATACACTATTGACGAATAAATGTAAAACTAGTTAAAAGTAATCATTCCTGATTCAGTGTTGGAGGTAATAAAGTCGATTTTTTTTTTTTTCCTAAATCAATCACTAAAACTGAAGAAACGTTATTTAAGTTTGACGAAGTAAATAATGCTGTTAATAATAACCAGCACTAATTAATTCAACGAGCTTTGTCAAACAAAAGATCTTTCTTCATGTGTATGGACTGTATAAGTAATTGAGCAATAATGTCTATTATTTTCACGTGACACATTATGTAATGCGATTCGTGACATTTTGAAGGTTAACTTGACATTTTTAAAATATTTTAATTACCATGAGTTGACCTTTCACGCATACGAAGAAAGTTGACATTCGATTTGACAGACAATTATTATTTAATTAAGACATGATTAATTCGTTAAGTAACTGGTACGTCTATCTGTACATGCATAAGTCTACATAACTCACAGAAATTCAAAATTCGAAGGCTTGTTTGACTTTTATTAATTACGAAAATAACTTCTAAAAATATTTGATTTATGTGCGATTTTAAGACTTACTTTTTTATTGTAGTAATTAATTACTAAATATTTATGAATAATAAATGTATTCAGTATTTTTTGTATTGTAACTAAATGTCTAGTCTTAAAATAAACTAGTAGATTTACCTGATAAAAAGGGTTTAAAAGTGACCATATATTTTTCCTATACTTTAGTACAATAGTGGACATTATTGTTAAATATTTGTTATTTATGCATAGATGTTACGTGTATCCATGCCTCTTTAGTAACATAAGTATGAAACTACATAATTTAATAAAATTATATTTTGTAAGTTTATATAAAACGACTTGTTTCATTTCGTGTAAATAAAATAAATTATTATAACATTTCTTCTTTAGTCCGTTAAAATATGTACTGATATAGATTTCTATAGAAAAATTATACATATCCAGGGCAGAAGAAATACATTTTAAATCTTTGAACTCCGTTAGAATAATTCTATATAATAACCTATCGCAAACCCAATGAAATAAATTATTTTGACATTGGTACAATGAATACTAGTGGCGTTGGAGCAACCTAGCAACCATACAAGAAAGAAAAGAAGAACAAATTATTTAGAATTAATACATTTTCTGTCTCAAATAGAAATCAAAAATATACAGACACTTCAATGTTAGACTTCTGTTAACCATTCGAATTTAAAACGAATTAAACATATATTTTAAAAAACTGTTTCAACCTTGAATAAATAGAAGTATTTCAACCTATATTTATGAACATTGTCTTAATACGGGTTTAAGACTGACAAAACATAAAGAACATTTACCAAGGTATGTATACATATAATATAACAACACATTAGTTATCTATAATTTATTAAATCTTTGATACATTCGTTGCTCGCACTAACTTGTTGTCCAATACAGCAAACCATTCAACCATAAAATTAACATTATTTATAGATAATTTACATAAAATTAATAAAAACGTTAAATAAATAGTACCGCTACCCAACGGCATTTTGAATTATAAATACTTATAATAAAAGTTAACAATAATAAATTCAGTCTATTATAATAATTTAAGTATAAAAAATCGTAAAATAGCCAAAACATCTTTAATTTAATCTTTTGGCGACTTTACAGTTTGTCGTTTGTGCACCCTCTTACCCAGTTCCTAAATTTTTAGTTTACTTTATTTTTTTAAAATTAAAATAGTAAGTAAAAGCTTTACCAGTTTTGAATCGAATTAAATCGCTCCTTTTACAATAAAAAAATAGAGGGACAAATGTATTACATTCTTTGAACCCTCGTTTTGTTTCATTATTTGAACCCTTTATTATAAGGCAATTAGAAGGAAACCAAAGATTACGTACGGGATGTGCATACCTCAACATTATTTTACTTGAATTGTCGCGATATGAAAGCTTGGAAAGGTGCTATCAGCGATTGTAATTAGAGACAATAACATTTTTTGTTATAAGTTCAACAACAAATTTCCAGTATGATTTTATTTTTATAATTATTCTTGAAGTTAGATAATTATAAAATTGACATTGAATGAAAATTTACTTTTCAATTTACATCTCTTGTTACTTATACAAGGTTGTATTGATAATCACACTAGCCCCAAAACAGAAACAAATAACATACAATTACTTAAACAAGAATCAAACATAAGGTGGTAAAGCAATTACTTACTGGATTAAACGTTAAATAAAACCAGATAATATATATTCATCGATAGAAATACTAACAACGAATAAATGCCATTTTCCTAAATTATTATTACTTGTCATGTAGAAATGCTGCTATTATTTCTAATCCAACCAATTAGTGAAAACATCAAAATTTCGACCAATTTAACCTACTTTTTTGACCTTAATTTCTCTTTAATTGAGCACACTTCTTAAATACTGATGTTATTTAGTTAAATTTATATAATACGTATCTATATCTACATTTTTGGGTATTTGACAACCAAATCAATAAACAATTTTTGATTATTAGCTAAAGTTGTTAGCTCACAAAAACTTCAGTCTATTTTATTTTTTAACTAATGCAATGATAAAAAAACATTTTCTATTACAAAAAACAAATCTTCGATATTAAATTACACAAATAAGAACTAATTTTTCAATTACCCGAGAAAAATTAGACGGAGAGAAAAAAGTTAAATAAACCAAACAGTTTTTCACAATCTCACGGAATATAAAAGTGCATATATTCAGTGAAATTATAACTTAGTAGATGAATAACTTTTATGTGATGATTTTATAATAACTAAATTATAAAAACCTACAACTTATAATAGTTAATGTATGTCAATGACAATTTAAATATTCTCTCGACAATTTTATTATAAAACAGCAGAGAGACTTGTCATTTTTTTTAAATAAAGTAGTTTTTTAATTATTTTAAATATATCCACACAAACACATGACCATTGTACAATCTGTTGTTGTAGGAATGTATATAAGAGTATTTTTATTACTTTCTCTAATTTATTGACAGTGTCAAAACCCAATTTCAAATAAATAATTCCTGTCTATATCTTTGTCATATCTACATGGGATCTTGCCGACAAACACATCCGGATTCAACGAGTACATAATCCTGTCCTGTCAGAGTAACGGGACCTAATGGTAGTACTAAGAACAGGTAAGGCATGTACGTTTGTACACATGACCCACGTACTACTGAACACTCGCTGCTTCTGAAAAAGAAAAGTAAAAATTATATAACAATCGAAATACATGAATATTTCTAGAAACTACAGTGTGGAGTCGCGAAGTGCTAAAAAGAAGCGCCAAGTTTTGTAACTGTCGTTGTTTGTGAATCACATAGAGGAGGCTGGCATAGAGTTATGTTGGGTTTATTTTAATTCTGTTTAATTACCCAATTACTCATCATCACTCAATGGCGGTCTACTACTGGTAGTAATCTTCCCAAGTTTAGCAAGATATTTCGGTCTTTCACTTTCTTCATTCAACTCCCGCTGAGAAATTTGCTTAGGTCATCGGTCAGTCGAGTAGGAGGGCGTCATACACTACGTTTACTAAGATTTGGTTTCTACTACTCCAGAACTCGGTTGAAACATGGGCCATTGATTTTGGGAATGTCCCACTGCCACTTTTGATCATTTTTCTTACAGACATCTTTTTATCGGATATAGCCCGAGCGACTATATTACCGAAATATATAATATCAAAACAATTCTATCAAGAACTTTCTTTAGTTTCTCATATAATGCACTGTGTACGGTTATCTGTATTGAGAATGTTAAGCTTTATGGATTTAAAAGTAAATAAACTGACTGTTGACAGCAGATTATTAACGTGATTATGAAAATATCCTTTTATTTTTAGTACTGGAGTACAGCGACACAGAGGTGTTATCAAAATTCTGCCAGGCTCCAAGTAATTTATTAACAACTTTTTAAAGTTGTAGCATGTCACATGGCTTAAGATAAAACACAGCTATTCCCCGTTCACTATAATCTGCCGCGTAGGGTTATCACCAATTAAAAATATTAAAACCTAAAGCTATAGTCAAAAATACCTAAAATTGATATAATTGCTAGAAAATTCCAACAAAAATAAAGAATAATTTACGTTTTGTAATAATCTATATTTATAACCTATTTAATAATGTGATATTATGTAATGGTAATTTTTAGAATTTGACAACCCTGCGCGTCAAGTTATCGTGAACAAGAACAATATAAATAATAACAATATTTTTATTGCAAAAGTTAAATACAGTTTCACTACTTTTTAGAAAGACTCTATTTACTTGAAAATTATTTGTGCCTTTGTGTGCGTGTAAACGAAAATAATATTTTGTAGGAAATTGTCTCTCTAGGTATTACTCTAAGCAATAAATAATAAACAAGTTCCTACTTCCCGGATTATTTCAACAGCTAGGAGTATTTCCTAATTCTAAAATTAATCTCGCTATTTGGAATACAACTCTGAGGTAGCACTTATAATTCCAGTATCATCATGCTCAAAATAGTGTAGAAGATGATTTGATTTTCCCTGCTAGAATTCGGTCGTTCATTACAAACAGCAAAATCCATGAAGGATTTATTTATGATAGACCCGTTTGCAGAAAAGGTCATAAAACCTAGTAAAATATGTCAGAATAGACTGGAAACTTGAATTAGCTTCTCTTAATCAAAAAACATACCATCAACGATTAAAAAAAAAAGACACACACTAGCTCCTCTTTCTCTCTCTTATATACATTCAGTAGACTGTGATTAATAAAAATAGATGACTACAGAAGTTAGGCTCTTCTCAACAAAAGCTGTTATACCATCCCATCCGTTAAAAGTATTGCTATACGATTGTAGGTAGGCTCACAAAAGGGTCGATATTAGACAGTTCATTTATGTCTTTTAATTTTACATAAATCAAGCAAAGGGATCCGTGTAAACATAAATCAACATAATATAATTATTCAAGACTATCATATATTTTCAGTCCTAAACCTTTCAATCAAATTTATTTGGATTACAGATTCTTAAAAAAAAATATCATAAAGCATGGAAAAAGAAGTATTCTTCTTACATTCATAAAGTGTTATTCATAATCGCATTAATAATATCGTATAACCGTTATGAATAAGCGAGTAAGACTAAAGGCTTAAAGAATGAGAATGCGTGCAGTCTACTAATTATAAAGAAATCCGTAGAGATGACAAACGTCTATTGCTTTCATCAATGGCTACGGAACTATTAAAAAAAAACTATTTATTTGAAAACACCCCTTATCTCGAAAAATACCAGTTTGCCTATAAGCAAACATAAAAAAATATTTTTTAAGTTCTACAACCTTAATTTTTCTCAGAATTTTTCTCTTCCTAATTCAAAAGTTAGACAGGTAGGTTGTATCTACATAGTTTATTTTATTACTAGCGGTCCGCCCGGCTTCGCAGGGGTATCTAAAAATAACTTTTTTGTTGAATTTAATTACCTACTAAGCGTATTCAAAATATTTCTCCTCCCGTGCGGTCCGTACCCCAGTGACGCCTACATCGCATACGGTGCTGCCTAGCTAGCCGATCAGGGTGTGCGGCGACCACGCAACTTTTTTCTAATACTTACATTTTTAACCTCGTGGTATCTTTCGAATGGAATGTTCGAATTGAATAATTCAAAAAGTTATATAATGATATTGAAGCAGTCTTGAATATGAAGTAATTTATTTTGATAAGAATGAATACCAAGATACAAATAAAGAGCCTTTTCTAGCGGCGGTATTTCAATTACATTTTTAAAATAAAAGAACAGTTATTGTGGCATAACTATAATAGTTAGACATATGCTGTCGCGACACTTTTTGTAAATAATTATGTATTCTGCAAAGTCTTAGTACATTATTTTATTCTATCATCAATATTTTTCGCAGCGCACGCGATTTTAGGTATTTTTTTACACCTCGGGTTACATTATTGGAGTTTTAGTAAGGATCCCTACTTTTTTTGAAAATATAGTATAGCCTATGTCACCTGGGGATAGTGTAGCTTGCCAACAGTGAAAGAATTTTTCAAATCGGTTTGATAGTTTCGGAGCCTATTCAATGCAAACAAACAATCAAATCTTTCCTCTTTATAATATTAGTATAGGTAACTATTTTTTTAATCCTTTTTTGATAAAAATTGAAGGAATAAAATGGTTTCATGTCAGTAATTGAGAGGTAATTTAGTGATTTATTTTGTTACCATAAAATTATTATAAAATAATTACGAAATACAAAAAGTTACATCTCATATCGTCAAGATTTTTTTTTTTTGGTGAATTATTAATCAGTAAATACCAACAAAAAGTTATTTCATTTGCACTCCACTTTCGACCTTTTGCGGCAACAGGAGCCTTAAGCGATAAGGCCGCCTATTATATTTAGCCTAGAAAGTATTGTCAATATGGATTTTTTTGTAATTATTTATATTGGTGTGTAAGAAACTGTCCTCCCTAATAAAATAGATACCTATCTATTTTATGCAATAAATGTGGTACTCGGAACAATACTTACTCGCAAACTTCAAAAATTACTTGCTGTAATAAATCAGGGAACTTCTGCACTATGGTTACAGGTTGTCCTGATGTTAAGGACACACCGTACATCGGGGCTGTTGTATTAAACCTTGTCCTGCAAAGCCTTGAACCACCGCATGAGCTCGTCGACGGAGACAACCCTGTGAGGTTGAGAGCACGACCTGCACAGAATTTAGATTTCTGTTATTTTTATTCTATGAATTATATAGTACTTGACGAGTCTGTTATTTGTTTTAAAATTTTATCCATTACACCAACCACAGACAATTATTATTATAGGGCCTCATAGACGTATTAGATAAGGTGCCTCAACAATTATATATTTTTTATACACTGTTTTACCTTAGAAGAACATTTTCGTACATTACAAACAGGATTTTTGCAATGAATTACATACACTATTTAATGATGTTTAAATATCTTAAGCCACATCTAATGTTAGATATTACAGTAGAAAATATTTAATATTATTCATCTAAAGACACAATGTAATTAAAATGTTATCATAAAAATTATATTGTAACAAAAATAAGGTTTGTTTATGGTTAGATTACAGTGGACAGGCTTGACTGTCGACCTGGTGAAAAGTGGTATATGTCGTTTATGGAAATTTGCAACATTAAAGGTGTTACCAATATAAATCCATTATATGATACAATTATGCTATATGCCAGGCCAATGACAAAAGCTCAGCGGACCACAAGTTGAGTATAAGAGTTTTAAATCGTACTACATTTATTGCAATAAATTAAATTGTCTGTGTCATTTTAAAATAAATGAAATAAAATTTAAATGAAAATACTATTTAAACGGTACTTACCTAATTGTAAATGACTGTTTCAAAACTTTGTAAGTCTATTGACGCGTCAAGGAACGCGTTTGACATAGGAAAGTGATGTAAGTACCATTTCAATAGATATTGAAATGGGACTTATACCTTGTTTTTTCTTAAGAGATAAATTTTCAGTTCAATTGTGTCTTTAAATGATTAATATGAAACATTATACTGTAATGTTTAACTTTAAGCGTAGCTTAAACATAATTACATAATGTAATTCATTGCAAAAATCCTTTTTGTAATGTATGAAAATAATCTTTTAAGGAAAAACAATGTATACTTACGTCATTTTCCTTTTGCAAGATTGCAGGGTGCATGAAAGTCACGAAATTGAAAAGTTGCTAATTAGGACTATTAATTTATAATTGATTTAAGTTTAAAAATATAGTTTAAATAATGAACAGTCGATTGAAAGTTTTAAGGCTCCTGTTGCTGCAAAAGGTCGAAAGTGGGGTGCAAATGAAACTATTTTTCTTTGGTATTAATTAATTTAGTAGGAAAAAATATCGTAAATCTTCATGACATGAGACGTAACGTGGTTTGTTCCTATTTTTTAAATTATTTTAAGTTATGAAAATAAATCACCAAATAACCTCAAAATTATTGAATTAAATCATTATAGTCCTTTAATTTTTATCAAAACAGGATAAAGCAATTATCTACATCTTTACAAAAGAGAGTTAAATAATGTTTTTTTTAAATACTGCTACAATAAAATAATACATCTGAAAAACGACCGCATGTATAGAATCCTCGTTATCGCCCGAAGAATACTTAAGGACGTTGGCGTTACTACAAGCCTTAAATGAGATTTTCTATAAAAACAAGAGCGGAGTTAATTGTTATTGCGATTCATTCTTCAGTCGGGAAGTAATAAGTCAAAGTGAGTAATAAAAATAACAATATCAGTCTATAAGCGTCCCACTCGGGCCTCCCCATTTTGTGGAACGAAACATCACGCTTGTTGAAGGCGGATTGGCAGGTTTGATAACAACGGTTATCTCGATGCGCCAATTTCATCACGATGTTTTCCTTCACCTATCAGCACATGGTAATTGTAACAATATACACAATAGGTTAGGAAACTGCCTGAGCGATGGATGCTTCTTGACCGGGTTCAAACATCCGTCTTTATGAGATGTGAATAAGTTAACCACGAAGCTGCCATGACATTCAAGATATATAATAATTTTTAATTAAGTTTTATTTGGCACCGACTTCAACACGTTGTAGAATATATATCGAGCTTTTACTGCCATTTCGTCGTAAGTGACATTTGGCCCGAAGTATATTTTTTGTTGCAAAAGGTATTTTAAACTATTACTTTGTTTTAAGACTTTCAGTTTTAGTTAGATTAGATCCTATTGAGTCAAAAACTGCAAGTCTTAAAATAAAATAATAGTTTAAAATACATTTTGTAATCAAAAATATACTTTAGGTCCAAGTGTCGCTTACGATAAAATGGCGGTAAATGCTCGATATATTTTTTATTTTTCCATTAAGTTATAATGTTTTTAATTATATTGTATATATTTATTTATTTTAGAATTTATTTTTAACTCACCATTTCTGCTGCTAGTAGTAGTCCGTAGTGTTCCATCGAAAAAGCTTTCATGAGCGTCTAGTAACGCCCGCCGCATGACTGTAGGGTCTACTGTTCTGACGCCTCGTCCTTGCCGCGATGACTGGCTCCATGGCCCCGTCTTCAATGCGCGGTTCACCAAATGTCTGGAATATGAAAGTTTTCACCATTAATAACAACGGCTTCAGTGAAGCAGACATAATACAGTTTTTGTTCTTGGACTTCAAAATTACAAAATAATTTTATTCTTATTATAAAGAATGTTCCGAATGTATTTATTGTTCCAATGATGTGTCACAGATAGATAGAGTCAATCTGGGGGGTGTATTGCAAGCGGATCCCCATTAAAACGACTCGTCTGGAATAAAGAAGCGCTGGTCTTAGGGATCCCACCTTTTTTAAAAAAAAAATATTTTTTCAATTAACCGTAAAAATATAGTACTTTTGGGAAAATTAGGAGAAAAAAATAGTACACATTTATTGTTCATAATTAGGTATTTTACATTTTATTTATTTCATGATTGATTTTACATGTTTATTTATTATTACTATTTGATATGACCTGCAGAGTTTTATTATTTTTAAAATAATCATAAGAATCTGAATAAAAAGCGCGACAATTGAATTAGCAATGAAAATATAGTAATACGATACATCTATAAAAACACAATCTTCGTGGGTCGAGTTTTGTATTACTAGCACTGAATCCTAACTTGCCTTCCATTACACATTTAACTGCTTCTTTTTTTTTATTTTCATCCAAATTTGCTCCTTCACTAACTCTTCCCTTAAATTTCGGTATATTTCACGTATGTGCAACAATAGTAACAATATTTTAAGGCACTTTCCATAAATAAGCAAAATAAAGCAACTGTAGTTTGTTAAAGTAATATTGCGAAATTCAAAACATAAAATCATGTCCGGGACTACCCGACATTATTCTGTCCGGCGATACCCGATCATTATCATGCAACATTTTCAAACATAGCTCTTAAATTGTACAACAGTTGTTACAAATATGATTAGAAACCTTTAAATATCTAAAATTTCCGAAAACATTGAACAATAGACGAGAATGCATACTTACATATTGTACTTATAAGCTGCAATGAAGTTTGACAGAAGCGACGAAAATGTATTGGCTAGGATAAAAACACTCACTCACGACTAACTTACTTGGCGCCCACGCCACAACCAAACTGGATTTGTTTCTACTCTAAAGGGTGCACATTTAAAATCACGCTTTGTTTACGCAACCCGTTTAGTTACTTAGAAATTGAAATGTCCGCGGTAACCCGCCGTTCGGGGCTACCCGACTTTCCCCTAGTATAATTGGTTAAAATATACTACGATACTATATATTATAGTACGGTTGGGATCCCTACTGTAATAATAATGTATCAAATCAAATAATGATATTAAAAACAATAAAAACGATCCATTAGTCAAACAGAATTGTTTGTTGTCCATTAGCAAACGATATTTTTGATACACCATCAAGTGTATTCCATGATGTAGATGATAGACATCTACATCATGGATGGATGGACTTATGATAGAAATTATGAGATGGATTAACATGACAAATTTAACTCGGTCCTTGCTACAAATATGCTATACATCATCTGCAAGATACAAGAATAGCAAAGATTATATAGCAAAGATTGTGATCACATAACGACTAAGGCGTATCAAATGATCGGGTTTATTCTAAGAGTTGGAAGAGAGTTTAGGTTAGCTTCTACTTTAATTTTACTTTATAATTCGTGTCTTAGATTTATATTGGAATACGCGTCCACAATTTGGAATCCACAGTATAACATTTACATTTAAAGTATAGAGTCAATTCAAAATAAGTTTTTAAAACACTTAAATTACAAATGCAGACGTTTAAAGCAAACACCACCTGACATTATTACTTTATCAATTCGTCGAACTGAAAGAGATCAAGTTTACATAATTATGAATAATTGCATTGATTCCTCATTTCTTATCAATAATTTACTCCTGAAGTGTCCCCGTTTGAGTTCTCGTGATAAATCCCCATTCTCAATACCACGTATAAAAACGAACTATAAAAACTATATTTACTAAAACACTATTCACTAATGTAGAAAAATGTTGTAATTTATAATAATGCAATGACTTACACTTTTTTTTTACTTTCCTTTTTTTCTCTCTAGTTTGTTAGTAATTATTGTGGTTACTTTTTTATACTTTGACATACGACTGTATTATCGTGACTTTTTTTCCATATTGACCCTCATTTAAATAGACATTTCGTGTAATTTTCAAATAATTATATATTTTTATTATAATCAATTATTTGAGCCAATTTTTACTTTTTATTATATAAATTATTTTTTCATATTATACATATATCAATCAAATTTCTGACTTGATTGATATATGTATTAATTTTATATTTTATATTTAAGAATATTAATTATTGTATGATTCCCAAACAAATTAAATAAATAAATAAAAGGGTTTATCTATCATAAACCCTATAACCACAACCGAATTAAAACCACACAAAAAACACTAATTCAGAAAATTCACCTGAAAGTGTAGAAGATTGCCGAATTACATTCATCTAGATAATACCGATGATGTTTCAGAATTGAGATTTTAACGCTTTCACTACGTTTACGCCTCATATAATTTTACAGCAAATTCTTTGCACTTAACTGTTATCTATTTTCAAGCACAGCCTGTATAAGGTGTCAAATTATCACATGAGTAATTGGTAAATTTATTTCGGTATTTTTTGTTTGGACTAAATTACCGAAGCAAATTTAGAATTACGATCCTTAAATTTTGAATGTAAAGATCAATTTTCTTTTTTTCATTTAATTGTTTTTTATGGACAGTTGAGCTTAACGTTGTAAAGTCATAAAACCTCTAAGTATCACAGTATATCGTTTATGTACAAAATTATAGCTTTA
The DNA here is from genome assembly GCA_039645545.1 of Dendrolimus houi. Taxonomy (NCBI): domain Eukaryota; kingdom Metazoa; phylum Arthropoda; class Insecta; order Lepidoptera; family Lasiocampidae; genus Dendrolimus; species Dendrolimus houi. The sequence goes on from CM077124.1 coordinate 20,097,791, forward strand.
GGCATTGCAGAGACAACACTTAGAGTTTACCGTCAAAGTGTTAGAGAAATTGACCTACTTCCATCGACTGTTTAGCCACAGTACTTTCAAAACAAACAAAAATCAAATAGCTAGTAACCACCGCATTCATTGCTCATAATTGAACAATGAAGCAATCAAAGAACTCCGCAAAAACAACTTCAGAATTTCAAACATACGATGCACTAAATTGAGCTTTTGTGTTCCGTTACGCATTGTAATCAGTAATCACGTAGAGTGCAACTTGAAAATGATGACGATTATTTTGTAATTACGTCGTGTGCAAGTGGCCGGAGGAAATTGCATCGCAAAGTTCACGGTTTGGTGGGAACATTCTCACGAGATCCGAGGAAGTACGCACTTCGCGTCCTAACGGTATCCTATACAAAGAGTTTATTTGGCTATCTAAGGTCTTTTGTTCGGGAACGCAGTAAAGAATTCCGCTGATTTATCCGTTTAGAAATCTTTGGCTTTATAACCTGATTGTAGTCATGCTTAACGCTCACCTCTGCATACCTTTCTGCCTACTTACATGATATTAGAAATATTATTATTAGTACTTTGTCTATAGTTTTAATGTTATCATTCTCTTGTTCTTATACAATATGTAAGTTAAGGCTTGCACTGAATGCTTGTGCTGTTCTCCCTTTTCTTTCACCTTCTCCCAATTATTTGGGGTCGGCACAATATGTCTTTTTCTTCCATACTTCTCTATTCTGACATACATCCTCTACTATTACCAAGATGTAAAACCACATATAAATAATTTCCATTTCTTCAATTATTAATAATTAACTTGTTACTATTTTTTGTATTCAGTACTTCATAAAACGATGGTCGTCTTTCGCCAAGAAACTCAAATTATTATCATTAAATATTAATTTACATCTGCTGTTCAATGTTATTAGAAATTAAAGCAGACTGAAGTAGAAATTGCCTAGTCATATTCCTAGCAGGACAGACGGCCAATGGACCAAATAAGTTAGGAGTGACGATCGCATCTCACATAATATATAACGTCACTTTGGTCGGTGAACTGACAACCTTTGCAAGGTCACAAGCAAAAGCTGGTTGAGAAAGCGGAGGACCATTATATGTGGCGCAAAATTGGAGTCAAACTCCACGCGAACGAAATTGTAGAACTGGTAGGATAAACTTGTAATATGATTGATTAATTTAATTCTTTACCTTGGATAGGTTGTGCCATCTGGACCAGGGCAATCAGTTCCTTGCATAGCATCACCCCACGCGTATTTTAATCTTGGTCCACATTCTGCTAAAACATAACCGATGATAATAACCTGGAAAATGCCGACAATGGACATGTTAAAGAAAACAAATATAAGAGAATTCTCAATACCAATATAGTGGCTAGTTTGTCGCACGAATTCACCTCCGGCGCGTGAGTTGCTGTCGGAACGGTATGTATGCCGTGACCGATTGACACAGATCCCGAACCCACCTCGCGCTATCTTCTACAGGTAAAACCCGTCCTTTCTAGAGTTCCGCAAACATTTTAGTATAAACAGACCCCTTATAAAATCTGCATATTCGTCCATTTGTCTATTGTAAATATATTGTCTCCATGTGTCACAGTCATTTGTCTAAAATAATTGCTGGGTCTGTATGGATACAATTCAGCAGGAAAGTTTCTTCAATATATTGCTATATACGAAATTATTAAATCGCGAATAAAGACTAAAAACTATAAGTGACCCTTAAAGGACCAAATTTTTTATTGACGTCTTTGAATCTATAATATTATAAAACATGTCTTGTCTATTCATTGGAGCTAATTAAAAAAACCAATTGGAATAAACTATATAAATGACGGAGAACATGATATAATTTTTTTAGATTTCTTGTCTGTTCGGGATTCACGTAAAAAGTACTGGGCTGATTTTAACATTATAATAACACCTAACATTTTCCAGTTGGGTAGACCTAGATGTATAGAGGTATACGCCGAATACAAATTAATGTTTTTTAAATTTTCGGAAAGTACCCACCCAAAATTGTTGGGTATTATAATATTTTTTATTTAAATCTATAGATGTTAAGTTTAATCGCTTCCAATCTTATACAATTACAATGTGTATTTGTGTCTTCTAACTTTCGAACTGTAAGACGGTAAAATCTGAAGAAACGTAAAGTGGAGTGTTGAAAGATTAGTTTCATCAAGATCCGTGGTTTTTGAAAGATGCGAGTTTAGCGATAAAATATTTTTTAAGAGTTACATGGCCAAATGACAAGAACAGTTAATGTCCGTCACCTATGCGGAACTCTTCATAATCCGTGAAATAACACGTACTTGCCCCATATTTTTTCATATCTAAATCAACTGCATCTATTCTCAATACGATTACACGTCAAACATTTACTAAAGCCATTGAACTAAGCTTTGGGGTCAATACCGTAACGAATACGACTGGTTAATTACATTTAAACGAAATATTGGTGTAAGCATTACAGAAAACAGTTATGCCAATTACAAAGATTTCGTGCGAAATGAAATTTGATTCACTTTTAAAATCTTTAAAACTACGTAACATCGTAGGTATCGTTCTTATAAAAAAAATAAAGATTATAACAATATGCATTAATAATGTGCATCTATACTTCCATACTCCGGTATATTATTACTTAATAGTAAAGAATTGAGAATTCCTAATGTTAAACGTGAGTCAAATGTATTTTATTTTCGTCCAGTATTCCAGGTTGCCTGAAAGACATTGCTTTATCCAATAAAGCCACCCGTTGGACTACTTCTGTATGATAATAAAGTGCATTACGTTGGTGTACAATAAAGACTATCTATCACATGTATATCGGAAAAGAGTTTCTTTAAAAACATTTGTTAGAAAGGCTTGGATCCTACCCGTGATCAGAAGGCTGAGTCATATTTCACCGAGCGAATTAGTATTGTCATATAGCGCAGTACTACAACCAGCCTTCTGGACGCGCGTCCCGCCGGCAGTCTTCTGTCGCATGATTTACAAATATATCAATAAGAAATAGATATAAAGTTGTATATTTAAATTTAGATTTATTTCTACTAGGGTTTATTAATCTATTGTATTGTACTTTTAAATATGAAATTTCAAATAGTCAGTAGTCTCTCTAAATCAGTAGTTCTTAACCGGTGGTCCGCGGACCACTGGTGGTCCCTGGAGGCATTCCAAGTGGTCCGCGAAGCCATCGTAATAAACAAGTGACGTGACGTGTTGTGTCGAGTCATCACAACGCAAAGAGAATGCAATCACAAAAATCTCATTAAATTTAAAATCCGTAACTTATATTTTGAGATTTTTAAAATAATAAATAAATGTATTCTAGTTCTAAAATTATACGTGCTTTATTAGATAGAGACAAATACATAGAATCTATACATATACATAACCGACTGGGTGGTCCCTGGGAAGACAGAAATTTGGTAAAACGGTCCCTCCTGACTTAAAGGTTAAGAACCACTGCTCTAAATAAAAACGTACAGTAGTACCACGTACATATACGCAAGAGTTGATGGATATACAAACTTTTTGTATATGTTAAATTTGAATTTAATTTAATGGATTAAATTAAATCATTTTGATTGACTCATTGACTCTTCAGGTGATCAAAGGGCTGGTGCTTACCTCGGCCAACGGATCAGTATGGCGATCCAGCGAGGAAACGTAGCCAGCCTTCTGGGCACCTTACCCATAGAAGACGGTGATCTGGGCTCAGTATTCTACTTATAGTATTGAGGGACTATGAGTAGAATATAATACGAATAAGTTAAGTCTTCTTGCATTGTATTGTCCATTAAAAAAAATTGAAGTATCAATTTAATGGAATGCGTGGCTGTCTTTGAGTTGTTTCTGCCACCGTTGAAGTTACACTTTTGTGACAACGAAAACCCCTCGTGTTCATTAATCACGTCTTCTTAGCCCCCAACAAAAGTAAGTAAAGGGCTCAGCCAATAGCAAAGAGATAGATTATGTTCTGGAGAAGGATATAGGCTACCTTTTGTCTTAAATCAATCTTGAAGGCGGTGAAATAGAGGTCGAAAATTTATATAGGCCACCCATAGTTCTTTAATTTAGTGATTTGAAAACACACATTTTAGGGTTTTGGTAAAATTTGAAGAAACGCGGTTCAGTTTTACTACAAAATTATACGTCAAGCATTATTAGACGATGGGGTGATGATGATTTTAATTTATGCACTCATTATGTACCTACAGTGTAACAAATAAAGTTTGCAAGTAAAATTATTTACTTTTATATATAAGTAATACTCGATGTTGATTCAATCGGAAATGAAAGGGCAAACGTATTTTGTGCAGTGGATCGAAAAGTAACCTTAAGAAGAAAGTGCCCGTATCGTATTACTAGGTCATGCAGTGACTAACATGTCATTGAACTTCAACAGGTGGCAGATGTTTAGTAGGTTTTCTCAGATCTTTTGTATGCGCTTACAAGATTATTAAATGTAAAAGTCCGCGTTGGATATTAGATTATTACGAAATATGCATATATTTTACTTTTATGTCAATTATTTATATATACACAAATATATAACTTTAATAAACTTAAAATTTATTATCAAAACTAATGTTTTAATAGTGTAATCATATTTTGGCGCGCTTATCAAACTAAGACGCTGACAACATCAATCAAATGCCCCTACACTGACAATTTAAAAAATCGATTTTCACACGTCACTTATTAATTAAAATGTTTACAGATAAAAATATTAGGTATAGGTATTGTTCTACGACAATAAAGTTTTCACTTAATTTTTTTAGTATATTAGAAATGAGTACATATAATGTCCCTGCTCCGTTGCTCGGTTGGATTGCCATACAGATTCGTTGGCCGAGGTAAGCAGCAGCCATCCGATCATAGAAAGAGTCGACTAAGCATTTTAGGGCTCTTTACAGGCTCGTGGCTTCAAGACCTTATGATGTTCGATGTTAATATGACACAACAAGTTCACCGTTAAGTCGTATAAGGCTTTACTTCTATAGATACATCTACATATTCTTCTAGTATTAATACTAAATAATCAGCTTCTGAATATATTTATACAAAACAGTTATAAGCTCTTACAATATGAGTGTCAATGTAGATTGTTGACTTATCAAGATACCGCTATCTTTTAGAAATTGCTACAAGTAATTGTAGACTTCGCTTGCTGTCTATCTGATGAATTGTAATTATCGATGGATATTCAGATTGTTTTGCTGTTGTAAATATTGTAAAGCTCCTCTCAATTCGAGATAATGGTTTTGTAAGGGATACTGGTTGTATTTTAAATAAAACACCAAAAAATATGGCTGCCAGGCTTCGGGGGTGTGTACACGGCGTAGGAATAATTTTGTACAGCGGTTGCGTTTGCTTCTAACGGGGACTGTAACACTGATTTTCAAAATGAGCCAATAGCACCGTGTGGCGCAGCCCGTCCGTGTTGCCCTTATTTTTTGAAAATTAACAAATTTTATATATATGCACATAATAAACCGCGCTTGAATAAAGTTGAAACATAATTTTATTATTGTTACCAAAATATATATAAGTATAATTTATATCTATATATGTGTGTGTGCGTCGCCTACAGGTTTTTTTATGATAAATAGGTGCACGTTTGACCACAATCACGCCTAATATTAGACGATGATGCGGTCGAAGATGAAGCACTCTTACCTAGAAAATACCGATACACTCTTGTGTATAGGTATTTTCTCCGGGAGTCCTCAAGTCAAGAGACTTGTAGTTTTCGGAAAACACAATCTCTGGTAGCGCATTCCACAGCTTTGCCGTACGCAGGAGGAACGTGGAGGCAAAACGCTTCGTTCTCACTGGTGGTTTTTCCACTGTGAATCGTTGGCGTAGACCAGAACACCTTGTTGTCCGAAGCTAGACTGGTATAGGGGGAATTAAATAGAAAAATATAGTGTTCATATTATAAAGGGCGATATAAATAAAATAAATTCTTGTTATTTTTTTATTTCATGAGTTCAGCAGACAGGCATATTGTTCACCTGATGGATGAAAAGCGCTTATCATCCTATGGACGTTTGTAATAGCAAAGGTGCTACCAATGTGCTGCCGCTCTCTAAAGGGCGACTGGAACCTGACCACTAATGCCGAAACACAACTAAAGGTTGTTATGGCGGCATATTCTAGACCAGGGTTGGTAGCCACCAAGATGGGCAAATACCCTTCCACCTGGGTTTGAGTCGTTTTAGGTCACCTATTACGACAGGCCCCTGCCGTAGGAAATTGTATTCTTTCTCCGTTCCTGCACGGATAAATTAATGAAACTTTATAGTTACTAAAATTATACAGCGAGCAATTTTTCAAGTACACCTATTACAGTTTTGATGGTAAAAAAGCAAGCGAAAACCTATTATATTACCCGTGCTTTTAAACAAATTATGGCTATACTTGGGATTAAGAATATGAGAAAAATGGAAACGACAATCTTCTATAAAACTAATTCTAAAAAGCTTGTAAATCCTACATAACTACATAGGTGACGCCATCAACGTCATTAAGCGTCATACAAGCGTTATTCTCCTCTTTTGCTTTTTGATTTCGCATGATTTAAATTATAAGGTAGATATAGACAACAATATTAAGAGGTTTTTCCACCAGATCTCATCTATACTTTCAGATATTAATTAATCTTCATTGTTTTCTGTCATATAATCATTCCACTGTCTACTTATACCAAGTTTCCATATCTTACTACTCATTTATTTGCTTTGGTGCTGCTTAAAATTTGACATAAAAAATGAAAATAGGATGCAAACGAAACAACTTTATGTTGATTACCGATTAATTTACCAAAAAAATATCATAAACTTTTACAATATGAGAAGTATCTTGTATGTTTCGTAATTTTTCTATGGTTATGTTATGGTTCGAAAAATTCATCAAATCACTTGCAAATTAATTGGACATAAAACCACTTTACTCCTTCAATTCCTATCAAAACAGGATACCAGAATAATACATCTATATAAAACAGAGAGAAATGTATTTTTATTGTAGTACTTTATTATACTTAGAATAAAATAATTATACATTTGAATAACAACCACGACTATGAAATTAATGGCCCGAGATGATGTGCCTGGCTTCTCCAAAATTCTCAAGGACATTGTTGTTACTACAAACCTTAAGCCTTAAAGAACTGTAATATAAAGACTAAAGAACATTGACCTTAAACCGTTTGATACAACACTCACGATTCCATTACGATAGTAGAATGTGATATGTATAACATGTATGTAATTACACCGCAGTTTCGTTTATTCGACGCAATATTTGATCTTCAGGGAGTATTACTTTATTGTCATAATTAAAATCGAGAGTCTCAGTGGACATGAATTAATACAAAAGTGAAATTTGAATAAAGAAAAAGCAGCGAAAGTGCTAAGCGGCCTGTAGAGTCAATTGTATGCAAAGCACGTTTACGAACGACATTTTGAGAATGATGGCCGTGTACTGACCATTGAGAACAACGAAAGCTACAATGAAAGCTGATAATAGAGTAGTTGATAGTCAAATACAAAGATAGAAGAAAGAAAAAATAAGACTTTATTTCAAGATATACTAGCGACGTACTTACATGATTTTTAAAAAATTTAGCAAGCTTTGAGAAATATGGTTTGCACTCAGATTACTATTGTGTCGGAACTATACCCAGAGCAAGTAATGACGTCATTTCTTTAAAAAAATTTAAACATCAATTAAAATCATTTCTACTATGACATTTTAAAAGTATGATGATAACAAGGTTTTTTAACGCACGTTATTGTATATAAATATTGATTTAGAATTTATTGTAGGTACTATGTGTCACTTACCCAATTCTTCCCGTAGATAGATAGATTATGCTAAACAAAGATCTCTTCAAGACTAAAATAAACCCCTCTTGTAACATCATGGTAGCTTAGTTACTATTGAACTCGACTTTTGTGAGTTTGATACCTGGCCGGACAACAATTTATCTAATCTGTACACGTGAAGGAAAACATCGTGAGGAAACCTGCACATCCAACTTGAACAATCAAACCCGCCTTGTTTGTCCGTATACCGTAAGTCGCTACAAAAAAAACCATAGACCAACAATGGCATGTTAATGAGCTGATATTATTATATAATTACTAGAGTAATTTACGTGCTTCACCCGTATCTAAGGCGGATCAGCGGGTTTCACACACCAGTATTGCAAGTCACTACATAGTAGTACGTAATTGTAAAAATGTATGCGATAGGCTAGAAAAATTGCTGAAGTTGGTTATATTTTTATCCGTGCAGGAACGGAGAAAGAATATAATTTCCTGCGGCCGGGTGGCCTGTCGTAAGAGGCAACAAAACAACCCACAGCCAGGTGGTAGGGCATTTGCCCGACTGGATTACTACCACCCCTGGTCTAAATGATGTCGCCATAACAACCTTGAGTTGGGTTCGCATTAGTGACCCGGTTCCAGTCTCCCTTAAGAGGAGCAGCGCATTTGTAGCACCTTTGGTATTGCAAATGTCCATAGGCGATGGTATCTGCTTTCCATCAGATGGGCCGTCTAAGCAGACGTCTAAGCTCAGCAGACAAGCGTCTGCTGAGCTCCTGCAATAAAAAAACTCTAATAAGATTTAAACCTACGCTATTAAAACGATAAGTAGAATAGCGACTAATAGCCGGCTCCTATATCTTATTATTCATTCACTTGCCTTACCATTGGTTGAAGTTTGACATTACTTATGGATGGACTCAAGGATGGACATGTATTAGTTTGGGGAAAAAGCTTTTTCGCATTTTATATAAAAATTCAAAAGGTTTTTTTATAAAGTTTATTTACATTTGACTAAAGTATGTAGGTGCCATTTTGTTGGATAACTTTTTGCCATCTTGTAGGTAGGGACGTGATCCCATTGCTATAAAAATTTTGGGGCTTCTGATCAAAAAACTGCGACAAGTTGTTTTGGCAGTCCTCTCGTGATGTTAACCTGACACTGCCTAAGGAATTCTGCAGAGACCGAAACAGGTGAAAATCTGAAGGTGCAAGGTCAGAACTATACGGCGGATGCATTAACACCTCCCAGCCAAACTCTCGTAATTTTTGCTGAGTGGCTAAAGATGTGTGAGCTCTAGCGTTATGATGGTGAAAAACCACACCCCTTCTGTTGATTAATTCCGGCCGCTTTCTCTCAACTTTTTGCTTTAATCTCATCAGTTGTTCGCAGTACAATTCAGAATCGATGATCCTGCCTGGCGGTAACAGCTTATAATGAATAATGCCCTTCCAATCCCACCATACACACAGCATCACCTTGTTGCGAGTTAACCCGGGTTTCGCCACAGTCTGTGAAGCCTGACCGGCCTTTGACCACGATCTTTTTCGCAGGTCTTGTCGTAGGTGATCCACTTTACATCACCAGTTATCAGCTTCTTCAAAAATGGTTCGGTTTCATTACGTCTTAATAAAAAATCACAGATGAGTACACGGTTCATTAGGTTTCTTTCAGTGACTCATGAGGCACCCAAATATCGAGCTTTTTTGTGTACCCAGCTTTTTTCAAATGCGCCAAAACCGTTTTGTGGTCAATTCCCAGTTCTCCAGCTACATCGTAACTCCTAATATGCCGATCTTGCTCCACTTTTTCAAAAATGGCATCAATTTTGTCCGTAACAGGGCAACCAGAGCGACGTGCATCTTTGATATCAAAATTTCCGGATTGAAAACGCTTAAACCAAATTTGCGCTACTCTCACAGATACTGCATTAGGTCCGTAAACATCACAAATTTTTTTCGCGGCTTGTGTTGCATTTTTACCTTTTTCGTATTAAAATTTTAAAATGTATCGATTTTCTTCATTAGATTCACTCGTTTTAACAATAAGAAAAAGAAATGAAAATCACACATGTTCCTAATTTGAATTTGGAATTGGAATCTTCTTTAAAATTAAAACTTTTTAATGAGACCAAAACCAGCCAGATACAAATGGTATAGCCAAAGAGATCTTATTAGAAGTTCATACATACTATATGCGAAAAGACTTTTTCCCCAACCTATTATGTACATGTACTACATGGAACTTATGTCAAATTTTAACCGATAGACATTAGGACATAGGACAAATGAACGGTTGGTAAGATATAGGAACCGGGCCTAAATCGCAATTACTTGTTGTCATAAATCTGCAAGCAATTTCACTATTTTGTTTGGCATAGTATCCAGTTTTAGTCGCATAGTAACCATAAATGTAACTAACTTTCTAAGTAAACTCTCTTTTATTCAACACACGTACGTGTGTATTTATTTATTGTATTCAATATAAATAGGTCAAAATCTTTTATGACTATTGAGTGTAGAAATATTATGCTATTCATTTATATGGGACTAACATAAAATCAAAACAAAAGCATTAGAATAATTTAACTATATTTATGTATACCTCTATATCTATAATATTATAAATTTCTAAACATGCTTTGTCTGTACATTGAAGCTATTTAAAAAAAAAGCCTGAAATACACTATGTAAACGATGGAGAACACGATGCATTTTTTTTACATTTCTTGTCCGTTTGTTCGGGACTCACGTAAAAACTACTGGGCCGATTTCGATACGGTTTTCGCTGATTGACAGCAAATTCTTCAATTTAAAATTTGCGCTACTTTTTATCCTGGGAATCCTGCGGGAATATTTCTGACAACGATATAAAATGTCCAGATTAAAAAAAATCAAATTCCAATGCGAATTTTCACTGACCGATAGCAAATTTTATGTAATAAACTAGCTGCGCCCCGCGGTTTTACTCGCGTGGTGATGTAAAATAGTTATATTTTGGATAATTCACACTATATCTTTATAAATTATAGCCTATGTGTTATTCTGATGTGTAATCTATATTATTGTCAAGTTTCATCAAAATCGATTCAGTAGTTTTTGCGTGAATGAGTAAAGAATGTATGGATGTATGATTATCCATACATTCTTACAAAATTTCGCGTTTATAATATTAGTAGGATTATGTGATAATTTTTTATCCCGGGAATCCCGCGAAAATTTTCCCGGGAGCGGTTTGAGCTTGTTCAGGTGCATCAAAATTTTGCTTATTCCGACACATTTTTCACTACGATAGCTTACATTATTGTTAAATGCTACGATACTTTGTGTCCCGGAAATCCCGTGAGAATGTTTTGAAAACCTATCTCGATATAATTTCACTAAAACGATAGCTAAGTTATTTTTTAAGTTAACCTATTTTGTATTTTGCCAGTCCCGCGGGAATTTACCTGGGAGTCTTATTCATTATATTACTTCAACTCTATGTTGTGCTCCTGCTACACCTCTATATTATATGTAAAAAACTGAATTAAGTTTTTGTGTAAGTAAAATAATGCTACTGCCTAGGGTTGATACGCGTCGTTGTTGCGGGGCAAACTCTAGTCTACATATTATTGTGTAGTTTTCTAAAGATTACAAACTCAGAAATATGTACTTCTTAAAGTTCAACAGATTCAAGTGTAGGATTGTGAGGTACCTATTGTTTATACTAATATTATAATGCGAAATTAATTAAGTTTGTTTGTTACCTTTTTGCGACTAAACTGCAGCACTGAGGGCCTAAAGCAGTGGCCTTTGCAGAATCGCTTCTTTATATATACAATGTACTCTTTGCAATCGCTTAGTGAATTTGACACGTGTCTAGATATACAAGTTGTAAGAGGTAGCATAAAGTTCCACTTTATGTTAATACTTGTCATGTTCGTCATACGAATCTGCATAAAGTTCCACTTTATGTTGATACTTGTCATGTTCGTCATACGAATCTGCATAAAGTTCCACTTTATGTTGATACTTATCATATTCATCATATGACCTCCTTAGGCCTTTAGATGTTAAAAATTTGGTAAGACAATATACTTAAATTTTGCTCTAAATTTGCTCTAAAAACAAAATTGGGGATGAAAAGCAATATGGACAAATCCATAATTTCTCAAGTTAGAGATATGAAAAATCACATTTAAGCTATTGGAAAAAAATAAGTAAGCGTTTATTAAGAATAATAGCAGAGGAATTCAAAATTAATATAAAAATATTTATAGTTCGACTGTGTAATTGATTTTTAATTTAAATCAATCGATCAAGTAAACAATCAAATAATCGATATTTTACATTATATTATACCGCATACTTACACATCACACCTATGGAAAAGAAAACTCTTATATGAATCCAATTGCATATTTATGGAGGAAAATAATTATGTTTCGATGAGCGTACAAATTACCCGCATAATATTTTTGCGCTTTTTTAATTATCGTAGTTACATTCAGAACAATAACTGTGCTATAATTACGATAATTGGAAAAACGTATGCCTCATTCCGTATGTTTACATTAAACCATAGCGCCTGCCTTACAGGCATAAAACGTATAAGCCGATATAAAACATAATGTCGGAGCCAGCTGCTAATGAAACAATAAAGACAGCAAATGAGAGCTGTGCCTAACAGTAAATTAAAGATAAACGGCACCCACTGTTTGTAGTTTTTTACTATCTTCCTGAGTAGCTTGGTCATTCCAAATGCATAGACAATGAGTCAGTCCATCATACATTTAAAGAAAAGTCCCCTAAACTTAAATCTTAATTCATATTATTTTAAGAAGGCGGTACGATTTTTCCGTGATGTATATTTTAGAAATACCTTAATTAAACTCTTGTTAAATTGGCCTGTGTCATATCTTTAATAGTAACTTAATTAATTTAAACTTAAGGTTTATCAGTATTCAATTGAAGAAGGAAAATAAGTAATAGGAAGTGTTTATAAATTATATAGCAATATCTCAAGGCAATTAGAATAAATTAAAAAAATAAATTGTCAATGGTGAGTACAAACGCGCTATTACATACCTACGCTCAATAATAAATATAGTTAGCAAAACAAAAAAAGTGCAATAATCCTTTCATCATACGATAAAAGTTATGTTAAACGACACAAATTTTGAATTTAGAACAGTAGAAAGTTGTCACAATGTCCTCGATTAAATATTAAATAATTGCAATTTAAAGTTAATAACTTTAAAAATAAAAGAAATATCACAGAAACTTACCAAGTTAATGAAAGTGCATAGACTTTTAGAACACATTTTAATAAACTCTATAAAATTGAACTAGAAATAATATTGATTTATTTGTGCGACACACTTTTATACGCGAATTATATTTCGAATGTAAAGATGACACATTCGCGTGAGTAGAAGGGCGTGCGGTCGACGCACTGCCCAAGCAGACAACAAGTGGTGTTCGTTATAACGGGAGTTCAATCAGGAGTCCTCAGAGCCAGCGCGGGTGCCTACTTAGCTTTCATAGCGGTAACTTGGCATAAACTTTTGAATTTGGCGCCTTTATTAAACTTGACATTTAGTGCGACAGTTACCGGTTTCTCATTATCATCATGACGTTAGCTTTTTGTACAAGTACAACACTAAATAGTTCAAAACATGGCCGCACCCGCATGGGATTGCCATGAGGTCTATGATAGCGGTCATTCCGATAACTTTACGCAAAATTGTAAGGAAATCTCAGCAATTGAGTGTAACATAGACGTTAAAACAATTATAAATATTGGAGGGATTGCTAAAGAATTAGTGAAATTGCAGACGAGTGACCAAAAGAAACCAGTGTCTGATAAAACAGTAAATACCGAAAGAAAAAAGTTATTCAAAGGCGAAATTGTTGATAATGTTGAAGAAACTACAGAGTACGTTATATTTAATATATGTATACCTTTATTATTATGTGTTACGATATTTTAATACAATTTATTGCGTATTGAAGCTACTATTTTTTGCACCCAATATTATCCAATCAGCTGTTTGTCAATAATGTTTTATCTCGCTCTGACGTACACTCTTGTGTACAAGTGGTCTTTTCAATGTATCGTTATTGGGCATTCTATTTTAGTACATTACCATCGCGATGTGATGTGATTATCCTAATTTTGTGTTCTCCGATGAGTATAAAATTGAGAAGCGACTAAGAGGTATGGTTTTCATAGCTAGCCATTATTATTACATCACTTGTTGAACACTGATACAATGAACTATTTGTGTGGGAGGTTTCACATTATAGTTTTTGCTTCTAGTCCTTGTATGGAAAGAACAAAGATTTGGAAGTTCTAAAAGCATATATATCAGCAGATAGAATTTCCATTAACGCTGTTGTAGGTAAACTCAAGTCCAATTTTGAAATAGTTTTAACTTAATATAATATAGAAACTTCTATTTTTCAGCATAGTATCCTATATTCATCCCGGTTATTAAAAGTAAATATACTTATACATAGTTTTGTGACAATAGGTTTACTCAGCACCACTTAAATAAGCTTTTAGAAACCTTATATTAGTGGAACTGAATATATTCTCCTATACTATTGTTATATAATTGCTTTTAATTTTAAATTTTATAATTCCTAGACCGTCTTTTACAGTCACAATGACACAAAAGCAGATGTGTCAAAGTACAGTACTGAGATTACATTACCAAATATGGAGAAAAATAAAAGGAAAGTTGAGGACAACGGAGCAAGGTTTAAATGTGAATATGAAGGATGCGAGAGGACATATAGCACAGTTGGGAACCTGCGGACACACATGAAAACCCACAAAGGTAATAAATACTCTTAGATCATTCTAAAGTGCAGTTTAGGGCACTAATGCTGCCTAGGGGAGGTCTAGGATGTTTGGTTTATATATAATTTTACTATGGCTTTTGTCATTGTATAATTTGCAAATATTTAGAATTAATATCTAAGACAACTGTTTATTTTTGAGATGTAAAGCCTTTATACTAAAAGTACATAATTATATGCAAAATTTTATTATAATTGGCTTATCAAGTTTTGCTTATATTATTTTTATAGCCATAGTCTGCAAAAACTATCCCAATTTCTGGCATGAAAATTGCTCTGTGATGGCTAAAAGATATAAGTGGCATTTTAATAACTTTTCAGAATAACTCTGTAAAGTTATTATATTAAAAATACAAGTCCTATATTTGAATAATAAAAATCTATTAATATTTAGTATGAATTCACATTATTTATATTTTCAGATACCAGAAATAAACCCCTGTTTCATATTTTTTGAAAATGATGCTTAGGAAAATTCCTTATCACTCCTTGCTGTATACAAAATTTTATAGTAATCAGTTTATTCATAATACCACAAAGAAGCAACAAGAAATGTCATGCCAAAATCACTATAATTTGTATATAGTACATTCATGTCATCATTTAACCCAAAATACACTACTTACTCTTAATTTACTCCTTCCTTTGCTTTAATTGTGTGCCGATAAACTAATTACTATTTTACATACATGATAATATGTTATATTCTACCTTAATCCTATTTCAAAATTTTAGGTTCATGATTTGTGGTACATGAACAGGGCTAAATTGTCAACAATAGTGTTTAAAGTTTCATGCATGCTGCACAAGTATTATATGTGGCTCACATGTTAACATTTAGTACCTTTATATTGCAGGTGAATACAGGTTTAAATGTCCGATACAGACATGTGACAAAGCATTTCTCACATCATACAGTCTGAAAATACATGTAAGGGCGCACACGAAAGTAAAACCGTTCACATGCAATATTACTGGATGTAAAAAAGCTTTTAACACACTATACAGGTCAGTATTCAAGAATAAGTCAATATCAGGGCTTCAAAAATGTATCAGTATTAGGGCTTTTCCTGCAGTTTATTATGAGTCAACTTTAGTTTGCACTTCATGACCTAATAAGCTACAAATGACAGTGCAGTGATAGATCATAACATATTACTACATAGCCGTCTGCTGCTAAAGCACTAAGCTTTGAGTGAAAATTGATCAATAGATGATCAGTTGTCCAGCTTGCAAACACACAACAGGATTTCCCAATATATAACCTATTTATTTAATTTTAATCCGCAACAACACTTTATTCTTATGTTATGGGTAATATACAATGGACCACTCTGGGGACGATCCCAGACACCTAGAACATGCTAAATAATTATTGTTTATGAAATTTAAATTTAAATCGAATCTAGCCTGGAGCCTTTGCGTTCCAATGAGCAAGGCTTCTGAAAGCTTAACCCACTCAACCACAGAGGCTGTCAATATTTCAGGTCGATTTTGTGCAATCTTCTACCTTCTAAATTTAATTGATAATTATAAAAATAATAACAATAAAAATAATGTGTCCGTTAACGGTCTAATAGCGAAGAGCCTCGACCAACACCTAGAGAGGCTTTCGCTCGATAAATGGTTGTCCTAAGTATGGCACGCATTGTGAGGAGGTTCCTGTCTCTGGAGCCCTAACCACTTCGACTTTTTATATTTTTTAATATGTATTTTTTATGTATATAACTATATATATATGTATGATAAAAGTATAGAAAAGGAGCAATAAATATTAAGTGAAATAATAATAATAATAAAGCCTAATTGTTGAAGAAAATTTACAAATACATTTTAATATAATAATAAATAACGGACCCAATTTTCCGACAACAACATTCTTCAACTTGTTCTCCGACATAGGCCGCCTCTAAAGATTTCCATTTAGATTTATCACTTGCTGTCCTCATCCAAAGAGCTCCTGCTCTTTACTTAAGATCATCTTCCCACCTTGTGATTTGTCTACCTCTGCTTCTTTACCCTGTCTTGGATACCATTCTGTGATTGCTCTTTTCCATTTATCTATTTTGTCTCTGATCATATGTCCTGATCAACGCCATTTTAGTTGTTTTATAACTGTTTCCACGTCTTCGAATTTGATTATTTCTTTGTTAGTGTGTAGTTTTACTCTATGTTTTAGTTTAACCCCCAATACACGTCTTTCAATACTATTTTGACACACCTTTATTTTATTTAGCTGTTTTTTTGTTAGTGCCCAATGCATACATGCATGCAAGTACATACGTTAGCATGCTAGTATATAAGTATTGTAGATTTTACGTTTATGTTTTAATATATAATAATAATAATTGACAGATAAATCCAATGTTAAATGCAAACAACCAGACCATAGAAAATAACAAAGTTTCAGATTTACAGTACTAGGAATCGAGTTCTCGATCTTTACGATCCAGCGAGTTAGGTAAAGGAGGCTTAAGCGAATCAATGACAGAGCCGTCAAAATTGTGTTTCGCAGACCACAAATTTTACTTTCCTACGCCGTTGCCTTTCTTTCTAATTTTCAAAGTACTATGGATATTACGGATGAAGATAGAAACTTGTTTTGATCACGTATTCACATATCTTCAGCTTTTCTTTCTTCTTTCATTCCAATAAAAGTAATTCTAGAAGCACGTAAGACTAATTGCCAAAATTATGTCATATAGATACATTTATTCCTGCTAACATGTGCTGAGTTGGTGGTCCTTGCACGGTATTAATGCGCAGTACGCTTTGGCAAAAGTCAAAACATAAATGACTACTTTTAAAATTGAGTTAAATCCATCATCAACGTCCAATATGTCTGCCAACGAAATAAACATTTTAGTTTTTTCATAAATATACGTGAACTTGATACTGGAATAAAGTCGGAAAATACGATAAAAAGCAAAAACAAGAAATTCAAATGTAATTTTGAATTTCTCGTTTTTGATTTCAACTTGAATGTGATTTATGAAGGTTACCTATATGAAAGCTTATTAATATATAAATCTGAACTCAACCGGTATTTTTGATAGATCAAAGAATGTTCATCTCATCAATTGTAAACATTTTATTCAGGAAACCGCGATAACAAACCACATACTGTTTTAGTTTGTGCATTTCATTAAATTGGTTATGTAATTCGTAATAATAGACAAAGTTTACTTCGGTCAGAAAAATAGATATTAAAAATTGAAAGGAACTAATTATTGATTTATTTCGTTTAAAAATGATAATGCTTTCATTTTTTTATGTTGGCAAACATAACTGCCAAATGGAAAGTGGTACCATGGATGTTTGTGACACCAAGGGCGAAACCAACTCGTTGCTAGCCGTTATGATGGGATAGGTCATAGAGGGGATGAGATAGGAGAATGACGTGATGTTTGACGAATGGCGTGACATTTTAATTTTACCGAGATTCATGTAAAGCGTCAGTTCACAAGATCATTGTTGTAAACTACGAATCTAAGTTATCCTTTGCGAAATTTCTCAGTTTCATGGCCTAAATTTATCTCTAAATGGAAATATGGGAAATAGTATTTAGTTAAGTACTTAGTTATCAGTCAATCTTATTCAGTTGTAAAATAGTTACCTCCCGCATTCAGAATCAGATAATGATCCATTAATTTTAGATAGTAAAATTGAATTTGTTTAATATCAATAACAAAACACAAAGTAAGCTGGAAAGGTAACTAACGACCTTCTATTAGTTATGAAAATTCAGTTTTTCTTTAATGCATGTACGTACATACCTAATTAAAATGAACGAAAAGCTTTGCAACCCACGCAACGCACAATCAAATTTCATAGATACGATAAACGATGCTATCAATGTCATTTACTCTGCTAACTAAAAAAAAGATTTAAATATTCCAATTAGGATACCTACTAAACTTCTATGTTCTCCGAGTGCAAAAGTAGAACTGAATATAGTTAATTTTCCTTTCTGGTCAGATTTGATTTGCATGTCGATTACTGTAATTCCTTACAAATTATAAACAACTAACAACTTGGTTGAATTTATTGCTATTAAATCAGGTGTATTTCAAACAAAATCTTATGAATCAGAAGTATAATTTAATGTATCATGTTTGGGCTACTGCCAGAAATCAAGAAGTAAGATTAGCAAGCCCATCTTATTTGCGACCTTGCTCGTTTGTTTTTAGCGTTTTTTTCGTTTAACAGATAATTTTGTTTTTTTACTTAATTCAATGGTTATTTTAATAATCTTTTAAAAATAAATAGGCTTAGTTAAATGAGAAAGAAAAACAACGTGATCATAATAAGATTATGAAATGTGTAATAGTACATTATTTTTAATAATTGTGACGTAGCTCTTTAGGAAACTTTATTCCAACACTCCATCATTATCTCAGCGATAAATCTCGGTTGGGTTCAGAGCGTGCAACTTTCCTATTTTATTTCTCTACTTCGCGCGGTTGTCAGAATATCTTATTGTGCGATCATTTGTTATTTTTTACGTTAGATTAAACTAGCACTTGTTGGGTTCTATTCCTTCGACCGGCAGCTGAGGGCTTACTCCCAAACAACTTCAGTCTTCCGTTTTCGTCCGATTGACCCATTGATTGGCATATCAATGGATCGACCCGAAAAATTCAATAAAACTTTAAAAAGATGAAAGAAAGCAAAGATTTATTTTACAACTACAACAACAAGTCTACGTGAAATAAAAATAAATGGAACATATATTTTAAAATGCCCTTAAATATTGAAAAAAAGAAATAAGCCAAAGAAGTTCTAAAACAAAAACAAACGACGAAATACATTTTTTCCTTTTTTTGAGCCAGGGGAAACCGTTTCAGGACTAAGCCGCGACTGGCACAGAAGCCTGGGGGGATAATTCGAGACCCGTGTGTGGGATTCGCCAGATCGAGGGTGGCACTAGCATGCCCAGTCAGAACTGGAGCCACGATATTGCCACTCCCCGGTTAGGGATACCCACTAAAACCACTGGGTGTTCCGTCCTGCGCCTTTTGCCAGGGCTACGGGTAAGCGGGATTCGCAACTCCACGTGCCCCCTGGCAGGCGTGGGCCTCACGCACAGGCTTCTTCCATTGCCGAGGGACTTCTTTTGTGCCCCGGCATCATCTAGGTCTAGTCTGGGCGGGGGGCGGTTTGTAACGCGCCCCACGGGAAGAGAGATGAGTGCGCGCGGAACACTCGCGCTCTCATCTCGACGGCGTGTGCAGGTGAGTGAGAATCCCTATACCCCAAGGGGTATAGGGATTATACCACACCCGCGCCGCCCGCTTACGGCGGTCGAAGGTCGATAACCGCCCTCTGGCGCCGGTGCGTTCTCCTTCGTCGGGAGTGGAGCAAGGAGGTCCGCTCACGCTCCCGCTCCGCCTCCTCCTTCGCAAACATAACTTTTTCGCAGAAGGAGGAAACGGCGTCCCATCCGGGTTTGCTCCCGACCATGGTGCGAACCACGGCGGGGAGAGCGAGGTGTCCAAGCCGGTGAAGGCGACGAGGTCTCGGCGCTGCTCTGCTGCTGCTAGGATTTATCCTAATTAGTACCTAATCCTTGTTTATTTAGCCAGGAAGCATTCTTTCACAAATTTATATAGACGCGCTTCGACGAGTCAGTTGCAAAGAATATTGTCTTTTTCTAATTACATAAAAACTTAATAAGTTTTTATATATTATATAAACCTTCAGTCAAAAATTGTTTAAATGATGGTGAAAACCGCATTAAAAAAATCGTTGCGTGGTTTAGGAGTTAGCGGATATACAGACAGATGTGGAATGCGACTTTTTTAAACGATGTATTTAGAGATGTAAAATATTCCCATTGAAAATGTTTCGATTTCAGGTTAAGAGCACATCAAAGGTTACACAGCGGTGACACTTTCAACTGCAAAGCGGATGGATGTACGAAGTTCTTCACGACTCTAAGCGATCTCAAAAAACATATACGGACCCACACACAAGAACGGCCTTACAAGTGGGTTGATTTTAATTTGATATTCAATAAAAACAATTGAAGACTAATCCAATTACCATAGTTTAGTAATTTTACTCATTACTCTGGCGATATAGATATTATGACAATTATTATTTGAAAACAGTCTACAACTTGTGGTGTAAACTTATAGGCTTTTGACAATAACTGTGCATCAAAATATCACTTAAGTTCACTCGAAAATTCATTAAACATGACTATTTATTAAACGATTATTTATAAACACATAAAAAATAAAAAAGTTTTCACGACTTGTGTACGTAATAAAAGTACGTTTTATAACGTCGGAATAATAAAAATCAAATAAATTACCGCGCTTAAAACCGTTAAAACGTAGTTTTATTATATATTATAACCTTTAAAAAGTTTGTCTTGCCTACATTTATTGAGTTGGATAGTACCCCAATCACCAGAGTTAGAATAACTTTGTGTTAATACAGTCTTTTGTATTAACAGATCTTCAATTTGTCTAATATTTTTCTACAATGTTCTAAGTATGTATTTTTATATTTTTTTTTATCGTTATTTTTGTCGTAACTTTTGATTTTATTATAAAACTTGTACATTTTTTTCAATGGTCATTTTTTACATGTAATTTTTCGTTGTGGGCTTCGTTATATTTTCGTGGATTGCAAGAACTATAACCTAATTATATTGTTCTGTTGTACATTATGTTTTAGCTGTTTTTCCTTTAATAAATAAAATACATTTTAACGGCACTAAGCGCGCCTCTTATATGATTATGTGTATAAGTTCAACTAGTCGTCGCCCGTGGTCGAAATTCGACCATAATAATTTGTTGTCAAAGTCTATACTTCTATAATCACAGATTTCGCCAAGGCTACTCTTTGACTTGAACAATAAACAAAAGAGTATATATGCGTGTGTATGTCAAATAGGGTAATGTTTTTTTAAAATTGAATTTATGTATTTTTTATGCATCATTTTAAAAAATATAAGCATTCGTCACTCTTCTCCATATAAACTATAAGTATGCGAAATTTTGTACTCCTCCGTCTGCGAAATTTTCGTGAAAAGGGGTACAAAGTTTTTGCTTCACGTATTAATATATAGATAACTTCAAAAATGTTAATTATAACATTTGAAAAAGAACTGCTTATTAACTTACAGATGTCGAACAGAAGGCTGTGGAAAATCGTTCACGGCGTCCCATCATTTAAAGGCGCACGGACGGACCCATTTAGTTCTTCGACAATCCACACGCACCCACACAACCATGCACACAATACAGGACAAACATTCGGTATGTAATAATGACAATAAGAAGTAGAAATATAAAAAAAAGAATTATAAAGTTTGTCGTTAATACCCTAAAATTAAGAAACTCGAGTTCAGCTGGAGTCGCGTTAGTCAACATCATGTAGAAGATTAGGCTGTTGAGATTATTTTTAATAATTGTCTATTAATATTATACAATTCTAAACATGCCTTGTCTGTGTCTGTACATTGAAGCTATTAAAATAAAACTGGAATAGACTATATAAACGATGGAGAACGCGATGCAATTTTTTGTAGATTTCTTGTCTGTCTGTTTGTTCGGTATTTACGGAAAAACTACTGGGCCGATTTCGATGCAATTTTCGCTGGTCAACAGCAAATTCTTCGACTTTAAATCTGCGCTACTTTTTGACCTGGGAATCCCGCGGGAATATTTCTGAAAATGATTTAAAATGGCATGATTTAAAAAAACAAATTTCAGTGTGATTTTCTCACTAATTGATAGTGTTACAAGTTGGGCCAAATACAAGGGATGCACATCTGCCTGCCATAAAACCTGGTTTATTGCCCTTCCTCTATTCGGAGCTCTTTTGTTTAGACAATAGCCTATTGTTATTGTACTTGTTTATGGCCGTTCGCAGACATAATCCTGCAGGTGTGCAGAATTATGTTTTCTGGGAATAGCGTCAATGGTGGCGCAGGTGTGATTCGTGAAAATTGTTGTTTACACGGTCCTAAGCTGAGTATAAAGGGGTGTCCGAACGGAGAGATGGGCAGTCAAGCGACGACTACGATACGAGTAAGACGTTTGTAGTACTCTCTATTAGCGATATAGACGACGGACTTTGCGCGTGTCAAATTGTATTGAATCGTGCAGTGTGAACTGGTTGCATCCACTTTTATTTGTATTTGTTTTATACGTGTTTGTACAGTTCTAATAAACTCTATAGTAATTCCAACGGCATTTATTTTAATTCGAGTCCTGTAGCTCGTAACAATAGCATATTATGTGTAATAAAATGTGTAATATTTTTATCCCTGTAAACCCGCGGGAATTTTCCCGGGAGCGATTTGTAGTTGTTCAAGTGCATAAAAATTAGGATATTCCGAAGCAGTTTTCACTAAAACAATAACTTGCATTATTTTTAATTGCTGCGGTACGATGAAGTCGCCGGCATATCCTAGTAATTAATAAATATCTACACGTGGGAATACCTACACATACTTTTGTTAACCTAATGGCATAATGATAAAAAATTCTGTATTTTGTTTCAGATAAAATCTGAACCAGTGATAATAGAAGTAACAAAATTTAGCGCCTCTGTACCACCATCAGCCAAACAAACGGACAGGACACAAGCATCCACAGACGTAATGAATTGGGATAGCCTATTAGAATCATTTGGCCGAATAACCACAGAATCAAATTCGAATGATAGCAGTTTAGAAGAAATAAATGAGGTAAATAATGTAGATATTACCGATTTACTCTTTGATAATACAGAAAACAATGCGAAAAATGTTTCCAATTTAGCAGTTGATTATGATTTAGCTAATCTTACTTTATCTCCATTCACTGTCGAAAAGAATGATCGTGAGAAAAAGAATGATGATACTTGGGTGGATGTAAGTGATTTGCAGCCAACTGGACCTTTACAGCCAAGTACATCATTACCAGAAACACCAAAATATGAAGTTAAATCGGAAGCTATACAAATGGCTTTAGCCAATGAAATAGAATTACAAGCGCCTTGGGTGGATGTTAGTGCTTTAGCCGCTTCGATAACTGAAACACCTGTTAGCATTAAAGAGAAAACACCAGAAAGCATTTTCACACTTGCAACATTTGTCCCGACACATATGCAGAGTTATATTGATTTAAATTCTGAAATGGCTCCAACCGCAAACATTATAACGCATGACTCTTTTGACCTAGACACACCAAATATTCTTGATGTTGGTGATAAAGTATTCAACGATAGTGAAATTGTTTCCAATTTGGTACCTGAAAAATTGAATACTGATCTTGATATTTTCTTAGAATGTGATACTAGATACTTAGAATCGGATGAAGACAGATCATTAAATACTCCACCACCATCTAAAGTTATGCAAAACATCGAAATTAATCCAGCAAACTCAGTTCTGTTTAATACAGATTTCGATTTAGAAGACACTTTGCTATTTGATAATGAACCACCATCGGACATGTATGTGGTTCGGACAGAAAATATATTTGGCAAAGAGATGGCTAAAAGAAATGCAAATGCTTTGAAAGAATTGACAACAGATAGTGGGATATGTATTTGTGTGCATTGTGTCTGCGATCCATTAGCTGGTGAATGCAGAGAAACATGTTCAGAGAAACCTAAACCGGAAATGAAACAAGGAAAAATGTGCCATGAAGATAAATGTTCGTGCATAAATTGTGAGTGCGATCACGCAGCTATGAAATGTATGCCAGGTTGTGGCAAAGCAACAGACACTAATCATAACACTTTCTTACATTATCACAGGAGACATAAAAACTCAAATTTGGAAGATTTGGGCATTTTCACAAATGACTGTGACCATGATAATCCAGCAACGACTATTATAGACAATCTAAAGTGTTCCTGTGAACAACCCATTGCATCGGGAAGCTCTAAATGCACTAAAAACACAGGTTGTCTGAAAAACAATGAGTGTTGTGTAACACTATGCATGAAAAAGTTAAATGCTTTCAAACATATTCTTACAGACCCTGATTTTGTGCAAGCTTTGAGAATGCGTCATTTAACAACAAGCTTATAACCTCTAATTTTAGTTGTTACTGCATTTAACATTCAATAAATTTTTAATTTCATGCATTGAAACAAAGTGCAAATAATGTTACAGCTTGCCTTTGAATAGTCAATTATTATTATAAAGTAAATAATTTATGTCTAATTGAAAAATCAGTATATTTGATTGTTACTACTTTCACATAATTATAAAAAAAATATTTGTTGAATATTGTAATTTTTTTGTTGTATTTTGTGTTAATGAAAACAGTTAAGTCAGTTTTTAAAGTTATATTATCTTAAGAGGATTGGGCCGAAGTTTCTCACGGCTGGTTAGGTGGACAATTAAGGTGTGTTTTATTTTCAGCAATCAACTGTTTTCATTTGAATTGCTATATGTGATATTTTTCTCGTGTACATTTATTAACATGTATTGAAGATACTAGGCAAATATTGGTAGTAAATTTTTTAGACTGTATTTGCAATTAAGAAAGAATCGAAATTGTCGCATAAGATGTTGTACTTAAAATCATAGGAAAGAGATTAAATATGGACTCACTTTCGCTCGACCCCCTTTAAAACAGCTATATTTGCTAACATACACACTAGTATGTTATTTTAAACGCTGTCTAAACCTGAAAATACACATTGATTGTTCATGTTATTGTGAATATCGCGATTCTATGCTAATCTTAACATTCACCTTATTTTTAAAAGCTTAAGCCTACATGCAGCTAACTACATGAATAAGAATTACAGTACACGCAAAACTTAGTGCGTCTCGAGGTAGGTTAGCTTCGTGAGTTTGCACAAGTCGATTCAAGTGTTACAGTTTATTATCTGACGTGTGCAGTGCGAAAGAAATGCCTATGTGAATCCGAATAGCGGCTGAGTGAGGGCGCAGTACGCCGTTCTGCATGCCACCCTGTGAACCTTATAATCGTGTTCTGCGCAATGACTTGTACGAACTTAAAGGACGCATTTAAGTTTCGCATGTACTACTATAACTTGGGTATTACATAATCAATGTTTTTTTCTGGGGATATTATCAATAACATTGCTTTAAACCAAAGTGCTTAAATTATTAAACATGACACAATTACTTTAATAATTTATAATGTTTTTATTTTGTTTTGGATTATATTCCAGAACAATACTACTGCGGAGGATACATTTTACACTTTACTCTTTAAAATGTACTATACATACATTTTATATAACTATACATATAATAATATATACAGGACATTTTTTTCATCAGAAATCTATATCGTGAGTGGTTCTAATTCTTTGGCGTCGTTTCAGATAAGACGTTTTATTGTTTTTAAGCAGTTATTAATATATTTTCATTTTTGTTGTGTTAACTACCGTCATGGTATGCATGAAAGTGTTCATTGTGCAATAATAATTATTTAATGATATTTTGTAACAATTTATAAAATGCTATTTAATGTAAATTATTATGGCCTTTCGATTGGCCAAAATGTTGAATAACAATTTGTATATATAAATTATTGTTAACGAATTTACTTCTACAACGAATGTTTATGTTTTTATTATATTGAATGCTCATAGCGTCTTCATATGACTGCTTCTAATAGCGTACATTTTGTCGTAAATTTCAAAGAGTATTTGTTAAAACTCCCCCCTAGTACTCTTAAGTATATAAGATAAACATATTTTTACATGTACTTATTTATAATTTCATATGAATTTATTGTATTTAAAACCAAGAACCATTTGAATGTGCCATTTATAAATTATAGTATTATAGAACAATTTTATCAGAACTTTTTGTAGAGGTAAGAATGATTTACGCACATCATGGACAAACTGTTTGGGGTTTCTAGGAACTGCTGGATGCCCACTAAGCCACTCTGATTGTTCCTTCCTACATGCCAAATCAGGATCGCGGGCCGTTAGCTGAAACAATAAATGACTCGTGGCTATAATGTGCATAACTGCATAAGTTTACTGGCTGGCTACGTTCAAAGACATCGTGAGCTTCACTGCATCGAATGTGTTAGCTCATTTATTTATTTAGGCGCTTAAAACAGAGTACAACACAAAATTGGAACCAAATCTAAACAATTGCAATATTAGCTTGTTGATCTCCTTAACATACACGCACATCTACAACAGACTTGTGCTGTTAAAATATTACATACATATACAATCTAAACTCACACAATGAAGCGTTAAGAGAACCTTCTAGCATTTATGAAAGCTGAAACGTGCTTTTAACACACGCTGTGTTAGAGACAATGATAGTACGGTGATATCAGCTTAATTAAAGAATAATTTTGGCTACGAATCTTAAATTTCAAGATATCGTATAAGTATCCGATTTATTCCGAATGTAATGGTGCGTAACTCAAATTTACGCAGTTTAGATTAAAATTGAGACATTGGGCTTAATAATAGCCTAGAAAGCGCAGTAGGCTTTCCGTGTTACTACCGCGCTTTCTGCGCCAAAAGGCAGCAGACGCAGAGTGCGGGTGGGGTGCGTTTTGAGACTCGGCGTGTCATTTTCTTGTATCACGGCGCAAGTTAACTCGAAATGTTAGTGCAATAAACTGTTCCTGAGTTGATTCAAGGAATTTTGTTGAGTTATATTTTAATTCAACTTAATTTCTTGTCAGTAAACCATCAAAAAATGTTATGTTATGGTGTTCATTGCATCAAAGCAGAAATTTGATAACATCTACGGTGTGGCAATAAAAAATGTAGTGATTCAAAAATCTCTTCAAGTCTAAATATTTTTACCCTTTCACAAATTTTTATATAGGAGTTTTACATTATCTAGTTAAATATGTGCTATATTCAAAACCGATTTGTAAAGTACCAACTTTCATAGAATTACAATCAAAGCCGTGAGGAGGAAAGTGAAAGCTTATGAAGTAACTTTAACTTATATATATCATTATTGATTTTTGCTGGGTTTCTGTTTTACTACTTCTACCTTAACCACTATTTATTAAATCGATAGTAAGGCAAATTAATGAATTGTAGTAGTAGATATAAAAACCTGGCATTGGTAAAGTTTTTTTATAATCTATATTAAAAATATCTTTTGCACAGTATCACAATTTCTATAACTTTCTGTCAGCATGTGTTTGTCAGAGTGGCACAAGTAAAGAGAATAAGAGTATTTGTAATGAGAATAGGAAGTTTTTACTTTAATTGTTCATATTCATTATCAATATAAGGTAAACTATACCATTTTTGGCACCCCAGTACAATGATTGGCATCTTATTATTTTATTTGATACATTAAGAAATCTTTATATTTGTTCTTTTATTTTGTAGCTATACAATGATAACAATAATACTATTGTATGGGTACACAATAAAAAATATTTTGAATAAATTGACTGGGTGTCAATCATTGGGCCAGGTGCCAACAATGGTATATATATGGTATACCCTATTATCATTTTGAACATTGACAAAGTGACATATTTAAATTTAATATAAGATCTTTTGCAATATTAAAAAAAAATGTATATAGAATATCAATCTGGTGCTAATATTTTCTAGTGTAGACAAAGTGCCTTAAATGTTGCCATAATTGTGTACTTATTAAATGCTTAATGTACAAAATGTTGATTAATGTTATTATATGATTTTTTTATTAATTAGTTTATTAGGCAAGCAATAATCCTAATGCTGTAAAACATCTAGTCCATGTTACAAATAATAAAATGCTTTTTAATCAAGTGTTTTTTATTTTATTTCACACCTTATGAGAGAGATCAAATACAAACATCACTTAGTTTTACACCTAATTATAATTTTTAAAGAATAAATACATTACTTAATCAGAATTCTTTTATATTTTACAATTCATATTATAATGAGCTTTCTACATTGCTACACATTGTTGACCTGTGTTTCAAGCAAATTATCCCATATTCCGGGATAAACTATATACTATATAGTCCTTATAAAAAATACATACATAAATAACATAACTGATGAATAGTTACTAGGAATGACTATGACCCAGTAAAACCTTAACTCCAAGAAACTAACACATACATTACCAATTATGGCCACTCATTTCATCAATTATGGTCATTCTTCTCTTACTTATTTTGTTGATCAAAATCAGATTCTTTAAAAAGTAAACTTTTCAATTTCAATAAACAATATCAGAAAAAAAAAATAAGTTTCCAAAGATATTACACATACAACACTTGTAAACTTTGTATGTGCTAAAAGCCCAATATGATTAATTGATACTAGATTCTGCTGTATAGGAAAACTGCATTATGAAATTTGCACATTGGGATAACCTGTGTCAAATCCAGCTCATCTGCCTTGTCCAACCATTGTGGGTATGCTGCATGTTCCGTTATAAATGGAAGACCCAAGCCCAGCAGTGGGACATCATTATTATATCTCAGATATACACCTATAACATTTTAAGTAATTTAGCCCATTCAGAGGCCACTGCTGTTGGGCAATGTTTTGTTAATTTAGAAGGACAGCAGCACTAACTCAATAAATAATAAATTCTATAAAGAATAATTAATTTGTAGACTAAAGAATATCAGAGTTAGGATTCAACTATGACTTATAAAACTCAAATATTTATACATATATTGTTTATAGTTAGTTCTAGCTCTCCATCTTGGGTATCATCCAAATGGTTGCTTATTTATGATGCTTGTTCTAGGAACATGATTAATTATAGAACTTTGCCTAATCTTTGATTAAGGTAGGTCCTTGTAGAAATTTACTTCTGTTTGCTTTTTAATCTAGAACATTATATCATCAGAACATTAGAAAGAATTTTATCTTATCAAATGTCTAGCGTCTTTTCTTCTTATCATGACGTCTTGCCCTTGACATTGGAGCTCTATGACCCGGTGAGGACTGTTCTGAACTGCATTCATCACTATCTGAATATGTCTGAAACAAATATAATATTATGTGATTGGATCAAATTTTTTAATAAAAATCAATGTGTCAAGCCATAAGTAGGCCTGTAATGTGTTGTAAATGTATTTAAAGGCATGTATGTACAATAACAGGTAAGTGCAGTCTATTCAATGAGACTTTCAGACAACACCCCAAATGTGGTATAGCTTTAAGTGTCTTGATTATTAGTTGTCACCTCAATGTTACAGTGAAACCCTTTGGGAGCCAAAAATTTCTGAAGAGCTGCTTTTATTTAAGGTTTTATAGCCATTTTGGTAAAAATTAGCAAACTTACAAAATCATTGTCACTCAGTATGTCTATATATGCCACAAATATTTTGCACATAAACTACTAGGTCTGTACTGATGAGATTTATCAAGGTCTAATCTAACACAATAACCATGATTACACAATACTATAATAAAAAATTGAAAAGGGTACACCCTTTTCTGTATTTATTTTCCCTTCACTGTCCTATATTCTCTTTTTATAGAGTGAGACTGGCTAGGGAGAGCTGTTTCAAATGACAAACTATGTTAGTTATCTTTGTTATGTTTATCCTTGTTTGGTTCTATTCATAAGAGAAACAACCAATATAGTTTGCTCTACAGTCATAAACCTACAATAGTAGATCGAAGAATATACTATAAAGATTGAGATAATTAAATTATAACAGCGATTAATTTACCATATTGTCGTTCGGCGCCGACTCGCTGTGTTCATCATTCATCGTGATGCATGCAAGCATACATAATATTTGGAAAGCTGCACCAAGGTACAAGCTATATCTTATGATTGTGCTCATGATGTCCTCAGCAAAAATTTCAGCCGGAACCATCTCGTTGCCTACAAGCTCTGCGATCGATACCATCACAAGATCTCAGCACTAATGTCTAGTTAGAACTACACGAAAATGAGAAAGAACGAAATATGTGTTTTCTGTAAGGTTTTAGCTAACAACTCAGTTTTAATTATGTAGTGTTTTAATATTGAACTTAAAATAATTTCTTTACGAAAGACTAATAACCAGTTTAGTATCAGTTTCCTGTTACTGTTAGTTTGACAGCCCAATTAACAACAAAAGCAAGCATGACATTCCATGTAGATAGAATGATAATATCGATATTTTAGAATTTCAATTAATCGAATACAAACATTAATAATTTTTACATCAATATTTGAACCATTAAAAAATGTATACACTATTGTTTATGAACAATGTTTGATTGCTGAATTAACAATACGTATTTCAGTTTATGTGTATTATTTAGGGTAACTGATATATTTGCCAATTGACTTGACATTTAGGAATCTTGATGGCCAATGAGCAATTATTCTCTACTTTATAGAACGAAAAGAACCATTTATACTCTGATTAATAACTAGTAAAAGTAAATAAGATAAACTTACTTCCTCCATTCTTCCTTCCATTATAAACTTTGAT
Source organism: Dendrolimus houi (assembly GCA_039645545.1). NCBI lineage: Eukaryota > Metazoa > Arthropoda > Insecta > Lepidoptera > Lasiocampidae > Dendrolimus > Dendrolimus houi. The sequence goes on from CM077124.1 coordinate 20,128,880, forward strand.
TTTTTTTAAATCAATGTTTTACATTTCAAACATCGACATTAGTACAATGTGTATTAAATCGATTTTATAATAGAGTTTGTTTTAATTACAATTACCATTATTTCATTTACATATTATTAAAAAAAATCATTCATACTTAATACATCATCCATCGTAATTATAAGAAAAACTGCAGTGGTAAATAAATAACAGCTTGCTAGAATCTATAGAATCACAATAAGAATACGGGTGAAAAGTTTTTTGTTTTAAGGAACATTTTGAAAATTTATCAAAAGAATAGTTTCATGTTCGAATTGACCCAAAAAACACATATTTATTAATTAGAAAAAGAAGAATACCTATAGATTTCTACTGGAAACCCGATACTTTATATTTCTTTAAGTTGAGACATTGGAATGAAAAAAACTCATTATATTAAATCTCTCGTAAAATATCGCTTGAAAAAAATAGCCTTTCATCCTATACTTTGATTATTAATTTTTGGACTAAAATGACAGCAGCGGTCGACCTTTTTTTTGATTCATAAGTGACTTGTGTGACCTGAATTAACAACTTACCACTATGAGTTGAACCCTACAGAAGTTCTATAGTATTCACAGTGGGTGAGTTGCTCCAAGTTTGCAACATAGATGAGGTCGATCGCAGCTGTCAGTTTAGGCCCAGGAAATAAAGATTTCTATTCACTACACTCAAAGATGTTTTTCTATTATTATTTTCGCTGTGTGAATTATTTTGTGATAAGCGTAATTAATATACGATTTTATGACTTATGCAACGCCTATTTTGAATGACTAAAATTCATAAGCTTGGAGAGCAGTTGGTTGTCCCAGAAACTAATTTTATTATTCATAAAAAAAATCATGAGATTTTATGTGTTCAGTAAGTATTGTGATTTCAATATAAAATATAAAACTTTTGTCCATATTTGGTTTCTAAAGCCAATATTAGTTTATTTCTGTATTTAAAGTTAGATGAATTAACCAAAGTTAGCCATATAAACATAAGCTTGAATTTTTCAATGGCATTGCATGCCGCAGTGTCCTTTTATTTTTGTGCCTTTCAACCAAATTGATTTGATTGATTCGAATAAAAAAATTATTAATCTGTATAAAATCGATGTTAGTTCTACATCTTCACTTAACATTTAGTGATGTTGTGGTCAAACGCGAGTCTTCTTCGTCAGGGACTGACTAAGAAGATACGCGTGCGTTACATATCCTTGTTCTCTGCTTTTCTCATCCAGCTCACCTGATGGAAGGTGGTTACCGTCGCCTATGGACATTTGCAACACTAGAGGTGTGCTGCCGGCCTCAAAACATAAACTAGAACCTAGTCATTAATTCCGGAACACATCTCAAGGTTGTTATGGCAGCATACTTTGCATCAAAAGTGGTAGCCATACATTCGTGCAAAAGCCCTACCATCTGGCTGCGCGTTGTTTTATCGCCTCTTATGACAGGCCACCTGGACGCAGCAATTAATAGGTAGGCATACTTTCCTCATTCCTGTACGAATAAATAATAATAATGTAACGTATACGATTTGTTTGTTGCATTTTCATGGCCTAAGATAAAAACTAATTTTCCCGAAATTTTGCATATTATTACGATTACCACGTGCTAACGTCGAAGGAAAACATCGTGATGAAACCTGCACATCGAGATAATTGTTGAGTCAAACCCGCCAATCCGTCTCGGAAAAGCGTAGTGGGTATACTGTCCGTTCCCCCTATAAATGGGAGGCCCGAGTTCAGCAGTGGGACGTTTATGGGCTGTTCTTATTATCTTATTATAAGAGTTTGGAGATTAATATAATAATGTAGGTAACTCGTCAGCCAACCGTTGTCTACTGCTGGACGTAGGCCTCCCCAAGTTTACGCCACCTATCCCTGTCCTTCGCTGTTCTCATCGAGCCCCCACCGGTGACCTGGCGCAGATCGTCGGTTCATCGGGTTGGAGGGCGTCCTGCACAACGTTTGGCGAGACGCGGTCTCCATTTTAGGATTCGTCTGCTCCATCGGATATCAGTCCTGCGACAAACGTGGCCGGCCCACTGCCACTTCAGCTTGCTAATTTTGCGAGCTATGTTGGTAACCTTGGTTTACTTACAACAATTTACATATACATACAAGCATGTTACAATATAGACAAGCATGAATTATATATTTTTTTATAATTTACAAATTAAATTAAACTCATTAAAATATTTGGGTCGTTTTAGTATTACGCCAAAAGAAAGGTTTGCACTGCAAATCAGCGTGGTGTCGGATATTATGTCGGCACAGGAAGAAGCTGAGTGCAAACCTTATTTCCTGAAAATGCGGCTTACAAATTCTCAAAATATGTTTTTATTTTTAAGATACGTGTTAGAAATGTAAATACGTCGCTATTTTCTTCAAATAATTTTTTCTATCTTTCTTTCGCTTAGGGATATTTTCATTTCTAATTTTATCCTTAAGAGATACTCCCAACATAGCTCGCTCCATAGCCCGTAATGTAGGTAAACCTACTCTTTATTAGAGAAAATGTATTTTTCCCCAATGTACGGAACCGAGCTATCAGCTAAATGTTGCATTTTGAACAGTTTGCGTATCCGTGGCAGTTATGGCGTCAGCTAAGAAAAAAATTAAAAAGAAGGCTGGCTCATCTTCAGCAGAAACCGGCGAAGGCGCTAATAGAGATCACGGAAAATTAGCTGATGTAACTTATAATTCGAAAGGAACACTGAGAAAATTTTGCTTTGGTAAAGTATTTTAGAAAATCGTCCTAATTTCTGCGGTTCTAACACCTAAAGTACAAAAATCGGGTGGGGTATAGTTATAGGGCGCATTTATTTATTACTAGTGGTCGCCTAAATTCGATCATAATTAATTTAAATTATAAGTTGAAACATTATTAAGGTTCTGTTGTCAAAGATTATATACTTCTATAATCACAGATTTCGCCAAGGCTGCACTGTTAATTTGACTTTAACAATAAACAAAAGAGTATATATGCCTGTGTGTGTCAAATATATGGTAGTGTTTGTTATGTTTTTTTTATTGATTTAATGTATTTTTTATGCATAATTTAAAAAAAAATATTAACATTCTGCACTCCTTCTCTATATAAACTATAAGTGTGCGAAATTTCATATCCCTCCGTCCGCACAATTTTCGTAAAATGTGGTACAAAGTTTTTGCTTCACGTATTAATATAATGATAAACTATTATGAACAGATTCGAACTTTTTTAATATAGGCTAGAATAAGAATAAAATAAGAAGAGAGCTCCGCTCCGCTCCGCTCCTCCGCTTCGTCTTAGCCTTCGTGGTTATTTTTTTTTATAACCACCCAAAATTAACTTCATATCTCAAATAATAAATAAATGCGCACTATAACTATACCGCACCTTAATAATCAGCCAAGTGCATGGAAAATGACAAAAAACCATTTACTACATATGCGTGTCTCTCATGCAATTGACTGATTTCTTAATAAGGGAAACTATACTGTTTTTGGCACCCTATTATTTTATTTAAAATCAAGCCATACATTCGAAGTCGAACAATTACAAAGTCGTGGTAGCGTAATGGATAGCGAAAGCGTCCCAAACTCAAAAGGCGCGGGATTAATCCTGGCCGGAATGCATGCACCACTTAGGCAGTTTTCTGACCTAATGTGCATATTGTTACAATTACCACGTGCTGATAACGGTGAAGGAAAACATCATGATGCAACCTGCACATCGAGCTAACCGATGTGTCAAACCTGCCAAACCGCCTTGGACAAGCGTGGCGGCTATACTGTCTGTTCCCCTATAGTGAGAGGCCCGAGCCCAGGAGTGGGACATTTATGGGCTGTGTTATTATTAAGTATACAATGAAAATAAATAATAAAGGCTCTCGCTTAGTATATGGGTGAAAGGTCGGATGCAGAAGGCAGTTCTGTTGGACACGGCCCATATTGTGAGAAGATTCCTATGTCTGGAGCATTAACCACCGGTAGTTTGGACCCTAGGCCCCACTGCCGGCGGAGATCAGTTTTTATATTTGTTTTATAAATAAGTACATATTTTATAAGATATTTATAAGAAAAATGTAAAAAAATAATATCATTGTATGGGTACAAATTAAAAGATATTAGAAAAAATTAATACCTTGAATAAATTGACTGAATGCTAATCATGGGTGGGGTGCCAACAATCGTATAGTTTACCCTACATTGATTGTTTTATTTTTTGAATACAGGAATTCCTCACATCCCGTTCTGCTAACAATGCGGTATGTTCTCCATTATCTGCCTTGTTGCCATTAGGAAAATTGACTTTAGGAGCAAGAAGTAAAGGCAAAAACGAGCTATTAAAAGTTATTGGCAGGAAAAACTTGAATGACGTAAGATTTCCTGGTGATTTATCTTTACATAGTACAAAAACATCACTTTCCACATCTCTACGTCTGTAAATCCACTAACTCCTCAACCCCGGAACGGATTTTTAAGTGGTTTTTACTATCAGATAGACAATAATTTTTCAAGGAAGAGAGTTTTTTTTATAACCAAAGTAGCTTTTGTCCGCGGCTTTATATGCGAATCAAAAATTTCTTGGAATCAATATTAAAAAATACAAAAATTTTAACAAAAATATTTCTACATAAGCTCTCCCTTTAATGCATGTATTTAGAATAACACGTTTCTAACTTCCTTATTACTTGCTAAAAAAAAAGCTTCCTACGGCAACCATACCCGCGTCATTATCGTGAAATTTAATTCCACGATTTTTTTCTTTTAATTTTGGGAATAAGTAAAAATCACTTGTAGTCCGGAGAATATGGTGGGTGGTCAAGAAGATTTACGCCAGCACAGCGGATAGTGATGAGCGAAACTTCGGGAGCGTTATCGTGAAGAAACAACACGCCCAACAACAGTTTTCCATGACGTTTTACTTTAATCGTTTCACGCACTTTCGGAATAAAATTTGCATAATAGGGTCCAGTAATCTAGACGATTACTTTTTGGCATGTAATCAATAAAAATGATTCCTTCACTATCCCAAAATACTGAGGCCATAACTTTGCCAACGGTAGGAGCAACTCGAAATTTCATAATGCATGGAGAGTATAGTCGTTTCCAAGACATACTTTGTCTCTTAGTTTCAGGATCGACATGGTGGACCCATGTTTCATCCATGGCGACAAGCTACGGCAAAAAAGATTCGAATCACGCTCGAATATTTCGAGATTACGCTTAGAAATTTCCAAACGTCGCTTTTTGTTTTCTTCAGTTAAATGTTAACTAATTAAACTAAACTAAAGTTAATGGCACCCATCTTGCCGACACTTTTTTGAACCCCAGTGCTTGATGCATTAACTAAAATAGATGAATGCTACCAAAACATATCTTTAGGATCTCAGCTATATGTTTTACAGATATTCTTCTGTCTTCCAAAACCAGAATCTCAACATTTTTGAAATTTTCTTCTGTAACGGAGGTTGAAGGCCGCCCAAAATGCGGGTCATCTTTACAGCTTTATCTACCCCTTTTAAATTCGGTCACCCAGTACGCAACCGTAGAATAGGGTACAACATCATCCCCTATCATCAGTGGATATTTGTAGCTTTGGAAAATATTTTTAATAATCTGTTGGTGAATCTGCTCTCCAATCATTATTGTCGATGTGTCCTAAAAGAAAGTACTGTGGTACAAATTCAAAATGGTTTGACACCTCCTCCTAGTAATATTTTTCTTATAGATGAAAAGAGAATTCAAAATAAAGTTACAAGACCTTAAATACTTGCCTGGTGTCACATTAGACATAGTTAGCATATTATATGTGGCATAAGATGCAAGAGTGAAATCGAAGTGTTGAAATGAAAGTGAAGAAGTTTTCCAGTCTTCTATCGATAAAGTAGATTTCAGTCAGTCTATTCAAGCAGCTAATAAAATCAATACTTGGGTAAGTCTTTCTTAAAAAAAACATCAAATTTAAAAATCCTCTCTAAATTATGTGACCTACTTGTACTTACTATTTACCTAACTACTTTATTTCAAGGAAGAAGTACAATTTAGGTTAAAATCGAGTACTGAAATTATAAGATGTCTTGTTTTTTTAACCGACTTCAAAAAGAAGGAGGAGGTTCTCAATTCATCGTGTAAAAAACCTATTTTTTTTAAGTATGGTCAACCATAACTTTTTTGTTTCTGAATCTATTTTGATGATTCTTTTCGAGTTGGATGTAGTAAAGCTTCCAAATAGTCCCATATCCATACATTTTATTGATATTTACCTTTGGGTTCCGAAGATATAGCAGAAAATTTATTAAAAACACATGGAAAATGTGAAAGTTTTCGGTTTTTCAGTAATAACTTTTTTGTTTCTGAACCCACAGAGTACATCTATCTATATACAATAATAAATCTCTAAATGGTTCGAGTTTGTACAATGCGTTTAAAAATCTGAAAAATCAGGAGTGATAATTCGGACCAGGAGATTCCGAAAATGCAATTTCTATAATTTTGTTTGCCTGTCTATCAGTCAGTTAAAGAAACTATTGAACGGATTTAAACGAAACTCGACATAGAGCTAGCTTAGATCCCAGGGCATAACTTTTACTTTTTATACCGATAAATGACAAGTTAGACGAAAATGGTGAAAAAGTTGACGCTGCGATCGCATCTTTTTGGAAACCATTGAACGTATACGATTTAGACTTGGCATAGTGCTAGCTTATAACCCGAGTTAACACTTAGGATACATTTTATCCGGACAAATTACGTTGTTCCCATGGAATAAACGGTTTAGGAAAATAGATGGCGCTGCAATCGCGTTCTACAAACAACATCTCATTAATTGTATTACTTCAAATCAGGTATGGCTGCGACTCGCCTCTGTTTCGCTGCGCAGTTGTGTAGACTATATCGAATTAGTTTCTTTTTTATTGTAGTGAACTTAGTAACAAAAATCAGTAAAGTTTTAGGTAAAATACCTAATGAAATTTGTATATACGTAACATACAGCTACTACTTAGGGTTTTTCACGTGGCGTAGCCGCGGGGTAACCTCTATTACTATAATTAATCTGTAAATAGTTCGAGTTTATACAATGCGTTTAAAAATTTTAATAAAAAATCAGGAGGGATAATTCGGACCAGGAGATTCCGAAAAGCAATTTTTAGAACTTTTGTCTGTCTGTCTATCGGTCTGTTAGAGTATCACGTGAAAACTACTGAACGGATTTAAATGAAACTCGACATAGAGCTAGCTTATATCCCGGGGCATAACTTAGGGTGCATTTTATCCTGATAAATGATGCCATTTCCATAAAATAGACATATTAGCTAAATAGATGGCGCTGCAGTCGCGTTTATCAATTCATTAACAAATACGTTGTCACAGGAAATGAGTCATTCTATGTATTACTTCAAATTAGGTTAGCTTTGACTCGTCTCTATGTTTTGCTGGGCAGCTGTTTAGACTATATTGACTTATTTTCTTTGTTATTGTAGTAACTTGAACAAGAATTTTTAGGTTTAATATATATAAAAAACCTAATTTAGTTTTTATGTAAGTAACATAGAACCCAGGGTTTTTCACGCGACGTAGCCGCGGGGAAAACTCTAGTTTGCTTCAATAAAGATCTGAACCGATTACAATAAATCTTTTTGCGTTGCCTTCAGTACAGCATCAAGATCGTTGTATATGAGTTTTATTGTAATTGAATTATTTTTTATGTCACGTAAATGTAAATTCATTTACGTAACTTAAAAGTGAAAAGTAAATTTTGTCTAGTAACTAAGAAACCTACTTCAAGAGTAACTAAAAAGGGCTAAACTTTTGCACAGAGTGTCATGAGATTAACGGAAATTAAGTTTAGGGGTATACATACGCCTTATATATAGACACTAGGCCTGTTATTTGGGCAAGGAAACACGTTTTTAGGGTCCACTAACAAGTTTTGAATGAATAATGAGAAAAATAAAAATTGGTTTGATAAACACGGTTATGTCACCTTTGTTGAAAAAAAGTTTGATTTGTGTTTAGGAATACACTTACATCTGACATATAAACATTAAAACTGTTTTTTAATTTAGTAAACAAGTTTTGAATTAGTTATTATAATTTTAAAGTTCATAATAATAAATCACAGTACTGTCACTTTTTTTTACTTTACGACGATAATAGGCACAAGAAAGAAAAAGAATGTTAATAATTCGATATGTCAATAATATCGATTTTTAAATACGAAAATCATTTGATATGTCAATAATATCGATTTTTAAACACGAAAATTGTTTTTTTTTTCTTATGTATTGCGAGTTTGAATTAGTAGTATGTTTTTAAACAATTTGTTTTTATTAAAAAGATTTGCTATACTCTATTTGCCACCTTTTTATTCCATTTCTCTTTTAGTTATATGAATGTACTTTGCATTTTGTACTTGCGCTGTTTCGGTTATATTGATTATGTTCACGTTGACTGGCTTTCTCACTGGACTTCTATTGCATTGCTTAACTTTGATTTTGGTGAAATCCTCTATCTGAATTTTTGGGTGTGATATAAATAAACGGGAGATAAATTAATGGTGATTTAAGTTAGGGATATCCTTATCTTTAGTTTATTTATAGCCACTAAGGTTGTGAAGAGTGATCGAAAGTCGCGACCAGTGACTAAAACGATGAGTTAGTTAGGTTGGGTTAGTCTTTGGACCAAAGTGCACGAGCCGAGCGAGCGAAGCGAGCGTGCCGCGGCAGCGACCGGCGGGTGCCAGAACCGTTTGGTCACCATTTATTCACTGATAACTATTTAAATGATGGTTACAAATTGGTTTTGACATTTTGCTGACCTTTGTCATGGCACACTCGCTTTGCTCGCTCGACTTGTGGGCTTTAGTCTACGTTTTTAGACCGTTATATATGTTTTTTACATTGACCACTACCTTTCTTCTGCATTTCTCGTCTTTAGACATAAGAAATAAGTACACCGTTTTGAAATAAATGAGTAAAGTTTTGTTTACAAAAAAATCATATCTCCTAGACATGGGGGTTGCAGAAGGGAGAAGTACTCCTCCCCCCCTTCCCCCTCCGCCTCCTCACTACTTAAAATTCAGTGACCACTATTGTAAAGTTAAACCGTTTTGCAATATTTTGCTGTAGTAGCAATGTATATCGTATAATTTTTAGGTTTGAATTGGCACCTACTTCAAAATTTTGTAGAAAGTATGTATGTTTTACTTTTGAGTTACTCTTAAAATGGTTTCTTTTTCTAGATTTTTTTTATTTTATAAAGAACCCCTAAAATATTTTTAATAGGTAAGTAATTATTTTTTCTTTCAGGTATCAATGCAAACTGGCGGCAAAATAAATCCTCTTGTGAGCCCTAATGACATAAAAAAGGACCAGAAATTATTTTTAGTGAACACAATTTATTTTTCGGTAAGTAATGTTTCTTGGAAAATTATACTGTAAATTCTACCAACAATTCTCTATACTAAAGAATCGAGTCAAAATGAAGCACAAAAAATACTGTTTTTTTATGTTTGCTTGTAAGCAAACTGGCAAACGGACCATTTGGTGATAGGTGTCTACCATCGCCCATGGACATCTGCAACACTAAGGGAGCCGATGCGTTGCCTACCTCGTTAAGACTTTAGGTATCTGTTCACGCCCTTTTTGAACAGCCCCATATTGTAGCGCTCTGGGAAAACCGCGGGAAGGAGTTCATTCTATAACTTGGACACATATGGCATGAAGGAGCGTCCGCCGTTTTGTATTTTAATAAATTGTAAAAATAATTACCCTAAGAAGTAGTTATTAGTACATAGTAGGTCTATTGTTAAATACAACCATAGACCTACCAGCCCGATAAAAGGGACAATAATTTTATTAATCGTTGAAATAGATACTTTTGTCAAAAACTTCGGAATCTCTTCATTAACTCGTCATGGTATACAGGTAGAGCTATGCTGGAATCATTATCTTGACACAGCTTTGTACTACTAATTGCACTTGCAGTAATCGTCATTTTTCGGTTTTTTATTTTTTGCAGAAATGGTATCCCAAGGCGCTAATCTACACATAGGGCTGTATTTCTTTTTATTCATTGTTAGATAGGCTAAAATGTTACATAATATGGACATGTTGTTTAGATATCTAAAGATATATTTACTGCCTTTCTCTCGAAACCGCCATTTGCAAGTTTTGCTATAAGAAGGGCAGAGATCTTAGGACGACTCGATCGGAGTGATACCACACTCTCACAGAATATCTGCGTGAAACGGTTAGCCTTTAGCTAATCGTGTTTCATAAGATGACTGAGAGTTCAGATTCCCAACTTTCCCTCCCCCTTATCTCGTCCCTCCTATCTCATAGCTCTATCCTGTTTCCTAATTTCCATTCCTCCTTTCTGATCCTTCTATTCCATCTTTAATCCATCCCTCCTATCCCATACTGCTTCTGGTGTTTCAAACGTCTATAGCCGACGGTAACCACCTTAAATTAGGTTCCCTTGGCAATGAAAGAGGCCGATAGGCCACCGCCTGTCAGGGCCCCGTGGAGTGGTGGGACTGTACCCCTAGTCCTGGCATTAGGGTGAAGGAAGAAATACCGAGGGGGTTTAGTGGGTATCCCCGACTCAGGTGTCAATGGCACTTGCTAGCAGTTCCAGTACCACCTCAACGCGGCGAATTCCACACTCTCCACTGTGTTTCCTCGGCGCTGGATAGTCCTCAAAAGGATTTCCCTCGTAAAAATCGCAATAAAAAGAATTACCAGGGTAGAAGAATAGCAGAATCAAGAATGCTTTAAATTGTTGCCTTGATGGTTAGTTTTAACTTATTCCCTAGACATCGCTAATGTCGATTCCTCGTAATTTTCCGCACAGTAACATCGTCAAAAAAGTTATTGATATGCGCTGATATTATCAGTTTAAAAATGAAAATAAACGTCATAAGACTGAATTATCAGTGCAGCACAGGTGAGACAGTTGACAAACCCGAACCTATAGGAATGTTAAAAAATAATATTCTATGGATTTACTATCTTATTGACAAAAGTTACACGAGTTTTAAAAATTCGTTAAAAAGGGTTAAAAAGAGCTTCTATAATCACATTCTGAATGTATATGCATTTTTATGGCTTGCAGAACTACATTATGTTTTTAGTGGCTTATAATTTTTAGTCCTCTTCTATGTTTACACATATTATTTGTTTTTTCTATGAATACCAGAATAAAATTATAATTTACTTATAGGGACAATGGGACATCGATGAAGTGTACACTGGTGAATTTTTTACTCCAACGGGAACTCGTAATGTTGTTATGATGGATAAAACTGACTTTTACAGGTATACACATGATAGAACTTTAAATACTAAGGTAATCAACAAATTATAATTTAGTATACGGTTTCGCTGTGTATTGAATTCATATAATTTAAATATTACTAATACTCAATTTACACTTAGTATAGTACTATATATATATTATAGTACTTTCTAACGTTATACGATTTGGTACCTTAGTGGTTTTTTTTAATTGCCCGAAGCAGGCAAACAGGCGGACGGCACACTTGATGGAAGGTGGTTACCGTCGCCTATGGACGTTTGCTACACCAGGGGCGCTGCCAACGCGTTGCCGGCCTCTAAGAAATTTTATGACGCTCTTCTTAAACGACCCCATGTAGTAGCGCAGAGCAAAAACCTCGGCGGGAAGTTCCCTCCAGATCATTGTTGTACGCGGAATAAATGTTCTCTAGAACTGTTGCGTAGTTCAGCGTGAGAGCGCCAGGAAATGGGGGTGAACATCTAGTCGATGGCGAGTGGTGCGGTTGTAAAAATAAGGCTTTGGCTCCAGATTAAACAGTTCCTCGGAACGCTCTCCGTTGTACAGGTGGTGGAATACGCAGAGGGACGCAGTCTCTCCGAAGGCTAAGCGATTTTAAGTCAGGATCGTCGACTATACTGAATGTTATTGTTAATGTATAGTTAATGAACGAAATCGCGCCTCAAAGGACGCGAGATCTAATCCTGGCCGGGAAGCATGCATCACTTATGGAAGTTTCCTGGCGTAATATGCGTATTTTTACAATTACCATGTCCTGGCGGTGAAGGAAAACATCTTGATAAAACACGCACATTGAGATGACCGGTGTGTCAAACTTGCCACGCTGTCTTGGACAAGCTTGGCGGGTAAACTCTCCGTTGCCCTTAAAATAAAAATAGGTATGTCCGAACCCAGTAGAGGGGCGTTTATGGGCTGTTATTTTTTATGACAAGTATATGAATAGGTACTTGTCCCAACACGACGTTTAAAATTAATAAATGGTTGTTATTATTTATCAATCAATTTTTATATATATATATATATATATATATATATATATATATATATATATATATATATATATATATATATATATGAAACGATGACACAAGTGCTTATCTAAATATGTATATACCACATCTTTTTCAATGCATCACAAAATCATGATCAAATTGACAAATAGCCTCGATGGTCGAGTGGTGTTAGCTTTCGCTAACTCATTGGAAAGCAAAGATACTGGATTCGAATTCTGAGATAATATATTCCGTTCCACAACTTGACCATGCTACGAACATAAACGTGTCAGCACGTGCATACATATTCATATTCATTATTATATTAATATTCTTTGTATGAATTAATATAAAACCTCTCGTCTGTGGTTGAGCGGGCTAAGCTTTTGCCGGCCTATCTCAGCGCAACGCAGAGGCTCCGGATTCGATTCCTGGCATGGTAAATTTCGGTAACGAATTTTCTCTGTTATTTACAATAGTCTGGAAGTCTGGGATCGGCCTCAGAGTAGTCTGTTGTGTATCACCCACAACGCAAGCTTAACTTGCTTAATTTGGGGATATGCAATATGTGTGTTTGTCTGCCGATTATTTATATTTATTTATTTATAAAACAGCACTGTTTGGTTGCTGATTACACCGTAGTATGCCATGACCGGACCGATATCGAAGTCACGGTATGAATTTGCCGTTATCCAAAATATATGATTGAAGATTATATTCAAAGTTGACAAGTACTTAACTAAATCCATAAACCGTATAAAACCCAATATTATTTTCCACAGATAATAGAAATTTCATATGAAGGCAAGGAGGCTTCTTTCGTAATAGTCCTGCCAGATGCAAAAGGCCGTCTGTCAATTCTCATACGAGAGTTGAAATTAGCTGATAATTTGTTAAACACAGCATTTTGTAACATGAAAACCAGCAAATTGAAACTAAGCATGCCTAAATTTAAAATTGAAACACAGATTAACCTTTTACGTATCATAAATAATATTACCTTATTTGCAATGTCCTTTAAAAGTAGATACCATCGCTCATGGACATTTGCTACACTAAAGGTGCTACAAATGCGTTGCCGCTCTCTTAAGGGATACTGGAACCTGGTCACTAATGCCAGAACACAATTCAAGGTTGTTATGGCGGCATACTCTAGACCAGGGGTGGTAGCCACCCAGTGGCAGATTGACAACATAACTAGCAAAATTGGTAAGTTTAAGTCTCAATGGGCCAGTCCTATTTGTCACAGGACCGACGATCAATGAAGTAAACGCGATTTAAAGTGAAGACAGCGACTCGGTAAATGTAGTGAAGGACTCCCTGTAGCCCAATGAACTGACGACCTGCGCAAGATTGCTGGCAGGGATTTAATCATCGAAGCTGAGAACCGGTATGTATGGCTCAATCTTGGGGAGGCCTATGTCAGCAGTGGGCAACGGTTTGCTTACGACGAAGAAAGAGATAAATGGGTTTTTTGAAAACTGTTTTGGACTCTAACAGAGAATCCTCCGTTCTGGCGTACTGCTAAAATGGGGGAATATATTATAAAAAGGCATGTAAAGTATACAGAAAAAGACAGTGTACTGAACCTAGGATATAGCGGTTTATAGTTCAATGGTATAGTGTTCAAAAAATTTTTATTTCAATTTTTTTAGATGGGGTTGTCTAAAGTAGTACATGGCCGTAAATCCTATTTAATAGATATAATTGATGATGAACAATTATTCCTCACATTTGCTGTTCAAAAAGCAGTTATAGAAGTTAATGAGAAAGGCACAAAAGCGGCTGCTGCATCAGGTATAGAGATGGACAATACTTGAACGAAGATGACACCTATCTGTGCTTCTCCTTCGAGAATATCGTAATCTTCACCGTCACGATTCACTAGCAACTTAATTTTGTGTTCTGTACATGTTAGGTATACGATTAATTGTAAAATTTTAATTTTTTAGAGATATAATTTTATTTATTTGTATGAAACATGAAGTTGATGATGATGAACACGGCGTTGTTGTGTTATTAATTATATATTAACTTATTATACACAATATAGACACACCTTTCGCTTCATCTACTTTCATGGATCTCTTCATACTCGTACATCCACATATTCTAGATTCAGACATCTGAAATGTAATTTGCAGCTATTGGCGTGAGACCTGTCTCTCTTTTAATAGTGCCGGAAATACATGTGAACCACCCCTTTTTGTTCTACCTTCAAGTGAAGGGGGAACAACTATTCGCTGGTGTTGTTAATAGTCCTTGGACGTAGTATGACGAAAAAATTAAAAATTAAAATACTTTATACTTCGGAATCATATATCAAAACACTTTTCTACTAAAATGCAACATTATGTAACACATTTCAAATGAATCCGTCGAATAAGAAAATATTTAATATTTTCTTAAATTTCATACCACTTATAATATTAGCACATATAAATACGCCTCACTGTTGGGCTCGGGGCTTTCCAGCTGTAAACAGAGAGTATATGCAACCACTCATTTGTCAAAGTTTAATTGGTATAATATCGGTTTGCCCATGGAGAGCCGTGGAGATTGTTTTTACGCTTGGTTTTTTATATTTTTGATTTCTTGTTTGGCTACCATATTATATAGTAGCAGTATTTTTTCATGGTAGTTACGTGGCCAAAAAGCTATATGGTCCATAATAACCACATTAGTATAACACTAGTATCTATAGCATAATGTTAGTTCTTTATTTTTCTAGTAGGGGAGTAAAAACAAAAAAATATATGCTTACAATCTCAAGAGCTCTCATGGTTTGAAAATAAGAAGTATAAGGAAAATTAATAAATTTATTCTTTGTTATAAAGTACATAGTTTTATTTAACTTTCTATTCACTACATTATAATTTAGAAAATAAAACTTAATGCGTTAAACTTTAGGTAATGACCATTATTATAATATAGATACATAATATATATAGTATTAAGCTTTTATATTATTTATTACAAGAAAGTACATGAACTTAAATAACCAAACTAATAGGTATTGTATAGGCACATATTACAGACTAGCTGTGCCCGCGACGTCATCCGCGTGGAATTTGTTTTCAAAACCCTTCGATTTTGAAACATTCTTCATTGGTGGTCCGCTCCTACTGGTTTTAGCGTGATGATATATAGTCTATAGCCTTCCTCGATAAATGGGCTATCTAACACTGAAATTTTTTTTCAAATCAGACCAGTAATTCCTGAGATTAGCGCGTTCAATCAAACAAACAAACAAACTCATTAGCTTTATATATTAGTATAAGATTTGCCATATACATAGATAGGCACGGTAGATGTTGTGTATAATAAATAGTAATTAAAGCATTCCAAACTGACAAAGAGGCTAATTAAGGACATAAAACTAAAGTGCTTGCTGTAGAACATGAACGGTCATAATCTCTTCATACAGCTATAAGAAACCTCAAAGTAATAAATATAGTAATAGTCTACCATATCCTCGTAATCATTTTAAATTACTGTGTAATAGAAAATACCTTTACACGTTTCGAAGTGCTTAAAAGTTTCGAGCATGCGCAAAACTTCTAATAGGGTTGAAATATGCATTCATCCCTTACACCCCAGTCGAATGCTCGCCGCGCTCAGGGACAAACCTGTGACTGAAGTTACTAATAAATCGTAAACTTTTACGACACGTACGACTTTCCATCAGATATTTGTAAAGTGAACGATTCTTTTAAGACCTGATTTTTAAATACTTTAGAATTTTGTCTCACGGCGGAAATGAAATATGAATTTATTAGATAATCCTTTTGTGAATTTGTGTTTTTCAAATAATCGTTAAATTGTCTTATTTGTACTTATTTCGCTCAAAATAATGTCAGATACTTGGAAGATGACATCAGCAATAAACTAAATTTACATGTTTAAATTATAGATACTGAACAAATAGGGACTACTAATGAACCACTGCAAAATTAATTTGTTAAATAAACTAAACATACCAACAAACAGGTACACATTATAATTTGAATATAAGTTATAAATATTATATATGTTACGACACAGATGTAAGTAAAATACTAATTTCTAAACTTATTTTATATTAACCCCAAAACTAGAGTGATACATAATATGACTTTTTCTAAGTGTTGTTTGAAGACTTAAACATAAATTAGTGAAGTTACACGTAATATAAAATGTAATTGACGACATTGAAATGGAACAAAATGCCGCAAAAGCGCTTGTTAATTTAAATAATACGAATAATAATAAGTTCATAAATGGAAGTGAATTTTTGGATACATTTATTGATACAAATAGCATTAGTAATTTGGGTCAGTGGAGAACATACAACGAAACGTAAGTAGTACTTTTTGCTAAAAACTAGGTACTTATCATTATTTATAGATGATTTTTAACTAAAGTTTGTGCAGGCTAACTACCTTTTTTTCATCCATCGGTGTAATATTTTATTTTAAGCCTGAAAGTATAATAAATTGATGTGGTATTTTATTTGTAGACGAATATCGAACAGGTGACGTAATAAGTAAGGAATCTAAAGGAGATAGATTAGATTATCTGACTAACCAACATAGAAACGAAGCAAATGATTTCTTACCACCTTATACAAACAACGAAGAAACCGAAGAAGATGACGATGATGAAACTGATTTAGATTACGATTACGATATTAAAGAATCGATTTATAAAGACTCACCTGATTTAGCTACTGTTAAGAATAATGAAGAAATTTTAGGAGCAGATGATAAAATACCCTTACACACGACAAAAGATAATTTACCTATATTTCTACTGGAACCCGAAAATACGTATGTTGTGAAAAATAAACCTGCAACATTAAAATGTCATGCTGCTAATGCTTTAGAAGTGAGTATCGTTAAGCCTCTTATTTCGGTGATTATGTTTTTAAGTTGATCGGATTGCAGCAATAACATTAAATTGGTTTCTGATTTAAGTGCTGTATTAGTCCGTTGTGGAGGTAGCTTGTTTATTATTTGCTTTATATAAAGTGTAAAGAAAACCAGTATGCCATTAATACCACAAGGCAGGATCTTTTAATATGTTTTTGCCTATGTGCCTTGGAATCCCTAAAACAATTTTAGTAATTAATTTCTCAAACTCGTATATTGGAAGAAAGGAGATTATAGCTTTTTATTTCCGTATGTCATTGTTTATATAACAATGATAGCTTAATTTCAAACTATTTCGACCCATATTTAATTTATAACTTTTTCTTAATTAACTTTACATATATATTAGGTTGGGGAAAAAGTTTCTTCGCATTTTATATAAAAATTCAAAAGGTTTTTTTATAAACTTTATTTTCATTTGACTAAAGTATGTAGGTGCCATTTTGTTGGATAACTTTTTGCCATCTTGTAGATAGGGACGTGATCCCATTGCTATAAAAATTTTGGGGCTTCTGATCAAAAAACTGCGACAAGTGGTTTTGGCAGTCCTCTCGTGATATTAACCTGACACTGCCTAAGGAATTCTGCAGAGACCGAAACAGGTGAAAATCTGAAGGTGCAAGGTCAGGACTATACGGCGGACGCATTAACACCTCCCAGCCAAACTCTCGTAGTTTTTGCTGAGTGGCTAAAGATGTCTGAGGAGGTCTAGCGTTATCATGGTGAAAAACCACACCCCTTCTGTTGATTAATTCCGGCCGCTTTATCTCAACTTTTTGCTTTAATCTCATCAGTTGTTCGCAGTACAGTTCAGAATCGATGGTCCTGCCTGGCGGTAACAGCTCATAATGAATAATGTCCTTCCAATCCCACCATATACACAGCATCACCTTGTTGCGAGTTAACCCGGGCTTCGCCACAGTCTGTGAAGCCTGACCGGCCTTTGATCACGATCTTTTTCGCACGTTCTTGTCATACGTGATCCACTTTTCATCACCAGTTATCAGCTTCTTCAAAAATGGTTCGGTTTCATTACGTCGTAATAAAGAATCACAAATGAGTACACGGTTCATTAGGTTTCTTTCAGTGAGCTCATGAGGCACCCAAATATCGAGCTTTTTTGTGTACCCAGCTTTTTTCAAATGCGCCAAAACCGTTTTGTGGACAATTCCCAGTTCTCAAGCTACATCGTAACTACTAACATGCCGATCTTGCTCCAATTTTTCAAAAATGTCATCAATTTTGTCCGTAACAGGGCGACCAGAGCGACGTGCATCTTTAATATCAAAATTACCGGATTGAAAACGCTTAAACCAAATTTGCGCTACTCTCACAGATACTGCATTAGGTCCATAAACATCACAATTTTTTTCGCGGCTTTTGTTGCATTTTTACCTTTTTTGTAGTAAAATTTTAAAATGTATCAAATTTCTTCATTAGATTCACTCATTTTAACAATAAGAAAAACAAATGAAAATCACATTTTCCTAACTTGAATTTGGAATTGTCTTCTTTAAAATTAAAACTTTTAATGACACCAAAACCAGCAAGATACAAATGGTATAGCCAAAGAGATCTTCTTACAAGTTCATAAATACTATATGCGAAAAGACTTTTTCCCCAACCTATTATGTATTGTTTATAACTATGTATGTAGTTTAATTTTGATTTAGTCTAAAAATTTGATTTATTATATTTATTAGTTGAACTACACACTCAAATTAATTTTATTTATGCCACTTCTGATAGGTATTTTTCTTACATTTTGTCTCTTTAAATTGTAAGAACTTTGATAGATCGCAAGTTCATGTTTAGTGTTGATCTTTAATAACCTTAGAAATGTATTTTGAAATCTATTTGTATCTTTAATAAAGGAGTACCCATTTTTACACTTATCTTACATATATCTTAAACAACATTTTAAAAGTCTTATATTACAATAAACTAATATTACTTATTATTTAATTACTTAAAGAAAAAAATAAGCTTTATCGTTATCTTCTCTTCTTCTGAGAGATAAATTTCTTTAAGATACGAAAATCTAAGGCAAACATTTGTTTTTATAAGAAATAGGAAAACAAATTTTCTTTTTGGTTATTTATTTCCAAAAGCTTTCATGTTTATAAACAGTATTTATTCAGATGGAAGTTCAAAATTATAACGTAATTATCAAAGTTCGCCTCATTAATAAACGCCTAAGTACTTATTAAGCACATTACCGGTCCATTAATTTATTCAAAAGAATATTTCAAATTTCTCTCAATAGTTAATTAGCATTAATAAAACTGCCATTTGCAGACACTTTTATATTTAAATTTCATTATTCACGATTGCTTGAACTCTGATAAATCTTTTTCTTAAAACCACATTTACTTGTAAAAGAAAGATTTCAAAATAAAGTTCTAGTAAATTTTATTATGTTCCTTATAGAATTAAATTAGTATGCGGTATAATAACAATAAGGTTCCTAACTTTCCCACTTACAAGCTATTCCATGTTTATTTTCTTTTTAACTTTTCGTACTTCGGCCACATATTCCGAAAAAACCCAGACAATATGGAGAGATTTGTGGTTACTGGGAAAGTTGAAGGAAAGAGGTCTCGTGGTAGATCTTTAAAATGTGGATTGACCAAGTTGCTGACCATCTGGATATATCAATAAATTCGTCCATCCACTGTGTTCAAAACCGATCTCGGTGGAAGAGAGCAATTATTTCCTGCCATTACAGTCACAATCTTTAGCAGTGAGAGAATGACTTTGAGAACTTCTCGTATACGCAGGTTTCTTAATAATTCGAAAAGTTTAGATATAAAACATCTATACATATTATTATTAAAACGAAATTGTGTGTGTGTGTGTGTGCTGTACACACACAGTAGAAGTGAAACAAAGTGTGACAAGGGGTGGGAGGGATTCTAAATTTCGTGACGTCGCATTTTATATATTATATCGTTATAATAACACAGAATTTGAAGTATCAACGAAAAACTTCAAAACATTTCCAAATCTATCAATATGAGCAGTGTTTTAATTATTAAATATAATGTATTCTATCTTATTCTCTCGCAGGCTTAGTTCTATAGATTTATTTCTTTTTAGTGTCACTTTTTCGTTTCATCAAGTTTCAAATCACAACGATTCTAAAGAAGTTTCATTTCAAAAGACTTAGGTCTAGCCTTTTACACTCTTATGTGTGTTGGTCTGTACGAGACTCTACATTTAGTTTAAGACCCCTATCATGTATATTTCATTTAAACATTCAAATGTAACGGTTGTTGGCATATTGAATAAATAAATAAAAAAAACATTTATAGGGCACTAATTAATTATATACATATAAATAA
Organism: Dendrolimus houi; assembly: GCA_039645545.1. Taxonomy (NCBI): domain Eukaryota; kingdom Metazoa; phylum Arthropoda; class Insecta; order Lepidoptera; family Lasiocampidae; genus Dendrolimus; species Dendrolimus houi. The sequence goes on from CM077124.1 coordinate 20,149,440, forward strand.
CATTTTAACTTCAAAGCTATTTGCAAACAAAAATTGCTACTATCCGTTATCGTACTTGTTTTTCTCCATTGATTAATAAGACAAATAAAATCCTAACAATATATACATTTTTAGGTCTACTTCAAATGTAACGGCCTAAAGACTCAAGCAACGAACTCTGAATTTGTAGACCCCCAAAGTGGTGTCAGAATAGTGGAAGGTGAATGCAAAGTGACCAGGGAGAATGTTGAGGAGTATTTTGGGAGTGACAAATACCAATGTTCTTGCTTCGCTTGGACCAGCCGAGGGCAAATACGCAGCCAACCAGCCACTATAGAACTTGCATGTGAGTTTTTTTTTAGCAACTCTACGGACTCTATTTCCTTACCCCTTTACAACTTAATTTCTAAGAAAGTTTTTAAAATTTATACACGCATATTGATTACTTTTGTTATTGTGTGTGACATTTATTCAATGATATTTGTGTTGTGGTGTACCTTACGAATAACTTATTATATTAATTTATTCTAATTTTAATACTAAACTTATACTAATGTATGTATGCCTGTGAGTTACAATATGGAAATTAGTGTCACTTTTAAAGATATCGTTTATTTGACGTATATTATAATAGTGTTAAGAGTTACGGGACTCAATTTAAAATGCCGTTTGGAATTACTATAGAAGTTATTAGAACTATACAAACACGTATAACATAGGTACAAATATAACCGGACGCAATAAGTCCAAATGTAATGCACAATTAATTAATACGCGCAAAGTCCGTCACTATATCGCTTATCGAATGTACACGTCTTGCTTTGACCGTGGTTCTCGCTAGACTCCAAATGCGCACAGGTAATAAACTGTAATAAACTGTGCTTTATGGCCGACAGGTGTGCATCCACTTTTGTCGGCGTGCTTCGTGGAATTTTGGCAAAGTTGTAACAATAGTTATAGTCAGTTTCTTAGGCTACTTGTACGTGCTAAGAAAAATTACATTACAAAAATACAAAAAGTACATTGCTCCAGCGCTGACCCAAAGAAATCTTGTCGGCGCTAGATATGACGTGCTCTGTGTTGTTGCGGTGAAGTGAAGGGAAAAGATGAAACTTGACTAGTGCACCTTACCACACCCTACGCACGACTACCCGAAAACAATCTCATCGCTTACAAATTCCTGTTTATCTTGCCTGGAATAGACACACGACAAATTTTCGTGGCTAGATCCGAGTAAATTCTAGTCGTGTACTTGATGAATTGGTCCTCTTTGCCGCAGACGAGGTGAAATGTCTTAGCGTGTACAAGGGCCTTTAGTGCCACCACAGGATAGGAGAATATGACCGACTTTAAACAGATTTGAATGAAAATTGCAATTCTCTGTGCTTGTTCTATAATAAATGTATGTATTTATTTTATTATCAAATAATTATTATGAACCACTAATATAATTCATTTATCTTGATACGTTTTCCAAAAGTCAATAATCAAAGAAAAACAAATCTATATAATAGGGTAGTTGACAGGCAAATCGACTAAGACATTTAGCCGTGCAGGAACGGAGAAAGAATACAAATAACTGGGGTCGGGCGGCCTGTCGTAAGTGGCGAGAAAACAACCCACAGCCAAGAGGTGAGATATTTGCCCGCCTGGATGGCTACCACCCCTGATCTAGAGTATGCTGCCATAACAACCTTGAATTGTGTTCCGGCATTAATAGCCAGGTTTCAGTCTCCGTTTAGAGACCGGCAGTACGTTGGTATCACCTTTGCTGTAATAAATATCTATAGGCGATAGTAACCGCTTTCCATCAGGTGGGCCGTCTGCCTGTCTTCTGAACTCATGCAATAAAAAATATTTAAGTATTACGTCATAAACTTAAACGAGTCAAACAGTGTATTAATTTTTGTTTAAACATCTATTAATATTATTCTTTCATGTTATTTTAAAAGTAAGATAATTCTGTAGTATTTTAGTACCCACTATTTTGTATGAATATAAGTTTAGAATGAATTGTAAAATTTACCATCTATTCAATTATCTACCTACGTCTAAAATTACATATTACACTATACATATTAGCAACTAGTAACTTATAATGTACAGCTTTGAATTTATTACAGTCTCTTTTCTCTTAAGATCTCGAAATTCAATTTTCAATCAAACCCCCTTGTGACCACAAACTAAAACCAAAACAGGGTAACCCTTTAGAATAGATTAATAGAATCCTTAAGAGCACAATGTGGTACCGAGTAATAATGTGGCACCCCTATTAGGTTACACCATTAGTGTGTAAATGACTGCGATAATTTAACCTGCATCGTTTTACAACATGTGAAACATGGTAATTAGGCTTTTCTCTTCATGTTTGTTTATAGTAATTTACTGCATACCATACTACTTTACATAAGTGGTATGTATAGCAACCTTAATATAAGTTATAATAGCTCAGTGGTTGAGGAACCCGCTCCGCATTTAAATGACGTAAAGTCGAATTTTGGCAATGGGCATTTAAAGCTAGCCTAAGTGCCGCCACCGCGCTGCTTTCTGTTAATTTGTGTGTATATGCGAACGAAAGTGCGGCGGCGCGGTGGCGGCGTGGTTGTGGTGCGATGGTGGAGTGGTGGCGGTGTTGTGTACACAAGCGCCGGTGTCATAAAATTTCTTCGAGACTGATCACGCTTTTCCTACGGTCTTGGTGTTTTAAACCTTCGACAGGTCACTCTTCTGTCGCTTTTTGACATTTTATTATTTTAAACCCTCTTTTTATGCTACTAGTTATGTAAGATGTAAGTAAGTAAGAGCTTGTCAGAGTGAAATTCTTGCTGGATGGTTGTCACTCTTATTATGCTTCTTCCATGGTAAAGTATACGATTTAGGATCAAATACTAAGTATGTACATTATTAATTGCATTGGTTGATTCCATATTTATATAATCGGCAGACAAACACACATATTGCATATCCCCAAATTAATTAAGCAAATTACGTTTGTGTTATGGGTGATATGCAACGGACTACTCTGGGGCCGATCCCAGACACCCAGACTATATGTATGTATGTAAATAATGGAGAAAATTCATTTCCAATATTTACCATGCCAGGAATCGAACCCGGAGCCTTTGCGTTGCAATGAGATAGGTCGGCAAAGGCTTAGCCAGCTCAACCACAGAGGTCGTCAAATATAATAGTTTCAAAAAAATTGTGTGTGTGCAGTTCACACACAGTAGAAGTGAAATAAAGTGTGACAAGGGGTGGGAGGGAGTCTAAATTTCGTGACGTCACTTGTTCATATATTACATCGTTATAATATATTTAAAACACGAAATTTGAAATATTAACGAAAAACTTTAAAACATTTCCAACTCTATCTGTATGATAATAGTGTTTAAATTATTAAATATAATGTATTCTATCTCATTTTATCGCAGGCTTAGTCCTACAGATTTATGTGTTTATATCTTTTTGGTGTCGCTTTTTCGTTTCATCGAGTTTCGAATCGCAACGATTCTAAAGAAGTTTCACTTCAAAAAGAAAAATATTTATTCAATATCGTATCTCTCATCGATAGATATAAAGAAGCACTTCACTGTAGCCCCAGAATCGCAATTAGTGAAGCAGTATACGTCGGTGACCCTGCGTTGCGAACCACCACCAGCGGCACCGTTTGCCCAGTTGTATTGGCTGAAGAATGGGGCACCGCTTGTTGCCGATGATAATGTCCAGATATCTAAAGAAGGAGATCTTCTTATTAAGCAGGCTACTTTGTTGGTAAGCTGAAAACTGACCATGTGTAAAATGTAAGGAGAGATTTGGGTAAGAAAGTACCAAATATACCAAATATTAACTATTTGGACAGGGTTTCCCCTTTATTATTCAGCCTTTGATGTGAATATTCACACAGCACAGTAAGCAATGGACACCGTCTACACGCCACTACGCCTTTTATACGAAAATGCTACCCTACAAAACAATAACATTACATCATTGCTAAAAATAGCAATTACATCATAGTGTTGCCAGGATCATAAAAACAATTATAATAATTAGTTACTGATGCACTAAATTATCTAGATGATAATTTAGTGAGCTTATAAAATTAACAAACCGGTAGAAAATGGTAATTTAATTATAAATCGAATCATCTGATAAATAGACTAAAAATATTATCTATGACGATTGTCTATGTCATATTAATATACACTATGGTTCTCATGACTACTATGGTGGATATCTTGTAACACATGCTATTCCACTGTACTGTATATTGAGATTAGTAAGTTGTAACATCACCTAAATAATCTTTTTTAAATTGGATATTGAATACTTTTAAGGAATTTAAATTTTTGTTTCACAATTAACTAGTCCAATAAAATGTAAAATTTCCAATTGCATTATATGTTATTCATAAATCTGAGAATTTATTTATTTTCTAAGCAATGACGATATTGAAAGTATAGTCTTTAATGTGAAAAGAATTGAATTGGAAAATGTTTTCCAGGACATGGCGAACTACACGTGTGTTGCTGAAAATTTAGCCGGCAAGAGAATATCTGAGCCAGCGTTGCTCACTGTATTTGGTATGTCATATTTCAAAATAGAAAATTTGTAAAGATGTTATGATAAATATTTTTATACATGCTGTGGTATCTTATTTATTTATCTCTGACAAAAGTTCTTAAAATTTTCGTGCAGTAAATGGTGGTTGGAGCACGTGGTCAGCTTGGACTGAGTGTTGTGGTGGCCACGAGGGCAGGAAAGGAAGGAGACGCGAGAGGTCTTGCACAGCTCCTCGACCTTTGAACGGTGGACAACCATGTGTGGGACCTAATGTACAGAAGACGCAAGATTGTCTTGACTGTGATATGGGTTCGTTGGGTTTTTAAGTAACATAAATTAGTTGTCGTATGCAAATGTAGCTATAGCAAAAGAAACTATTGATAAAGAAGAAGTATTATTTCATGTTATTGGTGATGATTGCAATTAAAATTCACATGGATTTATAGTAAGCGTTTGTATTGAGACGATTGAATGATAAAATGATATTTAAAAATATATCACAATATTTTTATTCTTTTCACAGATTTATACGTGGATGGTATCGATGAACTTGCGGATGATTCATCAGACATTTTAATAGGTATTACATATACTCCTTATCTCTTTTATTATTTAAATTTTAATTCTATAAGTCAATGACTATGTCTTACATGTATGGAAATTATTCAGGTCGTTGGTCTCAGTGGTCGGAATGGTCCAGATGTGATACAGACTGTCTTCAAAGTAGACGAAGAAGGTGTTTGTCTAATACAGCATGTCTGGGAAAAGATTATCAAGTGGCTCAATGCCCTTTGTGTGTGAGGACGTCAAAATCAGAATTAATCAATGATGGTGAGTTTAAAGAGAAATTTGTAATTTTTCTTGCAGCTTATTATATAATTATAGTACTATCGCCTGGGTGATGATTGTTTATCTAACTGGTTTTGAAAATTCTGGGTTCCGACTAGGACCAATTTTGCAAACGAACATTACATTAATTACACTTGTCTGGGTTCTATTGGATTTGGCTCCATAATTATCCATCGTAGTCATCATCATCATCATCCGAACGTCAAATCCCGGTTGCGTACGGAGCGTTTTTTCCAACGCCCAGGGTCCGGCTTCCTACTTTTTCTTCTTAACTTTGGGCAGCCTGCACCATCCCTCGTTTTGAGACCATGGTTGTGTATGTTGTTCTTCACAACGTCAGACTAGTATTTTTTGGGCCTTCCCCTACGACCGGGACTCGGCGGAGGTGGCATAGCTAGACATTTGTTCCCCACGTAATTATCCATAGTAGTATACCCATAATTAAAAAAACCTTACTTGCCTAGCTTGTTAATTAATTAAATTCTTTGTTTATTTACTAACCGATTTCAAAAACTAGCATTATATTTATTACAAAGCGACTATTACTAAATTAAGCCTTAAGTTTATAGTTTTCCTGAAAATGTAGCATAATTTAATCCATACAAAATTACGTTTAGTTTCTTTGTATTAATTACAGTTGAAATAAATTTTCACCGTGAGCAGTTGAATACTTTTTAATTTGATGTTTGTTACAGCACCTTCCTATTGGCCATTATTGTTAGCATTGTCAATTGCCTTTTTAATATTCATTGTTGTTATTGTACTTGGAATTAAATACATGAAGTTTAAAATGGCTGAAAGCTCGCCTTACGTAAAGCCTCCATCTGGTAAGTTAAGTTCATTATAATCTATTTGGGATTTTCACGTGAAATCGTCTGTTGCATCTTTTGTAAGAATCATCTTAATTAAAAAGAAAATATTCCTTCATTACCCAAGTCGTGAAGAAGAAACAAACAAATATAAAAATAAACTCGCCTTTCAAATTTATAATAGGTTGGGGAAAAAGTCTTTTCGCATATAGTATGTATGAACTTGTAATAAGATTTCTTTGGCTATACCATTTGTATTTGGCTGGTTTTGGTATCATTAAAAAGTTTTAATTTTAAAGAAGACAATTCCAAATTCATATTAGGAAAATGTGTGATTTTCATTTGTTTTCTTATTGTTAAAATGAGTTAATCTAATGAAGAAATTCGATACATTTTAAAATTTTACCACAAAAAAGGTAAAAATGCAACACAAGCCGCGAAAAAAATTGTGATATTTATGGACCTAATGCAGTATCTGTGAGAGTAGCGCAAATTTGGTTTAAGCGTTTTCAATGCGGAAATTTTGATATCAAAGATGCACGTGGCTCTGGTCGCCCTGTTACGGACAAAATTGATGCCATTTTTTAAAAAGCAGAGCAAGATCGGCATATTAGTAGTTAAGATGTAACTGGGGAACTGGGAATTGACCAGAAAACGGTTTTGGCGCATTTGAAAAAAGCTGGGTACACAAAAAAGCTCGATATTTGGGTGCCTCATGACCTCACTGAAAGAAACCTAAAGAACCGTGTACTCATTTGTGATTATTTATTACGACGTAATGAAACCTAACCATTTTTGAAGAAGCTGATAACTGGTGATGAAAAGTGGATCACCTACGACAAGAACGTGTGAAAAAGATCGTGATCAAAGGCCAGTCAGGCTTCACAGACTGTGGCGAAGCCCGGGTTAACTCGCAACAAGGTGATGCTGTGTGTATGGTGGGATTGGAAGGGCATTATTCATTATGAGCTATTACCGCCAGGCAGGACCATTGATTCTGAACTGTACTGCGAATAACTGATGAGATTAAAGCAAAAAGTTGAGAGAAAGCGCCCAGAATTAATCAACAGAAGGGGTGTGGTTTTTCACCACAATAACGCTAGACCTCACACATCTTTAGCCACTCAGCAAAAATTACGAGAGTTTGGCTGGGAGGTGTTAATGCATCTGCCGTATAGTCCTGACCTTGCACCTTCAGATTTTCACCTGTTTCGGTCTCTGCAGAATTCCTTAGGCAGTATCAGGTTAACATCACGAGAGGACTGCCAGAGCCACTTGTCGCAGTTTTTTGATCAGAAGCCCCAAATGTTTATAGCAATGGGATCACGTCCCTATCTACAAGATGGCAAAAAGTTATCCAACAAAATGGCACCTACATACTTTAGTCAAATGTAAATAAACTTTATAAAAAAACCTTTTAAATTTTTATATAAAATGCGAAGAAACATTTTCCCCAAGCTAATATATTTACTATAGGTATTTTATTATGGTGAAAATATCTGCTTTTTAATTATATCAGTATTACGTTAATATTTAATTATTTTAAAAGTTTTGAAATGGTACATACATTCAGTCTTGAGCAAGGATGGTCCTACTAACCATTATAGAAACTGGTATGATGATGCTTAAATAATTTTGCTTTTAACTGTCTAATTTAATTCCATTTACTTGAATTATTAGGTCCAAACTATTTTGGTAACGTTATAAAGAGAACTTTAACAAATCAACCAGACTTAACGATACATGAAGAATTCCAGACTATTGACTCAAGACGAACACATAGGCAAACGAGCATGTGTAATAACACTCGACAAGAGCATTTGTACGAAGTTCCTCAGTTAGCTAATAGGTAAGTGAATGCAGTTAATTGATTGATAGTTAATATTCAAGTGATTAAACGAATTTAAACTTAAGTGAACTTCAATTATACTTATATCATGGGAAAAACACTTTCTACCATGGTTATAAGAAGCTCCATATACAAAACAATTTATTCAAAATATAGTTACCATTGCATTGCCTACTGTCAAACATTTTTAATAATTAAAAACAGAAAACCATTTCTTTAAAGAAGCCACGAGCGACATAAAAAGTTAATTTGATGTACTCATTACTAAAGAAACGAGCCAAGTAAGGGCTTATCACTTCACAGTGGAGAACTCCACAGAGTTGGTGAAACTCCACTGTTTTCGTCATTCGAATATGGAACACTAATAAGTGTTTAATTAAAAATACCAAATATCTCAAAAACTATTGAACCGATCTTGTTAAAACCAATTTTCGTTGCTAGTATTTTAGAGAAAAGGACAATTTTTTGATACATACTTGAACTTAAAATTATGATAATGATCAACCACTTGGGTATTGTAGACTGTAATATCACTATTGCCTGTTTGTCAGGTTGCCTGGAAGAGATCGCTTTTAGCGATAAGGCCGCCTTTTGTTTTACCAAGTAACTATTGTCTTGTACTTTTTTTGTAATTTTTGATTTGGTGAACAATAAAGTGTTGTCTATGTCTATGTCTCTCTATGTTATTTATTTGTAGCTACATGACGCCGATCGATCATGAGGTAAGAGGCCAAGGGAGTGGCAGGACCACAGCTTGCAGGGAGGCCGCGGAGTCGGACAGATCTGACTCCAGCTGCTTTTTGAGCTGTGAGTTGCACAATGCACTTTAACACAGCTTGAATAATATTGCTATGCTAAGCTTTTTAACTCTACAGCAGATTAGATAGCAGATAATAATACTAATTAATAAATAATGAGAGTGTTTTCGTTAAAGAAATAAAAGCATTTATTTTTCGAAAATACTACTAGTGTAGATAAATAGATAACTCTTTAGTGTATCATGAGTCGTGACATTTTTTATAAGATAAATAAATTTCAATACTTTGTGAAAACTCTTTGTACTTACTAATTTTTCTGATAATTTCAAGAAATTTATACCCTAAAACTTAAGTAGCTTACGCTAAAGGTTTATCAACGTGTCTTTTAGCTCCGTGTATTTTAGTCGAAAACTAGTATTTCTCTTATTCTCGAAAAATATTATCAGTTTAAAAAAATAGTAGACCTGTAAATTGTAGCACGTTTATTTTTATTTCTATGGTAAAACTAGGAATTTCACCATCTTTAAATTTAGATTATTTATTACTCAATTGCCTTTCGATCAGTTTTCGAGTTCACATCTCCCTAGGCTTTCCCGATTTAAGATCTCTAGAAAGCTTTAGCTAAAGAGCAATTGTGAAGCCTAACTACTAGTGCACGTTCATCATTAAACGGTTTATCTAATGCTGCTTTCACGCCTGTTTCATAGCAGTCGTTGCGATGCACCGAAATGCTAGTTTTCTTGAAAAATTTACCCAATCTTTTGTAAGAACATAAAAATATGGTTCATTATATACGATTTCAATCATATTCTGATGTTCGGTTTAACAAGAATGATACAGTTGAGAACATAAACGCCTTGAAGCAGATATATACAAACTCACAAGCATTTCAACTACACTATATAGTTATAAGTGCCAATAAAATAAAATGTGAATCTACATGTTATCAAATTGCACCATAGACGATAGAACAGTTTGAGAAACAAAAGTAGATGCGACAACTTTTAACTCTTGTAATGAATATTCATATACCTACAAGAATTCTAAATGAAATCAAATTTTCAGCCGGCTCCTCATACAATGAAAGCGTAGAGATGTCACCGTCACTTAAAAACAACGCATCAGTAGATTCCAAGTATTTGATCCAACATTTGGAGACAGCGAAATCCAAAATTGTTAATGCTGACGGTGGTTGGTTGATTTTGGACAAATGTGGTGTCAGTTTGTTTGTGCCTGACGGGATTGTGGATAAGGAGGAGTTGTTTTCTATCGAAGTTGCTGATGAGGACTGGAATAGGCCCGTATTGCAGGAAGGTTCGTAGCATTTCTTATTTTGTTAACTAGTGTCCCTCTGTAATTGGCAACTTGGTGTCAAACCTCACTTGAAACAAATTAAATATGTAATGTTCATTTGTCAAAATTAGCCTACTGGAATCGAACACGCCACCTTAAGTCTCTTATCATTATGGGTGTGAATGACTCACACAACTTTTCTACTATAAATTCAATAAAATAACAATTAAAATTTTAAAATTAAAGTTAAATGTTTCTCGAGATTTCTGAGTACGGCCTTTTTTATATTATAGCTAATGCTCGCACAAAACTATCTCCAAAAAGTAATTTTATTTCTAATCTATATCTTTGGAAATACGTATTTCTTTTAATCAACTCTCGTGTGTCCTAAACAAAATAAAGGCACTAAATAACGCTGTAAAACCAAAATAAATCTTTGTAATTAAATACACATAAAGGGTATTACACATTTATTTACTTTCATAAAGCACGCCTCTTGAAAGGTTATTAAAAGAGGTTGATTGCTTCCAACGGTACTCGACGTTATTTACTTTCGCGACCTTTTATGACCTAAAAAGGCTAAGCAGAAATAACACTAGACGTGAAATCCCTGAATATACGACCCCTTAAAACTTTACGATCAATTCTTAACCTTATACACCTCTCGTAAGGTTTATAATCGCTTAACGTTTGGAGAGAAATATTAAAACACCTGTAGGGAATTTAGGCTTTGGCTCACTGCATGCGATCCCGCACAGCGATATTATTTGCGATTTATGAGCTTTTTGTGCGAGGCTTTGTGTATAAGCCATGTAATTTATTTGGCTAAAATATTGAATTTCAAAGACTTATTTTAATTGCGTGGAACACAATACTATTAAGCGCTCTTAATTATTTTGATCGTAGCAATTATACTTTAACGAATAATGTTGAACCTTATTATTTGCCGTTTATGAAATACCTTTCTAAAATTAGCATCGATCTTGAGTCAAGATGTAAACATCTTATTTTATCTATGCGAAAGAAAAAGAAAGGGCACTTTACTAATTTGTCTACTGTGTTGGTTAAGTGTGCTTTTTTATGATTAGTAAAATACAAGCCTCTGATAGTTGTACTAATAACAATTTCTTTTTGCTTAAACTAAATAATATAGATAAGTTAAAAAAATATCTCTTTTAAAATAAAATTATTAAAAATACAATTAGTTATACAATTAAACTAAATGAAACTATACAAACAAATTAAAATTAAACTATAAAATCTAGTGCCAGACCGCTGTCAGTTGGAAACGTGCCCAAAAGACTGGCTACATTACCTCCCTGTATGGCAACGCTAATGCGTTGTCCGAGGTATAGACCAGTCTTTTGATCACGTGAGACATCTACCAGGCGTTTCGCTATGTCTCAATAAACTAAAAAATAATTATAGGGCCTTAATCGCGATTCTAATTTGAATAAAACATCAAACTAAAGTATCAAATAATACTTGGTCCCATATAATAAAGTTTGAAAGTCGTATTTTGAACCAGATTTTTGATTCTCGAGACTTGACTCTGAGAACTCGACAGAGGTGTTTGTTTCGATGATTCTCTTTCTATTTCAAAGCATTAGATGTATGGCTTCATTTTACGTAATTTCGTAAGTATCTAATTTGAAAAAAAAAAAAGAATGAGCACAAAAAAAACTAAGTAAGTAATAGAAAGAAACGAAGTGTTTCATGATACACAATTTAAAAACACTTTTATAAACATAAGTAAAGTTAAAATAAGTCATTTTATTCTGTATTAGCTTCTGATCGCGATTTCGTCCGCGTGAAATAGTTAAAAAAACCCCGATATTGAAACATTCTTCATTGGTGCTCCGCTCCTATTGGTCTTAGCGTGATGATATATAGCCTAATAGCCTTCCTCGATAAAAGGGCTATCTGACACTGAAAAAATTTTTCAAATTAGACCAGTAGTTCCTGAGATTAGCGCGTTCAAGTAAATAAACAAACTCTTCAGCTTTATATATTAGTATAAGATAATATTAAATCATATAAAAATGCATTCAATACACAAACCCCTTATGACACTATAACTTGCTCGTCCAAGAAAGTTGTGTTTAATATTAAACTTGCCTATTGTAAGTCGGGATCTGTCTGCCCAGAATAGGATTAAAGGGGCATAGCAGTGAATTCCGACCTGAATTTTAAATGTCACAATCTATTTCGACCCACAAATTGAATTCGCGAAAATCATGCTGTGTTACCTCTTGACGAATATAGCAAACTATTCGGGAATAGGTTATTTAAGAATATCGAACGATGGAGTTTGAACAATTTTCGGTCAATTGATATATATATATAGTTCAAATGCAGGTCACGTATAATTATGTTGATGTCACACAGTACTGTTGATGTGAATGAATGAATAATCATTCATTAATTCATATTTTTGATGTGGTTATAATCATTAGGAAGGGGTTACATATTTGTGCCGTCTGGAGTTGAAAAGTTAGTTATTTAGTTATACCTTAAAGTCGTTTCACACGGGGCCCGTCATTGGCGAATCGGCAAAATAAACGATACATCATGATGGTTATGCGTCCACATTGCATATCGAAACGAGTCTTTCCGCGAATCGTCAAAATATTCGACTAGATGTTCACACTTAGTTCGAGTTCAGTCTTGTGAAGTGTGAGGGCGTAGGCGGCGGTGCGCAGGGAGTGAACACATCAACGGATCCATCACAAAAAGATAGCGATTCGTGTTTTTTGACAAATGTGATTTTTAAGACTGTACGTATTTAAGAGGTATCTGTCATTTTTATCGATTCGTGATTTCTGTGAACACAGCCTTAAAAACCATTGCCGCCGTCAAAAATATCACGAATCGTGAAAAATTACAATACGAAAAAAACATAAATCGTCCTCGTATGAATGTGCCTTTACTTTTACTATTTATTTGTATTTTTAATTTATTTTCATTATGGACATTGAAATATATCAATCAATAAAATAAAATGATAAAGTTAATCAGTGTTAATATGTATTTTTCGGCGAAAACTTTATATTAGGTTGCACTAGATATGTTCATACGTCAATTATCTACATAGGGATCTCAGGTTCGCTATGTAACAGATACACTACTAGAGTTGCCTACGTTGGTACGTATTAATTCTATGTGAGAAAGAAATACCTACAGACCAGATACTCAGTAGACGTGTTGTTATAGACTACACCAAACTTTTTCGCCTTTCCAGATTAGCTTTACACATTTCTAGATCTTATATGAAAACCGTCTATGTCGTAAGAATAGGAGTCGGAAGTTTTGACACGGGTAACATATACGAGTAAATAGATAGCTATATGGTTGTAAAACAGTAATCGATATATTTACTCTTTCAACGTACGTAAATCTTTATTAAAATTTTTTGTTCACGAAGCTGTCTTGATGGTAAGAGGCAAATAACAGTGTTTTCCCAATCATATTACTAATCAAGTACCCTATTTGGCTATCAATCAGCGTAATGATATTGAATTGATCTTATATTTTATCTGTCGATATTTTTGATGGTATATCGTAACGAGGAGCTTTGTTGGAGAATATTCCAAGCCCGTATAATAAATCAGAATGTTATCTTTTCTGATTTATAAGTTGAAAGAAAAAATCAATACATCAATTTCTTTTTTCATTATTAGTTTATTTTGTTCTGTAGAAGAAGTATTGCAATAATATTATCCCACAAAGTCACAATGCTAGTTTTGAGTCGATTTCGTAAGAATACCAACTCGGGTCGGTTGGTTTCACGTACCTATCAGTATTGAGCAGGTTTGCTCATAATATTTTCATTCCTATTTAAGTAATAGTAGTTTTAACAATATGCATATTAAAGCCAGAAAAAATTCCAGCATAGGAAGAAATTCATGTCTTGTTACCAATTACTATGACTTATATGGAATGATTGATTACCAATTACCAATTTATCAAGCGTTATGTCTGAAAAGAAAGCGTGCCTATAGTGTGTGTAGTCTATCGTGTACTCTATATCTAATGCAGTGTAAATCTGATACACATTAAATATTTAACAGGTGAAACCCAACTAAGTCCAGTCATACGCTGCGGACCCAAAAACTTTCACTTCCGAAAGGGGGTGGTGTTATCGTTCCCCCACTGCGCGTCCCTTAAGAACACCAGCTGGCTCCTGTCAGTCCTTCAGAGGCCCGAAGAGATCAACACAAGGGAATGGCGGAAAGTTTTGACTTTGGGCCAAGAAACCCCCGGCACACCCCTGTTCGCACAAGTGGACGCCAACAAAGTTTACCTAGTGTGCGAATTTCTAAGCGATTTCGTTCTCGTCGGCAGAAGTTTCAGTTTAGACGCAAAGTTACTAAGACTCGCTCTATTTATGTCTAGGGCTGACGATAGTTATTACAGTCTGAGAGTTCATGCCTTTAACGATACTCCATACGCCCTTTATGATTGCTTTGAACACGAAAGGAAATGTGGTAGCTCGTTATTATGCGAAACAAAGACAATTTATTTTCAAGAGAGTTGTTCAGATTTGTGCATTAATTTAAGAGACGTAGGCGCCGGCTGGAAAGTACAGTCTGGTGGGAAGTATCAAGAAATTCCCTATTCTCAAATATGGAACATGGCAGTAAGGTCCTTAAATTGCATATTTGTTCTCCAGCAAACTGATTCAATTAACTGTCTAGAACTTAATTTATCTGTTTATCAAAAACAAAAGCAAGCTAATTCTATTAATTTCAACTTAAAAACAAACGATCCAAATTCGAATTTCAATTGCAAGAGATTCAGCTGTTCTAGTGTTGACACCGTTAACGTTATAGAAAATCCGTTTCATTATTCTTCTCTTACTAAAAAAGAAGGAAGGTATGATTATGAGTATAGGAATATTAGTTTTAGGAGTAACTTTACCGTGGACAATAACTATAGAACTAACGCGCTAACTAAATCTGACAGGATAATATTATGTAAGCTTTTAGACTCACAAACATCTAAGGGAAACGACTGGAGGTTATTGGCGGAGAAGTTGAAAATAACATCATATTACTATTACTTCTCGAATACATGTTCGCCTACTGAGAATATATTAAACTTGTGGTTGTGTAGAAACAACGATACGAACATGTTGGTTAATTTATCGAGAATATTCAGGGAAATGGGCAGGGTCGACTGTGCCACCGTTGTGGAGAGACGATGTTTCCCCAATTGAATAGGATTGTTTCTGGAGCCGTATCAATAGTTTAGAACGGCTGTGCATACCGATGGCCATGATTAACATAGATAGAATGTCGATGCTTTGTTTCGGGAATAGCGAGAATGTGTTTTCAAAAACAATGGGTACGATATAAATAAACGATAAACGTACCTATTCAGTTAAATGTTTTTTACTGTTCTAATTTCTTTTGGAAGCAGTACTGTTGTAATATAAGTGTTTTGTCTAGTTGAAAGGTGTAGGAAATTCAAAATATTGTACTAAAATTAATTTATAAGTAAAAGTATATTTTTTATTTGATGTAAATTATTTCCTATACTAAATGTACACCATTTCGTAATTCAATCGCTGAAAATTACTAATGACGCATCTAGCTAATAATTGTGCTTTTTGTATGTCTCTTTTATTTAATTAAGAATACATCTTTATTCACACGATAGCCTCCCATTTGTAATAAAGATAATTAAAAAATGTTATGAAAATTACTGTAATATGACTGTTGGTATGCACGTATGATATATTATAAGCTTAATATGATAATAGTGTTGAAAAATAAAGTTTTGTTTCAATTATCACTTTTCGTAGTTGAACGTTTTTGACTTTTATAAGTGACACTGTTAGAATGTTTTAAAATGATATTACTTAGAAATGCTTGATATTTTTACTAAAGAGTACGTATGTTTAAAAAACAATATAATTGTATATATGAATCAAACTAATGTATTGAATTGTTTAGCTAAGAGAATTAATATGATGTAGTGATTTTAAACTTTGAAATAAAGTAAGTATTTGGGCATGTATATTTGTTTCATTTATTGTAATTTTTACAAATAAAATAATTAGAATACACTTTGTATCAAAATTGGTAAAAATTATGAGGCTTTTAGTTTTCTACTTTTTGGCACTATACATAATTTTTTAAGTTTATAATCAAAATTCAAATCACCGTCAGTTGGGAACGTTCCCAAAACGCTGGCCGCGTTATCACATGGGATGGCAACACTTATGCGTTGCTCAAAATACAGGCCAGCTTTTTGGTCGCGTGAGACTTATCAACCGTGTACATTTATCCCCTCCGACATGTCAACGATACTGTCAACTTGTAAATTATAAGCTTCCTTATGATTTATCGAGAATCTGTTATATACCTATTGTTTTTTGTATCGACTTTCTATTTGAATCGCAGCCTCATTAAGAATACACAATCGTGATACAAGTCCAATTTGCCTGGAAAATTCACAAAAAGTAATAAACCAACGCACCGTATTTTTTCCACGCAACACGACAGGGTTGCCACAATATACAATTCAGGGGTTCCCACTAAATTATTTCATCGGGCACCGCCGCACGGTAGAGCAGTATAACATTCCGCGCTCTGACCCAAATACTAGGTATTCAAGTATTAAAGCTAGGGCTGTACGGAACGCGTCAGACGATTGCGTTGTTTAATAATTGAGACCACGTTCCAACACCGTGCCTCGTATAACGTCGGTGGGGCTAGTTATAAACGACAAGCGGTAAAGAAACGTAATCAAAAACTAAATTTTATGGTTATTACAATAATATGTATTATAAAAATAGTCAAATTTTGGCTTAGGTCAAAAGGTTTTTAAAAATATAAATATAGATTTGACCGAAATACATATTTCTAATTTAATGAATAAAAATATACGTGACTAAAATCTGAGACAATGATAAATGCTGACATGCGCCTGTGGACCTTCCGCCGGAGAAAGCTTACCCAGCAAGTGCTCGCGGGTACATATATACTAATGCAATATAGAGGGACAAAATGAGTTTGTAACTCAATATTTTCATGTAAAGAACTTTCCTGGAGAATATTAATTTATTTATCAAAAGTAATTACTATGCATTATAATGTTTCAATAATATTTTACATCAATACTAACTTTGATAAATTCGTGAAATATTTTTAAGGAAGAGTGACTTACTCCACTGACTGAACTGACTCCAAAAACTAACTTTAGTTGACAGACTAGAAACTCTGAAAAAAATAATAATTTATAAATCTATTTGTTAAGACATTGTAAATCATGTTAAAAGGTTCCTAAAAACTTCGTTCGAGACAGATATGGTAATTATAATATTTTGCATTTACAAATGTAGAGAGCCATCCTCCATCAAGTGGACCACTGATCTTCAGCAATAACAAGACTATTGCTTCAGATTATCAACCTTTTATTAATATTGAACTAATTGCATTATTTTTTACGTATTGTTCAATATTTTTTTGTATTTAAAAAAATCAGTTGTTATGCTTTACTGCGAACAACTTCAAAATACGCCAAACCTTTTAGTTGTTTCATTATGCTTTTGACTTGTACCATACACTACTAGCTACAGCAGTATCCGTTCGAGGTCTATTAAAGAAACCCCTTCATAAAGACGAAAGTTCGTGTACTTCGAGCTTGTTATTAGATTACACGCACCTAATTGTTATTACTCTGTAATTATTGTGAATATTTCTAACAAGCACTTCATTATATTGTTCTACGGATAAAAGAAAACACCTCTCAATATGCCACTCAAAGTAAATTTGTCTACAAGATGTACATATCAGTGTGTGTCGACGTAACAACTTGTCGTCACGTAGTCGTGACGTAACAAAGTCGTGGTAGCGTAATGGCTAGCGCACGCGTCCTAAAATTAAAGGGCGCTGTTTCGAATCCTGGCCGGAACGCGCATGCCACGCTTAGATAGTTTTCTGACATAACATTTTTACAATTACCACGTGTTAACGGTGAAGAAAAACATCGTGATGAAACCTGCACATCGAGATAAATGATGTGTCCAACCTGCCAAGCCGTCTGGGACAAGCTTGGCGGGTATACTGTCCGTTCCTCAATAGTGGGAGGTCCGAGCTCAGCAGTGGGACGTTTATGGGCTGTTATTATAACAAAGTAAACCTTACTTCTAAACCTTACTGATTTTCATAATTTCAGTCCTCAGTTGTATGTATGGTACCAACTATTATTTTAATTCTTTTCCTACTTCCCGTACATTACATCGCGAGTAATCGCGACATATATACATACCGCTTTCTGGTAAAATGTATTTATATATAATAGATCCAGTATCTCCTAAATAATTACTATTTTTATACAACCTTTAAATAATGAAGTGGGTGAAATATTCTAGTAATTAATTTTTAATAATTTAATTTAACCGTTTTTAATTGTAATTATAATTGTATATAGACATATTTCTGAAATAAAGGTATCATTATTACTGTATAAACCGACATACTTGACGATTATAATTATGTGTTTTGTTTTTGCCGCAATCCCTCAAAAGTATGGTCTATTGAAATTCCATCTCAGAAGTACCTTACCTATATACTTAATGTCTTGAAATATCGTTCATATCCAAGACTGTAAACTGACACTGAAAAACCTCACTTTGTAATTTGTATATTAGTAGAGATGAATTAGTTGGTGTGCGTGGAAGTCGATTTTGCTTCTATCTAAAAGTAACATTTAACTACCCCTTTCGTCAGGCGCTAAAGTTGAGTGCTAGCCCTAATTGGAGGGCCCTCTGGCTGCGAGCTCTCCACATCTCTATCCACCATGTCTTATGAACAACACCAGTGTAGCGGATCTTAGGCATTTATAGGTATTTGCAGTATTTGTTTTGTTAATTTCATAAATAAATCATTTTATTGGTAACATTATTACACGTCAATTGTTTATACAATTTATATGTATGTCATCAACTCATCATATGTGTAAAAGCTGTATTTTTAACAAATTGTCAGATAATATTTTCTTAACTTTTCACGACTAGTATACATAATAAAACTCTGTTTTAACGGTTTTAAGCGCAGTCATTTATTTGATTTTTATTACACCGACGTTTCGGCCACTTTTCAGTAGCCGTGATCACGGAAGACAAAGATGTCAAGTGTCAATGAGTATTATTAAAGTTTTATTTAGCCTACTGTCAACTTGTTCATTTTAATTATTTAGGTAATGAGTCATTGACACTTGATATCTTTGTCTTCCGTGACCACGGCTACTGAAAAGTGACCAAAAGTTTTTATTATCGGAATAATAAAAATCAAATAAATTACCGCGGTGAAAACCGTTAAAACGTAGTTTTATTAAATTGACAGATGGTGAGTCTGTTATATTTTATCGGGAGTTTATTATATTTTATCAGTTCCATGACATGTGTCAATATGCCTGACTTCCCAAGATTGCATTTTATAAGCCTCATGTCATTCCTATGCCTAGTGTAGTGCGAATGAACGTCACTCTGCTTGACACACGAATTTGCATTGAGTCGCACATACACGGTGACCAGATATATTAGTATACAGGGTGGGGTATACCTAGTGTTTTAAAGTGCGGTCGTGCCGATTCCGTGCTACACACGCGTATGTGCTTCAAACGAACATAACAGTTATTTGCTTACAAATAACTAATTCATATATGAAAGGATTTTCCAATTTTATTGCGAAGCTGCTAAACAGTCAGACGGCTCATCTAATGGAAAGTGGTTACCGTCACGTATATACTTTTTTAATTTTATTTACAGCATGAGTTCAGCAGACAGGCAGACGGCCCACCTGATGACGTAAAAGCGGTTACCATTGCCTATGGACATTAGCAACACCAGCGGTGTTATCAATGTGCTGCCGCTTTCTATACGGAGACTGGAAACTGGCCACTGATGCCGGAACACAACTGAAGGTTGTTATGGCGGCATACTTCAGACCAGGGGTGGTAGCCATCCAGACGGGCAAATACCTTACCACCTGGCAAGACTTTATCTACTTTCTTCTAGCTATAAGTACTCTTTATGTGGAATCAAAATCTGTAAATATATGAATCGTAGCTCTCCTGTAAATTGGTAAACATTGTAGTAGCATAAGGAAAGTGTAATAATTATAAGATTTTTTTATATATAGTGTTTTTGTTTTTTATAAAGTGCAGTGCCAATGACTCTGACTTTTATCACATTAGAGACAACAGTGCTTATGATAATTTAAAAAAACTATAGCTGCACCAGGAGCGAAGCCAGTAACGTTACCAGCCTTTAGTATCCTTTAGGAATCAATAGAAATTATGGCATAAGAGAGATGAAATAAATGTATCAGATAGGAGGAACGGGATAGAGGAATTGGGAATGAGAGAAGGGGAAGTGGGGGTTCAGATCTCTCACTCATCGTATAAAACTACTCGTACTGCTCTCACTTTGGGATGGCTTAGCCAAATATCATCTAGAAGCACTAGAGTCGATTGAACAGCCAGCCAGGAGGCTGGTTGGCGACGACCACCTTTTCGACGACAAAACTCAAAGTCTCAAAGATCGTCCCAAGGTTGCCAGCTTATCGGTTTTCTAACGGGGTATACTTTACAGAATGTGCAACTAAGCTCTTCGAACTGATCCCATCATCTCGGTGGATATTCCACCTATAAGAACCAAGCGCTTTGCGTCTACCTTCATCATGGGCACCGTAAAGGAGTGGAACTCATTGCCGGAGTCTGTCTTTCCCGTTACTTACAACCTTGGTGTCTTCAAGTTCTGTGTGAATAGGTACCTTCTAGGTAAGCGTGCTCCATCTTAGACCATATCTGCGCTCCACATCCGGTGAGATCATGGTCATACGCGAACCTATATTAGGTACTATAAAAATCATACAATAATTATACAGTTAATTACAGTATGAAGTGCATAGAGAATACACCTTCCTGTCAAATTTTATCTATAAACGTACATAGACGAAGTTTTTGAGAAATATTACTAAGCTGATGACAGACGGATAAACATGACCATTTTAGAAGGATTCTGCTTTTGTCATAATAACTATGGAACTGCTGATGCTCTAGGCTTTAAATCGCAAGAATATCTGATGAACAGTAACAATTAATAAACTCAAAATTGGCTTTAGATGGGACTTTGTTTTCATATACGCCCGAACTATATAATGAAGAAATATATTCTAAGGAAAACATAACGAATGTTAGCGAAACATTAAGTGATCATAACCTTAAGCAGCCTCATAATTCGCGTATCTCAGTTATTCATGAGGCAATCACAAAACAAACAAAGTGCTGGCAATGTATCCTAAACTGGGAATGGCGAGACACAAAAGATGTAACAAATTATGCTTTTAGCCACTACATATAGAGGGTACCTTTGTTCTATAAACATGCTTTTGGAGTAATTTGTAATATGTTTAAATACGTTTCTACTTAAATATTGGGTTGATAATCTTGTGTTGTGTCATTTATATTGTAGGTATTGTTGTGTTAAAATTAAATTCTAGAAGCTGAAGAATAATGCTGATGGCCTAAAGCAGCGACTTTTGGAGAACCGCTTAGTGAAATTGACACATAAGAGTAAAATATAGCATAAAATTCCACTTTTATTGTGTTACTTGTAATGTTGGTAATACGAATCTGCGAAAGTGGCCGCTTTAGGCCTTCTGGTCTTATTGACCGACATAGAAGTTGGCCTAATTTTCGGGTAGGTATATTATGGTAGAAGTTATTTGGTTTATGCTTCTTAAATTTTCGTCCTAAAATATAATGTATTCTTCTTTAAAAATATTTATTAACTTTCAATCATATCTGGTACAATGCGGCTTCACACAGATATTTATGTGTACTTGGCGCGAACTCCTGGATTTCCTACATTGATATTACGTGATACGTATTTTGTGTTTTATATTAGAAGTTCAAGGAACAATTGAAAATATCAGCAATTTCAAATCTACAACCGCGAGGGAAAGTAAGCAAAATAATAAATACATAACGCACTTTCATAAAATTAATTACCTACTTGGCAGAGATAAATACTCATTTGATCTTCATTTGTTAAAATTGCGTACGAACAAAATATCTCCAATAATACTTAGCCTAATAATTTCTTACAAATATTTCGTAACTACCCTCATGTAAAAGTTTTATCCCCGAACTTTTACGGTTTCGTCCCTATTTTGACGTTGCGAGCGTTGATTTAGTATGCTTCATCGGATCAGTGATGCGTGAACTATCGAAGCGACGCGACGT
The DNA here is from genome assembly GCA_039645545.1 of Dendrolimus houi. Taxonomy (NCBI): domain Eukaryota; kingdom Metazoa; phylum Arthropoda; class Insecta; order Lepidoptera; family Lasiocampidae; genus Dendrolimus; species Dendrolimus houi. The sequence continues at coordinate 20,171,795 of CM077124.1, forward strand.
GGTGCGACGGAGCTTGGAACTACGCCAAAGTTCAGCACGACCTATAAATTTATTACTTGAATTCTAGCATATATATAAGTGAAAATGTTGGCAGCAAGGTGAGGTCTTCAATTTAATGAAGACCTGAGTCTTATCATTTTGGATATCTCATTAAGAAAGTTAACTCTCCCAACTGTGTAATATGCAATGTGACTGAAGATGTCCGACATGTTCTGATGGAATGTGTTCGGAATGAAAACTTACGAAAAGAGTTACTTCGAGAGCGAAATTTATCTGCCGTGGGAGAATGTAATAGCATTCTGGCATATCCGTTATCAAGAGATGCCAAGATGTTTTGTAAATTATATGATTTTATTTTCAGTTTATTTTAATTAGAGATTAGATTCAAATTCAAATTACTTTTTGAAGAATTAATGGAGTTGTAGCAAACAGTGCATACTCAATAAGACCAAGACACAATAAGAGGAAACAAAAATATTATGAAAGTTATAATAATGATATGACGTACTAAAATGTTATGCTGCAATATATCTCCATAAATCCCTTACAAGCTTGGCAAGATAACATTAAACAAAATATAGTATAAGATGTTAGAGTGAGCTGCTATGTAAATGAATTTTTGTCATTTAAGTATTCTTCAATAGTGTAGTATCCCTTTTAGCAAGATACTTTTTAATTTGGTTTTGAATTTAGTGAAAGGCAGATCTAACATTTCACTCGGAATCTTATTGAAGAAGCGTATACCAACCCCCAAGAAAGAGGACAGTACGTTTTGTAATCTAAAAGATGGCAATATCAGTCTATTACAATGCCTGGTGTTGAAATTGTGAATATCCTTATACTGCTTGTAGGCACTCAAACTATTACGAATATAAATTATATTATTAAAGATATATTGGCAGGCGACCGTCATAATATTGATTTCCTTGAAGCATTCTCTAAGAGACTCCCGAGGGCCGAGGTTGTAAATTGATCTTACGGCTCTTTTTTGTAAAACAAATATGGTCTCTAAGTCAACAGCGTTGCCCCAAAGTAAGATACCATAGGACATGACACTATGAAAATAACTAAAATAAACTAGTTTAGCAGTCTCTTCGTCAGTGAACTGCCTAACTCTTCTGACCGCATATGCAGCAGAACTAAGTTTTCTTGAGAGACTAGATACATGAGCGCCCCAGTGGAGCTTCTGATCAAGGTTAATGCCTAAGAATACAGTTGAATCTACTAGATTAAGTCTAGTGTCGTTAAGAGAGATATTAATATCGTATTCTTTTACATTGGGCATAACAAACTTAACACATTTAGTTTTGCTCGGATTGAGTAATAAGTTATTTACAGTAAACCACTTAGATATTTGGGATAAGGCGTTGTTTACGTCGTCAAAGTTCAGTTTATTTCTATCAACTTTAAATATAAGTGATGTGTCATCAGCAAACAACACTACCTCACACATATCATTAATAAAATATGGCAAATCATTAATATATATCAAAAATAAGAAGGGACCTAGAATAGAGCCCTGGGGCACACCCATAGATATGCCAGTCTCACAAGATTTGACATTGTTAATTTCAACGCTTTGGGATCTGTTATTTAAGTAAGACGATAATAGGTTGAGAGAATCGCCATGAATACCGTAATAATTGAGCTTTTTTAGGAGGGTCACGTGTTCAACGCAATCGAATGCCTTGGACAGGTCACAGAATACACCAATGGCATTCTGTGATCCTTCCCAAGCATCATAAATGTGTTTTAGGAGCTCAACACCTGCATCGGTAGTGGATCGACCTTTGGTGAACCCGAACTGTTTAGTATGAAATAATTTATTAATATTTAGATAATTTAGATTAGAAATGTATTTAGGATTTGTGTTCTTTACGGGTGACATGGCCGCTAAGCGGCAAAGCCCTTTCTAAGATAAAAAAATACTCTTTTCACTCGATCAATAGCGGGCTCAACGCAATAAATAAATTATAAAAGGCGATCGCATTTATAATACAAAAAAAACCTAGAAAATATTTTTTGTGTTGAGATCTACCCACAAAGAAGTGAAAGTAATTAATAATATCAAAGAAGTCTCAGATCAATTAAAATGTAGAAATAAAATGAAAAAGTGTTAGCAGGCACAATTATAAAATCCTCTATAAGTCGTACACAGAAGGTTTGCCGTTGATAACCCCTCACGCTTCCTATAACCGCGACCCGCAGTCGTCTAGTTCTTAGTACTACTTAGACGACTGCGGGACACAGCTGTAGAAAGCGGGAGGGGTTATCATCGGCAAATCTTCTGTGCACGACTATTAGTTTGGCAATTTATTTCAAATACCTACGTGCAGTTACTATAAAAATGAATGCTAAAGGTGTAAAATACTAGATGTTATTATTAATTTATTGGATTGTATTTAATTGAGTAATTTATATTAACACATGCATATATAAACTGTTCAATAAGAATAAAAAAATAACATGTAAAACAAAAGCATTATTTATATTTCACATTGCAAACATTTGAACAATATCAAAGACATTCAAACTTTTTTTAGAGACTCCAACAAAAGATTTTTAATAATAATTCACGTAATCAAAAATTATGAGTTCTCGTTTAAGCCCAAAATAGATTACTGGCCAGTTTCTAGGTATATTTTTGCATTACCTTCGGTTTAATTTTGACATAACTTACTTATGTCAATTTTTTACCGATAGTAAGGCTAATATACAGGCGGTACGATATAGGAACGAGTCGTTAGCAAAAGGTCAGCAGGAATTTTAATTGATGGCAATCATCAAGGAAACGTTGAACTCCATATGATTCATTAAAACTATCTACCTGCAAAGTCATTAAATAGTAAAACATTTGAAGCCAACTCAGCGGAGGCAAGTTTCTCGCAGTCGATCGTTATGCAAATTTAACCCTTAACTCGTTGCACTCAGTTCAGATTAATCGCCTGAATTTCCTCAAAGTTCCATAAGAAACCACCCCAGAATCGAAGGGTGAATAAATTTAAAAAACTCTTTATACGTACTGAGTGAAAACTTTATGTTTACGATCTGACGGTATGGAATTTTTTTAATCTGCCTGAGTGCTTATTTTGGCTCTTGTTATTAGAGTGGTAATGCTTTTTAGGATTCTATAGACATTTTCACAAAAACTGAACCATTATACAAACGTTAAGTCTGTCTGTGTATATCACAGATATTTCTCAAGCCCCAGTCTGAGATGCTTTAGATCTGCAATACACAACCTGTGCTACGGAGCTTTTGTGAGTGGCTCACCTGGCGTACTACATAATTATATAATATAATGGACTAGCTGTGCCCGCGACGTCGTCCGTCTGGAATTTGTTTTCAAAACCCCCCGATTTTGAAACATTATTCATTGGTGATCCGCTCCTATTAGTCTTAGCGTGATGATATATAGCCTATAGCCTTTCTAGATAAATGGGCTATCTAACACTGAAAGAATTTTTCAAATCAGACCATTAGTTCCTGAGATTAGCGCGTTCAATCAAACAAACAAACTCTTCAGCTTTATATATCCGTATAAGATTTATAAGCACTGATATCACCTCTGGTATTGCAAATGTCTGTAGACGACTGTAACCACTTTCCATCAGGTGGAGCTATCAGCATGTTTCTAATTATTCAACTGGCTAATAGAAACCGCTATGATGACACCAATAATTTACTAAACTGACTACACTAGTACAAGTCTGTAACGCACACTCACGCATTCACATGTACACACACCACATACATATATACAAAAATACACATATGTTCACACACCTCTACATTTCCACATACATTACAAATGATAACAGGAAAGTAATTATTAAATGTATAAAAGGTAATTTTCTTCTGTATGTATATAACCGAGTTGTCTGGAAGTGGGCGCTAACAATTGCAGACCAGTATTTATACTACAGCAGTTGTTTGCGACACCATATTGTTTTATGTACACCTATGGTTTTGAATAAATTCTTTAAAATTGTTTCAATTCTATTTGCTGTATTCTAGGAATAAAAAAACACATACAAATTAATATTGGACCCACTACACCTCATATATATATATATATATATATATATATATATATATATATATATATATATATATATATATATATATATATATATATATATATATAATGGAATTGTTACCAAAGGAACGCATGTATAAACATTCAATAACACAGTATATCACAATTTAAGTGGAACGCGACTTAAGTCACACAGTTAAATTTACGAATGACGGTGGAAACAAATATAGTTTTTGATAAGTGTTTAGCTTTAAATAACAGTTTTTAATATATATCAATTGGAATTTAAGTGAATGGACTTTGAATGTCGTTTCTTTGTCTTTTCAAAGAAACACATGTTTTATAAAATTCATTCATTTAAATAATACAGTTGTCTTATATCATAATATATATATATATATATACGCGACTATATATATATATATATATATATACACAGTTAAATTTAAAAAGTATGACTGCTTTAGATTATGAAATTTAAAAGCAATAATGGATATTATTACAACTCAGGTCCCGACAAAAACAAAATCCACCTGCATATCTGAAACAAAGCACATTTATTACCTGCCGGCATTTAAACGACTTGTAACTCTTTTATGATCGTCTTCTTTTGTTTACTTTGTGTTTGAAATTTGTGATTAGAAAACAGCCCATTATTTTATTGTACGCTTTTATGGCAGTTTGCGACCGAGTCATTAACCAGGTGTGGCGGATTAAGCCGACTTAGATACGGGGACATTGCATTTGTGAAGTATAAAACGATGACCTGATGGAGGGGGGAGACAGTCGAGCGAAGCGAGACGTATGTATTACAATCGGGAATCTAATAAGTGACGGACTTTGCGCGTTTTATTGAGTTACGACCTTCTGCATTACGTTTAGACATGTTGTGTTCGGTTATATTTGTACCTGTGTTAAACGTATTTGTATAATTCTAATTAATTCTAAGTATAATAATTCTAACGGCATTTTAATTCGAGTCCCGCGACTCGTAACAATATTTACAATTTTTCAAACTATGGTAAACAATTTGAAAATTATTTTTACAGAAATTATTAGGAAGGTATTTGTAATTGTCCATCTGTTCAGATATTTGGACTCTTTAACAAGTTCGTAAAGTCCTCAAGGGTTAAGACTTGATTTATTATTAACCAGGACTAAAAGCTGTTGCGTACTACTACATCTTTTGATCGGATCAAAATCGATTTCTATTCCCTTAGAGCGCGACGTATACTGAATTATCAATAATATTTTCGCCTCCATCTCTTGTAACATATTGTATAAATATTGGGTTGTTATCGTACGTGATATTTTGATATCGTATATACATTTATTAATTGTAATAATATACATTATAACCTTCTACAACAGGTTATACTCTGTCCAACGATTTATTTTACTTTTGACGTTCGCACTCCAATCGAGTTTCGCATTTTTTGACAGTAAATTTCATAGGCTAGAAATGTCACAATTTTCATACTTCATTGTTCCAGGCCATGTAATAATGACATGTAATGTAATGAAAATGTATTAATTAAAAGAAAATAACACGCCATTTGTGTAAATTAAAAAACTCTTAGCTGTGCTTTTATTTTAACTTATTTACTACACCTACACAATAAAGTATTTTTAGCATGTGATACACTTTAGGGCGTTCTTATTGATGAGTGATCGACCTTTTTTTTCTACGACGGGAAATCCGATTGCGTACCATCAGCCGCGCAAAGGAGAAAATCGCGACCGATGTGTAGGATTCTCCAGGTCGGGGTGGCACTAACACCGTCCGTAAGAAGTGCTATTGCCACACCACAGTCAGAGATACCCACTAAAACCCCTCGGTGTTCCTTCCTACTCCTTAATGCCAGGGAATTTTGTTCTTTCTTCAAAGACTCTTAAGCGTGGAGCGGTCTGCAACGCACCACACAGGAGGAGAGATGAGAGCGGGCGGAACACGGCGCACTCCCATCTCGACGACATAACTTCTAGGGACCGCGCAACCCGCTCACGGTAGCTGCAGGTCTAAGGACGCCTTCCGGTGCCGCTCCACTTCCTACTTTGCAAACATAATTTGCAAGCAGAAGGAGGAGAATCAGTGATATCGAGCGGTCAAAAATACATTATTTTATTATTATTATTATAACACAAAAAATGTTACAAATGCGCTGCTGTTCTCTTAAGAAAGTCTGGAACCTGGCCACTAATGCCGGAACACAACTCAAGGTTGTTATGGCGGCATACTCTGTAGACCAGGGGTGGTAGCCATCCAGACGGGCAAATGCCCTACCACCTGGCAAATGAAACGGTTAGACTGAGTATATTTAAGATCATGGAAGAAAAAATTAAAAAATTACAATCGTTAAAAAAAAACCTAACTATACTGTTTCCAAGCGTTTATTTTACTTTTGATGTTTGCACGTCTATCAAGTTACATATTTCTTGACAATAAAGCCCACATGAAACAAATGACATAATTGTCATACTTTATTGTTGTGGGTAACGTAATAGTGATGTTATGTGAGTTATGTAACGCACATACTATTAAACCATCGTTTACGTATAATGTCGTAAATAAATCGAAAGTAATCGATTTGAAAAGAAAAATTGTTCTACTTGGCTATTTTTTTTTACTTTATCACAAAAATGACTTATTTAATATATGTAAAATATGTTCATTGTCATATGGGTATATTTATTACAAGATATAGTATTTTTAGAAAAAATATATAGATAAGTTAAATTGATTAAAACTTGTTTACAAATGAAGTCGATTTTTATAATAAATCAAGTCGGCAAGGCATTAGGACATTACTAATCGAAACGTCATCGAGCTGTCAAAAGTAAAATAAATACTTGGAAAGTGTATAGTAGCACTTTTTGCAGCATATATTGTTGTTGGTGCCACCAGTGTGTTTTATTTTTATAGAAAATCTCAATCAACGCCTTATTATTTAAAACTTAAACCGGTCATAAATTCTAAGTCATGATTAACTTCTTTTCAGTTTTATGGAATCCATGAATTTTAGGACATTGAAACAGATATAATTAGGACTTTCTATTTGAAATAATACAAATCATTGCAGTCTTATTCTTTTGTCTCAAGAATTAACGTCTTTCGCCAGTATCAAAGTCCGAGGATATTTATTCATATGGCCTCCCGAAAAACTTTTCCCCTCCCTGTGCCTTATATCAAAACAAATGACTACTCATCATCTATAAAGAGTGCAGTGAACCCAATATTACAACGCATTGTCGGACTCTAATGGAAGCATAGACAACCAACCTTTGCCGCTTTGCTACGAAATAGGAAACACGTCAAAATATCACCTTCCTCTAGTAATATTCCCAGTAATTCTAATTTTAACTAACAGAATAAAAAGTACATTTACAACCGAAAGTTTATCCCCAAATTTTGATTTCAAATATATAATATATTTTGGAGCATACTATATAAAATACTATGGATAAAATTACTGCCGATATTATACAACAATATATTTTGTTAGATCAAAACAAACAAAAAAGTATCAATAACTTTCTTATCAAATTGTTGTCAAGACATTGTATCAGAACAAATTCAGAAAATTTATATAAAACTAGTTGACCCGGCGAACTTCGTACCGCCATATTTTCTGAATTCCTAAAAGACTTTGTTTCATGACACAAAAACAAAATCACCAAAATCGGTCCAAATGATTAGGAGGATTCTAGAACCCGATTTCAGCGCCACCTACCGGTTCTAATTGCAAATCTAAATCATCCGGTAAGCCCCTCAAACACACAAAAACAAAATCGCCAAAATCGCTCCAGGTGATTAGGAGGATTCTGGAACCCGATCTCAGCGCCACCTATCGGTTCCAATTGTGAATCTAAACCACCTGGGGACCCATTCAAACACACAAAACAAATATCATCAAACCTGTCCAGCCGCTTAGGAGGAGTTCACTGTCAACACACGTACAGAAGAATTATATATATATATATATATATATATATATATATATATATATATATATATATATATAAGGTTGGGGAAAAAGTTTCTTCGCATTTTATATAAAAATTAAAGGTTTTTTTATAAATTTTATTTACATTTGACTAAAGTATGTAGGTGCCATTTTGTTGGATAATTTTTTGCCATCTTGTAGGTAGGGACGTGATACCATTGCTAGAAAAATTTTGGGGCTTCTGATCAAAAAACTGCGACAAGTGATTTTGGCAGTCCTCTCGTGATGTTAACTTGACACTGCCTAAGGAATTCTGCAGAGACCGAAACAGGTGAAAATTTGAAGGTGCAAGGTCAGGACTATACGGCGGATGCATTTACACCTCCCAGCCAAACTCTCGTAATTTTTGCTGAGTGGCTAAAGATATGTGAGGTCTAGCGTTATCATGGTGAAAAACCACACCCCTTCTGTTGATTAATTCCGGCCGCTTTCTCTCAACTTGTTGCTTTAATCTCATCAGTTGTTCGTAGTACAATTCAGAATCGATGGTCCTGCCAGGCGGTAACAGCTCATAATGAATAATGCCCTTCCAATCCCACCATACACACAGCATCAACTTGTTGCGAGTTAAACCCGGTTTCGCCACAGTCTGTGAAGCCTGACCGGCCTTTGACCACGATCTTTTTCGCACGTTCTTGTCGTACGTGATCCACTTTTCATCACCAGTTATCAGTTTCTTCAAAAATGGTTCGGTTTCATTACGTCGTAATAAAGAATGACAAACGAATACACGGTTCATTAGGTTTCTTTCAATGAGCTCATGAGGCACCCAAATATCGAGCTTTTTTGTGTACCTAGCTTTTTCAAATGCGCCAAAACCGTTTTGTGGTCAATTCCCAGTTCTCCAGCTACATCGTAACTACTAATATGCCGATTTTGCTCCACTATTTTCAAAAATGGCATCAATTTTGTCGGTAACAGGGCAACCAGAGCGACGTGCATCTTTGGTATCAAAATTTCCGGATTGAAAACGCTTAAACCAAATTTGCGCTACTCTCACAGATACTGCATTAAGTCCATAAACATCACAAATTTTTTTCGCGGCTTGTGTTGCATTTCTACCTTTTTTGTAGTAAAATTTTAAAATATATCGAATTTCTTCATTAGATTCACTCATTTTAACAATAAGAAAAACAAATGAAAATCACACATTTTCCTAATTTGAATTTGGAATTGTCTTCTTTAAAATTAAAACTTTTTAATGATACCAAAACCAGCCAGATACAAATGGTAAAGCCAAAGAGATCTTATTACAAGTTCATACATACTATATGCGAAAAGACTTTCCCCAACCTATTATATAAAATATAGATTACAATGAATCGATTGCGTGAAGAACCTGCCAATTCGCCTTGGGACTTTCTTTTTTTTGGGGGAATTTCTTTAATAATAAGCTCAATATAAATAGCTATACATTATATACATAAAATTGATGGCATATATTCAATTGATCTACAGACACAGTAAAATATAACATCAAAAAATATTATATACTGTCAAAAATAGTAAAGGATCAAGAAATTCTTTGATTTTGTTGATCATTTATAGTGGTTTATTTAGATAGTAATAGCGCATTAAATTACTTTTTCAGATTTGATGTTCATTTACTATATTTGGTCATTAAATACAATTTTGAAGTGCAGTCAAGACAAACAGATAGAACCATTGTAACTTTTTTTGGTACATATTTCGTTTTCGTAGTGTTTTGTATATTAATGAAATGAAAGCCTGTGATTGTTTCTAGTTGCTATTTAATATAATTTGTACAGAGATGGACAGAGCAGAGCACTTGTGGAATGGAGGTCGGCCATCTTAAGAAGGAAGCTACCACAGACAATACCTACATCTTATAGATCTGTCAAGTTTATGGATTTGTTGCATTCCTTTTAACATATATTATATGCCAAAAAACAAGAGAGCTTAGGGTCTGGAAGTATATTTTTGTGGTCATACAAAATCATCTATATAATTAATACGTGACGCAAAAATGAAGCAAAAACTTTGTACCCCTTTTTACGAAAATTGTGCGGACGGAGGGATATGAAATTTCTCATACTTATAGTTTATATACAGAAGAAGTACAGAATGCTAATATTATTTTTAAATTATGAATAAAAAATACATTAAATTAATTAAAAAAAACATTAAACACACTACCATGTATTTGACACACACACGCAAATATACTCTTTTGTTTATTGTTAAAGTCAAATTAACAGTGCAGCCTTGATGAAATCTGTAATTATAGAAGTATAGTCTTTGACAACAGAACCTTAATAATGTTAAAACATATAATTTAAATTAATTATGGTCGAATTTCGACCATTAGGTGACCACTAGTATATAGTAATATTTGTTGCCCAGATTTTATAGCTCACAAATTTTACCTAAATGCGATTCGTATAGCACTTACACATACATGCGTGTTCTTTACAGCCCGCTTAGTGCAGGATGTCCCCACATGACCGAGACAAAGGCCTGCCGACTCCGCGAGACCCGTCGCCCCGTCTCCGGGAGCCGCGTGTGCATTTCCGCGGAACATGGGCTGATTGTGACGCCACTCCGCACTCAGCCACTGACAAATGATGGAAGTGTCTTTTGAAATGTGTACAGTGAGCGCCTTTTGTCAGGGGTGGAATGCGGATAGCAATACGAGAATTGTACAGCTATATAGCTTCACTAAAGCTTCTCATGCGGTTTGATTCGCATAAAGAGAGGGATACGCTTTTATAGAGTCTTGGGCCCAGATTATAAAAAGATAAGAGTGATTTTAAGATTTATTTTTATTATGTTGATATTTTTTATCATTTTAGTGAGTTTAGTTATTTTGAATGAATTAATCGTGTGGTGTGTTTTTTTATTATTAATTGTTGAAATTCATTCATATAAATCGATCATGTTAATCGATAACTTATTTTATTTGTGATCTTATTTTTAAGATTTCTCGATTTACAAATAGAATTTAAGGCTAATACTTTAAATTCTATTTGTAAATCGGGCCCTATCCCAATTCATTACATTTCTTTGGCGCAAATGTACCCGTCTCCTTTCACATTACTGATCGATCGAATCAAATGACGATCTCTGTGGTTCTGTGGGTCAAGCCTTTGACGGCCTACATCAATACAAGGCAAAGGCTGGGTTCGATTCCTGGCATGGCAAATTTTGTAAACGAACTCACCGTTATTTTATTTTATGGTCTGGGTGTCTGATGGGGTTTGACCCCACGGCTATGTCTTGGATCAAACCCTAGAAAGTAGCTCTATTTTACTTTCATACAAACTTATTTATATTATTATATAATTAATAAAAACGTAGAAACCTTCAATGAAAAATTATCTGATAGTGAAAACTGGACTAGTTAGCGGATATAAAGACAGAAACGGAAAGGGACTTTATTTTATGTAAAGAAGATATTAGTATCTGGGAAGAATTTTAGAAGACAGGCAAAAGGCTGACAAGACAAGACAAGACAGGACATGACAGGACAGGACTGGACAAAACCAGAATGTGTCCTGCAGCACACATCCACTGGCTATCTAAGTAACAATATAGTTTATTTACAAGCATTTCATATAATTTTAAGATCTTATAGTTAACAAATTATAGTATCGTTACAATGCTTCGCCATTTTTGGCGTACAAAACTTACAAAAACAGATCGTTCGCTATATATATAATACATCAGGACAAGAAACATGGATTTTCAGTCGTCGTATAAGTAGGTAGTAATATTGATGCTTTTTGATGAAAAATGTCAACCAGTCGACCATCGTCTATGGATCTTTCTAGCATCGGAATATTTATCAGCTTGTCGTCTAGAAAAAATCAGATAAATAAAACTAAGTTAGGTACATTTGAACTCAGACCAGCAGAATTTCAGACGCTGTCGCCGCCCGTCTGACAATTTCCTAGAATGGTTACGCACATCGAGATAAAGGTCGTTTAATGAACCATTTTCGAGTACAGTCGAATACCCCGCAATCAACCCACAGATCCAGACGTAGATAATACTTAAATATGGGAAATTACGGTTGAAGCGGTGCGTTGTAAGCAGGAAAACCGTATGTTTTCCCAGTATTTTCTTTATGTTTCTAGCTCGATCTTTCTGTAATTTAGCGAATTTAGTGTTTTGGACGACATTACGATAGAGTTATAAGATTGGAATGTTATATAATGTCAAAATAATTTTAAAAATACGCGATCCTGTAGAAACAATTCACTAAACTAGTGGTCGCCCGTGGTCGAAATTCGACCATAATCATTTGTTGTCAAAGACTATACTTCTATAATCACAGATTTCGCCAAGGCAATAATAAACAAAAGAGTATATAAGTTTATGCGTGTCTGTGTCAAATACATAGTAGTGCGTGTAATATTTTTTATTTTATTTAATGTATTTTTATGAGTAATTAAAAAAAATAGCATTTTCGCTTCTTCTCTATATAAACTATAAGTGTGCAAAATTTCATACTCCTCACGTATTAATATATAGACCAGCTCGAAACAGTTGACTCTAATCACAGAAAATCCAAAATCCTGATAGGTAACCGTCAGCTGGTAGTTAAGGGCATACGCAAGGTCGTTAGTATGTCAGTGTTCTACAAGGTGTAGAGAAGTTACGCATGAACAAGTGTCTTCTAAGTAAACGTTCTCTATCTTATGGCGGGTGTTTATATCTCATTGTCCATTTATTTGCAGTGCTGGGACCCGGACACAGACTGTGAAACTAGTCTACAATAAAGTCGCTCAACGGACTATATGCTATGTTAGGTATTTCTGATGCATGATCCATAACAGGACCAAGTAACCAATATAGCACATATAATTAGCAAGCTGATGAGGCAGTGCGCTGGCCACAAATTGTTGCAGGACCGATGGCCTGTCCTGAAGGCCTGAAGCGTAGACTACAACTCAGCAAACGTAGTATGGGTCGCCCTCTAGTCTAGTGGACCCAAGACTTGCGTAAGGTCACCGGTTAGGGCAGGATGAGGAAGGTTTTAGACTAAAAATATCATGAATTCTTTCTTTATGAACTCTTTTCAATTGGCCTATCTCGGATAACGGAACAATATGGGAAACCAGCAAAATAACGTATCCAGCCTTCTGGGCACCTGACCTACAGAAGAATGTGACCTATGCTCAGCATTCTACTTGTAGTCTTGGGGGATTATAGGTAGAATACAAAATAACTAATATTAATAAATTAAGTTTACTTAGGGTTAGTTAAGTTTTCTTTAATGTATTAGTTTGTAATATTTCATAATATAATATTACGATTTTTTTTTACTGTTTTGGCCTGAAAGACATTTACAAGGGTAACCCCGCGTCAATACTTCCTAAGCCTAACATATTTCAACTCATTATTCGCTAGCATAGGAAAGTAACAACAGTAATACTTACTTTTGCATGAATACAGTCCCTATATCGATCCAAGGGTTGGATGTTAACGATTATGCTCATAAGTTCGGATCCTCATTTTTCCCTCCCGATTCATTCCACAACATAAAGCCTGTAACGATAAATGATAATTATTATATTGTCGAAAGTATGATATTTCGATGTAGCTGAATAATATATAGGCGTAGTTTTGATTTGATGTAAGCGACAGAAGGAAGCGATTTGAATGAAAATAAGGGATTATAATTAAGCAAGTGCGTAGCTGCGAATTAGGAAGGGTTTTGTAAAGTTGACAAATATCCACTGTTTTCGTTATTCGCAAATGGAGCCTTAATTATTTATCAAATATTAGTTTTAACAGTATATTCTTTTGCATTTAATTCCAAATATTCACCCACCTCCACCTTGCAGTATAAAAGTTAGAGTGGGGAGGGGACACTTTGGAAGCGAATATTTCGCCACGTATTAGGTTAATAAAAAAATAATTAAGAAATAGCGATATGATTTCAAGATCTAACAATACTCCACACGCCTGCGTACATTTTACACCAGCTGTGGACGCTACTTGATTCGTGCGGAATTTTGACTTTATACTTATATCTTCTGAACCCCACGATATATCGATTATTTTCTAATTTATTTTACATAAGTTCAGCAGACAGGCAAACGCCCTTTCATGCAAAGTGGTTACCATCGCCTATAGACATTTAACATGTAACACCAAAGGTGCAAACCACTCTGATGGCGCTTTGTAAAGGGGCTGATATATACAAAGAAAAAAAAATTTAAGAAGAAATGCATACAAAATCCTAATTCAATGCGAACGAAGTTACGACTATAACTAGTCGTAATTGAAACATATTAACATTTGAAAACATATTATAAAAAATTTATAAACCGCTTTGTTCTTGTACTCGTTACTTCATTTTGGGGTTGTTGCCGCTTTTGCACCGAGCTAGGGTAGTCTGGGGTATATTTTAAGGGTAGAATTTGGACACTTTAATGCGAGTTCTGATGTTTTATGCTAATATCTGACTTTAGGACTAATATTCATTGGATCAGACGATTTTAACTAGAAAATTAATTTTACATTATTCATTGTATGAACTAAAAATCTGAGATATAATTTTCTTAGGAGAGTACTTGTGTACCTTAAAAGGTGTATTTTTATTTTTATGATACTTACTTTCTTAGCGAATGATTAAAATACAGTAACAAAGAGTGTCCCAGAACAATCCGAATCAAGAGGTGGTATACGCTCGGACCAGAGTGTAATCATGAGAATCAACTATCGATGGTACAAGTTCAACGCTATAATCAATCACCTAATTTCAAAAAGTATTTTAAACAATCTATACATACATACAGATAAGTAAAATTGAAGTGTCTGTTTGTAATGACAAAATAACAGCTTTTTACTAAATGCATATAAAAGTATATACGAATCTTGTATCAAAAATTAATTGTTAAAATTTTTGTCTCTCTCTGTTTGTTCCGACTAATCTCTGAAAGGGCTTGAGCGTTTTTGACGGGTGAGCGGGTTCGAATCCTGGCCCGAAACACGCACCACTTAGGCAGTTTTCTGACCATTTGCATATTGTTACAATTACCACGTGCTAACAACAGTGAAGGAAAACATCGTGATGAAATCTGCACATAGATAACCGATGAGTTACACCCGTTAACCGCTTTGAACAAGCGTGGAGGGTATAATGTCCGTTCCCCAATAGTGGGGGGCCCAAGCCCAGCAAGTGGGAAGTTTTTGGGCTGCTATTATAATAGTATTTTTGAAAAAGAAAAACAAGTTTGAGACATTAGGATGAAAAAGTCATCAGGTCAATTATGCCACAAAATGTCATAACATCAAAATTAAATAACCTTTCACCCGTTAATATGTTTTAAATAATAAAAAAAATTGTCCATTGGTACAATATAATTAAAAAAAAACTCCTAAAGACCTATAACATATGTCTTGTATGTTGATTGAATATATACTACAAATTCAATAACTCTTTATTGTACACTAATACAAAAAAAGAACTTACAGACTAAAACTATGATTGTGCACAAAAGGCGGACTTATCGCTAAAAAGCGATTTCTTCCAGACAACCCCAGGAATGAATTGAGATTATAATAACTATGTTAGTATACAAATACATAGTACAATTACTTACATTATAGTAAAAAATATACAAATGCAGTATACACAGATGTTTTATATATTAAATAGATATATACTTAATATACATAATATACAAATACATATCTACAAAATGTATATATTTTATAGATAAATATACTTATATATGTACATCCATTTAAATATCATCATATTCCAACGACGGGTAATATTTTCTGATCATTGTTTTAAATATCGGTAGCGATTTTGCTTGTCTGTCTTACTCATATATTATAAGTACATACATTACCAAAATATAATTGAAAAGTGTTAATTAATTCAATTTCCAATAATACCGAGTGGATTCACGACTGTCACAATGTGGAATCATATATACAATGTACTCTGTGTGCGGAATATTAAATTTAATTGACAACCATGAATGTCAAACTGTTTTGTTTATTAGCTTACCAATGACATTTATTGAATTTTAAATAACACGCCAAGTATTGAATCGATATGTCGATTCAACGAGATAAAGTTCCCAAGCTTTGTGCGAACCCAACATGTAGAAGAAAGTAGTCCTATATAGCATTAAGTATTTTGCTTATAGTTATGAACAACAATGAACAGTTTAATTAAATTATTTTGTATTGGATACGTTATTAATGTAATTAGTAATCTATACAGATAAAGAAATTTGAAGTGTCTGTTTGTAATGTCAAAATAAAAATGTGAAAACAGTCAGGGGGGATAATTCGGTCAGGGAGATTCGCAAAATGCAATTTTAAAATTTTTGTCTGTCTGTCTGTATGTTCCAACTAATCTCTGTAATGGCTGGACCGATTTTAACGGGACTACCACTGGCAGATAGCTGATATTATAAGGAGTAACTTAGGCTTAGAATACAATTTCCTGCAGCCGGACCGCCTGTTGTAAGGGGCGTCAAAACAACCCATAGCCAGGTCTGTGGGTTGTTTTGACGCCTCTTATTGTTTTGGCGGTAGAGCATTTGCCCAACTGGATGGCTACCACCCCTGGTCTAGAGTATGCCGCCATAACAACCTTGAATTGTGTTCCGGCTTAGTGACCAGGTTCCGGATTCCCTTAAGAGAGCAGCAGCGCATTTGTAGCACCTTTGGTGTTGCAAATGTCCATAGGCGACGGTAACCGCTTTCCATCAAGTGGGCCGTCTGCCTGTCTGCTGAACTCATGCAATAAAAGAAAGCAATTTTTTTAGGGTTCCGCGGAAAAAAGATCTTCGTGGATGAAACTGCGGGCATAGCTACTTTTTAATATAATAAGTTTAATATAAATTAATTAATATAATAATATTTTTTTTAATCATCTACTTATTCTTTTTACATGTAATAAGTTTAAAAAAATAAGTAGAGCTTTAAAAAAATTTACTAAACATGCGGTAGGAACTACTAGCCTAGAATCCTTATATATTTTTTGGTTTCAAAATGGCGTTTATGGCAGGTTTCAGCTTTATTAACTACCTTCCTAAACACAATGCAGTAGGTTAGAGCCAGGTCCAGAGCCCAATCACCACAAGATTCTAGTCTAGACTCTACAGTTTTTAAGTGCGCTTCAGATTCATTTAGTAAAAAGCTGTTATTTTGACATTACAAACAGACACTTCAATTTTATTAAGGGCCGATTTTTTCATCACCACATAAAATTTATTCTGTAGAATAAAACACAACATGGGAATATTAAAAATGACAGTTGCATGAATAAAACAGTTGAAATGAATTTAGTCAGATTATAAATTTTTCGACTGATAACTTTTATGTGATAATTAAAACCGTGCCGGTTTTAATAAGTTAAATAATAATAACGGGTTAATAAGTGCCTTATTTGTATAGATGAATCAGCGACATTTGGGTGCGGGTTTGTAATTCAGTATCACATTGTAAACCTTTGCCAGAACATAGATGACTTAATCTGGATTGAAGCATGTGCTCCATACGCTCCTAACGTAATAAGCATCCATTGCACATACGATGAACATAATGTTTTATTATCGGTATATCTTAATACGATCATTTATTTATGCTTGCTTATTCAGGACTGTGCATACTTCATACCTTTCCTTGATCTGTGACTATACATTCGTTTTTTTTTTACATTCTACTTATTAATATCAAAAGCATTATTTAGTTGGCTTATATTTTCATAAAGGCCCCGAAAACTTCGGCATCAAAACGGGTAAGGGTGGTGAAAGACTAAAACGACATTTATTATGTATGAACCGCGTCGTCGTTACATATGAGATGAAATTCAAATGAGCGCAAATAAATTTTTATGTGTTTGATGTGAAACCCTCTGTAACAGGAATGTTTTTTGGATGTTTAGAATTTATTTAATAACGGTCAGTTTGTGTTATGATGTTACTTTTAGCGCCAGTATCTCGAGCTGTCAATAGACCATAGTAGTAGGAACTAGGAATGACAATCCTATGAGTGAAATGTAACTCTGAATTAGTTCGGCCACGAGCGTGTCCACTTTATCACTTCCATTAAAAACTAGTGGCAGCGAACCTCCATTATTTATTATATTTTTAACCAACATCAAAGGAGGAGGTTCTCAATTAATCTGTATGCTTTTTTTGTATGTTTGTTACTTAGTTTCTCCGTCAATTGTTAACCGATTTTCACAATATTTCTTTTAATCGAAAGGGTATAACTTCCACATTGATCCGATTGTCTCCGTGTCAGGATCTGATGAATGCATTCCAAGGAACTAGAGAAACTGTAAACTGATTTACATTTTTTTATTTATCCGTAAGTGTATACTCCCGAGGTAGTCCCATAATCACCAAGTCAGGATCTGATAAGTTGATCGGATACCAGGAAAATCGAGCATAACCCTTATTGAAAAACGCCGTGCGCCTAAATACTTGGAAAAAAGCTTGTATACGCATGTAGGTATTACATTTTCTACAGGCGCTTAATTTTTTATGTGCATGCTACGCGTTTTCTCCGTTTTATGTTGTTATATGCATTGTATGAAGTCGGTTTTGTTTTTGTTAAAACATATTTTTGGCTATTAAACTCTATAAAAGAATTAAATTAAAATTCTCCATATCTTAAAAACTACCTGACGGATTTAATTGAAACAGCTTTTTTAAAAGTATTTTTAAATTCTACTAACTCGACTGTTTCTTTTTTTAATATATTTCACAGTTCAAAAGTTTGAGAACACAGGACAGGTGGCCGTACAATGTTTAAAACTTCGCCGAGGCTGCTGTTGAATGGGTGCGGTCGCTAGAAACGCCATGAACGGATCGACTGTTACAGTCATTTAGTAGCATAGTTGTTCTTGTCATGTTTCTTTTTAAGGTTAATAATTAATTTTGTTATGTATTTTCTTATTTCTAAACGATACAATCGGCATTTCCTTAATTGAATAATAATGTTATATTTTTATTTATTCTGTGATTAGCGCCTGTTTTGTATAGAGAAGTTCTCTATAATTTACTATAATTTTATGCAACAATATTTCTCTAATATGATGTGGTAATTGTGTAGATGATAATTCAAAATCTGTCAATGGATATAGACGGTATTCACTACATTTTGTTTTCATGTTGGCAGACACGATAGATTTTTACTGTGTTCGATTTATTTTATTACATGTAAAACTTTAAACATAACATTTTATATAATGCCTTATATAAAATATTATCTAAAATTTCCAAACAATAATGTATTAAATTCTCGTCATTCATAACCCTTTTAATTAAAATAGTTTATCAATGACTCCAATCCGCTATCGGTTGTGCCAATTTGCTAAATTTCTTACATTGTAAAACTTTTTTATTTTTTTATTGCTGGGATACTTATTAAACTATTCGAGGGATAGCGAGTTGTTCTAAAAATGCTTCTCGAGTGTGAAGAGCTAGTGTATGGAATATATGTGAGCCGTAAGGTTCTCTGATTACAAGTATAGTGACCACTTGCTGTTCTTTTATTACCAAAAAGAAATATGGCAGAAACGCTAGGGCAGGGTTTGCTGCACAATATTTTTAAAATGTTATATATTTTATATATTAATATTATTATATAAATATACATACATGTATCTATACACAGACACAGACACACACAAACAAGGTGCTTTCTACATACAATGACGTCGTGAAACGGCAAAAGCAACACAATTTATGAGTGGCAGTAGGGGTATGGAGTCATAAATATCTTAATATTTATCTTCTAACTTCATTATTTAAGTTAATATGTCATATATATATTAGGGTGCGTTAAAATTTTTTTTTTTTTTTACAAGTGACACGGGTGAATGGGTTGCTAGGGACCTTAAAAAATTTTCATCAAATAAGAGCTCTTAATTTCAATAGGAAGATATTAAATTTTGCTGCTAAATCAATTACTAAGGGAGATATGATTTTTTTTCTATTGGACTAAGGAAAAAATCGAAAACTGCAATGCGGAGGACCTTCCTTTTGAAATTAAGAGCTCATATTTGGTGGGATTTTTTTAAGGTGTCTAGCGACCTAAAATAATAGTATTTTTTTTGACCCACCCTAATAGACATATATATATATATATATATATATATATATAAATAATGAATATATATATATATATAAGACATATTCAGAAGAAATAATGAAGTAGCAAGATATTTATGACCCGGTACTGCCACTCATAAATTGTGTTGCTTTTGCCGTTTTACTACTTCATTGTATGTAGAAAACACCTTACTGTAAAATTTCATTAGTAATCTCTGAGAATATACTACTTACATAAAAACTGTTCTAACTTTAAATTTAATAATTTTAACTCAAAATATTGTATTTTAAGCTGTTTTTAAAATTTCATATTAAATAATTTATATTCTGTGTCCTCCGCGAAATAAATTGTCGTTTTCGTCACGTTCTTTTCGTAGCGCAATTTACTGCAGCCTGCACGAATGTCATGTGCAGAAACACTTCACTGAATGCGTGTTTTTCCCTAAAAATATGATTATATTTTTGTAGATTTTATTTTTTAATAATTCGACGGCCCGTTTTTAACTACAAATTCCTAGCTTCGATTCTTAGTAGATTAAATTTCATAAGCGAACTTTTCGTCTATTATTCTGGTTTGGGAGTCTAGGATCGGCTTCAACGCAGTCCATTGTTTATAACTAATAACACAAGCGTGGTTTCCTTAGCTTATGGGTACAATGTGTGCATGTTCAAACGACTCTTCTTATCTTATTTCTCTCTTTATTTCATCCATATGATTAGGTAATAATAATAGCAGTGGTCTCCAGTATCGCAATCTAACGAAGGAACATTGGCACTCTTTTAAGTGCTTTACCGTGAATACTTGGGGTATTTTAAAATAGAACTACATCATTCTACAAATTCCCGCCAAAAATGACTTTGGAATACTTATCTTTCAACATAAAATCGCTAGTGCTGTACATTGTTGAAATTTTATGTTGAGCTCTTCTCAGGGGATCTCGTTTTAATACCGTCACAGGACTGGCACAAAACGTTCAAAATTGCATTGCATTGCAGCGACGACGTGGTGCCAATGAGATTACATGCAAAATTCAATTTGAAATAAAATTTATAATGATTTCAGTTCTATTCTATAAAAATATATGATTAATTTATATGACCTTTTAGCGGAAGCTTGAGAGAACAACATTTTGCTGTGCTTGTTTAATTTAAAAACATATTTTCAAAAATATTATAGTTGTAGGATATTGGTTGATTTTAAGCAATAATTTTGTGTTTGTATAGGAAATGTCAAATGATGAGTGACGTGTGAGCTTTCGTGTGGTCTCGAAAACAATATTTTTTAGCGTCAGTGCAACAACCTACAATTCCCATTTCATTCATAATCATGAGAGCAACAACATATTATATGTATATCGCGATTTAGGCGTTTACTTACAGTCGTTTCTTTTTTACGAGAGACAATGGAGGTTTTAGTAAAAAGATTTTATAGATATATAAGCCGCCGTCTTTCTTCAATCATTGGACAAACACAAACACTGGCATGCGGCAGCGGCATATGGTGGACCTACCACTAATACGAACAAAATACTTCGCGTCCACCTTCATTATGCGCACTGCAAAGGACTAGGACTCAGGCCAGAGTGTGTTTTTCCCAAAACCTACAACTTCAAGTCCCGTGTAAATAAGTACCTTCTAGGTAAGCGGGCTCTATCCTAGACAATCCTCCTCTTGACATCGGGTGTGGTCATGGTGAAACGCGAACCTATACTATAATAAAAAAAAAAAAGATGACGATGGGTTGATGAATTATTTATAAACTTCTATTTTTTATCTCCTTTACAATGTAGATAAAAAGTCTCCATAACAAGAATACCTATTTATAATGTAATTTATATGATATGTAGAAAGTTTTTCGGTCTTAATACCATCTACAACCTCCTCGAAGACGTTTTATATAATCCATTAAGTTGTCAAGCGAGATTGATATAACAAGATCAGGATCGACTTACATGGGTGCATCACTAACAAGTCCCTATGATCTTTATCATAATACAAATAAAAGTTGCTTATTTGTATTAGAGTTCTGGCTGACTTTGACTTTCCTTTTTCGAAAATATACTTTCAAATTACAATGCAAAAAAATACAAGGTAAGATCAACAGTCTTATCCCAAGTTAAAGATATAAATTGCATTACAAATTGGACTAAATTCCAGCTAACTATGGAATTCTAGCGAGAGTAGTTTTCTAAAATTCCGATTAATAAAAAAAAATATTTTTGGTTTATGACTCAAGTCACCAGACACCATACTAGAACAAGACCATACCATTGATGTGTTGTATATACGACATTTTTTTAAAAATTAGAATCGGTTTTTATGTGTTTAAAAATATTATTACCGACAGACATATCGATACAACAACAAAAAACGTCATCGTCCCAAAGAACATCCGTTAAAACGTTTTGTTACTTTTTTAATGTTAAAATATAATTATAAAAATAACCAGGTTTTATTTTTATTGCTTGAGTTCAGCAGACAGGCAGACGGTCCACTTGATGGAAAGCGAATACCATCGCCTATGGACATTTGCAACACCAAAGGTCCTACAAATGCTCTGCTGCTCTCTAAAGGGAGACTGGAACCTGGCCAATAATGCCGGAACACAATTCAAGGTTGTTATGGCGACATACTCTAGACCAAGGGTGGTAGCCATCCAGTTGAGCAAATGCTCTACCACCTGGCAAAAGCTGACCCGGCAAACTTCGTACCGCCTATACGCAGTTTCTAAGAGAAAGCGATGTTTACTATATTCCAAGCATTTTTTTCATATTTACTCACCTTTTAAACCTTCCCTGCACTTCCACAAATAATTCAAAACCAAAATTAGCCAAATCAGTCCAGCAGTTCTCGAGTTTTAGCGAGACTAACGAACAGCAATTAATTTTTATATATAAGATTGTAATCACTGTTAAACAATCATTAATA
The DNA here is from genome assembly GCA_039645545.1 of Dendrolimus houi. Taxonomy (NCBI): domain Eukaryota; kingdom Metazoa; phylum Arthropoda; class Insecta; order Lepidoptera; family Lasiocampidae; genus Dendrolimus; species Dendrolimus houi. The sequence continues at coordinate 20,194,822 of CM077124.1, forward strand.
AATTATTTGAAGAATTATCATAAAATAACTCAATACAATCACATATCGCACGTTTAACGTTATACAGACCTAAATCAAAATTGTGAGTAATTGGATTTTAATATCTAGTACCTACATAAAAATAAGGCATAAAATTGAAGAACTTTGATATTTCTAATTAGGTCTCTATAGTTCTAAGGGTGCGAATTATGATTGTAGGGCATACCCTTGCTGCATCTGGGATAATGTTAATGATTAGTGACTGTAGCCAAATACGTCTTGTTTATAGCATTAAAAGTAACGCCGTTAATGGTTAGCTACATTAGGGTACATTCACACGTTATGTGTTAATGTTTAAGGTCTTTGACAATTAATAACAATGTCGCATCAGAACTAACTACTAAGTCGTGGTAGCGTAATGGCTAGCGCACGCGTCCCAAGCTCAAAAAGGGCGCGGGTTCGATCCTGGCCGGAACGCATGCACCGCTTAGGCATTTTTCTGACCTAATGTGCATATTGTTACAATTACCACGTGCTAACAACAGTGAGAAAAAAATCGTAATGCATCCTGCACATCAAGATAATCGATATGTCAAACCTGCCAAGCCGCCTTGGACAAGCGTGGCGGGTATACTGTCCGTTCCCCTGTAATGGGAAGCCCGAGCCCAGCAATGGGACATTTAGGGGCTGATATTATATCAGAACTAATGCATGAAACCATTAGTTACATCTTCGTGGTACAGTCACTAAAGCTAACGTTATACCAAATGGAGCAGGGACATAAGATGATTAAAAACTGTATGAGTCGATTTGAATGTCAACCTATTTTATAGCTATTCCATTTATTATCAGTGATCACAGACAGTTCGTTTTGCAAGTGACTTGCTCTCTTCCTCATACATTCATGGGGACTCTTTTGAACTGAGGATATGAACACAAAAAAATCGCTCGTTCACTTGGATGCATACAATCAACAAGCAGGAAACAGCGAACTTTTGAAAAATTTCCGCTATATCCGACCTTTGTAAGAGATCATAGATTAAATTACGTTGCATATGAAACACACTTCTAAAGTCAAGTATGATACAAAGATTTAGTTGTTCAATATTGCCTCATTGCATATTTGGTTTGCATGTATGAATTTTGATGTTAGTCTATTTTTTCAGTTCTTGATTTATCCGACAACGTACAAATGAATTCTTTAATCCCTTGATATAGTAATAAATATCATTCTTTTAAGCAATCTTAGATTTTAATGTTATTCGTCAATGAATCGTGTAAGCTTTAGTCGTGTATTCCACTTACATTTCGCACAAGAAACTGGTTCTAAGTTTCTCAAAAATACATAAATACCATTTTTTTAAATCGGCTATACTTAGTCTGAGAAAATGCGGGATAAAATTCATAACTGCAATTTCTTAATTCCGTTGATTATAACTTCTGCATATACAATATTGACAATGTTCAATATGTGCGAATATATACTTCTTCTTACTGCACTTTGAATGTTCTTCATTATACTTTGTCAGAGACAACTGAGCACACCATATCTAACTCACATACGTATATATGTACTCTTACTAGTTATTGCCCGCGGCGCTTCGCTTACGTTTACAAAGGATGTGTAATCATGAAGTGGACATGTTATAATTCTTAGAAATGTCAAATTTAATTTTTACTTCAAAATTAATAATAAATACGCGTAACGCTATTTAGCAAAGGTGGAACTAACCATGAGAGCAGCAGTTTAAATTTATGTAGTCATTATCGTTGCTATAAGGATGTATTTTTAAAGAGTCGATCAAAGCGCCATCATTTCGACTATATTCGTTTATCCCACAAAAAAAAAATCTTTTGGGTAAAAGGTATGTCTTTTTGTAAACTCCTGACCTTTACCTGACCTGACCTGCATACACCTTATGCATAATTTCGTGACGTTCTGTTGCATAATTAAGAAGTGAGAGGTTTTTTTTTGCGAAAGCATAGATGTTTGCAATATTAGGAGCGAAACCAACGCGTTGCCAGCCTTTAGGACGACATAGAGAGGTAGGATAAAGGAGTTGTGATAGAGAGATCAGACAGGAAGATTGGAATGGGAGATGGAATAGGGAAGATTTGATAGGGAGAGGGAGACATGGAAAATAGATATTTTTGTATAGATTCGCATTTATAATATTAATTAGGATATTAAAAAATCAGTAAGCATTGTCTCTTCTGTAAATGTTACATTATTTGATCTATGACACTTGTCATTTTTCCGCTCGACGGGAGGGTAGTGTGACAATACGCCGCGGGCTGCGGGAAGGGGAGGGCGTGTTCGTGATGTTTTCATTTTTCACTCACTTTTCACATTTTTTTCACACAAAACCAGTGAAAAGGGCCATTTTGATGGAACTGAACCTTGTGCGGCGCGTTATGGGTGTTTGTCGTGTAATTTTTCACGAGATAAAATTCAATTTCATAAATTGTTGTACCGGCATGCTTTGGGAGGTTTTATGGAACTGTTTTTTTGAGTTTTCAACCTTGTTTTTATAGATATAGACCTCGAATACATAACGTCTGGAACCATTTTTTTTCTTAATATTTGTGATTATAATAGGTACATACTAAACTGTATATAATAAGTACATACATTTTCTAAGACATCTCTTCGTCAGCCAGTCCCTATCCACTGCTGGATGTAGGCCTCCCCAAATTATATACACATAAATAAGATATAAATGTTCTATTATTTATATGCATTATACATATATACAAAAACATTATTACCCATTTAATAATGTTTTTGTATATATGTATAATGCAAATACGTGTACATAATAGAAAATTTACATATCTATTTTCTGTGAAGGATAACATGATAATTTGTGTTATGACGAGGACATATGTCAGAATAGAGAAGTATGGAAGGAAAAAACATACTGTGCCAACCCCAAATAATTGCGGGAAACTGAAAGGAAAGAAAGAGAGGTATATCTCTATATGTATAGATGGAAAAAATGACTGAGATATCAAATAGATGGAGATTGTTAAAAGATGTAGTATAAATTTTTCAAATGTTACTGCCATCAGTGTCGGATAATAATCCATTACCATTTAGTAAGCAGTCGTGTTTGAAGTTTTTGTTTTTACTCTCTTATTTGTCTTAATGTTAATTTATTAATACCAAGTAAAGAATAAGTTTTAATGTTTTTTTTATAAAAATGTCTATTTAATTTTGTACTGTTATTTTAAAAAAAATAAACTGTATCTTCTTAAGTTTTCGCAACTAGTACACCCAATAAAACTACATTTTAACCGTTTTAAACGCGGTATTTTATCTGATTTTTATTCGACTGTTTGGCCCTTTTCCAGTAGTCGCGATCACGGAAGATAAAGATGTCAAGTGTCAATGAGTAATGCTAAAGTTTTTATTTAGCCCATCGCCAACTTGTTTATTGTAATTATTTAATTTTTGTTTATGATTAGTTTTACTCTATGGGAGCCTAATCTAATTTACCACCGCTTCGCAACATGTTGTGACTTGAAGGGTAGACGGTTAGCGCACCCGCACCCAAAAGTCAACGAGCGTGGGTTCGAACCTGGCCGGAAAGCATACACAACTTAGGCAATTTTCTGATCTAATGTGCATATTGTTATATTTAATCTTTTTTTTTGTTGAAGCAGGGGAATACGTTTCGTACACTACCAGCTCCTTTTTGAGGGTTAGACCTTAGCGGCGAGATTAAGCGCCGCCGGCATGTGTGGAAACTCACTTGGTAAAGTCGTTCCCAATAATACTCTACTAAACCTGTACCTGTCTCCTATGTGCCCACGCTTGTGGTAGGAAGAGTTATAATTACCCTGTGCTAACGGGGAATAAAAACACCGTGATGAACCCTACACATTGAGATAACCGATGTATCAAACCCGCCAATTGACCTTGGACCAGCGTGGTGGGTATAATGTTATAATGTCCAATCCTCTATAACTGGAAGGCCTGACCCCAGCACTGGGACGCATATGGGCTGTTATTATTATTCATACAGATCGAAACTCTTCCTGCCTAAGTAGGTATTATAGCCGCTTCGCTCATGTAGGCAACGTTTCTCTTGCGTACCGTGAGGATTGGCAATGAGGTCCCAGCTGAGGTTTTCCGATAACGCTACGATATGAAGTTTTTCAAGACGGGTGTTATAAAATTTATTCGTGGGCGGCAGCGCGTTGCTAACATCTGTGGTGTTGCAAACGTCCATAGGCGACGGTAACCACTTACCATCAGGTGGGCCTTGAACCTGTCTGCTGCACTCCAGCTATAAAAAAACGGAAGAAGAAATATCACTAAGGCTTTAACCATAATTATGTAATACGAATCCCCCAAATTTATTCTAAATTTATATCTCAATACTTCATATTCATTATCCTTGGAGTATGTGATATTATCCCATCGTTATCCCGCCCCAGGCTCAGGTCTAATTGTTTCGAGAAAATCCACAGACATATCAATTTGCAAGCAATTTAGGGAGTAACTTTGCAATGTGTGCAAGTATGCATTAAATCTTTAATATTATGGTAAAGAGTATATTTATATCTGTGGTTTTAAAGAGATTCCTTTTTTGAGGTTTTTTGGCGGGAACTGAAAGATGTTGCGCTGTGCAGTTTTATTTTCTAAAAATGTGTAAAATGACTCTAAAATGAACAATAGTTGTAGGATATTGATAGTTTTTGAGTAGTAATTATGTGTTTTGTGAGAAATGTGAACTGTATAGTCAAATGTGGCCTTTTGAGTTGTCACAAGACCTCCGTTGAATGGCACCAGCTGATGACTTACAGTTCAGCTGTGCTACACATAGGCTTAAGAAAATGAAGAAACTACATTATAATATAAGATCATAAACCTAAATAAATAAAAATTTTTTGCATCAATACTAATATATCAGGAAGTGAATATTTCTATATTTCCTAAGAATATTCTAAAGTTAGTTTGCCTGGAAAAGATCGCTCTAATCAATGAGGCCGCCTTTTGTTTTACCCAAAGATAATATAATTAATGTATTGTGTTTGTCATTTTGTTAAGCAATTGTAATACTTGCAATAACTCAGAAGGGTTTATGGTAGTAAAAGAACAGGAACTGGTCACATATTTACAATCAGGGAACCTTACGGTTTTTACACATTACATACACTAACTTTGAACACTCGACAAGCATTTTTAGAACACCTCGACATCCCTCCAATTTTACAATATATGAAACTTAGCATATTGGCACAACCGATAGCGGATTTAAGTCATTCATAAACTATTTTAATTAAAGGGATATGCATGACAAGAATTTATTACATTACTGTATGGATATTTGAGATAATATTTTATATAAGATATTGTATTAAATATTATACTTGAAGTTTTATATGCAATAAAATAAGCCGAATACAGTATAAATCTAACGCGTCTGCCAACATGAAAATAAAATGTATTGAATACCGTCTATTTACAATTGAAAGGTTTGAATTATAATCTGTACACAATTATCACATTATACAAATGATAATAGTAGTCGTGGTAGCGTAATGGCTAGCGCAGGCGTCTCAAACTCAAAGGGCGCGGGTTCGATCCTGGCCGGAACGCATGCGCCACATAGGCAATTTTCTGACCTAACGTGCATATTGTTACAATTACCACGTGCTAATAACGGTGAAGGAAAACATCGTGATTCAACCCACACATCGAGATAACCGATGTGTCAAGCCTGTCAAGGCGCCTTGGACAAGCGTGGCGGGTATACTGTCCGTTCCCCTATAGTGAGAGGCCCGAGCCCAGCAGTGGAAATTTATGGGCTGCTATTATATATATTATATTATATACAAATGATAAATATTGTAACAAAATTATTGTAAATTTTAGACAACTACTCTATACAAAACAGACGCTAATCACAGAATAAATAAAAATATAACATTGTGATTCAATTATGGAAATGGCCGATCGTATCGTTTAGAAATAAGAGATTACATAACAAAAATCAATTATTAACTTTAAAAAGAAACACGACAAGTACAACTGTGCTACTTAATAACTGTAACACAATACCTACTCTATTTCTTTAAGGCAAGTCCCTATATAGTCTGAATAAAACAAAAAATTAACGATATAAATCTTATTTGGTCTTATTTTGGACCGAACCCTAAGGTCTCAGAGTCAAGCTGGCTAAAGGAAGCCGATTTTGGAAAAGGAGCCGATCGCTTCGTAGTGGGTTAAGAGAAGTTTTAGTTATTAAATGATCTATTAGTAAAAAGGTGGAATAGTTTCCAGTCGATACATTACTATTAACCACAGAGATGCAAACCACGTGTATACTACATAAGTTCACGCACACAAGTTTAAAAAAAGTTTCACTACATTTGACGCTCCGTGACCGACTTTATAAAGGAGGAGGTTCTCAATTTGTGTGTATGTTTTTTGTTACTTAATTTTTCCGGCAATTGTGGACCGCTTTTCAAATTGTTTTTTTATTCGAAAAGTTTACTCCCAAGATAGTTTCATAGACACCAAGTCAGAATCTGATGAAAGGATCGGAGGAAAATCGAGAGCAACTCTTGTTCACGAGCGTCAACACCGAAGTGTCAGTAGTACAATTTCTACAGGCTCTTAATATATCATTTCTAAAGCTATTCAAATATTTGCGCAACTAAAAGTAAAAAATAAATTGATTTTTAATAAAAACTAGACCAACTTCAAGCTAAAATGCAAAAAAGAAATATTTAACCGACTTCTTTCTACAACATCTTGAAGTCGGTTGGAAGTAAAACCTAAAAATTACTATATTTTACATAGTTGTTGTTTTTTTATGTTTTACTTCGCACCGACTTCAAGATATTGTAGAAAGAAGTCGCTTAAACATTCATTTTTTGTATGAAGTTTTGTTTTTGTTAAAAATTTTATAGTTCACGTCGGCTCCGATTTGATCGTATGAGGTTCACATATCATTTTGGGAATATGTGGGCAACTAAGCTTAGCTCGGTTTTGTTGTGTAGAACCGCCTTTTTCCTGAGGAAGATACATTTATATATAGATAAACATTCTTAACATTCCTCTTTAAACTTTTAACAAGAAAGATCAAATTTAACGAATTATTTCATCAAGTTTAAAACAGTTAAACAATTCAGTAATCCGCTAACTACGTTGGATGCAACTTTGATCCTCTTCCCCGTAACTTAATCGGATCGAGGGAACACGAATTCATTCATTTGATCTAAAAGTCGTTTATCTTAAGAATCTAATTACATCACAGTTTTTTACTCTGTTTTTACACCGCTTTAAAGTATAACATAATCGGTTTTGTACAACAATGCACTTCAAAGTCATGGAGTAACGGTAGAGGGGAGTAAAAGAAAACAAATTTTAAATAATGGAAGATGGGATGCCCCTTAGTATGAGACGCAACTTGTGTTGATACTTTGGCGGCTTCCCATCTCCCAGTCACAGCCGTGACAGCTGAGGCTGCTGCCGCACACCACGAGGCCCTGAAACGCCGCAAATATGTGTCCATTGGTAATGGGTACGTATTTGTGGCTTTCGGGGTTGAAACCCTGGGCCGTGGAGGCCTGGAGCTCATCACCTCTATCGAGACCTCTCAACGCGTCTAATTGAGGTCTCGCGTGACCAAAAGGCTGGCTTGCACTTAGGGCTTGACATCCAACGTGGAAATACGGCTAGCGTCTTGGGCTCGCTCCCCGCCGACAGCGACCTGGAGTCTATTTTTTACTTATAGATTGATATTTTGTAAGTATATTACAATTTACTTATAACTCAACTAATAAGTCCAGACCCGGAAGGTAGTTCTCCATTTTTAAGCCAACTCCCTCTATTAGAGTAATATTACAGCATGCTAGAATATTACAACGTATAAAGGAGGACAACATTCGGTCAAATAAATGTCAGTATACTCACAAAAAGGGTTCTGTAATAGTGACAAAAGATTATTGTTTTTGTCATTTGAAGACGGAATCTTAAAATAATATTTAATAAAAAATATATCCTGTGTCTCAAAACCTACTCAATGTATCTGGTCCCTTAAAATATCAAGTGGCAAAGTGTTTGTTTGCGTGCTGTCGTTCGCAGTATACGGTATATAAATATGAACGGTAGTACTTCTACCCTCCACATATATAATAAAGAATTTCGCTAAAAGGTCAGTGCTTTTTTAATTTTTTCTTCATTTAGAATCTCTACAAATATAATATCTCTATAAACATAATTATTTGCAATCTATAAATAGATAATTATATATATATATATATATATATATATATATATATATATATATATATATATATATATATATATATATATATATATATGTGTAATAGGTATTTAATAATTACAAAATCAAATATTTTCGATAACAAAAAACAAAGATTCGATAACGAAAAACAAAGATAACAAAAGACAAAAAAAAATACCGAAGTCTTATATACTTACACAGCATAAAATGGTCACCAACAGAGGGGTTAAGTCCAAAAATTAGGTGGGTTGGTATTTCCTAATTTGTAGTTTTGAAGCACATATAGCTATGATAACCACAATTACTTGATAAGTAGTTTTCGGTTGCACTGTGAAGACAGGTTCATATTTCATCTATAAGGTGTTAAGAAATAGAAACAAAGCTATTGTTGTGAGTAGCAGGACTCAAATTAAAATGCCGTTGGAATTATTATACAGTTGATTAGAACTATACAAACACGTATAACACGGGTACAAATATAACTTAACACAATCAGTCCAAATGTAATGCACGATTCAATAACACGCGCAAAGTCCGTCACTAAATTGATTATCGAATGTACACAATGACAGACAAACAATCGTTGAACGTGACAAAATTGTAATGCCCACGTTTTATTATTTAGAAAAACTCTATTTATCTATCCATCATATTTGTATAAAACGCAAACTACTACCACATACTAATAAAAGAACTCAATAAATTCCACTTACCAATTTTACATTTGAAGCAATATAAATCGAATTTAGATTCAATTTTTAACTATCAATAAAATTGCTAAAGAATCAACTATAACCCCTGCATGTCGACTATTCACTATAAAAGTTTAGATTATTCTCCATAATAACGCATAACACAGCTTTTTATTACCTCGGTTATGTGTCTTTAAAAATAACTGCAGGAGTTCCCAGACTGTCTAGCTTTTTTATTTGTTGTCTTTTTAACTATAAATAATAAGAGATTGAAATAAGTGAGATCATCTAAATAGATTTATATGCGTATATGCGTATAGTACATATGCGTATAGTATAGGTTTTTATCGTAGCAAATACTACTGTGCTAAAGATCAATTTTGTCCATATTTTATTAACTATTAATTAGTAGATTTTAAATTAATAAATGTATTTTTCAACTATATAGTTAAAGGAAAATGTAAATAGATTAAATATATAAATATATAATATTATGTTTGAGGATGGATAAATACAGGTGTAATTTTTATTTTGTTTAGGGGGCTAACAGCTATCATTTACAATAACTAGAAATAAGCTAAATTAAGAAAAGCTGTTAATAAGCCTCCACAGATAACAGTAAAATAAAAAAATAAAAAAGGAAATTAAACAAAGAAACAATAAAAAAATGTGCATAGGTATAAGGTACTTAAACTTATAAATCCGAGTTTGAATAGAACTTGACCAACTTAGTGCCAAACAATGCAACACTATTAGTAAATAAGTCTAAGTCTATATCTTCCAACTTACTTAACTTATTAAAACCACTTGCTGTTCTGATACAGAACGAATTCGAGCAATTTTAACTAAGAAATGTAAATCAGCAATCTTTCTTCTAGTTTTAAGAGGTAAAAGGTGAGATAAAGTACAGCGTTCATCGTAATATTTCTGTGGTCATTTAAATTTAAAATTGATAAACCTAGTGAATTTCTTTTGAATATTTTTTAATCTAGTGGAATGTACTTATATTTCATAGTTAGGATTCCAAATTTGACTAGCATATTCGAGGTGACTGCGGACGAAAGCACAATACAGAACTTTGAGAGTTTTCATTGCCTTAAACAAGCTAGCGTTGCGAATGAGGAAACCCAAAGACGATGAAGCTTTTTTGGCAATATGATCGATATGGTTATCATAAATAAGTCGATTATTTAAGTACAAACCAAGGTCACGTATTACTGTAACTCTGGCTAGATAATTAAATCATTTATTAATTATTAGTTGTTGCTTGTAAATTGGCAAAAAGCACACACGGGGTCTTTGGTATCGGACAAATTATAGAAGTTTGTTTAAGAGGCGAATAAGAATCTAAATTATTATGTATTTAAAACGAAATACGTTGTTAAAAATAAAACTATACGGAGTCAATTTCACAGCCAGGATACGAAACTGTGGCCTTTGAGACAAAAGTGCTTTAATCACTAAGTTGCTACGGCTATATGTCATACAAATAGTAGAAATCCATAACAAAATCTATAATACTATAACATTTTAAACATGCCGAGTCTGTACATTGAAGCTATTAAAAAAAATAACTGGAATAGACTGTATAAACGATGTAATTTTTTTAAGATTTCTTGTCTGTTTGTTCGGGATGCACTTAAAAACTACTGGGCCGATTTCGATTTAGTTTTCGCTGATCGACAGCTAATTTTTAGACGAACTTAGCGCTACTTTTATCCTGGGAACCCCGCGGTAATTTTCCCGGGAGCGTTTTGAAGTTGTTGGGATGCATAAAAATTAGCTTATTCCGACAAAATTTCCACTAAAACAATAGCTTACATTCTTTTTTAAATGCTACAATACTTTGTGTCCCGGGAACCCAGCGGGAATTTCAAGTCGCGGGCATATCCTAGTAATGTATAAAATCCATCTCAATAAAACACATCTTTTTACACGGATCGTTTAAAAATAGAATTGACAGTGCAAATACAGTTTTACATTTGATAACCCACATAAAAGGCATAAAAAGATTTTTCCGCAACGATTAATAAATAATCGTCACAATAAATTATCAGGGGTCGCTCGGACGAGCGTGCTGAAACCAAATTGAGCCAATCCCGCACCTTTTGTACACGGATGTGGAGTTTGATCAAATATTTGCAGCTTCAGAACGGAGTTGTTACACGTTTTGAGTAACATCCCTAACGACTAAACTTGTTCAAGAGGTGAAACTTATTTGTTTTGAATAATGGCCTCTCGTGTCGCACGTAAACGATATTAGCTTTGCTTTCTTTGATTGTGATTCATGGCAATGTTATTGTTTGGCAAGTTATAATATTCCTTTCCAAGGTACCTTATTGGTTAGCGCATTCGCGTCTTAAATGATGAATGATGTTTGAAACCTGGCTGAAAAGCAAGCGTCACTTATGGCCGGTTATACCTTATCGGCCTATATCTTACTATTTATTCACTTTCCCTACCATTGACTGAATTTTGAGATTACTTGTACGGAGCTTATATCAAATTTTAACCAATAGTGTGCGTACGTACTCCACAGGTAAAAAAGCCCTGGATATTCCGTACACACGAAGCCGCTGAAGATAATAGTATAAATTTGTTGGCTTCAGTTGTGTTGTGTAAATGTTTGTCAAATAACAATAAATAAATAGAATAGACTATTAATATACTCATCCAAACTCCCGTCGACTAAGAACGTCCACCTTGGCTTCTCAGACGCAGACATCACGCATGCACGGTAATTGAAACCCCTTAACCAATCATTCAAACAATAACAATCACTTTTTAGGGCGGCCGCCATTTAGTTTGTTTCAACAACTCACTACACTTGCCAAAAATCTTCTTATTTCTTGAATAGCTGTCCTTTTAACACCGCAAACGAATCCGACGACAAAATGGCGGCATTTTCTAAGTAGTAAGGGGAATTTGGGGGCAGAGATAGATATACATACATACTATTACACAAAAAGAGAAGGAATATGTATGCATCAAGAATGTGTATTGAGATTTGAACAAGACTTGGCCGTACCATGACTTAATAACAATGATTTTGCATTAAATAATAAACAAATATAAGATATAGAAACCGGCGCCTAGTGATTGTTCTGACCTAATGTTCATGTTGTAACAATTACCACGTGAAGCAGAAGATGAAACCTGCACATCGAACTAACCGAAGTGTCAAACCCACCAAATTGCAAAATACAAGCGTGGTGAGTATACTTTCAGTTTCCCAAAAAATTAAGCGGCCCGTGTCCAGTAGTGGGACGTGTATGGGTTGCTATTATTTTACATATTGAGCACAGAATTACCCGCACCTAGGCCGCGGGTATAAAAACTAGAATGAGTTTGTTGTGATTTTTTCAAGTGGGCCTTAAGGGCCAATTCCTAAACTTCACGAAATAGCGAAGAATACTGAAAGGAGTCTCGAGGCCGTTTTTGACGAAAAACGTCAGTTGGGGTCAAATGGCTGAAATGCTGATGATGATTAAGATACAATATAGGCGAACGGGGCGGTATTTTTCAGTTTTTGCCCCCCTCGAAAAAATTCAAAACGCGGGGATGGTAAAAACCGCTGTGTGGTATAGGAGTTACCGGATATACAGACAAACTGGCGTACAGACGCGAAAAACGATTTTGTTTTATACTATTTGAAGAAGATAATCATGCAAGTGTTGTAACATAGATGTGTGATGGCCATCTATTTTGAATAATCGGAATGCGGCCATTCTACTTTTAGATATCGGAAACCTAATACTACCCACCACTCACAATCTAACAATCTGACAGACACATTCCACTATCAAATAGCCTCATTATATGAGACGTGATTCGGGTGGATGGAAGTGCAGAGGCATCGATACATCATATTTAGCGGCTGATCGATCAAGGGCCGTCACGGCGGCCATTAGTCAATTAACTAACGCGTGATCGATGACTATTCCAGCGGGACAAATATCTACATATCATACTAAATAACTGATATTCGGTGTACTGGCCGTATTAGATCCGAATGGTTTGGTACGCGATGATGGCAAGAGGCCGGAGGTATGTCACTTATTCCTTAAAAGATAAGACGGGCGCTTGCTTGGGACGCGACATGTGTCGACGTTCTGGCGCCGTCACATCTTCTAGTGACTGAGTTACGTTGAAGATCTCAAACTGCGCAAATATTAGGAAGGGGTTAAGTATTTGTGTTTGGACTTGAAACATTAGGTCTGTGAGGTCTAGCGGCAGAGAGTTTCTTCAAAGAGCGAGAAACTCTGATGCCACCTGTGATGTGAATAAGCATCGCCATACAGCGCGACAATGCAGCCAGCCTTCTGGGCTCGCTCCCCTCTGGTAGCGATTTGTTACAAAGTCTTTAGTCACTTATACTATTTAAATTTATAACTTGGTTATTTTTAGTATTTCATAGTATTTTTTAAACTAGTTTTAGTTTCCAGTTATATTTCTTATTATTTATCAATTTAATAGATATTAAACAATGATTGTGAGATATCGATTTCACTAATATTCAAACATGAGTTACCTCTTGATAACTTAAGGTACGGGTACCTTGTTGCACGGATGCGGTCATCTTAATTCAATGACATGAGCTTGATAGTCTCGAAGCATGCCCCAATTAGGCAGTTTTTTTAATCTGCTCATTACCATAATTACCCCATTAGTGAAGAAAAACATTAATTGATATACACGACTGTGTAATTTATCAAGTGGGCCTTCGGGGCCAAATCCTAAAAATAGCGAATAATGGGCAAAAAATTCTCAGGGCCGATTTTAATGAAAACTAAATTGGCTAATTTTGGAAAAAAAAACACATACCTACTGTATTATGACACCAATCCATAATATTGTTGTATGTTATAAGGATCAATTGCTGTGAACGAATATCACATGGCAAACTAAAATATTGGGTTGATTAGTTATTTTTTCTTAAACCTGAAATGTTTTCACAGTTTACCCTTCATATTTCAAAAGTTACGATGGGGTGCACATATTTTTTCGACTTTGTAAGCAGATTCGAAATTCGATGATACTTTGCGTCTCTCTGCGTATTTTACCGCCTGTATAACGGGGAGTGTTCCGAGGAACTGTTTGATCTGGTGCCAACGCCTCACTTTTACAACCGCACCGCTCGCCAGCGACGGGATATTCACCCCCATTCCCTTGAGCTCCCACGCTTATCTGCACAACGCTTCTCTAGAACATTTATTCCGCGTACAACAATGATCTGGAGGGAATTTCCCGCTGCGGTTTTCCCTTTGCGCTACGACATGGGATTCTCTAAGAAGAGCATTATAAAATTTCCTAGAGGTCGGCAACGCGTTGGCGACACCCCTGGTGTTACAAACGTCCATATGGGACGGCAACCACTTTTCATCAGGTGAGCCGTCTGCCTGTTTGCCTGTTTCAGGCATAAAAGAAAGAAAAACCTTGCCACCGCATTACTCACTATAAAGTCACTCAAGAAAATGGTTCTGATTTTTTCAAATCCGATTAATAAACCCTCCCCACCACTTGGCTATTTAACTAGGGTCTCCCTAATTTTTATTATATAATAGGCGTCTAGATTATACATATGCACTTTGATGTTTATAGACTTAATATTTTCCTAGAGAAATGATTGTGACACACGGACAGATGAACAAACGGAAATAAGGTTTCCATTTTATTAAAAGGGCTATGGGATCCTCAAAATGTTCAAGTTTAATTTTCTGCAAAACAATTCCAATTGAAAATTAAAAAGTTTAATAAGTATCTATATTAACAGACTTGTTATTAAAAACTGAAACAGCGAAAGCTGTTTGTTTGTTAGAAAAGTTTAAGATTCCGGAAAAATAAACGATTAAGGATTGGAATAAAACTTGTTAATTTCCTTACTTATTTATTTATTTCTTACTATTACATTCCCCGCGATTTTGCTCGCGTAATACATATCCCGCGGGAACTACCACATTTAGGGCATCATTACTAAAAAATTTCAATTACCCCGTACCAGATAAAAGTGATTCATATATTCATGTAAAGGGGTGAAATAACGTTTGTTTTAAGATAAATTTTATAAAAGACAACATAATGGGTTTTATCCGTTCTAACGTCTGAATTTAAGGAAATATAAAGAACTTAATTTCCAATATATATATATATAATTATATATACATTTTCTTTTTCAAATGAAGTAGATAGTTTATTAATTAAGCGTTTTTTGGGTCAATCGACACTTAAATAGATAGGCTTTCACTCTTTGATATGATAAATACCATACGATAGATTATAATTAATTAAAGTTAATTGTTATCAGTTTTATATTCAGTCAGATTACAATTTACTCGATCTGTAATATATATAAATTTTATCTGATGATTGAACAATCAACAGTATAAATCGGACCTCTATGTTGATACTGTTATCAAAACCAGAAATGTATCAAATATCTCGTTTACCAGTTCATTAAAAAGACTGTAAAGCAGGTACAAACAAACTCTCATTTATCTTTATGTATTAGGACGGATTTCAATTTAGATTATTTCTATCAATCAATTTTTTTTTTTTTGGATTTTATGGCTAGTTTTCTATCAATCAATACAGTGCTCTCGTTTTTGGGATGGCTCAGCCAAATACCAGCTCCAGACACTCAAGTCAATAGAGAAAAGAGCTAGGAAACTGATGACAATAACCGACTATTTGACGAGAGGCTACAGAGCCTAAATCATCGACGTAAAGTCACTAGTTTGTCGGTATTCTATAGGATACACTTCGGTGAGTGTGCCACGGAATTGCATGAATTGGTTCCTTCCTCACCATTTTACCACCCACCGGACAAGCAGACGTACGTGCTCACGCCACCGATATATGACGGAAATACCAACAAAGCGGACGAAACGCTATGCTTCCACTTTTATCATACGTACCGCTGAAGAGCGGGAACAGGTATCTTCTAGGTAAGCGTGCTCCACCTTAGACTGCATTTCCACCTGACATCGGGCGCAATGTCAGTCAAACGCGAACTTATTCCATATAAAAAAACATAAATACAGGCCTGTTTCTCATACGGTTAAACAGAGACGACGGATCTACATTTGTATCGACCCTTTACACACACCTTTATAACTATATTATTTCAAGTCATAAAAAATTGTTGAATCCTAAAAGATCACTAAAATTATTGAGCATAATTTAAATCTCTTTCCCAAGTTTCTCTAAAGTGGAACGTTTTGGTGTGCTTTTGACAGTCTTATTATGTCTCCCGGCAGTTCCACATTCGTATGAGAGTTGAATGCTTAAACTTATCTAATTTCAAGTTCTATCGTATTCTGTATCTTATGCTATTTTAATAAATAATTGTTATTTTAATTATTTTTCTTATGAATATTATAAAGAAATTATTAAAGATTAAAATAGAATTAATTAATTGAAATAAATTATAGTGGGCCCTAAAGCTTTGCTTTTGAAGGCAGGCTTATAATGAATTGACACATTACTAAATAATTAAGTATAATTGTCTAGTAATGTGTCAATTTTATGCCATGTATTACACCTACCAGTAGGTAGGTGTAATACATGGCATAAAGTTAGTAATACGAAAGCGTTCGCTTTAGGTCCCCTGATCTACATAGTAGTGTAGCATATTTTGGCTGACGATTCGTTTTCTGTCCAAATTTTTATACTGATTTGTCTTTGCTATATAGTTGTTACATCACGAGGCTATACCTATTATTCTATTAATTTTGTACTGCTAAGCTTTCGAGTGGGTTGGTACATAATAAAATCCATCGCGCGTCGCCGAGTCGCCGCTCAAAGACGGAATTTTCTCCAAGCAACCGGGTGAAAATAGCTTTATAATGCTCTGCGTCGCTGTTTTTGCCTTCTTTGTACATTACATCGACGAGTACAAGAAAATTGTGATTTTCTACAACATTTATTACGTATTTTTCTTTGGTACGCGCCTATTCAATAAAGTTGTGTTGTGTGTAACAGTTGTATATTTTCCTTGTTTTCTCAAAGGATTGGTGATATAATGACTGCAATTTGTGGGGAAAAGGTATTCTTTGCGGCTACACAAGCGTGTAATGTAATCACAAAAATTTTCATTCATTTTAATAAAAAATCATAAAAGGAGGAGAGAGGAGAACGACATCATCTTCGTATGCTTGGTTTAGAAACCTTTTTAGAGGTATGTTTTGTGTTGCGCAGTTATTATTTCTAGTACTATTCTTAAATGTGGTCTTATACATAGCAAATAATGAAGAGTACATTAACCAAAATATTTTATTATATCTTGATGGTATCTATGGTTGAGTAAGATAAGCATATGCCTGCCCAACTCACTGAAACTATGGCTTCGATTAGAAGTATATAATCAAAGAACTATGGTTTTCTCAACACGATAAATGTTGTAAACAAACTTTCCATTACTTAGGGCCATCCATAAATTATGTCACAGGAATTTCATCATTTCCTCCTTCGTCCTTATCACAGCAGGACACATTCGTGAGAGTCTTCCCTCCCTAGTGTGACATCACAAATTTTGTAATTTTACATCAAGAAATTATTAAATTAAAACAGCACTTTCGTAATTAGTTTTATTTATATTTAAATTATTTTTTTAATAATTTAAACACTATTATCATACAGATAGAGTTGGAATTATTTTGAAGTTTTTCGTTAATAGTTCAAATGTCGTGTTTTAAAGCTTAAATATATTGTATTTTAAAATGTGACGTCACGAACACAATCACACAATCTGTCGTTTATATTATTATATTTACTACTAATATTAAGAATAAAACTTTTCGATTTATAACATAAATAGCAGGTCATAAAAATCCCCCTGCTGGGCGGTATAAATTAAATTAAGTATGCTTTAATATTAGTCACTTCTATCCGTGCAGGAACGGAGAAAGAATACAATTTCGTAAGAGGCGACAAAAGAACCCACAGCCAGGTGGTAGGGTATTTGCCCGTCTGGATGGCTACCACCCCTGGTCTAGAGTATGACGCCATAACAGCCTTGAGTTGTGTTCCGGCATTAGTGATCAGGTTCCAGTCCCCTTAAGAGAGCAGCAACGCATTTATAGCTCCTTTGGTGTTGCAAATGTCCATAGGCGATGGTAACCACTTTCCATCAAGTGGGCCGACTGCCTGTCTGCTGAACTCCTGCAATAAAAAAAAGCTTTTATACATTTTTTGGGAACAATAGCTGTAATTCTTAATTTATCAATCTGAGATAATAACTCCCAAGTCGGTGATTCCACATATTCCTTAATCAGCAGACCGCAAGCCATTGCGTGGGGCCAGTTTATCTGTGTTATATCGCAGACGCGTCCCAGACCTTACGAGGGTGGATCTGGTAACGAGATAATCCAAAATCTAATTGAAACACCCGTACAGTGATTTAAGGGACTCGGTCTGTGAGATGTGACACTTGCAATTAATTAATTACTTTGTACTATTCCTTAAAACAAACTTATCTGTTTGAATTCTAGTTGAAATAAATTTGGAAGCTTTTATGCGAAATATAATTCTGCAAACTTTTTTATAAGTTAAAAAAATATATTTACTGCTTACTCTATGTACATCGTCCCGGAACGTGTTTTGCTTATCCTCTTATTTCTGCAACTTGCTTTATTTTATTTATGAAATTTTGGTTATGACTCCATTGGATTATAATCTTATAATCTTTGGATTATAATCTTATAATCTTACCTACGTGTTTTCGTAAAGTTAAATATGTTGAAATGAAGGCAAAAAAAATAGAAAATAAATTAATAAAAAAATTTGAGCCCTCTTTAGACTTACTCCCCTTACTTACAGTGCAGTAATTAGTGGTTGCAAACTTCCAAACCATTAGTTGGTGCGAGTCGTTACACCACTAATTGCGGTCCGGTCTGGACCAGCGCACCTCCTTTTTGCGCCCGATTAACAATCTACACGTATATGATAGTTTTCGGACCTCCTACCTAACGATGTTCACGTCAGCCGGACCCCAAAGGGTTGCTTATCTGCTGTTTAACAGATTATTTTCGTGTTGCAACATTTTGCCTCACAAAAACTGTTTTGGACTCGCACATGATTTTAATGGATTTCATTACTCATCAAACTACATGATTACAAAATTCATATTTCCTGTGTTTTATAGGCAAAATAATAGGCACCTTCATTGCTTAAACTAGTTTCTTCCTGGCAACCTAAAGTGTAAATTATTAGCTAATCTGGTGATTCGAGATAATGAGCTAGGACTAAACATTTTAAAGATACATAGGCATATACTGAATTAGAAATTTAATGTATATAAAAAAAATATCCAGCGCCGGGTGTTATTTTTATTAATCAAATTAAGTATTTCTTTAATAATAAAATAACATATAATAGATTACCATGTTTGTGATCGATAGGTATAAATGAATGCTTATCAGTGTTTTAAGGTATATATAAAATAATTAAAAATAGCTTTAGAAATAAGTTATTTTATACATTTTAGTTTTTGAAGTCGGATTTTTAAACGAAGTTTTTTTTTACTCCTATCATTATAATCCAAATTTGCACAACATAAAATACACTCTTTAGATTCGTTTCATTTTCTTTTCATGACCCGAGATAATATAATACATATAAGAATACCTACAAACAGCAAAGAGATCCATTTAACCAACATACCATTAACTTTAATAGTTCTCTCAGAAACGCACGGTAATATAAATAAAATCCCAATGAATGGCTAAGAACACGCCCATACACTACTAACTGCGAGGACTGTCAATAAACCTAAACATGTTACTTGAATTACATCTCAAACCATTTCTGCTTTGTATTAACAAGATTTGTGGGGCACCACACTACTTGCATTGCATAACCACGACCAACTTATATTTGCGTACGGCGAATTCTGAAACTATTTATATAATTGTAATTATCATATTGTAATGTATAGCAACACTATCTGTTGAGAGATGCATGGATACAAGTTTATGGTTCTAAAAGGACATCTTACAGACACGTAAAATATAATAATTTAAAAATAGGTGTCTCGAATGTTTTCTAAAGATATTTCTGATTATCTTGTATTTAGCAAGGGTTAAGACGTACCGCTAAATCTAAAACAATTAAATTAATTTAAAGAAAACTATTTTGGAAGTTCATTACGTCGATTTTATATTATTCACAACCAGACAGTTATTATTGCAGTGTTATAACGTTTGAAAAAGAAACTAGCGCCACCCTTTAACCGCAAATTTATATTTGTCGGTGCGAGCATAGAACGCGGGGTGAAGAATTACGGCGCCAAACAGTCGATGTGAACGAGAGATTCAGATTGCTTTACTCTCGATCGGTTTCGGTATATAAGCTATTTTAATTGAATTATTGATGTTATATATTTCTATATCTTAGATATTCGCGGCAAGGTACATAAGTAAACGGCTTTAGTTTTGGCTATAATAAAATTGGCATTAAAACAATTATGTTAGCTTTTTTTATTACGAAGCTGGCAAACGGGGATATAGGATTAGAATAGGGAAAATTGGCTTGCACTTGCATCAATTTCTTCAGATTGTCTCGTAACACTCAATTTCAAATCTACATTTTGGAAGAGACGGGGAAAGAGGAAAGCTATATACTAATTTCAGCCCTTGAGGCAAAGAACTACAAGGACGTTTCTAGTTTTGAAGTATTTGGTGAACTGTGCTTTTTCGAGCGGTCACGAGGACTACAATTTGTCCAAGGCTATATTGCTTGAAGGTTATTTTAAAACGTTAATATTCATGAATACTTAACACTACCTAGATTACAAGTCGAAGAGTGAATTATTCTTAAAGAATAAAGAGGAAGGAGAAAAACCTGTTTGGTAACACTGGCGCCTGGTAGTCCTTTATATGGAACGTAAAACAAGAATAGGTACTTTAACTTAGCTCTTTTATATAATTCGATTTTCTTATTCATTTACTACATCTACTATCAGTTACAAATAGTACTATGTTGAATATAAGACATTCGTTAATATTTTGTATATTTCTAAACATATTGTTATACGTGCTCCTAGATCACAAATCAGATACGATGATACCAATATATTGTGTAAGCGTCATCGAAACTTCGCATACTAAATCAATAAATGCATACATCGTAACCACAGAAACAACAGAAAGAATACCTCTATTCAATCTTTTGATAGCAACACATTTAGATACATTACCAAGATGACAAGATCTGAAGACAGATTAATAAACATCTGCCTTAAAATAGCTATTGTTTCATGATGCCTAATATAACCTATAAAATTATGACATTACTATACAAGTAACAACTATAAAACTGTAGCTTCTCTATAATATTATAAAATTCTAAACATGTCGTGTCTGTACATTAAAGATATTAAAAAAAACAATTGGAATAGACTAGGAGAACACAATGCAATTTTTATAAGATTTCTTGTCTGTTTGTCGTTTTGTCTGTTTGCGGGTTGGCTGTTTGTTCGGAATTCACATAAAAAATTACTGGGTCGATTTCGATGTGGTGTGTGGTGGTGATATTCACTGATCGGCAGCAAATTCTTAGAGTTAAAATCTGCGCTACTTTTTATCCCGGAAATCTTGCGGGAAATTTTCTGGGAATTACATAAAATGGCCCGATTAAAAAAATCGAATTCCAATTTGATTTTTTTACTGATATGATAGCAAAGTGAATGTAATAAAATGTATGGTTTTTTATCACGGGAATTCCGCAGGAATTTTCCCAGGAGCGGTTTGTAGTGTTCGGGTTTAATAGCTTATTCCGACACAGTTTTTTCACTATTTTGTGTCCCGGGAATCCTGCGGGAATTTCAAGTCAAGCGTAGACGAAGTCGCGAGCATATCCTAGTATCTCCTATAAACATCTATTAGCTACCATAAATTTAGGTTGCCAACGATTATTTATCAAACTATTATCCAACTGCTCTTTAACTGTATCTCTGCAAATAAAGATTTAATCATTCATTCACAGTATACGTAGCTTCTATACATATGAATACAATGTAGCGTGTAATGTTGCTTGTAAACCACCGAGGCCGGGGTTGCGTGTAATATATCTGTGCGTATCGGAAACGCCTTCACGGCACGCCGCATTCACCGCAAAGGCTTAAGATGAAAACAACCAGACTTGGATACTAGCCTATACATAAATAAAAGCACACAACGACAGAAGTGGAAATGTATGGCATATTTTGAACTGGAATGAACCGACTTTAGTGGCTATTATTGATCGTTTTTGCTGCAGTGAGCTTATTTGCAAGAAGATAAAATTACTAACTTTCTGGAATACGGAGAGACTGAATGAAGAACGAATTGTTCTTACCTACTTTGCGCATAACCCTGTTTCTTCGTTAATGTTTTTCACATTCTGAGTTTTTCAAGTACACATTACAACAACGAATACTTTATTACAAGAATAAGGTAAATTATATACTACTACAATAAAAAAATACCTAAATTAACTTTATTTATTAATATTAGTAACGTATTCTGTTTGTAGTCCCACACGAAACCGTCTTCCAAGGGTATGGCGTACTGAAGGCGGGCTACGTTATCTCTTTGGACTGCCAAACTTATACGATGTCCAATATAGGTGCCAGTTTTCTGTTCACCTGAAGAGTCGATTAAATATTTTGAAAGATTTTTATATAAAGAAGCTTATCTGGTATAACAAGAATGTTAGCCGTCGTACGTGTTCTTTATTATTAAATAGCTGCGCCCCGCGGTTTCACCCGCGTGGTGATGGAAAATTGTGATAATGATGATCATTCACACTATATCTTTATAAATTATAGCCTATGTGTTATTCTGATGTCTAGCTATATTATTGTAAAGTTTCATCAAAATCCATTTCATAGTTTTTGCATGAAAGAGTAACAAACATACATCCATACATTCTTCATTTATAATATTAGTAGGATAAATATAATATATAATTTGTAACCAACTATCATTTTTTTTTCTTTATTCGAAAGTGTATGCATCTAAGGTGACTACCAAGTCAGAACCCGATGAGTGGATAGAGTAACCCTTATTGAAGAGCGCCGAGCGCCTTCACTTTTCAAAAGGCACAACTTACATACATATAGGTGTCCGTAGCATAATTTCTACAGGCACTTCAAATATTATTTCTAAAGCTATTCAAGCAACTAAAAACTTGATTTTTTTAACAAAATCGATTTATAAACTAAAACGAAAAAAAAACATATTTTCTACACCTTGAAGTCGGTGCCAACTAAAACATGAAAAACAACAACAACAAAATTACAAAATTCACGACTTAAAAATGTTGTAGAAAATAATATTTTTTTGTTTTTAGTCCAAAGTCGATTTTGTTGATCTTAAAAAAATGTAGGATTTCCAATATGAATATCTAAGTTTACTAGCGTGTGATATATAAACATTCAAAACATTTTCTGTAACTGTTCCACTGAGTGACAGTTGTCTGACGCCCCTCAAGTGAAGGCATCGGACATGACTGTGCTCTCCCATCCACCCTTTCCCTGTCAATGGTTAATAATAGCTCACTTCCTACCCCCAATACGGAACTATTCTTCAAGGATTTGTACGTCTTTTTGTATTATAGGTAGTACATAAGTATATTCACTGTGTCTCAATAACCTTATAGTAATTTATACATTCGAAAAACATAAAAATTAATGTTTTATAAACTAAGTTCCTAAATAAATTATGTTTTTATTTAGTTAATTACTTGTTTAGAAAATTATTGGTCTCGGTTTGTGATAAGCTGTTTTTGTGATTAATATACTTTAGACACTTACACACTTTATTTTACAGAATATCGAATAAAATCTTTATCTGTATAAGTTAAGTAACAGAAACCTTTATGTATTTTTAAGATGGCGTTTTTGAATTATAATTAATGAATATATTTGACAGATTAACAAAATTAATTCAATCTGGTTGAAAGACACATACATACTTATCGGCAAGCCGATATCAGTCGGTTCATTTCTGTCTTACAATTTGGATGAATCAACCAATGTAATCCATTTGAAATACATTCTGTCAAAAAGGATCGGGAATGGATGATTTGTTTATGGTTTCAAATCCAAATTTTGTTTTTTTTGTTGTTGTTAGATTGGCACAACTGTTTTTCATTTTGGCGCGGAGTTTGAGTTGCATCGGTCATTTAGATTAAATCATATCTAGTGAGTATTGCTAATTTCATAATGGATAAAAATATCGAACAAAGAATTTGTCTTAAATTTTGCATCCCTAATGGAATTTCAGGTTCAGAGTCAAGGCTTACGGTGAATCGACTTTATCAAAAATCACGTGCTTATGAGTGGTACAAAACGTTCAAAAGCGGTCGAGATTTGCTGGAAGATTTGCACGCCCTGGTAGGCCATCAACGTCTTCAACTGAAGTTAACATCGCAAAAGGGAAGAGAATAGTGACTGAAAATCCTCATTCAGACGGCCTCTGTGGTTGAGCGGGCTAAGTCTTTGCCGGCCTACCTCAGTGCAACGCAGAGGCTCCGGGTTCGATTGCTGGTATAGTAAATTTCCGAAACGTATTTTCTCCGTTATTTACTATGTATGGTCTGGGTGTCTGGGATCGGCCCCAGAGCAGTACGTTGTATATTACCCATAACACAAGCGTAACTTGCTTAATTTGGGGATATACAATATCTGTGTATGTCTGCCGATTATTATTATTATTATTATATTCAAGTTTGAGAGAAATAGCCGCTGAACTTTTTGTGTCTCACGAGTTGATCCGTATCATTTTAAGTAATCACATGTGTTGACGACGACAACATCGATGTGCGAAACTCACCGACCTGTCTAGACAGGTGATAAGAACAACAGATGTAATTTGTCTCGTAGATAAAGTAAAAGCGACCGTTAAGCGCATGAAAGAGACGGGTCGGACTGAGACGGGTATAGCTTATGTATGAAGTTATATATTATTATTTAAATTTGTTTTATAAGTGTTAAGAACGTAATTATTTGTAATAGCCTTAAGTTGCTAGCAAATAAATGTTACAGCGTTTTTCTTTCATTAAAAGTAGGATCCCAATAGATCCCGGTAAGTGAGACCGGCCTGCACGCAAGCAGAACGCGGCATGCAGCCCGGGACTCCATGGTAATGAGACCGGGCTACGAGCGTGCAGAACGCAGCCTGGAGCCCGGGACTCAATCAAAATGAGTATGGTATGGGTATTAAACAATTTGCCACTCGGTTAGTCCCAAAAGACCTAAACTTTCTCCAAAAACTCAATCGCATAAGAGTCGCCGAGGACATGCTAGAACGAGTCAATTCCGACCCAACATGCATGAAACGCATGGTTACTGGTGACGAGACGTGGGTTTACGAGTTTGACATGCAAACTAGTCAACAAGCTTCGGAGTGATGCCTTCCAACTGAACCGAAACCGAAAATACCACGCCAAAGTCGATCAAAAGTCAAAATCATGTTGACTGTTTTCTTTGACTGTCAAACGGTAAATAAAGTATATTATTTAAGCGTTATGCGGCATTTAAGAGAGCAAATTCGACGAAAAAGGCCAGATCTGTTTTGATTTTGCACCACGATAATGCGCCTTCGCACAAGGCCATCATTGTGAATGAATTTTTGACCAAAAACTCAACAAATACCATCGAGCAAGCACCTTTTTCACCAAATATGGCTTCAGGCAACTTTTTTCTTTTTCCTAAACTCAAATTACCACTTCGCGGCACCCGTTTTCATTCGGTAGAAGACATAAAGGAGAATTCGCGACGAGAACTAAAACTCAATTCCGTAAAAAGCGTTAAAAAAATGTTTTGCTTTACTATTAACGTAGTAGAGTTATCCTGGAATCACTATCTTGATTACAGCCTCTTATAGTCGGCTCGATCACTGTGATACCATGCTCTCACAGAATATCGGTCTGAAACTGTACGCCTTGAGCTAATCGTATTTCGTGTGATGAGTGCGAATTCCGATGACCCATTTCCTTGTTTCCCTATCCAACTTAGGGAAGGTTCCCATCTCTCTATTCCATTTCCATGTACCATTCATCCCGTCCGATCCATCTATCTATATTCTTCCAACCTTATCTCATCCTAAAGGCTGGCAACTCCAACGCTTCGCCATTGGTGTTGCAAATGCGGTAGGTGACGGTAACCACTTACCACGAACTGGGCGATTGCCGGTTTGCCAGCTTCTTCGCAATTAAACAAAAATACTACAATCGCAAACAGACAGAATATATGTATAAAATATATTTGATTATAGTAAACGCTAGAGAAGTTAGTCTGTCCAAATTCAAGAGTAATTTACAATTATAAAGTGTTACAAGGCCGTTTTACATTTTATCATAATGGTTCATTAACTTTAAACTGTGGCAGTAGTTTCTCGTTTTAATTAGGTCGGTAATTAGGGCTAGTTAATAAAAAAGTAAAGTATAAGCTGTAAAGACATTAGTCTTCTTTCTTTTTCTATACTTTTATCATTTTTACAAATACCATATTTGAGGTCAACGTAGTTTGTCACTTTCTTCCTTAATCCTTTATTCACGCATATATTACCTGTCACACTAAGTCGTCATACCAATCTTCCTCTTATGAATACATTATGTCATAAAAGTAATATTTTATCAAATCGTTCTTAAGGTTACGCTACATTCACACAGACACATCAACTTCTAAGCCGGATCTGATTTTTGCTGGATACGGTTAAGCCACAATGTAATTTGTATGTATGAGTTTAGACGTGCATTCGGTTTTAAGATCTGGCAAATAGTCGAAACGGGCAATACTTAACATCCGATTTTGCCACTGCAATCTGATTTGGTCGCACGACAACATACCCAATACGGTTCAAAGGCAATAGCACTTTAATACATGCGTTCACACGACCGCAGGTTTGGGTTTTTATCGAATGCCTTGTGAACAGAGCAATCGGTTCTGCCGTATACGGCAGAAATCCAATACGGCAAAACTCGACTCCGTGTGAACGTAGCCTTAATTGTCGTTTTAGGGCTGTGAGTGCGAAAATGAGATTGACCCTTCCACGACCAGGGCAAATATTTCTTCTCCCAGTTTCAAAATTAACTATTATCATATTTAATTACTAATTTAATTGTATTTTTTCATAAGATCGAAATATAATGTATGCCGAACATAATTACATAAACAAGAAGGTTTAGAAAGAAAAAAGAAATTTAAAATCAATTCGCGCAAATAATGAAACTTTCGTGGGCAGCACTCCGATTTTATTTGGTGTATTGTGTGATAATAAAAAATAATTACTATGTTTTCTCACGTTTATTCTATTATTAGGTAAGTATAGTTTGGTGCAATAATTAAAAATTACTCGAATACAACAAATAAATTGCCTAATAATGATAAATAATCGTATGGGGAAAATGTTTCCCTGTGGTCCTTAAGTGACCTTTTCTGTCAACTATTGAGATGAGTTTGACCTGTACACAGGGAAAAAATGAACATTGAATTAGGCTTGTAAATCTAACGAAACTAGTAAGGTCTTGAATACGAACTGTATTTTGATATTTTTTTTAATTTTTAAGCTTTACAATACAAGTTGATTATACAAAATACTAAAGCACGTGGTACAGTCCGCACTAATAAGAAAACGTATCCAAGCCCTTGTCGTTAGACAAACATCTGAGAGAAGAGACTGAAGAGAGGCGACATTTATGCTAAAAGTTCGAATGTCATATCATTTGTAAAGTGGATTGGCACCAAAGCAGTTCAGATGTTGATCTATCATATTTCACCGGTGCCAAATGACACAGTAAGAGAAGGCAGGCTGGAACTGCTGAAAAAATTAATGTTCGATGCCCAGAAGTCGATAGACCTTATAATAATAATAATAAATTGGCAGACAAGCACACACACTGTATATCCCCAAATTAAGCAAGTTACGCTTGTGTTATGGGTAATATGCATCGGACCATTCTGGGGCCGATCCCAGACACCCAGACCATAGTAAATAACGGAGAAAATACGTTTCCGAAATTTACTATACCAGGAATCGAACCCGGAGCCTCTGCGTTACAGTGAGGTCAGCCGGCAACGATGGCCCCTGCTCAACCACAGAGGCCATCGTAATGGTTGATCCATTAGGAAAACGTAATTTGCTGCCACAAACCACGCTAAAAGCAGAAATATAAGGTTGGGGAAAAAGTTTCTTCGCATTTTATATAAAAATTCAAAAGGTTTTTTTATAAAGTTTATTTACATTTGACTAAAGTATGTAGGTGCCATTTTGTTGGATAACTTTTTGCCATCTTGTAGGTAGGGACGTGATCCTATTGCTATTAAAGTTTTGGGGCTTCTGATCAAAAACCTGCGACAAGTGGTTTTGGCAGTCCTCTCGTGATGTTAACCTGACACTGCCTAAGGACTTCTGCAGAGACCGAAACAAGTGAAAATCTAAAGGTGCAATGTCAGGACTATACGGCGGATGCATTACCACCTCCAAGCCAAACTCTCGTAATTTTTGCTGAGTGGCTAAAGATGTGTGAGGTCTAGCGTTATCATGGTGAAAAACCACACCCCTTCTGTTGATTAATTCCGGCCGCTTTCTCTCAACTTTTTGCTTTAATCTCATCAGTTGTTCGCAGTACAGTTCAGAATCGATGGTCCTGCCTGGCGGTAACAGCTCATAATGAATAATGCCCTTCCAATCCCACCATACACACAGCATCACCTTGTTGCGAGTTAACCCGGGTTTCACCACAGCCTGTGAAGCCTGACTAGCCTTTGACCACGATCTTTATCGCACGTTCTTGTCGTGCGTGATCCACTTTTCATCACCAGTTATCAGCTTCTTCAAAAATGATTCGGTTTCATTAAGTCGTAATAAAGAATCACAAATGAGTACACGGTTCATTACGTTTCTTTCGGCGAGCTCATGAGGCACCCAAATATCGAGCTTTTTTGTATACCTTTTTCAAATGCGCCAAAACCGTTTTGTGGTAAATTCCCAGTTCTCCAGCTACATCGTAACTACTAATATGCCGATCTTGCTCCACTTTTTCAAAAATGGCATCAATTTTGTCAGTAACAGGGCGACCAAAACGACGTGCATCTTTGATATCAAAATTTCCAGATTGAAAACGCTTAAACCAAATTTGCGCTCCTCTCAAAGATACTGCATTAGGTCCATAAACATCACAAATTTGTTTCGCGGCTTGTGTTGCATTTTTACCTTTTTTGTAGTAAAATTTTAAAAGATATACAATTTCTTAATTAAATTCACTCATTTTAACAATAAGAAAAACAAATGAAAACCACACATTTTCCTAATTTGAATTTGGAATTGTCTTCTTTAAAATTAAAACTTTTTAATGATACCAAAACCAGCCAGATACAAATGGTGCCAAAGAGATCTTATTACAAGTTCATACATACTGTATGCGAAAAGACCTTTTCCCCAACCTATTATGTGCAAATTGTGCCAGACGCTGCTTAGAAATTAGGACCCATAATATATATATATATATATATATACAATGTCCATCTTTGCTTCACAAGCAAAAAAAATTGTTTTGCCGAATATCACAATTAGATAGTGAAAGTAATTTTATTTTCTTTATTTATTATCTAAATTAATATTTTTATATGATATACAAGCAAATAAAAGACATTGAATAATAAGCCTAATTATAATTTTTACTACCTTTATAGACCACAGGGAAAAATATTTCCCATGAAATTCCATTTTAATGAATTTTTCTAATGCATTTTTTATTTTATATGTAAATAAACTAAAATTAACAGTTACATCCTAATATTTACTCTTAGTACCCTTCTGCTCCTGAAAGAGTTAAATTCCGAGTGATATCCATTCTTGATTAATATTTATATTATTTCCCAACAAAATTCTAAACGCAACTATCTAGAACCAAAATTTTTTGAGATCTTTAGTTCTCCATACTACACTTCCGCAAAACACGAAAATTCGTTTGAATTGATGGAAATCGCACGGCGCGAGAAAGGCTTGTCAGAAACTAAAAGCCTGTCGATGAAGGGAAATGAAATTGACGTGAAAGTTCTAAAAAGCCTCTAAAGGAAATACAATACATTTTCTTACTCAAAATTCAAATGCGAATACAAATAAAAACAGGATTTTACAAAATCTGACTAACGATACCACACACAACTATCTTGAACTGCGGTCAATAAAGTATGTTATAGTCTCGCTTATATACCTACATAATATACCGACATTATATACAAAATCATCTTAAAGTTGACAAAGTATAAAATCGATGAATAAACTCCTCTAACTTCCATATTTCAAAACCTATCGAACATTAACACTCCTAATTTATTCCTCCTTATTTCCAACTAGCTGTTACCCGTGACTTGGGAAGAATATATTTTTTAACACTGTACGTACATAAAGACAATCTCATAACTTTAATGCGCTACTTTATTTCTTAAGGGGTAATTTTTCATAAGTAATGAAACATGTATTTATTAATTTCTTCTTTCATAAATCACTTGATGGAAATCGGTTACCATCGCCTATGGACATTTGTGAAACCAACGGGTCTACAAATGCACTGCTGCTCTCTTAAGGGAGACTGGAACCTGGTCACTAATGTCGGAACACAACTCAAGGTTGTTATGGCGATATACTTTAGACCAGAGGTGGTAGCCATCCAGTCGGGCGAATGTCTTACCAGCTGGCTGTGGGTTGTATTGTTCTAAGCAAAAAATAAAATAAAAATATTATATTCCCAATACTTAAGGAAGTATCGGTTGGCCGTATATAATTTTATCCCCTATTTTTTCCTATTATTTTATTCCCTATTTTTTTATTCTTCTTCTTCAAGAATCTTTTTGGAACAAAACGTAACCTATGCAATATAGGTAGTTGTTTTACATTTCATTGCAATGCATTGCACTATATTGTATTGTACTATATTGTATTATGACATACTGTAGTACGACGTACTGCACTGTAGTATGACGTACTGTACTGTATTATCCTTGCGCAGGATATAATCTATCTCCTTACCGTATTTCTTTAAGGTCCGATAAGCCTTTTAGTATCGTAAAGGTAACAAACAAACAAAGTTATTTTCGCATGTGTAATATTAGTAAGGTTACAAAATACCTTAGACCCGAGTTAACAAAATCTTGCAGCATGTATGCATCGCTTGCACAGGCTACATGCATTGCATAAATTGTTGTTTCGTGCCATTGAGCGTTATTTATGCTGTGATACTCCGTTTCTCAGACGCATAAATACAATTCAGTGCCTTTGAACATTTCTCTGAAATAATGGGGAAAGTTTCGGGAGATTTAAAACGGTTTTGGAGTATGAATGGGATAATCGACAGGTTTGTTATGATCGATTTGTGCTTTGTAATTATTTATTATAATAATACTAAATGTGTTATTTGTTTGTTTTTTAACCGCATAGGATCTTTATACTTTATTACTATTATTTTTTACAAGTTTATATAGCATATACAAGGGAAGCCACGTGGAAAGTCAATATGATAAAACAGATAATGGACTTAACATTAAAATGTAGACGAAAATATAAAAGGTTAAGTAAGTGTTAAGGGTTAAGTTTAACAGTATAAGTACACGTAGGGGAGGATTTCGAGAGGCGTTGAAAAAACACTAATATTCTTCTTCCATGGTAGAGGCATGTTCCGTGCAGGAACGGAGAAAGAATACAATTTCCTGCGGCCTGTTGTAAGAGGCGACAAAACAACCCACAGCCAGGTGGTAGGGTGGGTATTTGCCTGTGTGGATGGCTACCACCCCTGGTCTAGAGTATACCGTCTTAACAACCTTGAGTTGTGTTCCAGCATTAGTGGCCAGGTTCCAGATAAGAGAGCAGCAGTATATTTGTAACGCCTTTGGTGTTGCAAATGTCCATAGGCGATGGTACCCGCTTACCATTAGGTGGTCCGTCTGCCTCTGCTGAACTCGTACAATAAAAAAAAATGGAAGAAGAATCTTTCTCTATATAAAAGAGCGGGCGTTCCAATCACCACATTATCATCATATTTTTAAAACTTCACGATACAAATAATTTTAATTAATGTTTGAAAAATAATATAACTATTAATACGCTATTTGATTGGTTAAAGAAAGGACGTCATAGCTTACTACGCTGTGTCTAATATCTAGGCGGCTTCGGTATTTTGTAAGATGATAAAAATTATCCTCAGTTGATTTGACTATCAATTACCCTATTAAAGTAAAAAGTCAACGAGAGATACAGTTGTGATATTTTAACACTTACCTGTCAATACCCCAATATTTACACATAACATATTCTTTCATCCACCAGTTACATATGACTGCGACACCTGTTTGTTATTGTTTCATAATTTTACTGTGGTGTGTGTATATATATACACATGTATATATGTACCCCTCTATTTCGATTCGTGCATATAGTGGTGTAGCGTAATTAACCGTCTCGCCCACAGGCTTGCAGGCAAGTGCGCAGAAAATTTGGACTTGATAACTGTCAACAAACATTACATTAGAGCATCATTTCCCAAAGTAGGCGATAGCGCCCCCTTGTGGGCGCTGCAGGCCTAAAGGGGTGCGGTAAGAGACTTGAGACCTCAGCGCCGTTGTGTACTACCTACTGCGCTTAGGTCTCAAGTTAACTCTTGCAGGCTATAGTAAAAGTCTCGTTTAGAATGAATGTTTAGACTCCGCTAATATAGCACACAATAATCAATTAATTTAATTTGACGTTATAGTGGTTTTTAAGTAGGTGAAAAAATGGGGGCGCTAAAATATAATTTATTCTCAAGTGGGCAATATACAAAATAAGTTTGGGAACCACTGTCATTAGAGAGAGAAACATAAAAAGTTTAATATTTCGGTTATGTAAATACGCTATACAAAATTATATATTGTTGGAATGAACGGGTCATTTTTATTCAATGGTGACCCCAATCTGATTTGAACCGGCAACCTTCTGATAGACAGATGGACAAACGGATGCCGTCTGTCTATCTGTTCTTTTGTCAAATATGTCAGTCATTATTCTCTCAAATTATTGGAATATAATAACAATAATAACCGCAGACAAATACATTGTATATCCCTAAATTAAGCACGTTACGCTAGTATTATGGGTTGTATACAATGGACTACTCTTGTACCGATTCCCAGACATTCAGACCATAAAATTTCCGTTTCCATAATTTACCATGCCAGGGGTCGACCCCGGAACCTCTGCGTTGCAGTGAGGTAGGCCGGCAAAGGCTTAGCCCGCTCAACCACGGATGTCGTCTGTGAAGGTTGATTTTATGTGTGGTGCGTCGATGATGTTACTCCGTTGGTTAAGGTGACAAACCATTGGTGAAAGCCTATGGCTTAATCGCCATTCGGGAGCTAGGCTTAACCGCTCGAGAGGGGAGTACAAAATAATACGATGATATTATGCTCTAGATGTAATTATTGCTTTATTAATTTAACACTAAACTTAAGACTATATATACAGAAATCTTAACTGCTACGTGAAAATATGTAAAACCCTAAACATGTTCGTAAATGCAACTCCGAAGGTTATTTGTTTTTCAAATCAGTTTCAAACTTGCTAATTATGTAGCAATAAATTATTCCATGTAAGTACGTGACGTAACACCGTCAATGTGTAGGTAATGTGATAGGGTTTCTTTATTACTAAAATAATCACGGAACCCTAGAAACAGGTTTCACCAATAGTAATAGATATTTCCAGCAATCCTCATCTGAATTATAAGGCGATACTAAATTCAACCATTGAATTTATGCTTTCTCGTTAAATTTGACGATATTTCGCAAATTGCTAAATTAATTGCGTCCTGTAATTATCGTTTTATTGTTGCTTCGGATTGCTCAAGTTATTTCTTACCAATTAATAGCTGACTTTTATTGCTTTCGTATTTGATTACTCAGTTGACCTCTTAATGGGTTGGTTATTATTTGTTATAGTGACGGCAGCGTGGGTGGTGCGGCCATGTTTCTTGAATGTCAAACAACAGAATGTGTAAACTTATAGTCAGAATTAGTACTAGGACTCAGGAAACAAGGTGATGCAAAAACATGTTCAAAAGACATACAACAAAAAGTGATGGCTGAACATATGTATATGTATAAAAAAAATTACACGAAGAATTTAAAAGATTGAAAGATTGAGGACTTTTTTGAAGTTGATAAACAAAACATCCAGAATTTTGAGGGAAAGTGATTAAAGAACCTTAGCCAGTATTAGCATAATTATGGTTACATCATGAGTCGAAATGCTACGCAGCGAGAGGTGGCTGGAAGTGGCCCCCTACTGCGAGAACATTATGTTGCTGAAGGAGGAGACTAAGAGAGAGTAAAAGGAGGATGAGGTAGAGAACCCTTGTTGCAGATGGCGAACAGGGAGTCGGAGACATCGCCACACTCACCTCCTCCCATAAATATGGGGCGCCTTGGTCCAGGGGCACCCTATTTTCAACAATAGCTTACGTCGACGAACCGTAACATCTAACGGCAAACTCCGTTGCAACTCACTTTTGTTAGGTTCCTATATCTAAAAAACTGTTTATTTGCCATAAGCCCATAAACTTTCCATTGTTGAGTTTGGGCGTCCTTTTAGAGGACCGAACATTACACCTGCAATGCTTGTTAAGTTTGGCGGGTTTGACACATCGATTATTTCGATCGGCAAGTTTTATCACAATGTTTGCCGTCAGAACGTGGCAAGAGGGGAGCGGACAGCTAAATCAACTAAGATACTTTTTGTAAACTTACAAAACGTCACAGCCTTAGATTTTGTACGACCGCACCTGTACTTATGACAGGTAGAAGTACAAGGGGTCCGATAGCGTATTAATTACTGTTTAAAATGTATTTAAAATTGTTTCTATCACGTTATTTTGAAATTTAGATGGTAAGATGATATTTTATTTTAAATTTATTGTAACATGTGTGTGTCCGCATCCCTATTATAACCATATGCTCATTAGGTCATAAAAGCTGCCTAAATGCTTCCGGTTTCTTCCCGACATTTGAACCTATGTCTTTTTTGACACCGAAGTTGATTGATATAGCTAGCAAATAAATTACTGAAATCTGAATTTCAGTCACACACCTTAAAATTCGTCGTGATGACAATATCATCATTTCCTAGCTGTACAAAAATTCCAATATCTTGCAATATAAAGTAAAAGTTGTGCAACCTGCCAAAGAAAATCCCTTACGCGCAAAAAGCCTTAGGATCTATAGAAAATTTTATCAATATAGACACGGTGGCGTTGTACCATCTCGTGATTGATATTAATGGCATTAGTGTGAACGCGGCCTTATCTCGCCATTGTGTCGCCGCACATAAAGTGTAGGAGGGCTTTTTTGAAAAACTGGGTCGAACATTCGAATAGTTGGTCGGGGCCCAAAGAGGAAGTTGGTGACAGTGTTGTCATATAAAAAAAATATTTTGTATGTTTTAATATGATCAATACTACCTGTAGTGTCCTGTATAACGAACTTTTTCTCAAAGCTAAATATTTAAAAATAAAATAGACCTGCCATAATATTAGCATTTTTTTTTATTATAATAACTTATGCAATTTAGAACGATGAAGATATTATGTTGCACTGTGAAATTTGCTGCTTTTTCGTTGTTACGACGCTAATATTTTTTTTCTATTATTGACCAATGTTTGCTATAACTCTATTAATTCTCTGAAAAGTAATTGTATATAATAATTTAGTATTTATTTAAAGAGCCCAAGAGTTATAAATTTGAAATTAAAAGAATTTCTATCTACACCCTTTTCTTCTGACAAGATAAATTTTTGGATAAAATTTTGGTTGTGTCTTTAGATGTGTTGGCGCTGGCGCGAGCGGGGATAAAAGAGAAGGAAAAGACTTAAAGGATAGGTCGCCGCACCAGACACGCTACGAACGATGCGGGCTTCGCAGCGGCAGGCGCTTCTTCCTCATGATCCTTCCTTTGCGTCTTGCGGTTCCTTCGACTAGTGGACCAGCTGGAACGGTACAGCGTGCGGGTTGATATAAGCGGGTGTAAATGTGGCACAACACACAAAACGCGGCGAGGTTTGTGCGGAAGCAGGGGTGCGTTCAGCGGTCGGACGTAGACTATGTCAAATTACATAGTGACAGATGCGGCGAAAGAAAAAAGAAACAAAGAGGCGGTGACCATATAGGTCGGCGTTAACAAGATGATTAATATAAAAGATTTTCTACCGCCATATCTAACTTTAGAAATGGCTTAACTTGTCTGAGACATTTAAACATCATTAAATAGTGTAATTCATTGCAAAAATCCCAGTAGTAATGTATTATACAAAATTGATCTTCTAAGGAAAAACGACATATAGATGGTATAGACGTACTGCTGGGGAGTTTCTCGGTGCACATATGATAGGAAGTAGAATTAATTTTTATCTTATCTGTATGACCTTCAAATTTTTATCCAATGGAACTAACTTAGTTTGAATTAAAACTTTTGAATTTGAAATATAAGAAACCTCAAAGTAAACTAACAATTATGTACATATTTATTGATAAATAATAGTAATTAAATTATACCTCGTTCGCGATAACTTGACGTGCAGGGTTACTAAATTCTCATAATTATCATCACTTAATATCATATTATTAAATAGGGTATAAATAGAAATTATTACAAAATGTAAATTATTCTTAATTTTCGTTACAATTTTCTAGTAATTGTCGCAATTTCAGGTGTTTTTGAGTCTAGCTTTAGGTGTTAATATGTCTGATTTCTGGTAACCCTGCGCGTCAAGTTATCGTGAACGGGAATGCCATACCTAGATTGCTTTTTGCTTTTAAATTTGGTTTCGCACTGTCTTTGTATTTAGCTAAATCAAGCTTCTAAAATTTAGTATTTCTCGAAAACTTTTACTCTTAATTTTCCGTGTTAGATAGCTTAGCGAAGCTTTCCTATTAAAGTATTATGCTTGGGTTGTATTGTTTTATTTTTTATATTTTGTTTTTATGTAAATAGATATTTTTCTAAGGATATGGCCTACTGTAAAACTTGGTTAATAAAATTGAACTTGTATAAATAGGTCGGGCGATCGATTTTGGGTTGTTCTCGATTATTTGTTCATTTACCTCCAAGTCTTCAGATTCGTGTTCAACGGAAAAAATACGCCAAGAAATGAAAGTCTGACACCCAGCACACAACTTTTTTGTGGGCATGTGCATACTTACATATTTGGTTCCAGGAATGCCAATGGCGAGTGAAATATTTCTGTAACACCAGGATGGGAGATTCTATATAGCGATAAACTTTTCCTTTATTTTCAGCTATTTGTAATTTGGTTGTGCCCACAATTGTACCGATTGTTAGATGCCTTTGGCGTTCTATACTTAAATTTTAAAATAATTTTGAATATTTAAATTAACGGCAAAAAAAGCCAAATTAGGGTTCAGACGAGTGATACCTGGTAACACCTAAAGGTCATCCAACTGAAGTATTCATTTGAAGTGATAAATTATTGGGCAAAGTTTAAAAGCAACTACCGACTAAGCTTGTTAACTCTCATTCCAAGTTGTAAAGGCGAAACAATTGAAAGTTGGGTAATTGGTTGCACTAAAATGTTTAAGTACGAAACTTGTTCAATTAAAGTAACGTTTTATGTATTTAAGTGAAGCTTAATTGTTAAGAACGTTTTAATTTTATTATAAACGCTTTTTGAAATAGCGTTGTATTAATAATTAATTTGTTCATGATTAATTTCGTTCTTTTGGACATGAGATAATAATTCAAAAGAAGTATATTTCATCATTAAGTATAAAAGTTATTATGATATTTCAAGACCTGTTTAACGACACCACACACGTTTGTGTACGGTAAGCGGTTATTTACGGTAAGCGTGTACGTACGTACGGTAAGAGCTTATTTACGATAAGTGCTTATGTATGGTAAGCGCTTATATATTATAAGTAAGTGCTTATTTACAGTAAACGCTCGTATAGACAGCACCGTCGCCAGTGCACTGTTGTTTGAACCTGAATCGGTCTATACCGGAAGCGTGATGAAGGCGCGGTAGCGGCTCGGTAGCAGTATATTTACTCCCTCGTTGCACGCACAATGAAAATTTATATTTTATTCTATTTCACTACATAGTTCTGAAGCGGTATGTATAATAAATACATTTAATGTCATCCATATAGTCCCAGTCCTGCTTGAGAAAATAACAATGATAGACAAAACTGACTAACCTTAAAAATTAGTTAAAACCTATGTTAGTAGAGAGAAAAGAAGTAAACAAATAGAGAAACTCTACTCAGAGGAAAACAAGAACATCAATTTTTTTATTAAATGTTTAATATTCAACCTCTTTGAGATTTTAACCATAAGCTTATTCGCAGAGCTATTATTTCTAAAGACAGTATCTTTGGGGGTCTGTTGGTGATATTTCATTTTTCATCCGCCGCGATGTTTCAGATAAGGAGAATAGTGCTGATGACGGGTGCAAGGATTTTCAAGAAAGCAGGTCGCGGTAGGCTTTCATGACAATGGGAGTGACTGTAAACGAGCAGTCTTTAACCGTTTGATTAAATGGTTCTTTTGAGTACTTTTACTTAAATTTACTTAGTTTTATTTTTCTCATTGTTGTAAAGTATATAAGGATTTAAGTTGTAAAGTATAATTATAGTTATATAAGTAAGAATAGTGACATATTACTAGTTGGTCCATTGATCATTGATTTATTTAAAAATAATAAATTTACGATCAGTAAGAGCACATTCCTTTTTTATGAAATTAATTACTTGTACTACTTTTTGTCTTTTTGGAGGCTTATTAGTGTAATATTGTTACTTACCTTTGCAATCTAACTAATGTGACTCCAACTTAATCTCCC
The DNA here is from genome assembly GCA_039645545.1 of Dendrolimus houi. Classification (NCBI taxonomy): domain Eukaryota; kingdom Metazoa; phylum Arthropoda; class Insecta; order Lepidoptera; family Lasiocampidae; genus Dendrolimus; species Dendrolimus houi. Next base: position 20,233,622 of record CM077124.1, read on the forward strand.
CAAATAAAAAACTAAAACTATTGTCTTGCGTAATTTTAAAGGATTTTTGCTTACTATTTTTTATTATTATCCCTATTGATGTTAATAATATTTTTGATCTAAAATCACTATGTTTTAACATGGTGTGTTTTAATATAATCCTATTGTTTTAATTTATCATTTTTGCCCACTTAAATTTATTCTAACCAGGAATAATCTCATATCGTTGAAGATATTGCTATATAGCAATCAATTTTTAGATAAAAGTGAAATGGGAGGAAATATATAAATATCGACTGATCAACACACGCATTGTATATATATTTAATACTAAGCTATAATAAAATGCATATGTACTATAAGTAACTTTTACAAAAATTACAATCGTTAAAAAAACGCTCGACTACTCACTCACATTTTAACGTAGATGGCAAAACTTCAACAGGGTTTCGTTCAAGACCATTCACAATGGACTGTACAGTTATTGTCTCATTGTTTGCGTAGGTCGAAACGATTCAAGAAATCGCGGGATCTTGCGTTACACAATTAGTAATGTTTGTTTACGTGAAATTGGAGCAACGATATTAATATTATGAAGATAAGAGGTGGCGCGTCCTGTCGTACATCTATTTTCTATATGGTAAAAAATTGTAAAAGTGAGTTTGTAGATTATGTAGTTTGATAAAGATCAGTCGTTTTAAAAAATTCATTGCTCTTGAGCCATTTATAAATCTCGCGTTCAAAGTCCATAATACATTTTCAAAATTTACACGTGTAAAATACCATTTACCATTGGTCAAAATTAGCCAAAGGTTTTTTTAAAGCTTTCCACATATTAAGCGTTTTAAAAATTGTAAGTGGTGACAAACTCGACCAAGTTGCGATAATACTTTTACATAATATTATGATTAAAAAGCCTTTTAACCAATTGAAATAAATTCAATGTTATAAAATCATAATTGCCTACAGGATATCCTTGTTATCGATTTTTAAAAAATCGTGATTTAACCTTTTTGAAATCTAAATATGTGAACTTAGTCATCCAAACATTTTATCTCCCTTTCCTTACACTGCTATAGAGTGGCACTGCTTAATGCACAGCAATGCTTTTAATTTTTAAATTTTGTGTTGTAATTTTATATGGGTATTTTATAGCCCAAAATAAATTATTGTTACGAGCTACAGGACTCGAGTTGAAAATGCCGTTGGACCTACTATAGAATTTATTAGAACTGTACAAACACGTATAAAACAAATACAAATAAGACTGGATGCAACCAGTTCACACTGCACGATTCTATGCAATTCGACACGCGTAAAGTCCGTCGTCTATATCGCTAATCGAGAGTACTACAAACGTCTTACTCGTCTCGTAGTCGTCGCTTGACTGCCCGCCCCTCCATTCAGGCATTGTCTTATACTACCTACACAGTACAAAGAATTTGGCCGCGCAAACTGAGTTTCTGACAAATAGTAATTTGCACACCTGCGAATGGCCACAAAGTCGAAAACAATAACAATAAGAATTAGTTCGACGTTAATGATGGTTATAAAACAAGTAGAAAAACAATAGCATGTTTTTCTTAATTACAAATTCAAAAGACAAAAGAATTCCTTAATCCGGGAAGACAATAAACTGCGCTTACAATAGGCAGCTGTGCGCTTATCTTTGACGGCATATAACATTATTATTACGTTAAAGTGACATGATTATTATTATTATTATTTCACATGTATATTTAGTTACTTCTTTCTTGTTTTTTTAATACATATACCTAGATATAAAAAATAAACACGTATTAAAAAAATATAACAAGAATATTTTATTATTATATTGTATGTCCTTGAAGACCACGGGCCATGAAAATAGCCCGGACTTTTAGAGGGCTTGCGTGGGCCATGGGAAGGCCAATGCGTAGAGGCCCCTTGATAAATTTGATGTAAATGTGGCGTGACACTAACCGGTGATTGTCCCTGTCTACACCATATAATAATGCACCCAAGGACAAGCCACCGCCAGTGTAGGACTATTGGGGTGAACTGCTAGTGATACTAGGGCTCTGGGAATATGGGGACTATGGCGTCTGCCTATAGCAATGTTCTGGGAACATGGAAAAATGGACAGACGGTGACTCGCCACTCCCTGCATAGGCCCCTAAAAATTCCATAGAAGACAGGGGCAACATGGATGTGAGTGGCTAGGGAATGTAGAGGGGTGGGCTGCAGGTTCACTGAAGCTACTTCTGACGTTATGCCATTTATCACTTCCACACCTGGAGGCTTGAGTCTTAGCTCTAGCGATCTCCACTCCGTTCTAGCTGGCTAAAGCAAGTACGGAGGCGGAGACCTTGCCTTGGCGCCCGGAGTCAGGTCCGAGGTGTCGCTACTCACCTAAGGCTTCGCCACAAAACCCCCCTGCGGGTACAAATTATTATTATTATTATTATTACTGCTCTTTCACGGCTTGGTCGCCGCGCCATTTTTCTACTTTGCGTCAACCACGTAACGTGGCTGATGTCACCAAATTTTTTTTTTCATTGTGTACAGTGCACGTATAAACTCCCAATTATACCGTATTTGCCGTGGGAAATGTCGAAGGCCAATATGGTGGAAACAATATAATTTAATAACCCTTAATAATTAAATACCTAGCAGACGAAAGCCCCGTCATATTATAAGTGTACTTGGGGGTATTACAAAGGTCAAAAAAGATAACTACACCCCTACGGCGCCTTCCATCTTGAACTCTGTCGAGACGTAATAAAAACAATCATTACCCCATCAAGGAAAGTTGAGGACCTGCTAGCGTAGCCAGAGAGTCTTAACCGTCAGCAGACTCCCCAGGGTTGAATGCATGAAGGACGAAACACCGAGGGGTTTTAGTGGGTATCCCCGACCATAGCGTGGTAATAGCACTTCTTGATTGTGGTGTTTTTTTTATTATTTTTTATTGCCGGGTTCAGCAGACACGCAGACGGCCCACTTGATGGAAAGCCGTTACCATCGCCTATGGACATTTGCAACACCAAAGGTGCTACGAATGCGCTGCTGCTCTCTTAAGGAAGCCTAGAACCTGGTCACTAACACCGGAACACAACTCAAGGTTGTTATGGCGACATACTTTAGACCAGGGGTGGTAGCCATGCAGTCGCGCAAATGCCCTACCACCTGTGTATGTAGAATAAACAGCGACAGACCATTCCAAAATCAATGCAGAAAACTCTACACGGAACCTCATTTAAAAGTCACAGCGATTAGAGTTAAATTAGCTTTGAGACTCAAGTAGATTATTCCTTCCACTGCTAGCTTGTGGGGTATCGACTTGCAGTTAGTTCTTGGCGATAAATCCGTTTCGCACGGGCCCGTTTCACCGGCAATCTGAGCAGCGATGACGATGCGCTTTCACGCTCAATGGAGCATGTTTGTGGGGCTCCAGTTAAGCGGGTGAATATAAAAGTGCGGGTGAACTTGTTTCGGTGTTCGAATATGTATTTATTTCCTATTTATAGGTTGAGAGCGTAGAATTTTGTTTATTTTATTAAATTTTTGAACTAATTTGTGTAAGTCTTAAAATAAATTATATCCTAAAATAAACTATATGTACATATTAATATAAAACTAACACTTACAAAAAAAAAGACCCAAACGTTTAAATATTATATGGTGTTATCAAAATGTCTGTAAGCGACGATAAGTACTTTTTATTGAATCGGCATATATTCTGTACTCTAACCATAAAAAACAGAAAACATTGAGTTTCTTGAAATTTGTTAAAAGTGTTTTATAGATCAAAGTATTATCATACTTATGAGAACAATAATAAGTATGTTATATTCCAAAAGTTTTAAATTTATCCCAGGATGCAGCTATGAATTATGGCTGAAGTCACGGGCAAAGGTTCAGTAAGTTTTTAACGTTTTATTATATTACATGCATGTTTTTATTACAGTATACCTAACATACAGTATGTGATAACTCTATTACATACATTAAATATATTTTTCTTTAAATCGTCAGTTATGTAATATCTAACGTAAACGAGTTTTATATTTTACTTACTAAACTCCTCAAAGTCCCTATTATAACATAAAATGTTTCTATGGTATTTTTGTATATCTGTTTGTCTATTTCACACTAGTTTATAAATGAACCGATTTCCATTAAATCTGGATATCAGAGATGTGGTCATAATCCTTAAAAATATAATAATTTTATATCATATAAATAATTTAAGGTCATTATTTAATCTGTCTTATTCAAAATATTTGAAAGAATGTTAAATATACTGAATACATTTTTTTTCTGATTCTTTCTACGTTCAATTAATATATACGTACGATATTTTTATTTTCTCTAACGAAGGCTAATCGCTATAACAGACACTACAACCGAAGTTAACGAGCAAAAAGCCCACTGTACTACGTCGGTCGAAATTACTCTGATTTCGGGTAATTACAGACTGGCAACCCTATCCTGGGCACTATGTCATCGTGACGTCATTAGTGGTAAGCAAAATTGTTTGCACCAAAGAGGCCTGATTGAAAGGCTGATGAATCGGTAATTATCGCTGAGGGTCACAAAAAGCTGAACGGAAGTTTATCAAACGGTGCTGCCATACTTATAGAGCTAATATGTAACTAAGTAATATCTTTAGGATTGCGCAGCCGTTTTGGCAAAAATTAAACCTTACAAAATTATTATATCCATCCATCCAAGTATCTTTTTGTGTTATAGTACATTTTATTAGAATGTACTGAATCCATATGGAAACAATTTGATAGGAAGATGTAATCTACATTGCGCTACAGAATAGTATAATAATATAAACATATTATGTATACATAGTAGTGTTAATTAGTACTCATTTTACTTATTTTTCAGTTTTACTTACTTATTACTTAAATTACGGGTGGTTGACATGCTCATCGTTCATTAACTGAGGTTAGAAAAAAAAAATCATTGTACTTAATCACATGAAGCACCGTCCAATCCATATCTCAAAAGCATAGATAGAGATGAAATGAGAAAAATGGAAGACCAGGAGGTGAGGCTGAAACATAGAGATGTTAAAGATTACACTAAACACCATCTAATATGTGATTTTTTTTAAATATTTGTACTTAAATTTTATTTACATTTAGGCAAAACCGTGAATATTCATTATTTAAATTATATTCCTAATAAAACATGGTTATATTGTAAACGTCATTAAATAGTCACTAAATGCGCCTAAATTATTACATTATATCATAATGGGTATATGTTACATGTATTTTCTATAAAATGCAAGAAGATGACAATGATTTGGTACAAAGATTTGTATTGCATTAAAAAGGATTACTGATACATGTGTAGTAACTAAAAGTTTCCAAAAATGATATTGCAGAATCAAATTAACATTGTAACGACGCACAAATATGCATTTGAATATGAGGAACGATACGATATCGCTCGCAGACGGACACGCCAATGTTGGTTTCAGGAGTCACAAACCAGAAGGCTTTTACTCGCAAAATATTTAATTTGTCCTAGAATATAAAGGGAATTGCTTTTTAATATGTGCAATATAAGACGCTCTCCAACCAGTAGAGGATAGAAAAAAGTGTACTGTGAACTAATTTTTTTACTCACAAGGTCAACATTATTTAAAGTGTCCAATAACGTAAGTCTTTAAACAGTTTTAATTATTTTTTATAGAAACTCTTATGACATATTACTGAAGATGTTTCTAGAATTTACTAAGCATCAGCGTTTGCCACGCGGCTATGCCACGTTTCAAACCCTGGGCTGTATCTTTATTTATACTTACATAAAAACTTAATTCGGTTTTTTTACATATAATATAATTATATATAATAATAACAAAGAAACTAAGTCTAAAACAAAAAGAGATGCTGTAACAGACAGTCAGACAACATTTCTAAAAATTGTATTTTCGGAATCCGCTGGTCCGAATTAGCTCCCCTGATTTTTTCACACTTTAAAACACATTGTACAAGCGGTAGCAGCAAAGTATCATTTACAGATTTATTATAGTATAGATTTAGTGTATCTGTTGTTTATTAACATAGTTTCAATAAAAGTAATCTAACTTAAAAAAAGACAAAAATAAACCTATAAGCTATAGTATATATATCCGTTTTCAATTGTGTTTTTTAAGAATTTGAACCGTTGTAGCCATGAAATACATAAATTATTTACTATTATATAATAAATTATAATCACTCGCTTATTTAATCGTTTTCAAATGTTGTGAATTTGAAATACAACAGACAATAAATATTCATCATACATAACGTCAACAGTTAAACAAGTAAGTTTATAATTTGTTACCGGAGTTTACATTCCCTGGCATACAGTGTTATCGCATTGCGATCACAGTCCAATTACTCAGCCTTCTCCCCTCAATGCTTCCCTCCCTCTTGTCCGGGATGAAGATAATATCAGAGATACACCACTGGGCACATCGCAAACAGTGCACCGATCACCAGTGATATTAGGTTACAAAATTTAATATTTCAAATACTCCAAGCAAAATATCTTTAGACAAGTAAATATAGATGATTAATTTTAAACTAATATGATAAATAAAACCTAACCTTAGTAAACTTATTCAATACCTGTTAGTTTATCGAGACCTAGCCAAATATTTCAAGTGACAAAAAAGCTGCACTATAATGTCTAGCAACGTATAAGCATTGCCATTTAAAGATGAAATGCGGCCAGTCTTTTAGGAATGTTACCACCTGATAGCGGTCTGGCACTAGATTTTCTATATTAATTTTTATAATAGTTTATTCTTAATATTTAACTAGCTGTCCCGGCAGACGTTGTCCTGCCCTGAAGAAATAAAATTTAGAACCCGGTTGCAGTGCCACCTACCGGGTCCAACTGTGAACACACACATAAAATTTCATCGAAATCGCTCCAGCCCCTTAGGAGGAGTTCAGTCACATACACACGCACAGAAGAATTTTATAAATAAAGATTTAAGTTTTTATTTGTAAGTACGATTTTGAAGGTAGTAGTATAATTTACAATTTACTTTTAATTTAATTATATAAATATTGACTATAAACAATTGAGGTTTTCAAATGAAATGAAATGACGTATTTATTCTTGCATAAATGTTGTATACAGGTGTTATTCCTAGAAATACATGGTTCAGTACATTTTACCAGTTTCACTGATGGCAATTAAGCAGGATCTTAATCGTCATTATTTAAATAGTTCCTATTTACTCTATTAAGTACCTTTTATGTAACCTGGATAATATTTATTACCTTTATTTATTAATTATATAGATATCTGTTTTTAATTAAATTGTTATTCCAATCTGTGTATGTCAATTTTTTAATATCTTTAATTAAAATATTATTATTAATTATATGTTTCATATTTGTCATTAAGGAATTCATTTGTGGAATAATACCATTTGTCTATTAACAATTTCTTTAGTCTGGTTTTAAATATATTTAATGGTATTGTTTTTAACGGTTTTGGTAGTTTATTAAATATTGTAGGTGCCATTTCGTAAACACTCTTTTCCAACAGTGCCGTATTATATCTATTAACACTGAATATATTTGATTCTTTTTTTTCTCAAATTTTCATGTCGTGGCGGTTTTATTTTAAGTAGATGGGGGTTTATTTTAACGCACTGTGCAATCTCGTATATGTACAGATAGGGCAAGGTTAAAATTTTTAATGATTGGAAATGAACTGTCTCTGGGACCCAAATTACAGATGGATCGTATACATTTCTTTTGTGCGATAAATATATGATTTTTAATACCTATTAGTTAAACTTTATTCTATCTAAAAACCCTAATCACATAACTACATGTAGATATATAATTCTTTATTGTACACTAATACAAAAAAAAACTTATAGACTAAAAGGTTTCTCTTCTTCTTTTCTTTCATTGAAAATTGTGCACAAAGGGCGGTTTTATCGCTAAAAAGCGAACCTTTCCATCCAGTCCCAGGATTTTTTAATGTGCAAAAGTAATTCTTTATCAATTACCTTATTAAATATTACGATCCTTCAAATTATTCAATACTAGCGGCCCGGCCCGGCTTCGCACGGGTGGACATTTATTTTTTAAACATTTTACTAAGTTACTCAGAGATAATGTAACATCTTAATGGTCCAGTAGTTTTGAGTTTATTCGTTACAAACATACAAAAATACAAGTCTTTCCTCTTTAAAATATTAGTATAGATATTAATTACATATAAAGTCTATTACTTAGAAGTATGTGTCTATACGTTTTTAAGTTGGTATATATTAAAGAATTCTTTGTCTATCTTCATTATTTTTTAGGCTTCTAAAGTAGCTTTGTACTCAATTTTATGTGAAAGAGAGTATTAACATAATATATACTTACTTCTTTTATATTTTACTGTCTAGTGGTTACATAGCGTTTCACACAAACAAAACCGTTTAAAAAAAGTCCAATCAAACTATTATATTGTTACGAGTTACGGGACTCGAATTACAATGCCGTTTGGAATTCCTATAGAATTTATTAGAACTATACAAACACGTGTAACACAGGTACAAATATAACTGGACACAACCAGTACAAACATAATACACGATTCAATAACACGCGCAAAGACCGTCACTATATAGCTTATCGAATATACATACGTCTTATCTTGTGACCATCGCTAGACTGTCGATCTCTCCATTGGGACATTGCTTTATAATGCGCCGATACAATATGTCTACCTGGCAAGCGCGTCGACGCAATTTTCCAGAAAACGTAATCCGCACACCTGCGTAATTATGCCTGCGAACGGCCATAAACAAGTACAAATAGGCTGTTTTCTAATTACAAAATTTAAACATAAGGTAAACAAAAGAAGTCCAAATGCTGAAAAGGTAATGCAGGTGTGCATTGGTCTTTGTAGGTCGTAATAATATAGTAAAAGTTTAAACATGCATGTACTTGTAAATGCAAACATTTAGCTTTATTGTATTAGTATAAAAAAATAGTCTCGCCCTTAACACTTCTCGTACTTTTGAAAACAATACTAAATCTTGAACTGATGCTTAAGAAATTCGACTTAAACAGAGAGCGTTTTTAAATACAGGTATAGAGTTCTTTATTCCGAAATTAAAACTATAGTAAACCAACTCCTAAGTAACGACTCACGACTGAATTCAATTCTAGATAGAATACATATCTAAGTGGCCTAGAAACAAATCTTACTGATCTCTTACACAGATCATGCCATCTTAACACAGAAACCGCGCTAATACCCCAAGCAGTTAAATAAGCCCGACAAATGAGGTTAAGCCTGTAGAATTAGCGTTGGATAATTGCAACGAGGCTTCCTTATTCACCCCTAGCATGTGACGGCTTTGGATCAATTATCGTACTTTTTACACCCCTCTATTAGATTGTTTTGTGTTGGGGTGTGGCGATTAAACATGAATTGTACTGCAAAAATAATTTAAAAATAATTAATTAGGTATTCAAAAGTATCATACATTTTACACAACGAAATATATAGTCCTCCTTGACGTATCCGTCAACAGCGAATCTTGTCAAGTCCTGCTGTGCGAGCGCAGGTGGCTAGCGAAACCAAATTTGGTTTTAAAAGTTCTTTTGCAATAGAGCCATCCTGATGAGTCATATGTGTAGCTGTAGGAGATTTTAGGGCGGTTCTTTTTGATAAAGCGTTGCTCGTCAGTGTTCTACGCGCTGCGTTTTAAAGGCAGCAACCACTTTATCAATGAAACTACGCCACACCTTTCTTTGCAGTGCACGATCTTCCCAACTGTCACTTGAGATGTCACATACAGACAGATGACGCTTGAGTACGTCCCTATAACGCAAAAATTAACCGCCAGATTTGCGCTTTCCATCCTTCAGCCGTGAGTAAAAGAGAGACATTATAACATTGTGGCATTCATATCTCCATATGTACATATTTGAGGATTTATTAGCCAGTTAGACGGCCGAAAAAGCAGAATAACTGATATAGTTCAAATATAATTATATACTGTAGTAAATAGTAGAAATATATATGCCTCAATACCTCAGATATTTATTTGTGGCGTTTGCTGTTGAGACACTTGGGGTCCAGAGTCCATAACCACTACAAAGAGATATCAAAGCAGCTCATTGAGTTTCGGGTGATCTGAGGGGCTATTGTCTACCGCGGACAGTGGATTAGTATGGCAATCCAGCGAAGTAACCCAACCAGACTTCTGGGCATGGAAAACGGTGACCTAGGCTCAGTATTTTACTTGTAGTTTTAAAGGATTATAATTATCAGTAGAATATAATATAAGTAAAAATAATTCCCTTTGTTATATTAGTTTATAATAATTTTAGTTTTATAAAATACTTATATGCTAAATCTTTGACGTGTATACGTTGATGTAAATAAATAATCTATTGATACAAATGAGCAATATATAGATCTTCTGAGCCTTTTCTAGAGGATAAAAATAGACAAATAAGAATAAAATTATTAAAGTGATTCATTATTTAAGCAAAACATAATTAAAAATTATAATAAATTATAAACTTTATTTATTACATACTAAGGTTTATTATTAATTTTTTGTGAAGTACGTAACTTTCTTTACATGTATGTAAGTATGATGACATGACATTAGACAACCACGGGGAAAGAAATGAGTCATTAATTTTCAAAGGGAAATAAAAGTTACGGGTGATGGCGTAAAAGAAGGCTGAGACATATGGTATTTAGATATCTCTTCAGTAAACGTTGCAGAATTATTTAGAACAATCAATAGACCTATGCTATATAGTTAAATAGTAGTAGATATATAAAATAATGGAACGAAGAAATGAGATGACGCTTGTTTATTATGGATTTAAAACAATTTAAACTACTTACAACTAATAACTATTTTTTTGAAAAGTACTAAAGTAATATGTGTAGTAATAATAAATATATGTCTTTGAAGACCACGGGCCATAAAAATGGTCCGGACTTTTTCAGGAGCTTGTGTGAAGGCCAACACGTAGAGGCCCCCTGACAAATTTTATCTAAATATGGCATGACACTGACCAGCGATTGGCCCTGTCTGCACCAAATAAAAATGCAGCCAAAGATAAACCGCGGCAAGTGTAGAACTATTGTAGGGAATGAGAACAAAAAGTGCCGGGCTATTCGGATGAACTGCTAGTGGAGTTACAGATCGAGGACTATGGCGTCTGCCCGTCGCAATGTTCAAGGAACATGGAAAAATGGGCAGACGGTGACTCGCCACTCACGAATCTTATTATTGATTAACATTCTCGTTAAGATTGTATGCACAAAAGCTTATAACTTCGGAGATTAAAAGTATACCATAGTCTTATCCGGTCTTTACAGTAGGTACTATAGAAGCCATACTATATGTAGATATATACCAAATTTCACAAAAAACCACTTTTTTTATCATAACTCCACACTTCGCCTCTTTGCTTCATTGTTGTGAAAATTGACGAATAACTTTGTTACTGTTAATCTACAATATACCACGCTTTTTAGAAAAATAAAATCGCGACTTCGTCCACGTACCCTAAAACGAAGTAGCCTAAGTACTCATTATAACATCAGCTATCTGTCAGTGAAAGTCCCGTCAAAATTGCTTCCGCCTTTTCAGAGATTAGCCGGAACAACTAGACAGACAGACAAAAATTATAAATATTGATTTTTTGATATGTGCCGTATATATTTTCATATGCATTTAGTAAAAAGCTGTTATTTTGACATTACAAACAGACTCTTCAGTTTTATTTATCTGTATAGATATACAAAAAAATATTTATCACGTTATTGAAGCAACGAGGCTATTTATATATATGTCTATATAAGATACAAGATTTTCTAGATCTACGTTCTACATGAAACTTATAAAAGTGCAGCATTTTCGCACAATCGAATCTGTTGTTCGACGTTTGAAACTAACGGGGCGACATCCACATGTCGACGTAGGCACGTGTCGGCCGCGAGTGAGTCACTCATCCGGCGGTAATGAGTGAACGGTCTGCGAATACGAATAGTTCTGCAGCCTGCAGCACACACGTGACAGCACTGCATGCCCAGTCAACAATTTGTTCTAGCACGTATTGTCCTTTTGTGTTGACTGCGTTGAATTTTTAGTTGGATGTGGGAACAAATGTATATGTGAGATAGATAAATTGTTAGATATGTGTATGTTTTCAAACTATGTTTTTTTTAAATAATTGTAATAAGAAATTATTTATTTAGTAAAACATGAAAAAGTAATAGAATATTTACTTAAAAAACAGCTTTGGCCATTGGAAACTGTAAATTGCTAGAAATTACCACTTTTTTTTAATTTTATTAAACAATTATATATTCCAACTTTAAAAATATCTATCTGCTCTGTATCTATATACCGTATTTACCGGGGTGAGACAGGGTGATATCATATCCCCGAAACTGTTCACCAACGCGATGGAGGATGTCTTGAAACTCTGGAATGGAATGAACGGGGCATCAATATCAACGGCGAGCGTATCTCCCACCTCAGTTTCGCTGACGATATTGTCGTCGTCACAGAGACGTTGGAGGAACTTGCCGACATGCTGAACAGCCTGAATAAATCCTCCCGACGGGTCAGTCTCAGCATGAATCTGGAAAAGACGAAAGTCATGTTCAACGAAATATCATGCCGAGGCCGGTAAACGTCGATGGTTCCCCTCTTGAGGTTGTGCAGAAATATGTCTACCTTGGACAAAAGATCCAGGTAGGCAGACACGGCTTCGAGAGAGAAGCCAATAGGAGGATCCAGTTAAGCTGGGCAGCATTCAGTAAATTTCGACAAGTCTTCTCGTCGACCATTCCGCAATGCTTGAAGACGAAAGTCTTCGAGCAGTGCGTCCTACCCATCATGATATACGGTGCCGAGACATGGACACTGACCGTAGGACTGGTCCACAAATTCAAAGTCGCTCAACCGGCTATGGAGCGAGCTATGTTAGGTGTTTCTCTATGGATAAAATCAGAAATGAGGACATCCGTAAGAGAACGAAGGTAACCGACATAGCTCGCAAAATTAGCAAGTTGAAGTGGCAGCGGACCGGTCACGTCTGTCGCAGGACCGACGGCCGATGAAGCAAACGAGTCCTGGATTGGAAACCACGTCTCGGCAAACGTAGTGTAAGACACCCGCCAGCCCGGTGGACTGACGATCTGCGTAAGATCGCCGGCAGGGCTGGATGAGGAAGACGGGAGACCGGGATATGTGGCGCGTACTTGGGGAGAGCTACGTCCAGCAGTGGACTGAGATTGGCTGAAGAAGAAGAAGATACTGTATTTCTCGAAAATCAATTCATAGCCTAGGTTATGTTAGAGAATAAATAAACTAATTCTCAAATATAATATAGTAGTAGGGGTACCATGCGGTTTCATAAACCCGAATTCCATAACAGCAGTAGGTATATGTGATGTACATTTGAGGAGATATACGTCCAACAGTAGATTGCGAGTGGCTGACCGTGATTTATGTACTAGTAATATAATTTATGAATGAAGCGCCCATAGACTACGGCCCCCAGGTCCTGACTGCAGCAGCAGTCACGGTAATGGCGAGGAGGAGGGTCTTAGAGGATGCCCTCCAGCCCAGTGGACCGACAACCTGCTTAAAGTCGCCGGTAGAGGCTGGATAACGAAGGAAGGAGACCGGGATATATGGCGTTGACTTGGGGAGGTTTACGTCTAGCAGTGAAAATTGATTGGCTGAAGAAGAAGTAGAATATAATTGATGGTAATATGTTTAAGGACAAATATATTTTTTAATGTTGCACTAACAAACAACATGAAGATAAAGAGTAAAGGAAAATTGTTTTAGAAATTAGTGATAGAGCAAATCAAATAGAAGAAAGTTGTTTGCATTAATATATAAGTAACGTTATTTTTAAATAGACAGCATTAGTCATATATAGAAACGTAATCAGTAATAAAGTATTGGAATAGAATAACTCTTGACAAGCAATACTCTGACAAACTTGTGCTTCTGGAGAGGGAGAAAAAAACAAAATATTAAAAAAGTGTTCCGCTGACCAAATTTAGAATATTGTATTATTTAAAATCTATAACTATTATCTACCTAAGTGCATGTCGTCTGTTTTCCTGAAACTTAAAATTTAGGTGCCCTTCAGTTTCGTGTGAACAGGTAGGTATCGTATAGGTAAGCGTGCTCCATCTTCTTCTTCATTTCTAGTTGACTCAATATGAAAAAACAGTCTGAGGAATTTTTTGAATTTCGAAAATCTAATCTGGATAATAACCATTAATTTCTCATTAATCTCACCAACCAAGGCTCAAACAGAAAGTATCTATTTTTAGTTCTTTATCTTTTGATATTCGAACTTGCACAGTGTTAGTGATTACAGGGTCTCATTAGAGAACGCGTGTCGCGCACGTGACTTCAACGAAATGAACTAATTGATTATAATTCCGACTCATAATTTGTCCCCTTTTTTGACAACACTAAAATGACACGTTTGTAAGTTGTATTGTATGTAAGGCAGTCAATGAATTTTTAGGAGTCATTAAGCATTGTTTGAGCCGCTTGTGGTACTCGACATTTGAATGGAGCACAATTTGTAAAAAAAAGCAGTTAATTGCTTCATTAGAATTTTGGACTAAATAAGTAAATAAGAGGACTGCGAAATGAAACTGGACAATCAAGTCAACAGAATTAGCTTAATAGGTATAAAAAAAGCGGTTAGTATAATTTAAATAAAAATTCTGCCAAGCTACAAGTTAGGCATAAATTTCAAGATGGGTCTTATTGCATAATTCGTATTCTAATACAACATTTTTTTTATTGCAGGAGTTCAGCAGACAGGCAGACTGCCCACCAGATGGAAAGCGGTTACCATCGCCTATGGGCATTTGTAACATCAAAAGTGCTACCAATGTGCTGCCGCTCTCTAAAGGGAGACTGGAACCTGGCCACTAATACCGGAAAACAACTCAAGGTTGTTATAGATATAATCTAGACCAGGGGTGATAGAAATCCAGATGGGCAAATACCCTACCACCTAGCTGTGGGATATTTTGTTGCCTTTTACGACGGGCCGTCCGGCCGCAGGAAATCGTAATCTTTCTTTTTTCTTGCACAGATGAAAGCAAACTTGAAAGTTTTGTTGGAATTTTCTAGTTTATATACAGCTACCCACCCACTTACCACCAAATTGTACACTTTCAGAGCAAGTTAACCGATAATATTTTAGATGAAAGGCTATAACCAATAACATTTACTGGTTTATATGCCTGTGAATATAATAAGCTTCTTATTTAACCGCCTATTCAAAATTGAGTTGTTCCCAAACAATGTGCCTATGAACTGCTTCGCTGTGTCAAGGGCCATAAGCCTGTTTTCTCATTTCTGTACGCGCAGCACTTCTTATGTAACAAATAGGATTCTAATACGAATCTGACCGACCATCTGTGTCAGAAATCTTTTTAGAGACACACAGATGATAGTATTGGTAAAACATTTTCAACAGTCCACGCTAAGCACTGTTCATCTACACAGATATTGTCAGTGATTGCTAAAATGAAATGTAACAGCGCTATATACTTTCACGTGCAACAAAAGGAGATGGCAATATCATATGCGATTTGGTCGATGTGGTCGATGTGGTCATTTTGGTGTACATATGTAGTTTTAATACCGAAAATTGGCATAGATACTTTTCATCCGAGAGATGGGAGGATAGTTTGCGATATAAAATTAAGTGAATCTTCTGGGGCAAATAGCAGTAACATAAATAATTGAATACAATGTAACCTCTTTGAACATGAGGCACGCACTAGAGATTAACCCGCGGTGCAGCCGCGGCGTAAACTCTAGTCTTGTATAAAGACATATTAGCTGTCATATATTTAAGGATGCCAACTATAGGAACCGGCCATTAAAAGTAACGGTTAAAGTATCTTCTGTCTGAATATTTTACTGGTTAGCTGTTATATATTTAAAAATGTAGATTGTTAAACATCAACGCGATTGAATAGAACGAGCTCTTAATAGTTCATGGCAAACAATGTTTTATAGATTTTTTTTTAGATTATACGATGCGAAGAAAATTTCTTAGCATAAATAAATAATAGGAGTCTATAAATGTCTCGGCTCAGCTTGGGGCTGTCGAGTCAGAAAAATATGTTATACGACTGTTAAGGATACTTTTTATTCTTCTGATACAGGCAGCCACATCCAGGCACTTTAAAATATTTTGTATACAACACAATATAATAAAATTGAAGACTTTATCATCATAATTATTATAAGGTAGTACAACATATGCTGTATATGTCAAATTTGCTAGAATTTATTATATTATGTCTCATATAATTTCAATAGTTCGAGGAAATACATGTCCGTGTGTATTAAATATTATAGGTCGTTAAAATTCAATTGTTGTGGGCCACCCCGTAGGGCATCTCCTGGACCCCTCCATTGATGTAATAACTCTATTCAGACTGCATAATTGCAAATCATTTGTGGGTTTTTCTCCTTACTACCACGAGTCTATTATAGCGGGCAATGAAACGCAAATTTCTCCTAAATCGATACCTTCTAGGGGGCTTTCTGATTAACAACGCAGTATGTGGTGCACGATTGAATAAAGAACTAGATTATTGAATTTAGATTTTTGTGAGCAGATGTCATTTTGAGCGCCACTTAAAGCGAATAAAATTCATTCATTTTAAAACTTCAACCTAATTATAGCAACACATTTATCTTAAGCGTTCTTTGGTTTTAAATACTTTTGTGAAGTTATAGAGATTAAAATAATTATTTATAAATAAATCCAAATGCCAATAAAAATTAAAGATGTTTAAAGAAGAAGCAATAAAAAAGTCTCGGTTGTCCACATTTCAAGACAATGAACGGTATGCCCGCCGCGCTTGTCTAATGTAGTTTTGCAGATTTGCATTTTGGTATTTCTATTTTTAACTATAATCTACAATATAAAATTCTAAACATGCCATGTCTGTACATTGAAGCTATTTAAAAAAACAACTAGAATAGACTATACAAACAATGGAGAACATGATTCAATGTTTTTTAGATTTCTTGTCTGTTTGTTCGGGATTCACGCAAAACCTACTGGGCTAATTCCGATGCGGTTTTTGCTGATCGACAGTAAATTCTTAGTCTTAAAATCTGCGCTACTTTATACTCTGGGAGTCCCGCGGGAATCTTTCCCGGGAGGGGTTAGAAGTTGTTCAGGTGCATAAAAAATAGCTTATTCTGACACAGTTTTCACTGAAACGATAGCTTAAATTCTTTTTTAAATGCTGCCATACTTTGTGTCCCGGGAGTTTCAAGTCAAGCGTGGTCAAAGTCGCGGGCAGAAACCGATCTGAAATGTTAGTAGCTGTGGTCCTGCATTGCTGGTAACTGTGATCGCCTCATCATTCGCGCGACTTTCTATCTTCTGATATGAATATAAAGTTAAAATAAATATTCAGAAGATCACTGTAAATATTTAAATGATACGAAACGAATACGAAAATTTAAAATAAAATTTCCAATTTAATAATCCTTAGGTACAATTTTCATTGACATCCATTGAGCCATTTCAAAGCTTAGTCGAGACAATATTTCTGACGGATAAACTAACAAATATTGTAAAATCAGTCATTTGTGATATTTTAATTACTTAAATTTCATAATTTTGACGTTTATTTTAAAATCACAAACAGACTCCCTAATTTTATTTCTTGGTATATAGATTTTACATTTTATTATTATATAATTAAATAAGCTAATTACGTACAACTCAAGAACTAATCTTGAAACCTGTTACAACCCTTTCACTTAAAAAAAATACATCCCTTTCAGCTGTGACTGGTCTTGATAAATAAGTCCTTGAAGTGCCTCCTATCCTTCCAAGTACAGGTATGTACACAAATGAGCACAAGTACACTCGTCAAGTTAATTCTGCTAAGCTCTTTGAACTATCGCCAGCAAATTCATATTTTCCCGGTCAATGGGCTTGAAAATTGCTAGAATTATACGTGCGAATTGCAACCCTAGGGCTCAGTGAGAGATTCTTTGATGCGTGTATGGACACAGTGTAAGCGGGTTATATCCAACGTTTAATTTGCGTACAGTATGGTTCTGGAAAGAATTTAATAACACCATGGGATCTGTACATAGAGAGTATAAAGACGATTTAATTTTCAAGTTTGACTTTATTTTTAATTTTCATAAAATGCTCATTACTGGAGCTTGAACTTTAGAATTGGAATTTACCACTTCAGTTGTTTGAAACGGGGAAAATCAGATTTTCAAAGCTGGTAATGCAATGATCATGCCTCTGGAGTCCTAGATGGTGGTAGTGGTGGTGACCAATTTCATCATAATTATGTGACATCTGAACAGTCAGAACCGCATACAGATGCGATAGTAAAAAGAACAGAAGTTGTTGTTGAAGAAGAGCCTAAAAGTCACTACGAAGATTTTCTAACGCAGTTTTTACACTGCTTTTATGGGAACAGAGTGGTTCCCTCGATAACAGGTAGACTGTGATAATTAACGCAAAATAATGATACTGTATTCGCTTACAGTGACGATGCTCCCTAACCCGCATTGCTTTGACTAGAGTTGTAATATCTTTGACAACATACAAAGTGTACTTTTAATTACATTGAGGTTGCTAATTACGCGGGCTCTTTTTGCTTTTAATATTTTGTATATATTTAAAAATACTTCACACCATAACAGGAGTTTTAACTTTAGTATGTACCTTTGCTGTACCTATGTGCCTTGGTTGTTAATCTTTTAATTTGGGCAACATCTTAGTTCTTGTTTCATTGTGTTGAACATTTATTTATAATAGGTTGGGGAAAAAGACTTTTCGCATATAGTATGTATGAACTTGTAGTAAGATCTCTTTGGCTATACCATTTATATCTGGCTGGAATTGGTATCATTAAAAAGTTTTAATTTTAAAGAAGACAATTCCAAATTCAAATTAGGAAAATGTGTGATTTTCATTTGTTTTTCTTATTGTTAAAATGAGTGAATCTAATGAAGAAATTCGATACATTTTAAAATTTTACTACAAAAATGTAAAAATGCAACACAAGCCGCGAAAAAAATGTAATGTTTATGGACCTAATGCAGTATCTGTGAGAGTAGCGCAAATTTGGTTTATGCATTTTCACCCCGGAAATTTTGATATCAAAGATGCATGTCGCTCTGGTCGCCCTGATATGGACAAAATTGATGCCATTTTTGAAAAAGTGGAGCCAGATCGGCATATTAGTAGTTACGATGTAGCTGGAGAACTGGGAATTGACCACAAAATGATTTTGGTGCATTTGAAAAAAGCTGGGTACACAAAAAAGCTCGATATTTGGGTGCCTCATGAGCTCACTGAAAGAAAGCTAATGAACCGTGTACTCATTTGTGATTCTTTATTACAACGTAATGAAACCGAACCATTTTTGAAGAAGCTGATAATTGGTGATGAAAAGTGGATCACGTACGATAAGAACGTGCGAAAAAGATCGTGGTCAAAGGTCGGTCAGGCTTCACAGACTGTGACGAAACCCGGGTTAACTCGCAACAAGGTGATGCTGTGTGTATGGAGGGATTGGAAGGGCATTATTCATTATGAGCTGTTACCGCCAGGCAGGACCATCGATTCTGAAATGTACTGCGAACAACTGATGAGATTAAAGCAAAAAAGTTGAGAGAAAGCGGCCGGAATTGATCAACAGAAAGGGTGTGGTTTTTCACCATGATAACGCTAGACCTCACACATCTTTAGCCACTCAGCAAAAATTATGAGAGTTTGGCTGGGAGGTGTTAATACATCCGCCGTATAGTCCTGACCTTGCACCTTCATATTCTCACCTATTTCGGTCTCTGCAGAATTCTTTAGGCAGTGTCAGGTTAACATCACGAGAGGACTGCCAAAACCACTTGTCGCAGTTTTTTGGTCAGAAGCCCCAAAATTTTTATAGCAATGGGATCACGTCCCTACCTACAAGATGGCAGAAAGTTATCCAACAAAATGGCACCTACATACTTTAGTCAAATGTAAATAAACTTTATAAAAAAACCTTTTGAATTTTTTATATAAAATGCGAAGAAACTTTTTCCCCAACCTAATATTTACTTGTACCTTACTTTAGTTAAAATACTTCTATACCTGTATTAAGTATACTTAATACAGCTCTATTTTAAGTTTTGTGTTTTATATTACAACAAGCGGGACATCCTGCCCTGAAAAATAAAAATGCAGAACCCGATTCCAGTGCCATCTACCGGGTCTTATTGTGAATCGAAACCATTTTATTATGTCACTGATTTGCAATGGACATCAATTGTTACAAATATGCTATTTATAAGCCTGAGCACCTGAAGTGCGGAAGAAGGTGGATTTCCAAACCTAAGTTATTTTTTATAATTTTTTCTGTGAGTTTTTCGAATATTCATAGTTATTCTGCTATTTGAGGTGGAGACAAATCCAACAAATTAAAAATTATAAAAATCGGCCCTCCCGTTCTTGAGTTATAAATGATGTAAAGTCGGGTTGACTTTGTTTTATATATATATATAGATGAATACATTGTTTTATGTTAACTTTGGTAATTAAATACAATGTGCTATATACGTATACTTACTTGTATAGTACATTTATGTATATAATTATAACAATATGTATGTACGATGTATACAGATCTACAGGGGTTGCTTTTTATATGGTATAAAATACTCGTTTGTATGCAATGGCTGCAGTGTAACTAGCTGCTTATTTATGGCTACGGGATTTTATACCATTGGCCAGTTTGAGTGTTTTATGTGTACTCGTTAGATTTATGCATGTGTTTCTTATGTTAAAATTTTATCTAAATTAAGCCAACTTGAATCGACATTGGTAATTGTGTCTATTTTTCGTTATTTATTACCTTTACATAGGCCTCGTCCGAAATCTCCCGAGTGGTCGTATTCTTTGCCAATTTCGTTAATATTTACCAACTCAGCATCGCGTCTTTCAATATGCTGAACTGTCTTCCACATTTAACTACAACTAACTTTAAAAAATAAAACTAAATTATAAACTAAATCATCTTAAAAATTAAACTACACTACAAAAATTAAAACTTAAAAATTAAATAATTAAAACATAAATATAAAATAAATATTATAAACATATTTACAAGATTGTATTGTATTAAATGAAATATTATGTAATTTGTAAAATTCTAATAACAATATTTTTTAAAGTAATAGACATACAGATTTAAATTTAATGTAGTACTTACTATATAGCTTAGATTAAATTCTGGCAATCCTGTAAAAAAAAGTAGTTACAGGAGGTGTGCTTGCAATAATTTGTCGAGTTGTATATTTTTTGGATTTTTAGCCAATGTTAAATTGTAGACAATATTCCTGTACTCTAAATAAACTTCTTCTTCTTCTTTTTTGAAGGGATTATGGCTCCAACGCAGTTTGCATTGATTTGGCCAATATCACAGTAGGTGGTAAAATGTCAGGTGCATATAAGAGTATAAATACAACAAAAAAAAATTGGCCAGTGATCTACCAAATCAATTTCTGGGATCCTGAGGACAACACAAAACATAGAATGTTAGACTAACTACATTATAAATAGATGTTATTTATTGTTAAAAACTTTGATAATATATGTACATGCCTACTATCAGCTAGGGTAAGAAAGTCCTAATTGACCGGTCGGGGAAAATCTTTGTGTGAAGATACTGTAGAGGTGAGAAACTATTTTGGGACATTCGAAAAAAATGTGGTGGACAGAACCCTCAGCTAAGCCGCACTCACAGACAGAATTATCACGAATTCTTAATTTTGCAAGAAATACAGGCGAGCAACAGTGGCCAAGACGCAAGCGAATTATAGTTGATATAATTTTCTTGGGTAGTTTTCTATAGTAGAAGAACCTAGGTTTGGGACGTAATGTTGGTTGCAAACTACCATAGTATCTGCCAACAGTCAAACGGGACTGTTGCCAGATACCATTCCAGGTCTCAAACAACTGTGGCTGAGCGAGGGAGCGTAGATCACGGGGAAAGAAAATAAACTTATTATGATCACAGTAAAACCAAAACATTGACATATAATTATGACGTTTTTGTATACACATAGAGACAAGAAAACAAAATGGCTGCTACGTAAAGGGGAATTCGATTAGATTAGTTTGTGATGTATTTGTAATTAAAAATGATTGTTACATAAGGACCTAGAAAAAAGCTATCTCGGGACCGGACATTGTATATGATAAGATGATTATATTTGCTATACTTATAAAAAGAAGCATAGAGGAAAAAAATCCTATATTATTGTATATAATCAATAAACGCAAACAAACGTTTCATAAAACACTGTATACCAGGTAGCAAAACAACAAAATATCTTGATCGTAATTAGCGCACAGATTTAGATTTGCATTTAGATTGCATCGTACATTAGCATGCGGGGGCCATAACTCAGTAGATGGTGCGCAATGCACTCGATATAAAACATTTATCTTGATTGTACTTAAAACTACTTTTAAGCGGTGATGTTTAATTTGCATAATGACAAACAAAGAACTTAGTATATACAGCATCGTAATGCTAATATTTGACGGATCAACCAAATTGAAAAAAATTGGTTGAAAGGCACAAAACTGAAAGAACAATACGGTATTCAAAGATATTGAATTAATCAAATTTATATTTATATAGCTCATTGTGGTTAATTCATCTAAATTGGAGATAGAAATGATCCGTCAAATATCGTCTTAAGATGCCTCAATCATCCGTGGCACATCCATCAAATTGTATATCTGTAACTATCGCTAAGCAACCAGTTCTTGAGACAATTATAAAGTCACATTTGACTAAATAGTTGAAGTTTTTGGAAAAAACATATAATAAATTAGATGGCTATACCGCCTCCGCCAGATCCCGGTCGAAGGGTCCAAAAATGCTGGCTTGAAGTTATGAAGAACGACGTGCGTACCAATGATATCACAATTAGGGATGCCGAAGTCCGCGCGAAGTGGAGAAGGAAAATACGAAAGCGGACCTTGGGCGTCGGAGCGAAAGCTCCTAACGCAACCGAGATTTAATGCTCAAAGGATGATGATATAACAAGTTAGATGACAGTCAAATCAATTGAGACGCTTTAAATCATCTTACAAAACCTCTTACAAAGGCCTCATTATTTTACGAGTGAACAAAATAAAGACATCATAATTTTGTACCAATAAAAGAAGTCATGTCAGCCATGGATAAAGAAAGATAAAGAACGGGAGTCATGGTATAAGATGGAGGAGGCCGTCATCCGATAATGGATGGACCTTTTGAATTAGGTAGAAAAAGATCAATCTAGAGATTACTGGGAAATAAAGGCTGTTTTATTTATTTATAAAATAAGCCAAATACAGCACTAATTAATTTTTAATCATCAATTAAAATTATCTCTATAATTATATTTTAAAACTAGTGTTTTAAAAGGCTTTATTTTTATATGTAAATAATATTAGAATTCAAAGTAACATGACATCTGAGAATAAGAGATAAAGACTTGCGTTTCTTGTTCAAAAACCATTATCATTTTTAGCAAAACAAAATGCGATACACTTACATGTAAAAGAAAATCGTCCATATCAGCACATTAACAGATAAGGTAAAATCGTACTGAAATTTTCTTTAAAACATAAACAATGGCTTGACTAAAACAGATGGCTTATTATTAAAAACAATGGAACTGAGCGTACTGTTTGCAATGATTGTCTGTTTGTTGCGAACATCGATAGTGGAGTTTGATTAGCGAACGTGATACGGGCACGCGAATACTACCAAAGTCACGTGAAAACAGTATAATAAGTATTATAAATGAGCTGTGACCCACTACTTCATCCGCTTTGCTTTCCATTCATTCTGAATGGAGCAAAAATATGCATTTCTTTTTTTTAAAAGTGAAAATGCTTTTTTATCTCTTGAGGAATTATGGGTTGTTAATACAAATTTTCTTCTTCTTCTAGATAAAAGTTAGCCTATATCCCACTCCAGGATACAATATATCTATTTCTCATTTTTTTAAAGCCTATTTTGTAATTGCATTCGTTCACTAATAAACTAATGCAATTATAAATTAGGTTATTTAACTTATTATATACTTTATTACTAAACTAATGCTAATATAAATTTTAAACTTGCGTATTTGATAAATTAAGTCCTTATCATAGATTAACAGTAATTTATCAATTGAGTAATAATTGTCTAAATAGACGTCTGCTCGAAGAATGATAACGTAATGCAAATGTAAATCAGGCTTGAATCCATTCAATCATTTAGCCACAAAAATGATAAAAAACAAATTGACTTAAATAGATATTAACTTAATGGTATATACAAATGTACCAATAAGTTATCTTAAGCGATAAACATTCACTATAACAACATGTAAATATAAAAAGCCAACAAATAACAAAATAAATAAGCCTTTTTATATCATCTTATGAAATGATTACAAAGCTTACAGTCAACTCCGACACTCGTCAAGCGCTACGCCGGCATCAATACAAAAAAATCTACATTTCAAAAGTCACACTTCAGTTGATTTACTAACAACCAAATTACCATAACACTGCATAATGTTCTTCCGTAGGCAGGCGACCTGATGGGTTGTACTGTCAATTATCAGAACAAACTAATCTGTGTCAGAGAGGAACACTGTTATGACTGCACTCTGGCTACGATTCATTGGGAAGCTGATTGAAATTATGCTGATTGGAAATACCAGTAATTAAAGCAGAACACCCGGCATAGTTACTTTACTAAATAAACACACATATATGACATGATATGTTATGAACTAGCATATAGGCACATGCCATAGCATCGTAGCTATTTGATGTTCGAATCTTAATTAAAAACATACACTGCTTAGCCATTATGTAGGGTTCCGTAGCTATTTTAGCTGGTACCCTTATGAAATGTGTTCGTCTGTCCTTTGTATGACACAGTTTTTTTCCTCTGAAATAACTGGCTTTAAATAGAGGAAATTACTAGTATATGTATCCGTATATGGTAGAATGGTGTAGTAAGTCAATTCACGAAAATTATTACAGAAATTATTAGAACGACCACCGTGGAGTAGTTTCTGAAACATAGTGGCGTATTTACGTTTAAATAAATACTTTTTGTTATAAATTAATTAAATTAAATTTATATTGTTATAATTACCACGTGCTAACAACGGTGAAGGAAAACATCGTGATGCAACCTGCACATCGAAATAAACGATGTGTCAAACCTGCCAAGCCGCGGTGGACAAGCGTGGCAGGTATACTATCCGTTCCCCTATAATGGGAGGCCCGAGCCCGGCACTGGGACATTTATGGGCTGTTATTTCATAGTATTTTTTTTTTTTTTTTAGGGTTTCATTACTTAAACACATTAAACTCCGCATGCACTAATATTCACAACTTAATATTAATAACATATAATAAATAATAAGTAGGTACATTGTTTGACAAAAAATTAGATTTCAAAACACAAGCTTTTGGATTTCTAGATTATATAAAAAAAGAATCATTTATTCACAACAAGATTCTGCATTCGGAATGAATGGAAATCATTTACGAAAACAAGTTGATGTCGAAAAATATTGACGTACGTTTTATTGAACAATTCGATAAGCCCCGTTTATACGACGGCTGTATTTTATTCAATAAGCTGCTTACTGCGATCTGCTTAACTTATTATAAATATACGTTCTCTTTAAACATTTATTTATCTTCATTGAGTGAGTTTTGCAATGTCAAAGTATATGTCGGCGGGAGCACTACACAATAATACAAATCTAAAACCGTATAAAAGTTTATTTCAAAAAACAACTCTAAAATGGGGATCCATTACCGAGCAAAAATTATCCTTCAAGAATTCCGCTCTCGATGACCTTCAGAGCATTGAATGTCCTGGACATCGACATTCGGGCATTCGTTCGAGCAATTTCGGGCGTATTTAAGACACATTCTCTTATTCATTCATTGAGTTTACTACGGCCATTTATCTTGATTAACATCTTCCGGTTATTCGACTTCGGACATCCGCTTGCTTAATAATAAATGCTTACAAACTCTTTTATAACAAACAAACGAGGTTACTACAAAATTCCTAAAACATAACTTCAAAAAAAATTTCGTTTAAAAAAACCGACTTCAAAAACTAAAAAGTATAAAATAACTTATTTCTAAAGCTATTGTTAATTATAATATCTTATTTTTAACATATATTATCTAAAACATCTTAAAGTCGATGCTGAGTAATTTTCAATATATAGTCATTTTTATGTTTTACTCCACACCGACTTCAAGATGTTTTAGATAATATATATTATAATTACAAATAGCTTTAGAAATAAGTTATTTTATACTTTTTAGTTTATGAAGTCTGTTTTTTAAACGAAGTTTTTTTTTGTTTGTTTCTTTTTAGTGTCTAGCTATGGGTAGGCCTACGAAAGGTGCCGCGCGCCTTAAAAAATATAGGTCCCGAGAAACGGAAGCAGAATTTTTTTTCATAGACCATGTTCATAAAATGAAAACTACCAGATTAAACTATGTTAAATTTTTAGGGGACCAAATGGCAACTATACCGCATAAAACTAAAGAAGAATCACGTAAATCGGATCATAAATCTCAGAGTAATCGTTATACATACGGAACGGAACGGGAATTTTTTTCATAAAAAATGTTCATAAAATGAAAACTACTAGACCAAACTATGTTAAATTTTTAGGGGACCAAATGGCAACTATTCCACATTGAACTAAAAAAGAATCACGCAAATAGGACCATAAATCTCAGCGTAAACGGTGTACATACATTAAAAAAAACATTCCAATCAAATTGAGAACCTCCTTCTTTTTGAAGTCAGTTAAATAGTGTCTACTAAATATTTGACACTAATAAACAATAGTTTAATGATTACAAATAACTTTTTGAATATATTTTAACAATATAATTATTTAAGCAAAAACATAATAATCAATAATTAGCAGTTATTTCCGGTATGTAACGATTGGCGCCCGTATATACTTAATTCCGAGTTTAATATGATCTTTTTTAATAAACGATACAACATTTACATTACAACCTAATATATGAAAAACAAAACCAAATTCAAAAGTAACTAAAAAGCAAAAAATAAATATTTTCTATAACTTCTTGAAGTTAGTGCCGCGTAAAACAAAAAAATACAATATTTTGCAAATGTAAATGATGGCGCCCTGGCACCGATTTCAAGATGCAGATTTTTTTGCATTTTAGTTACTTCCGAAGTCGGTTTTGTTTTTAGTTATTTTTATTATTTTCTACTTTTTAGTTACGCAAATATTTAAATAGCTTTAGAAAGAAATTATAAAACACGTTGTACGTACTTATTTTCGAGGATTTCTCTCGATTTCCCTTGGATCCACTCTTTAGATCCTGACTTAATGACAATAATATCAGCCCATATATGTCCCACTGCTGTGCTCGGGCCTCCCACTATAGGGGAACGGACAATACACCCGTCACGTTTGTCCAAGGCGGCTTGACAGGTTTGACACATCGGTTATCTCGAAGTGCAGGTTGCATCACGATATTTTCCTTCACCGTTGTTAGCACGTGGTAATTGTAACAATATGCACATTAGATCAGAAAACTGACTAAGTGGTGCATGCGTTCCGGCCAGGATCGAACCCGAGCCCTTTGTGTTTGGGACGCGTGCGCTAGCCATTACGCTACCACGACTTCTAGTGACGATGGGATTACCTAAATAAAAAAATATAATTAAATTACAAATAAATAAATCGGCAGATAAACACACATTGTATATCCCCAAGCTAAGCAAGTTACGCTTGTTTTAGGAGTATTATACAATAGACTAGTCTGGGGCCCATCACAGACGCCCAGACTACAGTAGATAACAGAAAGTTCGTTTACGAAATTCACCATGCCAGAAATCGAACCCGGAGCCTCTTCGTTCCAGTGAGCTAGGCCGGCTAAAACTTAGTCCGCTTTACTACAGAGACCGTCTAATAATAATCATAAGCTACTTTAAACTAGTACCAGCAAGAAAACTTAACTTATATTGTATTCTGCCTATAATCCCTTAAGACTATAAGTAGAATACTGAACCTAGGTCATCGAAGTCAATATAATCTTCTCTAATATATAAAATTCTCGTGTCACAGTATTAGTTACCATACTCCTCCGAAACGGCTTGACCGATTTTTATGAAAATTTATATGCGTATTCAGTAGGTCTGAGAATCGGCTACTATCTATTTTTCATACCCCTAAGTGATAAGGGTTGTCCACCCCTAACTTTTTTTTAAATTATTTGGACATTTTTTTTTTAAATGTTGCATTAAAAATACATACAACCCTAAATTTTCACCCTTCTACCACCAACCCCTATTTTTTAATAGCGATATTAGTATTTTAATAATTTTCTACTCTCGCGTGCGTCTTAGATTTTAATTTTTTTAAAGCAGGACAACGTCTGCCGGGTACAGCTAGTATTTTATATAAATGAATATATTTTTTTTATAGAAAGTCGTCGTGTGCACAGGCACGAATATCGAGTATATTTATAAAAAAAAGAAAAGTAAATTTAAAAAACATCATTTGTAAATCAAGTGACAAGCGTTTTGTCTTCGAAAGCTATTTGAGACGAATAAATAAGTGCGACGACTTTAGAATTCACTCGCGTCTTTATTCAGATGTTGACAGGCGTTAATGCTGGGAAGAAAAAGATTATTCAAATGACGACGTCACGAAAAATATTTTTAAGTACCATTGAAAATTATTTTCAAATGTTCATACGAGCTTTTAAGGATACTTGATGGGCACAGTTCTATTTTAAACATAAAACTTATTTGGTTACAAATGAACAATATTAGTTACATGATATTGCTTGCTTTTCTGTAAGACTGCTGTTTATGTAGAAAAGTCGCATATTTCGGTAAACGTAGTGTCGGACGCCCTCCAGCCCGATGGACTGAGGACCTGCACAAGGTTCAGTACGTCCAGCAGTGGACGGTTATTGGCTGACGACGGACATGGAGCTGTCTGGTTATTTGGGTTCAATTCTGGCCTAGTGTCTGTTTGTTTCGAGGTTAACGTAAAACTTTAATGTTCATGAATACATGACACTGGCTAGATAAAGAAATCGTGGGAAGACGAATATAAATAAAAAAGGCAACTCTTCATACGAGTTACGGATGTTTGGCAGTTTTTCCTAATAAGAATATAACTTTTTTAAAGTCAGACTCTTGCCTTTATTCAGAAAACGAGACCGCGATTTTATTTTATTTTATTTTATTTATTTAGGATAATAAACAGATATACATTAAAGTTACATTTAAAAAAAAGTATATAGTATAAAATCAATGCTTATCCAACTACATTATCCACGAACTAAAAGATGGTAGTGTACAATACTTAAAAAAAAATATATATATATATATATATATATATATATATATATAAAATACGGGACATATACGAAAACTCACGCGCGCACACACACAAACAGACACACACACACACACACACACACACGCACACACACATATACACACACAAACATACATACACATACACGCGCACGTGCAACCAAACACTCACATCAACACGCTTATATACATATTATATATGTGAGGTGATAAAGATAACAGACACAGATAGAAATGATTAAAAAAAAAAAGAAAATTCATAATTAAAGTGCCTTATCCTTAATGACGTTAACAACATCTTTTTTAAAAGCACCCAAGGAAAGTGTAAAGATGTCGATGTTTTCAAAATATATATTGTAGTTGTTGACGAGTTGGTACATTGGGGCACGAAGTCCTGCGTTAGTACGACAGGAAGTCGTAGAAAAAAAGCCGCCCAATTTTTACCGCGCGTCTAAGCACTGTCCTTGGGACGCAGTAACATATAGTGTTAGTAAGAGGCAAGCAGTCTATATAATTGTGACAAAGTTTATAAAGCAACATAGCACCCAGTAAAATACGTCTATTAGAGAGTGACAGTAGGTTATATTTAAGTAATAATTGAGAGTATGGGAGATGGCCGCTACTACACCTATAATACATTATACGCAGAAATCTTTTTTGAACTCGTTGAATAGCATCTGTATATTTGTTATAAAAAGGATTCCATACTTGGGTGGCATATTCGACTTGAGGTCTGATAATGGTGTTGTAGAGATAAAAATATGTTCGTGGCCTATTAAAGAATTTGCTTGTTCTACTAACAAAGCCTAACATTTTATTAGCCTTACGAATAATCTGTTGTGTGTGAAGATCTTAATGTAATTTACTGTCCAATACCACCCCAAGGTCCCTAACGTCTTCAGTATGGGAAAGGGACATGTTCATAAGCTTGTAAGTATAATTGATTTTATTAACTTTTTTTGTGAAAACTATCGAGTTGCATTTATTTATACTTAAATGTATATAATTGTTCAGACAATATATAGTGAGGCGATCTAAATCTTCTTGTATATGAACACAATCATTATGTGTGTATGTTCGACAGAAAACCTTCAAGTCATCGGCATAAAGTAGGAACTTAGTATTATGGAAGCAGGAACTAATGTCATTAATGAAGATAACAAATAATAAAGGACCTAAAATTGATCCCTGGGGAACTCCTGAGGTGGTGCAGGTGACTTCCGAAAAATGACCAAGAAGGGTGACTTTTTGAGTGCGATTTGTGATGTATGAAACAAACCATCTTAATAAATTACCACGTATGCCATTGTAGGCAAGTTTTTCTAACAACTTCCGGTGGTCCACCTTGTCGAAAGCCTTTTTGAAATCTGTGTATATCGCGTCCACTTGCACGCCTTCATCCATGCTCTCAAATAAGTAGTTTGTAAACAACATGAGATTTGTGCATGTAGAACGTTTTACAAAGCCATGTTGTTCTCCTATGATGGAGTCGTGCAATAGAGGATAAATACTATTATGTACAAGTCTTTCAAAAGTTTCGACAAGGCGGACAAGATAGAAATGGGCCGGTAGTTACAGATGTCTTGTTTAGACCCAGATTTAAAAATGGGTATAATATAAGCCTCTTTCCAAATAGATGGAAATACACCTTCGAAAAGGCTTTTATTAAATATTATGTGTAGAGGTATACAGATGGAGTCAGCTGTCTTATTTAGGAAAATTGGATGTATAGTATCTGGGCCCGGGCCTTTTGAAGTGTCAAGTCTTTTTAATGCAGTTCTTATTTTAGAGAGAGACAAATGCACATTATTGATTAACGGACTGTTATCAGCATAGTTGTTAGGTGGCTGCCATGTGTTACTATCAAAGTGTGTAGGTTCGTAAACCGAATTAAAAAAAATCGAAAATAAAGTACAGATATCCTGAGGTGTCGATGCAGACTGTGAAAGATAATGCATAGAGCGCGGTAAGGTTTTTTTTTGTTTTAAATTTGAAACGAACTTCCAGAAGAATTTAATATTTGAGCAGATACTATTTTGGACCGTATCTATATAGTTCTTATAGCAAATATTAGTGTTTTTTGAATGTCTTTCTTAGAGTTGAGAACCTTTCATATTCGACGCTGTTGTTATAAGTTTTCCATTTTTTCCAAGCTTTCGTTTTATTTTTATAAAGACGAACAAGGGAAGGAGTAAACCATACCGGAAAGTGAGAAGTTTTATATTTCGTAATGGGAACATTTTGTCGGATAATTTTATATATTTGGTCATAAAAAACAGTAGTTAAGTTCTCAGCAGATAGATTATGTAAAATGTCAAGCCAATTAATTTTTTGAACAATGTTATTAATGTCATCGTAATTTGCTTTAAAGAAATTATATTTCAAAGTATTTTGTTGATTACCTAAGATTAATGGGACATCCAAGGAATGGAAGCCATAAAGGGGGTGGTAGGGATCGATTTTAGTTAGTGCAGACGATGGTTGCAAAACGGGATTATTCATATTAGTAATAAAAAGATCTAATTGTCTACCGAGAGAGTTACAGATATAGTTATATTGGCCTGCGTTAAGTAGGGATAACATGTTAAGAAGTTCAACACCAATAACGGACGTGGTGACGCATCTAAGTCCGGCTGAATTTGGCGAGCTATCAGACCATTTTAAATCTGGAATATTGAAGTCCCCGGCTATAATAAATGAGTCACCCTGTGTATCGTTTAAAATGGTTGTCATGTAGTTAAAATAACGGGAGTATACTTCAACGTTAGTATTTGGGGTTATGTAGGTGGCATTTATTATGTTATAAGCGTTTGGGGTCTGGTAGGAATTTCCACAAATAAGTATTCAACTTCAGTTAACGATATGGTGTTGGAAGATAAGTCACGGATTCTGGGCTTTAAATATTTGAGAATAGCAATTAAAACCCCCCCTCCATCTTTTTTATTGCAAAGTAATCGATCTCGGTCACTTCTGAAAACGTCATAGCGATCATCTATAAACTCACTTTCATTAATGTCGGGAATTAGCCAGGTTTCAACTAAAATAATTATATCATACGAGTTCGCTAATATATTCATATAAAGTATATTATGTTTGGTTCGTAGTCCGCGGCAATTTTGAAAATAAACTACGAGACTTTGAGACATTTATTATTTAATAAACAATAATATATATGGTTATTTATTATGTATTGTTCTTTATTGCAATACGGCCTATTCTCATAAGTTGTAGAAAATTTTAAATAATAATAATAAGTGCTATGTATAGAATCAAATATATAGGAATGATGTTTATATAATATAATAGTTATTATGGGACTAAAACCAATTAATGGCCTGATGGAAATTTTGGATAGAAAATTAAAAAGAAAACTGATTGCCTCTATACACATTATAAAAACACAGAAAAAATATAATATAATAAATTTACATACTCGGAGAAAAAATAATAATTTATAAAAGTAATCACATAAATAAAAACCATTAACAAAATTAAATTTAAGTTTAAGGCTGTGACATCGTGGCACCAGACTGATTACGTGGTTTAATTCTGGATATGTCACTCTGGGACTTAATAGCAAAGATGGGAGAAGAATCGGTTTCACGAACCAGTATGGTGGCATGCCGAACCCAAACGTATTTGTATCCATATCGCTTGGCTGCCTCGCGACACTCACGAAAAAGCATTTTATTTTTTAATGTTAGGTGCTCGTTAACAAATATTGACTGGGGGGAACCCTGAATATCTAGTTGAGCTGTAGTAATATTTTTTGCCAAGCGAAATGAACTAAGGAAATTTAACAAGGAAAGACGCATGGAAATTCCTATTTGAAGATACAGTTTAAGATTAAAGGCAATTTAATTTATACTGTTATTAAGTACGTCTTTTCAATTAACAGTAATTGTATTTACAACATAAAATTTAAAACATTTATAACTAAATAAAAATCCAATAATTAATTATCCAAGTATAACTATCCAAGTATAAATCTCACCTTAAGTTATTCAAACAACTTCAGCCCATAAACAACAACTTTCTATTCATGCCCGTGCTGTTTTTTTGTCTACAATATCACAACTTTGCATCCTCGAATACTTGGAGTGCAGGTAAATAGAAACTTCTTCCGTAAAACATTTTTATAATAGCTCAAGTTTGGAAAAAATATGAACAAGTGTAAGGGTGCCTTTCCACCAGAGATATGCAGCGAAAATATAAAAGCTAAGCTATGAAACTATGTGACCATTTCCACTGATGCTAAGCTATCTACCGGAGCAAGTAAGAAGATATGATATGAAAATGCGCTGCCGCAAAGTAGCTGTCCGAGGAAGAAGCGCAGCTCGAGCTATACGACGTATCGACAATAGGGAGGCACGCATCTATAGCACGCATTCATAGCTCGCATCCATAGCACGCATCCTACCATATAAAAAACATGGCTTAGTTGAATCAGTTTCCACCAGTGCTATGCTATGTAGACCAATGAATATGATTCGTAGATATCAAACGCATCGATAGCAAAGTTGCATACCACATCTCTGGTGGAAAGGCCCCCAAAGTGTAACGTGCTTGGCGTAGTCTACTTTCTCGTTTAAGAGCTTGCTCTTATACTCCTTTATTTTTGCCATACAAAAGTACATAACCCTTTTGTTCTAATGTAAGTTATTTATTTATCGAACCTGTCCTAGCAAGCAAGGTCTTCAATAGACAGATATAATGGACAAAATGGACTAAAACGACAAAATCATAAAACCTATCCTACTTTAAGGGATAACCTTTACATAAATCTATACCCAAAATCTATCGCATTATCCAAGATGAAATGTATCCCTTGGCCATCCTCCGTATTAAAATGACATATGTACCGAATTTCAACCAAATCGGTCCAATAGTCTTTCCATAAAAGCATAACAAACAGAGAGACAAATATATTTTTATCCCGGAAACTTTTTATCCTGAACTCATTTTTCAGGATAAAAAGTATCCTATGTTCATCCTCAGCATCGAAAATATA
Organism: Dendrolimus houi; assembly: GCA_039645545.1. NCBI lineage: Eukaryota > Metazoa > Arthropoda > Insecta > Lepidoptera > Lasiocampidae > Dendrolimus > Dendrolimus houi. The sequence continues at coordinate 20,268,111 of CM077124.1, forward strand.
TACAGAGTTTCAGCCAAATCTTTTCCAGTATTTTTTTCCGTGAAAACGGAACACACAGACGACAGTTACTTTCGCATTTATAATATTAATAGGGATTTAAAGAATAATTTAAGGCTTTAATAGCTAATAAATTTCAAACATATAAAATATTTAAAAAATTAAAGAAAGTTTATGAGTAATGTGAAATCAAAAATTCGACGAAATTTGTAATATGAATTTTCATATAGATCAGTAATATCACTATAACGCAGCAGCCTATCCTTACATAACTACTTTGGCACGTATTTATTACTATGAGATGTAATCTACGAAATAAGAATGAGATATTATAGCATACTGACATTTAATTTTACAGTGTAACCCCAAAATATGAAGTGATATAAACGGAAAAAGGTAGCAAAAACCGCCGACAAAAAGTTGTGTTTAAACAAAGAAAATGCGCGGTTTGTTCCCAGTTTCCCCTACAATGGTTTGCTCGATAAATACCTCGAGGTGTTTCCATACACGTTTTTGCTTGGTTTTGAAACTTTATGGCGTCTCCAAACTTTTACCCGTGACTTTAATCGCATTTATTATTTTGCTTTTTGAATGATGTAAAGACCCAAAAATAACGTTGATAGTGATTTACTTATTTTTACTATAAGCCTAATATAAATCTCATATACCTAACTTGAGATATTATAGGATCCTCATATAAAGTTTTATCGCCTATTTATATTTATCTCCATAGCTGCGCTGTTGTCCCTTATTTCATTACTCCATTTTTTTTAGACGTTTTATATTAATTTCTCTTATATGTAACGGAATCTTTGAACTCGATTTTTACCCACTTAATAGGTCAAATTAATTCGAAATTTCGCACACTTGTCAAGGACTGATGACAATACAATAAATAATATAATTATTTTAAATAAGTTATAGTTTAAATAAACAAAAAAACACGCTTTTATAGTTAAACGCATTAAAATATAAAAAATAATTGTTAATATAAGAATAAAACGATTGACTAGAAAATTAATTTAATTGTGGTATAGCCGTGGAGTGCTCGATATCGATTGATATAATAAAGCACCTCACGTTTTTACCACAGTTACGTCAATTTAGAATTTAGAAGCTCCGCTAATAATCTACTATTAATGGCACCTGCACACTCTTCAACATTTTATTCCAACTCCTTCGCCATGCAGGCTGTCTTACTTTGGAACTCTTTGCCCACTGACGTCAGAAAAGCTAAATCTTTTACCATATTCAAAAATTCACTTAGGAATCATTATGTAAGTCTTACGCAATGATGTATGTGCTAGTTTACGATAGACTGTAATCTGCTGTCCATGTATGTCTTTTTTTTTTTTTTTCATTTTCTGTGTTGCATAATAACAATAGATAATTTAAGAATTTCATTCGAGTCAGGTTGCCTGGAAGAGATCGCTTTTAGCGATAAGGCCGCCTTTTGTTTTACCGAGTAACTATTGTTTTGTGCATTTGTTTTGTATTTTTGATTTGGTGAACAATAAAGTGTTGTCTATGCCTATGTCTATATCAATTTTCTTGTTAATCATTTTATTGTTATATTAATAATATTTTTTACTTTTAGTTCGATTCACTATAAAACCGTGTTTTTTTTTAACTATAATTGATTTGCGACAAATGGTACCCTATGTCCTTGCCAAATCTTATTTTGATCTATTCAGCTATTTACTTATCAAAAGGCAAAGTTTAACTCATCTGTAACATTCATGAACTTTAAAAATATAAAATGGACAAGAAATTTTGTTTTAAACGCAATGTTTGTAAGGAAAAACATCGACATAATCTCATTAATCTTATCGTGACAACATAATTCAATAGCCCGTCTTTGGATTGAGATACCGTGCTCTAGGGCGGGAGAGAGAACAAGCAAAAACTCGGGTCACCGAACTGCTGTGGCGCCAACACGTCCCCAGTTATTTGTATTATGTAATAGATGAAAAAGGTATGAATTATGTGATTTCTTCAAATACTAACATTATTTAGTAAAATTATCCTTTAATTTATGTAATAATTATATTACACTGAGTAGTTCTGTATTCGGACCCCGATCATGAAATAAGGATGGATAAACCATCATAACATTCCATTCCATAAGCTTCCATTATTTATTCATTATACTAATTGGAAAGTCACTGGTATGGCCATGTATAGACTTTTTTCATCACCTACCTGATAGAAGGTTTGTCGCCTATTGGTGTTTGCAGCACTGGGGAGTCAACGCCTTGCCGACCTCTAAATTTTTTTATGATGCCTTAAGGTGCATTTCCGACAGACGTGGCAGGCAGCAGATGGTAGCGGCAGACAGCAACAACAAGTGCCGCGACATCAGACAGCATTACTTTGCAGTATTAATTTGTATGAAACTGATTCCGACATTCGATTTCCGTCAGCCATAGATAATTATGCGTCAGCTCCTGAATTGTTTTGACGCGCGGCGGCAGATGGCATATCCGCGTAAACACAGTATTGCCGTTGTTGTAGTTTGACACCATGGACGTGTTGGAAGACGAATAATGTCAAAAATATTTTTTCTTCCACTGAAATTGTGCCCCGTGATGTTTTTGGTGAAAGATAAATTATAAAGAGGTTACAAAACTGAACTGATTTTTATTTAAACGGCAATTACTCCTGAATGTTTCTTCATTCATTCTTCATTCTTGAAATGTCTTTTTATCGAAGATTCATAAGGCCTTCTTACACTTTTAAGTTCAATGGCATAACAAATATTCTGCTTAAATAATAATATAATATGTCGTCATCGTCCACTTCTTCTTCTAACAATTAAACTTTCAGCAGTTAATTTTTCATTACGAACTGTACAGCGAAAACGCGGCCGTAAAGTCGCAAATGTCGCAACGACACTGCAAGTCTGCTGCGTCTTCGGAATCCATAAGACGGCAAATGAAGCCCGACAGCACTTGCTGTCGGCCGTTTACTGCTGCCGTTTGCTTCCTGCCGCGTCCGTCGGAATTGCACTTTTAATGAACTTGTTGCAAGACCGATGGTCGATTCATGTAGAGGAGACAGTGTCTCTTTAAAAGTAATGTAAGGATATCCTCCAGCCTGGTGAATCGACGATCTGTTTAAGACGGTGGGGGCTGGATGAGAAAAGTACACCTTGGATTTTCTTCGGGACTTAGATAGTATTTATTGAAATCTTTTACTATTTGCAATATTAATGTTTATATCTACTCTAGTCCATATATATTCATGATCTTTAAATTTGCCAAATGAATACATAGGTATGTATGTATTGTGTTTATTTGTGTGCTTGTGGCATAACATCGGAGAGCCTTACATCCAAAGTGTACATACAACGCTTGTTGACCACGACTATACTTAGATATTATGTAATATATAATTATTTAAATTTAGATCGTTTGAAAAGAAAATATTTAAGATGAAAAGCCAAATTCGTTAAGGAAAACATTACGTTAAATTATAATAGACTTTTTAAAATACGACCATCTGGTAAATGTCCCGCATTTTTTACAAACTTTTGATCCAAATTCATCAAGCCGTCACATTTTTATATTACCTGACGGATATAAAAAGGTCTTTTCTTCTCTCTACACTGATTAAGAGAGCGCCCTCTTCAAATTACCCGGGCTATAGGGGCCAGTAATGCACCTTATTGGATTATCTGACGCTTTGATGTCTGTCCGTCGCTCGCGACTCGTTTACAGCGTGTTAGAGCTAATAAAAAGTAAGTAATACTTTAAAGGAACTTTTATTAGAAAAGAGGGAAATTGTGAAAATTAACTAAGTGGCTGAATATTTGAAGACGCGATAAGGATACACCAGACGCTCACGATTTTATTCAGTAATGACATTGAAAAATAACATTCCTTTCACCTTCTCCCTTTTATTTAGAGTCGGTACAGAATGTTATTTCCTTCCATACTCCTCTATTATTACGTAAGTTCTCTATTACACCACAAATTATCCATCCATCTCTTTAATGGTCTTCCGTTACATTTCCACCAGTCAATCTTCTAGTTCAACATTATTTTTGCCACGTTACTTTAATCCTTCCTAATTCAGTGACCTTTACTACCTTCTACTTGGTGTACTTCCGCTCAATTTTTCATTCATAGGTGCAACTTACAAAGATTCCCCTGTGTACTCTTTTATCACCTAAGCCGAAAAAGATAATTGCCTAGTAAAATACGCAACACATTCTACAATTTCAATTTATGTCATCAGTCAGTCTATCGACGTCTTATTGTTTTAAATATATATAATATTTTGAAACTCATCAATCATCAATTTTTACTATACGTGTTGCTGGGGAGTTTCTGGCCGCTTCTTCTCCTTAACAGCAATAACACGTTGCGTAGCGGTGTACATAGACTAGGAAGTAAAATTAAATTTTAACTTATATGTATGACTTTCAAAGAGTGTTCTCCATTGGAACTTATTTTGAATAAAACTTTTGAACTAGAATTTAATTCGAAACGAAAAACATGTTTTACTTTCTATTTACATGTTTTGGGATTTCTTTTTTATTTTATACATTTTTCAAAAACTGAAAGTTTATAATCCTAATAAACTCCATTTCAATTTTGTAAATTTTATGAAATTCATAGGTTTTTTTAAATATTTAAAAATTAAAAATTTCAATTTATGACTGATTAAAATTTTATAAAAATATTTCAAATAATAGAACGTTTATTGAATATTTTAATTGAGATCTACAAAAACAAACTGGAGGAAAGATACTGATGGAGCAAACTATGATTGCAGAGTGTTCTAGGAGATACTACTTTTTGTAAGTCGATTTATTTACTACATGAGTTCAGCATACATGGAGACAGCCCTCAAGATCCGCCAGGTTACAATCGCCTATGGACATTTGTAACACCAAAGGTGCTACCAGTGTGCTGCCGCTCTCTTAAGGGATTGTCATATTAGGTTGGGGAAAAAGTTCCTTCGCATTTTATATAAAAATTCAAAAGTTTTTTTACAAAGTTTATTTACATTTGACTAAAGTATGTAGCTGCCATTTTATTGGATAACTTTTTGCCATCTTGTAGGTAGGGACGTGATCGCATTGCTATAAAAATTTTGGGGCTTCTGATCAAAAAACTGCGACAAGTAGTTTTGGCAGTCCTCTCGTGATGTTAACCTGACACTGCCTAAGGAATTCTGCAGAGACCGAAACAGGTGAAAATCTGAAGGTGCAAGGTCAGGACTATACGGCGGATGCATTAACATCTCCCAGCCAAACTCTCGTAGTTTTTGCTGAGTGGCTAAAGATGTGTGAGGTCTAACGTCATCATGGTGAAAAACCACACCCTTCTGATGATTAATTCCGGCCGCTTTCTCTCAACTTTTTGATTTAATCTCATCAGTTGTTCGCAGTACAGTTCAGAATCGATGGTCCTGCCTGGCGGTAACAGCTAGTAATGAATAATGCCCTTCCAATCCCACCATACACACAACATCACCTTGTTGCGAGTTAATCCGGGTTTTTTCACAGTCTGTGAAGCCTGACCGGCCTTTGACCAAGATGTTTTTCGCACGTTCTTGTCTTACGTGATCCACTTTTCATCACCAGTTATCAGCTTCTTCAAAAATGGTTCGGTTTCATTACGTCGTAATAAAGAATCGCAAATGAGTACACGGTTCATTAGGTTTCTTTCAGTGAGCTCATGAGGCACCCAAATATCGAGCTTTTTTGTGTACCCAGCTTTTTTCAAATACGCCAAAACCATTTTGTGGTCAATTTCCAGTTCTCCAGCTACATCATAACTACTAATATGCCGATCTTGCTCTACTTTTTCAAAAATGGCATCAATTTTGTCCGTAACAGGGCGACCAGAGCGACGTGAAAGAAAAGAAAGAAAAACTTTATTCGAAGAAATAGCGACGTAATTACATTCGTTATACATTATTATACACAGAGCATATTTTGAGAATTTGTACGCCGCATTTTCAACGAACAAGGTTTGCACTCAGCATATTGCTGTGCCGGAATTATATCCGACACAACGCTGATTTTCAGTGCAAACCTCCCTTTAAGCGTAAAACCAAAACGACCCAAATTTGTTAATTAAATAACTAATAATAATAATAATTTATAAAACTAAGTCTACTTATATAATATTTAATTAGTAAAAATAAATAAATACATTTGAATAAAACCAACAATAAATTATAATAACAATTTCCAGAACGATAATTATTGTAGTGATTTGGGTAAGAACTACTAAACCACGCTATATTTGCACTTCGATTTGCCTGTCTATGTATGTAATTCTATTTGGATTCATATCAAGGTAAGTTAGTAACTGAACTACATTGTAATTATTTAAAGGCTTATCAATGCATATGTATGATCTTCTTTTTGTAAGTTGAGAAGATGTCTTTTATAGTGGAATTTAAATGAATTTATTGTTTTTAGGTCTCTAATTGGTGGAGGAATATCATTCCAGCAATGAGTGGCAGCAAATTTGAAACAGCCTCTGAAAGCAGCTGTCTTGTGCTTCGCTGTTATTAAAGGTTTCGTAACAGGCCGCATAGTATAATGGCGTGACCTATCCCATCTCCAGTCCATCTTATTGTACAGATATTTACTTTCGTGCATCTTTGATATCAAAATTTCCGGACTGAAAACGCTTAAACCAAATTTGCGCTACTCTCACAGATACTGCATTAGGTCCCTAAAAATCACAATTTTTTCGCGGCTTGTGTTTCATTTTTACCTTTTATGTCAAAGACAAGCGCACAGCTGTCTGTCGTAAGCGCAGTTTATTGTCTTCCAGATTTAGGAATTCTTTTGTCTTTTCTATTGTAATTAAAAAAACATGCTATTGTTTTTCTTGTTTTCTACTTCTACTTGTTTTATAACCATCATTAGCGTCGAACTAATTTTTATTGTTATTGTTTTCGACTTTGTGGCCGTTCACAGATGTGCAAATTACTATTTCTCGGAAACTCAGTGTACGCGGCTAATTTATTTGTACTGTGTAGTTAGTATAAGACAATGCTCGAAAGGAGGGGGGGCAGTCAAGCGACGACTACGAGACGAGTAAGACGTTTGTAATACTCTCAATTAGCGATATAGACGACGGACTTTACGCGTACGAATTGCATTGAATCGTGCAGTGTGAACTGGTTGCATCCAGTTTTATTTGTATTTGTTTTATACGTGTTTGTACAGTTCTAATAAATTCTATAGTAGTTCCAATGGCATTTTTAATTCGAGTCCTGTAACACCTGGATTAACTTCTCTAAAGTCAATAACACACAGAGTCACAGCGAAACGTGACTAGCTAGTTAGCAGTAGCTAGTTAATGTAAGAAAATGCAACCAATTTTGATACTATTGAGCTAGTAACTATTTAAATATGAACACAATTGATGCCTGGTCCAGTTGGTGTTTTCATTAATAATGTATTTCCGCTTCGATGCGAGACTGTATTTATTTAAACAGCAATGTACCATGTTGACTATACGCCGCGTCGCACAGAAACGTTTTAATGAAAACAAATGGAAAACGCACAATGAAAAATAGAAAAAAATACATTGTATTAAGGAACCTATACAATAGACAACTGAGTTGGTTAAAGAATTAAATAGACGATAATAGAAGTTTGAAGGGAGAGATCTAAATTTTTATTTGTTTTTTATACATATCGGCAGTTAAAAAATATTGTATTCCCAAGCTAAGTAATTTACGATTGTGCTATGGGTAATTTTATACAACGAGTAGTCATGTGGCCCACTCCAAACACAGTAAACAAGTGAAAGTGCGTATATAAAATTTACCCTGTTATAAATATACCCTATTCTATTACCCAGGAATTGAACCCAGAACCTCTGAGTTTTAATAAGCTAGGTAGACAAACGTGTGAGTGGTGTAATACTCGACTACAGAGGTCTGTAAAGTGAGTAATATGTGAAACCCGTCAATATGCCTTGAACAAGCATGGCGAACATACTGTCCATTGCACTCTAAAAGATAATGCAGCTCAAGCCCAGCTGTGGGACGTACATATATAAGCTGATGTATGCACTCGTTTTTTAAGTATATTGACTATTCTTGAATAAAATGCCTTTTTTTCATTTCTTAAGGCAATATTATGATGATTATGATTATTATATATTTTGTATAAATAAAAATATTTAGAAACTATTTTGTTTATTATTTTATATGTAATATGAACTGCGAGATATTCTGATAGGAGTAAATTTCGCTCACAGGAATATTCTAACAATAGACTACAAATTGTACATGTGTTTTTAAAAATAAATATTTTCTTTCCTTTAACTATAAAACAAGAACCAGTCCACAAGTATGTAAATACCTTTACAATCGTGGGACGTGACAAACCCACACCTCTCGCTGCCGAGTTTTGACTCTAGACAAATTAAATCAATTAAGGGCCAGCCTCACTTTTTGTCCCAAATGTCGTCCATTTGTTCATGTTAAGCCTTATTTTTCGTACGCCAACGCTCGCCTTTGTGATTTTAGGGGTCTGTAGTTTAATTTTAAAATACTCACGCTTCTTTAAATTTATAATATTTACAATACTAAATGTAATTGATTTTAACCATTATTTACACAATAAATTTAAAAAGTTACTTAAAAGCATGTAAGCACATACATGTTTTTAAATAAAGACACGTTTTTATTATAAAGTACATTTAGAGAACACACGGAGCTGCAGTCCAGTAACATTCAGATGTATTTTACTTTACAGCAAATATTTTAATCGTAATAATTGTTTCTGAAATATCATTAAATTAAATCATTTAAAACCACAATCTGTCTATATTGTGAGTAGATTAATGCTCGGGCCAGGAAAGCTGCCTAGATTGCCTCGTCATATATTTAAACTTGTTACTGTCTATAAAATCACTTTTACAAAGCCTTGTTACGATTTTAGCCAATAAGCATAGTCTTAACTCTTATTAAAATATTTGAGTCCAAGTATTCAAGGAAAATTAATACGGAACCTTAGTGTATTAATAACCACCCCCATTTGTAATGTTCTAAGTCTATTCTTGTTTGTAGAGTGGATCTTAAATTTAATTAAGACAAATGGATACCTTCAGCTTCTTATGTCTTATTTGTAAATATTGAAACTTTCAGTAATTAAATTTTTCTACTTGATATTAAGGAAGGAATTATAGCGACTATCTTACCCACTTCTGAAACACCATAAATAGAACTCCCTGGTGTCCCAGACACATCGGTTTTTTGAGGATTTTTGAGAAGATACAAATCTTGAAGTATCATACAAAACGGGTTAACAGAACATTGGATTGAAAATTTAGACACTGAAAAATAAGAAAATGTTTAACACATTGGGTAATATGTACATGGTAAAATGGTATAAACATAGACATATAATATCCTCTCATGTGATGAAAGGAAAAATAAAATATTATGTGTAATTTCATGAATTTATATTATGCATGTACTAACATCTACTAATGTCTTATCATTATATTAATACGTAAAGCAAAAACTTTATACTTACCCCTTTTTACGAAAATTGCGTGGACGGAGGAGTGTGAAGTTTCGCACTCTTATAGTTTACATAGAGAGTAAGTGCAGAATGCTATTTTTTTTTAAATTATACATAAAAAATACATTAAATCATTAAAAAACACATTACAGACACTACCACGTATTTGACACACACACGCATATATACTGTTTTGATTATTGTTAAAGTCAAATTAACAGCTTAGCCTTGGCGAAATCTGTGATTATAGAAATATAGTCTTTGACATCAGAACAAAATAATGTTAATGTTGAAACTTATAATTTGAATTACTTATGGTCGAATTTCGACCACTGGACGACCACTAGTATATCTAATCATATCATTAAATATTTTTCTTTCTTTATATATTCTGCTTTATGTCTCATCACTGTTTTGAATTTTATAATTTTAATATTGTTATAGTAAGATACAAGAAACGTGTCGATGCCTAAATATATTACATTTAACAATCCGATAAGATGGGTGTTCAGAATTCAGCATAAATAAGAAGCGTTCGTACTGACAAGCATCTCTATGCCGATCGGAATGCCTTGAATGCATCGATGCAGTTTTATTGTGCTCCCTTTTGAGAAACTCTCTTTGTGATCTGAAATATTGATGCCTATCTATTTTCTACTCAATATCTAATAACAAAAACGTTACGGATGTCTGTTTTTGTATATAATCTTAAATTATTTCCAGATACTTTTTATTTTTTTATTGCATGAGTTCAGCAGACAAGTAGACGGCCCACCTTACGGAAAACGGTTACATTGGACATTTGTAACACAAAAGGTGCTACCAATGTGCTACCGCTCTCTAAAGGAAGACTGGAACACACAACTCAAGGTTTTTATGGCGGTATACTTTAGACCAGGAGTGGTAGCCATCCAGACGGGCAAATACCCTACCACCTGGCTGTGGGTTGTTTTGTCGCCTCTTACAACAGGCCGCCCAGCCGCAGGAGATTGTATTCTTTCTCCGTTCCTGCACGGATTTTTTGGAGTAAAACAGAAACTTACCTTCATTTTATTACAAATATTATTTTTGTAAACGCCCATGTACGCAAATTGAATAACAAAAAGTATTCACTCTTTTTCTTTTTTAAATATGATTTTGTATGATTTTTGTTTCGATATAGCTAATTTCAAACACAAGTAAATATTTATGTTTATAGTATAGTCGGATCCTTATAACCTTTCCCCATTCTAAGCTCAAACAAATTTTACTCTTTGACTGATTCCAAACAACGGATTTCTCGTGGTTATTTTTTCGATAGTATGACATTAGAAAGGAATATTTGTAGAACAGACAAAAGTATTTAATTTTTAAAATCGAACGTAACAATTATATTGCATTGTTATAAGTAAAAATCATCTCATTCCGATTTTTATACAGGCTTTGTTTTGATACATAACATTTAAAATTATTTTTTATAAACGTAGTTAAATAACCACTGTTATTCACGTTGAATTTTACTTTAGTAGAATATTCTACCTTGATATGTAGTTTGTAAAAATTAAATATTTAAACGCAAGCAGAGACGTGGTTAGACGTTGTACACTATACAGGATACGGGTGCATACCTAATGTCGGAAGGAACGTAATGTGACGTTGCATTTTATAGTGCACACGGACTGAGTTTCTACTTCCATTTTATTGTATGTAAAATTTTAAGTGTCTCTTCTATTGATTTTAGGTACTTTATCATCTAGTTTGTTATTACTCAGTAAAGGTTTTGACGGGAACTGAAAGGAGATGTTGTGCTGTGCTCTAAAATGAACAGTAGTTGTAGGATATTGATAATTTTTGAGTAGTAATTATGTGTTTTTGTAAGAAATGTGAACTGTATAGTCAAATGTGGCCTTTCGAGTTGTAACAAGAACTCCGTTGAATGGCGTCAAATGATAACCTACAGTTCAGCTGAGCTATACATAGGCTTAATAATATGATGAAACTATATAGTAATCTAAGATCTGGCTCAAGGGCTTAACTGCCAAGTCATAAACCTAAATAAATAATAAATATCACTCAGTTACAAAGAACTGGCACCTTATTCGAATTATTTTAAGTATAGCATAAAGATGTGCAGAGGAAACCGTTACGCCTCGTTACCTGATGGAAAATACAATTTTCATGATATAGGAATCCTGCGGTTATGATTAGCAACTATTTAAGTCTTTTTTAAATTTATAATCGCCTTTTCACCCCAGACACTGTACGGGTATCTGTAATACATATAAATATGGCGTTCGTAATCAATGACGCAACATAGTAAACAATGTATAAATAGTCAGATTAGATAAATCGACCACCACCCTAATACAAATTTATTAACTACCATATTGTTTACGTTGGCTACAGGATAATATGTTACTGATACAGATTACGCCCACAAGATTTTCATTTCGGAATATATCTTAAAACGAGGAAAATTATTTTTTCCTAAATTAAATACCAACTTTGTATAATTCGGGGTCCGCTTTAGGCATGAGAGTTAACTTTAAAAAACTAAACAAAATCCAACGGGACGTACTGGAAGAGCACAAAGCGTTGAATTTATCGTCCACCTGTCCTGCCCGAAACATGCATACATTGATACACAGTATCTTAATTACTAGATACGACAACAGCGTCTTTGAAAAATTTTCATTCATACTTTTTTATTCGTTAATAGAAATGTTACGTGTCTCTTTTAAATACCATATTTTGTTTAAATATTCACCACGTTCTATTTATTGATAAACCAAGTAGACAAATAAATAAGTTTCGAAAATAGCGTTGTTGGTAATTGGCTAGTCTGATATTCTTCCTTGGTACAACTTTAGTGGTATCTTATTCCATATTGTACTTTCTAACCCTAAACTTCGCTTCGTAATATGTAAAATAATTTTTATGGTGTGTAAATTGTTAATATTATTTTACTTAGAAATAAAGTTATAAAAGATATAATAATAATAATAAGCAGCCCATAAATGTCCCACTGCTGGGCTCGGGCCTCCCACTATAGTGGAACGGACAGTATACCCCGCCACACTTATCCAAGGCGGCTTGGCAGGTTTGACACATCGGTTATCTCGATGTGCAGGTTGCATCACGATGTTTTCCTTCACCGTTATTAGCACGTGGTAATTGTAACAATATGCATATTAGGTCAGAAAACTGCCTAAGTGGTGCATACGTTCCGGCCAGGATCGAACCCGCGCCCTTTGAGTTACGGACGCGTGCGCTAGCCATTACGCTAGCACGACTTACTTATATATATATATGCCATATAAAATAAATAACTGTCTTAGTAGTTTATAGAGAACGTAAAAGTATAATTAGTACTAAGAAACAGTTAAGATATATCAAAAATGTATAAATATAAAGCATGTAATAAAAGAAACAGTAATGAGACAAATTTAATCCAGTGGGCCTAACACCCTGTAATAGTTTAAGATGGTGATAAACGTAAATTAATAAGATAAGGTAGAAACAGTTATGTATAAAAAAGTAGATTGTAATATATAATAGAAGACAATAAAACACGTCAATTAGTTATAGAAAACATTGTAATAAGTAAAAGTTGTTAATAATAGAAAAAAGCGAAATAAAAAGATAAAAAAGAAATACATAAAAAAAAAATCCTGACAAATCGTGTTTGTTAGGAGAAGGAGAAAATGTAAAAAAATGTACAAACTGTCAGTTCTAATCCCACCCATCTATTGACACTAAAGTAAGCTCACCAAGCATCGAATAACCGAGAGTCCATTACTTCAGCGAACATCCTCAGGGTACTGTTGATGCTAGTTCGGACTCTAAACAGTAAAAACGCGGCTTTAGTACGCCTGCTAGTAGCTTTTTGAATAATTACTATATTATCATATTACATTTATCTAATCAACGGAGTTGCCTAGAAGAGATTACTTCAAGCGAAAAGAACGCACTTTATTCAACCCAATTGTAACCTAGTTTTAAAGAACTTAGTTTTAATTAATATTATAAATAATATCAGCCCATAAATGTCCCACTGCTGGGCTCGGGCCTCCCATTACAGAGGGGAACGGACAGTATACCCGCCACGCTTGTTCAAGGCGGCTTGTCAGGTTTGGCACATCGGCTATCTCGATGTGCAGGTTGCATCACGATGTTTTCCTTCGCCGTTGTCAGCACGTGGTAATTGTAATAATATCCACATTAGATCAGAAAACTGACTAAGTGGTGCATGCGTTCCGGCCAGGATCGAACCTGCGCCCTCTGAGTTTGGGACGCGTGCGCTAACCATTACGCTATCACGACTTCTAAATTTTAATTCATGATAAACATGAATCTTGAAATATGAGAAAACGGGGTGAGTCTCCGAAGCGCGTGTTGCATGCCAGCGCCAACGTTGTCCTGGCAATGATCGCTGACAAGGCATAATACCGTACCTAAGTGATATCATGTGTGAAGGTTGAAGTAGTGTGATGCTTTGGTGGTGGATGACCCCTATTGTATGTTGGTGAAGCACCGCATGGTGAGTATAAAATAAGACGACGAGATGTTGTACTCTTGTAGTATATTGCTTTCTTAGTTGTTCCTAATTTAACTTAGATTATATATACAAACCTCTTATCGTTTACGTAATGTGCACATTATTAAAAAATATATTTACACCTTTATGACGTTGTACATTTTTGATGATATAGAAAAATCTTATCGGCAGATATAACACCGATATCTATTATCTGTATTTTCAGAACATCACGTTCATGTATTGACAATAGTGTTTAACTGTGCTAAATTATACACCAATAAATTGGTGGATGAAACATGGTGCTACATCATGTGTGTGAATGTGTATCTTTTGTTCAGGTATCTATATCTAATTGTAATGCATTTTTGTCTATACTAATATTATAAAGAGGAACGATTTGTATATTTGTAACGAATAAACTCAAAAACTACGGGACCGACTTCAAAAATTCTTTCACCATTAAAATGCTAAATTATCCCAAATTAATGTAGGATTTATTAATTACCAGAAAAAAATATTAATCCCTACTAAAACTTCAATAATGTAACCCAAGGTGTAAACAATAGTGAGTGGGCCCGGAGATGGCCTAGATTGACCATTAGAACCGGTAGGTGGCGCTGGAATCGGGTTCTAGATTTTTATTTTTTCAGGGCAGGACAACGTCTGCTGGAACCGCTAGTGCTTTATAATTATGAAACACATTTTTCTAAAACAAATAAACATTGAACATGAATAAATGAACAGGAATCAGAGTTTCCATTTATTCACTCAATGACTCGTCCAGTTTCGCCTTATATCTTTGTCATCCGCGTACCAGTGTGTCCACGCAAACAATGCTCATAGCAGCGGCTAAACTTTCCCTTTGTGGTAGGCACGGAATGCTTTACAGATAATGCAGAACATAGGCACACAGTGCGGTGTGCCGCGACTCAAACACAAACTACTTCACACATTGTATTTCGGCTATATTGTTATTCTCCTCAGATAGAAATGCTGGAAACTGCTGTGTTCTCATAGCTTTCATGCCACTTAGTATCCGGTCTTGATTAAGATATTTTGTATAGAGCTTAGTCTTATTGAATAGTTTGTTTATTAATTCAAAATAGTTGGCAACATTTAAGTGAAAATTGCCATTTATATCATACCTAACCATATATAGCCAAATAAGCATTACCGAAACTGGAAATTCATAATTTTTTACATACATTCACATTTCGGCCACTTTGCTATGATCGTTGTTTAAATTTTTTTAAAAATATCCCTTCATAACCTAACTGCTTGGCTTGGGCCTTCCAATTTTAAGGAAAAGCGTCTCAAACATCTGTTATTCCAAAGTACAGGTTTCATCACGATCATTTTTTTCCTTCACCGGTCAGCAAGTGGTAATAGTACTCGTAACGATATGCACATTAAGTTAGAAAACTTCCTAATTGGTGCATGCCCCCCGGCTAGAATTCAAACCCGCGTTATGTGAAATGCCAGTATGTTAGGTACTTAGATACTACGGTTTAAAAATATCAAAGTAAAATAGATATACTATTTCATCGCTTTAATGATAACAATATGGACGTAAGGCTAGAAAATCTGCCTAAGTGGTGGGTGCTCTCGGTTACGATTGGATCAATGGATTCATTAGCTAAGTTCGCAAAAATCCTCTACACCCTAATTAATCATACTTAACAAAAACCTCTTTTAGTAAAAAAAACCACCCTTCAATTTTTCATGTGAATTAACGGTTTCTTAAAAGAATGCTTTAAACATAGCATTTCCATAGACTTGTATTGCGTAGCAAGTTTCTAACGTCGTCGTAGCGTATGTGCTACGCGTTACGACGCACCGTAGCTTTATGAAATACTGTATACTATATTTAAATATTAAAAGGATTTTGAAGCTTAGTTTTATAAATAGAACAATTTATATTTAATTTATAATCAAGAGCATAACGTAGATATGTTTTAAAGTAAATGTGTAAAAAGAATAAGTGAGAGCAACAATGGGCATTGCCTTGACCTATTTCTAAGCTGCCGTGTGCTGTCATTATATTATACCAGAATACGCCTCTACCTAGACTTGAACTTCATTTAAAATTAGTATTTTTAGCTATACATACATGTACATTTTTATTTACCCTAATTAGAAATTTAGTATTTACAATTGTATTATTTAATATTAATTTAGAACTAAGATGATACTGAGAGTGTTGCCAAACAGCAAGGGTGACCCGGCGAAACAGAAAAACATTGTATAAGTAAGTACTGAAATAATTTAATTTATAATGCCAGCTGAGTCCCACACTTTCATCTCTGTTAAAGTAAAGCTTATTGTTCTGAAGGGTAATTAATATTATAAACTAATCACCATCATTATCTCAACATTAAACCTCGATTACAAGGACGTAATGCAATTAAATTTTTACAATATTTTTTTGTTATACTTTTTATAAGTAATTTAATTAATAAAAATAATCATTTATTTTATGGCTACAAAGACTTTAGACTTAAGTAACACATCAATAAATTTTTGTACATAAGTTGTTAATGATTTTAGCACAGTACAATTTTGCTTTTTTAGCTTTGAAATTAACAATTACAGATGAGGCTTGTCAAAGTTTCACATAGGAAAAGCTAAAGCTTAACATTTTGAAGGAAAATCTAAAATCTTAAGCTTTAAGAGGAGAGTTATCTGAGCACAAAATTAGAGGCATTTTTCCCTTTTCGTAGGACGTTCCTGTAATCCCTTAAAGTGCTCAAAGTGAGAAAATAAGGGTTAAGTTTTAAAAGCATTCTGTCTGAGAGACGGATTGGTGTAAGTAACTGGGGTTTATTAAAACTGAATATAATTTTTGATAGAATTCGGCGATAACAGATAATGGAAGAAACTTGAACTTTTTTCTGTGAATACTAATAACATAAATATTTATACTTACTACTTTTATATAATACTAGCTTCTGCCCGCGACTTCTTCCGCGTGCAATAGTAAAAAAGTAAGTTAAAAATACTCCCCAATTTCGAAATATTTTTATTTGGTGCTCCTATTGATCTTAGCGTTATGATATATAGCCTATAGCCTTCCTCAATAAACGGGCTATCTAACACTGAAAGAATTTTTCAAATCAGACCAGTAGTTCCTGAGATTAGCGCGTTCAAGCAAACAAACAAACAAACTCTTCAGCTTTATATATTAGTATAGATAATAAATACGAAAGATTGGATGAATGTTTGTTACACTATCATGCCAAAGCGGCTGAACGGATCTGGATAAAAGGACAATGCCCATTTTGGGTCCACCCTGAAATTGGATAAATCTTAACCAAATATCTTCTCAAAATCGTATATTATTATTTATGTTATTATAGTAAAATTATAGATTTTTCTGTAACCCAGCATCTAAATTACAATTACATAAACATATTGTTGTTTTTCGCTGTTAACATCGATAGTTAGTATTTTAAATTTTATGTTTTTATTGACTGAAATTGTTACTCTTTATTAGTTCAATATTCAATAACTCCAAATATTGTTGAGTTTAACAGTCACTCACTTATGTACTTCCACAAATAAAACACACGCAATTTATATACTGACGCCTATAATGCCGCAATTGTGATAATGAAAAGAAAACCTTTCGTAGTCAAAATAACCTCAAAACCCGTGGTAGCAAATCATAGTGAGTCAATATTGAACAGCGCTATATATTTTTGATCATTATAATTTTGAAGTTATCTTCTTTTAACAAATATTGCTCTAAATAGTTTAGATTTCTCTTTAAACCTGGTTCAATAATATAGATATTTTTAATTTATATAATAATTACTTATATTTTCTACAAAATAATAAAGGAATATAAAGGCTTATTCAATTTCATATGAAACTCAACTCTCCTAACAAAGTAGGCAATGTCCTCAGGCACAGAATGAAACACAAACTGGAATAGTACATAGGCTTCTTTTTATCCCGGAAAAATATACGGTACCTGTGGGATACTTTTAACGCAAGCGAAGCTGCGGATGAAATCTAGTAATCTATAATATAATAAATAGAAGGGTATAGTTTTTACAATGGTTTTAAGATTGAAATTAAACAGGAAGCCTTCTTAGTAGGTACGAATTTTTAAACGTTTCTATTATTTAACTCTTCACTTTAAATTTGTTTCTGATCCTTTGTAAATAATTGTTAAATTAGTTCATAATATATTATATATCATTTTATTAGTAACTAGCTGATGCCCGTGACTTCATCCGCGTGGTGCGGTTTTTTATCTATCCCACGGGAACTCTTTAATTTTTCGGGATCAAAGTATCCTATATGTTGACCAGAGATATAAGCTACCACCATACAAAATTTTATTTAAATCGGTCCAGTCGTTTCCTAGATTAGCCGGTACAAACAGACAGACAAACAGAGAAACAAAAAATCTAAAATAGTTCTATTTCACTTCTTAGTCAGGGGGATGCTGACTCGATTTTTAGCATTTTTTTTCATTGTACAGAAATTTGACCTCTACAATTTTATTATATTTATGTATGTATAGATGTATAGATAACACTTCGTTAGGATATCACTTTATATATTTTTTTCATTCACCAGTCACCGCCGTAATTTTTCGGGGCTTAGTTAATCCTAGATCTAAACTATGTATTTTATTTTACATTTGTTCCTTTGTTACTATTTAGTCCCTACATATATCTAAATAGTATATCTAGATATGTCTGCATACTTTCCTACTCCATTCGACTACACTTTTCCGCTATTTTATTTATATCTATATAATTATTCTAAATGTATAATACTTTTAAAGTAAACCTGATATTCTATAATGCCACTTTACATGTTACCAAAAACAATAATAATAACCCGAAGGGAGGCTTTGTGGCGAAGCCTAAGGTGAGTAGCAACACCTCGGACCTGACTCCAGGGGCCATAGCAAGACCCCGCCTCCGTGCTTTCTTTAGCCAGCCAGCATGGAGTGGAAATCGCTAGAGCTAAGACTCAAGCTCCAGGGGTGGAAGTGATAAATGGCCTAACGTCGGAAGTGGCTTCGCTGAACCTGCAGCTCACTTCTTTACACTCCTTAGCCACTCACACCCATGTTGCCCTTGTCTTCTTCGACATTGTTGCGGCCCATGCAGGGTGTGGCGAGTCGCCTTCTGCCCATTTTTCCATGTTCCCCGAACAGTGCGACGGGCAGACGCCATAGTCCCCATATTCGCAGACGCTTTGTACCACTAGCAGTTCAGCCCAATAGCCCGGTACTTTTGTTCTCATTTCCCACAATAGTCCTACACTGGCCGGGGCTTGTCCTTGGATGCATTATTATATGGTGAAGACAGGGACAATCGCCGGTCAGTGTCACGCCACATTTATATAAAATTTGTCAACGGGCCTCTACGTGTTGACCTTCCCATAGCCCCACGCAAGCCCTCCAAAAGTTCGGGCCATTTTTATGGCCCGTGGTCTTCAAAAACATACAATATACTAGAATTCAAACGTTACTACTAATTAGAAGGTTGATGGAATAAAAGCTTGACATAATGTAGTAACATAAAATAATTTAAAAACCAGAATACTTCCTATCAAAGCAGTCGTTTAAGTGACACTTTATAAAGGCAAAGTTAAAAAAAAAAATTGCCCTGTGTTCTGTATGGCGGTAGATAGTGATTGCCAACCAATAACAGCATTTAGCCTCTACTTAGACCAAACCCTTCTTGCACGCGGACAATCGGATAGGGTTTTAAATAAATAATGAGGGAACAGAAGCACGCGGGACCCCAAGGCAGACGGCGCGTCGGGACACATTGTCACTCTTTAATAACGGCTCATCAACATCGTAATAAGGTGTCTATCGTTTCCAATATGAACTGGAAAACTAGAAGAGATATTTGGAGAAATACATTTTATTTGAATGAATCATTAATCAATTTCTTTAAATATTATATTGAAGTGAAACTTCTTTAAAATCATTGTGATTTGAAACTCGATGAAACGAAAATAAAGCGACACAAAAAAGAGATATTTAATCATTAAAGACTATGCTCATAAAAATATATAGTTGGAAATATTTTGAAGTTCATAAATCAAATTGAAACATTTGTTTCCTATTTTAGTTATCATAAGACTCTCGTGTAATTTGTTCAAAGTGAAAACATGGAATTTGAATAATATGTGTTACAATATGTCTTAAATATGTAATATATTAAATGTAATATTTTGCATTAAAATATGAAATAATTTTTGAGCTTGGTAAAAATATTATAAAAATAATAAACCCTATAATTATCGTAATACTCCTGATACTCTATATTTATCTCGTTCTTTTGAAGGTTACTTTTCTGAAGTTTCTGCGTTTTTCTGCGTGTGTGAATTGCACACACACTTTTTTATTGCGAAACTGGCAAACAGGCAGATGGACCAGCTCATGGAAAGTGGTTACCGTCGCTTATAGATGTTCGAACACCAGAAGCGAAACCAGCGCGATTCCAGTCGTCCAGGTGTGATAAAACTTGTGGGATAGGGGATGAGATAGAGGGATCAAAGAAAGAAAGAAAAAATATTTATTTAGAACTACATACAAACCAAAATATACTTATAAATTATAAAATACAACTAGGAAATGAAGTTTTAATTCGGTCGTAATTCAGCATGATGCTGGTTGAATCAACCAACGCTGGTATTCCGCTAGGGCCTTTACAGCAACTCACGGATAGACAAAACAAAATAAAAAAAATACAGCTAGTAATATTAGAAAACAATATACTTATGTGAAAATTAATGCTAAGAAGTAAATTTATAACAAGAACATATTAGTAAAGTTTAAAAAGTATATCAATATAAAAAAATACATTTTGTCTGTTAGTCTGTGTAGGTTTATGTCAAATATGCTCTGAAGAGGAAACATCAAAATTGAGAATGATCAATGATAGATCAGAGATCATAGATAGATAGGTCAGAGAGGCAGTAAAGATTAAAATAGATCAGGCAGATTCTGCACATGGAACCAACGTCATTATATGCTACTACTAATATAAGATCCGCCTGACTCATTTGATAACCATGTATAAACTTTTTAATTTTGCTCTAAGCCCGTGTATATTGGGATCAAGGATGGGATATGAGATTGGATTAGGAAGATGGGAAAGGAAAGATAGGATAAGGGGAAGGGAAATTGGGCCATCTGAACTCTCAAGGCTAATCGTTTCACGCCGATATTCTGTGAGAGCGTCGTATCACACCGATCAAGCCAGCTCTAAGAGCAAGATGATCATTCCAGCGTGGCTCTACTATGTATTGTTACAACTTAAGTACCGACAAAAACAAGATCCACCGGTATATCTGTAAAAACACATTTTATTACCCATCGGCATTTGAACTAATTGTAATCGTTTTATGATCGTCTTCTTTTATTCACTTATTTATTGGTTACTGTGGAGAACAGCCTATTCTACTCGTTTATGGCCGTTTGCAGACGTAATTAGCCAGGTGTGCGAATTGCGATTTCTAGGAAATTACGTCGACGCTTGCCGGGCATATTTGCATTTGTGCAGTATAAAACGATGGCTTGATGGAGAGAGGAGTCAGTCGAGCGAGAACCAAGATCGAAGCGAGACATGTGTACTACGATCGGGAATCTAATAGTGACGGACTTTGCGCGTTTTATTGAATTACAACCTTCTGAATTACGTTTGGACTTGTTGTGTTCGGTTATATTTGTACCTGTGTTATACGTGTTTGTATAGTTCTAATAAACTCTATAATAATTCCAACAGCATTTTAATTCGAGTCCCGTAACTCGTAACAGTATCTATATTTTTATGAGATTTTTAGTTAATTAAAACTCTAGCATGTTTCACATTAAAAAAATTAAACCTTTGTAGATTGTGGCTGTAGCCACTTATCATAACCATAGATAACAAATTATACACTTATATATTTATTTAAAGATCACACACCGTTTTCACAATATATTAATAAACATTTTAAACAGCGCATAAGCCAATAATAGCCAACTTGTAGTGCAAATGTATATTAAGAGAAATATTTAATTATTTATTCAATTTAATTTAATAATTTAATTTAAGTTAAATTGAAGTTAGGTCATAAAAAATAAATTTGGGTTGTCTGGAAGAGATCGCTTTTTAGCGATAAGACCGCCCTTTGTGCACAACTAGATATAATTTTAGTCTTTAAGTTCATTTTTGTATTGGTGTATAATAAAGTGTTATCTATCTATCTATCTATCTATCTAATAAAATAAAAGTCAAATAAATCAAATAATTGTGGTAAACACTAAAAGAATAAAAAATAAAATGTAGGTACATTTAAATTATTGTCAATGTCAATAACGGAATATAAATATACAATATCTTTATAAATTATAATAGCCGCTCTGTTATTCTAATATATAAGGCATAAGGCTTAAAAAATAACAGCCGATAAATGTCCCAATGCTAGGCTCGGGCCTTATTCTATATAAGGCGTAGCGCTCATCAAATCTACAGCAATCTATAGAATTTATATTGCTATCGTAAGAGGCGACAAAACAATCTACATCCAGGTAGTAGCGCATTTATCTGTTTAGATGGCTACCTTTTTTTTTCTTTTTAACAATTTAACCTCTTTCTTGGTTCATTAAAGAGGGAACTATGGATCTAGAAAATGGTTACTTATACACACACACATATACACTTACGCTTGCTTACATATACATACACACGCACACACAAGTATATATATATATATATATATATATATATATATATATATATATATATATATATATATATATAAGCAAGAGTAAACTTAAATTTTTATACATATTATTTATATATTTTATATAATAAATACACTATTTGCATTTATATGATGTTATATACACATATAATTATGTACATGTTATAATTATTGTTAATTTTCCGAAACTCAGATCGACTATACCTAACATCCTGTCCTTATTTATATATATATATAACAACTTATTCTATCTAAGTTTGTGTTATTGCTAATTTATTTATTATTTATATTACTAATGCCGACACTATGAAAATATATACAATTATATATTTTTAGTATCAATTTGATGGGTACCCTTAGTCCAAAGTAGGCCTCCATAACAATCTAGAATATGTTCCGGCATTAGAGGCTATGTTTCAGTCCTCCCTTCGAGGTCGGCAGCACATTGGTAGCACTTTTGGTGTTGCAAATATCCCTTGGCAACAATAACCACTTTCCATGAAATGGATTGTCAGCTTGTCTGCTGTACTCCTACCAAAAAAAAATAGTTATTTCTAAAAATTACATATATTTGAAGGCTTTTTCTAGTATACCTAATTCCGTAGTCACGAAAGTAGATAACATTATAATCCCAAACGTTTAACGCGTTCGTATGATGTCGATCCAAAATTTATAGGTTAAATGGGTGTTCATAGCTAACTTTTCTTTGTATTATATTCGAAATGATCGACATAGTTTTGTAAAATGGTACACGTATGAATTTTTGATGACTTGTTTATTTATTCTATACTAGAGTTTCTTTCAAAGTCTAGTAAGTAGTTCTGTTTTTATTACGTAAAAACTTAATTAGAGTATATATATCGCGCGCGAAGTCGCAGGCAAAAGCTAGTATATATGTATAAACCTTCCTTGAAAATTTATCTAACTGATGGTAAAAACCTCTTAAAAATCCGTTTCTTGGTTTAGAAGGAGTAAGTTATGACAAATAGACAGACAGACGCGGAAAGCAACTTTGTTTTATAGTACGTAAAGATTCAGGTTGTTGTTCTATAACTTACTAGTGTAGATATGAATAAATATATTGAATTGTGGTAATTTACATTTTACAAATAATTATAAAACTTAAATGGTGATTCCATGTCTTTATACATGCTGTTCAATTTCATTCTTTATTCTCAAACTCTTATTATTAACATGACAATAATAAATGCTTACCAAAAATTATTCTAAAATTGTGAAAACCTAAAATACACGCATTATTTCGATAAAGGTGCTTCGTTGAAGACTTCCTACGCTTCAATTGCTGAGAATAAAACATTGATACAAAAATAATGGCTTAAATCAAATAATAACACAATACAGCTATTCGATATTTGATAAACACTTCAAAATACAAGACATTCGCGTTTCTAGGCTGTAATGTTATACTACTAACAACCGGTTGTCAACCCTTTCCATGTCTTCCTGAAGCTATTGTCACGCAATTACAATATGCAAAAGCAAATAAAGGAATGGCTTTAAGAAATCCTTCCATTTTCACTTCATCAATATTGTAAGAGAGAATACAAAGGAATTGTATTGTAAATGTGGGTAGTATTTATGATGGTGTAAAATTGCTACGTAGCGTACAAAGCTTTATGTTGTAGAAAAAAATCTTAAAGTATAATTAACTAGACTACACATAATTCAATATATCTATATAATTTATAATGCTTACAGATAACATTTGAAGGTGGGAGGTATTTTATATCTAGATCAGCCGGTCCGTCAGCGGAAACAGCTGAGTCACTCAAACGGCACAAACAAATAACTCTTAGTCAGAGTTTGTTTGTGCTGTTTGCTATTGTAACGCTTGGGGTCTTGAGACCATGAGCCTCTACCAAAATTTATCAAAACGACTCATTGACTCTACAGGTGATCCGAGGGCTGGTGCCTAATTTGGACAACGGATCAGAACCGTAGCCAGGCTTCTGGGCACCTTACCCATAGAAGACGGTGACCGAGTCTCATTATTCTACTTATAGTTTTGTGAGACTATGGCTAAAATACAATATAACTAAGTTAAGTTTTCTTTTATTGTATTAGTCTATAAAAATAAATCGTGGTAGCTTAATGGCTAACGCACGCGTCCCAGGCTCAAAGGGCGTGGGTTCTATCATGACCAGAAACGCATGCAGCGCTTAGGCAGTTTTCTGACCTAATTTTCATATAGTTACAATTACCACGTGCTAACAACGGTGAAGAAAACATTGTGATTAAACCTGGACATCAAAATAACCTATGTTACAAACCTGCCAAGCCGCATTGGACAAGCGTGGTGAGTATACTATCCGTTCCTTTATAATAGCAGGCCCGAGCCCAGCAGTGGGACATCAATGGGCTGTTGTTATTATACTTCTCATTTTTATTATTACTAATATTTTTATAAAGAAATTTTGAATTATAAAATTCAAAAATAAATTAAATCTAAGCATTTAAA
Organism: Dendrolimus houi; assembly: GCA_039645545.1. Taxonomy (NCBI): domain Eukaryota; kingdom Metazoa; phylum Arthropoda; class Insecta; order Lepidoptera; family Lasiocampidae; genus Dendrolimus; species Dendrolimus houi. The sequence goes on from CM077124.1 coordinate 20,293,344, forward strand.
AATTAACTTATAAGTTTAAAAATTGATATTTATTATTCAGTGAACAATACAGGAATCATCAATTACTTAAAGCAGGAGACCAAAAAGCATAGTCGGGTCGTCCTCACGCGCCGCTTATCACGTTAAATGCGGATGGTAATATTTCACGGCGTTTCCACTCGACTGGGTCGTGGTGACGCCCGACTGTCTGCACCATGCTCAACTTGACTGTTATCTACGTCATAACTAGTTACTGTGGCTGGAGAACGGAAACGGTCGCTATTATATATTGTATATAGAAGTGGTTTAGTATAAAATGTCTGGGATCCAAATCATAATGGATAAATTTAATTACATTTATATGCTAACATGAAATCCGAAAGTAACTTTGTATGTATGTTAGTTACGCTTTCACAGAAAAGCAACGGTATATTAATTTTACAAATTTTAAATATTATAGGCTCAACATCGAGAATGAAAATAGAATATTTTTATCCTCGATTCAATTTTCTTGAGTTATAGGGACAGTTTCTAGGATAGGATCAAGTAATCCTTGTTAGTTAGTTATCCGTTCAGGAACGGAGAAAGAATACAATTCCTGCGGCCGGGCGGCCTGTCCTAAGAGACGACAAAACAACCCACAGTCAGGTGGTAGGGCATTTGCCCGACTGGATGGATTAACCTTGAGTTGTGTTCCGGCATTAGTGACCAAGTTCCAGTCTCCCTTAACAAAGTAGCAGCGCATTTGTAGCACCTTTGGTGTTGGAAATGTCCATAGTTGATGGTAACCGCTTTCCATCAAGTGGGCCGTCTGCCTCTCTGCTGAACTCATGCAATAATAATAAAAAATAAGAAAAATTTTCAAGGGCAAATAACACCTAGCTAAAAACGTAAGGCACTGTCTGTCACCTGCTGCTTACTTGTTCTCAAAATAAGCTAGGCTCTACTAGGGTTTTCAAAGTAATGACTAGTATCATATACAACTTGTTATACATCTTATTATTCATTAATTTACTTGATTGTTTGTTAAAATTAAATTCAAGGCCGATTTTTCAATTTTCAGATTTTGAAAGTTATCAATTGAATAAATTATAACCCGAATGAATTTATAAGTGAAAGCTTTCAATTGTTTTACACGTGCAACTGGCACTTTTAATTTCCCCACGTTATACTTTATGTTATGTACAACTTTTGTTTGTTTTCCATTACCCGATAAAGACTAAAGATGACAGTTGTACGAATTGTTTCGTAATTTTGCCGTTTTAACAGTTAATTTAGTATTAAAAACGTATAAAATGCGAAGAGTAATATTCCTACATATCTCTTCGAGCATGTGAAATGGTCGAAACCCAGCAATATATGGTTGAGCGTAAAAACATATCTCTACGTAATTGATTAAGTACATTCACACCTTTGACGGGTTACCTATAAATCAGAAATGCACAAATAACCGAACAAAGGAACGTTTGGTGCTGAAGTGTGAGTAATAGGTCGCGTCGGGCATAAATAACAGGGGACATTTTGTGGCATGAGACTCTGTAAACTACACAGTTTTATTCCTTACTAGTGGTTGCCCAGCGGTCGAAATTCAACCCTAATTAATTTAAATTATATATAATTATAATTTTGAACATTATTAAGGTTCTGTTGTCAAAGACTATAATGACTTATATAATCACAGATTTCGCCAAGGCTACACTGTTAATTTGACTTTAATAAACAAAAGGGTATAAATGCGCGTGTGTGTGTGTCAAATACATGATAGTGTGTGTAATGTTTTTTTTATTGATTTAATATATTTTTATGCATAATTTAAAAAATATTAGCATTCTGCTCCTCTCCTTCTCTATATAAACTATAGGTGTGCGAAATTTCATACTCCTCCGCCCGCGTAATTTTCGTAGAAAGGGGTACAAAGTTTTTGCTTTACGTATTAATATAATGATATCATCTATACAACTAAAATTGAAAAGTTTGTTTACGATTTATAACAAACCACGAATATGTTTTTTTTTTTACGAAAACTGTTATTTATACGATTGCTAATCATAAATAATTACTTTTCATCAGGGCCATCAGTCTATATGCTTTATTCCAGTAATAAAAATACAAAGGTTTTATGCTAATTTTAAAAATATAAAAGTATACATACATAGACAAAAATGACTTCACACTAAAAAACAAAAATTATTTATTTAACCGATTTCTTTCTACAACATCTTGAAGTCGGTGCCAAATAAAACATAAAAGAACAACAACAAATTTACAAAATATAGTAATTTTTATGTTTTACTTGACACCGACTTCAAGATATTGTAGAAAGAAGTCGGTTTGATGTTTATTTTTCTTTTTAGTTGCGCAAATACTTCAATAGCTTTAGAAATAATATATTAAGCACTTGTAGAAATTGTACAACTGGCATGCGTATACAAATTTGCCATCTCACTCTTCGGTGTATATGCTCTCCAACAAGGGTTGCTCTCGATTTCCTTACTATCCACAAATGAGATTCTGACTTGGTGACTATGGGACCATCTTGGAAGTTAAAAAAACAATATGGAAATCGCTCCACAATTGACGGAGAAATCGCGTAACATGCCTATAAAAAAATTAAGCGACTGTAGAAAGTGTAATATTGGCACGCGTACACAAGCTATTTTTTGGAAAAATGTAGGCTCTCGGCGTTTTTTAATACGGGTTACTCACTATTTCTCTGGGATACACTTATCAGATCCCGGCTTGGTGACCATGGGACCGCCTCGTGAGTATATACTTACAAATAAAAAAATTGAAAATCGGTTCACAATTGATGGAGAAATTGATTAGTGAACATACAGACAAATTAAGAACCTCCTCTTTTTTGAACTCGGTTAAAAATAGTCACTTCAGATAATTTAGGGAGTATCACATATTTTTATCGCCATTTGCACTGCATCTGATCAGAAGGCCTAAAGCAGCCGCTTGTGGGAAAATCACTTATTTGCATTTATTATCGGTTAAAATTTGACATAAACTTCATACATCTTATGTCAAAATTCAACTGTTGGCAAATTGTTGGGCAAGTGAATGAATACTAAGATGTAGGAACCGGCAATTACTGAAATATACACATATCTAGATACTCTGGTAGTGGTAAGACATGGCACAATGTACCATTTTATTTTGACACTTGTCATGCTCGTCATACGAAACTACGAATTAAGCCACTTTAAATCTATAAAATTATTATGACGAACAATTTGTGTGCTATGTTTGCGCGTTGTACAAAAATAAGTCTTATAAAATTGATAGCGGTTCGCGGTCAACGCTATTTCTCCCCTATTTACAAGAGTTTTCTCGTTCTTTTTGTGTTATTATAAAAGGGAAATTTCAGTTGTTTATCGCTTGTTTATTTTCTATTGGGGCGACAAAGAATGTTAAAAGCTTTGTTTGTATAGGTTTCTCGAACAAGTTTATTGTTTTCCCGAATTTCGTAATACATCAAAGGTATCGTTTGATATAAGGCAAATTTTAATTTCAAACATAAAATTTTATTTTGCGTAATTAAATATTAACGCAAGTATTATATTAATGTATTCCTATGCTATGCAAATTAAGTTTGAGTATGCTTTCTATTTATCTACAGTTGTCGTTGAACATTCTGATAATCGAACATAAATAAATAAAATTTAAGTTATTAAAAAAATAACTTGAATAACTTGATTTATAATATTTATTTTTTTTAATCGGCAGACAAACACACATATTGTATATCCCCAAATTAAGCAAATTACGCTTGTATTATGGGTAATATACAACGTATCACTTTGGGGCCAATCCCAGACAGCCAGACCATAGTAAATAACGGAGAAAATACGTTTCCGAAATTTACTATACCAGGAATCGAGCCCGGAGCCTCTGCGTTGCAGTGAGGTAGGCCGGCAAAGGCTTAGCCCGCTCAACCACAGAGGCCGTCACAAATCTAAATCAATGTTTATTAAGTAAATTACTAAAATACTGCAACCTTAATCACTATTTGTCCACAAATAGTAATGATTAACACGCTATAATCATGCTAATATATTCATTATAAAAATTTATGTATTATTGTATATATATGACTATGTATATATGTATGTATTTGTATATTTATTTCTTAAATTAGTTTGAGTATTTATGTATCTATTGCCTTTTTCCTGCACCACCTATATCGCCTGATTCAAATTTCTTTCATTTAGGTTGCTTGGAAGAGATCGCTTTGAGCGATAAGGCCGCCTATTGTATGCCTAGAAAATATTGTAAATATGGTCTGTTTTTGTAATTACATATTTTGGTGTGCAATCAAGTGTTATCTCTCTCTCTCTTAATCGTGAAATAATATACATATTACATACTACATAGTTTAATTTGTATAAAATATTTGGTAATCAAGAACTAAAATATGTATTTAGTCTAAAGGTTTGAATTTGGTAATGCAAATTCGGAGATGTCCATACAAGCATATTTTCTATTTATTTAGGTTTACGGCTTGGCAGCTAGGCCTTTAAGCCATATCTTAGATTACAATATACTTTCTTCATTTTCTTAAGCCTATGTATAGCTCAGCTGAACTGTAGGTTATCAACTGAAGCCATTCAACGGAGTTCTTGTGACAACTCGAAAGGCCATATTTGACTATACAGCTCACATTTCTTACAAAAACACATAATTATTACTCAAAAACTATCAATATCCTACAACTATTGTTCATTTTAGAGTAATTTTACACATTTTTAGATAATAAAACTGCACAGCACAGCATCTCCTTTCATTTCCGGCCAAAAACTCCCGTACAAGCATAGAATCGATTTGAAGGTATGAAGTTATTTGTTCGCAGTTGGTAATTCGGAAAATCGTGAATCCGGCCCGCAGTTATGGATAAGGATCCATAACTGCGGGCCGGATAAACGAGGTTCCACTGTATATATATTTGTAATTTGTAATTAATTGTGTTATAGTAGGTATAGCTTAAATATAATTTCACCTTATAGTAAAGTAATTGTTTAGATGAAACTACTGTAAATATTTATATTACATTCGATGTATAAACCGCTCTTAGCATGTAAGGTCAGCGATATCAGGGAAGTATGTGTAAGGTTAATAATGTAAGTGATATGATATGGGAATGCTGTAGTTTGAAAGTGGATGTAATGACAAGAGTTGAAAAAGGAATGTTAAGGTGATTTGGGCATGTAAGAGAATGAATGTAAGCAAAATCACAAAACAAGTATATTACAGCAATATAACTGGTAGAGTGGGTGCCGATAGACCGCGACGTACTCATCATGATCAAATTTAAAGTATTTTGCAGTAAGGTCAGGTAAAAAGTACTTTAAATAAGAGTGTATGTATGAAGAGATTAATGAAAGTTGATGAAGCAAAAAGTGTTTGTCAGAATGGTAGCAGGTGGAGATCCATCGTCTCTGCCTAATAGGAAACAGGGGTAACAATATGTGGAAACAATATATATGACTGTATAAATAAATAAAATAGTTTAGTTAATTGATAAAGTTATATTGTTTTGATGTTAAAATATTTAAAATTCCTTTTGTAATGTTAACTTCGTCACCAAAACAAAGACTAGACAAAGCGGTTTGTTTTAGCGCAACAATTTGCTCGATTTATTAATAAGTGAGGTAACAAAAGCCGTCGAGCACAAAAGAGGCGACGTCGGCAGAATCTTCTAGTATTTGCTAAGCGCAGGGATTACGCCCTCGGTCTCCGCCCTTCGGTGCTCGGGAGCCCCCCGAGCACAAATATTGACATTTCGCTGTTTTAATGCCGACGTCAAACAATCGACGATTTAGCGGATACTCCCGGGAAAGGTAGTGCATTCGATAGCATTTATAAAATCAGTCTATAAACGTTCCACTGCTGTAGTGGAGAAAACGATACCATATCCACAACATTTGTCTTACACGGATTATCGAGAATCACACATCGGCTATCTCAATGTGCTAGTTCGTTCACTATAAGCACATGATAATTTTAACAATATGCAGAACAATTCAGAAAATTGCATAGGAGATGTATAATTTCTAACTAGGATTCGAACACACGTCATTAGAATGATAATCGGTTGCGTTTAACTACCAAATCTTAATTTTTATTTCGATAATTATTTTTAGTTTTAGTAAACTTTCGTTAGTTTTAATGGATATTCTCGTTGTTATAATACTTTTGCGTTTACGCGGTGACAAGAATCTTAGAATTTTTCAAGATTAAATGTTTTTTCCACTTCACTCCAATTTACATGTGATATCAGTGTTTTATAAAATTCAGTTTATAACCAATGTCTAGGTGTTTATTTAACGAACATTCAAATAAGCATTTTGAATTTTTTCAAGTTTATTTCAACTAATTTTTACTGCAATAAATAAATTATCAGCAGCTATTAATAGATCGACCATCATCATCATCCGTGCGTTAAATTCCTTTGGATTAGGAACATTTGCTCCGACGCCCAGAGTCCGCTTTCCAGTTTTTCCTTCTCCACTTTGCGCGGTCTTCGGCATCTCTAATTGTGAGACCATTGATACGCATGTCATTATTCACAAAGTCAAGTCAGCATTTCTTGGGCCTTCCCCTTCGACCGGGACCTGGCGGAGTCGGCATGGTCAGATATTTGTTCTCCACATAATTAGCCGGTCTCCGTAATACGTGGTCATATCAGTGTAAGCGACTGTCTTGTAATTTGTCCGATATATCACGAAAATGAAGACTGCCGCGGACGCGGGAATTCCTGACGCGATCTTTTCGCGTGACTCTACATATTCATCCAGGGGCGTAGTTGCTACCTTATCAGCCGCATCAATGATACGGGGCCCCCAGGCTACAGCGGCCCCGAAAGTGTGTTTTTACACACTTTCGGGGCTCTTACAATGTTATCCGCAATCTTTTATAGATTAATAACGCTTTTGAGAATAACTGCTAGGTCAACAGAAACGGCTATCAGACTTGTCATTATTATCTATAAAGGTAGAAAATCTAGAAAAACTAAAATCGTCTTCAGATATGGATGATTTGATAAATAAATATGCCGAAAAAAAGGCAAGAAAAATGTATCTTTGATTTGATTTGTTTATCTTACTTAGCTCCTAGGAGCATTAAGTATATATATTAACTTAATATATAATTATTTTATTTGAATTTGAGCATTTTTTGTTTCTTTTATAAAAAACTTTACCCTTCCTTTAAGGAGGAGGAGCGGTTCTCCTCCTCCTTGACCTCCACCTCTTACTTTTGTCGCCCAAGCACTGCCCTCTTGACCAGCTAATACATCGACCATAACGTAACGATGACCGAATGTCGATGGACCGATAGCGCAAACCGCAAATAGGGGGTTCCCTTTGTTCGAGCCCTATCCCTGCGATACAGCCTTTTTATACTTTTCACTTATGTACCATCTTAATTCCTCTCCTCACACAATGCGTGATAAAATCCGCCCGCTATTTGCTTTGGCTTATAGCAGATATGAATTAAAGTGGAAATGTATGTTGCACCGTTTCTCTTTAAGCTCTTGTTATGTTGTGATTTATGTTTGGATTTTAAATTTTTTTATTGATTATTCATGCGGGAATAAGTGTAGTATATAATTTTTTTATTTTCCAATTAATATTACCCATACATTTTGTTTGTCTGAACTCTCTGTACAGTGTTACACACACTTTGTATAAGACTTCTTTTGCGAGTCACTTCGTTCGCGTGGGTTTTGGATTTTATATCCTTATTTATTCAACTCTACAAGACATCGAAATGAAACTAAAACCAAAGTTTAGGATTAAATTTATTTTTATGTCCCTAAAACTTTCATTGAAATCTGCTGAGTCGTTTCGTAGCATATTCGAAACAATCATTCAGACATACTGAGGGACGAAAATCCTAAAAATGGTATGTTGCAAAAAACAGTTTTCGCAAACTTCTCGCTCGGTGTAATACCACGCGCACGCTTTTACAGAATATCAGCGTGAAATAGTTAATCTTGAGCTAATCCTGTTTTGCACGATGAGTGGAGTTCCGATGAAACACTTCCCTCTCTAACCATCCCATCTTCCCTATCCCTTCCCTTTTATCCTGTCTATCCCATCCTGAAGGCTGGCAACGCGTTCGTCCCTGATGTTGCAAACGTCTATAGCCGATGGTAATCACTTTCCATTAGCTGGGAAGTCTGCTTGATTGGCAGCTTCGCAAAAGCATAAATGAAAAATTACAATTTATTTGTTAATCTTCTATATATTAATACATGAAGCAAAAACTTTGTACCCCTTTTTACGAAAATTGCGCGGACGGAGGAGTATGAAATTTCGCACACTTATAGTTTATATAGAGAAGAAGCGACGAATGCTAATGTTTTTTTTTAATTATGCATAAAAATAAATTAAATCAATATAAAAAACATTAAACACACTACCATGTATTTGACACAAAAACACATATATATTCTTTTGTTTATTGTTCAGCCTTGGCGAAATCTGTGATTATAGAAGTATAGTCTTTGACATTAATTATTATGGTCGAATTTCGAGCACGGGCGACTACTAGTATAAATAAATGCTTTAAATATGTCTATGTCAAAATATACGGAAAGAGAAAACAATAAAAGTGAATCAAATTCGTACAAAATCAATCGCGATTCGCTTCGTGCAACTTTGTCAGTTTTCTCGAAGAGTATTTTTGTGTATTATACTGAACGCAGAGAAGTTGCTCAGTTGGAAATCTGCCACAAAATATTCCTTTACCAAAGTATAAGATAACTTTCTAAACTCGATAGTGGTTCATATCAAAGGCGTCGGAAATAAGGAATGTAACATATGACCTTCTTTCAAACAAAATTTATAAAATAAGTTGCCAATTCCGTATTCAGTTGAACTATTCAATAATAGACTTCGATTAGAAAAATGTATAATTAAAACATTCATCATTATTGCTAAATTATGATGGCTAGAAAACCGTACAAAAGATTGTTATGAATTCCTAAAAACATTTTCAACGTGTATAAAGTATATTATTCTGTATTTAAATAACCCAATTAAAATGTTACTTTTATATATCCCTCTTTGTTTCAATAATGTGTTATCTTGAAAAATGAAACTTCAGAAGAGTCTTTTTAAAGTTCAAAAAATAAATTTATCAAAACGAATAGCTTCGTATCTTTTAAAATACATTGTAGATTGACAGACAAAAAGTTATTCGCTTCGATGCAATAATTTTATTGGAGAAAGAGACGATATGTATGTCCACTACTAAAATGTACAATCCAAGAGCCAGTATCCTGTGCGTTTTAGTACGACAAGTGTATCAATCGCGTTTAGTTGCCCGTATGCAGTAAGCTTTAGATTTATTTATGCAGACTCCATAAACGTTCCCGAGGGAACAGGGACGAAGTGAAGGGAAAAATTATGCAAATTTCACCCTTCGGCGCTATACAATTACGAGCTATTATCGGGTGAAAATTGAGTTTCAGAGTTGCATATTTAATTTTGTTGAACTGTAGACGTATTTCGGAGTAAATTTCGATTTTAATTCTGAAATGCCTGGTAGTTTTGAAATTATCGATTTTAATTCTGGAATGCCTCGTAGTTTCGAAATAATCGATTTTAATTTTGGAATGCCTGGTAATACTGGTTTTGTGACTCAGGCTTCGTAATAATGGAAAAAATGCTAAATTGCCCAGTATAAAACATTTGGTAGCAGAGGCTTTACTCTCAAACCCCTTTCTTCATTCGTTTTCATCCGATAACCCCGAAAGAGTCAATGAAATTTTAGATATAACAAAACAAAGAACACAGATTTAGTTAGAACTACATTAAGATCTATATAACACAAAAATAAATGGAACATACAATGGAAAATGCCCTTAAATATAAAAAAACTAGCAAAAAAAGTTCTAAAACAAAACCGAACGACCAAAGACGTTTGAGAGTAAGCTCTCAGCTACGCAGTTCACACCAACTCCGATCGAACAAAATTCTACTTAAAATTATTTCTTTAGAATTAAGTCTTAGTGATTAATTATTATGATAATTTTTATTTAGATTAAAATTTTGCACTAAGTTTTGTCATTATTAGGATCTTTCTTACTTGCTAAATAGTTGATTGTTATATGAGAGGTGAAAGTGACCTATTTAGGCATGAGACAGTTTGGCTCACGTGCGTAGCGAGGGTAGTTCGAGAGCCTAGTTGTTGATATTTTTTATTACAATTTATGTCGCGATTTAACAGTGGCCATTTAAAAAATTGGGACATGAGTCGTATGTATTAACTATGATGAATACAGATTTTAATTTTTTTTGACAGCAGGGAATATCGTTGTCCAGGGACCAAAAGTACTGTTTTCATCCCTGCGATCAGGCAACTCCAAGAGTACTTTCAGAATATGAGAAATAAAAATTATTTTTTTACACAATTTTATATTCAAAACTGCCACCATGTTATTCTATTTTGAAGTTGGTTAGAAGTTCCCTCCCTCCAAAAATAACTTCAGTAAAAATACTCTAGGGATTATGACGTCACCAGCCCCAGCTACACCCAATCGGACGGTTGTAATTACGTCCTTTGAACGCCCCTTCAAACGCCCGTCCAAATTTGTATGTTTGAAATGAACGAACGATACTTCCTTGATTAATTTTCTTAATATATTCACTTGGGTAAATAAAAATATATCTATTATAAATTACACTAACTGAGCTTGAGACTTCATTCGTATGAGTTTCAGATTTATTGTTACAATTATTATACTTTCATTTATTTTCTGAACGTGGCAAGACATCGAAATGGAACTCATACGAAAATTTAAGGTACATTCCTGTTTTAATCTATAAAATTTTCATTGAAATGCATTGATGCATTTGGTATCAAACTTTCAGAAGATAAAACACAAAAATCTTAAAACAGTCATTTATGATAAGGTTATTGTATTATTGTATAAATAGCAGATTTTATTTCAATTTTGGGACTTATTTTAAAATCACAAATAGACATTTCTATTTTATTTATCGACTAGAATTTTATACTTATAAGTTTTATCTATGGACTAGCATGTACCGGCGAAACTTCGTTCGAATTTACATGACGACGTCTTATTTGTTAGTAAAATGCGAACGCAACGCCACCTTTTTGGCTATATCCTCTATCTCATGAAAACAAAATCGGAGTAAATATGGTTCTAAATATTGACCTAGAATATAAGGTACCTCTGCATCGAGTTTTACGTAAATCTGTTCAGTAGTTTTCACGTGGTGCTCGAACAGACAGACAAACAAATTAACCCCTGACTTATTTCGATTTTTCCAATTATTTGTACAAAGTCGACTTCTTTACAGATTTAATATATTACAGATATACATGACTGCGGTACGGTCGTTTAATACTCTTTTTCTTCGAAGCCTGACTAGGCTTAAGGCAATTAAGAGCGTTGACAAATTATTTTCCTTTTTGTGACCCAATTTTCGAAGTTGTAATAAATATTATTACACTACCGTGTCAGTCGGTAGCTGTATTGCACAATAAAACTATAAAAATATAAATTTACCGAACTCCATTGCGTGGTTTTATATGCCTTGTTTCAGTTTGATATAGTTCCCTGACATTTCCACACAAGTTTACCCTAAGTTATAAAGGTAAAAAAAGATTACGGTGTCTGCCGAGATTTGTGTGACAGTTAATTCCCATTCAATACTACCATTTCCAGGAAATATTGAAGCTAGAGATGTATTTTTCACAAGTGTAAATGTATTGCTGCTTGCAAAAATTTTGTGTCCATTTTACGGATTTTTTTGTTCCAAAATGAGACGTCAAATTTTGAATTTAAAAGTTGAGCAATATCCAATAACTTATCAGATGCAGGATGCAATTATTTTTGCACATTTCAAAAATATTTTTTTATTTATTTCTCACCCTTTTTGTTTTTCAAATTATAATCGAAAGAGCGAAAATAATTATCGTCTCCCGTCTCTTATCTCCGATGGGATCTCTTGTCTCCGATCTTTATCGGCACAATATTTTGAAATATCAGTACCATTCCCACTTGATTTGCATTTGAACACTCGAAAACTGAGAGAGAGAAAGAGATAATACTTTATTGCACACCATTACAGAAAACACAGAAAAACTTATAGCCTAAAAATATTCTAAATGTGCACAAAGGGAGGTCTTATCTCTAAGAAGCGGTCTCTTCCAGACAACCCGTGGCAGGAATAAAACAGGTTCAATTTGCCACATAAATATTATACGATATGCATTTACTTACATTATATTTTATTCAATAATAAACATATAAGTATGTAAAATATTATATAGGTAACAATTACACTTAACAGACTTATAAATACGCCTATTAATATTACATACATAAAAATATACATATGTATATACATACATACAAATAATAACTGACTTTTCATTGGCCTTCCAATCACCGTAAACACTCTTCTAAGTGAACAATATATATACATACATCATGTATAATATAATGAAAAGGTCGCTAAATGGTAACAGTGATATTATCTAGTAGCTTATAACTAGTATTACCTTATAACTAGTGTCAAATAAATAATACTTTATGTCTAGACGTTTACGAGCGTTTATTACTAATTCTGTCAAAGAAACGTTGGATCAAAGCGAAACAAAACTTATTCTTGTAATCACGCGATTATTAACAGGTTGCTCCTATAATAAAGTCGATGCTAACTACCTTTTTATGATGCCAGGATTAAATGACGGTTATGTTATAAAGCAACTTCATGGTTTAACAAAGTGGATTAATAAATAAAAACATTGTCTTTTATGATTTTACTGTAAGGTCCCGTATTATGGAATAACACACAGACCAAATTAATGTGTCGGTTTACTCAGTAAGAACCATGTGACACCAGGAAAAAGTTATATCGTGGTATTAGGTTTATAGTGAAATTTAACTTTCTGAGCGAAAAGAAAACTACAGGGGTGTTTTTTAAAGTTTCGAATTAATATAATTTAGGTCCTTTACGTGGACTTAACTTTTACGGAGAACGGATGGTATATCGGCCATGCTTGAACAAGCTTGTTTGAGGTACATGCTTGCTGGTAGAAATCAAATCCAATGTAGGTTGAAATGAGTCCATGGTGCTGTTACCACGACTTAAAATGTTGTTATGTTAATTTTCTATACAGGTTCGGGCTAAAATATTTTATTTAAACTATCAAAGATATATTCATTTACGACTTGTAACATTTATAATCATCACAAAATATTCCTGACTACAATTTCATCTATATTTGAATTTTCCTAAACACTCCTTCAGTAAAAAGTGGTTGATTATTACCTTGAATGAAAGATAGCAGATACATACGTACAGGTAGGTATGTAGAAGTAAAATTTCACGAATTCTCTATTTCCTTTACGTTTTCGCTCTTTTCCACCGACCGGCGCTTGTAGAACGAGTTGTAATTCAATTACACCGCTTACTTACTTCTTAAGAACAAAAAAGTAAAGAGTCGATTGTACAGAATTAAAATATTTTATTTATATTTAACAATCGACCAGCGAACTAACACATTGTTAGTAAATCATTCTACGCAGCTTCGCTCACGTAAACTTTGGATTCCAAACCATTCCCTTTAATGAAAGTAGGTATTTGTATAAACAAAATAACTGATAATCAGTTGATTTAATTTGGCTTACATCAAGTAAGGAAACTATTTCATTTTCTAGGATAACCCGTGAACAGTTTAATTTTTAATGATGATACATTTCTTTTTTCTGAATATTAACGATCTTATTCATATTGAGTTAGAGTAAGTTTGTAGGCTTCTTTAAGAACCTCAAAGAAGTCCACGATCTTACTCTAACACAATACGAATAAGACCGTAATGGTATAGATGATCGTGAAATTGGAGTAATTTTGAGAAAGAAGGCAGATTTTATAGAATTAATGTATAATTAACATATTATATCTAAATATAGTATATTTAGATGCAATATATGGCATAAGTTCTACATTATTTTGATACGTCGTAATTGTTTGTAATACGAATATGCAAAAGTGCCTGTTTTTACTCCCCAGTACGACTAAATGAGTCTGTTCTCTTTATATTAACCTAGCTTTTTCTTATCAGGTGTCCTACCACTAACATTTTGGAAATTTTAGGATTTTATAACACACAGCCATTCAATAGTTTTTCATGTGCTTATTACATAAAAGCTACTAGCATACAAGGCTACTCCTATGGATTCCTAAACAACTTACGTAATACAGGCTCATGTTTCAAATATTATAAGCGCAACAGTATACTTTATTTCCTTCCAAGTTAGAGAGAAATATGGGTTTGAAATAAAATATTTACCTGAAAACGATTGCGTAATGAATACTGAATCAATAATAAGCAGGATGTTGCCGCAGGAAACGTTAAATTGAGTTGTAAATGTTTTGTGTTTACATTTGGAAATTCTTCTTCCTTTTAACATCCCTTAGCACTGTTTGTATATTTACTCAGAGTCAAGTATTGAAACATTCCACCTTTAGTAAAACTGTAGTCTTACTGACGCCGAGTAACGGGCGACTTGTAGCGATTCGAAGAGGCACATTAGTTTAAACAGTACAATTTTTGCATAATCCATGTACCTAGCTAGTTATTAATTTTTCAAGTTCACTTAAAAGACTACCACACCACAGATTCTTAATTCAATTTGATAGTTGACAATCATATCAACTGATAAACATTTTATTTAACTTATAAAATTACGAAACAACCTAGATTTTGTATGAGCGTAGAAAGTTACGGTGCCATATATTTAACGAATCAAATAACCTATAACCGATTGACTATACAGCAATTCAATTTTTTTTTGCCGTGCTGTTTTAAAAATATGGTATCTGTGAGAAAGAGAGAGAGAGAGCAATAACACTTTATTGTACACCATTACAGAAAACACACAAAAACTTATAACCTAAAAATATTCTAAATATGCACAATGGGCGGTTTTATCGCTAAGAAGCGATCTCTTCCAGACAACACGTGGCAGGAATAAAGCAGATTCAATTAGTCAATGGTGGTATATATAAATATTATACGATATGCTGTTACTTACATTATATTTAATTAAATGGTAAACAGATAGGTATTTAAAATATTATATAAATAAGAATTATACTTAATTGACACATAAATGCACTTATTAATATTACATACATATATGCATATACACACATAAATATACATAAAAATATCAAACATTACCATGTTGCAGGTAATGCTTTTTCGCCGTGTTCTTAAATATTATGATTTATTTATTTATTATTGATTATGGTATGATATATGTTTTACATTTTTTGTAACAAGTGTCTCCTACCCAAATACCCTTTTCTATTATTAGATATCAAAGTCGGAAATCTAGAATCGTCAAAAAAACTGTAGAAACTACAGTTTTTTTCTAATAAACTATTTGTGGTTCCAATTTAATCATTGTCCACATACATAGTACACAGATTACCTACAGCACAGTGGATTCAAAGAATCGAAGAGATCAACTTTCCAAATTCAGTATTATTATGAAATTTTGTATTTTTAGGTACAAATTATATGTGTAATATCTACACTGAGGATTCATCGTCAGTCAATCACAGTCCACTGTTGGACGTAGGCCTCCCCGAATCGGCGCTACTCATGTCGGTTGTTTCTCTTATGGATAGAAATAGAAATGAGGATACGTAAGACAACTAAGGTAACAGACATAACTCGCAATATTAGAAAGTTGAAGTGGTAGTGGGCCGGTCACGTCTTTACAAGACCGATGGCCGATGGAGCAGACGAGTCCTGGAGTGGAGACCGAGTCTCGGTAAACATACTGTCGGTGCCCTCCAACCCGATGGACTGACGACCAGTGTAAGATCGCGGGTAGGCGCTGGTGTTCAATATTTACCTGAATGTAGTATAAAAACCTTACAATTCTTGCTTGTAGGCAAATGAGCAGACGGAATACTTGATTATTTTTGTAAGTAACTACCGTCTCCTATAGGCCTGTGCTGTATATACCAAAGGAGTATATATATACCCATGGATAGCCTACGTTGTCGAAACTAAATATTTGTTTACGTCATGGAAAAGTTTAAGCTCTTTTTGGAGACTCATTTGGTTGCCGGAGTTCATTCCATAGCTTGCATATGTGAGGCAAAAAGGAGTAGATAATATGTAGAAAATCAAGAAAAAGTAGTTTAACAAAAATCGATTGAATTAAATTGCATGTTTGTTAACCCCCAAAGGCTTAGTAGTGATGAAATTCAATAGGTACTCAGTTATAAGTCTTCATATTATTCGCGTTAATATTATAACTGAAAGAAAATTTCCACTAGCGAAACCCATAAGACCTGTACCGTGTAACTTGATACCTAAGAACTCAAGACAATGGAAACAATCACGTTGCGCTCAAACTTCCAACAAATACCTTAATGTCTATGCGTACAACCGCATACAAACTGTGAGGGTGGCTCAGACACCCATCTTAAGACTTGTTGCGGTCTCCCTACTGCTTAATCCTTAAGAAAACAAACTTCCAAACATCATCAAACAATATACTACTAAACTTTAAATATTACATGATAAGGTTGAAATTCTATTTTCATAACTACTAAAATAATAACCCAAAATTCTAAGATAGATTTTGCTGCTGCAAGTTGATACTTTAGCTTTTATAGACTTATTAATAAGGTCGATAGTTAAATTTTAAAGGTGAACTATAATTGATAAACAATTTAGCATTTTCCGATAGTTGATCTTTATCTGTTAGATGCTAAAGTTGCTTTTGTTATTATAACCTGTTTAAATTATGTTGGTAACAAATGTGAAATATGATAATCGTCTGGTCTGATGATGGTATTCATAGTTCGCAGGGCAAAGAAAGAATCCATACAAAATATGGAGGGTGGAGAATTAGTGCACATTTCATGAGATTGGTAGATATATCAAACGTAGAGGGATAATAAGTAAGAATTTTGTTTTATACGAGATATGAAACAACGTGAATGATGTGATAAGGGAACGTAGTGGATTGAAGGAAGATGAGATAACAAGAGTTGAAAAAGGAATGTTAAGGTGGTTTGGACATGTAGAGAGGATGGATAAAAGTAGAATCACAAAACAGGTGTATGACAGTATTGTAAATGGTAGGGTTGTTGCCGGTAGACCGAGACGAACACACCATGATCAAATACCAGAAGTGTTGAAGAGAGGTTAGGTAAAAAGCATCTCAAATAAACGTGCATGTATGAAGAAGTTAATAAAAGTAGATGAAGCTAAAGTTGTTTATCTCTGCCATCTGACATCTTATTTATGTCTCTGCCAACCCCCATGGGATACAGACATAGGTAAAAAGCAATTAATAAAACATAAAACAACCCATAGTAATATTATAAATGCAAAAGTAACTCCATATTATTTTCACAGCTTTTGGCCGATTCCTATATCTTACTAACCGTTCATTTGCCTTACTATGAGTTGTAAAACCCTCCGCATATTTGTGAAATGACACGGTATCTGACTTTGATTTTGGCGAAACTACTTTAACCTAACTTGACTTATAATAACAGCACATAAATGTCCCATTGCTAGCTCCGGCCATTATATGGGAACGGACAGTCTACCCGCCACGCTTGTTCGGTTGTAGGTTTGACACATCGGTTATCTCTATGTGCAGGTTGCATCACGATGTTTTCCTATACCATTGTTAGCATGTGGTCGTTGTAACAATATGCATATTAGGTCCAAAACTGCCCAAGTGGTTCATGCGTTCCGGCCAGGATCAAACCCGCGCCCTTTGAATTTGGGACGCGTGCGCTAGCCATTACGCTACCACAACTTTGACTTGACTTAGAATATTTAAATCTTTTCACTATTTGGCACTTACACAAAATGATTGACTACAGCAATTTCGTTATTCTAAAAGCTATTAAAATTTTGAAATACAAATCGATAGAAAAAATCAACTTAGTTGAAAGGTAAAATGTACAATAGACAATTTGAAATTTCCTTCATCTATATACATGCAGAGATAATACGATATACCTACATGGCACACAGAGAAACCCCCGTCACCTGTTCCACGCACTCATAAAACTTGTTCAACTTCGATGTACTTGTACACACTCAAAGTTCAAAAAGGTGAGAGGCGTCTAAAGAAGATTTTCTTTGCCGTCGAAGGGGAAAATTATCTTGATCGGATAACAGCCCTCCAGTTTAATTAACTTGAGGATTTTTGATCCCCAAATACACTGATTTTAATAGAATCTTATATTAGATCGGATTTATCCCTTTTTATCCTTTTCCTTTGGTGAAAGGATTCTCAAATATTAATACATTTATTGGTCAAGATTACAAAAATTGTAACGAATAGATTATAATTATAAGCTACAATATCAAACTAAAACTAACTAAACAAATATAATTAAACACTAAAAATTAAGTTATATAGATTAAAGACTATGTAACAAATCGCTGCCAGATGCTTGAATTCTATTTTCTTTGTTGCTTTTTTATTAGTAGGCATATTATAAAGAATGTAGATGAACGATACTATTTTGTAATCAGGAAATATTAAGTTATTGTATACAAATATTTTATTAATTAATTAAAATTTATTAAAGATAAAATAATATATATATACATATATTAATAAACTTGCATTAAAACTACATGTCTTGCAACATTTAAGACTGTATAACACCAGTGTATAGTGTTGATAATTATGTTAATCTCATTTTAAATGTTCTTATGAAAAATAAAGTTCTTTCAACCTATTTTTTTTACATAGGCGATAAAAAACATAGACATAGTTATTATATTTCAATGAATTATCATTCCATAATAAATCCATAGTTACTAATACATTTACATTTTTTTAAATGTTTAACAGTGACATATTATGCAAATATTTTACACTAAAAATTGAAAGCCATGTCACACAACTCGTTCACCCAATAGATTATCCCCCTAGCACTCGTTGGTAAAAGCTCAAAACTCAATCCTTCACATCAAGCATTCTAGACGAAGCGAGAATCGTACGCACCTGCCAACTTGCTCAGACGTAAGGCAGGAGAGCGAGCGATTTTCTTTTATATTTCTATCGTCAAACAATCAATCAACTTCAGATGATTGTACTTTGTGACAGTAAAACTAGCGAGCAATATTAATACGATAAAAAATAAAAACAAAAAATATTGAGAGATCATAATTATTTGATGATTATTTATCATATTACTCGTACATATAGAATATTTTGATCATATTTTTTTTTTAGGAAAGCGGTTACCATCGCCTATGGACATTTGCAACACCAAAGGTGCTACAAATGCGCTGCAGCTCTCTTAAGGGTAGCCATCCAGTCGGACAAATGCCCTCCAACTTAGCTGGGGGTTGTTTTGTCGCCTCTTACGACAGGCCGCCCGGCCGCAATATATTGTATTCTTTCTCCGTTCCTGCACGGAGAATTATATTATCAAATATTAGAAATTTATTAGAATTTTCAATTTGGTTCGTTTTTCGTTGCAAAATTAATATGACGTATTCTGTAAAATTAAACTACGTAATAGTTGAAAAATAACTTGTTTAATATAATATTTTTATGAAAAAGAACATTAAATGAACATATAATTTTTAACTACACCTCTTAATACCGAGTTCTCCGCTAAATTTTCTCTAAATCAGCAATACAAATCAGATAAAGATTTTAAATTAGTATATCATGAAATTTCCGATTTAAAAAGTAGTCTCGTATACAAGAGGCTTCATAATCAATATTAGACCAAAAATATACTAAATTTAAAAAGGCGTGTGATACAGGTAATCTTCACTAAAGTTCACTATTTCTCAATCGGGCCTTTATGAAACTGAAATTAGATTCAATTGACTTCATACATCATGTGAAATATTTACACAATGTAATTACTTACTTTATTATTAATTATAATTAATAATAAAGTAAATTACATCATTATTAATTCATAATTATGTTTATATTTTTTACACCACTGTATTTTTTTTTTTATAATATCACTTGAATGATAAGGAATTGGATAAATCCGTCCATTGTTCGATAGTACTTATATGTACATAGAAAATTTAAAAAACATTCATTCTTCATTTTATACTCCTGCTTCTATGATATAGACTACGTTCAACCTTTGTTTGGGTTCGCACTTAGAGAGTGACACAGGTGCGTAGTGAGCGCGTGCCCAATCAACGGACGACAAATTGTCAGCCATGGCTCTTTGATGATGTTTGCCGTTTAGCCTAACCACTTCCACTAGAATTCCTACTACGTATACCTAAAGAATATTTATCTTCTTGGTAGATTCAAATGGAAGATGTTTGCAGTTAATGTCTGCTGCACACATACCGCCCTTCGCTCACCTGTCAAGAGTATGATAAGTATATAGACATATTTATGTACATGTTGCCTCTTAATTAACCAATGTAGAAAATCGACCAGTTTATTAAACCTATTTTACTACTGTTAGTTAAATATGCTTAATAGCATTAAATTATTCGCAAATAACAGAAAGAAAGTATAATGAATATTTATTAGTGACTGACAATATCACTACATACAATATTAAAGTAAAAACATGCTCTATGTCCGACGTTATCGCCATAAGCACTAATGGCCGGTTCTTATATCTTACCTGCCGTTCATTTGCCTTACGAGCCATTAAAATTTGACAATAAGCTCCAGACAAGTACCGATGTAAGGCAAGTGAATAAATCACTATATATAACATACAATATTAAAGTAAAAACATGCTCTATGTCAGACGTTAGCGCCATAAGCACTAATGGCCGGTTCTAAATCTTACCTAACGTTCATTTGCCTTACGAGCGATTAAAATTTTGAAAATAAGCTCCAGACAAGTACCGATGATAAGGCAAGTGAATAAATAGTAAGATATAGGAACCGGCCATAAGACACCATCACTTGTATTGAATAGCATTACTTATAATTATTTCAAATTAGTGAAATACTATCTTATTTATGGTAAAATTCGAAATAAATTTAAATTCTTTTAAAGTTAATGGTACTTTTAGGCTCTCTGGGTGCGGCGTATAAATTAGGAGACAAATAGCTGTTCATTTCAATTGGATTTGACATTTCGATAACAATGAACGGTTATCGAATAGTCGATAACATGCTCAAGTCATGACAATTAGTGTATATCTTACAAACATCTAAATTTCAATGCAATCGCGACTTTAACAATATCGAAAATAAAGTGTACACTTGCTCAAATAGACACATTTAGTTATACGAAGATATTTAATAATGATACCAAGTAATGCATCATTAGGTAAGTCGTGAGTTTGGCATTCAAGGTCCTTCTAAGAGGGCGCAATTTGCAGCGATTGATATTTCCCCCAAAGTTCACCCTTGGCAAGCATAATGTCAACTACAGGAACGCCCCTGGAATCAAGTCTATTCAATCAAGTTGACAAGTTTGACTTGTGGCGTCATGACAGTTTGGCTCGTCAAACTATTTAAAGCTTTATTAATTTAAGATGGCTAAATGAAGCAGATATTTTTAGCAAGCATAAACTCTACCAGTCAGGTGCAACTAATGACAGGGTATTAGATTAATATAAAATAACTATTGTGTTTCTTTAATGGTTAATTTTACTATGTTCACTAAATGTCCCTATTATTAGTATCAGTATGGCATCTTTGCAAAGTTACAAAGCAATAAAGCAAAGATGACACTTTTACTAATTTGTCTACTATTGTTATTTTTTACTATTGATGCGAATTTATTTACTTTTCATATCACATCTCGTTGTATGATTTTGCTACATGTTAAAGGGTTATATTCCTCTTAAGCCACTTTTATCATTCATTGTCCATCTATCCATCTGTCAATTCATGTAACTTCGTTTTATATATTTATAGGTATGCCACAAACGCTCGAGTATAATTTAGTCTTTTAGTGAGATTTTAAAAAGTCGTTACTTATAATGTGCCTTCGTGACTTTTTATTTGCTTTAATAAGTGAATAGATATCCGCTTTCAAAATTGTAACAACTATGTCCCATCGCTCTAATTTTTGAACTACATATTATTATGAGATGAAATACTCCTGAAAAAATTCATGATGGTAGAGTTTAAAAATATTTTCAAAGAAAACTACTTTCATACTTTAAATGTAAGTAGTTCGTACCATATGTTACGCATACCACCATCGCCATTATCATCTAAATTCATTCCTGGGGTTGCTCAACTAGATATAATTTTAGTCTTTAAGTTCATTTTTGTATTGATGTTATAATAAAGTGTTATCTATCTATCTATCTACTTTCAACAAGGTTGGTTGAGTATTTTTTGAAACGTAGATGGATTTTGAATAAATTTCTTTTTCGAATATCACAGTCAAACGAAAAAAATGAAACTTTTGATATTCCTCATTCACTACATACAGTACATCTTCTTCAGCCAATTAACGTCCGCTGCAGGACGTAAGACTCCCCAAGTCTGCGCCAAATATCCCAGTCTCCCTTCCTCATCCAGCCTCTACCGGCGACCTTAC
The DNA here is from genome assembly GCA_039645545.1 of Dendrolimus houi. Classification (NCBI taxonomy): domain Eukaryota; kingdom Metazoa; phylum Arthropoda; class Insecta; order Lepidoptera; family Lasiocampidae; genus Dendrolimus; species Dendrolimus houi. The sequence continues at coordinate 20,315,879 of CM077124.1, forward strand.
ACAGGTGATCGGTCCACCGGCCTGGAGGGCCGTCCTACGCTACGCCTACCGATACGCGGACTCTACTCTAGGACACGTTGCCATAGATATCCTCATTTCTAATTCTATCCATAAGAGAAATCACCAACATAACTCGGTCCATACCTCCCTGAGCAACTTTGACTTTGTGGACCAGTCCCACCACACCACACAATATTTCTCTATATGTGGGCTGAGATACATTTGACATACTTTTACTAATTCTACTTCCAAATTACTTTGCTTCTTATAATGTATTCTGAATTATTTCTGATTGACATATCCTTTAGTTTGGTTCAGCATGTATGTAGGATACGCATCGATACCTTCGACACGATTTGGGCGGGACCCAAATGCAGGTAACTTGGAATATATTGCCAGATGGCACAGTTCCCTTTAAATTGATTGAAACCAATTTAGAAGTCAAACAATCGAATGCGTAATTTGGACATAACTATAAATAAAGGGTAAATTGTTATAGGCGTCTTTATACACCAAGTTTGAATCAAAAGTACACGCAAGAACTATTTGAATAATCAAACTTTTCTTATCTTACATCATGTTGTTCTTAATTTAGTCATTTGACTAACTGCACATTCAAACTGTAGTTTAAAAAATTTGGTCATAATTATCCATAAATATCTTTAGTAAATATTTGTACATGTATTGTTTGTTTTCCCCTAGCTGGTCAAGATTAAATGAAAATTGCTTTATGAAAACCAATAATTGCAAAAACTGAAGAACGTATTATAGAATCGATACTACGCAGTACGATACGCAGTCTTAAAACAAGTTCATAGACGGCAACGCGTCGTTACTTTTTTCCATAGGTGATGGAGATTACTTTCCATAAGATGCCCAGTCTATCTCTTTGCCCGTTTCAGGCAAGAAAAAACTGTAAATTCGTAGTACACAAGACAAGACTATAATGTAAAATATGTACTAATTAGATTTAAACTTATAATGTCATTTCAAAGAAAGTTATAGTAAATTTATTATACTATTAGAGAAATGAAACACTCTAAAAATCATTGTAGGATAAATATAAAAACAAGACAATGCAAGAAAACTTAACTTGTTCGTATTATATTCTACTCATAGTCCCTCAATACTGAGAATAGAATACTGAGCCCAGATTACCGTCTTCTATGGGTAAGGTGCCCAGAAGGCTAGCTACGTTTCCTGGATGGATCGCCATACTGATCCGTTGGCCGAGGTAAGCTCTCTGAACACCTGAAGAGTCAATGAGTCGTTTCGATAAATTTTGGTAGAGGCTCATGGCCTCAGGACTCCACGGTCCAAGCGTCTCGACAGCAAACGGCACAAATATATAACTCTCACTGAGGGTTGCATACTTGCGCCGCTTGAGTGATTCGGCTGTTTCCGCCGCTGTACCGGCTGATCTAGACGTGTTTGGTAAATGGGATGCGGCCAACGTGTCTACGCAAGTCACATCCCACACCAAAGGCTTGCCACGTTGCCAGGGAATTAAAGTCATTCCGCCGGGACGCCTACCATCGTCACGTGCAATACCGTTCGGCTCTAATAAAGCCGGCACGTTAGCGGTGGCAAGCGTCCTCCGTACGACATCATTCAAGGCAGCGTGGCGTGACCATCTGCCGGCACTGCGGCGGCAAGAAAGACCATGGTATCCCGGGCTGATTATCTCTGTTCCACAGACGCACGTGTGTGGTGCACATATGCGAGAACCCAAGCGCAGATTTATAGCCAAAGAAAAGGAAGTATTATCCATTAATGTACCTATGTTTGGTGAGGGGATAGCTTGGAGCCAGAAACCAGACTCTGCGGGAAACGGCAAGGATGCGAGCACGTCCTGTAGAGTTAGTGGAATTTAAAAGTTTTGTATTTAATCCTCTACAAATAGGTTCATCCCAGCATCGTTGCGAATTCGGGATCGTGGGAATGTCTTCACCAGGGCATACCATTTTCCAGGCGTTTAGAGCTTCATTTAAGAATGATATATTGGCCTTATTCCAGTGTTGCATAATTTTTTTAAATAATAGGCTAGTGCTATATGCGGATGAAAGAAAAGCCGGTAGAGCAACGCTAGAGATTTTGCGGATACCTAAACCTCCATACCTAATGGGTAGGGATGCTTGGATCCAGCAGCTGTCTGAAATATCAGAATTTAAAATTTTTGTAAATACACCTTTAATGCGGTCATCTAGTGATTTTATAAGATTAGAAAATTTCCAAACCGAGGCGCATCGTAAGACATATGTTAATTTTGGTACAAACAGACAATGTCGTATAATGTGATATGCAATTTGAGAGTGAATATCGAAAAGTTTAGAGAATGATACATCAAATTTGGCTGATTGCTCAGACAGATAATTTGGAATGGCCTCATGTAGAATAAAAAATAATAAATAATAAAAACAAGTAATTAAAAATAGAATATCTAAAGTGAAAATGAGATATTATAAAATTAGAGGAAAATGAATAGTTTAGCTTTATTATCAAAAAACCTGTTATCGTTATTAAAGATGGTTAAAAAATAGGTTACAGAAGTTTACAGATAGCATTTTCAAAAAAAAATTAAAATTGCGAAAAAAAAACAATTTTAACATTTTTACCAATAAGATAAATTATTGGTAAACACTACTTCATTCATTTGTTATACTATTTTTGTAGCGAGAGCTATTAAAAACAGCACCATTTTCCTTTCATAATATCTCGCTTTAAAATAGTGTATTTTAGAGTCGTCTCAAGTAACATCTCGGTAAAGGATCTCACGTCTCAGCGAATGGAAGGAGCTGGCATAAAAACAAGTGGAGCTCAAAAGCCAAGTAAAGAGCTGCGGTCATTAGTCGAAGTATCTTTTCTTTTAGTGCTCCAGTGCTTCAACTGTCTAAGATCTTGGAATTGCAATGTTTTTGTATGAATTTTACAGTCTTTCAGTACGACCACCGTTTAAAGTGAATTAGCCACAATTACCTTTTTAACCGATTTCAAAAAAAAGGAAGAAGTACTATCATTTACATACTTTCTTGTATAATATGTTAGTCATATTAGTAATAGTTGCTACGTTATATTAAATAATATGTATTATCGTAGAAAAAGAAAACGAGTACTAAGAATAGAAAATAAAACTTTGGGAGAAAGAGAAATGAAAGAAAAGTAGGATTAATAACAAGGACAAGTAAAATTTATAAGTTTAAAAAAAGGATAATATTATATACTAACCAATCGTAATTCTTGGTATACTTCCACGTTATCATAGACTTAAGAAATAAAAATATGCAGATGTATATAAAAATATGTCCTTACACGAAATGAAGAACGTAGAAACGTAATAAATTAAAGAATTTATTCGAAACCATTAACATAGTGTACAGAAACGATTTGGTGTCGCAAACAACTGCTGTATTATAATACTGTGTAAATATAACAACACACAAAACAAGCACTAAAACATGGTTATTATTTGGTCGGGCCATGCTATCTATAAAGCGGCTTAAGAGAAAAATCAATTTCGTTTGTCGTAGCCGATAGGGCGACCACACCTACAAACTAATCAAGAAAAAGATTTATATTATAACTACGTTACAGGTAAAATGTATTTTTAAATTACTCCAATATAAAATTTGTTTGAAATAATTTTTTTAAGTTTTAAAGATCAGAAAAAAATACCCATAAAGGAAAGATTTTTTTATTGCATTTGGCAGTCAAACAAGCAGACGGCCCACTTGATGGAGGATGATTACCGTCGCCTATGGATATTTGCAACACCAGAGGTGTTGCCAACGCGTTGCCGGTCTCTAGCCCCATGTCTTAGCGCAGAGGGAAAACTTCGGCGGGAATTTCCATCCAGATCATTGTAGTACGCGGAACAAACATTCTAGAGAACCGTTGCGTAGTTGAGCGTGGAAGCTCAAGAAAATGAGGGTTAACATCCTGTCGATGGGTAGCAATGTGGTTGTAAAAATGAGGGGTTGACACCAATCAAACAGTTCCTCGGAACACTCCCTGTTGTACAAACGGTAGAATAGGCAAAGAGACGCAAAGTCTCTCGGAAGGCTAATCGATTCTACACCGTCTGTTAGTATGGGATCGTCGACTATACGAACGGCGCGACGCTAGATCGAGTCGAGGTGGTTAGTCTGGTAAGCAGATGCCCCGGCCCACAGGAGTGAACAGTATTATAGAGTATAAAGCGCAAGTTTTTGTCTTTGCAAAATTTATGCTTTCCTAATAACCTAGACCTAAAATGTTCGTAAATCACAGTAACTGTTACAATACAGTTGTTGACAGTTAAATGGAAATACTTATTATCATAATAGTAATTAAAATTATTTTCATCTTGGTATTTAAAAAATGAAACGATAGCAAAATTATCTGTAATTATTTTTAATAGTTGCCTTAATTGTTCACCGTCATCTGTTTGTGCAAATTTTCGTCGTGTTGAAACACTAAATCACTAATCCAATTGTATTTATGGCCAACCTTCTACCAAGACATTATAAATCGTTCTATTATTAATGTTTGTTACAAGTTCTTAAAACTTATGTTGTTTTGCATAAAATCTTTATAAGTCTGAATTTCGATTTATATTATTTTTCAACAATCTTTATCCTAAAATCTACTACAGATATGGCTACCATCTAGCTCTCCGCGTAACCCTACTTGTGCGGACAGAATTAATTTCCTGGCCTATAACTCTCCTATATTGGATGTTCGACGACAGTTGCGAGTGGCTCCGATTTATGGCGCTAGTGTCGCGGGCAGGTACTCCCCACACACCCTATAGTGCCACGTAGGGGGTGGAGCCCAATCCTTTGTTGCCACAAAATACGTGGAATCCAGCGACATTATTTTTATTCTACTCTTTACCCTTAGTGGATATCAAATGGCTTCATAATTTAATAAGTAAAATAACTACCTTTTACTTTTGTACTTGATATCAACAAGCATAATAATCTTTTTTTTTGTTGAAGCGGGGGGTATACATTTCATACAATACCGAGCCCTTTGTTAGACCTTACTCGGTGAGACTAAGTGCCGCACGGCTTGTGTGGGACTCTGATACAGACGTTCTCAACTACACCACTAAACCTGAACCTGCCTCCCATGTGGGCCCACGCTTGAGTTAGAAGGTTATGAGGTTTCGAACGTAGTTACACCCATGTTCATCCGAGCATCAAGGCCTGAGTCACCCCGGGAAGCAAAGTGACCCACTTCACAAACAGAGGTTAGTTCCACCGCATCCCGAAATGCTGATGGACCCCTGTGATGGAATCGCGGGAGGAGATTTTGCGCATATCTGCGCCTCCGGACATTGGACTAACGTCGGTACCTGTGAGTCGTATGCGCACTTGTCTCCCTCAAGCATAATAACCCTTGATTTAACTCTGGTAAAGTATTTCTTTGTAATTTTTAAATAAATGCCAAAGATCGCTTAAAAATGCTATTTATAAATTACCTAATCTTATATGACGGCTTATAAATTTCAGACTGTCGGTTTATTTAAAAGTTCGTCTCGAATACGGTCCTAAAGGGCAGAACCTAAATTTTAAAGAAGTTTTGGGAATTAAAACAAAATCATCTTATATTTTCGAAGAAGTTTCAGAATAAAGAAATACTCCAAGTTCTGTGTTAACGAAGTGACGCTATTCTGCAGTAGGTATTTCGAAATTATTGTCTAAATGGTTATAATAAGTCTAATCATAATTGAAGCAATTGGATAGTTGATATAATAGTTTTATTAAAAATTCTAAAACAATGATCATCTAAGTTTGTTATATTCATACTTCTAAAATATCGTAATAGAAATAATTTTAATTTTTGTTTAAATGAATTTATACGCTATTGACTCATTAAAGACATGACATCATAACTTGTTACCCTTGTACAAAATCTAGGTGAGTTCGGCGTTTCGTAAGATAATAAAAAGTACTCGTATATAGGTAAGTTTGCCTTTCATCAACCCTATTATAAAACTACAATCAAAACCCCATATTTATAGGGTAAAGCGTTTTCAGCCGTTTATAAACCTGTTAACATGATATTCTCCGTGAAGTGCCGGGCTGTGTACGTTTAAGTGTCATAAAATCGGAAACAGATACCATTCAATTTATAGTCCGACAAGGAAATGAGGTACGCGTGTGGTGGAATCGTGTTGGCGTGAATAACGTGTTAGACCCGTACCCGTTTATGCGTATTTGTATAAGCATGGAAGAAGAAAATATTAGACAATTCATTTCTGTCTTTCAGTTAGAATCAATCAACCAAAGAGAATCAAACTTCAATTATTCAATGGCATTAGACACCGTCGTGTCTTATTAGTTCTGTGCCTTCCAACCAAATCAATTCAATTTGATTAACACGTCTAGTATCAACATTACTGACACACATGCTCATAATGAAGCATGCTTCGCAGCTGTTCACCTTCGTTAGATAAGCATACTAGTTTATAATATTTATGCTGATAAGCAAACCTATCCAGAAGCACTCAAAACACACCGCTTTTCACCCGCGCCTCAGGTAACATGCTCGAAAATCAAACGAACCTTGATTTTTGAGCATGCTCATTACTAGCAATGTTTCGAGTAGTTTCGACACACATGCTACTAAGTAGCAATTGCACAATAATAGCTTGCTTTCGTGTTAGCAATGAGCATGTCTGTCAGTACTAGTCTACAAACCGTTCTTGTTTTTACAAAAAAATCTCAATTATAATTTTTAATCAACGTCTTTTTATTTTAAACATATTTATAAACATAAATCAGTCATAAATTTAAAGCTCGAATTAGCTCCTTTTCAATATAGTAAATTTTACGAATTTCATGAAATGGAAAAAGAACCAATGAGTACTTTAAATTTTAGTTTAAAAAATAGTTCATTACTAGATATTTGCAATGCCAAAGTTGCTATCAATGTGCTGCTTGCTGACCTCGAGGGGGGGGGGGGACTTCGGACTGGTCACTGTTGCCGGAATACAACTCAAGGTTGTTATGGCGACGTACTCTAGACCAGGAGAGGTGGCTAGCATCCTTTAATATTTGTGGACCAGCCTCATTAACCACGTCTCGGCATCGTATGTTATAACGGGTAGGACACACTGCTCGAAGTCTTTCGTCTTCAAGTATACTCGTTTCTTTGCGTTGCCTACTCCTAATTTGTTTGGGGTCGATACAATATATCTTTTCCTTCCATACTCCTTTATTCCCAAGAATAAGAATACAATTTCCTGCGGCCGGGCGGGCTGTCTTTCGTAAGAGGCGACAAAACAACCCACAGCCGGGTGGTAGGGCATTTGCCCGACTGGATGGCTACCACCCCTGGTCTAAAGTATGTCGCTATAACAACCTTGAGATATGTTACGGCATTAGTGACCAGATTCCAGTCTCCCTTAAAAGAGCAGCAGCGCATCTGTAGCACCTTTGGTGTTGCAAATGTCTATAGGCAATGGTAACCGCTTTCCATCAAATGGGCCGTGTGCCTGTTTGCTGAACTCCTGCAATAAAAAAATAATAAAAAAATTCTCGCACACGGCCGCTGTCACACCACAAGTCATCAAATTATCCTGTATATAATCCATCTGTATATATTTTTTGGTCCACCTTTACGTTTATACCCCTAAATCCTCCAATTTAACATTCTTTTTATCACATAATTTTCATCCCTCCTCATTACTTGCCCATACCAGCTTATTCCTTTTCCTCTCAGTCTTTCAGTCACGGGTGCTACAATGCGACTATAAAAGTTCGCCTTATGTACTCATTCCTCACCTTATCCATTCTTGTAATAGCACAGATTCATCTCAACATTCTGATCTCAGCGGAGTGGACAAGTTTTTGGTCTATTACATCAGTGGCCCAACATTTGGTTCCGTATGGTCGTATTACAGATATCTGATTAGTTAGCACAGAAGCTCATTAAGAAACCCTAATGAATAGTATAATTAAAGCACAGTTAAAATACCCAGCGATTAACGCAAACCTGGCAAGTACTCCTAACAAAGGGCCGGAGTTGTCTTTGAGGCGGCGAGGAATGTTGATCAAGTAATTAGCAAGTCGCGTAAACGAGCTATGGCCGTCTTTGCTGCTGGAACTCGGCTGGCCTTAGAGAAATTAAGCGTATGATACGGTATCTACTTTTCATATTTGGCATTTAAATACGAAACAAAGTATAAAATACTGTGGCTGGCTATAATATCTCACTGGGTCCCCATCCTGTCTTTATCCGAGGCAGGCATTGATTGTCTGAAAAGTCGACAAGACATTATGAGTCTCATGGCCTGAGGATCTCAGGGCCCAAACGTTTCAGCTGTAAACGGCATAAACAAATAACTATCACTATTATATTACTATAATTATTAATCAAACTTCTGGTATGAAATGCTATTTATGTGGATATGCAGACTACATTGCATACCAGAGGTTTACCATTCCGTCAGCCGATTAGAAGCATTCTGTCGAGACTATCTATTATGAAATCTACATATTATGTGGAAGTTAGATAACAACAGTTCCTGTAATATGCGATCATCTTCTCAGAATCATGGAATGCCGTTTCAAAGTACATGTTAGTCGAAAAATAATAAATGCCCCATCCTCAGACTATAAAGTAAGATCTACTTATACCTAAAAAAAATCTGGGTTAGTAGACTACAAACTAAAATAACACTTTATTATGCACAAATACAAAAATGAATTTACAGAGTAAAACTATATCTAATTCTACACAAAGGACGGTCTTATCGCTAAAAAGCGATCTCTTCCAGACAACCCCAACAAATACAAAAATACAGTAGGTATAATAAGTAAAAATGATTGCAGAATATAAATTCTTAAACTAGATATAACAGATGTTCAACTTTTCTATCCAGTAAAAATATTTGCTTTCCGGATATACCAGAAAAATATGTTCCATATAGGTGTACTATGATGAAAAATTTGGAATTATGTTTCCAACCCAGTTACATAAGGTAATAATCGGGTTTTTGTATTTTCTACAAACATGTAATATTTCAGAACACATACCTTCTCCACACTCCTGCCATGCATCATACAGTCGACGCACCAGAGTGTGTGGAGGCGCGAATGTAAGTTGCCGCAATAAATCTGAACTGCGCTCAAGTTTCCATTCAGAACGAGTGACACGCGTGAAACTCGGCTAATGGGTACGGGAGCGATTGAAACGCCTAAGAAAGAGGAGTTCAACAATTGGTGACCCTTATACAAGGCTAGTTACAACTTTGCTTTTCTTTCAAATTGAATTCATGATTCAAATATCGGTTAAAACCACCTCACGGTGTTGGATGCTACGCACCTGATTTTGTTAGATGAAATTATCATTTAACAAAAACTATAGTATATAGTTATAACAAAAACTATAATATAAAAATTAGTTATTTTAATGTTAAGGACTTTTTTTTAGACCCGGGCTTCTCCATCATTGTTCAAGACAGAGATTATCGTTATCTTTTATTTATTTTTCTCTTTAATTTCTACTTTACTAAAAAATTCATTTTACTACTACTTATTATGTTTCTCAAGGGGTGAATAAGTATTACTTGGGTACGTTCGATTGGATTGGATTACGTTAAATGATTATGAGTCTGGTAGGGTGGGGTTGGGACGCCGTCTCCTCCTTCTGCGAGCGCGTTGTGCTTGCGAAAGAGGAGGCGGAGCGGGAGCGTGACGTCCTTGCTCCGCTGCCGCCAAAGGAGGGCGCGCCGACGCCAGTTTCGACGGATTTCGACTTCGTTCACCGTAAGCGGGCGGCGCGGGTGGGGCCCCTTGGCGTATAGGGGTTCTCACTCACCCGCATATGCCGTCGATATGAGAGCATGAGTGTTCCGCGCGCGCTTTTCTCTCCTCCCGGGGGGCGCGTTACAAACCGCCCCACGCCAAAGAGAGTATGACGATGCCGAGCGATGAGTCCCCAGGCAATGGAAGAGGCCTCGTGAGGGGGACCCACGAATGCCAGGGCTGCGGAGAGGCTAGGTCATATACCCGTAGCCCTGGCATAAGGCGAAGGACGGAACAGCCAGGGGTTTGAGTGGGTATCCCTAACCGGGGGTGGCAATAGCATGGCACCAATTCTGGCTGGGCATGCTGGTGGTACCCCCGATCTGGCGAATCCCACACACAGGTCGCGAATTATCCCCCTAAGGTGCTGCTCTTGTCGCGGCTTATGGTCCTCAAGCAGATTTCCCCTGACTAAAAAAAAAGTGGTAGGGTGGGGTAGTTGGGTGGGGTCGATGGGATATTTTTTTATTTGTTATACGTTATCGGTGCAGGAACGGAGAAAGAATACAATTTCCTGCGGCCGGGCGGCCTGTCGTAAGAGGTGACTAAACAGCCTACAGCCAGGTGGTAGGGCATTTGTCCGATTGGATGGCTACCACCCCTGGTCTAAAGTATGTCGCAATAGCAACCTTGAGTTGTGTTCCGGCATTAGTGACCAGGTTCCAGTCTCCCCTAAGAGAGCAGCAGCGCATTTGTAGCACCTTTGGTGTTGCAAATGTCCATAGGTGATGGTAACCGCTAAACATCAAGTGGGCCGTCTGCCTGTCTGCTGAATTCCTGCAAAAAAATAAAAACATTCTATTACATCAAATTTCTATATATATATATATGTGTGTGTGTGTGTTAAATTACTGCTTTATAAATTTTGTTTGCCAAATTTATTATCTATATTTATACATTTACAATATGTTTTTATTATTACCATTGTAATTTTTGTCGAACAATTTTGCTTAATAATTACGTTATACATTATTCATTCTACATGTGTTTTTATATCTATCTTATGTAATAGGTTCTTATATTCATATTGCTTATATATATTATACTCTTACTCTATTGCAGACGCTACTAGTAAATAAATATACTACAGTATATAACTATAGCGTCTATTTATTATACGATTTTGTTTTTATACTTTTATCTCATTACTGGTCAATATATATATCTTTACTATGACTTCTAACTAAGTGTTTTGTGTTTCAGGTTGGACTACTACATTCGGGTACCTGCACCTGCGATATGGTAAATGATTTGCTTCTGCTTTTATGTTTTGCTTGTGCTTGTGTTTTTTGCAAGCTAACTGCTTTTAAAAATAAAGGTAATTAGCTTATTTGTTGTGTGTTTGTGTATTGTGTAAAAGTGTATGTTTTGCTGGTATTTATGTTAGTATTTGTGAATGCTTGTGTTTTAGTGAGTGTTTGTGACTTGTCTTATAAAATGTATATGTCCACGGGTACCCGTTCCATCATTCGCCGTGATCGCCGTCTTCATGGTAAGTGGTCCCCTACATAACGACGTTGCCCCTGCTAGACGAGACCGCCAGTCTCACGCACGATAGCGGGATCGTAGGTCCTGCCTCGATGATGTTAAGGACTTACACAAGCAGTGAATATTACGTGGATTTAACTACGTTATTTCAATTTATATTTTGTTGTTTTTACAGTATAAAACATATAAACCTTTTAAACTATTTCAAACACAAAAGTTCTTTCAAAAACTTTAATACTAAAACTATTTTTAACATGGTTGCTGTTACTTAAAACATATACCTACTTCAGACCAAATCAGATAAAAATTAAAAAGAAACAACAATTGCTGACTGACTTGATCTACAAAAACATAATTACTTTAAATAATAATATGTCAACGAGAGATATAAGAATGATATTTAGGGTAGGGATATTAAGGGATATGTCAGAGTTATATTTTTACTGAGTAATTCTAATATTAAAGAAAAATCTTCGATGGATATAGATATTTACTTTCAATAATGTTCGATCACTTGTTATTGCTATTCTCTCCAAGCACTATCTAAAATAATATTAAATGACGATTACATTTTAAAGGTTTACAACCCCTGTCTGAAAGGAATGATATATTACGACGTAATTTATGTATCTATCACAAAGACTAACGAGTAAAGTTGCCGATGCAAGATCAATAATCGACTTCCTTTCTTTGTGTCAAAGGACAAAAAGGTCCTATTGTGACCGCATCTAAAGTAAGACTGACGCAGTAAAGGAATTAAAACTATATAATATTCGGTTTTTAGACTTTCTGGTTCAAAACAGATTATTATTAATGTTGACAGAATACCTTTTTTTATTGCTTGAATTTAGCAGACAGACAAACGGCCCCCCTGATGGTTAAGCGGTTACTATCGTTATGGACATTTGCAGCACCAAAGGTGCTAACAATGTTCTGCCGGTCTCTAAAGAGCTTTTGCCCGACTGGATGGCTACCAACTTTGGTCTAGAGTATGCCGCCATAACAACTTTGAGTTGACTTCCGGCATTAGTGACCAGGTTCCATTCCCCCTTAAGAGAGCAGCAGCGTATTTGTAGCCTTTGGTGTTGCAAATGTCCCTGGGCGATGGTAACCGCTTTCCATAAAGTGGGCCGTCTGCCTGTCTGCTGAACTCATGCAATAAAAAAAGGGAGACTGATACCTGGCCTCTAATGCCGGAACACAACTTAAAGTTGTTATGACGGCATACTTTAGACCAGGGGTGGTAGCCATTTAAACGGGCACAAACCCTACCACCAGCCTGTGGGTTGTTTTGTCACCTCTTACGACAGGCCACCCGGCCGCAGGAAATTGTATTCTTTCTCCGTTCCCGCACGGATAAAAGTCTAATGATGAATACTTCATTGTAAGGGGTATTTAATAAATTTCATAACATAAACGGGTTACTATTGAGCTCGAGATTTCCTATTTTGAGGAAAAACGATAGCGGATTGGCGTTTCAATCATCGGTAATCTCAAATGTTGAGATTTTTCTTGATATTTTTTTCTCGGAGTCAGCAAGCACTTCGTTGTTGTAAAAATATACACATTAGGTCAAAAAATCTCCTTCAGCGGCGCAGCGAACTTACGTCACTGGAATCAAAAATGGATCCCCGTAGCCACTAAGTATTCACTACATTTACATACCAGTATAAAAGTAGGTACTTCTGTTCTTCAAACTCATCATTAGTTAAAATAATAATCTTCACATCGTTTATCTCCTCCATCCATTTATTTTTGTATGTCGTTTCCTCAATACGAAAATACTGGTCATAATTGTTTAATATACATAACAAAATTTTCACAAGAATGTATTTTCAATTTTCGTAAACGATGTAATTTCCCATTTCCGTTAGGCCAACTTTCGCCTCTGTTTTTCTTGGGAAGTATGAGTAGTATAATAACATAATGTTGAACATTCTTGTTCGCTGGTCCTACGCACCTGTAAACGTTGTTTCGTTCCCAGTAACTCGTTAACTCAAGGGTCTACCTTCAGATAAACGGAGTAGAGTTATGAAGTCTCAGAGAGGTCGTTAAATAATATTTTAATTTCCAAATTCATTCTATAAAAGATTTTTGTACAAAATTCGATGAGAATGCCGATTCAAGACAATTGTTTCTCGTTAAACCAATTACTGTTTGCTGTTTTATGTTCTCTAGAATAGAATAGAATATACTTTATTGCATGATATTGGGATACAGTTCAAGAAGTTTAAGTATAAAAAATAATAGGCGGTCTTATCACTAAAAGCAATTTAGACAACCATAGGATGGATTAGAAAATTTTATGAAACATGTGGGTTTTGCAATATAACTAGGATATAAAGTGTATACCTATATAATTTTCAAATGGGAAATAAAATAAACATGGAAATAAAACAAAAATATACATATATTATACTACACAAAAATAATAATTCATAAAAAGGAGTCAGATTCAGAATGAACCATGTTATTAGATGACTTTTTAAATCGTGTATATTAAAATTTAATAATAATACAATATGTCGCGGCACGATTTGCCGAAGGAAGGTACACACCGGTCCAGCCAAGCATGAAATCAGTACGATCGCGCCGGTGTGTACACCCAATATCAAAATTGCCCATGACAAACGCTCAATTGTCCACGGCCAACCACCAATATTTGAAAATCAACTACGGAGCAAGACGAATTATTATACGCGTAACTTAAAATAATTGTGAAAGTACTAAAAATTGAAATACACGCATTTTTCGAGCAAAAGTGCTTCATTGAAGACTTCCTACGCTTCACAATATATATTTAAAAATCTACTAAATAAAAATAATAACTGTTACACAACACTTAGTACTTTTTCCCTAGTAGTAGTGCTATTTTTATTTTGCATCTCAAATTCTCTAAAGGTGATCAAAATCGCTTCGTTTGCTCGGAGTATAAATATGGAGTCTATAAATACAGTCTTCTTGTTTAGCCAATCGATCTCCACTGCTATGTAGGCCTTCCTAAATCTGCGCCACACATCGCTGACTCCCGTCATATAGCCTCTACCGGCGTCGTTATGCAAGTTGTTGGTCCACCGGGCTAGAGGGCGCCCCACGTTGCGTTTACCGAGACGCAGTCCCTAGTCCAGGACATGTTTGCAAGGACCGTCCATCCTGCGACAGACGTTACTGTCCCACTGCCACTTCAACTTGCTAATGTTGCGACCTATATTGGTGGTGGTTGGTGTTGCAAACAGTGAGCACCTGCCTTAATATTCCAAAAGTCTTTTAAAGGTTTTTCTGTTACTATACAGATTAATTTATTTATTATTAAATACTAAATTCAAATTCAAAACTTTTATTCAAAATAAGTTTTACTGTAGAACACTTTGAAGGTCATACATATAAGTTAAAATTTAATTTTACTTCCTATTCTATGTACGCTGCTTCGCAACGTGTTATTGCTGTTAAGGAAAATAAGCGGCAATTATATACATTGAATAAAAAACCTGTAGTAAGAAGTTGTTTATATATTAACAGATAAAAAGTGAATCTTTAAACTCTTTAAAATTAATTTCCTTTCTAAAGCGATGCATAAGTCTACACACACCATATAACCGTGTAGGATGCTATTTGTCTCTACATAGATTAGAACGACGGTTCCTTTTCGGCTCGCACCTGTGCCCTTGCTGTCCTGTAAACAAAACTCAGACAAAGGGCTGTAGGATTCACACGGTCGGAAGAGCTGGGCTCTGTTTAAGTTAAGTATAGTCCAAGTTGTTGGAAAATAAATAAGTAACCCTTATAACCCCTCCGATTTCGTTACAAAACATTCGATACACTTTTGTAAATAGAGAGATCTATATGGAACTGAAAGTCCAAAAGAATTATCTAGTTGTTCGTATTATATAATTAAGTAATCCATACACCTAAATGCCTACATTTGGTCTACCTTCACATTTGTATCCATCAATAAATAAGAGATGAATGAATTGTTTGAATGATGACATGATAATTTGTGGTGTGACAGAGGACGTATGCCAGAATAAAGGAGTGTGGAAGGAAAAGACATTGTGCCGACGCCAAATAATTGTGAGAAAATGAAAGAAAAGATTATAATTAAATTTTTTTTTTTGTTTTAACCTCACATTTTAGAATTTAAAGGGAGGCACAATTTTTACAATAACAAAATAGTATAATTATGTTGACAACACCAACATAGATTTTTTTTACATAGCAACACTGGTTGTCCTTCTTGTGTATATAATAAGTATATAAGGGGATCTTTGAAAGTTGCACCCGTGACTGAAAAATTGAGAGGAAGAAGATTAAGTTGGTATGGGCATATAATGAGGAGGGATGAAAGTCACGTGACAAAAGAAAAAAAAAAGACGGTAGGCGACGAAAAGTTAAACACGTATTGAAAAGAGCTCTTGCATTTTTTAATTAATTAAATAGTGACAAGCTAATGACTAGTTGTTAAAAGTTATTCGTTCACCTGCCGAAGTGGTAATCTAGTGAAATTTTATCAAACTTACACTTTTAATTTTGGATTACGCAAGACTGAGTCAGTTCACAATGGACGCACTTCAACAATCAATAGCGCAACTTTCATCGAAATTTATTGAAAGAATGGACACCTTCGAAGGAGACCTCCGTAAAGGTAGCTCATGTTCACCCAACATCACTACTCTGTCTGCAGATTTTGCTTCTTTTAAGACATTTGTGTTGGGGGCCTTACATAATCTCCAGGATCAGTTTTCTTTATTAGCAAATTCAATGGACCAGATGGAAATGCGTACTAGAAGGAAGATTCTATTATTTCATGGTATAGCAGAAGAGCAACAGGAAAGTACCATATCTACGGTAGCGAAAGTTGTGGTTAACCAATTGAAGCAGTCTGCATTTCAGGTAACAGACATCAAACGCTGCTACAGGATGGGTAAACCATCGTCTTCTAGCGGAAAACCTAGGCCTATATTTGTTAAATTTACCGATATAGCTATCCGCAACCAAATCTGGTTCTCCAAAGTAAATCTTAAGGCTTCGGGAATTACGCTGTCTGAGTTTCTGACGAAAAGGAGGCACGACCTTTTTATGCAGGCCAGGAAGCAGGTTGGCATGTCAAGATGTTGGACGCGAGATGGAAATGTGTATGCGTTAAACTCTGATGGCACAAAGCATTGCTTGGACAGCCTTCAGGATCTAACCAATGTCTGTCAGGATACGGATGCAGAACAATGTTCTTATCCTGCAACGTCCGCAAAGGTACCAACAGCCAACGCTCCGAAAACACGTCGCATAGCAACAAAAAAATAATACATACGGATTATAATTCAGTACTTTAATGTTGTTGCTGTTGTAACGTGTTACCTTCGCAATGCTTTTGTTTTTTTTTTTTTTCGTGTATATTTCTGTGTTTATTTTCCTTTATAACTATTTTGCCAAGTTGTTTGTATTTTAATTATATGTAAGTCATATTGTTTTATGTCACGATTATTTAACATTCAACTTTCTTGGTTTTTATGCCGGTATAACTATAATTTAATAAATTAATGTTCTTTTTCACGGAGGTATAAGAAATTATGCCAATTTAAACTAATAATGATTTTGTATGAAAGTTTTAAAGTGTTTTCCTATTATATTAATGCACTCTATGAAAAGTATCTAAGCATGACGTTGATATGTAGTATCTTTTTATATAGCTGTATGACTTATATGTATGTAATGCTTACTTATCTTTGCTTAATAGTTTATGCAACATTCATTTAAGATCTCCAGTATTAAAATTGTAAATTCTTTTTCAGTTTATGCTTTTAGTTTGTAAAAGGTTTGTTATTATTTAAATTTGGTTTGTATAAATGTGTGTATTCGAAAATATTCATTGTATTGTAACAAAATATTTTATATTGTGTAAGTTTGTAAACAGGTTCGATGTATGTAGACACTATGCGGCAGGTGATGCTAAGATATATTTATATTTGAAGTACCATTATTTATTTATAACTTTTATTTAACAATTTGTATTCACTTTATACACATATACCTATCTTACATATACATATATTTACTGATTTTTACCGCATACAGGTAATAATATTTTATTTATATCTACTTCTAAGTACCTATTATAACTATTAAATATAAACGTATTTTGATGGCATATAATATAAACAGTGACACTGACAGTGATATTGATTATCTGTCTTGCTCATCTGGTAGCGACCACGCCGGTTTTAATTCTCTTCCCCTTGCAGATTACATAGAATCGGAGTTTAATAATCTCCACACTAATTTCAATGTATTGCATATAAATGCGCAGAGCATTCCAGCTCATTTCACAGATATGCTGGCGTCCTTTAATCAAGGATATATTCATGCTATTTTGATTTCGGAGTCCTGGTTGAAGCCTTGTTTGCCAACTGTGGCATACACTTTGCCAGGCTATACTCTCATCCGCAATGATCGCATCGGCGCTACTGGTGGAGGGGTTGCCATCTACCTCCGTTCTAATATTCCTTTCTCTATTGTTAATATGTCTTCATAACCACCACAGCCTGACTCTGGAGAGCATTTATTTATCGATGTATCCTTATACCATACAAAAATACTACTTGGAGTATACTATAGCCCTACGTTACGAAATAACTTCTTTTCTTCTTTTGAAAGTCTACTAGAAACTTTAGTACCACAGTACCCTCACACAATCATTATGGGTGATTTTAACACTTGTTTACTTAAATGTGACACACGCTCTTCTTTCTTTGAAACTTTAGTGAATTCCATCAATCTGAATATTCTTCCGTTAAATGCGACCCACCACTTTCCAAACAGTACAGCTTCTCTACTAGATTTAATGCTAGTCTCTTCCCCTACTCATGTTATTAAGCATGGCCAATACTCGGCGGACATGTTTTCATATCATGACATGATATATCTTTCATACAATGTTCGTCCGCCGAAAGCTAAGTCAAAGCTAATTGTGCAGCGTAAC
The DNA here is from genome assembly GCA_039645545.1 of Dendrolimus houi. Classification (NCBI taxonomy): domain Eukaryota; kingdom Metazoa; phylum Arthropoda; class Insecta; order Lepidoptera; family Lasiocampidae; genus Dendrolimus; species Dendrolimus houi. The sequence goes on from CM077124.1 coordinate 20,334,134, forward strand.
TTTGGTGGCATAAACACAGAAGACCTATGCAAAGATGCTCAAGGGTTAGATTGGTCTGGGGTAACTAATGCAGTTTCTATTGATGACAAGGTGAATGTTTTTAATACTACCCTGCTGGGTTTGTATGACTTACATGCGCCATTGCGCCAGATTAAACTTAAACATCATCCTGCACCTTGGCTGACAGACGAGATCAAATGTCTTATAAACCAAAAGAGTAAAGCCAAAACAAGGTTTAAATGTCGTCCTACGGGTGTAAACTGGCAAGCATTTATAAATGCTCGCAATCGCTGCAATAGAGCATGTAGGAACGCACAACGCCGATACATTCATAGTTCAGTTGAAAATGACAATCCAGCAAAAGTCTGGAAATTCCTTAAATCACTGGGGGTTGGTAAATCATCTCATGTATCAAAATCCAATAATTTAAATATACATCTTCTAAACCAGCATTTTGCTATATCTTCCGATTTCAATCCGACAATTAAGTCAAAAACTTTAAAAGTAATCTGTTCACTTCCAACTCCACAGCATTCTCCATTTTTCTTACTCAATTTACTGATTGTGATGTTGTAAGGGCTGTTAAATCTATAACGTCAAATGCGGTCGGTAGTGACATTATTAGTCGAAATATGATCTTACCCATACTTGATGTCATCAGTCCCATCATCGCACACATTCTCAACTACTCCATAATTACAGCTACATTCCCTGAAGCCTGGAGGAAAGCCGAAATAATTCCTTTGCCAAAAAACGTAACCCTCTTTCCTTTTCCGAATTTCGACCTATATCTATCCTCCCATTTATGTCTAAAGTCCTTGAACGTTTAGTTCATCAGCAACTAAGTGTTTATTTGAATAAAAACTGTTTAATGAATCCATATCAATCCGGCTTTCGTCCAGGTCACAGTACAACCACAGCTCTAATCAAAATCACTGATGACATCCGACAGGGTATGGATAACGGTCTTTTGACAGTACTGTCACTACTTGATTTCAGCAGCGCATTTAACAATGTAGATTTTGAGATTTTATTAGCAATTCTCCGCTCTCTCAACATATCTCCAACAGTTGTTGACTGGTTTCGTAGTTACCTGTATGGGCGTCAGCAGAGGATACGCATCGATGAAACTCACTCGTCATGGCAAAGTCTAACTGCTGGTGTCCCTCAGGGCGGCGTTTTGTCTCCGCTTCTATTTGCTATTTTTATTAATACAATCTCTTACAATTTATCTTCATCCTATCATCTCTATGCAGACGATTTGCAGATTTACGCGCAAGCTAAAGTAGAAAATATCAAAGACGCTATAAACACAATTAATGATGACTTGGGACGCATACTTGATTGGAGTCGAACACATGGCCTAAAAGTGAATCCTAGTAAAACCCAGGCCATCATAATTGGAAGCTCACGTATGATTTCAAAGATAAACTGGTCTTCAGTACCGGACTTATTATTTGATGGGACGCGTCTTCATATTAGCGATAAAGTTAAAAATCTGGGCGTAATCATCGATAGGGAACTGTCTTGGTGGCCTCACATCACAGAACTGAGTCGTAGGGTTTTTGCTTCATCTGCATCGCTTAGGAGGTTAAAATACTTTCTACCGACCGCCACCAAGGTTACACTTGCTCAATCGCTTTTACTGTCGATCCTTGACTATGCGGACGCCTGTTATCTTGACCTTACCGTAGAACAACTCAATAAACTTGAGCGACTTCAAAATTTTTGCATTCGGTTTATATTTGGTTTAAAGAAATATGACCATGTCTCTGAATATCGCAAAAAGCTCAAGTGGTTGTCAATCTCACTTCGCCGGAATGCTCATCTTCTCAATCTGCTGTATAGCATATTATTTATTCCTTCTACTCCTTCCTATCTTAAGGAACGTTTTGATTTCCTCCATACTTCTCACACCCTTAATTTGCGCTCTTCTCATAATCTCGCTTTAAAAACACCTGCACACGTTTCTACTTTCTACACCAAATCCTTCTCTGTGCAGGCTGTCCTGCTGTGGAATTCATTGCCCGAAAATATAAGACAGGCAAAGTCACTCCCCATTTTTAAAAAACTAGTGCGAGAATATTATCTCACTTTATAATAAATATTTAATATCTAATTACATGTACGTTTATTTATTAGTGTTTTGTATATATTAATATATTATGTATTAATACTATTATTGATATTGTATAGCTATTGCTGTATCTATACATATGTTAATGATGTATATATTAGTATGTATATAATATTAATATGTGTTATTGTTTATTCTATATTTTATTTTTATTAGTTTTAGGTATAGGTATTGTGTGATATTTATATATGCTATTTATATATTATATATGTATTTAATTTGCACACCACCGTCATACACTTGCGAATCTCCTATTCATAATATCCGTAGCCCGGGTTGTCTGGAAGAGATCGCTCTAAAGCGATAAGGCCGCCCATTGCTCCTACTTTTACTGTCTAATGTGACTACTGTAAATTGTTTATTTATGTGTATGTGGTGAACAATAAAGTGTTTTCTATTCTATTCTATTCTAAAAGAATGTTAAACTTCAAGATAGATGGGTACAAATCTAAAGGTAGACCAAAAAAAAGATGGATGGATTGTGTGAAGGATGATATGATGATATGGGGTCCTCTACTCTGACATACAGAAGCTGTATGTCAGAGTAGAGGAGTATGGAAGGAAAAGACATATTGTGCCGACCCCAAATAATTGGGATATGGTGAAAGAAAAGTGAGACTGGTTGTTCTTCTTCCATTTTGATTGTTGACCGAGAGCACATGTTTTACCACTAACAGTGTTTGATTTCTGTAAGTTCCACGACGAGGTGTATCGCGCGTATAGCAAAGTGAATCATTGTATGACTCTACCGCTAACTGCGATTCATTGTCACAAGTGCGACGAATATCGCACATTATATCATGCCACTTATTGGCTGTATGTTGGTCTAAGTAAAAAATAATAATTTACCTATACCTACATTATAAAGAGGTAAACTTTGTGAGTTTGTTTGTAGGAAGTAATCTCTTGAACCACTAAACCGATTTTGTAAATCCTTTCACCAATAGAAATTAACATTATTATTGAGTGATATATCTATGAATAAGTCGTGGTAGCGTAATGGCTAGCGCACGCGTGCCAAACTCAAAGGTAGCGGGTTCGATCCTGGCCGGAACGCATGCATCACTTAGGCAGTTTTTGAACCTAATGTGCATATTGTTACAATTACCACGTGCTAATAACGGTGAAGGAAAACATCGTGATGCAACCTGCACATCGAGATAACCGATGTGTCAAACCTGCCAAGCCGCCTTGACAAGCGTGGTGGGTATACTGTCCGTTCCCCTATAGTGAGAGGCCTGAGCGCAGCAGTGGGACATTTATGGGCTGCTATTATAATGATCTCCAGCGAAGTGGACACGTGTTAGCTGGTAATCAGTAAACATCGTTATAATTTTTCAACACCTGTGCCTATATGCCATGAAATGTTTTTCATCCTCAGTTACATACGGCAAGTACAATTAATTAGTCTTATCTCACCGTCTCGCTCTGACATGCGGCACCGCTATAATATGGTGGACATACTACCTATACGAACAAAGCGCTTTGAGTCCACCTTCATTACGCGCACCGCAAAGGACTCACTGCTTGAGTATGTTTCTCCCGAAACCTACAACCTAGTCTTCGAGTCACATGTAAATAGGTACTTTCTAGGTAAGCGTGCTCCATCTTAGACCATGTCTCCACTCGAAATCGCGAGAGACAATGGTCCTATACAGTAATGAAAAATAGATGTTTTGTTTATGAAATTATTTATTTATTAGAACTCTAAAAGCATATTGATATAAAGTAGAAACTAATTTTTCCAATTCTTTATTTTCTCATTGGCAAATAGAAAAAGCTTCATTTACTAGAAAATTTAATTAAACAGATCTCGTTACTTTAAACAAGGTTTTATTGAAGGAGGAGTCCTGACACCCTGTGACCTCCTGCCGGCTTCGATTGATTCCACTATTTGTTTTAATTATTTTCTGTTTTATTGACAGACTCTTTCAATATCAACGCTATAATAGGAACAAACAAGTGTATACTTTTAGTTTTTATTGGAAAATCTACTATTATTCAGTCAGTTTTGGACATGTGCTGCAACACGGCGAGGATTTCATAGAAATTTCCCTGTCCAGTTTTTTCCCTTAAAGCATGAGCCAGGACCTTCTTGAAGTATTAGGGACGATTGGCGTAGAAAATAGTAATAAATACTATAGATTGCCTACGTTATTTTGAAATAGAACTGTACAGCAAAAAATAGAAAAATATTGTTTAAATCCCAGCCAAATAGTAAAATGTAGAGCGGGAAATTAATATATATAATATAATGTTACGAGTAGCAGAACTCGACTTGAAATGTCGTTGGAATTACTATAGAATTTATTAGAACTATACAAATACGTATAACACAGGTACAAATATAACTGGACGCAACCAGAACAAACGTAATGCACGATTCAATAAAGCGCGCAAGGTCCGTCACTATATAGCTTATCGAATTTACACACGTCTTGTCTCGCTGGTGACCATCGCTAGACTGCCGATCTCCCCATTGGGCCATTGCTATATACTGCAACGATACAATATGGCCCGCCCGCGTAGATCGAATTTCTTGTGTGCAAAATTTTAAGAAATGTGCAGGTGTGCACCTGCCTAATTATGCCTGCAAATGGCTAGAAACGAGTACAATAGGCTGCTCTCAACAATAACCAATAAATAAGTAAACAAAAGAAGACTATCATAAAAGAACTACAATCTTATTATCTCAAACACCGACGGCGGGTAAAAATGTGCTTTATATGCAGGTGGCCCAATTGTAACAATATATTAAATTAATTGTATTATTCTAGCACGATTTTAAACTTGTTTTCAAATAGTGCATTATGAAGTGATCTAGTAGAGAATTAACAGTTTGAAATGTTACTGATATGATTCTTTTAAATTGTTACGAGCTACAGGACTCGAATAAAAAAATGCCGTTGGAACTAGTATAGAATTTATTAGAACTGTACAAACACGTATAAAACAAATATAAATAAAACTGGGTGCAACCAGTTCACACTGCACGATTCAATACAATTCGACACACGTTAAGTCCGTCGTCTATATCGCTAATCGAGAGTACTCGAAAACGTCTTACTCGTCTCGTAGTCGTCGCTTGACTGCCCACCCCTCCATTCGGGCATTGTCTTATACTCACTACACAATACAAAGAAATTGGCCGCGCGCACTGAGTTTCCGAGAAATAATAATTTGCACACCTGCGAACGGCCACAAAGTCGAAAACAATAACAATAAGGATTATTTCGACGCTAATGATGGTTATAAAACAAGTAGAAAAAAACAATAGCATGTTTTTCTTAATTACAAATTCAAAACACAAAAGAATTCCTAAATCGTTGGAAGACAATGAACTGCGCTTAGGACAGGCAGCTGTGCGCTTATCTTTGATGGTATGTTACACTATTGTTAGTTTTAAGCCTGAGTATGTATAATATAATTAATTTGACTAGATTAACATATAATATTTTCTTAAGTTTTCGCGACTTGTATACATAATAAAACTACGTATTAACGGTTTTAAGCGCGTCCAAAAGTAGTCGAAACGTCGGAATAACAAAAATCAAATAAATTACCGCGCTTAAAACCGTTAAAACTTAGTTATAAATGAAAAAGTCCTGAAGACAAAAACAACGGCATTAATTTAAAAACCTCACCAAGAATTATATTCATACAAATTTAAAACAATGAATACCATGACAAAATTACACCAAGTTAAATACAGATAAAGTGATTATGTCAAGCTTGTTCAACATTTCAAACAATGGGAACGTAATAGGCATTTTATTTTAATTTTTCAAAACCCACCAACTCCCAAATGTACTCTGATTTTTTCCCAGCAATTATTTTATCTAACTTTCAAAGGCATAATCACCGGCGCGAATACCGCCACAAAATGGAGACCACGTGGATTTACATGAAAAATAAGGTGGACAAGGGTGTTTTTGTTACACACAGTTGGTTCCGTATTATATTATGTAGAAAGTTAGGATCGGCCGTGGTCTGTTTTCAATATTTAAATAAGCACAATAAAGTATATTAATATACTATAATATATTTATAATACACGATGTAAAATGAGACATCTCCTATTATATTAATGTAACTCTATGATGAGACATAAGAGGACAGAAGAATATATTAAAAATATGGTGTCAAACAAATCAAATATAACACGACTTCCGACTGTGGTAGCGTAATGGCCAGCGCACGCGTCCCAAACTTAAAGGGCGCGGGTTCGATCCTGACCAGAACGCATGCGCCACTTAGACAGTTTTCAGACGTAATGCGCATTGTTACAATAACCACGTGCTAAAAACGGTGAAGGAAAATATCGTGATGCAACCTGCATATCGAGATATCCAATGTGTCAAACCTGCCAAGCCGCCTTGAACAAGCGTAGCGGGTATACTGTCCGTTCCCCAATAATGGGAGGCCCGAGCCCAGCAGTGGGACATTTATGGGCTGTTCACATGATTTCTGAAGTGCCAGTGCCAAGTTAAACGACCTCATTTTAACATATTATTATAATAATAATAATAATTTCGGCAGACAAACACACACACAAGTCCCCAAATAAACGACCATTCTGGGGCTCCCATTTTAACATAGTAAATAACGGAGAAAATACGTTTCCGAAATTTACTCAAATCGAACCGGAGCTTCTGCGTTGCAAGGTAAGCTTTAGCCCGCTCAACCACAGAGGCCGTCAAATAGTATTCAAGTACAAAAAACTGCTAGCTTAGTATTCAGCGCACTCGCCTAACAAACTCAAAGGTCGCGGACTCAAATTCTGGCCGGAAAACATGCACTATTTAGGCAATTTTCAGAACTAATGTGCATATTGTTATAATTACGACGTGCTAATGATGAAGGAAAACATCGTTATAAAATCTACACATCTAGATAACGTATGTGTAAAACCTGTCAATCCGCCTTAATCATGTGGCCGGGTATAATGTCCTTTCCAAAATACTTACCTCCCTACAATAAGGCTCCAATGATTATATAGGCGGGGCAGGGGTGATAATAAAAATGTTATTATCAATTAAGATATACTTGAAAGAAAATATTCTTTCATACTTGTATAGGAATGCGTGAGACCAACTAATCCATTCTTGACTATGTCCAAAAAATTGGTCAAGTATGTTTAGTGGCAATAATGTACTGAGAAATGTCATAAAATATGTATTGATAAAATTGAAATTGAAAATTGTTAGATTATTATACTTTTGTAGCGACTTCCGTTGCTGACAGAATAATAATAGACAGTAGTTTATATCGATTACCCCACTACTTGGCTCGTTCCATCATCGCTGAATATAGGGGTGGCGGTGGTGGGGTGTTTGAGAAGGGAGGCTTAATTAGATCGGCTTTTACAAGCCTTTTTAATTCTTTTGTAACTTACTGAAAAACAAAAGAGTTGAAGATTGGTTTCGTTTGAACCTTTAACCTAGGGAACTCTAAAAAATCCTACAGAAAAGGCGGAATCTAAATAATAAATTTTCCATTGTTAGGTAGCCGGGTGGTTGTACAAATATTCATGTATTTATTTACATAGACAACATAATGAATTATCAGGGGATGCGCGATTATGCAGATTTTCAGTGCTCTTTGAACACTTGTACTTATTGCTGAAATTTTAATTCGTCTTGATGTTTATAACCTTTAAGTAACAATAGGAGTTCATCCACACTTCCTTGACACTTGTAATTCGTTCACTCTACGGGACGGTCGCTCTTTACAGGTTCTTTTTCTTCTGTGGCCATTAGTGGCTTTGAAGAGGTTTGGCCTCCCCCGGGGCCCGAGCATATCAGCAACTGTATTCTCCCAGTGCAAACAAAAAAACCTCTTTACCCCGGCCGCAACTCGACGACCAACTACTAACCGGTAACTCGATTAGCTGTCAATTAAGCCTTCTTCGCATGACGATGGTTTCGCAGCAGCTCTGGTTGTGCAATCTGCATCATCAAGTGACCTTCGCAGGTTTTGCGTTAGCTACTTATGCGGCTTAGTTGGCGGCGGTCGCTCCTTGATGCCTTATGCGTTCAAGCTGTAAAATAAACTCCCGCGGTTTTCCCCGAACACTAGAACATGGGGTTGTTCAAAAAGGACATGAACTGACATTTAAAATATCAATGAGGTAGGCATTCATTTGATCGGGACATAGGCCAATCAAAACTAGTAAGGAAAGGTAGGGATCGCACCACTTGCGAAATAATAATTATTTATTTTAATTTAAATCTCTAGAATGTGTAGAATTCTCAATAGCAGGAGTAATGTTACGGACATTTACTTTGACTCCAAAATTCATTTTATAAAAAGATTCGTTTAGCCCAAAAAGACATTAATTAGACATAGACAGACTAATTTCAATATCTTACACTTTTTGTTATTTTTATTATTAGAGTTTAATTCAATAAAAGCGAAGAAGTGCAAGCTGTGTTCTCCTATAATTCGTTTTTACATCGCATGTAAACCTTAGTCATAAGTCCATTAACTGATCAAAGGTAAAACACTGTTGGAGATCCTTAAAAAATAAACAAATAAACCATCTTTGTAAGAAAAAAAATTATGTGACAAAGTAAATATTGTTGGTGTTGCCAACACATTGGCTTTATTAGTGTTGCAAATGTCCATGGAAAACGGTTACCACGTATCATCGGGTGGATCGCTTGACAGTTTGCTTATCTAAGCAAACTTATAAAGAATGTGCTGTCTTATCGTGGATTATCTATACCAGAAAAAAATCAGGTATGTGTCTTTGCAACTAGACAACAAAGGTTAGGACACAAATGTAGATTAACCTCTAATTTTCAGTGAAATATATGAACATGAGATATTTTATTACACTAAAGTAAACTTGCGCGTTTATGTAATACCGGAATAATCTTCCCTCATAATTCAATAACGAAACTCCAAGGAATGACGCTTAATGAGGCCCAAAGGGAAATTTAATGCTATATTCGCAGTTTTGCAAGCCACTGTCTAAAATTCAACTCGTTAACGTCGTAACGTTTCATTAAGAAATAATTTCTCATCTTTATAGAATTTAGCCAAAAGAATATTTAATTTTAGTAGTAGGCCAAATCTTTGAGACAAATTTTCAGGCCGACACACACAAACAAAAGTCCTAAAAACAGTAATTTGTAACAATATTCGATATCAAGCGGTTCACTTCTGTCTTCCTATTTGAATAATTCAAACAAAACGATCATATAAACATAAACTTGAATCGTTCTATGTTATTGTACACCATCTCGTCCTTTCAGTTCTGTGTCTGTCAACCAAATTGCTTCAATTTGGTTGATACTTCTGCTATTACAACCCAATGAGCAGTGTCTTGCCTCGAAACTTTATTATTACCATTAAAATGAACTGCATTAATCCTTTCCTCCGACTCAACTTCTAACCGTAAAAATTGAAGAAGCATACAAAGTGGTTTTTCTCTTTACAAAAATATGACCTATTCCATGCCCTTATTAAGTCATCTGGAAGTGCCGATTGAACGAGAGGAAACAGAAAACATGAATACTTGTCCTGTGTTAATCCTAAAGATTCTAACGCCATAATTTGCGTCATAATTTTGTCATAGAATGAACTGATAGGTAATTTTAAAGTATTTTTGCCACTAACTAGTTGAAGGAGTTCTCTTATATAATGGTCAATAATGAGCTCCTCTTTTGAAAAACGTTATTTTAGGTGTTCTAAGGCTTTTTATAATTTTCACCACAAGGTGGAAAACTTTCCACCATATCTGTAGCCACGGAACCTTTTTCCATAGATTGTAATAAGTAGTGCATTTTATCGTCGTCATCTAGCTCATTATCGTCGTTGATTTTCCTAAACTGTGCCCAAAAACCAATCCAATTTTTAATTTGGCCATAAAAGTGGGCAGTTCAAATTTGGGTAACTTTAAATAATGGCGTCTCGACTTATTAGAGCTATTTGACTCACCACCGTCAGAATCTCTTACGGTTGCGTCTTTATGAGATGAAGCTGGAGTGTCACGTATATTTAAAATTTTAGCCGACCTGTGCTTTAAAATGTAATATCATTTCTCATACTCCTCATTGCTATCTAAGTCCGCGTTCATATATCGTTTGTTACGATTTTCGTCTTCTAGCCAAATATGCAAAATAATGTTATTAATATTTGACAACTCTTCATAATGTTCATTAAATTTTTCCAGTAGTGCAGAAATCAAAACGTCGTTACCTTTTTCGAGATCCTCTTCTAATTAATTAGAGCACTTACTGAAATTTCTCCGAAATATAGTTCTCCTTAATTTTGCAGATTCCATATTTCCCACGGTCGCCAGGTGTTACGGATTTTAATGTTAAATAGCGAAAACTAACTAAAATAAAATGATAATTCGCTTCTTGTTAATATATTGACTTTCCTTTAGAAAAATTTCTTACAAGTGACAAAGAAACAAAGAAATGATATAACATTACATCAAATTTAAATTATGAAAAATAGTACATTCTAAAAAGTTTCAACAAGCAAAATGTATCATCTATATAATGAGCTGGTAATATCACCTTATTTGTTATAGATTCTTGACTACTGTATGTTATATTATTTACATAACGCTGAATCTGTATTTTAAATTTTCTGTATTCCCATATTTAGGAATACGACTTAGATTCTAAAATTATGTTTTAATTATTCAAATATATTTATGGTTGTATTTTGCTGAGTAAAATAAATAAATTAATAAATATTAGCAGATATTAAACGGATCAACCAAATTGAATCAATTTGGCTGAAAGGCACAGAGCTGGCCGGACACGATGCTATTCCGCTATTCAACGACATTGAATATTTTAGTTTATGTTTTCATGGATCACTCTATCTGATACATTTTAATTGAAAAAGAAAATGAATCTTCTTATATCGGCTTTAGAGATCGTATAAATTATAGCAGTTTTCACTTCTCACAGACAAATATCTCAATGTTTTTTATTGGTACAAATAGAAAATGGAAATATTCTTCTTCTGAGACAACGCCATCTAGTAACATTCTATGTTTTCTTCTGAAAATTAGTTGAAGTTGTGAAAACATGTTTTCATTCAGGCTAAATCGAAACCAATTCGTCCTTTGCGGAGTAATGCAGATGGCATTATTATGTAGTATGCAAGAAAAAACTAAAGTAAATAAACAATTTTAACTGCGGTTTGTGCACGATGATGCAAAAGTCCATATGTGCCGGTAACCACTTTCCATCATATGGTTCGTATGCCTCTTTGACAATTTTAGGGAAAAAATATAAAGTTAAAAAGACGCATGCGGAACACTTGAGCACCCTCGTCTTAGCAGTCTTGAGTAACGATTGATGTTGTAACCCGAGGACCGTCACCCGCCGCTGAACTTATATCTACGGTGGCCAGAAGACGAAAGACCCTGCCCTCAGGTGCATTAACTACGATCTTGACTTCATTAACATCTACTTTGGCCCGTAACTTTTTTCTTTAATTTCATAAGTTCAGTAGAGAGGCAGACATCCCACCTGATAGAAAGCGATTATCATCGCCTATAAACATTTGTAATACCAAGGGTATAACTACCAACGTGCTGCCGCTCTCTAAAGGGAGACTGGAACCTGGCCACTAATGCCGGAACAAATTCTCAAGGTTGTTATGGCAGCATACTCTGGATGGCTATCATCACCCCTGATGATAGCCATCCAGACGGCCAAATACCCGACATGGATGTAGATGTTTGTAACACCAGGGACAAAGCCAATGCGTTACCAGACTTTAGGATAGGATAAAGGAGGTGGGATAGAAGGATCAGACAGTAATGGTGTAGGAGAATTGAATAGGGGGTAGGATAGATCAGATGAAATAAGCGGAGGGGGAAGTGGGCCATTGGAACTTTCACTGATCGTACGAACACGATTAGCTAAAGCTAACCGCTTCACGCCGATATTCTGTAAGAGCGTGATATCACACAAATCGAGCCGGAGTTAAGAGCTGTAATTGAGATAATGTTTCCAGCATGATTCTACCAAGTCAAATCCAACGATAACCTTTTTTGAAAATATCTATTGACTTCCTAAAATAACTTTGGTATTCCTACAAAAATTAGGCTCGTACATAGAGTCTATAGCGCAGGTAAGATAGGTGTACTCGCAAATGTCAGACAGCACTTCACGTCGAAACAACTGCTGAACTTATACCAAGTACAAGTTTGGTCGTGCATGGAGTACTGTTCTCATCTTTGGGACGGATCAACCAAATACCATTTGGAGGCGTCGGAATCGATTGAAAAAAGAGCCAGGAAGCTGGTCGGCAATGACCTTCTTTTTTATACTCGACCTCAGTCTAGCAAGAGCACAGTCCCAAGGTCGCAGGGCTATCTGTTTTCTATCGGATACATTTCGAGGAGTGTTCCTTACAATTGCACGAGCTGGTTCCACCATCCCCATTTTACCATCGGACTACCAGATGCACTAGTTTGCGCCACCGTTACATGGTGGAAGCACCACCAGTCAGAACCAAGCGCTTCGCTTCATCTTTTATGGTGCGCACTGCTGAAGAGTGTAATAATATGCCGCAGTCTGTTTTTCCTGACAAATACAATCTTGAAGTCTTCAAGTCACGAATGAATAGGTATCTTCTTGGTAAGCGTGCTCCATTCTAGACCGCGTCATCACTCAACATCAGGTGAGACAGTGGTCCAACGTAAACTTATACATCCAAAATAAATAAATAAAGAAAATTAGTATGACCTTCACCCAAAGACTTATTAAACGACAATAAAATAATTCACAATAACTAAGCTATAAAACTGACTTCCCGTCATATGATGTAGAGGACGTTAGATCATCTGTACACGTCTGTCATAAATCTATTAAAATCCTAATTTATTTGAAAAACGTTGCGCCTGAGCATGTTTCGTCATTCTCTGCTAGGGTTGCCATCCAGGGTGACTTTCCCAGAGTTCCAAACATTTTATGAAAATCTTGCTGCCACACCTTATTCTAAAACAATTAAACAATCAATTCAAAAATGGCTATTGCTACATTCGAGCCTCCTCACTTTTCAGGAACAGGCGGTATACCCATCATACTTGCGTAAAGCAGATTATCAGGTTTCGTGTATCGATAGGTTCAATGTGCTTCTTTCCTTGCAATATTTGTCATCACCGTTGGTACGTTTACTTCGTGGTGATTGCGACAATATGGACATTAAGCCAAAAAACAGATTAAACAGTGTATACCGCTTATATCAGGATTCAAATTATGTTATTATAAGAACCTTGTACGATCTTGTCGGCCTACAGAATGAGATACAAATAAATGCAGTAGTCCCAGGCTTTCGCACTGGCATCAACTTAGCTACTACGATTTAAGTTCATCAAAGTAACATTCAAAATTACAATCAAGGTCTATAATTATTACTTTAACCAGAATTTCTACACAGAAAGAAAGAAAGAAAATAATGTTTATTTAGAGTTATTAAAATGGAAATTATACATAAGCAGTTTAACAAAAGCCAAAGGTTAACTAACTCGAAACAGGCCCTAACTCAGCAAATGCTGGTTGATAACAACCAACACTGGTCTTCCGTTAGTGCCAGGCAGTAACGTCACCTTCTCAGAAGAAAGAATAACTAATGAACATTTAATATTAATCATAACTAGCTTCTGCCCGCGACTTCGTCCGCGTGGAATAGTTAAAAAGAAGTAAGTTAAAAAAACCCTCCCGATTTTAAAACATTCTTCATTGGTGCTCCGCTCCTATTGGTCGTAGCATGATGATATATAGCCTAATTGTTTTTTAATGTATAAATTGTTTTATTGTATGATGATGATACCGGCAATATTAATGCTTAATTAGGTGCATAAGTTGTATAATAAGCTGTTTAAGTAATTAAAGTTTTTTTAATTATCCCACGGGAACTCTTTAATTTTTGGGATCAAAAGTATCCTATATATTGACTAGGGATATAAGCTACCACTATACAAAATTTCATTTAAATCGTTCCGATCGTTTCAGAGATTAGCGGTACAAACAGACAGACAAACAGAGAAACGAAAAATTTGAAAAAATCTAAGTTACTTCTATTTCACTTCTTACATGCCCCTGGCGCGGTATTTAGCATTTTTTTCATTGTACAAAAATTCGACCTCTACAGTTTTATTATATGTATATAGATAGATATAGATTAGAACAACATCAAACAAAGAATAGATAAAAGATACATATGTTGAACAATTTAATATAAGTACATAATATGTTATGAAACGATTATTGAAATATGAAAATAATGATTTCGACGCGGCTTCGCTTGTTATCATAAGTAAAATACAAATTTTATAAACATCGTTTAATTTCTATAGTCGTGAAGAAGGAACAAAGTAATATTCAAAGGAGGCCACTTTTATAAAAAAATATTACTTATATGTGGTGTTGACAACTAGAACTGTTTCAAAATCAAACAAAACTTTGTTTGATCTTCTTGTTGCATCTTCTGAAAACATAACATCTTCGATTAACACATTGTTACTATTTATGTTCTTATAATTATACCATTATCCTTCGTCCAGCACCAGCTCTCAACACCTACTACCATTCGATCGTTACTTCTTTTTTTCCATTACCGCCTATTGTTTGTCTTTTCAAATATTTTCTTTCATTCATCATCTATCTTTCTCGCTCACATGTCATACACATCGTTCAGAAACACGCACAACTTCTCTATATAAAACCACTTATACGTTCAGAAATATTCACAACCCACATATAGGAAACCCAGAAATAGTCTTATGATTAGTTTTATCATAAAATATTCTCCGATTCCAAATTTCTAAAATCCTTAGCTGCATTTAACAATTTGTTGATAGTAACCCTTTCAGTGATGTTAAGGGTGTTTCCATTCCTATAACACCATTTGTTTATAAAATCTAAAACGACGTGTTTTTCTGCAGTCAGAAAAGTGTGTGCCTGCGTCAGAACAATCAAGGAATGGTCGCTAAGGGCTCATTACTGAAGCCGATACGATTTATTTGTAACTTTTTTAATCAATGTAAATTTCTTGTTTGCAATCTGTAGGTAGTCTGTCCTTTTATTTACTAAGACCTTCTCAGAATTTTGTATATTTAAACTTCGTAACAAATTCCGCGGAAATTTTTACATTATCTAAATACCAAAATCGTCTAAAATTTCGAGGGGATACCTTTACAAAATATGAAAGAATTAGTTTTATCACATTGCCTTCAGCAGACGATCTAAGTATGTTTATTTGACATATACCAATATTTTCTTTTGGAAGGACAGTAAATCACTATCTCAAAAATATAGGTTGATTCATTGGGCATTCTGAACAGAAAACCGACAATATTTAAAGTTGAAATAAGAATTTATATACACGCGACTTTAAACAATGGAAACCAACCCAATATAATTACGTAGCTCGATAAAGTTCGCCCAAACATCTGTTTTTGCGGCAAATCGTCGCTATTTTTATTTTATTTAGAGATTGGTCGACGTGTGAAATTTTTAACAATCCCAGAGTTCACATGACATTAGTGAGCCTACACATTAAGATCGAATGAATGGAATCTATGATAAACACATCACTCCGCTTATTTAACGTGGGTTGTAATAGTACTACGCCATGTAACATAAATATTATTATTCTACTTGTTACCGTCGAAGTTACAACTGGTTTTATTGTTCATTCATATTAATACGTAAATATGGATGTCAGTTTGTTTTGGAAGATTGTTTATTTCTTAAGGTATTAGGGATAAAATGTTAATGGAGATGAAACAAAGATTTTTTTTGTATTGAGTAGTTCCTGAAATAAATCTATTGTGTTCGTGAATAGACGTCCGGTTTGGTTTCAAAATCGATTGGTATAGCGTTTCCTTATTTAACTAACATTTTAGTTTGAATTACAAACTAAGTTTATTTTTATTAGGCAGTTTATATTAATACTGAGGAAGGAAGTGTTGTTGTGAAGTCACTAATTTTAGTCAATTAAAATACATAATTATTTGAAAGAAAGAAATATAAATATTAATTATTTGAATTCTTTTATAGAATTTTATTAAATTTTATATATATTTCAAAGATTGTACGGGCATTTGCTCTTGCAAATTTTCCGGTCGTTATTCTACGCCAACTTTCATATTGTTCAGATTGTTATGTTGTTTGAAATCATAACAATTTCTTATAGTCTTACAATTTAAAAATTACTGTGTTTTTTATAATATTATGAGTATTAAAATACTCATGTACTATGTTTGATAATTTAAATGTAAAATAATTATCTAAACTGTAAAAAATAAAACAACACGCATAAAATAATATATTTTGATTATAAATATTCAAATATTTGAATCAAAGCTATCTAACCTTTTATTGGCAAACATTGCTAGTGTGAAAAGGTCTTAAACATGTCGGTATCGTCATGTGACCAAGTGGGAGGTCCGACCAATTTATTTAGTGACGTAATAACAGGCATCATCTTTTGCACAATGGAAATAACGGCTTTAATAATAACAGTCCATATACGTACCACTACTGGGCTCGGGCCTCCCGTTTATAGAGAAACGAACAGCATACCCGCCACGATAGTCCAAAGCGGGTTGGCGGATTTGACACATCGTTTATCTTGATGTGCAGGTTTCATTGCGATGTTTTCCGTCATCGTTAGTACGTGGTAAATATAACAATATGCATATTAGGTCTGAAAACTACCTAAGCGGTACATGCTTTTGGACGCCTTCGCTAGTATGCTACCCCGGCATAAACGATGAGGATTAAAAGGAGATTGATCGAAAATAAGGTGTTTAGGGAGTTTGGGCTTGTAGTAAGACTGACAAAACATGCGTATAACAGCAATGTGGAAGAGGAGAATTGGATCGGTAAACCACAGTGTACTTACCTTGACCAAATCACGAACATTTTGAACAAAGATCAAGTAGATAAAAACCACATCGAACAAGAGATTATGAAAGGTGTGTAATAAGATAAGAGCAAGTACCTACAGATAATCGTCTCTACCTAACCCTATGAAAATACGTATGATATATAATATAGATAAAAGGTATAAAATATGTATGTATAGATAACGAGTATGTTTGATCTGAGAACCAATCATACAATGTCAAATTATTATACTTGTATGTCTCTCAAGACCACGGGCTATAAAAATGGCCCGGACTTTTGGCTCGGGCTTGCGTGCCCGGTTAGTGTAGTACTATTGTAGGAAATCATAACAAAACGTACCGGGCTATTGGGATGAACTGCTAATGGAACTAAGGATCTGGACTATGGGGACAATGGCATCTGCCGTCGCAATGTTCCGGGAACATGAAAAAATGAGCAGACGGAGAATCGCTACTCCCTGCATGGGCTCCTAAAAATGCCATACAAGGTTGTCAAGGGGCAACATGGGGTATGAGTGGGTAAGGAGTGTCGAGAGGTGGGTTGCAGGTTCATCGAGGCTACTTCCGACGTTAGGCCATTTATCACTTCTACTCCTGGAGCTTGAGTCTTAGCTCTAGCAATCTCCACTCGGTGCTGGCTGACTAAGGCAAGCACAGAGGCGGAGGCCTTGCCTTGACTCGGAGTCAGCTCCGAGACGTCGCTGTTCACCTAAGGCTTCACCACAGCCCCCCTGCAGGTAAAAATAAATAGTAAATTAAAAAAAAAGTATTATTATTATTCCATGGATCAGCTACCTAAAATAAGTCTTGGTCTCCGAAACGCGAACATGCATTTTTTTCCTATCCTGCGCAGTTTCTTGCTAATTATTACCGGCGTGAAGCGCACACAAATCATCCTCCACTCTATCTTTCCAGCGATATTTAAGGCTCGTTTACACAATGCGAGCTGCTGCCTAGACAGTAGACAGCTACTCGGCTTGTCTACTCGTACGTTATTAGCTCGACTCGCCCTGTCTGTCTATCCAATACATAGTAGCTGCTGCCTAGTCTTGCAAATTGTCGCGATGTTGAGTTATTGAACAATATATGAACATAAAGAACAATATTCTGTCAAGAATTGGAAAACACCTATAAAAAACTTCAAAAAAAGAGAGAAAGAAAGTGTTTGGATTATAGATTGGATGAGAAATGTCGAACGCGTCCTAAGAGTGCGCGTAAAGACCGAGATGCTGCCATGTGCGAGTTGCTGCGGGCGAGCAGCCGAGTGAAAACAAAAAATATTGAAGTAACTCAGATGCGCGCTACTGCAGTGCAGCTACTCGGCAAGCTGACTCGTACGCTAACTCGCACCGCTCATGACCATGCCAACAGAGGCGGTGAGCTTTTATTTCTCCTATCGTCAAAGGCTTTATAAAAGTGTATTATTATTAGCTATATCCCTTTTTTTAGGGTGTGGTAGGATTTTGAATTATGGGAGTAAGAGGCTGAATTACTTACCTTTTTAGTGAGACTGTCATATTTATCCTAACATTAAATCCTGGTTGCATCCAAAGTATAAGCTTCGGAACCCGACGTCCGCGCTTTTTTATTCGACTTATTCGCTTCGCTATTAC
Organism: Dendrolimus houi; assembly: GCA_039645545.1. NCBI lineage: Eukaryota > Metazoa > Arthropoda > Insecta > Lepidoptera > Lasiocampidae > Dendrolimus > Dendrolimus houi. The sequence continues at coordinate 20,352,777 of CM077124.1, forward strand.
CAATTCATAAACATCCTAGAGGTGCACCTATCTTTAGCTGTCAACCAAATTTAAATACGTCGTTCAATGCCCACTATTATCGCAATTTAAATGTCACGACTCATAAATTTTGTAAGCCAAATGGTGATGTGTTGAATTCTTATAGATATTTTGACATATAACAGGCATTATTCATTTTTTATTTGCGTATAATAGAGTATATTTAATGCTTGAGTTTACATATTTATGCAATGATAGTTTAGTATATAGCCTTCCACGTTTGAAAATTCTCGTATTAAACAGTGACGGTTCACCTATAAGATATGATTAAAAAATTACCAAATAATAATACCTTGAAAATAAGTTTATTTGAATGATTGCAAATATATGTTTTATTCCTTTTTTGAAAACTAGGGAACTGGCCGATTATTCATTATGAGTATACCACATTCTCGTGAGAACTTTTTAAGAGAGAAGGCAAAACGTTTAATAATACTTATCATTTCGTTGATGTCTGTCCCGGATTTGGCATAGGTACATCTCATTTTCCGGTATTGCAAAAATATTTACAGTCCGCTCGTAATTACAAATGCGAAACAGTGATCTACCGTGCGAATCCGTGATGCAGTATTGCACATGATTGAAGATTATATTAAAATTTAATTTAAGAAGATAAAGAGGGTCATCATTAATCTTTCTTTTTTCTATTAAGAACATAAACATAGTATAATGTTTATGTTGAACCCGCTTTTGAAGTATCAACCAGCCGAAGCTGGTAAAGAACAACATTGAAGATTTCATTTAAAAAACCTTTTCCTCTTATTCCAACACTCCTAACCTTAAAATAAACAGACTAAAGACATTCAATAGTAAGAAGGCAATTTTGACCATTTTATTACCTGCGAACGTTTGCCAATCGCACGTTAGTGGTGTATTTGTGGATTACAAAGTAATAAAAAAACTTTTAATAATGCAGAAACGCCAACAAAGCAATATATTTACCGGGTTTAAGTTTTAAATAAAAGAGACATTTACTGGTCATAAAATATATAACATACTTAAAAATTTAAACGTAACTAAATGAATTGATCTAGAATTATAATGATTAAGAAATAAATATTCTTTATTAAGGCTTGGAAGAAGAATACTATTTTCCATGGTTAAATTCAAAGCATACTGGCATAAGAAAAGACACCTGCATTCAGTAGTCGGCTCGCAGACGCGAGCATTCGACCAAATGCTAGAAGATTGCGGCGTCTAGTAATACTATAAAAGGTATGTCAGTTGTTGTTGTGTTTTCAAATAAATACACCGATTTCAATATACCAATACCGAATATGGGATCAGTTTGGGCCATACACCCTCAACATTTTGAGAGTGTACGGCCCAAACTGGCCCCATATTCGGATTCAGTACATCGAAATATAATAGATCACTTTTTTTTCGTCGGCCAGTGTTACGAACTACGATATCCATCAGTGGGATGAGAGCAAATTCGTTACAACTATCCTCCACGTGGGAAATTCGGTGAGAGCGTGTAAGATTCGCTACGATGGGGTAGTAACACCCCTGAAGAAATGCTTTGACCACCCAAGTCGGGGATAGCTACTAAAACCCCTCGGTATTCCTTCTTTTGCCTTAAGCCAGAGCGACGAGTAGACGGCGTGATCACTTCGCAAGCCCTAGCGGCGTAATGGAACAAATTTAAGACCACACACAGCTTTAGCAGGAGACGTCTCCAGAATTGCTACGCTCGAACTCCAGCCAACCTTGTAATGAACAACATGTCATTTTCTACCTTTAATATCATAAAAACAAATAACACATTTCTCTTCTACATTGTGTAATTTGTACGTCCTTGCACCCCTGCCAAATTCCAGCTTGATGTGCTGTCCTCTTTTGCGTCTATAGAGACCGTGTTAGGGTTCTCTTTCAATTAAATTGAAATTCATATTAGTTTTAATGCTTTTTCTTTATTGATAGAGTACAGCAGATAGGTTGACGTTATGCCTGGTGGAAAGTGGTCATCGTCGCTTATGAACATTTGCAACAACAAAAGTGCTAATAATGTGCTGTCGGCTTCGAAGAGGAGAATGAAACCTGACCACTAATGCTGAAATACAACTCATTGTTGTTATGGTGGCATACACTAGACCAGGAATGATAGACATCAATTCATCCAGTCAAGCAAATGTGCTACAACATGGCTGTAGGATTTTTTAGCTTCTTACAACAGGCCGAATGGCCGCAGATTTCTTTTTCCGTTATTGTCTAGATAAAATCCAGTGCAATAGCAATTTATTTCGTATGATAATCCAATATTGGAATTTTATGTTCTATAGCTATTTTGACAAATACAGAACTATGAAAAGAAGAGAAGGCTATGTGCGCAAGGCACATGCACTTTTTTCGAGAAATATAGGGTCAATAACGATAAAATCGGGCAAGAGGATGTAATTTATATACTTACTGTAAAATAAGCGTGGTAGCTTAGTAATTAGCGCACGTGTCCTAAACTCAAAGTGCACGGGTTCGAATCGTGGCCAGAGAAAGCATGCACCACTTCGGCAGTTTTCTGACCTAATGTACATATTGTTACAATTACACAGGTTATGAGAAGGTTAACACCATCATGAGCGAGGCCTTGCACATCGAGATAACTGATGTATCAAACTTGCCAAGCCGCCTTGGACAAGCGGGCGTGGTATACTGTCCGTTCCCGAGCCGAGTAGTGAGACGTTTATGTGCTATTTTTATTCTTATTATACTCGTAAAATAAAAAACATTGTAACTTTTTTATTCAAATCTATACTCTTAATTTTTTTTGGTTATCCCCTGTACCTTTTAGCTTGAAAGTCTTAATAAGTTTCTTTTCAATTGTATACTATATGTATAATATATGTAGTTCAATAAATTTGTTTCTAATAACGAAACATTAAAAAGCGAGAAAAGAATAATCCGGGGCACCATCTAGTAATGTAGAAGTTATTTCTTAATATTCTTCTTTTATATTCAAAACATATATCAATTATATTATTAACAAACTATTTGTCAAATGTATATAAAATATAAAAAATACTGCAAGCTGTTAAACTATTATTAATTCATTAAAAATGACAGTTTAATGATAAAAGCACACAGAACACTTAATAAATAAAGTCAATTCACTCATTTATCCAAATTTTATTTATTAATAAGTATCTACGATTTTGGCTTCTAAACATGTACGAGTATTTTTGTCGCGAATACATTTTGTAAATAACTTGCGTAGGAATGCGTTGAAATGTAAGCAATAAATAGGAACCATTTGAGATGTTGTCTCTTTAATAAATTATAACTTTAATTTGACAACCCTAAACCTATTTTAAAGTAACAAGATCCACTGTTTATTAAATTTCATAAATTCCGATTTATGTTTGTAAAAACTTTAAATCTCTCACCTGTATATTCTTGAGAAGCTTTGAAATAAATTGATTAAAATATACCGCAGTATATTTTAATATATTTATATATAAAAATTATATTACAGATTAGAAAGAATACTACAAATCTATATTTACAAATAAAATCAATATTAAATTAAGAAAACTAGCCCAGCTCGCTCACTCAGAAGGGAACGTTCCCAAAAGACAGGCCACGTTGCCTCGCTAGGTGACAACTATGATGCCTGAAATATAGGCTAGCCTTTTGATCGCGTGATACATTACCAGATGTTTGTCACGTTATTAATAAATTAAGTATGGAACGGAACATGTTATACTCTCTCGCGGCGTCTCGTCATTCAAATACCTACGTGCCCTACGGCAGGCTCTGCTAGAGCCCAAAAGGAAGCCCAAATATGTCGCCATGGGGAATAATTACGTATTTATAGCGTTTGAGGTCGAAACCTAGAGACTTAACTTCACGCTCAGATACTTTATCAAGACATCAACAAATGCTTGGTCTACGTTAAAGCACTTGTCTTTATTTTGGCCAAATAACAAACACTGCAATCCAAGCCAGGATGTTATTATCGTTCCCGATAAGCGACAGCGGTTACTTTAATACCAGTTTATTTTCTATAATATAAAATATAAGACTTGCAATCGAACATGTCAATGCCGCCAGTGTTTTCGGGAACGTTCCTAATAAGCGACAGTAATTTGTTGTTGGATACCAAGTTATATAATACAAGCGGTCCGCCCCGGCTTCGCACGGGTATCTAAAAATAACTTTTTTGTTGAGTTTAATTACCTACTAAGCGAATTCAAAATATTTCCCCTCCCGTACGGCCCGTACCCCAGTGACGTCTACATCGCATAAGCCTAGCTAGCCGAGCAGGTTGCGCGGCGACCACGCAACTTTTTCTATTACATACATTTTTAATCTCGTGATGTCTTTAGAATGGAATGTCCGAATTGAATAATTCAAAAAGTTATATAAAGCTATTGGAGCAGTCTTGAATATGAAGTAATTTATTTTGATAATGATGAGTACCAAGATACAAATAAAAAGCCTTTTCTAGCGGCGGCATTTCAATTAAAATTTTAAAATAATAGAACACTTATTGTGGCATATCTATAATAGTGAGACATATGCTGTCGCGACAATTTTTGTTAATAATGATATGTTATGCAAAGTAGTAGTACATTATTTTATTCTATCTATTCTATTCTATTTATAATTTTACACCTTGGGTTACCTTATTGGAGTTTTAGTAAGGATCCCAATTTTTTTTGAAAATATAATATAGCCTATGTCAACCGGGGATAGTGTAGCTTCCGAACAAACATGGGCATCCTTAGGAGTATGGCCCTGTACGGTGCACCCGTATGGTCCACTGCACTTCACCGCCACAATAGGACTTGAGAAAGGATACCGTATATACATATAGCCTATGTCAAAGTTCGGGCTCCCGATAGTGTGGTCTAGCTGATCAGGACGCGGGAAACCGCGGCCAAGTAGAGTGAAAAATTGACACGGTGGAGGCGGTTCGACCGCAGCTGTTTTCAAATCGGTTCAGTAGTTTCGGAGCCTATTCAATGAATGGAAACAAACAAACAGTCAAATCTTTCCTCTTTATAATATTAGTATAGATGATATATTATATACTTTTCAATGCTTAATTTTTTTATTATTAACACCTTTGAACATGAACCGATATGTATGTTTTGCGTTAAATCCGATGAACAAAGGATATTTTTTTACCTGGGAAATGTGATAATTTTCTCGGGGATAGAATTTCAAATATTATGAGAGCGAAGCCATGTGAATAGGTCTAGTAAACAATAATATTAAAAACTGAGTAAACATTTACCTTGAAAACGGAAAGACTTAAAACCTATCAGCAATAATTTAAGCTTTTGTTTACCAAACTCGAAAACATCTAAATTACGATTCGCGCGATTGCATAAAACTATCTAAAGGAGCACTTCAAAAGAAATTATATTTATTTTAATGTTAGTTTGTTTAGTATAGATTTATTCCCGGTTACATCCCACGTTTGGAATTTTAATGTTGCCATAAAAGTTATGTTAAGTGGTTAAAAATTGGTGGTTTCTACATATAGATTATTGCATACCGCTATCGGCAGAATTTAGATGTACTAGTAAAACACTTATTGTAACAATTTCATATCTTAGTCTTACTTACCTATATTACATTCGCAATAAAATGAATTTGAAATAATTACTATAGTAATATAACAATTTCGAAGCGAACTCTGTTGTAGCTTTTTGGTAAAAGATTTTGATTCAAACTAAGGCGGGACATGCTAATGAAACAAAAACATTAAATTTATTCGTAATTCGCTTACATACTTAAACTACTAAAATGTAAACCATACCGCGATCTATTATTCGACTAGCGCTACCTATCGAAGTACAAAATAACTTTTTCTCAATATTTAATCACTTTCAATACTATTATACTAATTCGCGTTAATAGATTTACTTTCAAAAATCGGGCAACTGCATAATATTCGAATACCAATGCAATGTACCGTCAGGTAACGCATCACAACCATTTAATTTTTATCATTCAGCATCTTTTAAAAATGTAATCAAAACTAACCGTTATTTAAAAAGTAGTTAACAGACTTTGTTCAAACTATTTTTCGTCAATGTTTTATGAACTACAAACATAAATTTATTTACAACTAGCTGATGCCCGCGACTTCGTCCGCGTGGTGCGGGTTTTTAATTATGGCACGGGAACTCTTTAATTTTTCGGGATCTAAAGTATCGTATATGTTGACCAGGGATATAAGCTACCACCATACAAAATTTCATTTAAATCGGTCCAGTCGTTTCGTAGATTAGCCGGTACAAACAGACAGACAAACAGAGAAACATTAAATTAAAAAAATCTAAATTAGTTCTATTTCACTTCTTACATCCCCCTGATTCGGGTTTTAGCATTTTTTTTCATTGTACAGAAATTCGACCTCTACAGTTTTATTATATGTATAGATTTTCCACTTAACAGTTCATAATTTAGAAGCAACGACTTATTCTTTAAAACCATATTTCTCCTCACTTATGAACTTAATATTAAAGTGTTGAAAAAATATCGATATTTTGGACTAATCAATGATTGGTATATCGACGGAATTGCTACTATAAAGGTGAATGAATATATTTCTTCTTTCTTTCTTTCTTATAGCGAAAAATTTCGTTCCTGAATTACATGTCATATTATATCAGCCCTTATATTTAGTTTATATACAATTCGAATATTAAAACATACATTATAATATGTATTAGGCAAATTACAAGCCTGTTATAAACCTATATCTATTCTATATAAAATACTAGCTGCGCCCCACGGTTTTACCCGTGTGGTGATGGAAAATCATTATATTTTGGATAATTCACACTATATCTTTATAAATTATAGCCTATGTGTTATTCTGATGTGTAAGCTATATTATTGTAAAGTTTCATCAAAATTCATTCAGAAGTTTTTGCGTTAAAGAGTAACAAACATACATACATCCATACATTCTTACAAACTTTTGCGTTTTTAATATTTATAGGATAATATTATAAAAATGTAAAAGTAGCCTTTTGTTTTTTAGATTTTTTGTGTTTGTCTGTTCGTTCGGGATTCACGCAAAAACCACTACTGGGCCAATTTCAATGCGGTTTTCGACGACAGACAGCAAATTTCCGGACTTAAAATCTGCGCTACTTTTGATCTCGGCGAACCAGCGGGAATTGTCTTGGGACCAGTTTAAAGTGGCCAGTTCGGAAAAATTGTGATTCCGATGCAATATTTTTACTTATTCAAATTCTCTGTGCAACTGTGATATTAGCTACCCATCCAATGTGGATGAAATCGCGGCAGAATCCTAGTAATATTATAAAGAGGTAAAGTTTGTGAGTTTGGATGTTCGGGGTAATCTCCGGTAATACTAATCCGATTTCGAAAATTCTTTCACCAGTAGAAAGCCACATCGTTTACGAGTGATTTAGGCTATATTCGATTGTGATTAATAAATTAAAAAAGTAAACATGTTTTACGTCCAGCGAAGTGGGTATCGGAACACCTGTCAAATATGTTACAGCAATAACGTTTCACGCATGAATTGCGCACATCTTCGTACGAGGCACTGTGAGGGCTTTCTGCGTTTATTAATTAATTAAAGATTACAAAGCCTAATTAAACCTTGATATGTGTGCGTCTGTGCGTGGGTGCATGTTTATTTTTTAATGACGTCCAGTGAAGTGGGCACGGGTCAACTAGTTATTTATAATATTGTAAAATTCTAAACATGCCGTGTCTCTACATTGAAGCTATGTAAAAATAAAACACCTGGAATAGACTATATAAACGATGGAGAACACAATACAATTTTTTTTAGATTACTTGTCTGTTTGTTCGGGATTCACGTACAAATTACTGAGCCGACTTTGATGCGATTTTCGCTGATCGACAGCAAATTTTTATACTTAAAATGTGCGTTACTTTTTATCTTTTACTTTTTAATTTTCCCGGGAGCAGTTTGTAGTTTGGATACATAAAAATTAGCTTATTCCGACATAATTTTCACTAAAACGATAGATTACATTCTTTTTTAAATGCTGTGTCTTGGGAATCCCGCGGGATTTTCAAGTCAAGCGTGGACGAAGTCGCGGGTATATCATAGTAGATAAATATAATATATTATGAATACATCTTTATTTAAAAAGAAACAGTATTCCCACACTGCAAGCTCGCAGATATTTCTCAATCACATGTTATGTAATAAATGTAAATGTTATTTGCACTCCTTGCACTGATTCACTTTCCACGACCTTCGATTTGACCGCTTTTTTAAAAATAAGCGATGTTTACATTCTTTTAAATACATTTAGCAATAAAGACTTCTCTGAGTCAGTAGGTAATAAACTGAATCTCATCCACTGATAAAGCGTAAAAATAAAAACGGGTAAAAAGTCAAAAGCGAAAGACGAATGGCACCATCTATTTGTGTACGATATAGAAAGCTATTCGAGATATGTTTTTATTGGGTCATTGTCATTAATTATAATAATATAAACTATTAATGTGTGAAATAATAACGAATTCATATATTAGTTAATGATCATAAATAAATGGGAACAAACAGACGAACTTTTCTTATTTTTATGACTGTAATGTAAGACTATTTTACACTTTTTTATTACTCCGAGCGGAGATATAAATTGTAACGTCCATATTTTCTGTGGGATTAACATAATTGCAAATGTCGGGAGTACATCGATTAATGTAAGTATTAAATGGCTTTAAATCCTAGACAATTTAAAAATAACTATGTGTCTAGCGAGCACTAATATTAAACGCGGTTTTGTTCTGTCAAAAGCTTATACTATAATATAAGGATCTTGCTCCGCTAACCAGACGACTAGACACTTTAAAAGATTATCTAGTCGTCCGGTTAGCGGACAACTATACACTTCAATAATATAAACACAGTGAAGTTTCACGTGTTTGCTATACCTACGTGATATAGCTGAAGGTAAACACCATAAAAGCCTAAGAAGAAAATTGTCATCGGTTTGGTTCTTCTTTACGGCCTTGCACAATGTGTGTAACCAGCCATGTTAAGTGTTCGTATATATTCGTGTGTGAAATAATCTTCAAACAAATAGATACAAGGCGATATGCAGATTCACAGACACTTCAGCAAAATTGTAGGGCTGACTCGCGCCAAGCAAGAGAGTTCTAATAGCAGGTCTAAAAGTGAAATTTCCCTAAATCGTTGAGATTCTTAATACATTTTTTTTTATTGCAGGAGTTCAGCAAACAGGCAGACGGCCCGCTTGATGGAAAGCGATTACCATCGCCTATGGACATTTGCAACACCAAAGGTGCTACAAATGCGCCACTGTTCTCTTAAGGGAGACTGGAACCTGGTCACTAATGCCGGAACACAACTCAAGGTTGTTATGGCGACATACTATAAACCAGGGGTGCTAGCCATCCAGTCGGGCAAATGCTCTACCACCTGGCTGTGGGTTGTTTTGTCGCCTCTTACGATAGGCCGCAGGAAATTGTATTCTATCTCCGTTCCTGCACGGATGAATGCACAAACACACAAGTTAGTCTTCCTTAAAAAAATCTTGTATTATAGTTTATTTTTAATTAGTATTATATAAATATATACAAATTCGCGGCAAGTTAATGGCTAGCGCACGCGTCCTAAACTCAAAGGGCGTGGGTTTGATCCTGGCCTGAATGCATGCAGCACTCAGGTAGTTTTCCGACCTAATGTGCATATTGTTACAATTACCACGTGCTAATAACGCTGAAGATAAACATAGTGATGCAACTGCAAATCGCGATAACCGATGTGTCAAACCTGCCAAGCCGCCTTGGACAAGCGTGGCGGGTATACTATCCGTTCCCCCTATAACGGGAGGCCCTAGCCCAGCAGTGGGACATTTATGGGTTGTTATTATTATATTATAAATTTTTTTCTAACTATCGTATCGCTCTAGTTCCGATCCGATACGGCGCCGGTACCGGTTCGTCGGAAACAATATGTGACTGAAGCGAGATCGGACTTTGACGTACCTACAATGGAAATACGCTTTTGTTTCAATTCCAGACGAGAAGATGACGAGACACAACAATTTTGATTAAACGGAGACCGGAGCGGGATCGACCTGTGTTGTGAGACTAGTAGTGTAGACACAGCGAGATTTAATCGGACCGAGACGAGTCGAGATTGACCCCTGTTGTGAGACTAGAAGGTTAGACACAGAGAGATTTGATCTTACCAAGACGGGGAAAGATCAAACTGTATTATGAGACTAGTAGTGTAGACACAGCGAGATTTAATTGGACCGAGACCGGAGCTAAATTGACCCCTATTGTGAGACTAGTAATGTAGACACAGCGAGATGAGATCGGACCGATACGGGGAAAGATCGAACTGTTTTGTGAGACTAGTAGTGTAGACACAGCGAGATTTGATCGGACTGAGACGGAGCAAACAGCATCATAGTGTAAATCGAGAATTTTATGCGCATTTAACGCCAGCAAACAACCATTCAAGTTCAATTTTAATAGCAGACTGATCTTGCAGATCTCTCTATTTAAATTCTATTATCATTCCATGAAAAATTCATAAATAAATAGGCTATTTTTTTACTTCTTTGGAGTTTAGTTTAGCTAGTGACAAGGCAAATTAATTGATTTAATCTTCGTCATGCGGTGGAAGTACGAATATGACATTCTTGTCATCAAAAACTAAACTCTACCATGAAATAAGTAATCTACCTTCCATTACCTATATGAATTTCTTCACCTTCAACCTAATTGAAGGTGAAACACATAAACTACGCATGTTGCGTGTCACGCATTATTATTTTTGTATTCACGTTGTTTTGCAAGTCTGGTATGTGTGTAATGTCCCGCTAAAATGTGCTTTGTTTTTTTGATTACGTACTAGTATATAAATTATTTTAATGAATGAATTAACTTGTGAAACTCAGCAAAGCTTTGAATGTACATACTTCCACAGATTTTTAAAAAATTAGAAGGTTTTCATAATTGGTTCTTCAACTTTTTTTCAATTTTCAACCAGTAAAAACTAGATTTCTACCAGTACACTCAGCTTATTGCTGTGCCGGAATATTTCCGAACTAACACGGATTTTCAGTGCCTAATTTATTTTTGCTACGATACCAAGACGACGCAATTTTTCTTTTATTATTCTAATTTTATTGTTTTTTAGATGTAGAATTATGACGTCACAACGAAGTACACCCGACTTCGCTGTGACGTCATAATTCTAGCGAGTCATTGATTTTCATTCAAAGAACAATTAAAATAATTTCTATTATGAAATTTTATGATGATGATGATAACAAGATCTTTATATGCATGCTCTTTTTATGTATTTTATTTTTTAAATTTGTTATTGAAGATGTTTCAAATATCCACGTTTTACGAAGACCGGCTAATTGTGTGGGGAAGAAATGTCTAGCCATGCTGCCTCCCTAAGAGCCCGGTAAAAGGGGTAGACCGAAGAAATACTGGCTTGACTTGTATATATGCATTCCGAAAGAAGGAATTTAGAAAAGTGTACTACATTAAATTTAACACCCATATATACCCATTTTCGCATAAAATAAAATTGAATTAATGTTGTGAAGGATGGCATACGAATGGTCTCAAAACAAGGGATGCCGAAGACGGTGCGAAGTGAAGATGAAAAAGAAGGAAGGCAGACCTAGAAATTCAAAGCAAACGCTCCTAACTGTTATATCGGAAGCTCTGGAGAATTATTTTTTTTAAACTTCCGATTTACACTATTTATTTCAATAAATTTAAAATTTACACTTTTAAACAAAACTAAGAAATAAATCTAAACATGGAATTGAAAATGAACAGAAACTGGAACAGAGATTGAGTCCAAGAAATAGAGGTCCCACCAGGTCGGATGATGGAGATGAACTGCCTGTGGGTTGAATCCGTTGGTGAGATCTGCCGACCAAAACAGGATGGGAACATGATCCTTGGATCATGTTTCTTTATAATTTTGTAATTTCCTTTCAACGGAGGGTTATAACAGAACGCAATCAAGATGTAACGGTCGGATTATGATCTTGATGACGATATCAAAAACCCAATTGCCAAAGAAGTTCCCGAAAGTTTATCTATAGAGAATAGAAGAATAGATCTTCTAGATTCATTCTAGAACTTTGGCATCAGAATAGCAAACACAAAATGGCGGAAAACGCTTGTTTTTTAAATTATTTATTTAAATAAAACAAGTTTTAAGTGGGGTATATTTAGGCATTGAAATATACTTATAGATACAGATCGATTAGATTTAATGTTCTAAAATGATTAAAAATTATTGCTGACTGTACGTTTGTTATAAATGAATCAGTCCAATCTTTACAACCTTGTAAGTGGTGAATATAATAAAGCCAACAACAATCGGTGCATTCATAAATAATACTCAAGGAGTTTCACATTATTCCGCATACCACCTTGTTTGCTACCATTTCAATATGGAAAGATTTTGTTTGATCATTATAACAAACTAACTGTTGTCTGCGGCTTCATTCGTGTTCAGTTTAACACTGGATGTGAGGAATGCATATTAAATAGCACATCATAACATTAGACACCTGTTTTATTCAGGGATGATTTTGCAAGAACGTGGAACCGTGTATTTCTTATTCAAATTCATTTTATTTCAAATATAGGTAAGCTTCAACAGACTTATGTGGGAGCACTAGTTAACTGTATAATATGTATTACTTGTTGTATATGTATATGTAATATATAGATACATATTTTATATACATATATACTTATCTATTATATGTTTATATGTATCTCTCTCAAGACAATTATTATTTTTATATCAAGGATATGTACTACAGCTTTTGAACGTAGGACCGGGATAATGTACAACGCAATGACCTCATTATCGATACATGTTGGTAGGAGCCAAATATTTTTTCGAATAATTCAGATAAATAAATTAACAATTAATTTAGATTTAACAAAATATTAATACATTTTTAACAATCATCAAATCGACATATTTTATCCCTGCTACCCCTGTTAGCTACCACAATCGAAGATGTTTGTGACAGAAACAGTTGGGCGTCTCATCAAAATGAAGCTACTCACGGAAAATTAGCTTGATAATAATCAGTAACAAAAATGGACGGTGTATCCTCGACTATAAATAAAATGTATCATAATATTAAATTCAATGATGAAGATAAAAATTCATAATGATAAACAGAAAAATAATACCAAAATCCCAAATCTAAATGTTCATATCCCAAACTTAAAGAATATGCAATTTTTTGGAGCATATTTGAGGACAAAAAATATATTTGAAGCATTGTATTATATGATAATTAAGGAATTCATCCATATTAGCCATAATTTGTTTTATCTTCTATTTCGTATTATGTTATCTGTACAGGGACCCAGAAAAATACAATTTCCCACGGCTGAGCGGCCTGTCTTAAGAAGCGACAAAACAACCCACAGCTAGGTACCGTACCATTCCATACTGGTATTTGTCCGTCTGGATGGCTACCAACCCTGGTCCAGATTATGATACTATAACAACCTTGAATTGTGTTCCGGTCTCCCTTTAGAGAGCGGCAACACATTGCTAGCGTCTTTGATGTTACAAATGTCTTCGCTGTCTGCTGAACTCATGCAATAAAAAAACTCTACAAGATTGTTTTCGAGACTAAAGATGAAGATGTCCTCTCCTAGAAATACCTATGTCTCCTTGACAAAGATCTGTTCAGTCATTTAGTCATGTAATAGATTCTTACACGAGAGGTGAAAGTGACCTATTTATGCATTGGCATGAGACAGTTTAGCGCACGAGCGTAGGGAAGGCGCTAATAGTTTCAGTGCCTAAATAGTCTTTCATCCGAGGTAAACTCTCTGCTTTTCATTTCGAATATGAGGAAAGTAAATAAGAATTGATTAGTTAAACAAACAACTACTTTTCTAATGATATCAGGCGTTAAATTCATATCTAAATCTAATGAACTCATTTAATACGTCACATATGAAACATCAAGAAATTTTCTTTTTCTATGACATTCTACCAGCCAGTATTTTTTCACTGATGATAGTAAATATTTAGCTTAAATGTATGTAAATTAAATATTATTATAATTTAGTGAAAAATAATTTATTAGTATAAAACGATGTTTTAAAAACAGTAGCTGTAAAAAAGTTGGGACATAAATCGCATGCATTATCTGCGGTTCGTATAGATTTTTTTTTTTTTTGACAACATGGACAATCGTTTCCCAGAGATGAAAAGTATTGTTTTCGTCCCTGTAATCAGGCAACTCCCAACGTACTGTCTCAATATGAGAAATCAAAAGGTAATAAATAGGCTAAACAATCTCGCAGGCCTGGTCAAATGTATACAGCCTCTTAAATAACACATGCTAAATATAATCATAAGAAAAGCGATGATCTAAATGTGTAGCGCATCAACATCGGTGCAACGTGATTCACCACTCGAAAAATACTTGCCGAAGTCAGGTGGGTGATCCAAACATCTTATTTTAGAATATTTATGTCTTAATCAATCTTTAGAGACTTTGGAGGAACTTGGCGAAATGCTTGCAAGCAGCTTAAATGGATCTTCCCAGCGAGTCGGTCTCAGCATGAATTTGGACAAGACGAAAGTCATGTCCACGCCGAAACCGGTAAACGTCGATGGTGCCCCTCTGGAAGTTGTGCAGGAATGTCTACCTGGCCAGAAAATACAAGTAGACAGGAACAACTTCGAGGGGGAAGCCAATAGGACGGTTCAGTTGGGCTGGGCGGCATTCGGTAAGCTTCGTCAAGTCTTCTCGTTGACCATTCCGCAATGCTTGAAGACAAAAGTCTTCGAGCAGTGCGTCCTCCCCGTCCTGACCTACGGGACCGAGACATGGACACTGACGGCAGGATTGGTCCACAAATTCTAAGTCGCTGAACGGGCTATGGAGCGAGCTATGTTGGGTGTTTCTCTTATGGATAAAATTAGAAATGAGGATATCCGTAAGAGATCCAGGGTAACCGAGATAGCTCGCAAAATTAGCAAGTTGAAGTGGCAGTGGGCCGGTCACGTCTGCGGCAGGACCGATGGCCGACGGAGCAGACGAGTCCTGGAGTGGAGACCGCGTCTCGGTAAACGTAGTGTCGGACGCCCTCCCGATGGACCGACGACTGTGGAAGATCGCCGGTAGGCGCTGGATGAGGAAATCAGAGGACAGGGATGAGTGGCGCCGTCTTGGGGAAGCCTACGTCCAGCAGTGGACTGCGAATGGCTGAAGACGAATCAAAGTTTTGTTTCTATTACAAAAATGTTTAATTTTACAATTACTATAAATGAAAGGCTAATACGTGAAAGAAACTGACCTTTTTTTATATTGATATATTGGTTTATTATTATTAAAAAAAGATTTTTTTATTGCATGAGTTCAACAGACAGGCAGACAGCCCACCTAATGGAAATGGGTTACCATCGCCTATAGACATTTGAACACTAAAGGTGCTACAAATGTGTTGTGCTGCTCTCTAAAGGAAGACTGGAACCTGGTCAGTAATGACGGAACACAGCTAAAGGTTGTTATAGCGGCATAATCTAGACCAGGGGTGATAGCAATCCAGGTGGGCAAATACCCTACCACCTATTGATACAAAATTTATATCAAAGGAGCGTAGAGACCGATGTGTTAAACTCGCCAATTCTTCTTAGACAAGCGTGACGGGTAGCAGATACAATTTTATATGTGCAGGAACGGAGAGAGAATACTAATTCCTCAAAACAATCTTTAGACAGATGGTAGGACATTTGCCAGTCTGGAGGAGTTACCACCCCTACTCTACAGTATGTAGTCCTAACAACCTTCAATTGTTTTCCAGCATTAGTAACCAGGTTTCAATCCACCCTTTATAGAAGGAAGAGAACATTGGTAGCACCTCTGGTCAATGGTCATAGGCGACGGTCCATAGGTGACATTTTTCATCATATGAGCGATCAGACTATCTGCTGTACTCCATTAAAAAAAAATATTCTGTCTGTTCTCCAAAAAAATGGTAAGGCCCGTGCCCAGTAGTGGGAAGTTCCTCAGTTAATAAAATTTAAGATATGCCTGTTAGCAATTAAAAGCATCAAAGAGGAATCTGTGTCGAGTGTACCAGGCCTGCGTCTGCGCATGCCGCCCTGCATCACCATTTCAGATCATCATCAATGATCCCTATAATGCTTGCAAACATCTATTAATAACTGTCATATTACGTTAAATAAAGACAAATAGGCTTAAAACGTTCGAGGTTGACATGGCTAAAACTATATGTCTCTTTTTAAGGTCCTGTAGCCATTTTGACAAAAAAGAAATTGCTATATATTCGTTATGTCTGTCTGTCTGTCTTTGAATATAATGTTATAGTCCTTTTTCCAAAAAATTACCTACTAGGTCTATATGAATTTTTGACAGGAAGGTGTGTAGTATTATATATACCGCTTAGACTGCTTCATTTTTAAGGAAACTCTTAAACTTAATTACGAGATTCATACATCGTCAAGTTACAGGAACTGAGAAAGAATACAATTTTCAGCGGCCGGGCGTCCTGTCGTAAGGGGCGACTAAACAACCCACAGACAGGTGGTAGGGTATTTGCTCGACTGGATGGCGACCACCCCTGGTCTAGAGTATACCGCCAAAACACCCTTGTGTTGTGTTCCGGCATCAGTGACCAGGTTCCAGTCTCCTATAAGAGAGCAGCAGCGTATTTGTAGCACCTTTGGTGTTGCAAATGTCCATAGGCGACGGTAACCACTTCCCATAAAGTGGGCCGTCTGCCTGTCTGCTGAACTCCTGCAATAAAAAAAGTGCATTTTTAGGTGTACATACCTAAAGACATACTTTTAATTGTATGTATAAAAAATCAGTTTCCGTGGGCTTATGTTCGCAAAAGTCAAATAATTATAGCAGACTCAAAAACAGATCAGAAGAAGAAGAAGACAGATCGAAGCTCGTTCGAGTTAAGGTAGTTGTTACATAAATAAATGCAAAGATGATTTGCATGATCTCGATATTTAAAGTGCTCACCAATGTGTCGTAAGAAACACGTGAATAAATTAACGATATCAAAGCAAAGAGGTGAATGCCATAGTAAGAACTGAACAGAAGTGTTACTCATTGGTGCAAGAACCCTGGATAATAAGATGCTGGCGATTAGCCAACTCTGTTGGAGTTGCCAGGTATAAGACTGTAGTCAAAAATTTATCATCGTTAAAGTTTAAAAAATTAGAGAGTAATTATAGATTAAAATTAAATTAATTAAATAAATATATGTATTTAAATGTAGGAAAGAATTATTTGAGTCAAATTCAACTTATTTTTTACGGAACTGCTAGCACCTACTATCTATCTCAAATACGACGATATGACTTACACATCCCATAGAACGTCACTATTAGCAATATATTATACTGTACCTATGAATTAGATATAAATTTTAATTATATAGAAATAAATTAATCATTCTTACTTTTTTAAAGTAACATTATGATTAAAATCGCGATGTTTTTCTCTTTATTTACGTAACTTTTCATGTAACATTTTATTATTTACCAGTCTTTTTAAAGCTACATCCTAAGAACATACTACTCTCGAAGCCCTTAGTACGTAACTGTAAAACGTCAGATAAATAATAAAATGTTACATGAAAAATTACATAATATTGCTACAAGTTACGTTCTATGGGATGTGTCAGCCATACCGGTGTATTTGAGATAGATAGTAGTGAGATCCCAAAAAGTAGTCCTCCAAACGTTCAATCTAACTAATATAATATAATTTAGCGCACGTAGGTGTATGAAATATTGTTAGTTTTTAATATAATAATTATTAAGACTCATTAATGACTTTTCTTTAAGACAATAGGTGGGAAAATATTCATTTCCAAAATCTTGAAGTCTCTCCTGTGTGTAAGTAAGTGTAAGCGCAAATCCTGAAAAATATTGAAAGTTGTAGATAGATCTTAAAAGAATATTTTCCAAGAAAGTTAGTCGGAACATATCCGTTAAGCAGTTAAGGTATTTTATTTTCCAGTCAATATTATTTCAGGGTTTTGTAAGCATGTAAAAAAACACTACCCCTACAAGACCCATATTCGTGGTCTAACATATACATCATCAAGTCAGTGAATCAGTGACATCAGCAGCCGCGGCAGTCGTCATATCTGTGACGTAGTAAACAAACTGCAAAAGAGACACCTACATTGGTACGACCACGTTGTACAGAGACCGGCTGTTCACGTGGGAAACAATTTCTAGTCACGCCACCTCCTTGTGGTCCTAGTAGAGGGTAGGCCTAAGAAATGCTGACTTGACACTTGAAGAATTATATGCGTACAGTTATGGGAGCCCACCGAAGAGACTTTAAAAAAAAGAACTTATACAAACTAAAAAGGATTTTATTGATATATAGAATTAAATTATAAAAACAGAGAAAAAGAAATACAATTGAAAAATTTAGGAAACTAGAAAGAGATGTCTGTAGGCGTAGACGGTTGAAGAAGAACTGACTTAGCTACTCGAGCCTGTTGGCAAAAGCTGCCAATCACAACAATAATAGGAAATATGGGTAAGAGTAAGTATCATGTATCTATGTTATTTATGTGGTTTCTAGGGACGGTTATGACAGTACTAATGTTCTCACGATAAGAACAAGAAAAGTAGGAAAGTCGATAATTAGCGACGAAACACCCCAACGTAACTCGGATTTAACAATTGCTTTTCTAAGCTAGCAACCTTAGGTCCAGCAGGTGTTTAAGTGTTATTATCCATTCAGCTATCAAACAAATTTATGGCTGTTACGTCAGTTTTATTGTTGACGAGAAATTCTTATATATCTGTTTTGAATGACGCAAATCTGGTCTATTCATTGATTTGAGAGAGGGTTTAATGGAGATAGATGTGTGATTTTAACAGTTTTGTGCGGTTTCTGTTTGTTTTTCGCAGCAGAATTATTATATTTAGCACTAGGTAGGCTCGGGAATATTTACGGGAGATTGTTTGTTTAAAATTTTTATAAGGATAGCACCTATAAAAAGAGAAACTGGAAAGAAATATACTCATAGAAAAAAAATTACACAGAGTGGAAATTAAACTTGTATACATAATGCTGCTATTAGACGGATCAACCAAATTGAATTTAAAGGTCAAGATGGTATTAAATAACATTGAATGATTCAAGATTACGTTTATATTGATCACTTTGGTTGATTCATCCATATTGAAGGACAGAAATGAAATACTAATCATTTCATAATCTATATACCATATTTCTGATACTATCGATTATATTATATACCTTTTAATAATTCCGATATCAAAAGGCAAAATTTGCTAAACGCGTGTCGCGCCACGACTATTGACGGATTCTATTATTACTACACAACGGAGCTTTTTCAAATATTTTATTCTTGAAAGTATCTATTTCTAAGGTTTAAAATAAATAGCAATACACGCAATAATAATAAATCAGCACGACTAGCTAGCAGTTTGACGTTGAATGTAAGGCATTAAGCCACAGGGGCAAATATAAAAAATGGAAATTTCAACTCTTGCTTAACAAGGCTGGTAGTAATTGTTTCCTTAATTTCACCTATATCGAAAACAACTCCCTACAATAATGCCGCACTACATCAATTACGAAATGCGAACAATTAAATGCAGTGCAAAATCGTAAATCTTGAACATTTGTCCGGTGTCGTAGTAAATCCCGCCGGTTCTGAGTACTGTCGTGGACCAGACGCTGTGTTATTCATTGCACTATTCAGCAATAAGCTCATAAGTCTTCCGTCTACATTTTTGATGAACTAGTATTCCAATTTTTCTTTTCTAACAAATGGGTTAATGATGATGTTGCAATAAATTCTAAAACAATTATCATTCTTATCGTTTTAGTTTGAAATGTTATTGTAGAAGTAATTTTAGTTACTCATTAGTGGGCCTAGTAGACGTTGTCCTGGCCTAAAAAAGTAAAAATCTATAACCCGATTGCATAGCTACTTACCGATTCGAATTGTGAATCTAAACCATCTGGGACTCACTTAAACACACACACAAAATTTCGGCAAAACCAGTCATGCCGCTTTTGGGTTTTAGCCAGACTAACGAACAACAATTGATTTTTATATACATATATAAGAAGATGAAACAATTAATTATAATTAATAAGTAATTAAACTAGCCAGTATTATGAAGTCGCAACTCTCTACTCATCACCGAACACATTATGCATAAAAATCAAGGAGGCTGTAAAGTTTTCTCAAATCATAAATCTTCTCAGTTCAACATCAGAAGCGTTTTCTCCAATGACAACCCTAACTAGTTTTGACTCTAATTTTTCTTGAGATTTTGAGCAAGCATTCACACAGGTTACTTTAATTAAATGACTACACGGAAATCGCCGCCGGAAGATTATTTAATTTTATCTCGGTAGCTTTTTCCGGGATAAATAGTGTCCTATGTTTATTATCTGTATTTAGACTACATATATACGAAATTTTAACATAGTCGGTAATATGGTTTCTCTTTGTATACGTTATAGACATAAAAAGGGGTTAGGCAGACAGCCAGAGTTACATTCGCATTTGTAATATCAGTATGAATGAAAATTAAACAGGATGCTCTTTTAAGTCATAAATTCAAAGTCAATGGTATATTCCTAAATTTGAGTGTTGAAGAAGAACATGTTTAATCAATTAAACTACGGTTAAAGGAGGATATACGAGCATTTAAGTTTTCTCTCAGTCTTGAAATCCTATTAAAATACTATAACAAAATTGCACCTTGATATAAACATCAATTTGAAAGTTTGATACTTATGTCTAGCGGTAGTCATAAGTATCAAACTTCACTAATTTTCCTAATAACAGTAATTAAGGCTATGAGCTCATCGTTTTATACATCATTGGACTAAACAGCTAAAATGAATAGAAGATTATTGCGTAGGTCATATCAATTTAGCGGCTGCTATAATCTACTACTTACATCAGTAAAATTGAGTCTGTCTGTAATTTTCACATAAATGTTTCTTTTTTATTGCTGGATTACAACAAACAGGCTGATGGCCTAACTGTGATGGAGTGGTTACCGTTGTCTGTGGACGACAAATGTGCTGCCGGCCTCGAAGAGGGCACTGGAACCTGAACACTGATGCCAGCATACAGCTCAAGGTTGTTATGGGGGCATGATCCAGACCAGGGGTAGTAGCCATCATGAAGCGAATTCCCTACCAACTGACTATAGGTCGTTTTGTAGCTTCTTACGACAGGCCGTCCGGCCGCAGAATCTTTCTCCATTCCTGCAGGGATACAATTTAAAAAATGATATTCTACGATGCCTAATGACCTGACAGATGGATAAATGACCCGTTTTAGATTTTTTTATCTATTAATCTGTCTAAATATCACGATTAAACACCGGAACGTCTCAATGGATTTAAGGAAAATTGTAGAAATTAAATTTTCGTGTTCCATATTTTTCTTTCAAAAACATATAGAGTTCAAATGATACGAATATTAAGCCAAATTATACAATATACGCCATATTTTACGCGAACGAAACAGCAGCCAAAACTAATAGATAATTGAATCTTCTGTCTAGAATAATCTTTTGAGCTAGAGCTAATTTCGAACTTCTTTTGTTTTCTTTATTTTTTATTTAATAGCATTTTATATTGCATGTTTATCTTACTTTTTATGTTATACTGTTTTAATTCTAAATAAATCTTTTCTCATTCTTTTTTATTATTTGTCTTACATTAACAATACTATCCCTCGAAATGAAACTCTCGAAACTCACGAAATGAAAATCGTATATTTAAAAATTTTTAATACATGCTGTTAAATTTGCTGCTACAGACTTACTTATCTAAATATATTGTTGAGTTGAATAAAGCATTCTCAGATAGTTCTGTATTAAATCTTGAGTGACGTTTCAGTGCCACGAATTGACACAAATACCAAAATCTAGAATCATCTTCCAGTAAAACCTTAAAATATTGCTACAAGTCACTCGGCAAAAACGGAGTCATTTGGCTTTGCAAAAACATGTTTATAGCGACCCAACTATTTTGTCACTCGATTTATAAAGGGGAAAAATAGGTCGCAGTCTCTAAATAATATTTACTACCCACATATTATGGGTTTGTTTTAGTTTAAATTTACGTTCACGAAAATCATTACTCCCAAAAATAAAGTAATTATTTAGAGAAATAATGTATACGATAATGATAACTAGTTGAACGGAATTTGCAAATATACGTAGTTCGTCGTCGTCATCTAATTGCAGTCCACTGCTCGACGTAGGTCTCTCCAAGTTTGTGCCACATCGAAGGAAGGCCCTCCGCCTTCCTCATCCAGTGCCTGCTGGACACCTTACGCAGGTTATCAGTCAACCGGGTTGGAGGGCGTCCCACACTACGTTTAGCGAAACGCGATTTCCACTCAAGGGCTTGTCTCTCCATTGGCCGTCAGTCTTGGGACAAACATAACCAGCCCATTGCCACTTCAACTTGCTATATATGTCGATGACTTTGGTTCTTACATAATAATGAAATTAGCATAGCATCAAAATATCTATACTAATGCTTCAGTTTTACGTTATAGCCACTAACATAGCAGCAAGCACGACAGTGGCGAAGAAATTGGGCAGCTCGAGTATGCCATCTTCAACATTTTGTGTTTACATACATGTGTTTACATTCACACTGCCCGTTGCCTTGCCAATTTCCTGCTTGCTGCTGTGGAAACGGCTATAATGTATAATGAGATGTTATATTATTATACTATGATTTGCCCGCGACTTCGTCCACGCTTGTCCCGTCCCGGGACACAAAGTATCGCAGCATTTAAAAAAAGAATGTAACCTATTGTTTGGCAACTATGTCGGAATAAGCTAATTTTTATGCACCCGAACAACTTCAAACCACCCCGGAAAATTCCCGCGGGATTCTCGGAATAAAAAATAACTCACATGTTATTACATTAAATTTGCTATCGATCAGTAAAAACATCACATTGGAATTCGTTTTTTTTAATCTGGCCATTTCATTTCTGGTCATTCCCAGAAATTTCCCGTGGGGTTCCCAGGATAAAAAGTCTAAAAATAAACAGACAAGAAATTTTAAAAATTGCATCGTGTTCTCCGTCGTTTATACAGTCTATTATAGTTGTTTTTTTTTTTAATAGCTTCAATGTACAGACACGGCATGTTTCGAATTTTATAATATTATAGATATTAATTACTACATAATGTGACGGTGATTCCGATTGATTATTTGCATGATTGTTTGTTCCTTCTTCTTCTTCTTCTTGGGGGTATACGCGATATGTGGAGATAACGAGGCTACAAATTATAGTCGCTCCATTTTCTGGATCTAATTAAATATAAATATTGCCCTGCGCTATATCTATCTATATATATAAAAATTCCCTGACACAGTATTTGACCGCAATGAACTCCGAAACTACTCTTTCGACTTTGATGATTTTTTTCATTTTGCTGAATTTGTTTCAACTTATATGACAAAAGAGAGGTTTCATTTTAGTTTGTAATCAAATTTTTTATTGCATTTATTTTTAATCTGCGAGAGGTCGATAAATATGAGTTCTGCTGCCAACTAATCTACATAAGCATCAAATAGATAGCGCCACACTTTAAGTCCTGCCCTTTCATTCATAATTGGAACCGGTAGGTGGTGTTGGGATCGGTTTCTAAAATCCTCCTAATCTCCTGGACCGATTTTGAAGATTTTATTTTGTGTGTTTGAGTGGGTGGTTTAGTTTCACAATTGGAACCAGTAGGTGGCACTAGAATGGAGTTCTTGATTTTCATTTTTTCAGGGCAGGACAACGTCTGCCGGGACCGCTAGTATATGTATATATACTGAGGATTTTCGAAAAGAGTTCAATCCAAAGAAATAAACGGATAACAATAAAGTTTTATCTGTTTATAGCTCACTAAAATAACACAAAACACAAAACAGGATAATTACAAAATTTTCGTAGAAAAACAAGCGGTCCGCCTTAAGCGATCTCTTAAATACTTTTAAGAGGGTTACTACCCTATCTTAAAAGACATACTAGCTAATCTGACGATGTTGGTGATGGAGAACTTTATTATAGGACTAAAATCAAGTAAGCAAAGTTAAATCGAAAAAAAAGCGGTATAAAAATCCATTGTCAACTATATGTTTTATTGCATGGCTATTTGATTATACTCAAGGATTCTATCCTACTAATGTTATAAACGCGAATCTTTGTAAGGATATATGTTTGTCACTCTTTCACGCAAAAACTACTGAATGGATTTTGATTAAACTGTACAATAATATAGCTTACACATCAGAATAACACATAAGCTATAATTTATAAAGATATAGTGCGGTTTTGTGGTTTACCATCACCACGCAGGTGAAACCGCGGGGCGCAGCTAGTGATAATATATATATAATCTTATTAAATTCTAGGTCAACTCTGTAAATCTCCAAAAATTCGTAACGCCATCAATTGTGTACATTTAAATAAATTACACTTCCACACAATTATGTCGAAAATACAATTTTATGAATAACTCTACTGAAAACTAAATGGCTATGTCTAGTTTATAAGATCTGTAGATGTGTTTATTTCCATGACAACAGATAAAATATCCTCTTCAGTTCCTGAAAAATCAATATTTAATCGTTAATTAGGTGACATGATTTCTATATCAGCGTTATTCCTTTGAAAGTTATTGGACTAAATATCGCGTTCACTCTATGTCCTTGCTCTTTTTCCATTTATTTTGAGCTAGAGAAATATGTGTTTTCTTTCCATAGTCCCCTATACATTATCTGTCATACTAAAAATCTTATCATTCTTTGTGTGCAATGTGTTAAACATTAAAAAAACGTGAATAAAGTGCCTTGCTCTTAATAAAGACAATAAGAAACGTGTTTTTAGAAACATACCTAATATAAATAATTGTATCTGGTATTGTAGGTTTCACTGTAATTTTAATTTGTTTCTTTAATAATATCATTTATTTTCAAAAATCTAAATTAATGCCGCTTTGACACAATCAGAGTGTACTCAGATAGCTACTCAACAAAATGACTTCTATAATTCATCGTGAAAATATACTTCAAAAGAACAAATTTATAGATCTAAAGTCTGATAAGTGTAAATCCGCTATGAGTGTAGATTCTTATGGAATTACTACATAAGAGTGCTCTCGGTCCGAGCATACTCTGCTCGTGTAAACGCGGCCTTACCAAATAATTAGTCGCTGAATGACAATCTACTCCAAAATTCATTAATTTTCTGTTTGTTTTATGTTGTTCACAACAAAGCTTTAGAAAGTTAGGATTAGTAAACATTGTCGCTCGTTCGTGTCATTTTAATATTTAGAGGAAAATAGCTTTATATCCCAAAACTTTTCAGTGAGTACACAAAGAAGATGAAAGTAAAATCAAATATTTGTCTTCGAGAAATAGAGCACTACGAATTTAGGTGACACGTTTGACTGTCTTTATTAAACTGGTCATTAATATTATATTAAAGTAGTATGGTTAATTAAAATTAGTGTTCTGGATTTCCAAATAAACCTGCTATTATTTCGGACTTAATGTTCTATATTTCAGTGTAAGCTCTTTTCAAAATAACAAGATCTGGTTCTTATTTGCGGTTTGTGGCGCGCGCCTGTATGTTAGAAATGACGGACATTATTACACAAATTGATTATTATCAATGTCAATAATCCTGATTACTGACTTCGAGGTTTTGTAACTAGGGGCCCAGTTCTGCTATTATTATCGCGTCAAAATCGCCGGACACTATCGTTTCAATCGTAGATTTGTCTGCTTTGGTATTCTGTTAATTCCAATACCGCGCCCGTGGCTCGCCACTCTATTTTTATATTTATCTATAAGGTAAAACTCGTAAAATAAATGTTTACATTTTTGGTAGCTTCTCAATATTCATTTCAGCTAACGCCATTTCTGTTAATGGTAATACCATTTATTTTCTACTATTATTCTACCGCGACGATATCGATAAGATATTGTGGATTAGTAGAATACAAATTTTTGACACTATCGCAATGGAATCGTATTTTAAATATATTCGCAAAGGCAAAATATTGAAATAGCAGAATTGGGCCACAGGAAGCAAAATATTAGACATCCATCGTCTTTACAGACTTTTTCACCGTGCATGGACGGGAATGTACTTAGTGAAATTTTATAATAAAATATGTATTATATATTAAAAATATTATATGGATTAAGATAGAAATTACATCTTAAATTTCCGTATACGTTCAGTTCCATTTCGATATCTTGCAGGGTTCAGAAGATGTAAATACAAAAATTAGTACCGCATATATATTACACACTACTGTGTGAAATATATATGTTTCTATCTTAATCCATATAATATTTTTTATTAAAATTCATTTAGCCATTTTGTATCTTGTTCGTCGCAAACTTTCAGGTGGATAAAAAAATCAAAAAGAAATATTATTATAACTTATTTATTTATTTAATTAATTTGTTTAGGAAACACTATAATTAATATTCATAAATATAAAACACAAAATTAATACATAACATCAATCAAGTTTCCACTAAAAAAGTCTCCACTAAACTTACAAGATTCATACAAAGATGCCATTCATACAAATGGCAGTCTTCAGTTAAATTTTGGTATAATATAATGACTATATAAATCATCAGTTTTAAGTATTAAGCCTGATGTACATTTGCTTTAGTTAAGTAGTTAATTAATAGTTTGAACAGAAAATTTCCTGGTAAGTAATAAGTTATCGATTTAATAAATATGTCCTAAATAAATAAATGATAAAGACTTATTCGGTTGTTAAGAGGCCGTCCATAAAGTACGTTACACGTTAAGGAGGGGGTTGATGAAGTGTGACATTGTGTGACAAGAGGTGAAGTCGTTTCATGACGTCACATTTCAAATTTGAACTATTTACGAAAATCCTCAAAATAATTATAGATAGATAGATAACACTTTATTATACACCAATACAAAAATGAATTTAAAGACTAAAATTATATCTAGTTGTGTACAAAGGGCGGTCTTATCGCTAAAAAGCGATTTCTTCCAGACAACCCCAGGAATGAATCGAGATGATAACGGCGTTGGTGGTATACGTAACATATAGTACGCACTACTTACATTTTAATAATAAATACACAAATGATTATAATTTATTATTAGATTATATAAAATATAATTATTATGAAATAATAAAACTAAATACGGAACTGCTATTTTAATTTAATAATTTCTTGATGTAATATTGCAATATATGTGATGTCACACTAGGGAGAGAGCAGTCTTACGAATGTGACCAATTGTGACAAGGACGGGGGAGGCGTCAAAAAATCAAGGAATTCGTGTGTTGTATTTTGTGGATGTACACATACCCCAGGCTCCCTTACCATTCATCATCTATTAGTAGTAACAAAACAATGTAACTTCAAATTCAGCTTTAAACAAGAATAGAATATTCTGGACTTGATAACACAGTGTACTGCCGGTAATGTTATTTGGGCCATTTGTAAGTCGTTCAAGTATTACACAAGCAAGCACAAATCTTGGCTCGCGTTCTCAACAATGGACATTAGTCAGATCGTTATTTCAAAAAGCTCTTGCGCAATGTCCCGGTCAAAAAAATACTCATTGTGATTTGCCGCCACTCAATTAGAAAAGACTCAGTTGTTTGTCTGTCAAGGTTACGTTAACAATAATAGGATTGGCAAAAAAGTAATTCACTGTTGTTGTTAGTTTTAAAATTATTTTCGTCATAAAAATTGGTGCCAGAATATTTGGATTCGTCACCAAAAGGTTCACTTTAAGTGCATGAGACTTCTCAAAATACTCCAAATAATTCACGTCACACTTTATTCTCACTCTTAATTAACAACAGATAAGTAATAAATGATTTTTCGTATAAAATTAGCTACTGTACAACGTTACGCAGTCAATCTGAAGAGGGCATAAATGTAGGTAACTAAAAATCCTTACTTGAACCCTTTCTTTGAATGGTAAACAAAGGTATAACCCTGATCAAATTAAAAACCAAAAAATAGTTTTAAAAAATGTGAACTATGATTTACAAAATTAGGAAAAGCTGGATAACTTAACTATTGTAACTGTATTTGAAATACTTTATCATTATTTACTATTCATTTAACCCATATTATTTGCAAGTTTTAAACACTCTTCAGTAAGTAATGTCAGCTATAAAACTTCTCCCCTTATCAAAATATTTTTTTATGCTGTGTTATTTGCAGAAATGTCAAGCAGCACCCTTCAAACCCTCACCATAAATTTAACGGTAAGCTCTTAAATTGATAGTAACACCAGTAATCTCCATTTACTAATTTTGCACCACAATAATTAAACAACTGCTTATACTTAATTAGATTACCTATATAATAGGTTGGGGAAAAAGTCTTTTCGCATATAGTATGTATGAACTTGTAATAAGATCTCTTTGGCTATACCATTTGTATCTGGCTGGTTTTGGTATTATTAAAATGTTTTAATTTTAAAGAAGACAATTCCAAATTCAAATTAGAAAAATGTGTGATTTTCATTTGTTTTTCTTATTGTTAAAATGAGTGAATCTAATGAAGAAATTCGATACATTTTAAAATTTTACTACAAAAAAGGTAAGTATGCAACACAAGCCGCGAAAAAAATTGGCATGTTTATGGACCTAATGCAGTATCTGTGAGAGTAGCGCAAATTTGGTTTAAGCGTTTTCAATCCGGAAATTTTGATATCAAAGATGCATGTCGCTCTGGTCGCCCTGTTACGGACAAAATAGATGCCATTTTTGAAAAATGGAGTGGAGCAAGATCGGCATATTAGTAGTTACGATGTAGCTGGAGAACTGGGAATTGACCACAAAATGGTTTTGGCGCATTTGAAAAAAGCTGGGTACACAAAAAAGCTCGATATTTGGGTGCCTCATGAGCTCACTGAAAGAAACCTAATGAACCGTGTACTCATTTGTGATTCTTTATTACGACATAATGAAACCGAACCATTTTTGAAGAAGCTGATAACTGGTGATGAAAAGTGGATCACGTACGACAAGAACGTGCGAAAAAGATCGTGATCAAAGGCCGGTCAGGCTTCACAGACTGTGGCGAAACCCGGGTTAACTCGCAACAAGGTGATGCTGTATGTATGGTGAGATTGGAAGGGCATTATTCATTATGAGCTGTTACCGCCAGGCAGGACCATCGATTCTGAACTGTACTGCGAACAACTGATGAGGATAAAGCAAAAAGTTGAGAGAAAGCGGCCGGATTTAATCAACAGAAGGGGTGTGGTTTTTCACCATGATAACGCTAGACCTCACACATATTTAGCCACTCAGCAAAAATTACGAGAGTTTGGCTGGGAGGTGTTAATACATCCGCCGTATAGTCCTGACCTTGCACCTTCAGATTTTCACCTGTTTCGGTCTCTGCAGAATTCCTTAGGCAGTGTCAGGTTAACATCACGAGAGGACTGCCAAAACCACTAGTCGCAGTTTTTTGATCAGAAGTCCCAAAATTTTTATAGCAATGGGATCACGTCCCTATCTACAAGGTGGCAAAAAGTTATCCAACAAAATGGCACCTACATACTTTGGTCAAATTTAATTAAACTTTATAAAAAAACCTTTTGAATTTTTATATAAAATGCGAAGAAACTTTTTCCCCAACCTAATAATAATCAAGCTGAAGTCTAAGAGCAATATGATGTGAAAGATTTTTTAATATTTCTTTTTTTTTTAAGTGCTTTGCCGCTTAGCGGCCACGTCACGCTGTAAATTAAATCCTAAATGAAAATTTTCTTTATTTAATTTAATCTGAATAAACAATCACAGAGTTTGCAAAATATCTTGGCATTTCTCGATAATGGATATGCCAAGACGCTATTATATTGTTACAACTTAGGCTTCGACAAAGACAAATTCCACATACAGTCTGTAAAAGCACATTTTATTACCTGTCGGCATTTGAACTAATTGTAATCCTCTTATGATTGTCTTATTTGTTCACTTATTGTGGAGCACAGCCTATTGTCATTAGCCAGGTGTTAGAGATTATGAGTACAAGCTGATTCTAGGAAATTATGTCGATGCTTGCCGGGCATTTGTGCAGTATAAAACGATGGCCTGATGGAGAGAGGGGTCAGTTGAGCGACAACTATGAGCTAGGCGTGACGTGTGTACATTCGGGAATCTAATATTGACGGACTTTGCGCGTTTTGTTGAATTACGACCTTCTGAATTACGTTTGGATTTATTGTGTTCGATGTTTGTATTTGTACCTGTGTTATACATGTTTGTATTTTGTAGTTTATTAGAACTAATAAACTCTATAATAATTCCAGCGGCATTTTAATTCGAGTCCTGCAACTCGTAACAATATTCTCCTATCGCAGATCAATCTCACTCTCCAAGAAGCTGTTTTGTAAGTCTTCATTCCGAACACATTCTATCAGATCATGCTGGATATATTCAGTTATATTAACTGTTACACAGGTGGAGGATTGTACTTTCTTTATAAGATATCCAAATTTATATACATGTTGTTGAGGAGCTTCTTGCCGCTAAAATTTCTTCTTTAGAAATTATAACACGTTGCGAGGCGGGGTACATAGAATAGGAAGCAGACTTGATTTTTAACTTATGACCTTTAAAAAACTGTCCTTCAATGGGACTTAGTTTAAATAAAAACTTTTGAATTTCGATTATAAATTCAGTCTGACATCAATGAAAGATTGCAAACCCGCAAATTTTGTGGATAAAAACAGGAAGCGTTTTAATGTGCATGTTTCACATTCTAGGTTGTAATGTTTTCTTTGTAAAACATCTGCACAACGGAATGCACTAATGATCAAACACCTAGCACCTTATCGGCCTGTTCACCCACATACTTCCTGTAGTAAATGTGGAACGTGGCGCTAAACATTATCATGCTAAGGCTATCAACGGACTGTAAAAGATGAGTATTGCTCTTAAAATGTTTAATGTGGTTTGAAAATCATGTAAGATGGCCTTAATCCTGTATGTTAATCCTATTTTATATATACCCTTGCGCTTTAGCTGAAATACATAACGTGATCTTTGGTTAATTTTGTTTTGTAAGTAAGTAGACTTCCAACATCCTGTTTTTGCAAATAAAGTATTTTCTTTCTTTCTTCCTTTATATCGACTAAAGAATGGTCGTATAGTTAGTTCAGTGTACATGTTTTATTCCATGGATGTGAGTTTAATAACTATATAATAATAAAACAGTCGTAGGTAGTTGTCAAGCCTTAATCTACTCCTAGATATTGTTTAAATTAAAATATGTTGGCGGTGACAGATAACACCACATTCAAACCAGCATATCGAGATTATCTTTATGTGACATCCACGAACTCCCTGAAATGGGATAGACTTCAGCACAGCAGTGGTAGGGACGTTTGTGGACTTGTAGCAGCGAGAGGTAGAGGTTAAATGATATTTCAGATGGCAGAGAGTAGTATTACTCGCTGTAGAGTGCTGATGTGAACTGTAGTGAACTAATTTATTTGGAAACGGTAACTTTAAGTACAGATATTAACAAGTCGTACAGCTAGCACAATGTGTGAGCGGGACGGAAGTTGTGTAAGCGAGATAGAGCAACTATTAATATGCGCACTCCCGCGTTGCGCTAGTCAGTAGTTCGTTGTCCTCTGCGAGACTCATGCAGCTCCCATAGACTGATATTATATAAATCTTATTGGAAAATATAATAAGTATATTTAAAGTAATACAGGCTCTTTACTTTTTAATCTCCACAGCAAATAACAAGGCCATGTAAACCTAGTAAAAAAAGTGTTAAAAATTACAAAACAACATCATAAAGAAAGTAAGGCCTTCAATTGTAATCACGGTAATTATTCTTAGAAAACAAATCGTGGAAAATGTTCTCTAAACTAGAAAACTTTCCGTGTGTTACAGACACACGCGTCTAAACCCCGACCTACGAGTTGATACACAACATTCCACGGATCAAAAACGATCGCATTATAACCTCTCGTATTGTTTATATTTACGTACTTGAGCTATGCATTTAATCATCGTGACACACTCTTTATAAATAGCTCTAACATGACTACAGAACAAGAAATTTTTAATGGTGAAGTATAGCAGACGGGATAAGGATTAACCTACCACACTAACGTGCACTATTCGCACCTGTAATTTATATTCGAACAAGCGGGCTCAGTAGACGTTGTCCTGATATAGAACCCGCTTACAGCTCCACTTACTGAGTCCAATTGTGAATCTAAAACATCCGGACAACACTCAAAGTCAGACAAAAAATTTCATCAAAGTCAGCCAAGGGGTTTAGAAGAAGTTCAATAACACACACGAACAAAGAAATTTATTTATTTAATAAAGGATCACAAACAGTTGTTTTACATTTGATTAATTAATGGACTTATGACTAAGGTTTACAATGCGATGTATGTAAAACTACTTATAGGTGAACACATTTGCAATTTAATTTCTTCCCTGTTATTATTTAATTAATTTTATATATAAAGAGAAGAGAAGACCGGTATAAATTTTATTTGAAAAGAACAATTAGCGTATAATTATAGCGTATTATGTAAAAATAGTTTAAATGATTAAAAGTAAGATTACAGAAAGAAATTTAAAGCCTGCTCTTTTATATGTAAATTACTTTAATTCATAAAATGGATTATGGGATCGATTCGCATGCAACTGCCATACATGAATATTTTAATGAAGATAATTAAATAATAAATACTATTAAACAATGGGCGACCTCAACGGCCATAGAGATTTGTTCCAAGCAAACTGGTATCCAAGGAGAAAAATAAAAGTGAAACAGGACATTGGTGGTTTACAAAAGCAAATTAAGCAGACTTGTAGCCTAAACTTAATTTATATTGTTTATGTACAAAAAATAAAAATTTATATATAAAAAAATTATAAAGTAATAAAAAGTTATAAATGCAATATGCTACTATACTATACTGGTTAAATAACTTTATTTCTTATAAACGAATTTTTACAATTCACTTAAACTATGAGAACGTTTATAACTTATTGAAAATAAATTTTAAATTATAACAAGATAGAAATCATAAATACTAAAATTGCAGGTAGTTTTGATTAATTTTTTTGTATTTACATAAGTTACAAGTTCCTTCGAATCAAAAGAAACAAAGATCTAGATTTCTTTGAAGTGTCATTGTGTAACTTGTTAGTTTTTATCTATTTATTTTTATAATGTACATATTATGTTTTTAGTAAATATTTAAACGTAATAGAACAACACATTTGTTTTATTCAAAATTGAATAATCTTTGCTACTGTATGTCTATACATATCTATACACATAAATAAACCATAATATAAATTACATACATTTGCGACTCATCTAAGAGGCAGTACTGTATGTTTTTAATAAAGAAACATCGCAAATTATCCAGCTATCCCAGAAACGCCGTGTTCCATTGTCCGAGTAGCCCTAGTTCCCTTTAACTGGAACTATGTTGCAAAACGCGACTGTGAGGTATGCGGTCGTGCGTGCCATCGGAGGACAACCCGTTCCACACGATATAGGTCAGCGGTCGTACCGGCCCGATTCGGAATGGCATGCAATCTTAACAAGACAGTTATATTTGCCACCGGTGACTAAAAAAACATTGTGAAATTAATCTTGCCACGATCGTTTCGAAGTATTTCTTCCTAATCCACAATGAGTCTTGGCTTCGGAAACGAGATCACTCTTATTTCCTTGTCATGTATACAGTCATTCATTTACACGGGTGTAAAGGCCGTCACGTGTTTCCCCTGTAGTGCTTTGTAATTTAGAGCTTGAATCTCTTTCCAATCTAGTTTAATTCTGTCACGGGTTGTCGGAAGAGATCGCTTTTTAGCGAGAGAGCCCATTGTACACAATTAGAATAGTACTACTGGTTTCTACGTTTTTTCTGTTGTGATGTACAATAAAGAGTTATCTCTCTATCTAACACTTTCTCTTCAATTTTTTTTATTGCAGGAGTTCACCAGACAGCCCACTTGATGGAAAGCGGTTACCATCGCCTATGGACATTTGCAACACCAAAGGTGCTACAAATGCGCTGCTGCTTTCTTAAGGGAGACTGGAACATGGTCACTAATGCCGTAACACAACTCAAGGTTGTTATGGCGACATACTTTAGACCAGGGGTGGTAGCCATCCAGTCGGGCAAATGCCCTACCGCCTGACTTTGGGTTGTTTTGTCGCCTCTTACGACAGGCCGCCCGGCCGCAGGAAATTGTATTCTTTCTCCGTTCCTTCACGGATAATTGACGGATAATAAATCTTCTTGAACATTATATCAACTTGGTTACTTAAAAATTCATTGTACACAATGTTTTACGTTTATTCGCATTTGACGCGGCCTAAGATGGATTACGCTTACATTGACCATAGCAAAATATTCGTGACTTGAAGACTCTGAGATTATAATTATAAAGAGAGTCTCTGGAAGATTATTCCATTCTTCGGCAATGTGCAGCACAAAACTTGTAGCGAAGCGCTTCGTCTTGACCTATGGATGTTTCCACAGTGTCTCAGTGGGGTAAACCGGTGCGGTTATACCTAAGGTAGTAAAAAAAAATTGGGGAATAATTCAGTTCTATTTTCATTACTGCACCATTAGATATCAATAAAATATAAAACAGAATATAAATACACACGTGGTATGAAAATGTTCGCCAGTTTTCAAATCGATTCATTTAACATTTCTCGAGCACATGCTACCTTTTCAAACTAAGTCACAGTACAGATTATTCCACAGAAAATTATATTTAACTATTTAAAAATAAAGTTTAAAGTTACTTAGATCAAAGTTGTTTGATTTTCTATCTTGTCTAAGAAGATTGTTTACACATGTAAACCCTTTTTATTGGTTTTATTTTCTGTATTAAGCGTAGTGATTATATCATCTTTGTTTCTTATTGTTAATGGCAGCGTCTGTCCTTGTCAATATTGCAATTTTCTTTTTTCATAAAAGTAACATTTAATAAATTGTTGGTAGTATTGTTTCTTGTACTCGTGCAAGCAAAAGTCGACTTTAGAATGACAAATATTTTCATTCCACGAATTTACATACTTAATTACCAGCACTAGTTTCAAAAACACATGAAAGTTAAATAAATAATGGTTGATCCACACCAGTGCCGGTGTTTATGCGTGTTTTCTCGCGCGATCGCTCATACGAACCCGTCGCGCGATCCGATATCGAACAGATCGCGTCAAAGGGTACACAGGTACGTCAACGGCACCCATTTTTAACATATACGCGATAAAACAAACCATTTGTATTACGAATCGTGTTATACTGATTTATTTTTAACTTCCTGTTATGTTTGATTTCAACATTATGGCAAAAGTATTTTACAGTAAAAATCTTTTTGAGTAGGTGTGCACTTAAGTTACACCTCGTTGTTCTTACGCAATTGCCTAAATAAGTGTTCATATTGCTTTTGGTTTCGTGTTTAGGCAGATATTTGTTTTTCAACCATTATTTATAATTAAAAATGCAATAAAAATTTTGTTTGTTACCTTTTTAGAAGACAGAACCGAGTTAAATACAATATGGCAAAGAGATGGATTTATGATCTTAAGAAAAATCCTTTTGACTCTAAGTAATCTGGAAGATGGTGAAATATGATATATAAGATGAAAACTAAATAGGCTTTTTGTGAAAAAAGCGCAAATATTTCAGCGTTAGTATTTTTAAAATACGGTTGTTTTTTTATTATATCTCAAATTTAGTAAGATATTTATCCGAGCTATACTATAGTTCCGTAGATAAATCACGCGTGTCTCATTATAATTATATTGATGCAGGTTGTGCTTGAGCTTGAGGTCGTGGTATCGTACTGGCAGCGCAGGCGTCCTAAAACTCAAAGAGCGCGGGTTCGAATTCTGGCCGGAACGTATGCACCAACTGGGCAGTTTTCTGACCTAATGTGCATATTGTTACAATTACCACGTGCTAATAACAGTGAAGGAAACACCGTGATTTAACCTGCACATGTGTCAAACCTACCAAGCTACCTTGGACAAGTGTGGCGGGTATCTGTTCATTCCCCTATAGTCAGGGACCCGAGCCCAGCAATGGGACGTTTATTGGCTTATTGTTATTATTATATTATAATTCCTAGCCAACATGGTGTAACACTTGGCCGATATTATATGATAATAATAAAACTTGAAGAAAAATATTTTGAAAAAACCTGCAGCTTGAAAATATCGACGTTTCAAACCAGTCACTAAATCTTGAAAAAGCGGGACGCCATTGATCCTTCCTCCTAAAATAGGAAGTTCGAGCCCAAAAGTATTACTTATACTAATCCAAATGTTATTTAACTTTTCTATCCCGCTTTTTTGTATACTTTACTAAATTCCACATCCAAACGAAACACCTACAAGCAAATCTATTAAAAATTTATCTACGATACCTTACAGATCAGTACAATAGTGAAAATTTGTTGATTACTTTTTGTTACATACCGAGATATTAGAAATGTATTTTTATGCAATCTTACAAATATAGCTGTTGTCGCTTCACCAATGAATCAGTGTCAGTATAAATAGATACAGTTGTAAAATTAGTCAAGTAACAAAAAATTATAAACGTCTGAAATAAACCGAGCATCGCCAGACGTTAATTCAGTTATGCGCGGTGACTAACCAACCGTTATATTTAGAGAGTATAATCGTCTCAATATACAAAGGTTCTAAATGAAATAACTAAACATGACTGAATTCTTTTAGAAATAACTCTAAGGTCATTAACACTCAGTGCTACGAACTATTTGTTTTAGCAGTATATTCATAATCGCCCCTTTACCTTGAATAATCAGGGATTAAAAATAACAAGGAATCTTGAATAATTTGAATATGGAATAACAAAATTTGCTGATTTTTAAAGCATCGTTTAATTCATCTCTTGTTCTCTTTATATCGTTATTTTTTTCGAATATAACTTTTTTGACTGGAATGGAGCAGACAATTTGACGGCTTACCTGATGGAAAGTTGTTATGGTTACCTATTCGCAACAAATACATCTTGTGATTATGCTTTTATAAATACGCGTAACAAGCACCACCCTCTCCCTCACCCTTCCTTATTTAATTACCGCTAAACAATGCCTATTTTGCTACTTGAATAGGCAATACCGGTATCGTCTATGATAATATAATTATAATAATAACTTATTAAATGTCGAATTTTCTCGGTTTAAGTGTTCATTTCTTCTTTGCAACCTTGGAAATAGATTTTATTTGTAAAATAAGATCAATCTTCGTAATATAAATTTGAATATGTAAGTGAAACCGCGTGGAAAGCCCTAGTAATTTCAAAACAAGTATATAAATACTTAGTATATTTTACATATTTAATAAACTATATGATAAATCGCCTTTATAAATATAGTTGATTTATTAATAACTAATAGAAACAGACACGAATAAATCTACCTTTGCCATGACATGAATGTAAATAAATATGTGGAATATCTCTACGAACCTTGCATTTCTTAGCATTTTTAACATAAGCCTTGTCAGTGTCTGTCCACAGATCTCAAGAGTGACAATTCACATGCGATTCGCGCGCGACATTGTTCTCAGTCTGAGTTCTTAGTTAATTGAGTTTTGTCGTGCGCACCTGCCAACACCTATGGCAAAATTCTCTCCTAACTTCAACAGAGCCATTAACATTTCAGTAGTAGATTTGTGAGGGATGGCGATATAAGCAGCGCATTCCTTAAATCCGTGTCATTCTGGCCGAAAGCCAATATGCCGAATGCCGATAGCTCGATTAGGGCCGCCACTTTGACGGCGCTTGTCGCCAGTGCTAGTGTGTCTGTGCCTTTAGTTGCATTTTTCTATTTTATTGTCTGTTTTATATACAAATTGCGCAGTTGGCTTTAAAAGATATTTACTTCATTGTGGGTAATGAATATTATATCTTCTAATTTTATTGTACACGTCTACTTACAAAGATAACATAATTAAAGCTTTGCCAACTAATGCCAATCTTTTATTTTCTTTTAAATGTCATTACTTGTCAAGCCCAACAGTATACACTTTGGGGCTTTTGCACCTGATAAATTAGTCTAGCTATTGTAATGACTTCAGGAGGTTCTCAATTCTCCCTGTAAGTATATATTATGTATTATGGCTTTTACAAGAAAGAAATAAAAATCTTCCTCCAATCATCTGAGCCAGAGAGACGCAGAATAATAGCCGCGTTCCTGGTGACTCTCCGGTCATCGCTGTCGCTAAATATATATACTTA
Source organism: Dendrolimus houi (assembly GCA_039645545.1). NCBI lineage: Eukaryota > Metazoa > Arthropoda > Insecta > Lepidoptera > Lasiocampidae > Dendrolimus > Dendrolimus houi. The sequence goes on from CM077124.1 coordinate 20,391,171, forward strand.
TATACATATAGGCTTCATATTAGCTGGTCATTAGCACAAGAGCAATTGGTGTTTAAATCCATTTATGGCCGCTTCCTACTAAACGTTAATTTGCCTTACTGCTGGCCAAGCTCCATACAAGTTATGTCAACTTTCTATCTATAATAAGGTAAAGGAATGAATAATATAGGAACCGGCCATTAGTGATTGATTTTATGAATATGTTTTATTGCGTATTATAACACAATAATATTATAGCCGGTCTTATCGCTATTAGCGATTTCTTCTAGCCAACCTTTTGTTGAATAAGAAGTTTGATAAAAGCAGTGGTATATTGCATTATCATTACTTTACCGATTGAGTACTACGTGATTATTGTAAACGCATCTCCTGTAAAAATACCTGCTACATGTAAGTCCGGTACGTCACTTATGGCCGGTTCCTATAACTTACAATTCATTCATTTTCCTTACCATCGGTTGAATTTTGCATTAATTGTATGTAGCTTATGTCAATTTTTTATCAAATGAACGGTTGGTAAGATATAGGAATCGGTCATTATTTATGACAATTGGCAAAACTTTTTTCATAAAATAGACCATAAATCTACTTGGATCGCTCGTCTATTCTACCTACATCGAAGAAATTAGTTTTCAATCAGTGTTCCAGGATATGTTTATGAAATACTCTTTGATCTCAACTCGACCTTACTCTCATTCGCTAATTTCTGCTAAACAAATAAATTCATCATTTAAATGGGTCTCGTTTACGATTTATGTTTCACAACAAATAATTTGGACGATTATGCGTTTTTGTGTGCGAAATGTTTGTTTTTAAAGTTGTTTGTTTAGGCGATTCTAGTGGATAATGCCAACTTTTGGCAAACGACCTATAGTTACATTTAGAACAAATTACCACACGCCACATTTTTGGTTCATTAAGAATGTGCTATCTTAATTATATTATTTTAAAGACATTGTAATAATTAGAATATGAATAATTTTATTCACTAAAACTAATGTGACCGCTTCAACAGCCAAAACTAGGTAAAACCTGTATCATATTAGGTGTCAGTGCTCAATTTTTTTTTACTTTACATTACATATTAATACTAAACATTGTTAACCTTGCATGCATATGTATGTGCGTATCTGTACGTGCGTGTGTTTCTGTGTTTGTGTGTTTATATAATTATTACTTATATCACCATTTTGAGTATCTCAGTTTCATTATAGTCTTGTTTGCAGCCAATTATAAACTTTAGATTTAAATTCACGATTATTTAAAGAATCAAAAGCTAGTATTTTATTTATATTGTTATATAAATATTTGCCTAAGTAACAAAGAAGTCTATTTATAAAAACAGCTTTGAAATTTTGTAATTTAAGAATAATACATTTGTTGCGTTTATTTATTATATCAAGTTTGTTATAAATATTATTTGACTTGTGTTGTTTTAATTGTTTAATTATTTATAATACTTTCCTATATTCTTCGCATACTTACCCCCTTATTTATCACAGTTATACAATATTTATAGGCTCGTTAAAAAGTGTTAGTCATAATCGCGTTCTGAATGTGTTTATGTACAAACCTTTTATAATTTTATTAAGAAGTCTGCAAACTTCTTGTACCTACATATTATGAATAAGGAGGTTAGTTTTTACTGTTCTTTACTTATTTTAGGAGCATATGACCATTATAAATTCATCGTATCCATCCGGTGGTTTATCTGTCGATGTATATAAGTCACAGTCGTTTTTCTGAAAAACTATTTTGTCTGCATAGAGGAAATGTAGTAGAAAGACGTAATTTTTCAACCTTCGTAGGCATGACAGGTATCGTTAGACAAGTTTTGAAAAATCAATTGATATTTTTGAATTTTTTATCATTTCAGTCCATATTATGCTGCTCTTAGACGTATCAAAAAAATTTAATCAATTTAGTTAAAAAGCGTACAACAGAAGGGACATGGCGAGGTCCAGTGACACTTGCCCGACAGGATGTCTACCACCGCTGGTCTAAAGTATGCCGCCATAACAACTTTAGAGAGCGGCAGCACATTGGTAGCACCTTTGGTGTTACAAATGTCCACAAGCGATGGTAACCGCTTTCCATGAGGTGGGTCGTCTGCCTGTCTGCTGAACTCACGCAATATTTTGCGTGATATTTTTTATTATTAAATAAATATTATTATTAATATATGCTCAGGAAACACTATTTGTTCACAAATAGCTATGTCTGATTAACAGAATATAATCATGCTAATACATTATTAGTATAATAACTTATGTATTATTGTGTATATATATAACTATGTATATATTTGTGTATTTGTATATTCATTTCTTAAACTAGTTTGAGTATTTATGTATCTATTGCCTTTTTCCTGCACCACCTATATCGCCTGATTCAATTTTTTTGTTTCATTTAGGTTGCCTGGAAGAGATCGCTTTGAGCGATAAGGCCACCTGTTGTATTGCCTAGAAAATATTGTAAATATAGTCTGTTTTTGTAATTGTATATTTTGGTGTGTAATAAAGTGTTATCTCTCTCCCTCTCTATTTTTTTTAAAGCATTACGTAAACATTCCTCCAAAATATTAAGCGATAAATGTGACATAACAATAGCGTAGGAATTATTGTATTTGGCAAACATCGTTTTGCGGAATACAAATATTGGCCAGGTGGATTCTACGCCATGGGACATCTCTGGCATCTTGACAGAACCCCCTAATTACTGCACGTGTGCTTTGTATTTAGCTATGAAAATGAAGTTTCCTGAACAATGAAAATACGAAAACAATGTCTTGAAGCTTTTATGCGCAATTTCAATTTGACTAATTATTTTTTCTTTATACTAGAGTATAGCTAACAGATGTGGTTGCTGTCGCCTAGACATTTGCAACATCAAAGCTCCTACCGATGTGCTGCCTTTTTTTATATCAGGGGAAATCTGTTTGAAAACCATCAACCGCGCGAGGAGGAAACGTCGCGGCCGGTATGTGAGGTTCAAGAGTGCTATAGCCAAGCCACGGTTTGGGGTACCCACTAAAACACCTGGCCGATCCTCGAACTTCGCTTCTCCGGGCTGTGGGCTCGCTTGCGCCTTCAAGTCCAGCCCGGACGGAACCGATGTGCTACCTGCTTTGAACGGGAGACTGGAACCTGGCCACTGAATACATCTCTAAGTTGTTATGGTACCATACTCAAGAGCAAGGTTCGTAGCCATCCAGACCGATAAATTCCCTACAACTTTGGATTTTTTGTTACCTCTTAAGACGATTCGGAATGCTCCAGGATTTAATATTCTTTCTCCGTTCTTACATGGGTAATAATTATAATATTATAACTTTGGTCACTTTTTAATAACTTCAATCACATATTGGCTCATGTCTAAAACATAAGTAAATACATTATAACCTCTTTAAGTCGAACCTCGATAAGTCGAAAGCCACCCAAACTCGAAAAAAATGTTGCCTTCCCTTCAACCCCTAAACCTCCGTTGCTCGAAATCTGAACGCTTTACAAGTCGAAATAATCAGTGAGTCCCTATAAACAAATTCAGTACTTGTTTTCCCTCTATAAATGGAAAAAATAAATTGTACCTCTGTACCTCTATAAATATAATACAAACGTTAACAAAACGAATTTTATAAGGAAATATTCGACTTGTAGAGGACAAGCCGAATATTTCCTTATAAAATTCGTTTAGGTCGAAGTCGTCCATAAGTTGAAAACTCTATAATTTGAATGTTTTGGCCTCTCCCTTCAAGCTCGACTTACAGAGGTTTTACTGTATTCATATTTAACATAAATAAATAAGTAATTTATTGTAAGATGTGGTAGGTAAATAACTACAGTTTATACACAGTATATATATATCAGCCGGGCGGATTGTCGTAAGAGGCGACAAAACAACCCACAGCCCGGTGGTAAGGGATTTGTCCGCCTGGATGGCTACCACCCCTAGTCTAGAGTATGCCGCCATAACAACCTTGAGTTGTATTCCGACATTAGTGGCCAGATTCCAGTCTCCTTTTAGAGAGCAGCCGCACATTGGTAGCACCTTTGTTTATGCAAATGTTCATATAATAACCACTTTCCATCTGTTGCCCACCTAATAGAAAGCGGTTACGGCCCTTAGCGGCGTCTGCCTGTCTACTGAACTCATGAAATAAAATAAAAAAAGTCGAGAAAAATTACACACAATGATCCTACATTTTCTACCAATGGCAAAATATAGAAAGTCGGGTTAAATTTTTGATACTGATAACATTACTTTTAATATTAAAGATATCTACCCGACGACTGGTTACAAAATACCCAATGATACGTCTGAACTAGAAAAAACTGGTAGAAAAAGTTATCAAAAACAAAGTAAAGATATAAAATGATCGCGATGTAGTAATCTGAACAAACAACATCTTGAGTACATCGTAAATCACGCTCTACTAACAACAAAAGTCTCGCAGGAGAACAATGTTGCTTCCGTATTAAATAAAAACTCGTTAAAGAAAACAGTAAAACGAGTGAACCATAGAGAAAATTGTTTATGCTTTTATTACTTTTTAATAAAATTCCCACAAGCGTAAATTGAAAAGACGGCAACGTAATTTGTCTTTAAGGCACATATATATATATCCTGAAAGAAAAATATTGGGAATAATAATCGCTTCGATTGGCGGATTTAAAACATCGATTATCTCTAGATGTGCACGTGGTAATAGTGGCATAGTAATATGCACATTAGGTCAGCTACTTAATATGTATGAAGTTCGGTCAGGATTCGAACCAGTGCCCTATGCGTTTAGGACGCGAGTACGCTACACGGTTTGTAGCTATATAGTGGTGTTTTATTCAAATTATAGAACTCTTCTGTAATTTCGGACCTACTTCTATTATTTTTTATAATTTTTAGGGCCGGTTTTTCAATCTTCAGATAAAAGTTATCAATCGAATAAATTATAACCTGTGTGAATTATAAAGTGAAACCATTCAACTATTTTATTCATGTAACTTTCATTTTTAATTTTTCAATGTTATATTTTATTCAAAAATATCTTTTATCTGGTGATTGAAAAATCGACCATTAAATAATTAAAAGTTTATATGAGATATTTGGAGACAGCAACATTTTGGTTACAAACTTGCTGTGAGATAAAGAGGTACGCAATTTGCAGAATTTGCAGTATGTCCTTCGATAGCTTATATAAGCCAGGCACCAGTATCACACTCGCACATCTTCTAATTTAATTATTATAAAGTTCTACACACGACGCGGCGCGGTGGCTTAATTTTGAGCTCTTATTTAAAGATTTTGTATATAACTTTTTTAGGTCATGCGTCCGTAGCGGGCAAGTTTTCCAACGGCTCTTCTCGGAACGGAAGCGGGTAGAAGGGGGAGTGTTTGAGTAGGGAACAGGAAGGAGCGAAAGAATGGAATGAATTGTGCGTACACATGCTTTCAATCCTTGAAACTTAAGATCTCATAGGAAGTAAGTACATAAGATACTTATGTATGTCTAGGCATACTATCATTTGTGCCATATAATAAAAGAACAGGTTGTTAGAAACTCAAAACTGTGACGAGAACAATAGGGTATTGTTCTCTATGTAAAATAATAACAACTAGAAATTAAATACGAGCATTATACAGTAGACTGCATTTGGACATGGTAAGATACTAAGGATGACCGACCGGTATAAACATTTTTTTTGCCTGATTCGGGCAAACATGGGGATGACCCCTTTGATGGAGTTTACTCCATCCTAGACCGCGTTATCAGTCAACATCAGGTGAGACAGTAGTCCAACTCAAATTTATACGAACGTAAAAAGTGGTTACAGCCGCCTATGAATGTTTGGAACACCGGGGATGATGCCAAAGCGTTGCCAGTTTTAGAGAGAGAGAGTGTGGGGATGAGATATTAGTGGAGCTTGCATAGAGGGAGAAGCAAGTAGGCCAACGAAACTCTCATTCACTGCACGAAACATGTTTAGCTCGAGGATAACCATTTCACGACGATGTTTTGTGAGAGCGTGGATCATGGATCACACCGGCCGAGCTGAACCTAAAAGCCTCTTCCCACTACACCGTTTTTTTCTTATTGCACTACTTCAGTAGACAGGCAAATGGCCCACCTGATAGAAAGCGGTTACCGTCGCCTATGGACATTTGTAATACCAGAGGTACTACTAATATACTACCGCTCTCTAAAGGGAGACTGGAACCTGACCACTAATGCGAAAACAGAGCTCAAGATTGTTATGGCGGCATACTCTATACCAGGGTGGTAGCTATCCAGACGGGAAAATACCCTACCAACTGGCTGTGGGTTGTTTTGTCGCCTCTTACGACAGGCTGCTTGGCCGCAGGAAATTGTATTCTTTCTCTATTCCTTCACGAATAGCTCCGTTCCTGCACAAATAATACCATGTCCGGGTAATGCCGTATCATCATGCCATGACCGTACTAGTAACGTATCGAGCAAAAAAACAAATTCTTTGTATTGAAAAGTATAAGACTATGCCCATTAGACCATTTCCAATCAACACGGTCGGGCACGGACCGTCAACAGTTGTCGGCGAGAACGTTTTGCCGGTGCCGCTACGCTCCGTGTAGCGGCACCGGCAAAACGATGTCAAACCGGTGCGCGCAGGCGGCGAAACGAGAAGCATACGGGTTTTAAGCGCGTATGATGACCGTTCTAAGCGCATTAAACCACTACAAATGACAGAACTACCACAAACGAGAGAACGAGAAGCACACGGATATGACACGCGGATGATACGTGTATAATACGCGGATGCTACTCGGATGCTATGGACACTAAACCCGTTGTGCACGAGTATGATACGCTATTGATACATTATAGTATCGTATTTTTTACCGTGCCTGATACGTATATAGCACTGTCCTGGTATGATCCGGTTCAGTGGGCAGCGATCTTAAAAGCTATAAACAGGTTTTCGTCAGCTGCGAAAACCTTCTTGAACGGACTGTCAATCACATGTCAGATTTTTCTTGTTATGATTGTTTAATTTTGTTATATTTAACCGCATTTTACATTCGTTTAAAATTCGATTGCAAATATATTTCCAACCATAATAAGAAAAAAAATCGTTTTATTTGCTTTTATGAAATGAGTGTTTGTTCCATAAGATAATTTTAATTACACAGATATATGATATACATAGATACATACATACATAATATCACGCCTGTTTCCCATGGGGGTAGGCAGAGACTATGGATCTCCACTTGCGACGATCCTGATAAACAACTTTCGCTTCACCTACTTTCATTAACCTCTTCATACATGCACGTTTATTTGAAATGCTTTTTACCTGACCTCTCTTTAACACTTCTGATATTTGGTCATGGTGTGTTCGTCTCGGTCTACCGGCAATAACCCTACCATTCACAATACTGTCATACACCTGTTTTGTGATTCTACTTTTATCCATTCTCTCTACATGTCCAAACCACCTATATATGATATACATATTTTTACATATGTAATTCTAAACCTAAACCGGGTAAACGTAGTTGTTGAAGTAGCCACGACTATTTTATTTTTGTATATAGTGTTTCCTCTATAACAACGTGAAGGGCGTGGAATATAAAGATCGGAATGTGTATACGACAGCCGAAATGAGGAGAGTGCTAGGTGTTTATTATAAATAGATTGGAATTCGCCACGACATCCGTGCGACGCGCGTTACTTAACTCTCTCCTACATTTCTTTAGAGATTCCAGCCGGTAGATGTCTATTCGAGAAAAGTGTAAGAAAATATTCCAATGCTACGACCATTTGATATTTATTATCAACTAGGATATGCCTGCGACTTCATCCACGCTTGATTTGACATTCCCACGGGATTCCTAGGAGAGAAAGTTCCACAGCATTTAAAAAAGAATGTAAGATATCAGTTTTAGTGCAAACTTTGTCGGAATAAACTCATTTTTATGCTTCCGAACAACTACACACCGCTCTCAGGAAAAATCCCGCATGATTCTGACGACGGCCTCTGTGGTTGAGCGCGCTAAGCCTTTGCAGGCTTACCTCACTGCAACGCAGATGCTTCGGGTTCGATTCCTGGTATAGTAAATTTCGGAAACGTATTTTCTTCGTTATTTACTGTGGTCTGGGTGTCTGGGATTGGCCCCAGAATGGTCCGTTGTATATTACCCATAACACAAGCGTAACTTGCTTATTTTAGGATATACAGTGTGTGTGTTTATCTGCCGATTTATTATTATTCCCGGGATAAAAATATATCACATATTTTATTATATAAAATTTGCTATCGATGGGTGAAAAAATTGCATCGGAATTAGATTTTTTTTCATTCTGGCCATTTTAAATCATTCCCAGAAAATTCCCGCCGGATTCCCGAGATATGTATATGTAGCGCAAATTTTACTTTTAAGAATTAAATGCCGATCAGTGAAAACCGCATCAAAGTCGGCTCAGTAGTTTCTACGTGAATCTCGAACAAACAGATAAGAAATCTAAAAAAATGCATCGTGTTCTCCTCGTTTATATAGTCTATTCCAGATTTTTTTATAGATTCAATGTACAGACACGGCATGTTTAGAATTGTATAATATAGATATCATCAAGGGACACTACCCTGACCACTTCCATTGCCACTTTACTGCTTGCTGCCATGACAATGGAAGTAATATAAACTAGTAAAGAGGCATAACACCATAAGCTTGCTTTAACATTTGTCGTTGAACTAACGAGTTTTGCCACCTTTTATTGATATACCACGTGTCTGCATATTTTAATGGGTTATCTATAAATTTTAAAACATAATCCACAAGCTGATGACGTGGAAAGCAATTTTTCAATTGGGTTTTTAATTTGTCGGATTTTTTATTTTATTTTACTATTACTTACAATCATGCACTTAGCATAATACATTATATATTATTTTGTTACTATTAAATCTTGTTTCTTTCCTCTTTCAGGAACAATTTGAGTTATTCACAAAATATTCTTAATAACTTTTCAACAGAAATTCAAATTTATATTTATAAGTGCATTCTATGTCAAGCAGAAAATTAATCAAATATCCTCAACAGAAATTATTGAAATGTTACACACCAGAATCCAATTCTATACATACAAACATACACGTTTTGCATAACACTTTAAAGAACTTTGTTTTAAAAAGAAATTACACATATCAGAAATAAAAACTACACATCACCACGTGCATAGAACTACTCTACTACAATCTATTCGTATATTGCAGCAATTTAATTCGACATGCAATGTTCTCATTCAGTAACCTGTCAAAACTGTCAAAATAGTAACATGTTTTTGAAAGACAAAGAAATGTGTTGTCATGTATCATGTCAATCTCAGTACACGCTGTATAGTTATTGCAGCGTAAACATTCTAAAAAGAAATAATTTGAATGGGCTACGTTCCACTAACCGCTCACAACCACCCCGCTCACGACCGCGGTTTTTCCCGTTCCACTTGTCGGTGAGCGTTACAGTCACAGAATTAATACGCTTAGAGTGCCAGTAAAGTGAAGTACTTTTAAGTAGAACTTAAAAGTCTCAGTCCGCTAGTCGATGCGTCAATTCCGTTGCCCGCAAGAAAAAGTTTGAGTGTGACGAGCTCCAATAGTTCCAACTCCTTACTTTTTAGAAAGACTCTATTTACTTGCAAAATTATATGTGCCTTTATGTGCGTGTTAACTAAAATTATTACATGGCTCTTATGCACACATCGATTGGTTTTGTGCTTCAACTTTCAATGTAATTTTGTAGGAAACTATCTCTCTACGTATTATTACTCTAAACAATCATAAATAAAACTGTTTTGTCGTTTTGAGCTTTCTCATCTTGTCTTGTTGTTATTTACTTGTTAACGCTGAATTTGTTTAAGACACAGGACCCCTAAAAACATAAATAACAACAACGCAACCTCATATTATTATATAATCCATATAGAGCAGGGAGTTTATCGAACCATTCTTATATCAGGTACGCCTGTACTTCACGAATAAAACACCCTGTTGGCTCGTAACATATTTTATCAAAATTGTGTTCTGAAAATAGTACGGAATGTAAGGAAGGTAGTAAAATGAAGGCCAAACTATCGGAACTGGTCGGACCCGAAGAAATAAGGCCGCAATAAACGTCTGTTTAGAAGTAGTATATTGATAGTAATACTAATTCGGCAAACGAAGCAAGGACACTGGATAGTTTTATTTAGAGCTACATTTGTATCATGTATTGTATAAAGTATAATATCATTTTGTGCGTAAGGAGAGTGTACTGTAACTTTAATTAATTTGCCTTTGTTTTTAAACTTTGCAGACAACTTATATGATAAAGTCATATTTACAGAACGTCCAGTTAATGTGAAGTAAGATCGAAATTAAGCTTCTATTGAAAATTATATGTTAGGTATAAGAATTATGAATAAAGTTCGGATTCAGAATATCCGTACAGAATCAATTATCATACTAACTCGAAAAATTAGCAAGTTAGCAAAAAATAACAAATAAACAGGGGGTTAATTATATCTATCGCAGCTAGAGTTACCAGATATCTGGTTTTCGACCGGACAGTCTGGTTTTTTTTATGTTAGCCCAATCAAGAAAACCTTGCTAAGCCTGGCAAAAGATTGTCAGCAAACACGTACATTAATTACCTGGCGAATTCGCAGGGATACTGGAACGTTTGGTTCGACGCGCTGCCACTTCAAATTGTGCGTTTTCTTTAATATAACTGCCAATTGCATTGAATTAAATGATGCCATCTCGGCAATAATTTTTTAAAATATATAATTTTAATTTAAAAGAAAATTAATTATTAATTCAAAAGTTATCTTTCAGTAAATTTATGTGTTAATAAAAAAAAGTTAAGAACTTGTTTGGTTTTTTTTCGAACACATCTGGCAACCCTAGTCTGCAGCAAAGGTCGACGCTTGATAAAACTCATAAACTCATTTGACTTGATCAGGGCAAAATCAGCCGTAGTGGCTGGATGAGGAAAGTGGGGCAACCGGATATGTAGCGCAAACTTATCTGTTATTTTATCGCTGATGGTCCACATAATGGAAAATGGTTACTGACGCTTATGGACATTTACAACACCAGAGGTGCTACCAATATACTGCTGGAAACTGGAACCTGGACACTAATGCCGGAACACAACTCAAGGTTTTTATGGTGGCATGATTTAGACCAGGGGTAATAGCCATCCTGACTATGGCTTGTTCTTTTTTTTATTGCATAAGTTGAGCAGACAGGCAGACAGCCCATCTGGTGGAAACCGGTTACCATCGCCTATGGGTATTTCCAACACCAAAGGCGTTACAAATGCGCTGCTGCTCTCTTAGGGGAGACTAGAACCTGGCAACTAATACCGGAACACAACTCAAGGTTGTATGATGGCGTTCTCTAGACCGGGTGATAGCCATTTCTTCATTCCTGCTGTACAGTTAAACCCACAGCATTCTGCTGATGCTGCGGCTTAAGTACTTAGGCTATTTTAATATAAATAACGCTCACAATTGACTTGTCGGTGAGTTGTTATTGAGGTACTAATAGTCGTAACACACGATTTCAACTACTAGTAAGTTAGACAAACAACACCAGGGATCAGCATCCAAGCTCTACTTTTGCAAGAATAAATCCTTGAAACTAAAAGGTGTATTTGTTCGCCCTCTATTACAAGAAAGCATCAGCACACCAACAACTACTACCAGCATCTACCACTACCAACAAATACTGATGTAAATGCACTATACCCGACGTATTTAAAATCTCCCCTCTCTACCCCCCCTTCTGTTCCAAAAAAGGACGTTCCAAAACTCGCCCGCTACGTATGCATACGAACTCAAAATCTTTAATAAGAGCTCAAAATTAATCAACCGCGCCGCGACGTGTGTAAAACTTTAACTATACAGATAAATAAAATTGGAGTGTCTGTTTGTAATGTCAAAATAAAAATTTGTAAAAAAAATCAGACGGATTATTCCGACCTGGATATTCCGAAATAGCCATTTTTAGAAATTGTATCTGCTTCTGGATATTTTTTTTCTCCTCTTTCTTGATAAACTAGACCTGTCAGGGTTTTATTTGTTTTTATCTCTTTTGTTCTTTTTACTTTTTCGTTTTCTTTATTCTTTTATACTTTTTCTTTATTTACAGCTTATAATATCTATTACAGTTTTTTCTTATGATCTATTGTCTCTGGATATTCCGGCTAATCTCTGAAACGGCTGGACCGATTTTGAAAGGACTTTTACTGGCAGATAGCTGATGTTATAAGGAGTAACTTGGGACACATTTTTAGGGTCCCGCGAAAAAAAATACACGTGGGTGAAGTCGCGGGCACAGCTAGTAATATACAAATTAGAAGATGTGACAGTGTGATAGCCTGGAGCCTGGCTCATGTAAGCTATCGGAGGACATACTGCAAATTGTGTGTACCTTTTTTTATCTCACATGTACAACTGTACATAGATATACAATATGTACATTCTACGAAACTAAAATCAAAATGCATCTAAGTCCGGTTTCAAGTATTTTATTTTAAGTGTACGGTGACAAACATGCCAACACGCAAAACAAAGTCGTAAATGAAATTTGCAAACAATGGTCTAAAAGGGTTTTGGCAACATTATTTAACCTTGCACTCGTCAGAATCATAACATTATTGTGAATAATATTTGGCAATGGAACACAAAACATGAAGTGCCCACTTGCGAAGCAGTTTGTGAACAATCCGAAATAACTTGTCAACATTTATTATCCTTCTTTGTCACAATGTCTTAACTGACTTGATTATAATTTTATAGCAGCACTAATAGTTTAGTTTTAATTAGCTATTCCCGCCAATTTGTTGACGCGAAATGTGACTATATCCATATCTTCTGAACTTTGAAAGGTATGAAAAAAACACACACGAAAATGAACTATTCATAACATCTGCTATAAAACTGCATTCTTGCAAATAAAATTATTAAATCGAATTGAATTAAAACTCCTGTTTTCATGTATAAAGTTTTGATTGAATTATTTTGAACCGTTTCGGAATCCATTTATGACTAAATTTTAGACCGACACAGAGACATAAAATTTAAAAATGATAATTTAAGGCCGCTTTCTGATGTTTCCGTGCAGCGGCGTCGCAGAATCTATACGCTCGGTATAAGCGGTACTGAAAGCTTACCGAGCATCGACATTGCATAGTATCGATAGCGCTCGGTGTCGGTGCAGGAGCGGCAGATACCAATCGTATCAGGAAGCGCTCATGCAAATATAGGCGCTCAGTAAACTATCGGTAACGCAAATGCAGGGCATACAGATTCAGCACCGCTGCTGGACCGACAAATCGAAACGCGACCTAAGACTGATCACTGAGCGTCGTGTCGTATACAAAACAGTACATATGTCTTACATTTTGGCATATAGTAGTTTCGGAGATTAGCCGGTACAAACAGACACACAAACAGAGAAACAAAAAAATTTAAAAATCTACATTAGTTCTATTTCACTGCTTACATCCCCCTGGCTCGGTTTTTAGCATTTTTTTTTATTGTACAGAAATTCAACCTCTACAGTTTATCTATCTCTATGTATAGATAGATTTTATATCTATAAAACCGGACATATTAGGAAAATTCCGGACATCTAGAAATCCGACCCTTGCGTCTTTTCTCCGCGACAACGATTTGCACTAACAAATATTTGTCTTAAATATTTTGTCACGTGAAAAATATTAAAATAACTCAAAAGACAGGTAGTAAATAATTTTCACAGTCTTGTTGAAAGAATAATAACGATTTATTGTTGCCAACATAAATATTTTAAGCCCACGAAACCACCCAAAATTATGAGTGAAAATTATTTTTAGTTTGTCATTAACAAACTGGCAAATAACATACGCTAATTACGTACATACGATGAGGTAATTAGCCGATAGCATTGAACTTGAAGAATTCATGCCAAACCATATTTGAGGAGCATTTTAAAAGCAGTACATTAAAAATATCCCGCAATTATGAGCTTTATGGGTTAACTTTTATGACAGGTTATCCTATAAACAAATGGCTAGGCTAGTCGGTCTGTGGGCAGACTTTCCTGACAGGCGTGATCAATCCTGGCAATACACCAAATCTATGAGAGCATGTTTAAAATTAATTGTTAATTATTGAAATGATTTTTACATTCCAGCACCAAACACAAAATGAAAAAGGTGGTAAAATGATCAAAGATTTGAGTTAATAAAATTTTAAACGTGGTAGAGCCATGCTGGAATAATTATTTTGATTACAGTTCTTAAAGCCGGCTCGATTGGTGTGTCTGCATACAACTCTCTCACAGAACATCAGCGTGAAACGGTTAGCCTTGAGCTTATTGTGTCTCTTTCGATGAGTGAGAGTTCCGATAGCCCACTTCCTCTTTCCGCTCTTTTTTTGTTATCGCAGGGGAATACATTTCTTACTATCTGGGTCCTTCAGGGGGAGGAGCAATGCGGCGAGAATCGCCGCAACAGACTTATGCGAGGACTCTGGTAATGGCGTTCCCAACTACCTCACTAAACCTAAACCTGCATCCCTTACCCGCGCTGAGTAGGAGCGACATAGGATCTAGTACAAAGTTACTACACCATATCACCAGCACGGAGACATGCTACCCCGGTGGCAGGGTATACCACTTCACTTACAGAGATATTAATAACAGGACCTGCTGTTATCCCTGTATGCAGCGAACCCCTGTGATGGTATCATGGGGGAAGATTATGCGTACATCTGCGTCTCCGGGCGCCAGTCTGACAACGGCGTCCGGAAGTTTCCTCTTTACCCTATCCCAATCTTGCTGTCTGACCCGTCTATCTCATCCCCTTTATACTATCTCCTATCACATCCCAAATGTTGGCAAAGCGTTGATTCCGCCCCTGGTGTTGCAAACTCTAGGTGACGGTAACCACTTTCCGTTTCCATTACGTGGGCCGTCCTCATGTTTCCCAGCTTCGTAATAAGAAAATAGGAGATAATCCAAACACCCACCCACCAATAGGTTTGTTTTTATTCTCTCGCTCATTACATAGTTTTTTGTCATGGGGTTCATTTCAGGGTATTTTAATGTCTTTTATATGTATAAATATATTTTTATGCTTTTTATGTTTCTTTATTATTTTTTATTGCTTATGCTTATATACTTATTACATTTTTATGTTTTATCACTATTCATCATCTATTATGTTAACAGTTTGTTCAAAATTCCTTAGTACTAAGTATATGTTACAACAATATTTACTGCTACTGCTATTACAAAAAAACTGCTTATTTATCTTATTTATTGTTACAACTTAGGCTTCGACATAGACAAATTCCACGTACAGTCTATAAAAGCACATTTTATTACCTGTCGGCATTTAAACTAATTGTAATCCTTTTATGACCGTCTTCTTTTTGTTTGCTTATTAATTGGCATATGTTTCTAGTATTGTAGAGAACAACGAGTACAAACGAGTACAATAGAAAAATAGGCTATTTTTCTATTGTACTCGTTTACTGCCGCTTGCAGGCATCATTAGCCAGGTGTTACGGATTAAGTACAAGCTGATTCTAGTAAATTATGTCGACGATACGATACGGACACATTTGCATTTGTGCTGTATAAAATGGCCTGATTGAGAGAGGGGGTCAGTTGAGCTACAACTACGCTACGGGCGTCACGTGTGTACATTCGGGAATCTAATAGTGACGGACTTTGCGCGTTTCCTTCTGCATTACATTTGGATTTGTTGTGTTCGGTTATATTTGTACCTGTGTTATACGTGTTTGTATAGTTCTAATAAACTCTATAATAATTCTAACGGCATTTTAATTCGACTCCCGCTAACTCGTAACAGTATATATATATATATATATATATATGTAATGTACCCTAATTCGTCTTGCTTCCTACACTGTTGTATATCTATCTACGCGATAATGATCCTTAATCTCTCCTCTTCTATTCTTATATACACAATTCTATGTTAGGACCCAATTCCAGCACACACAAAAATTTCATCAGTCCTGTTAAGTCGTCCTCGATATATATTATACAACGATTTATACGACGACTAATCACAAATGACTAATTAGAGAATTTTTATTTCACTTTGGAGCAGACGAGCCTGCAGTGACGACCGTGTCTCGATAAACGTAGTGTCGGACGTCCTCCAGCCCGATGGACCGGCGACCTACGCAAGGTCGCCGCCAGGCGCTGGATGAGGAAGGCGAAGGACCGTGATGAGTGGCGCCGACTTGGGGAAGCCTACGTCCAGCACTGGACTATGATTGACTGACGACGAGCTGTCAGTCCGTCTGCAAGTTTGTTTCGAATAAACTCTGTAACGTCCAATGGCCGTCTCCTATATCTTACTGGCCGTTCGTTTGCCTTGCTATCGGTTAAAATTTGACATAAACTTAATACAAGTAATGTCAAAATTTCACCGATGGTAAGGCAAGTGAAACAACAGTAAGATATAGGAACTGGCGATAAACGGATTTCAATGAGAAATTTAGGGATCAAAGAGAAATGTTCAGAACAAGGTTCAGAAGATATGAATATACAACTAGAATTTCGCGTAGATGAAGGGGCCTTAACAAACATCGCAGCGTCATAGGTGTCGAACGATCGTACAAACTTTTAACGTGCTTTAAAACCTTGTATAAGTGAAAGGTGTCAAATAGCGGATTCATTATTATTTATACGTTTAGATGTCAGTAATTTTAGAATTTCCGTGTAACATATGTCCATGTCCCTATTATAATTATTTTTTATTTCATGAGTTTAGAAGACAGGCAGGCAGCTCACCTGATGGAAAGCAGTTATCATCGCCTATGGACATTAGTAATACCAAAGGTGCTAGCAATGTGCTGTCACTCTCTAAAGGCAGACTGGAAACTGGACACTAATGCGGTAACAAAACTCAAGGTTGTTATGGCGACATACTCTAGACCAAGAGTGGTAGCCATTCAGCCGGGCAAATATCCTATCACCTGGTTGTGGGTTGTTTTCTCCCCTTTATACGACAAGCCGCCCGACTGCAGGAAAATGTAGTCTTTCTTCGTTCCTGCACCAATATTGGCGACGTTTTGACCTGTCCAAAGTAAATCGTACATTCGTGGCCCATATTGGCTTTATAAGTCACATTGGCGTGAAAAATTGTTTTTAGACGAATCACCTTCATTTATATTTAAGTGTGTCTGAACAGGAATGCATTTTAAATTCAACAGCTGCAATTAAATATTTGGCAGGGCATCCGTGACCAAAGGCAATAGAATTCGTGCTAAATTAATTTTATTAGCTACGAATGTTCGGCATTATTATAAATTTAAAAAAAATATTCAATCTGTTGTAAGTTCCACTGGAAAACTTTTGTAGAGGTCATAAACGTATGTTGAAATTCTACTTCGTGAGTGCATGCGTGCGTGTGCGTGCTCGCGCGCGCGTGTTGTGTACGTATGTGTGTGTTTTGATATTTCGAACTATATTTTTTGACCTAGAAACTGGCAGCTTTTCGCAGCAAAACTGTTAGCAAGCTAAAAGAGTACTCTCAATGTCTGAGTATTACAAGAACCAGAACACTACTGTCCTTACGAACAAACATCGTAAGAAACTACATGAACATAATAATACCGAGTGAATAATTCTGGCAGAGTCGGAACGCGGAAGCGCGTGCGCATTGTCGAATCTCTCCGTTAAATAATACGTTCCCGGTCTGGGTATTTCTGGCGGCAAGCGATCAATGCCACGAGGCCAATAACTTGCTTCTATGAAATTAGTCATTGCACATTATTATCCAAACTTTATCTATACCGATATATATAATTGATGTTTTTGTATGTGATTTCCAAATAAATGACAACATTTTGGTAAAAAATGCTATTCATTCAATGCGTAACAGTGAATATATTTATATATGACCCATCTAACATATATTGTGTGTATGTGTCTTTTAAATTTGCATGAATCAACTAAATTGAATCCATAAACATACACATAAACTTGAATCATTCAATATAATTGAATACTGTCGTGTCCTTTCAATTCCAAATAGATTCAATTTCGTAGATCCATCTAATATTGGCTTAATAGTAAATTAGGATTAATGACAAAGAAAAGGCAGTTCAAAAAATTCACTTTTTTATTTTGGTCCCCATTAATGATAAATAGGTATAAAATCTTATATGTAATCAACGACAAGAATACATTATTCGTATAAACATTAGTTAATTTATCACAATACTTACACATAGTTTACATTATAAACGGCTTAGACAAATGGCCATCCATCATTTAAACAATCTAATACATAAGCCCCACTGTCCACAAAAGCATAGTAGTTCAAGATCCCAGTCACCCCAGACTTACGTGATTTTAGGAAAGATGATATTTTTAGGATCGGTAGTTTAACATAAACTTAGAAAGGAATGGATACTCGCTAAGCTGAAAGCGGGGCCGTTTTTCGGATAGCAGGTATCAACGATGGAAAAAACCACAGCTCGCACAGCGGAACTTTTAACAAGTCTGGGAGGATGTTTGACCCGTCAGATTTGTCGGACTCATTGGAAATTATTTTAAAATATTATACTTGATAATATATACAAAATTCAGCCTTCCTAAAATTACGTAAGTTGCCACCTTTTTTTTTAAAGTGGCTGTCAAAAATTATGGCCCAAAAGAAGTGTCTGGCTACCGTATATCTTTGTTTATAACAATATCATATATGACATATGTAAAAACTAGCCTTGCTACTTTAACGTAAGTTAGCATGGTTTTTTTCCACCTTTGATACCTGCTAACTGAAAAACTGCCCCGCTTTCAGCTTAGCAAGTATCCATTTCTTTCTAAGTTTATGTTAGCTACCGATCCTAAAAATTTCATCTTGGCTAAAATCACGTAAGGCTGTGGTGACTGGGATCTCAGTCTATAGCGAAAACTGTTGTTTATTGTTTAGATATTGATTCTTTGGATGAACAGGTTACTATAACGAAGCTACAATTTTTAACCTAAAATACAGTCCTACCATGAAAAACAGTATTCTTCTTTCATGGACCTACTAAAATCTTGCAATCTCTAATGAAAATGGCTGTGTACTTTTATGAAACAATAGTAAGTTTATGAAATATATAGATGAAATTAACTAAACAATGATATAAATAAAAAAATACTGATTTGTAAACTAAAAATTGCTCTCCATAAACGTTTGCTTTTTTAAGTTAATACCTTATTCATCCAGACCGACGATATATACCTAATATAAGTATGAGCCTGTTACAACTGGGCGTGTAAGTATAATTAATTATATGCCTGTCTGCACATATACTTCGTAAAGTCTCTTGTCCTTCGTTCAATTTATTATTTATTAAAATACCGGCACATTCTTACAATGATAGCGGCTGACATGGTTCAGAGCCACCGACAACCTAATCATTGATACTTAAAATATAGTAACATTTACCTGAGTTTTAATTTATATCAAATGTTAAACTGAATAGAGACATATAATATTCGTATTTTATTTTATAGACGCACTTTCCTTATACTACTCTTACACAGACCACTTACTTTTGTAAGAAATAGCTCTTTGTGAATACTTTAAACATTAACGCTTCCAAAGTGCGATGTACGCTACGTTTCGTGGACAATGATCATAACAAATACTACTGTATTATGTAAATAAACGAATTCAATTGAATCATTCTGAGCGGTGATTATAATACAACTACCAATATACATAATTTATAACATTAAGATGCATAGGTAATTAACTATTTTGAACAAATTTTAAATCTCCCATAGGTAAACAAAACACATTTTTAATAACTATGAGTGCTTATTTATAATTATCGCAGCATTCATGCTCTCAGTCTTATATTACTTTTTTGTCTCCTTTAATAATATCTCATACATCTCGTTTCATACATTTCAATCAGAAATCTAAATCACAGTTATACTATAGGCAGTTCTTCTTGGTAGTTCTTAGCATTTCTCAATTGGACCGTATCGCTGACGGAACCAAGTCATTCCAAAATAATCCGGTTCATATACATCTGGAATTTCTTTATCAATCGCTTCACAATACACCATCTTGACTGAAGCCTCTCCAAAGAGTCTTTCTTCATATTTAATCAGCTGCTTGAAGAAACCGGTGTTTGGTCGAATTTGAGGCCTAGAATAGAAGAAACAATTAATTCAAATTCACAATTCGAAAATATTTTCAACCAAAGATGTCATAGCTCCTAAACATTCCATTGTTGAGTTCAAAACCTTCATTTCGGAGTAACGGAAGAAGATATGCAAAGCCGAGGCGATTTTTCGTGTTTTACACATCAGCAATCTCATTGTTCACAAGATGTTTTCCTTCACTGTCAGCGCGTGGTAATTATAAAAGTATGCATTTTAAACCTTAAGGGACAAAAACTTCCTAAGCACCGTATTCAAGCCCTCTACTAGAATTCGAATCCACATAATTGGAATGCAATGTCATATATCAGTCACTGAAACACTGTGATTGCAGTTTAAAAACACATACGAGTAATTCATAATTTACATTATAAATGCGAAAGTAATTCTGTCTTTCTATCTGTGACACTATAACGGAAAACCCACGGTACAAATTTTACTATATGTCTCTCTCTCGTTCTGTTTATCCTGGAAAATGGGAATAGTTTCCAAGATAAACAAAGTAAATGTCCAGTGCTGAATAGCGCCTAGAATTTTTTATCCAAAGTAATTAGAGTTAATATTAAGCAAAGGCGCGGGGAAAATCCTAGTCATATAATAAAAATTTCGTTGTTAGTTTATATATCTAGCAGTAAATTTAAAATTCAACGACCATGTATTTAATAAACTGAAAGTATTTTTTTGGAATTATAATCCTTTTTACTGCTGCCAAACCCATTATTTGGCTGTAAAAATTATTTGGCGGTACACGGGTGTTGCCCCAGCAACTATCGCCGTGCCTTGTTCCTACTAGAAACAAAGTTCTAGAAAAATATAAATAACTAAAAGGAAGACTTTGAAACTTCATCTGTTTTCGCAAACGTCTGAGATAGATATTTGCGTGAATAAAATAATTTTAACGATGAAAGAATTCAAGGAATTGGGTCAGCGGTATCTGAAATAACTGACTAGAAAAACTAAGAAATAAAAATGTTTTTAGCAAAAGTAGATTTAGTTAAAGTAATTTTTTATTATAAGGTTAACTAGTTGAACTGAATTACAGTGAGTTGAGTCATAGACACTGAAAACAAAAAAACCTTGAAAGCAATTGCAGGTTATTGACCGACGCTTGTATTTATATACCGCAAATTATGATAGAAATTACTAACTAGCTTCTTTAAAGTGTCTCAGAGAATCAGAGAAAAGTTTTTTGGGATATTTATTAGATATAAAAACTAAAATATGTAATAGCTTAGTAAAAAAATTTAAACAACGTTGTATTTGATTCTTATTGAAAGACAAATTAGAGATCTTTCAATGACGTCAAGCAAAAGTTTTATTATTAAGATTCACCAAGAATTCCTTTTTGACAATAAGTACTCTAATGAACATCAGAGATTCTTACAAAGTTAGGGATGTGGATAAAGCAATGGAATTATGAGATACAGAGTGTATTCTTTCATTGGAAAAGGAATACTGTGAAAAAATATAACACCAGTCAGCTCTAATAAAATATCTCATAACATTGGGTAAGTGCGTGTTATTTATTACACATGTAGTGAAGAGCTATGTAGAGTGACAAACAACCAATGTTTTGCTTAAAACATATTTAATTGGTGTTTCCAAAATTCACACACAACACATCTTGTTCAAACCAATATTCGGTGAAAGCTTCCACAGCAGTGGATAAAACGACAATACAATAAGAATAATTAAAGATACTAATTATTTTTCTGAGGTTGAAAATACTTTTAAGCTTCTACCAATTACATTTCACAAAACAGGCGAATATAAGTTTTCAGATAAACACATGACTGACCTGCACAATTTGGCTAAGGCATATGATAAGAGGAGTGTTATATAAGCACAACTTTGGCTTGATGCCTACTCTTAATACTCTAATTGCAATAACTTAACACAGGCTATTCGCGCACGATCAGAAGAATGTACGAACCCTTTCCGGTTTTAATATGTACACACTCAACCTTTACTATACACTCAAGAGTTAATTTATCTACGACAAACTCTAGGAGTCTATTATTTAGGAAGTTAGTGCTTCACTATATCTTACTAACTGTTCATTTGCTGTATGTACTATGGGTTAAAATTTGACATAAGCTCCATAGAAGTATTGTCAAAATTCAATTGATAGTAAGGCAAGTGCATGAATGGTAATGGTAAGATATCGAAGCCAGCCATAAATCATCACACAATGCAAAGTAATATTTCAAAACGGATAAGACATAAGCTTACCGTCTCTCCTTCATATGATGATAGGCGTCTCTCAGGGTCATCTTGTGCCATTTTACCAGATAAGCCAAGCAAAGGGTAACTGATCTGGAAACTCCCGCAACACAGTGCACCAACACCACCCCTCCGTTTATGACGACCTATGAGTTTAAAATTGTATTTTATTTTTATGTAGGAAACGTCATTGCAAGTTACTTGATTATGCCGTTTGTTCTTGAAAAGCTTGGACGGTG
Source organism: Dendrolimus houi (assembly GCA_039645545.1). Classification (NCBI taxonomy): domain Eukaryota; kingdom Metazoa; phylum Arthropoda; class Insecta; order Lepidoptera; family Lasiocampidae; genus Dendrolimus; species Dendrolimus houi. Next base: position 20,413,840 of record CM077124.1, read on the forward strand.
GAGTCTTAAGGCCATAAAAGTCGATAGCAAGCTCTCAAAATTTGACTCTTTAAATGATATTAAAAGACTGATACCTACCTCGGAGAACGGATTGGTAGTGATCTAGATAGATAGGTAGGTAAAGTAGCGAGTGTTTTTTACCCTTACTCATAAATTATGATAACCGTTTTTTGAGGTATAATCTATCATAGACACCCCACCGCTTGAAGATAGCAGTAGGGTAGTGTTGGACTCCCGGTGACATGCTCAGACATATCAACTAACCACGCCTGTGTTCCTTCTCATCGCCGCACGTTAGGACCTCAGGAACCAGAGACGCATACCATGGTCCTGACGGCGCTGGCTCAATGAGCTCCTTTTATCATATCCTATCATACCCTTCTACATATTAGACGTGCGTGGGGGAACAAAATGAAACTCTACGGGTTGTCTGGAAGAGATCGCTTCTTAGCGATAAGACCGCCCATTGTGCACATTTAGAATATTTTTAGGCTATAAGTTTTTCTGTGTTTTATATAATGGTGTACAATAAAGTGTTATCTATCTATCTCTATGTTTGGACTATTTGAACGATGCGATCCCCTGGTCATCGTGTACGGCTGCTATTGTTAGGGCGGAAGGAACTGGTGATAATTATAAAAAATGATAACATAAACCAAGTATTCTACTTATAATTTTAAAGGATTACGATAATTGTGTAGAACACAATATAACTAATTTACTTTATTAAGATATTTTTTTTATTTTTATATGTTATTTATGTCAGTTAATTTAATTACGTAATATTTTTATTCTAACCTCATTTATCAGGTCAGCAACCCGTTCCATGTATGGCAGCATATCCGAGTGTGGCGTGTCGAGTAATGGCACGAAGTGTCTTGGAACATAGTCTTCGGGCGGTGGAGGGAGTTCGGGAGCTGCGCTTACGATTAACCCTGGACGAAGAGTTTTCACTGCTCCAGGTAATGCGTGTGCCCCACATACGTAGACCGACGTCGTCACTCGGGAAACACCAAGAGGACAGCCTCTGTAGAAAAGTAGAGTTTTAAAACTTTCACACTTTTAATAGCACATAGATATAAAAACATATAAAGTAAAAATGTAATCAATATAAAAAATTTGTCTGACAATCCTGTTCGCCAAAGATGAAGAATAAAAGAAAATGGTTTATAGGGGTTATAGTTTATAGTCTGAACGTATATGATATAAGTATAGCGTTACAAGAAAACATCTACACTTATAAATGAAATTTTAGTGAGAAAGACAGTTAAATGTAAATTACAGAATTAGCCTTCGTATCCAACGAGATAATACCAGCCTTCTAAGTACACTTCCCTATGTCATTTGTTTTGGGTGGATTTGGACGAGTTTTAATTTAGATTATTTTTTAATTGTATACATTTTTAAGGTAATTTAATATTTTCTTTATTTTTATAATTTAATTTTTTATGAAGTTTAATCTATAAACCTGTAAATGTTGCTTACTAAGATGCAAGTAAATAATTTAATCATTAGGTATCATTCGTTATAGAATAATGTCTAATTTAACATACTCATGATTGCAATTTCGAATTAATTCAAATAAAAAATGCGGGAGACATACACACAAGTCCGCCACATTATTTATTTGATAATTTTTTATTCTTAAGCTATGTAAATTATGCTTGTGCAATGGGTAATAATATACATCTCCATTGCCAGACGGCAACAGATGAAATAACGGAAGCATCGTCTACGAAATTTACACTGTCGGGGATCGAACCCGAGACCTCTACCTTTCAATGTAATATACAAAATAAGGACGTCAACGCTTAGGGGACTAGATATGCCACAGAGACAATAAAACCTCAGTGGCCAAAAAAATAGTACACAACGAATTTACAAGTCATTTTATCTGACTATTTCCTTGAATTTTCAGGACTTTATACTAATTAATATTACATTTATAAATGCTGTACTTATCGATTAAAAATAATAAAAAAATCCATGCTCTAATATCAGTTATATGAGAAAATATTATTGTTTTTATTTCTTCATGGCCACGTATAAAGTATAAATAGATGAACAGACGGACGTATAAAATTCCGTAATTGTTATAACGTATTTATTGTAAATAATAAGCCAATATATAAATAGGGACCATATAATAACTCAAACCCAAAAATGCATTGAAAAAAAAGGGTGCTAATAAGACAAAGTTACAGTGAAACAAAGTTTTCCATTCTCAATGGTTAACAATTGTGTCATGTCCATTTCAATTACTCGTGTCTTCCATTAGCCATGAAGGATTTCACGTCCTTGAGACAGGACGATAATAAAAATGTATAGAATCAAGGTTAGCTAACGTTAAAACATCGAAACTAATGGTAAACATAAAACATATCGAAACATTGTAGAGGTTTGTGACAACAAACCGGGTTTTCAGGCGCGTAAACATCGCATACCATACGGTTGTATCATCCTGGCAAGACGCCAGACCGATCTGACCTAGCGAACTTGATGCCACGCTTTATCTTTATAACTCCTGTGCTTACGAAGTAACTTTTTATAATGAAGTACGATATTATGATGTCATCATAATAGACCACGACTATAGCTTACTGAAAGACTCTTTGTACTCTTTTCTTTCACCTTCTCCCAATTATTTAGGATAGGTACAAGCATCATGTTTTTTTCTTCCACACTATTTTATTTTGGCATATGTTCTCTGTCACACCACAGATATTCATATCATCCTTGACACAATTATCCATCTCTTAGTCTACTTATACATTTGTAGCCATCAATTTTGCAATTTAACATTGTTTTCGTCACGTGGCTATCATCCCTTCTCATTATATGCCTATACCACTTTAGTCTTCTTCCTCTCAATTTTTCAGTTACAGGCCATTCTTGTAACATCTCAACATTCTCATCTCACCTGAGTGGAGACGTATTCAGTCTTGAGTACCTAATATTAAGCCACGTTTAAACGGTTTTATAACAGTATTTTATTTGATTTTAATTCCGACGTTTCGGCTACTATTCAAATAAAATACCGCGCTGAAATCCGTTGAAACGTAGCTTTATTATGTGCACTAGTCACGAAAACTCAAGAAAAAATTAGTATTAATCCATTAACATTAAGATATTGTTTTATTTGTTTTACTAATATATTGAAGTTTTTACTTGGCGTTATTTAGCAGAAAGAAAATAAAAAACTAAAAAGGTTTTTAATTACGAATAATATGATATTATTGCTTCATTGTAGTTACGTAATTACACCCATGTTCAACCGCGCATCAAGGCCTGAGTCACCCCGGGAAGCAGAGTAACTCACTTCACCAACAGAGGTTTAGTTCCAACGCACCCCCGGATGCAGGTAGACCTCTGTGACGGAATCACAGGAGGAGATTTTGTGCATATCTGCGGCTCCGGACATCGCACTGACGTCGGTACCCGTAAGTCGCATGCGTACCTCTCTCCCTTAATCGTTCGGCGCGTTGTACTTTCTAGCTGTGCCAACCAGTTCATTTATAAAAATTACATACACGTTGAGACGTTTCGATAAAAATTTATAAGTATAATATCATAATTAAAAAAAAAAACAAAAAGTGATTTGAAGAACACCAACCGATTCCAGATCGTATCGCAAAACTATTCAAATTCGCAAGATACTTTATTTTCTTCTCGATCTGTACCAATTTCATTTCTCTTTCATTACTTATTAACAAATTAACACAACCGATTTACGACGCTTCGTTAAACAAATTAGAGTAGCCTAAAATCAACCTATGATTCACAACTTCTATTAACTTTCCAATTGTTTATTATGTTTTTCTGTTACAGTTGATTTGCTTATTTTATTATGACCGTCTATATAATCAATTACATCACAGTACCTGTTCAATTCCTCTTTGGTTAATTTCTGTGTATCTGCTACAACTGTTGGCTCTTCATCACCTACACCCGACACTTTGTGATTTACTGTTAGGACTTTCATTTCTCCCACTCTACTCGTAAAAATGTTGATATATTCTTCTTATTTCAAAGTTTTTAATCTCACAATGACACTGGCCACTTTATTTTTTTAATACTCAAATTGTTCCAATTTTGAAACTTGTAAAAGTTTATCGTATTTAATATCGATAGAGCGTATTTTTCGGGATTCGAGCGTGCGTACGCGCCAATCGTGTTCCCAACGCGCACTGAAACATATTGAAGTCTGAGCAGGCACCTGTGACTACGTGAGTTCCCCAGCCCGTGACAGGACGGGATTGCAATATCCGGCATTCCATAGTTATTCTCGTAACTGCGACGCTTATTTTGTTTACAACGCTTTTCTGTTTTTGGTCCGAATCAAGGGACTCTCTTGATTCATCGTTTTTATTTTCTTTGTTTTTGTTTTAAAATTTTCAAGTAGCATCTACTTTATGTAAAAATAACGCCTTGTTTTTAATAAACAATCAGTTTCTTGCCAAATCTGAATGTTCATTTTATCACTTTTTATGGACATAATGCAGATCACATGATTCTGAAGTCTGGAATTTGACCACTAATGTCAAAACACTTGAAAACATAATTCAGAGTAGATAAGGCACCATACTCGAGACCAGGGGTAGCCATACAGGCTGTGTCACCTGACTGTGGGTTGTTTTGTCACCTGTTATAACAAGCCGCCCGACCGTGGGAATTAATATTCTTTCTCCCTTTTTGCACGAATTCAAGGTGTGGTAGTAGCTCAGTAGTTAATACATACGCGTCGTATTCAAGTGAAATGGCTTTGAATACTGACCAATTAGCGGGTCTTACAAAGAATATTTTTCTGATCTTATGTGCGTATTGTTACGATTACGAAGTGTCGACGATGCGTTTTGTTCATCGTTTCACAAATCTAGATTGGAGACGCGGAAACTAAAAGAGAGAGTTATTTTTCAAAAACTCAGAAATAATATTGATTATTTCTATGTAAGATAGTTAAATTACAAAAAATCAATTGTTTCTTAAAAAAAATATTGTTGTGAGAATTTTTGTGTTGATAAAAGTACTGAGTTATTTTATTTGATATAAGATCGTATATCACATAAAGACCTACAATTTTAGTGAAGTTTTACTCTAAAACTTGAATGTTCATAAATACCGGCTAGTTCCACATAATGGTCGAAGCCATTTTAAAAAGAAAAAACAACAATTTAAAATGCATTAACAGAGCTACATTATTAAATAATACACAGCATTAATATGTGAAGCATATATATTGCAGTAGCCATAACTCAGATGTCCGGCGCTTCCTTTCTCCTTGAGATTGTATCACTTCATCTCATTTCCCGGCTGTTATTCCACAAAACACGGCGCCATACCTAAATATTTCGAGATGTTATTTATAATTTAGTATAACGACTCAGAGAAGCTTGGAAATATGTTATTTGTGGCTGTATTTATAATCATATAATCTGTTTCATACAGGTAAGTAGTCCCTTTTTACAGACCAACAAAAGTACTTGGGTATTCGTTATAGTTTCCTTAGACGACATTATTTTATGAGAAGAAGGCTTTTATATGTAAAAGATATTCACTCAAATACACAAATGTTACAATACATTCTAAAATTGTTTTTATATAATAAAAAGTGCTAAAATACTATTACCTTATATTTAAAATATCATCATAAAAATAATATTAATAACTGTATAAAACAAACAAAAGACGACATAATTTGTTATTCCCGTGCAAAATTTAGGCCAGTGTTTTGTAAGAAACAAAAAGTACCTCAATTTAGGTGGAATATATAGATGGTTTCTTCTTTGAATATGTGTGTATAGACCTAAAATTTTTATTCTAAAAAATAAATGATTACTTCAAAAACTATTATTGTTGGAATTTGTAACACCTAAGGTGCTACCAATTTAAATTGATGATGATTGATTGGCTTTGATTGAGTGGACCTGGCCGACGCTGACTGATCCTGATGCCGGATCACAACTCGGCGTTTTTATAGCGGCGCACTCTGCACATGGGGTAGTAGCAATCGAAATAGGTAAATGCCTTACCACCTAGCTGTGGTTTGTTTTATTCTATACCCAATCTCTGTTTTGTGACTACATAATGACCAAAATTCAGCAAATTTGGTATATTGTTTTTGTTAAAGCGTAACAAACAAAATTACTTTCGCATTTTTAATACCAATTAGTAGACTTCTTATTTACTTGTGCTCATCTTTTATTGTACCATTTGGCGATACATTACAATTATTATAAACTAGTTTGCCCTGCGGCTACACCGCGTGTCAAATCCTAAGTGGTGTAGCTTTATTTTACTTACATAAAAACTTAATTCGGTTTTTTACATATAATATAAAATATAATAATAGTAAAGAAATTAAAAGTCCATATAATCTATATAACTTCCCAGCAAAATATAGGAGTGAGTCGAAGCGAACCTGATTTAAAATATTTCAATGAATGACATGTTATTTATGACAACGTAGTTATTTGTTAGTGAATTGAAAAACGGGCTTGCAGCGCCATGTGTTTGGCTAATCCGTCAATTGTGAGATAACGACGTCATTTATCGGGATAAAATGTCTAAGTGTTAACTCGGGTTATAAGCCAACACTATGTTGAGTTTCATTAATATACGTTCAGTAGTTTCCAAAAAAAATGCAATTGCAGCCCCATCTTTTTCGCTATTTTCGTGTATTCCGTGAAAACGTGATCATTTATCAAGGATAAAAAGTAAGCCAAGTTATGTCCCGGAATAAAAGCTAGCTCTATGTCGAGTTTCATTTAAATACGTTGAGTAGTTTTCAAGTGTTGCTCTTACAGACACACAGACAGACAAAAATGATAAAAATTGCATTTTCAGAATCTGCTGGTCCGAATTAGCCCCCTTGATTTTTATACATTTGTAAACGCATTGTACAAACTCGAACCATTTACAGATTTATTATACTATAGATTACGTATCAATTTGGTTCTAGTATTCATAACGCAACACATTTAAGTATTTACTGTATTTGGCATTAATAGTATTTTTCCATAATGTGCTTATACATACTTCACATAAAATGTTGTAACACCAAAAAACAGCTGACAAAATCTAGCCTAGATATTTAATTTCTGTTTAATACCACTTTAGATTTTTAAATTGGCACAAACACGTTTTGAAGTGTACAATTTCACGAATACATTATAGCTGAACTCACGTGAAATAAAAATTATGTAATAATTGTCACACGGCACGCTACAAAAAATAGATTCTACAATTGTTGGCAGTATGTAAACACAGCATGTACGTGCATGCGATGCACGATTCACAATTCTGGTATTACAATATTTTCAAAATGGTCGAACATTCGCGTTAGAATGTTTGCTTTTGTATGAAATAAAAACCATTATTGCGTCGTTGGTCGACCATTCTGACACTATGGGTATAGCAGATAGAATTGGGACCCTGGTGGCTAGTGCGTTCATACGATAAAAGACGATTTTTTAGTGTAATGCGTCACGACCAGACCACCGCTCGGGGATAGCAGTAAAGTAATATTGGACTCCTAAAGGTATGCTCCGACAAGGACTTAACAAGTAAACCATTCCTGTGTTTCATCTCATCGCCGTATGTCAGGATCTCGGGAATCAGAGACGCATCCGACGCGACGGCACTAACAGCATTTCGGGTAAACATAGGCTATGATTGACAGATGATTGTGCGGACTAAACGGACTGATTACAACAAGCCTGTCTCTTAGTTGTAAATTCCCTCCAGTGGTTTAAAAAAACTTCAATATTTTGAACACCGTTTAATTAACAAAATGGTATAAACTTATTTGAAGGTATTTTGTAACCACCTGTACCACGGGTGACCTTTTTTTTCGTTAATGCTGGGGGAATACATTTCGTACCATATTGAGTCCCTCTTGAGTGTGAGGGTGGGACCGACTCGCGGCGAGAAACGCCGCACAGCGTGTGCGAAGACTGGTAAAGACGTTCCCAACTACTCCGCAAGAACATGAGGTCATGAGTGAAGCTACTCCCATGATCAACCGCACAACAAGCTTTGGTCACACCGGGAAGCAGAGTGATCAACTTCACCAACAGAGGTTAGGCCCGCTGCATCCGTATAATACAGCGGACCTCGCGATGCAATCATGGGAGATTTTGCGCTTACCTACGTCTCCGGAGGCCAGTCTGACGACGGCGTCCGCGATTCGTATGCGCAGCTCTCTCCCTCTCAGCAGCTTCCTTGCAGGACATTACTGCCTCGCAGAAGGAAAAAACCGCTGACCAATAATCGTCGCTGTAGAGCATGGCCTCGACCAGTCCCTCTAGCGAATCGATCGGACCTACGATCGCTTCGGATGTGTTAACTACTAAGCGACTTAAAAATGTCTCTCTTAGTGTCTACGTAGTTATTAGTCAGACAAATATTAAACACAATAGCAGGCTTAGGTATCTACAGTCTCTGTCTTAACGATAATTCTGAATGCCTTAGCTGTCATGATAACAAGGCTTAATTTGAAACACATGTAACCAAGTGCAACTTATGTCGGTATATTGCATTTACGATTGATATCTTATTATATATGCCTTGCTATCTTATCAGACAAGTAAGATAAATGTATGATAATAAATGTTTAGCTGCAATTTATATTTATCTTATTTCTTTATTATAAGAAAAGAGATTATTTAAATGGTGAGTTATAAATAAATAATTAATACCATTTAGTTAATTATAAATACTAATTATGAAATATATTAATATTTGACTTATAATTAGTTAAAATAAATATAAGGTTAGACATTTTTGTTGTCATATTTTTCTTTTATATTAAATTTTATTCTTTTTACTGTTTCTTCTTTACATAGTATAAAACGAAGGACCTTTTCGCGTCTGTTTGTCTATCTGTATTTACGCAACTCCTTCTAAACTACACGACGGATCTTTAAACGGTTTTCATCATCACTTAGATAATTTTTAAGGAAGGTTTTTACATATATGTACTAGCCTTTACCCACGGCGTAGTTGCGAGGAGAACACGAGTATATAATATGACTAAAAGTTGGAGGAAATTGAATATTTATGGATAGTTGACAAAGGCCATATTCACAAATCGTGTTGATAATATTATATTTATATATTATTATATGATAATTTTTAAATAAATTTAATTTTTTGTGTGTATTGCCCTTTCTTCTTGCACTACCTACATTGCCAGATTAGCTTCGAATTTCCTTCAATTTAAATCGCCTAGAAGAGATTGCTTTAAGCGATAAGGTCACCTATTGTATTCCCTAGTAAGTATTTTAAATATGGTGGTTTAATAATTGTTTATTTTGGTGTGTAATAAAGTGTTATATATTTATTATTTAAATGGAAAAAATATTAATCAACGTATCAATCAATTAATAATTTGTTTCCTTAATTTTAATCGAAGCGGGAGTCCTATGATTCCTTGGACCGTATTCACAATGGGGTTAACCTTCAGTTCTCGCTTGGTAGATGACGAGGGTTCCACTGTAAACTTATGAAGTATTGCTGCCAAACCAGCTAAGGATTGCATCTCCCCTAAGCGAGCACCTGTAATAAACAGATTAATTAAAATATACTGAAGTCAACTTGGTAACAGTTAGACTGTACCAACCACGTCGTTTGTGTAGAACTTGGACTTATTATATTTTTTTATGTTGGTTTGTAGGCGAACTGGCAAACAGGTCCACTTGATAGTAAGTGGTTACAGTCCCCCATGGACATCTGCAACACCGAAGAAGCTGTTGCGTTATCTACCTCGTTAAGACTTTAAATAGGTTCACATTCTTTTTGAAATGCCCCACACTGTATCGCTCTGGGAAAGTCGCGGGACTATGTTCATTCCATACCTTGCTTACGTATAGCATAAAAGAGCATGCAACACGTACAGTGAATTACTTCCAGATGTCGCAGAAGTGTGGATGAACTCCAAATTGTTGGTATGTGGTGCGATAACAAAATGGCGATGAAAGCACGAAATCAAATAACTCATTAGAGATGGAAGGAATGGTTCAAAAAGGATACAGATTTGACATATGTATGCATAAACGAAACAGCGAGGAAAGCATTAGAATATTAATAAACAGCAAACTATAATATCTTATCTCTTTTACATCTATGTACTATTACTTACCAATGCAAGCCCTTGGACCTTCTCCAAAAGGCAAATACGCATATTTATGTATTTCTTCTTTATTTGTAGAAAATCTTTCAAGGGTAAACTCAGTGGGCCTTTCAAAATATTTCTCATCGTTATGATTTGCTTGAATAGGAATGACAATTTTTACACCAGGGTCTATTGTTAACCCTAAATCTTCGATAGTATATTTTTTGGCGCAAACCCTATGCAATGCTCCTGGAGATGGAAACATTCTCATTGCTTCCTTAAAAGCCATTGCCAGAATTGGCATTTGTGCTATAGCATCATAGCACAACTTATTATCATACTTCAGTAATACTTTATCGACTTCATCCTGGATATTCTTCTGTATTTCAGGATGAAAAGCTAACTGATGTAAAGTGTAACTTGAAACGAATGATGATGTTTCGAAACCAGCACCGAAGAACACAAATACTTGCGCAACCATGAAGTTCATGTTCATTTCCAATTCAACTATAACTGGAGTACCATCTTCTTTCAAGTTTTCAACCGACTCGCCGTAAATTTTTCCTTTGGTTTCTAGATCTAACAGCAGATCGATGAAATCATTTCGCCCTAAAGGTTTACCATGATCTTTGATCTCGGATGTTTGTAAAGATCTGTGCGATTTTGTCGTAAACTTCATATTCAGGATTATATATTACATTATTTAGTTCTGGGAATAGTTCTATGATCGCTACTACGATTCGGTTAATTGAAGATCGACTAAACATTTTCTTTCCTAACTCTCGAAATAAGGAATGCTCATTGTTTATAGAATCCATATCAATGCCAAACCCACAAGCTCCAATAGATTCTGTGGTAAAACGTGCCATCATTTCACGAGCATCGAATTCTCCGCCATTAATAACAATCTTGTCTCCAACTACATGCAGTTTTTCCGCACAATTTATAATTAAAGGAAACATGGATTTTAATTTTGCAGTAGCGAAAGCAGCAGTCAGTCGTTTTCTGGCTAATTTCCATGTGTCGCCATCGACATGAAACAAGTTCATAAATAATGGCTCCAGTTTGGGATTTCTACCAATTCCTCGGGGGTAAAAATACGCGAAAAGTACATTAAGAACGTTTTTGACAATGTCCAAATCACGAATAATTAGTGTCGGTGTTCGCCCACCGTAATATCCTACCACTTTTTCTTGCGGATACTTTTTGTACAACTCTACAGCTATCTCGACGATACTTTTGATTCCCACAATATCCCGGTAATGATTCCCAAAAATGGGAATTGGTGGATCACATTTCACATTTCTCTTCTTCCAATAATCATATTGCTTTAAAGGGATGAAATACAACACAAATAATAATAAACTTATTAATATCAGAGAAATCATGTTAATCGTTTGCTACCTAAATGCACACGAGAGACAGTCGACCGTTTATCAAGAAAAATAGTTATTATTTATGGTAGAGAGGTAATTTTATTTTTATCATCAATATTTATGATTTTGTTGATAAACCAATTTTATGGTTCCGTGACCACTTTGACTAAATTAGAACTCGTATGAAATCGTCATATCCGATTGTCTTTGGTCTACATGAACAAAATTTGACAGAGAGATTTTGTCTGTATGGATCTATAAAGATATGTAATAAAATCGTGAAAAAATCATGATTACGGAATATTTTTTTTTTATTATTTTACGGATTTTATATATTGTAATGATCAACTATAAAATTTAACTCAACCTCTTTTAATCATAAAATCATTGAAATATAACATATTATGTAGTTGTTACAAACATTATAGAGTTATTATGGAACTTTTGCATTTCTTAGTCTCAATTTTAGTGGAAGTCCACCTTTAATGCCTTGAGCGACATTATTTTTGTGTTCAACTTCTATCTCTCTTTTGGTAGCTGACGCTGGCTCTACCGTGAATTTCTGGAGTATTGCTGCCAAACCAGCTAAAGACTGCATTTTTCCTAAACGAGCACCTGTAATGAGAATATTATTTCTTTAATCTGTTCCTAAAATGCTGCGGCTGCACCTGTTTCAGTGTTAATGCTTTAGACTGTGACTGAAAGCGTTTATTAAAGCGTTAAAAAATTACGCCGTTAACGCATAACCACATTAGTGTATATACACACGTTATCTGTCAATATTTAACGTCTTTAATATTGTCTCATCTCAAGTATCACATTAAACCAATCGCCATAATTGTTACAGTCTAGGTCTGTAAGACTATCGTAGACGAAGCCACATCTTGAAGATAAACTTGTTTTATTTCATTTTATTTAGGGGGCTAACAGCTATAATCAAAAATAACTAGAAATAAGATAGATTAATATTAATAAGCCTCCACTGATAACAGTAAAAATAAAATGAAAAAAATGTGTTTTTGATAAATGATAAAAAAACATCTCATTAAGCAATTCTCTCTGGGTGTTCAAAAAATACTAATTAGAGAGGATTCTGAACTCTAAACACAGTGTAATCAGATGAGAAGAGAGGCAAACATCAGACAGGAATTACAACTTCTAGGTGATTAAAAAGGTATATCTTTGAATGCACATCGCCACACACTGAATTAAAAAATAAAGCAAACGTCTGTAAATAAACACATTAACACAATCTTATTTTAATACGTCTTTGTTCTCATGTATTATGACAGATATGAATATACTTATAAATTAGTAAATATTTTATTTAGCTATCTTGTAATGTGGCAATATTTACCTAGTCCAAAGTACATGAGTTAACAACGTATTATGATGTATTCATATTGATGGAAGTAAATAAAATTATAATTACTATTATTATTATTATATTCCTGTTAAATTTAAATTAAATGTTTACATTAATTTACATAAATTTAAGGTTTTTATTTTTATTTTAGTTTTTTACTATTGTATATATATTTTTAAGTTAAGTTTATTTATAGGATATTTTAGTTTTTATTTTATGAATAAAAAGGTACATAAATGTTGATTATATTAATAATGTTATAAACGTTTAATAATTTTCTTAAATTAATTTATAAAAAATGTATAGAAATTGTTTGCAGGTCAGGTATCACTGATCTACAAAGAATGTACAGGGTGGTAAAAAAATTGAAAATAATAGGGGCGCCACTTTCGCAAAGTCTAAACTCTATCAACTCCAATAATAAGGTCAAGAGTAATTTCGATACTTACTAGTAATTTTTAGTACGACATCAAACATCGTGCAAGTATCAAGTTGCTTTAGTTACAACATACACGTTTTTTCAACAAACCTTATGATGTTTACTTTAATAATAATGACTACAATTTTGTAAGTATTTAACACCTTCTGATATTTAACAGTACAATTATTTGATTAAAAGAAGCTAAACTAATCTTTACAAACCTATGATGTCTGCTTTTCTTTGGTAAATATCATCGAATTATAACGAAAATATTTTTGCTTTAAATTCCACTAGACATCCTTGGTAAACTTAAAAATCACTGCTTACTTGAAACTTGGTACAGTTAAATGCGTATTTAGTTATTTTTCGCGGATTTTAAACTCAGATCAACGTTAAAATTAAATACGTAAAAAATGCTATAGATAAATCCGCTTTGTTTATGATTCACTATCTCCTATTATATTAATGTACTCTGCGATTCACGAATCTTGACTACAGATAAAATAGAATATTGCCAGAAGGCAAAAAAATTAGTTCTCCGTCTAGATGTTATGGTGATGTTATACTTTATTATCATAACATACACAAGCACTTTCAGTTATTTCTTATAGATAAGAATTCTAGAGAATTATCAAATTATTTATTTATAAATAGCATGTATAAATGGTGTAATCAATAATACTTACCAATGCAAGCTCTAGGACCCTCTCCAAATGGCAGATACGCATATTTATGCCTATCTCCTTCATTTGCAGAAAATCGTTCAGGTCTAAATGCAGTGGGATTTTCAAAATATTTCTCATCATTTTGAATTGCTTGTATAGGAATAATAATTTTCACACCAGGATCTATTGTTATTCCTAAGTCTTCGATAGTATATCTCTTGGCGCAAACCCTATTCAATATTCCTAAAGAAGGAAATATTCTCATTGCTTCCATAAAACCCATTGTCAGAAGTGGCATGTCTGCTATAGCATCACAGCTCAACTTATTGTTATACTTCAGTAACACATCATCAATTTCAACTTGAATCTTCTCTTGTATCTCTGGATGATAAGCCAGCTGATGCAATGTGTAGCTTGTGGCCAAGGAAGAAGTTTCAAATCCAGCAGCGAAGAAGATAAAAACTTGAGCAACCATAAATTTCAAATCCATCTCCACTTCGACTTCCATTGGTGTCCCGTCTTCTTTAAACTTTTCAATGGACTTTCCGTAAATTTTTCCTTTAGATTCTAAGTCCAAAAGTAAATCAATAAAATCATTTCGTCCTGAAGGCTTGCCATCTCGCTGATTTCGTATATTAAGGAAAATCTCAGTTATTGACTTACAGACTTCACGATCAGGAATTTGTATAATAGATCTAAATTCTGGAAAGAGATCATATAGCGCCATAATAATCATATCTGTATAAGTACGAGTAAATATCTTTTTCCCCAAATTTCTAAATAATGAATGTTCATTATTATTAGTGTCCATTTCAATACCAAATCCGCAGGCTCCAATAAATTCAGTTGTAAAACGAGCCATCATTTCTTGTATATCACATTCTCCACCATTCGAAACAATATTTTCTCCAACTGATTGTAATTTTTCAGCACACCTAATGATTAAGGGAAACATAGCTTTCAATTTAGCTGTAGTAAAAGCAGCCGTTAGACGCTTTCGGGATAATTTCCACGTATCACCATCGGCGTGAAACAGGTTCAAAAACAGCGGCTCTAAATCCGCATTCCTACCCAAACCTCGAGGGTAGAAATGTGCGAAATCCACATTTAAGATACGTTTTACAATGTCCAAATCACGAACAATCAACGTCGGCGTCCGGCCTCGATAATAACCCACTACTTTCTCTTCTGGGTATTTATTGTATAATTCATTGCTTATTTCTGCAATACTTTTAAATCGCATAATATTGCGAAAATGATTTCCAAAGAAAGGAACTGGTGGATCATGTTTCACGTTTCTTTTCTTCCAGTAATCGTGATTCTTTGTTATAAACAAATATGCTAAAATAATTAGTAATACCACTAATAACAATATTAACATGTTGTCAAAGTGCGGTCTGTACGTTAAGTGTTGTTAGATGCATAAACGCAAGCTGTCTTCTAATGGCTCAGTTGTTACTAAAGCCTTGTTTTAGTTTAACAATAATTTTATACATAACGCCGAACCATCACACATGCACAAAAGTACGTAAAATCAGATATATAGAATTTTTATTTACTATTATTAGATACGAATACTAATTAACTTTTGTTATGTTTCGATTGTCAGACAGCCTGTCTGACCTAATGTGCATATTGTTACTATTACCACGTGCTAACAACGGTGAAGTAAAATGTCGTGATTAAACCTGCACATCGAGATAACCAATGTGTCAAACCTGCCAAGGCGCCTTGGACAAGCGTGACGAATATACTATACTGTCCGTTCCCGTATAGTGGGAGGCTTGAGCCCAGCACTGGGACGTTTATCGACTTTTATTACTTTTTATATGTTTCAGTTTTGTCTAGTACCTACATAATATACATATAACTACAATTGGGGGCGGACAGTGAAATTAACTCGGATACTTTTTATAATTTTCCAAGACAGCGCAACCTCATAGATTTTGTACGAATGTACAAACTTCACGTCATGAGTTTGTACGCTGTAAAAATAATCAAATAGTGAATTCAATATAATTTAAACAATAATAATTATTATTTCTTTCGTTATAATTTTAAAGATGATAGCTGTTATATTAACGACTATCCTTTGATATGTAACTAATATTTGAGTTTATTGTAACATAATTATGTTCATATCCCTAAACATTTTTGTTTAATATTCAATGTAGCCAACAAAAGCCTTCCTTAAATCCCGCTCAATATTATAGAATACAATATTGATAATGATGAATATTTACGTCACCTCAAGATATAACCAGTGCTAAATTATAACAAATGACGTCATAAATAATTATGAACAAAACGCTTAATATTTCCCACGCGTACCTTCTGTATTTTATTTATTATAACGAGCTGTATAAAATAAAATAAAAAATACCATTGTTAGAACCGACTTGATTTATTATTTTTTTATTATATAATAATCAGCAGATAAATATACCTAATACAGATAACTCTGGGATTATTCTCAGACACTTAGACTAGAAATAATAACGAAAAGTGTATAAAACCTTTTTGGGAGAAGTTCGATATTCAAATTAAAGAGTGTCAATCACACAATATTTATGTCAACTGTCACTTGTTTTTGTTAGTTCGTTCGCACGTAATAAATTGTTTTGTCCAACGAGTTGCTAAAAACACAAAATTATGGGTAAAAGTGAGCTAAGTGCGGTGATAAAAGATATTTAAAAAAAAAAATTCGGACATTCAGCAGACATTAGGACATAATGCTGTACCCTATTCTACGGATGCGTACTGGGTGGCTGAATTAAAAAAAATAGGTATGTCAAGCTGTAAAGATGACCCGCGTTCTGGGTCTTCAACCTCTGTTACGGAAGAAAATCTCAAAAAGATTAAGAATCTGGTTTTGGAAGACTAAAGAATAACTATAAAACATATAACTGAGATCCTAAATTTATCTTTTGGTAGCGTTCAATCCTTTTTAATTGATTCACTGGGGTTCAAAAAAGTGTCGGCAAGATGGGCGCCACGAATATTCACCGACGAAAACTAAAAGCGACGTTTGAAAATTTCTAAACGTAATCTCGAAATATTTCAGTGTGATTCGGATAATTTTTGCTGTCGCCTTGGCGCCATGGATGCTTCGTGGGTTCACCTTTTCGATCATGAAACTAAGAGACAAAGCATGTCTTGGAAACGACCATCATCTCCAACCATTAAGAAATGCATATGCAAATTTAATTCCGAAAGTACGTGAAGCGATTAAAGAAAAACGTCCTGGAAAACTGTCGTTGGCCGTGTTGTTTCTTCACGATAGAGGTCCCTCCCGTCCATCGATTGGAAGTTGCGCTCAACGCAATCCGCTGTGCTGGCTTCAATCTCCTTGACCACCCACCATATTCTCCGGACTTAGCCCAAGTGATTTTCACTTATTCCCAAAATTAAAAGGGGCAATTCGTTGAACTAAATTTCACAATAAGAACGCGGTTATGGCTGCCGTAGAGAAGTTTTTCGAGACTCAAAAAACAATTTTTTTCGCAAGTAATAAGGAAGTTAGTAAACGCGTTATTCTGAATGCATTGCATTAGAGGGAGATTATGTAGAAATAATAAAAAAAATTGTTTAAATTTTTGCATTTTTTAATTTTGATTCCGAGAACTTTTTGATTCACCCTCGTATACACAGCATGCGAGTACTCGTCGCAGTCAGACTTCATAAATCGATAATATTGTAGTTCGCTGCTCGATAGTCTTCCTTGCAAACGGTATAGCAAAGCATGCGTGGTGCTGGTACTCAATACACGTATATTTAATACAGATTGGCAAAATAAATTAAAAGTAATATTTCGCACTTTCGCAAAAGAGACTGGCGGGTTTCTTAGGAGCCGCCGGATAGTCACCTACGCACATAAATACAATGTGTTTATGTAGCTTATTTCATTAGAAACCCATGTGTGATTGTCATTTTCTACTAGAACTTGGCTGATAATAGAATTTGACTATAAATTTTTGACGTTGACATAAACTTGAAACTAATGTTATTGTGCAATATTCTTAAAAAAAATGTTTAATTCTACATATAACCGAACAATGTGAACAGTATTTGTACGATATTTATGGTTTTTAACGAATAATTTATGCATTTGTGTTTTATTCCTCACAATGTTGGCAAAGAACTGAGTCCAGCTAGACAGCTTTGTCTGACGTATCACACTTGACAGTGATATAGTAGACGCTTAGATATTTTGTATTTCCATTAAAAAAATATAAAATATTAGATATCGATAACGAATAAATAATCGATTAACCAACTAACAAAATAAAAAAGTGTTAAGCAACAGAATATTACGCAGGTACATCGATATTTTGATGCATAATATATTTAGATTCTTATTAATATAATGGTATATAAAATCGGATAACAATGCTTTTGAGTTTAATTATATGGTAAGCGAGTATCGATTCCTAAAATATTTAACATTATTTTTTTCCAGTTAGCGAGGTTTTTAAAATATGGTACTACTGAAAAAGATAACAAGTAAAAATCTACTTTTTTAGTGCAAGTTTTGTCTTTGTAGACTCGCCGAAACCGCCAGTCGCCTTTGTCTCTAGAAACTCTGATTATGTCAAGAGTAATTTAATACTTACTAGTTAGTATTTTTTAGTACTGTTACGAATTACGGGACTCGTATTAAAATGCCGTTGGAATTATTATAGAGTTTATTAGAACTATACAAACACGTATAATACAGGTACAAATATAACCGAACACAACAAATCCAAACGTAATGCAGAAGTTCGTAATTCAATAAAACGCGCAAAGTACGTCACTATTAGATTCCCGATTGTAGTACACACGTCTCGCTTCGATCGCGGTTCTCGCTCAAATGCCTCCTCTCTCCATCAGGCCATCGTTTTGTACTGCATAAATACCCGGCAAGCGTCGATGTAATTTCCTAGAAATCGTAATCCGCACACCTGACTAATGATGCCTGCAAGCGGCAATAAACGAGTACAATAAACAATGGGCTGTTCTCTAGAAACGTATGCCAATAAATAAGTAAACAAACGAAGACGATCATAAAAGAATTACAATTAGTTCAAATGCCGACAGGTAATAAAATGTGTTTTTACAGATATCCAGGTGGATTTTATTTTTGTCGGAACTTAAGTTGTAACAGTACTAATTCAAACATCGTGCAGGTATGAAGTAGATCTTTTTACAACATATGCATTTTCTCAACATAAACCTTTGTATGCCATTTGATATTCCTTCATAGAACTTGATCCTTACAACCTACACATAATAATTAGGGACGAGCCAATATGGTTTGAACCGAATAAGAACTTCGGCCGAATATCCGGTAAAAAAAAATATTCGGCCGAAAGTCAGTTTAATTTCGCCGCGCTTTTTTGAGAGCGACACGTCACGACTCGACTTGAAAATGCCGAATCTTTAGCGTTTTTAAACCATAGCCTGTCTGTAGTAAAGTAAGTAGGTGGATAAAATAATAGATTTTTAGACCTTTGAAAAAAAAAAATGTTCGTAAAAAAGATTTCAATCAAAATTAAATTTGTAATTGCTGATGTCCCTTATAATAGGTTTTTTTAAATTTTATTCAAGTTTCTCCTTATAATTAAACAGTTACACTACTTACTGATATTGATAAGAGGAATACTAAGTTTATTCAATTTTTGTTTTAATTTGATGTCTCATTAGGCAAAGACTCTTCAATGAAGAAGAACTAATGTAGTTTAATTTTTATCACATTGCAAGTTAAGGTTTAGATGTTCCTAACAAAAATAAATAACCATGAGTATATAAAGGCCTAATTTTATTCACGGCTATAATAAATATGATTCTAGTAATTTTAGTTAAAATAGTGCAAGTAGTTATGTCTTGCGCCGAATGTTCGGCATTTAAACCCAATTTCGACCGAATGCCGAAGTTCGGCTCAATCTGCCGAAATTCGGTCAAACCGAATGTAAAAGGTATTTCGGCCCATCCCTGATAGTATTACACGGCCTGTTCATTTTTCTAAAATCAGCTGATTCAATTCCTGACAAGGGTAATTGATTTAAATGTAATAATACCATTTTAGTTCTCGTTCACTTCGGGTCCGAGTTTACTTTGAGAATATTTGCTATTTCATTTTTGGTCGTTCAGCAGTTTTCAAGAACGATTCTAACGCTGCGGAATCTTTTTCGCTAGTTTCGACTATCCCAAGGAAACGGCGTTATTTATTATATTATAATTATAATATATATATATAGTTATGACCCGGGATATAGGCTATATTATACAGCTTTGTGTCAAGTTTCATTTAAATCCGTTCTCCGACCTTCTGCAAGGTTGTCGTCTGTAGTCTTCTAGAATTCATGGCCTTATGGAGGCTACTACATTTCATAATGTAAGTAACTGCATATCGTGTATATAATATGTATGTTTACCACCTTCTACAAATAGAATCTGTTTTATGCCTGCAACGGGCTACTGGAAGAAATCGCTTCTTAGCGATAAGACCGCCCATTGTGCACATTAAGAATATTTGTAGGCTATAAGTTTTTGTGTCTTCTGTAATGGTGTGCAATAAGTCTCTCTCTCTCTCTCTCTCTCTCTCTCTCTCTCTCTCTCTCTCTCTCTCTCGCTCTCTCATTTTGAAATATTCTTCTTGGTGCTCCGCTCCTATTGGTCTTAGCGTGATGATATACAGACTATAGCCTTCCTCGATAAATGGGCTATCTAATACTGAAAGAATTTTTCAAATCAAACCAGTAGTAGTAGTAGTTCCTGAGATTATCGCCTTCAACCAAACAAACTCTTCAGCTTTATATATTAGTACAAGATATAAACATTTTTACGATTACATTCGTATATACTTCATAAATATAAATACTAAGTATAATACTACCATCTGCCAGTGAAACTTCGTTGACATTCCATGACGATGACATATTTATGTCTCATTATCGGAGACACGGGGGGGACGCGCGTTGCATGTGGCGTTGCGTCTCGCAGCACGTCGAACTTTTTTCCATTTACAGTACGGCTGCGTATGCAGCGGCTCCTGTCACCGCACGCGTAAATACAAACATGTGGCAATGTACGATGTTGTTTATTATTAAGACGTGAGGTGTGAAGAGTGACGGTGCCCGCCGTTGCGCCTGCGGTGGATCGCCTAGCGCAGGGCTTCCCAAAGTGGTCGATATCGAACCCCTAGGGCTGAAATCAATTTCCCAGGGGTCGACATAAACGAAAACTGATTTTAGAGGTCAAAGATGTCTAAAAATCGACCCCTATTAACTAACACAAGTTCTTATTTGAAACTCTCAACATACTGTATAAGCTGTGTTATGTGTACAAATGTGTGTTGTTCAACTCTTCTCGACGCGCTATTTCATTTTTCCATATAAATAGCACCAGGATTTATTTTTCGTTTTTAACCCATTGTTGCCGCCTACAAAATTAATAACAAAAAATTCGTAATATCAACATTTATTGCTCCACACATTGTGTCAGGGGCTGTTAAATTTTCCTACAAATATTACATTGTACGGCATTCTCTCTTCGCTGTTCGCCATTTTTTTTTTTAAGGCGGGGTATATGCATTTCGCACATACCGGGTCCTTTGCTAGGGATTAGACCGTTGTTGATCATGGAGGCTTTCCACTGAGGCAATCCAAACAATAATCAACCGGCTTGTGTGGAGACTCGACTAATCAATACCCCACTAAAACCACCCTCCTCCCATGTGCCCCGCGCTTATGGTAGGAAAGGCGTGAGATACAGAATGTAGTTACGCCCACACCGATCCTAGCGCACAAGTGCTTGAGAATGCCCCGGGAGAGGCAAACTCACTTCGTCAACAGGGGTGAAGACTTCTCTGCTCCCTAGATGCTAGAGGGCCCCTGCAGCGGTATTTCAGGGAGGGAGGTCATGCGCATACCTGCGCCTCCGGGCTCCCGACTGACGTCAGCGCCCGTGAGACGCATGCGCACTACCATCTCTCTCCCTATCTCGTTCCGCGGCCTCCTTATGAGACACTACCGTTTCGCAGAAATTGGCCGCACCCACCCACCAATCGTCGCTGTGCAGCATGGCTTGCACCAGATCGCCCAGCGATTCGATCGGTCCTACAAGTGTCTCGAGTTCAAACCTCTGAGGTGCCCATGCTGCGCACTCGACTAGCGTGTGTAACGCCGTGTCTAGCGCGCCACATTGGCGGCATTGGGGTGAAGGCAAGCAGCCCGCAATCTGACACAAATACTTATCGAAGCAACCGTGCCCGGTAAATATCTGTGTCATTCTGAAGGTCAGGGTCCCGCGTTTCTGCGAGAGCCATCGCAACAGCTGCGGTCGAACCGCTTCCACCGTGTCAATGCCAGCAACAGGGTTTTCCAACTCTACTGACCAAGCTTGGATCATGGCCGCGGTTTCCCGCGTCCTGATCACCTGGAGTTCGGCCTGGCCATAGACCAGGCCACGGGCGAGGGCATCCTGTCGGGAGCGCCGAACTTTGGCTATCACGTCCGCCTGGAGAGGCCAGGGCGGATCGCCTGCCAAGAGTGTCGACGCCGTCCACGACACTGTACGGTATCCTCTGATGGTCCTCACCGCCAGGACCCGTTGTGCGCGGCACAACAAAATCCTATTGTGGCGGTGAAGTGCAGTGGACCATACGGGTGCACCGTACAGGGCCATACTCCTAAGGATGCCCATGTAGAGTTTCCTAGTCGTCCCCCCCGGTCGTCCCACGTTGGAAAGAAGCCGAGAGAGGGCGCCTGCGGACCTCACGAGCTTGGGAACTAGCTGCTCAAAGTGCGCTTTAAACAGCCATTTCCTATCGAGAATTAGCCCCAGATATTTCATCTGGGGGCCTACACGAATGTCCACCCCTTGGACTGTAACGGACAAGTCCGCGGGGGGGTTACGAAACCGCCTATGGAACATGATGGCCTCCGTTTTCGCGGGGGAGACCTTCAAGCCCAGCCTACCTATTCTTCGGACCACGATCGCCAACCCGGCGTTGGCGAGGTCCACGGATTCCGCGAATGACGCAGCGCGTGCCGTGAGTAGGGTGTCGTCCGCAAAGCAGATTAGCCCTATTCCGGGCAGGACCGGAACCCGAAGGATCCAGTCATAACCGACGTTCCAAAGAACCGGCCCGAGGACCGATCCCTGAGGGACGCCGCACGCGACGCGTCGCCGACCTATCGCGCGATTCTCGGACTCGCCGCCCTCCCAAAGGATGTACCTATCCTGGAGGTACGCGCCCAACAGCCTCGTGAGGTACGGGGGAACTCCGTGTGCACGAAGCCCCTCCCTGATCGTCTCGTGAGGGAGGCTGTTAAAGGCGTTCGCTATGTCTAGCGAAACCGCCAGGACAGTATCCCTTGCTTGGACTGCGTCGTCCGTGACAGATCGCAGTGTCTCGAAAGCGTCCAACGTGGAGCGCCTCCGCCGAAACCCGAACTGCGTCTGTGCTAGCCCCGGCTCCACAGTATCGAGATGCTTAACGAAGCGTTCCGCTAAGATCTTCTCGAAGACCTTGGCGACCTCGTTAAGCAACACTATGGGCCTGTAGGCGGACGGATCGTTGGGAGGACGGCCTCCCTTGGGAATCAGGTATAACCGGCCCTCCTACCATTGCGACGGGAACTGACCTGCGCGAATACAGGCATCGAACAGTTCCCACGGCTGGCCGCGTAGGTGTTTGGCGGCCAGGAAGAGGAGCCGACCCGGAACCCCGTCGGGTCCCGGAGCCGTCTTCCTGCCCCGGAGCCGGTCCAGGGTGAAGTCTAACTCTTCTTCGGTGATGGAGTGAGGCTCCACCTCCGAGGTGTCGGGAATGATTGGACCCATATCGGGGGGGGTGAAGATCCCCGGATCCGGGAAGAGCCCATCGATAACCGACCGGAGGACCTCGGGTTCGAGCGTTTCCGTAACCGTGGAGGTGCAAGGCCGCAACGTGTTGCGGGCCGCACGGTACGGACGCCCCCAAGGGTCCCGGTCCAGTGTCTCGAGGAGCTCCTCTCGAGCCCGGGCTTTCGCTCGCAGGATTGCGATCGAAAGGGCCTTTCTGGCCTCTCTGAACTCCCCCACGAGTCCATTCTCCTCAACATAGTCTGGAGGACGACGCGCTCTGCTGCGTTTGAGCCTGTGGCTGATTCTCAGTTCAGCCAGCTCCTCAGTCCACCAGTGGACCGATGTACGCGACGGCGGTCGTTTGGCTCGAGGCATAGCAGCGTCGCAAATCCTTTTGAGGGATTTGCGCATGTGCTCAGCCTTGGCCTCCATCGCTGTTCGCCATTACACAAGTCAAATCAACTCGCTTTTTTATTTCATTTATATCCTTATGTTATACGCTAATTGTGGCGGTAACATAAATTGGCGCCCCCGGGTGGGTTAAATAGAGGAAGAATACACAAATCTTTGTCTGGACGAGCATTGGGAGCAGCCAGGATTAAATTCATACGTCTACGTGGTTCGTGAAACGAGATAAGTGTTTCCTTTTTTTCCTTTATTACACTCAAATTCTAACCTAAATTATCCTTAAAGGGTCTAGATACATTTAATTATAATATTGAATAATAATTTGTCAAGATTTTTAATAAGTAAGTCGATTAATTGTTCAACCTACCTACAGATAACTTCAAAATAAGAGTGAATTCAGGTTAGAATTAAATAATTAAATTCATTTTTTTTTACAATTTATTTCTTTCTATTATTGTTTAAATTAGTATATTAGAGATATTTACATTGCCTGATAGTCGTGAAAAGTCTACGGAAGACTTACTTAAAGCCAATATTAAACGAAGTTCAATTAAAGGTCAAATTACAAATTTAAAAAAAAAAATATTTAGATAAATTGCCCAAACAACCGTCTAATATTGAGCTTACCGAGTTAAAATTAAAACTTAAAAGTTTAAAAAAATTAAGGCTATTTCTTTAAAGTTTGATGACTTACAGACAGAAATTGAGGTATTAAATCCCAATAATTTAGATTTTGAATTAGAACAGAGGGAAATATTTGAAGGGGATATTATATCCGTAATAGCCACAGTAAAAAATTACTTAGAAATTCATGACAACGATAAGCGGAGTAGTTGTGATATACATGGCGTTTGTATAAAGTTACCTCAGATTGAAATTGCAAAATTTGATGGTGCATTTTTTCGTTGGCAAGAATTTAGAGACACTTTTGAAGGCATGGTACATTTAAATAAGGCTATTAGTTCCATTCAAAAATTTTACTATTTAAATAGTTATTTGGAGGGCGATGCTGCTAGGGTTGTCTCAAATTTAGAAATATGTTCCGAAAACTATGAAATTGCCTGGAAATTATTAAATGATCGTTTTAATAATAAGCGACTGTTAATCGATCAGCATTTTAATTCGTTGTGCAATATTCAGCCATTATCACGTGAATCTGAGAGGTCCCTTAGATTTTTAGTCGATGATGTTAATAAAAATTTACGTGCTCTTTCAAATTTAGGGTTGCCTACCGACAAGTGGGATGTTCTTCTCATATTCACAGTAAGTAAGAAATTGGATCAACGCACTCTTTTAAAATGGGAAGAATTAAGGAATTCCTCGCCAGATGAAATTCCCTCATTAACATTATTTAATAATTTCTTAACGGATCGTGCAAACGTATTGGCTGCCATGAATCGTCAATATGTCAATAACAAACCGTCTACTTCTAGCCCTAATACTCTGAGCCAATCTTTTAAGTCAAATGTTACTAAACCCTTCCCTAAGGGTCAACTAGGTTTAGTATCCGCAAAAGAAACAAGTATACCGCTTAAAAATTGCTTAATTTGTAAAGATAATCACAAAATTCATGAGTGTCCAACGTTTAAATCAATGGATATTACAAATAAATTATCACAAGTAGCCATACACAAGCTCTGTGCTATTTGTATGCGACCCGGACATCCTACTAAAAAATATAGAATGGCACCCTGTCGAATATGCAAGCAGAAGCATAATATGTTGCTACATAAAGATATTCAAGCTGAATCAACTACTGCCACCACTGATATTGAACACGTCACAGCCCTTTGCAATCAGACTAGTGGCAAACAGATTTTGTTGTCAACGGCAATTATCATTGTTACAAACCCTGTAAACCACAAGTCCGAGAAGGTGCGCGCGTTGCTCGACAGCGGTAGCCAATCTACATTCATTAGTAATTCCCTAAAGGAAAAATTATTACTAAAATCAAACCGTATAAATACTATAGATATTATAGGTATAGGCAATAGTTCGGCCAACAAGGTTAAAGAAAGTTATATTGCGCAGCTGGGTTCCTTACATGGGCCTTATCACGTGACTCTTTCATGCCTAGTCTTGGAAAAATTGACAGGTGACATGCCAGGTATACCTATAGATTTGTCACAGTTATGTTTACCTGACGACATACAGTTGGCTGATCCTTCATTGATCAGCCGATACCTGTCGAAGTTATCATTGGGGCGGATTTATTTTGGGATATTTTAAGACCTAATCACCGAAATTTAGGTCCTAATAAACCAAAACTTCATAGCACTCAATTTGGTTGGATTCTTGCAGGTTCAATAAATTTAAATTTTATTAATTTAAATAAAACGTCTATTCAATGCAATAATGCATCTATTTATACTTTATCTTTGCAAAATTAAATTCATGCATTCTTACCTAAGTTCTGGGAACTGGAAGAAGTTCCTAAGAAAGCTATTTTGAGTGAAAATGATAAACTTCGTGAAAAACATTTTTTACAAAATACTGTACGTCTCAGTTCAGGACGATTTAGTGTTAGACTGCCTCTCAAAAAATCTTCCTATATTTTAGGGGACTCTTTTCATGCAGCTAAAACTCGTTTCATATCTTTAGAAAAAACCCTGACTTGAAGATACAGTATACGCAGTTTATTCATGAGTACGAAGCACTAG
The DNA here is from genome assembly GCA_039645545.1 of Dendrolimus houi. Taxonomy (NCBI): domain Eukaryota; kingdom Metazoa; phylum Arthropoda; class Insecta; order Lepidoptera; family Lasiocampidae; genus Dendrolimus; species Dendrolimus houi. The sequence goes on from CM077124.1 coordinate 20,440,678, forward strand.
GCCATTTTCTGTTTCTCCCGTGCTTATACCTGATTCTAATTATTTTTTATGCCACCATGCAGTTTTCAAGGATGATAGCGAGTCCACAAAACTACGCGTGCTCTTTGACGGCTCAAACCCTACAAGTTCTGGTTATTCTCTAAATGATATCCTCATGGTTGGGCCTAACATTCAAGACTCCATTTTTTCCATTTTAATTAGAGCGCGTCAATACAAGTACTTGCTATGCGGCGATATAGAAAAAATGTATCGTCAAGTAGTGGTGGATGAACGTGATCGTAATCTTCAATTAATTCTATGGAGAGAAGAAGAGTTGCAGCCTATAAAAACCTTGCAATTAAATACTCTCACTTACGGAACCACAAGCGCGAGCTATCTCAGTACAAGGTGTCTCTGGCAAATTGTAGAGGAATGCGAAGACCAAACAATAAGGACAATCATCCAGAAAGACTTCTTTGTTGACGGTTTAGTTACAGGTGCCAACGAAGAAGACTCATTGCTTTCAATTAAAAATTCAGTTTTCACTGCATTCGAGTCCGCGGGCACGCATTTAAGAAAATTTAAAAGCAATTGTCTTTCAATATTTCTAAATTCTCCTATAGAAGAAGATCAAAATGTAATATTTAGTGATTCTACGAATACTTTAGGGTTGGGATGGGATTACTCTCAAGATAATTTATTTTTTCCTTCAAAGCCTGTATTAAATAAAACTGTAACAAAACGATTTATTTTGTCGCAATCATTTAAAATTTATGATCCCCGAGGATTGCTAAGTCCGTGTGTAATTATACCTAAACTTATTTTTCAAAGTATATGTAACGAATGAATAGGCTAGGATCAACCGTTGTCTCAATCAAAACGAAGGAGTGGCAACAGTTTTATGGAAACGTACATTGTTTATCTAGCTTGCGCGTGCCGCGGCGCGCAATATATAACAAACCGGTTTTGGTTGAACTGCATTCATTCAGCGATGCTTCCGAGCGCGCCTATGGCGCAGCTATATATATACGTTCTATTGATAAGCACGGCGTCGTGACTGTACAGTTGCTATGTGCGAAATCAAAGGTGGCACAAGTTAAACCCTTAATTACTATTCCCCGTTTAGAATTATGCAGCGCATTGTTAGCTACGCAGTTATGTAGGGCCGTAACTGATGCAATTCGATATAAACCAAATTCAATTACGCATTGGTGCGATTCCAGTATTGTCCTGTGTTGGCTAAATGCCGATTCCGCCAAACTTAAAACTTTTGTGGCTAATCGAGTAGGTAGAATACTCGAGTTGACAACTCTGTCAAACTGGCGTCATGTGCCCACCGATTCAAACCCTGCTGATTTTATATCACGAGGAGTTAATCCCTCTCAGCTAGAAAATCTTGATCTATGATGGTCAGGGCCCAAATTTTTATTGAAACATGAATCAGAGTGGTCAATTCTTACGCAGTTTGAAAACTTCACTGATTTACCTGAAATAAAAAACTTACAGACTAATTCTAAAACTAAACAAACTAAATCTAAAATTAAACAAAGCTTAAAAACTAATAAAAAATTAAATATACTTACCTCGTTACTGCAGCCTAAACCTATAATAGATTTTAATAACTATTCTAGTTTAAATAAATTACAAAGAATAATTGCTTATGTAAAACGATTTGTTTATAATTTAAAAAAATAAAAATCTATTACGTCTAGGTCCACTAACATCAGATTAATTAAATGAGTCATTTATTTACCTTTATTCAGTAGCGCAACAACAGTCTTTTGCTGACGAATTTAACTCACTTTCTGAACAGAAACCTTTAAGAGCAAACTCAAGGATTCTGTCATTATCTCCTTTTATAGATAAACACGTGATTAGAGTAGGGGGGCGTATTGAGGCCTCCGGTTATGAATATGAGAAGAAACATCCTATATTGTTAGATGCTGGGCATCATTTAACGAAGCTTATATTTGAACAACAACATATACGTAACTTAGCGATAGTTCGTGAAAATGTTTGGCCAATAAATGATAGGCGTTTATCTCGACTTACCGTACGTAAGTGTGAACGATGCACGCGTGTTAAGGGTAGGACTATAATTCCAAAAATAGGAAACCTCCCAGTACAACGTGTGACGGCTGACTATCCTTTTATATCTGTAGGTGTAGATACAGGTGGGCCATTCAACATTTTAAATAGAAACGGTCGTGGCGCTAGGCTTATTAAATGTTACCTATGCTTATTTATTTGCCTACGTTATAAATGCATTCATTTAGAAGCCGTTTTCGACTTATCCAAGGAGGCATTCATGATGACTCTTCGTCGTTTTATATTGCGTAGAGGACGGCCAGTAGAAATCTTTAGTGATAATGGTCGAAACTTTCTAGCAGCGTCTAAGGATATTAGCAATTTCTTTAAGCTTCATTATGAAACCTTCTCTGATTGGGCATCTAAAGAAAGTATAAAATTTAATTTTATCCCGCCATATGCGAGTCATTTTGTTGGAGTCTGGGAAGCTGGTATAAAATCTGCCAAATTTCATATAAAGCGCGTGATGGGAAACGCCCACGTTACGTTTGAGGAAATTTGTACGTTATTTGCACAAGTCGAGGCTGCTCTAAATAGCCGACCCTTGTGCCCTATATCCAACTCTCCTGACGACTTCCTTCCTCTCTCTCCAGGGCACTTTCCTGTGGGGCGACCGCTGACATCATTGCCGGTACCATCACTGGAAAATCGATCTGAAAGTTCGCTGACACGCTACAATCGACTTCAGAGAATGTTTCAACACTTCTGGTCCCACTGGCAGCGTGAATATATAGCCGAGTTACAAGAAAGAAAGAAATGGAAGAAGTCAGATGGACATCAACTAACTATTGGCGATTTGGTCATAATTCACGAAGATCATACTCCACCACCGTGTTGGCGTCTTGGCAGAATTACAAAGCTTTTCCCTGGACTAGATGCCATATCGAGAGTCACCAACGTGAATACTATGAGGGGTTGCATTAGAAGACCGGTGGTCAAACTATGTCCTTTGCATCCCATTCTCCCTGAGGCCTGAAGGGAGGAGGACCCTTCAGCTGGTGGGAGGATGTTGCCGCCTACAAAATTAATAACAAAAAAATTCGTAATATCAACATTTATTGCTTCACACATTGTGTCAGGGGCTGTTAAATTTTACTACAAATATTTAATTGTACGGCATTCTCTCTTCGTTGTTCGCCATTACACAAGTCAAATCAACTCGCATTTTTATTTCATTTATATCCTTATGTTATACGCTAATTGTGGCGGTAACACCCATAAAAGTTCTAACAAAAAAACAAATTTCCGTTAGACAATTTGTTGCAAAAAAAAATCTCTAAAAAAAGCTTTGTTACATTTTTGTCATAATCCTTACAGAGAAAAAGATATCAAGCTTTTTAAATACATAGATTAACAATTTAATTACCATAACCCCCAAACTAAGTTACCATTACCATATTATAGACATCTATATAAAATAATATATAAAAGCAATGAAGTTATTATCTAACGTTGGTCTTTCTTAGTTTCAATTTTATTGGAAGTCCACCTTTAATGCCTTGGACGACGTTGCTTCTGTGTTCAACTTCAATCTCTCTTCTGGTACATGGCGCTGGCTCTACCGTGAATTTCTGCAGTATTGCTGCCAACCCAGCTAACGACTGCATTTCTCCTAAACGAGCACCTGTAATGAGTCTATTAGTCCTTTAATCTGTTTTTTTAAAGTTGAACTTGTTTTTGGTAAATGGTACTCCTAAAAGCGTGGCTCTCTAGATGGTCAGAAAAGTACCAATTAGAAAGGATTGCGAATTATATACACAGTAGAATCAGTTCAGAAGGGAGCCATACTTCGACATTAGTTAGTATTAACAACTTCTATTAAAATGTTTTATTTTTATACGCTTTTGTTTTCATGTAGCATTAAAGATATTCACTGATAAAATAGTACATATCTTTATTGATACGAAGTTCCTTAGCGCACGTGAGTCGGCAAATGGCGGTTAAACGAAAAACGTCTTAGCGTAATAAAAATACCTCACCGCTGTAATTATACAATTTCAAAATTTAATTAAATGAAATAAGATCTAAAATAATATCCATTAGTGTATTATACGCAATTTCGAAAATAGAAGGTCCTGGAATTGTCCTTATTACCATACAATTTCGAATGCAGTAAAATAAAATCTAAAATACAGTTAAAAATAAACAAAGTTAAAAAAAATCTCTTTGAATTTCGAATAATAGAAACGCAGCAAGCGTATGTGAACACTGTCAAATATTTGAATTTGGTATCTAAATACCACAGAGAAATATTATTAGATATATTTTATAAAATTTGTTTGTTTGTAATTGTATGTATTTATATATCTTACGTCACGTACATGGAATAATTTATTGCTAAATAATAAGCAACGTTAAAACTGAGTAGTCCATGTACATGCCAAAATTTTTCAACACAGAAAACAGACAAAACGTTTGAAAATGCATCTACGAATATATTTAGGACTTACATATTTTCACATAGCAGTGAAGATTTTTGTATATATAGTCTTAAATTTGTTGTTAAAATATTAAGCAATACAATTACATCTAAAGTACAACACTCGTCTTATTTTGTCGCTCCCTCTCAAGCGGTTGTTTGTTTTCTCCGATGGCTTTTGATGGTTTTCCAAAGTTTTCGATAGTTATTAACGCTTTGAGACATTTACTTTTTGAGACAGTTTAAGACTTTTTACGAGAACTTCGTTCCAACCAGGAGTTCCAAAACATCTCATTCGGTTTTATATATATATCTTGTTATGTAAAGTTTATCTAGTCCAAAGTGCACAAGCTGAACAACATCAGAGTTATTCATTTTAATAGAAGTAGGTAAATGAAGTTATAAGAACTGTTATTTTTAAATTTAATTAACTTGTTGCATTAATTTACTTAAATATTGATTTAAATGTGAATAATATTATAAACATTAAACAATTTTCTTAAAAATGTTAATATAAGTTTTGCAAAAATTGTTTTAAAGATCAGTGATGACTTATACATACAGTTTACTGTATGTAGAAAACTTATACATACAGTTTCGTTTACTCCTTGTCCAGAATTATCTAATTATTTACAAACTTTGCCACATATTTAAATAATATTCTGTACAAATGATGAAATCAACAATAATTACCAATGCAAGCTCTGGGACCCTCTCCAAATGGCAGATACGCATATTTATGCCTAACTCCTTCATTTGCAGAGAATCTTTCGGGTCTAAATGCAGTGGGTTTTTCAAAATATTTCTCATCATTTTGAATTGCTTGAATAGGGACGATAATTTTCACGCCAGGATCTATTGTTATTCCTAAGTCTTCGATAGTATATCTCTTGGCGCAAACCCTATTCAATATTCCTAAAGAAGGAAATATTCGCATGGCTTCCTTGAAGGCCATTGCCAGTAATGGCATCTGAGCAACAGTGTCATAGCTCAATTTATTGTTATATTTCAGTAATACATCGTCAATTTCATCTTGTATCTTCTCTTGTATCTCTGGATGATAAGCCAATTGATGTAAAGTGAAACTTGTGGCAGAGGAAGAAGTTTCAAATCCAGCAGCGAAGAAGATAAAAACTTGAGCAGCCATAAGTTTCACATCCATCTCAATTTCGACTTCCATTGGTGTCCCATCTTCTTTAAACTTTTCAACGGACTCTCCGTAAATTTTTCCTTTGGATTCTAAGTCCAAAAGTAAATCAATGAAATCATTTCGTCCTGAAGGCTTGCCATCTCGCTGATTCCGTATATTTAAGAAAATCTCAGTTATCGACTTACTGACTTCACGTTTGGGAATTTTTATAATAGATCTAAATTCTGGAAAGAGATCATATAGCGCCATAATAATCATATCTGTATAAGTACGAGTAAATATCTTTTTCCCCAAATTTCTAAATAATGAATGTTCATTATTAATAGTGTCCATTTCAATACCAAATCCGCAGGCTCCAATAAATTCAGTTGTAAAACGAGCCATCATTTCTCGTATATCACATTCTCCACCATTCGAAACAATATTTTCTCCAACTGATTGTAATTTTTCAGCACACCTAATGATTAAGGGAAACATAGCTTTCAATTTAGCTGTAGTAAAAGCAGCCGTTAGACGCTTTCGGGATAATTTCCACGTATCACCATCGGCGTGAAACAGGTTCAAAAACAGCGGCTCTAAATCCGCATTCCTACCCAAACCTCGAGGGTAGAAATGTGCGAAATCCACATTTAAGATACGTTTTACAATGTCCAAATCACGAACAATCAACGTCGGCGTCCGGCCTCGATAATAACCCACTACTTTCTCTTCTGGGTATTTATTGTATAATTCATTGCTTATTTCTGCAATACTTTTAAATCCCATAATATTGCGAAAATGATTTCCAAAGAAAGGAACTGGTGGATCATGTTTCACGTTTCTTTTCTTCCAGTAATCATGATTATTTGATGTAAACAAATATACTAAAATAATCAGTAATACCACTAAGAACAATATTATCATGTTGTCAAAGTGCGGTGTGAACGCTAACTGTTGTTCGGTGCAATAGCTGTGCAAATAACTATGCCCTTATGTTAGTTCAACGATAATTTTATGCATAAATCCAAACAAACACATATGCACAAAAGTAAATAAAATGAGATATATAGAATAATTATATTAGTAGACTAGGTGATGCCCGCGACTTCGTCTGCGTAGTGGGGTTTTTTAACTATCCCATGGGAATTCTTTAATTTTTCGGGATCAAAAGTATCCTATATGTTGACCAGGGATATAAGCTACCACCATACAAAACTTCATTTAAATCGGTCCAGCCGTTTCGGAGATTAGCCAGTACAAACAGACAGACAAACGGAGAAACAAAAAAATTAAAACTAATCTAAATTAGCTCTATTTCACTTCTTACATCCCCCTGACTCGGTTATTAACATTTTTTTTCATTGTACAGAAATTCGACCTCTATAGTTTTATTATATGTATAGATACGAGTACCAATTAACTTCTGTTATCTTTTAGTTTTGTCTAGTACCTACGCAATATACAATACACATATCACTATTTACTAAGTACAATTCGACGACTTCTGTGGTTGAGCGGGCTAAGCCTTAGACGGTCATTGCAAAACAGAGGCTCCGGGTTCGTTTCCTGGCATGGTAAATTTCGGAAACGAATTTTACTTTATTTATTATGCTCTGGGTGTCTGGAATCTTAATTCAATTCTAACTTGTTTAATTTGAGAATATAAAATGGATGTTTGTCTGCAGATTATTTAAAAAATTGAGGGCAGACAGTGAAGTTAAGTGATATACTTTTTAAAATTTTATAACATGCCGCAACCTGATGGATTTTGTACAAACTTATAACGTCATAAGTTTGTACGCTGTAAAAAGAGTCAAATACTGAATTCAGTATAGTTTAAACAGTAATGAAAATTATTTCTAATGTGATAATTTATAAGTAAGATGATAGGTGTTACATTAACAACTGTCCTTTAATATGTAACTGTGGCGAGGCAAATACAGCCGACGTGCGCTCGGGAATGTTCGTTTGTTCTCGCATTATCGAACTCCGACGCACCGCTGGACCCCGCCCGTAGAGCCGAGTCCTGGAGTCCTGGAGGAGCGAGTTAGTCCTTGTGATACCGATAAGCTGTAAGGCCGCGCGAATTCGCTCCCACGGCACGCGCCGGGGAGGCTTTTATGTGAAACAAAACGACACGACATTGTCGTCCATATTATTATAGTTTAAGTATTTAAGTAGCTAAGGCTTCTGTAGACAGTAATTTCTAATATAAACAATTCAGTATAAATATAAGGTGGTTTAATTTTACCGACCCCCATATAACTAAACATGTGTGCCGCGTATAAATATGGTGGCGGAGGCTACGGCGTGCTGAAGGTTTTCAATCAGCGGCGTGAAACTTTCACACTTTTTTAAGTTACTGTATTTACATACTTAAATTATAAGCTAGTTGAATGAAGAAATTTATAAATAATCTAATACAACAAAAGAAAATTTAACTTATTTGTATTGTATTCTATCCATAGTCCCTCAAGACTATAAGAAGAATACTGAGCCTAGATCACCGTCTTCTATAGGTAAGGTGCCCAGAAGGCTGGCTACGTTTCCTCGCTGGTGTTACTGTATTTAAATCTACTCATCTATATTTGTTTTGAAAAATAGTCACAAACAAGAATCGGGCACCTAAATGGGGGGAAAAACCTAAATAGGTAGAATTCAAAGATGCGAACACTTCTGTTTTTTTCAGACTCTCATCCACCTGTTCTATATCATGATATGTTAACAATTGAACTAATGCTTTTAGAGTCCAGTCATTTTTAAGTACTTAAAATGCCTATCAGTGGCGTAGCTTGCCTTAGACGGGCCCTGTATCAAAATGTATTGCGGGGCCCAAAGGAAGGGTAGTGTTTAAAAAGTAACAAATAATGCTCGAATCGAATTAAAATAATTATATGTATATTGATTACAAGTTATTACTTATACTTAGTGCTCCTAGGAGCTAAGTTAGACAAACAATTCAAATCAGATACACTTTTCTCCACCTTTTTTTCTGCATTTTCTGCATCTAAAGACAATAATGACAAGTCTGATAGCCGTTTCTTGGTCCAGCAGTTATTCTCAAAAATGTTATTATTCTTTAAAAGATTGTGGATAACATTTTAAGAATGTTTGCTTACACACTTGACCCCGTATCATTGATACGGCTGATACGGTGGTAGCTACGCCCTTGTTGCCTATAAATATAAAAACAGTATGGAAATTGTTTACAACTCAATCTACGACACACTGCCGTACGCGTCGCGCGCAAGTGGCGTCGGCGGCGCTCTGAATTAAAAAAATATATATATAACAGCCCATATACGTCCCACTGCTGGGCTCGGGCCTCCCATTATAGGGGGAGCGGACAGTATACCCGCCACGCTTGTCCACGGCGGCTTGGCAGGTTTGACACATCGGTTAACTCAGTGTGCAGGTTGCATTACGATGTTTTCCTTCACCTTTGTTAGCACGTGGTAATTGTAACAATATGCACATTAGGTCAGAAAACTGCCTAAGTGGTGCATGCGTTCCGGCCAGGATCGCACCCACGCCCTTTGAGTTAGGGACGCGTGCGCTAGCCATAACGCTACTACGGCGCGCTGAATGATTACTCTTAATTATATTAATGAACTCTTATGATGATTGCGGCGGTGTCACGCCGGTGCGGCGCACTTGTCTTGTTTGTTTAATGATTGTTTGAATTCATTATAACAAGTATCCGCATCCCTATTTAGATGTGGATAGTATTCAGTGTGGCCCACACTCCCACACAAGCCTTCCAAAAAACCTGATGAATATTATAGGACCCAATATCGATAATGGCGACTATTGTCTTCACCTAAAGACCTAGTCAAGGCTAAATTTTAACAAACAACGTGACAAATAATTATTAATAAAACAATTAAGATTTCCCAATTATTATACCTTCTATATTGTATTTATTGAAATGTGTTGTATAAAAATAAAAATAAAAAATTACCAAAGCACTTTGATTTATTAATATTAGTGTTGGCCGAAGATCTCGCCATGCCAGCCCCAATGACATCATCCGCCGAGCTCTTGTCAGCGTCGGCGTACCAGCCATCCTAAAGCCAAAAAGCTTGGTGCGCGGCGATGGCAAGAGGCCGGATGGAATGTCACTTATTCCTTGGAAGATGGGAAGGCCGCTTGTGTGGGATGCGAGATGCGTTGACACTCTAGCGGCATCACATCTTCCAGTGACTAAGTCAGGGGCTGGCAACGCTGCTTCAACAGCTGAAGATCTCAAAAGGCGCAAATATGACCCTAAGAAGGGGATATTTGTGCCGTTTGGAGTTGAAACTTTAGGTCCGTCGGGTCCATCGGCAAAGGGTTTCTTTAAAGAAATTTGTAAGAAACTCTTTGATACCACCCGTGATCAGAAGGCTGGTTCGTATTTCGCGCAACGAATCAGCATTGCCATACAGCGTGGCAATGCAGCCAGCCTTCTGGGTACGCTTCCCTCTGGCAGCGAGTTGTTACATACTTTATATTAATTTATTTATAATTTAGTCTATTTTTAAGTATTTAGTTAAGTTTTACCTATTTATTTTTTGCCTAAAACCATGTTCTGATTAATATTATAATTAGCACACGAAAACACACTTGTTTTAAATATACGTAATACAAAAAACTGTGGAGCTATTTATAGTCAGATCATATCAGAATAATGAACGGAAAGCTCATTCAAACTGAAAAGTTTTTATTCAATGTAAGTTCCACTAGAGAACATTTTTGAAGGTCATAGATATAAGTTAAAAAAATTAAATCTACTTCCTATTCTATGTACACCGCTTCGCAACGTGTTATCGCTGTTTAAAGAGAAGCGCCAAGAAACTGCCCAGCAACTGGTCTAGGTTAAAAAAATTCTTCATATTAACGAGTTTAATATTAACCCTTAGGGAATTGTATAGTAATTAGTAATTACTAATTACACAATTTTATAGATAGATAACACTTTATTGCACATGTAGTGTGTATACAGTTTTAGTTTAAGAGGGAAGGGTAAAATGTAGGAAATAAATACCAAACCCAACGAGCGCTATAATGACACTGATTTTATTACTAAAAATATATGAATACAAATGTATTGTTAGGCATTAAATAAAAAATGCTGACTATTGTACATACTTTGAACATCCTGCGCCTCAAGAGAAAAAAAAACAAAAAATAAAAGACCTTACTTGATATCAGGATACTTTGTGATGCAGCTGAAGACCTCTGGGAATGTTGCTCTCTGTCTCCCTGTGGGGTTACGATGACGCACAGAAAAGTAGGATCGTTACACACTAGTTTTTAAAAATAGCAACTGTCTTGTCACCTTTTATTTATAAAACATTCAATGTTTTTTAAAAAATGTGAAAATAAAAATTCTTCAATTTATTTAACACTGTACTGTAATTGTTAGTTGTATAAAGCCGACTTTATGTAATATTCACTGTTTGTGAAATAAATAAAAAAATGTCCAAAATGTGATAGTTCACGCGCGTCGACCATGTAAGAAGCCAAACCGCGCGCTAGGCTTACAGATAGAAGGATCAAAAAAACTGTAAGAGTTCACTCGTCGCGAAGTCCTGTACCGTCGAAGGACCAAAAAAACTGTAGTTTTAGTTTAGGAGGGAAGGCTAAAATGTAGGAAATACCAAACCCAACCAGCGCTGTAATGACACTGATTTTATTACTAAAAATATATGAATATAAGTGTGTTAAGCATTAGGCCGCAGTCGTTTATATGTAAAATGCTGACTATTGTACATACTTTGTACAGCACACAAATATACAAAAATTTAAAAAAGAAAATCTATTTATGCAATTCTTTCTAGACAATACAATAGGCGATCTTATCGCTTAAAGCCATGTTTTCCAGGCAACGTAAACGAAAGGAAATTCTTAGCTAATCGAACGATGCGAGTTGAGCACGAAAAAGAGGCAATCTAATATATAAAAATCTTGTGTCACGGTGTTTGTTTGAATTAAAATTGACTATGACGAAATAGTTAACTCATTGGAACAAACAGACTTCTCTTTTATAACACCTGACTCTAATGGCTAATGATGCTGCCTTTACTTTTGTTTCTACTATTTCATTTATTATCAAAAGTAACACTAACATTATTAAGGCGCCTTGTAGAAAAACTGTCATTAAGCCTTGGATGACACCTGGTTTATTACGCTCTATCCGGCACAGGGATAAACTTTATAAATCTTTGAATAAAGATACTAACAATATTACTCTACAAATTACTTATAAACGTTATCGTAATTTTTGTAATAACCTATTAAATAAAACTAAATCAATTTATGAAAAATCTTTATTTACCTGTGCAAAATCGATACAAAGATAAGTGGAATGCAACAAAAAGTATTATTAATTACACAAAGACTAAAACTTCCGCGGAAGATCTTATTAAAAATACAGGTGATAGAACATCTGCCATAAATGATATTAATAGATATTTTTCCAGTGTAGGTTAGAGGCTAGCAGATTCAATCACTAACAATGCAATTAATAATCCTCATGACCCTTCCAATTTTAATTTTGTAATTCCTTTCCACCCTAATTCATTTATTTTATTGTCTCTTGATATGGCTGAAGTCGAATCTATAATAAATAATTTAAAGTCTAGCTGTGCTAATGGATGGGACTGTATTCCTGCTAATTTACTAAAATTAGCCAAACATGACATTGTCCCTCCTCTTATTAACCTCATAGATATGTGCTATACTCAAGGAATATTTCCTACTGTCTTTTTATCCCAAAATCAATTCGGTTTTAGATCATCTAAAAGTTCGAAAGATGCCGTCAGTCAGCTTATTAATCGTGTTGCTCTACAGATAGACTCTAAACGAAAATGTATTGGTGTTTTTCTCGACTTAGCCAAGGCTTTTGATACTGTTGCAGTAACAATACCATTAGATAAATTAACTAAGCTTGGCATAAAAGGATATGGCCTTGATATCTTTAAAGATTTTTTAACAGAAAGGACTCAACATATAAATATAGGTCAGCTCATAAGTGACGAAGTTGAAGTCACTTACGGAATGCCACAAGGCAGTATTCTTGGCCCAAGCCTGTTCTTGTTGTACTTGAATGACTTGTGTAACTTACGACTTGCTAATGGATTTTTTTTTACCTACGCAGATGATACTGCGCTCATATTTCAAGCTAATACGTGGGAAGAAGTTAAACACATAACTGAATGTGGAAACAGTAAATAGCCACACAATTTGTAGCCACACAAATGAATTATCTTACTCTTAACATTTCTAAAACTAAATTCATACAATTCACGGCATCTAAAATTAAGCAATATGGTTTTGAAATTAAAATACATATGTGCCAAACTCCATTTCTTGGACATTGTAATAGTCTCTCCATATCAAAAACAGACAACATTAAATACTTAGGAGTAGTAGTAGATGAAAACTTAAATTGGTATGCTCATATTGATAATCTAATAACACGCGTTAGAAAACTTATTTGGGTATTTAAAAAATTAAGTTATGCTGCAGACTTCAATATTTTACGCATAGTCTACTTTGCGTTGGTGTAGTCAGTTGTAGGGTACTGTATTGTCGTCTGGGGTAGCGCTTTTAAATCATATATAATCCAACTAGAAAAGTTGGATTATATATGATGGTCAAAGATCATTATTAAAAACATACATACATAGGACATTTAGTCCTTATCGCTTTCCCACAAAATTGTTATACGAAAAAGTAACGTGTTAACCGTTAGGCAGTTATATATATATATATATATATATATATATATACAATATAACTCTAAAACAACATACAATTACACCAAAACGTGACAATATTAGCGATAGCTGATAACCGCCCGGTTCGCGTACCGCAAAGGAATTTCGTAAAATCCGTTCTTAGCTGACCTCTACTTGGCGAAAGGAAGGTCCATGCCAAATTTCAAGTCTATAGGTATTATAGTTCCTGAGATATAGTGATAAGTCACTATATACGTACGTGGACGTCAATTATATGCATACTATCTGATGCCCGCAACTTCGACCGCGTGGTGCGGTTTTTTAACTATCCCACGGGAACTCTTTAATTTTTCGGGATCAAAAGTATCCTATATGTTGACCAGGGATATAAGCTACCACCATATAAAATTTCATTTAAATCGGTCCAGTCGTTTCGGAGATTAGCCGGTACAAACAGACAGACAAACAGAGAAACATAAAATTTAAAAAAAAAACCAAATTAGTTCTATTTCACTTCTTACATCCCCCTGACACGGTTTTTTGGATTTTTTTTTTCATTGTACAGAAATTCGATCTCTACAGTTTTATTATATGTATAGATAAGAAACGTGCTGTAACCAACATATTGCCAACTCCTATGTACCGTACTGGCCTTGCAAGACGGCAGCAATATGTCTGTGACACTGTATAATTTTTTTATTGCAGGAATTCAGCAGACAGGCAGACGGCCCACTTCATGGAAAGTGGTTACCGTCACCTATAGACATTTGCAACACCAAAGGTGCTACAAATGCGCTGCTGCTCTCTTAAGGAGACTGAAACCTGGTCACTGATGCCGAAACACAACACAAGGTTGTTATGGCGGCATACTCTAGACCTGGGGTAAGAGTTCCGAAGACCCCATAGACCCTATAGACAAAGACAAATAAACAAATCAATATATATGGACTCACTAGTCGGGAAGTTAAAATTAAACTAAAGAACTGGCTACTTACCGTTGACTACGCTACCACCGAAGCACTGTTTTAATCTATTTATCTCAATGGTAACCGTACAGTACATACATAATTACACACATACACACACATACTCAAACACACATACACACTCACTCACACACACACACACACACACACGCACGCACGCACGCACGCACGCACGCACGCACGCACGCACGCACGCACGCACGCACGCACGCACGCACGCACACGCACACACACACACACACACACACACACACACACACACACATACGATGTGCGCGCTCACGCAAATCCACACGCTTACTCACTAGACATAAACACTCTGTTACCGATTAGTACTTTTTGTGTTTTTAAACTACATACTAATGTGAGATACATACTAACGGGCACTGATTCCCGAAACACAGGCTTCATGCCTAGCTCGGGAGTTAGGGACTTCTATAAGTTATTGTATCAAATTTTTTGACAATTAACAGATTATTTAAAAAAAATATTTGTTGTCGCACTCCTCCGAAACGGCTTAGCCGAGTTTAAAGAATTTTTGAAGTGGAACTTCTTTAGAATCGTTGGGATTTGAAACTCGATGAAACGTAAAAGCGACACCAAAAAGAGATAAACACAAATCTATAGGACTAAGTCTGTGAGAGACTGAGATATGAGCTTTACATTGTGCAGCACAGATTAGAGGAATTTGGACCGAACTAAAACTGATAACATTCTTTAAACTAATACAGTGAAAAATTGAAAATGATACTTAAGAAGTTTATTTTGAATTATAATATATTGACGGATGTAGGCTAAAGGAATTATATTGATATTAATAAAAGTTAGAGAAGAATTATTTGTGAGTATATTCTCTGAAGTTCCATTTCTACTGCGTGTGATCTGCACACACATATTTTTTTTTTGTATATATGTAGGAATGAGAATAAGGTCGTAAAGTATTTTTCACCCTCCTACGGTGTATTTTTTTAAGACAGAACAACGTTTGCCGTGTCAGCTAGTGGATACATAAGTATAAGTGTAAGACGACCAACAGTGCTTTCTAAGCAAGTTTCTGCATGTTGGCGATTACCTCTTTGAGAGCAAGAATTGCAAAGTTTGACAGCCTGCACTGTAAAATAATTATCATAAAGTTTTATATTTCCATAACAATCTTTTATAAATGTTCTATTACCACTATATAACATTAGCCTTTCTAAGTTTCAGTATTAATGGCAGTCCACCTTTGATGCCTTGGACGACATTATGTGTATGGTCAACTTCAACATTTCTTTTAGTAGAAGGCGCTGGTTCCACGGTGAACTTCTGGAGCACTGCTGCCAAACCAGCCAATGATTGCATTTCTCCTAAACGAGCACCTGTGATTGGTAAAACAATAATATTAGCAGACCATATTTTTTACATTAGCCAAGGAAAGAAAGAATATTTATATTAGAGCTACATCTATACTAATATTATAAAAAGGAAAGATTTGTATTTTTGTATGTAAAGAATAAACTCAAAAACTACTTAACCGATTTCAAAAACTCTTTCACCATTAGAATGCTACATTACCCCAAATATATTTATTACTAGAAAAACTTGGGGCTCCCTACTAAAACTTCAATAATGTAACCCAAGGTGTAAAAAATTAATCTTTGAGTGGGTCCGGGGATGGTTTAGATTCACAATTAGACCCGGTAGGTGGCGCTGGGATCGGATTCTAGATTTTTATTTTTTCAGGGCAGGACAACGTTTGCCGGAACCTAGTACAATATAAAAATCCTAATTAATAAAAACGTGGAGATGAAGTTCTAAATTAGTTCTAGCTCAGATTATACCATTTCAGTGATTTTAAGAAAAATAAAATAAGTAGATGGAATAAATATAAGCACCAGAAATCAAAAGGAAGGTAAAAAAATATAACGTGCAGCACATCCCCGACAATCTTGGTCGTTATAAAGAGAATTTATTTAAAGAATCATTGGCATACATAAGAAGATATTGGTAAGACATAACCTGCCAGGATTTGTAGACATTCTTTGTAATCATTCCCAGGAAGAAGGAAAGCATTATCAGTAAGCTTTTCAAGAGAGTTAAAGAAAGGATTGCTATTGCTTATTAAACAGACATAAAATTTCATAGTGCAGTATATAACTACATCTAATCATTTTCGATTTCTTAAAAAAAATGATCACTTTATTTATTATTTACTCAAGCTATTTAAATATACAATTAACTACGAAATAGAACAAGACAACACTTATTAACACTACATTTAATTAATTTTTGAGTGCTAGATACCTTTTTCATAGAAAAATAATGTTTTTGACGAACTATGATGATGGAGCAAGGTAACGTAGCCACTTTTATAACACCTACTCATAGACATAAAATATGACGATGACCGATGACGATGATTATGTATACGTAGAGTCACTATTCTACTTCTAGTCTTAACTCGTAATATGTAGAATTAACTGTAATTGAGATTAACTTTATTTTTTGTGGAAAATTGATGTAAATAACATATTAAAAAGAAACTGACATTTATTAAACTAAAAATAAATTTTAATTCATTCAGCCCAAGTAAAATTAATTACCGTCGAAATAATTGCCTCAAAAATATTGCGAGTCTTTTTTAGTGACTTCTTTTGCTTAATTATTCCGGTATTCAAGCGTTCAATGTACAGTAACTAAAACTTTCAACCATACACAGTATTTCAACCATATTTTTTCTCCAAATTGTCAATATTGAATAAAAGAACTGTCATTTAGCCCGGCAGATCTAATACCTGCACAAATTCGGTGGCAGGGTTAAATGGTGTAGCTTTAAATCAAAGGGTTCTGGTTTGCCAGTTTGAACTGAACAACTTCAAAAAGAAAGTATCAAAACTACAATACGTACCTATGCAGGCCCTTGGACCTTCTCCAAACGGTAAATACGCATATTTACGTCTTTCTGCTTTATTTTCAGCAAATCTTTCAGGTTTAAATTCAGTGGGCCTTTCGAAATATTTCTCGTCATTTTGAATTGCTTGAATAGGAATGATAATTTTCACACCTGGATCGATAGTAACTCCTGCGTCTTCAATGGTATATCTTTTTGCGCAAACTCTATGTAGTGCTGCTACAGACGGAAATAACCTCATTGCTTCCTTAAAAGCCATTGCCAGAAGTGGCATTTGTGAAATAGCGTCATAGCTCAACTCATTGTTATACTTTAGTAACACATCGTCAATTTCAACTTGAATCCTTTCTTGTATCTCTGGATGGTAAGCCAGCTGATGCAATGTGTAGCTTGTGGCTGAGGAAGAAGTTTCAAATCCAGCAGCGAAGAAAATAAAAACTTGAGCAACCATAAATTTCAAATCCATATCCATTTCAGCTTCCAACGGCGTCCCATCTTCTTTAAACTTTTCAATTGATTCTCCACAAATTTTGCCTTTAGACTCTAAGTCTAAAAGTAAATCTACGAAATCATTTCGTCCAGAAGGCTTGCCACCTCTCTGATTTCGTATATTTAAGAAAATCTCAGTTATTGACTTACTGACTTCACGATCGGGAGTTTGTATAATAGATCTAAATTCTGGAAAGAGATCATATAGCGCCACAATAATCATATCTGTATAAGTACGAGTGAATATCTTTTTCCCCAAATTTCTAAATAATGAATGTTCATTATTAATAGTGTCCATTTCAATACCTAATCCGCAGGCTCCAATAAATTCAGTTGTAAAACGAGCCATCATTTCTCGTATATCACATTCTCCACCATTTAAAGCTATATGCTTCCCTACAGAATGTAATTTTTCTGCACAACGGGCAATCAATGGAAACATAGCTTTCAGTTTAGCTGTCGTAAAAGCAGCTGTCAGACGTTTTCGAGCCAATTTCCAAGAATCTCCTTCAACATGGAATAAGTTGAGCAACAGGGGCTCCAAATCAGGATTCCTTGTCAGGCCTCGAAGATAGAAATGTGCGAAATCCACATTAAGAATATGTTTAGCGATGTCCAAATCACGAACAATCAACGTTGGTGTCCGACCTCGGTAGTAACCAACTATTTTTTCTTCCGGGTAATTATTATATAACTCATTAGCTATTTCAACGATACTCTTTATTCCCATAACATTTCGAAAATGATTACCGAACAGAGGACTTGGTCGATCGTGTTTCACATTCCTCTTTTTCCAGTAATCGTAATTTTTCGTTACGAAAAAGTAAGTAGCAACTAATAAAAATATTAAAAATAGTACAAACATGTTGTCGAAGCGCGGTCAAAACTTAACTGTTGCTTTATTACAAAATATAAATTGAAGATTACAGTTTAATTAATATGTTTTGAATTATGAAACATTAAACAAATGCGATTACCTAATTTGAAAGTGGATTATATGCCTAATCGGGTTTTGTACTGGATCACCAAAGTGTTAACATTGTAATAATATAATTATCATAAAACATATTGTTATATTATTACAATATTAATCTGTTGGCACAGAGTAGGACTGATTGATAATAGAAACTATTATCATTGTTTCTAGCAATATAAATAAGCCCTGCCGTTCCGCCTAACGTAAGCCCTCTCGGGGCACGGATACTTCGGGAGATACCTGTGTCGCATAGGGCAGGATCAGACGTCGGGATGCTACCACCACGTCGGCGGCGACGAAGACACAGTTCTGCACACCCTCCATGTGTGTCCAGCTCGTGACGAACAGCGCCGCAATTTTGTCGCTCCCTACCGTGGTCAAGGCCATGGGTAGCGCCTACACGTGAAACGCGGTCGCCTCTTTTGGCGAGACCGTAAGGTCCGTAAAAGAGGCGGAAGAGCCATAGACAGAACACACCGGCACGTTCCCCTTCCGCCAAACCGGCGGCAGCGAAAGAAGCTCGTGAATGACATTGAACAGCCGCAGGGCTATGGCCGTGACGGCAACCGGTGGGGAACTGGATTTCCCGCATAAAAAAGCCAGGAGAGGAGGGACGCGAAAGTTCCACGCGCCCCTCTCGCCTTGTGGTGAAATCCGACGTAACTGAAGAGGCCCAGCTCTTCGGCTTACAATGGAGGGGCCAGTCCATGAAAGGACCGCCCACCGTCCATCCGGGTTGGAGGTAAATACACGAGCGAGCCCACAGCCCGAACACAGCACGTATAGAGGAATAGCCAGAGGTTTTAATGGATATCCCCGACCGTGGCGTGGCAATAGCATTTCTGCGGAGATGCTAGTGCCACCCCGACGAGGCGAATCCCACACGGCCTTTGTCCTCCCTGTAGCGGATTTCCCCTGGATAAAAAATGATAAAGAATATAAGTGCTAAGCCCTCGCCTCGTTTAAATTATGCTCGCGTTCTCAGGGGCGAGCATGAAGTAGGAAGTAGTTGCTATGACCGTGATCTAGAATTCTAGACGACATACATAGAAATAAACACAAATCAAATTTCGAGATTTTTATTAATAACGTAACAGATCACACGGAATCTGCGCTACCTGTGAAGATATTATTGATATGTATATAAAAATATTTTTAACCCCGAGATATACAAGGTTTACGTCAGAGAAGTACACTGACAGAAGCATAGTTAAATTAATATAATCTTTTGAAATGTATTATTTTATAAATAAAACCTTCGACAAAAATATAATCGTAATTATTATAATTTTAATAAAAATATTATTGATAAGTCATTTTTACAGAGTCATTTTACTGACTCCAGAAAACCGCCACCTACATACAACATAAAATCAATATTTTTACATTAATAAGTATATTTCATATTCATAATAACAAATGTATAATTTTAGTAAATATTTACACAAGTGTCCTTACTAAATGGTTTAGTTTGAAAACAATGTCGTTTAACTATGTAAAACTGTACTACGGACCATGCGCAACACATCACTCTGTTATACATAAACCTCAAAAACTGAAAGGTCTTAGAGGTAACCTTAATATTCTGTTATTTTGGCTTTAGTTTAATCTATTCTTTAAGATAGAGATCCTAAAGAAGCATTAGTAGACAGAGTCAAGCGACAAATTAGTGTCGGCCTCGCAAAACAAAGATGTACAAGTCGTGTGCAGAAGGTTTGCCGATGGGCGCCCCCCTCCCTCTTCCTACAACTGGGACCGGGGCTTCTCTAAGTAGTACTAAAAACTAGACGACCGCGGGTCGCGGTTGTGGAAGGCGGGAGGGGTTGTCATCGGTAAACCCTCTGCGCACCACTTATATAGAGAATTATGTGTGGAAGCATAAAACAGGCTTAACATATGACAAAAAGGCCCCTCCTAAGCATTCTTGCACCTGCAACTGTTGAGTGGCATTTGGGCCAGTACGAAGTATGAACGCACATTTCTAGTTATAAAATAGGTTATACAAACTGAGCCTATGAGCTTGGTCCACTCCTGCCAAATGAGGACACGCCGGCGCCGGAGGACCACACGCCACCTTTAGCTGCCGAGATAACGGCGCGAGTGTACCCCTGGTAAAGAATTCCACCCGCCTAGTGGCGGTACTCGTGTCGCTGCCGAGATAGGAGCGCGTCGATGTTCCACGCGAACTTACCTCTCCTCCGTGAGACGAGTTACAAACTGCCTCACGCGAAGCGAGAAGGATGCCGAAGGCTTCGTTCCCTCCAGCAGTGGGAGAATCATGGGCAAACCCGGACAGTCTTGGCAGCAAGAATCTTATGTCATATCATTTCCACAGATTGTCTTCACAAGTTGGGTTATCGAGTTGACCTGGTACCGGTAGAGCATATTAACTATTGCGTATTAGTAATGTGCGGCCTTGAGGTATATTTTAGTTATTATACTGATGATACAAATAAAGATGTTGCCAGATCTAAATAATTAATTAAGTAGTACAATACATTCCGCATAAAAATAGTAAACACAGTCACCTCGGCAACATCCTGTCTTTTGTTATAAAGATGTACCTGATTGTAAATGAAATTTAAATTTATAATATTTCATTTTAAATTTGCATTTAATTCATCTGTTATGTTTACTGGCATTTATGTAACAAGTAAGTAGTTCCTTTGGAATATGAGACCAATGATTACAAGGAAAAATTCCTAGTGTAATCTATCTGTAATAATATAATCTATTGGGAGTGTAGTTTTTACAATGAACTTAAAAATGAGAATAAAATCAAGGGAGGCTAATTCGGACCAGCTAATTTCAAAAATGCAACTTCGAATTTTTGTGTATCTGTTAGAGCAGCACGTAAGAACTACTGAACGAACTTAAATGAAACTGGACACAGATCTAGCTTATATCCCAAATTAGCAATTAGGATACTTTTTATCCCGATAAATAATGTACTCTCTGTTAGATAGACGAATAAAGCCGAAAAGATAGGGCTGCAGTCACGCAATTAACATTATTCTGCGTTCATTTTGTTCAGGTCTTCCGTTGCAACATCCAAAATCTAAAATTCAATATGCACTACACCTTATGCCCCGTAAGCCAACGAGCCTTACAAGCAGTAATCGACTCATCGGCCAAGCTGCAACGCGCCCGTAGCTACCTCTGGTTCTGGCAATTACTCGAAGACCAGCTATTCAAAAGGAACGAATACTTGCCCAAAGACTACTGGCCTTCAAAATTGGAGATCAAGCCATTTTCTAGCTGTGTCGACTGTGTCAACTGCTGCGGTATTCTAGCTAACTGGAGAAGTAACGACTAGAAAATCTAATGATGATGGTAACAAAACACTTTGTTTTAATTGTCTAACCTATTACCTTATTCACATGATAAATGTGACATGGTATGTTTAAACAGACATGAAATCAAAGCAACCACACAAAAGTGGCAACTTGATTATCAAAAAACTGAAAACTTATTATATAATATCATATAAATTAACCTTATTATATATATCAGAATATTGTTATCCATCATTTGCACACGCACACACACACATAAACAAGTTAACATCTATTTTTAAAAGAAATTTAATTTTAGAGTTAAAATTTGTTGTCAGTCACACACGTACTTGGTGTCCCGCGATACAGGCTAGTCCTAGTGCAGAACCTATAAGCTATAAGTAAGCATTATTTCTGTGTTATTTTTTGACAATAAATTGATTTGATTCTAGTCATTTCGGTATTGAAATATAAATCTGGTCTTCTTCCTATCATCTTGGTATTACGTTCTACATCTCGGATTACCTATAGCTCTATGACTTCTATATATTGAAACATTAACATGACCTGTTCCTCACAAAACCACAAGCGTATTAGATAGGTTATTCCATATCGGATACGCGAGTAACAATCGGTACTATACAGAATGAGTACTTCTTCATCTTCTATAAATATGGATTTACACGATATGTGTAGTATCAAGTCTCTTTCCTTTCACCTTCTCCCAATTATTTGGGGTCGGCACAATATTTTTCTTCGACACTCCTCTATTCTGACATACGCCCTCTGTTACACCACAAATCATATCATCCTTCGCACAATCCATCCATCTCTTTTTTGGTCTACCTTTACATTTGTACCCATCAATCTTGCAGTTTAACATTCTTTTTGTCACGTGGCTTTCATCCCTCCTCATTGCATGCTTATACGAGCTTAATCTTCTTCCTCTCAATTTTTCAGTCACGGGTGCAACGGGCGCACGGGTGTATTAAGTATTAATGAATATTCACATTTAAAAATAATCTTCAAGCAAACGGACCTTGCCGAAAGCCGGGCTCATGTATTAGAAGTCTCGGTCATAACAGATCGTAAATAGGTCTTTGAAACGAGAGTCTTGTGAGAGATAATATCCCTGTAGAAACTTTACATTGAATCTTTATGACAATAAGCATATCCGATACAAATAATGAGAACACCTAAACCGCATACCTATCTTAGAAGTGACTATCAAAGGCACAAAGGCGAAGATAAACTTTCTGCTGATATGTTGACATTATACATGATAACAAAACATTTAATCACACGATACGGCTACTTCTAGTGTATCCGTGGGCATCATTAGATACGATACAAGTGCCCCACGCGACTGATAAATCTGATCACAGTACGACCTAGATAAGCAATCGTGGACCCAGACATGTCTGGGTTATCTGATTTAATTATAACACTGGTCAAACTGCTTCCTAAGCTTAAACAGCTGATGGTAAAACAATTAATTTATCACAATTATAATCGAATGTTAATTCAAACAAAGAAGTAGGTAGACATTTTAACTTTATTTAGCCTTTATTTAGAACAGCCTTAACATACGATTCAGTCCCCCTTCCCGAAGCAATTTTTGGGGAAATCATAAATTCCCCTCACATTATGACTGGCCGTCGGTTTTGATTTCCAAGAATTTCAAATATCGAACTTGTTACATTTTAAGTCGCGTTTACACTATTCAAGTACGCTTGTACCAAGAAATAACTTCACACAAGTATACTCGGATAATGGTTTACACCAGTCTGAGCTAAGTGGTAAGGATCTGTTCATTTTCAAGATTTTCAAGGTTAAGAATATCAGACCAGTTAAGGTTTTTTATATAGTCATACATGTGGGCTCGTAAAAGTTGAGCATGGATTAAAAGACATTGTCCAATCGCATTAGGGTTACCATTTGCCACGATTTGACTAGCTTCAGTAGCTAACCGAGTGCACTCAGTACAAACCTTAAATCGAGTCGAGATCGAGCTAAAATTAAAACGTCTAATACCGCGCATGAAGATTACCTACGTGTGAAATGAGTTAATCCGCCTTGGACAAGTCTATTTGGTATGCTGTACCCCTAAAGTAAAGAGGCCTGAGCGCAGAAATTGGACGTTTATGATCCAACATTAAGATACAACAAAATCCAGAAAAATTAATTCATCAAATAAAATGGGGTTGAATAAGCGAAAACTGACAGCCACCTCATAATGCGAACCATTACTGTCACACTCAGAGAACTTAATGAGCAATTAACTTAAAGCGCGATTAATTGAATTAAACTGAATTTACATACGACTTATTAACATTTTCGTCACTTAAAGTTATAAGTAATGTCGCATCCATTAATTTTTACACTGCGACATAAACTACAAACTTTAAAAAAATAAAACAAGAACTTTTCGTCGATAATTAAAGTTAATGGACCATTATTCAACTCTGGGTGCGACATTGAATTAATCCTTATTTAATTAGCATAAACAGAGTTGTGCCAATCTGTACACAAACAAACATTAACGAACCTAAACCGAGCACATAAAATTATCAGTATAAAACATACTTATAAATTTCATTATAACTCTATTGTCAATTTACAAACGCATTTCTTACAATAAATATATTGTGTTTTGATAAATATGTGTTCCTAATTTCCTTTTTGAATTATAATTATATAATTACATTAAAACGTGTAAGACCGAGTTCTTACTAATATCAGGAAAGAAGCAAACTAGGAATTTTTAAGCCGCGTACTCAACTGCAAGTCGTAACAGTAGCCGTTGCATTTACTGTAACCAAAAATCATGGCATCGTGGCTCGCGAACGGCTCAAAGCGAGTCGACGATTGTCGGTTTTTGCCGCGCATCACTGGCCATGGCAGTCGGCGCCGTCAAAGGCATCGGCAAAATTCAGCGAAAATGGGTGCTATCAGGACGCTCGCAAAAAAGGGCGCCGTCAGTACGCTCGCAAGCCACGTACACACTAAAACCTCGTTATTATAACCGCTCGGTTACAGTTACAGCTCGCTAATGAGTACGCGTGCAAAGGCGACTCGTTGATCGTCGCGAGTGCAGATCATTTTCGGTGTCCACATTAGAGCACGTTACTGTATCCACTCGATTACAATCACGGCACTCAGGTGAGAACGCGGCTTTATAGTATTTCTTATTAATAGGGGAGCGGACTATCAAATCAACTGAGATACTTTTTATAAGATGACAGAACGTCGCAGCCTCGTAGATTTTATACGAGCGTACCTAATTGTGATGTCATAAGTAGGTACACGAAAAAAAGTCAAATAGCGCATTAAATATTCTTTGAAAAGTAATTAAAATAATTTCTATCATGATATGTTAAAAGTTAGATGATAAGATGTTATTTTAATGCCTGTTCTTTCGTGCATTAAAATACTAGAATTATTTGTAATATGTGTCCGCTCCCTTATTGTTGACTAGTTTGGTCTAAAGCTTGATTTACATTAGTTAAGTAGTTAGATCGCTTACGAATAAGGCCTTATCATCGTTTGCACAGATATCTACAAACAACTTATTAAATCGAAAATTGCTGTCCAAACAATAATAAGCGCTTAGCTAGCCAGTTTTACAAGTTGACTTAACTACTTTATGTAAAGCATGATTAATATTTGCATTAGCTACCAAGCTTGTAACTTACTAGACTGACGAGTAAAGTTCTGCCCTCCTTATAGCTAACGCAGTACTTGCAAATGGCGATATCGAGAAAAGCGTGGGAAACAATTTTTAGACATCTAAACAACATGTCCGTGTTGTGTAACTTTTTATATTGCATATGTAAAAAATAATAACAAAAATCAAGCTTAATGTAGATTAGCGCCTTTGGATACCATTTCTGCAAAAAATGAAAAACCCAAAAATATCGATTACTGCAAGTGCAATGTAGGACAGAGTTCTTGTCATCATTTGGACAGAGATTTTCTACAATATTTTCTTAAGCTTTCGCGACTAATATACATAATAAAACTACGTTTTAAGCGCGGTAATTTATTTGATTTTTATTATTCCGACGTTAGTTAGGCAAACGGTGGACACACCGCTGCCCATCAACCTGCTGACTACGCAAAGACCAGTCATCGTATCAGCAAATAATTAAAGTTATAATAGTGTTAATATAATTTTAATTGTAATTAAGTTAGTCTTGTAAGAACTGTCGTACAATAAAGTTGTCTTAAGAAATTGTTTTTTTTAAGACTTCTCTTCGCCACCCTACTTATCTCGTTTCGGCCAATTTTCAGTAGCCGTGATCACGGAAGATAAAAATGTGAAGTGGCAATGAGTATAGTTAAAGTTTTTATTTAACCTACCGCCAACTTGTTCATTTTAATTATTTTCTTTTATAATTTTGTTTATGGTTATTATTTAATCTATGGGAGCCCAATCTAATTTACCACCGCTTACCGCTTTACAATATGTTGTGGCTTGAAGAGAAGAAGCAAGAAACTCTTCAGCATATTATATATTCAGTCGGAATAATAAAAATCAAATAAATTACCGCACTTAAAACCGTTAAAACGTAGTTTTATTAGAGATGTTCCAGTTTAGTAATAAGTTGACGATAAAGTAGATGTCTGTTCAAACGATGTCAAGATTTATTCGCAACTAACTACTTAACTAATGGAAATATAAATTAGGCTTAAATCCGGCTTCAAAGATATTTTGAATAATAAAATATCAAAAAGCCATCTGTGGCGCCATCTAACTATGTAATATTTAGAAGCTTCTCATAGTTATTTAAGGGCGACTATCATTCCTAGTATCCGTCATGTGTGATAAATATATAAGTATGAAAGTAAGTTTCTTTCGTTTATTAACATTCGTGGCTTCCTTGTTACTTGTAAATATCGACTAGGTATCCCGTGGGTAGTATCCCATATTCGTCCTTGAAATTATCCTATGTACTAAAATTTGAACACATATAGAAGATAATGATATCATCCAGTTTTAGAACATTTGAAATCAAACCAAGACTTTATAATTTATTAGAAAAATTAACGAAGAATTCACACAATTAAAACAACATTGTTTAACGGAGACGGCTTAATTGAGCTTCCTTGTACTGAATACAGAAATGTAATCGGCAGATTTCATATATCTAATAATCATCTTTTTTTTTATTTGAAATATTTTTTTGTAACATTACTTTTTTTATATATCAAACCCGAAGCCTCTGCGTTGCAGTGGGGTAGGACTACGCGGATGGGACGCCGTCTCCTCCTTCTGCGTGCACGTCATGTTTGCGAAGGAGGCAGAGCGGGAGCGTGAGCTTCCTTGCTCCGTCCGCTCCCGCCAAAGGACGCGCCGGCGCCGGAGGGTGGATATCGACCTTCGGCCGCCGTAAGCGGGCAGCGCAGATGGGGCCCCTTGGGGTATAGGGGTTCTCGCTCACCTGCACATGCCGTCGAGATGAGAGTGCAAGTGTTCCGCGCGCGCACATCTCTCTTCCCGTGGGGCGTGTTACAAACCGCCCCAAGCCCGGACTAGACCTAGACGATGCCAGGGGACAAAAGAAGTCCCTCGGCAATGGAAGAGCGAAACGGGTAAGCCCTAATCCCTATCCCTATTAATATTATAAATGCGAAAGTAACTCTTGTCTGTCTGTCTGTTTCGTTTTCACGGAAAATCTACAGGGCCGATTTGGCTGATCAGTATATATATATTCGATGCCGAGGGTGGACAAGGGATGTTTTTCATCCCGGATAATGGGATAGATTTATGTAAAGGTTATCCCAGAAAGTGGGATAGGTTTTGTTTTTTTGTGATTTGCCATTTTCGTCATTTTGGTTATTTTGTCCTTTTTGTACTTTTTGTCCCTTTGCTTTTTTTGTCCTTTTTGCTCTAATGTCCTTTTGTCCTTTTTACTCTTTTTCGTCCTTTTTGCTCTTTTTGTCCTTTTTGATATTTTTGTCCTTTTTGTCCTTTTAGCTCTTTTTGCTCTTTTTGTCCTTTTGATCTTTTTGGCCTTTTTGATTTTTTTGTCCTTTTTGCTCTTTTTGTCCTTTTTGTCATTTTTGTAGTTTTCATAGACGGGGGATAGATAAATAAAACTAGGATGGTTTGAAATAGAGGATGAAAGTTTGGATGAGACCAATCATTTCTCAACTTTATAGATATAAAAATTCATCGTCTATAAAAAATGCGATAGTAACTCGATATGTCTTTCTGTTAAGTTTTCACGGAAAACTACTGGGAATACTGAATAGGTTTTATTGTAATTTTGTTTAAATGTAATTTTAATACCGAAAATGGACATTTATACTCATGCCAGGAGATCGTATAGTTTGAGATATAAAATTAAGTGAATTTTCCGGGTGCAAATAGCACTAACATAAAAAATTTGTACAATTTAACCTGTATTAACGCCTACTTTTTAAACAAGAAGCGCGGTCTAGAGGTTCAACTCTAGTATTGCAATAAAAATATATTTAAGGCATTCATTGGAAATTATATCTTATTTTACATTAAAAATAATACGCCGGTGATACGACACGCCCTACTATTGTAATATAGATGATTAAAAAAAAATTACTTATTTATATTTTTATCAAGGACGATTAATAAATCGACAAGACCCAGTATCCACCGTAGTGCAGATATGTCTTCTTCGTCTAAAATCATCTAGCGAATAAAAATAATACGCTAATAATATATAAATAAAAAATAAATTATGATATCATTAAAGATACAATAGATACATCGCTGTAATGGAAAGGTAAACAATTAACACAATGGATCCAATCTATTTGCTCACATGAATTCCATAGAACAAAATATACTTCATTGCAAACATCTTTATAGAGACACATGTTATCAGTTCTAATAATACAATAGGCAGTCTTATCGCTGACAAGGATTTTTCCAGATAACTCATACTAATAAGTAAACGTGAAAGTAATTTTGTTCTTTTGTACCTTTTTCTAAGTCTTGGGCAGAAGTTAGCTACAGATAGTTGCACAATAAAAATTATCATACAAAAATTTAGTACTGCGCAATCTTCTAGAGCTAATCTGAAAAGGCAATAAAATTTTGCAATTATATATACACAGTGGAGACTCGATTAATCGGACTGATTCTTGTCGTTAACCGTTCGGGTAATCGAAAATCTGAATATGTATATAATTATTATCAACTCTACAAAGATAACTCGTTCGCGTTCACCTGTTTATTCAAAATAACAAAAAAGAACTTATCAAGCAAAATCTATGTTTATTTTTATTTCATATAAATCCTATCTGTTATCATAGCTTACTGTCGGTTAAAATTTGACATAAGTCAAAATTCCAACTTAAGTAAGACAAGTGAATGAATAGTAAGATATAGGCACCGGCCCTAAGAAACCAAAGGCGCTACCAATGCGCTGCCGTTCTCTAAAGGGAGACTGGAACCTGGCCACTAATGCCGGAACACAACCCAAGGTTGTTATGTCACCATACTCTAGACCAGAGGTGGTAGCCATCCAGTCGGGCAAATACCCCACCACCTGGCTATGGGGTGTTTATGTCGCTTCTTACGACAAGCCGCCCGACCACAGCAAACTGTATTCTTTCTCCGTTCCTGTAAATCGGATAAAATGTAATCTTAATCATGAAATTCCTCCCAATCCGGGGATAATCGAGTCTCTATTACATCTCATAAAAGCTTAGATAAAGGCGTTGAACATAGGACATTTTATTTTAAAAAATAGGTGTTTCCGCTGGATGCCTATTCAAAGTTTACGCGAGTAAAACCGCGCGCTAAGACCTAGTGCATAAATTCATATACCTTCTATAATTACAATTTTTAAATACTCATGTTACTTTAAAATATATTCAGCATCAATCTCATTTTAATGTTAGAATAGCCTCGTATAATTTCACCAATATTTTATACACTTAGTAACAAAAACCTTGTCGGTTCTCAAGGCTCTGTTGCGCTATTAGAACTATCATAAGCTGATATGTTAAATTTATTTCTAAAAATAATGTGAAATATTAGTTTGCTGACTGACTGAATAACTGGCCAATGCCGAATTTAAGAAAAATCAAGTAGGTATTAGTAGTGTGTGCAAGTATTATATTACACCTTTAACAAACACCAAGGTTTTTGTTACGGGTTGTATATAAATGTAATAAAATTTATTATTATCATTAATTTAGATTTGATTCATTCGAAATTGCTTATGATTGAACGTTTACAATTCTAGGGCAGTGTCGTATATACTAGAACAACTTCTAAGCAAGCTCAAGCTTGGGATGGTAATCCGTGTAAATTAAAATGTGTTTTTGAAAACACGAGACCACAAGGCTTTGTGTTAGATTATTTCAACATCTGTTCGAGCATAAGTATTGTTCTAGAATATGTATGTATCTTAAACATCTTACAAAGATCAGGAATGGTTGGAAAATGTTCTGTAAAAATTAACGTTCATGGGCTGTCCTTTTAAGGCCCAGCACCAAAATGTAGATGAGAGAGGAACAGATGTGTCGTGTATAACTATAGTATTTTATTTTGTGTAGAGGATATCATCATCATCATTATATTAATACGTGAAGCAAAAACTTTTTTTACGAAAATTGCGCGGATGGAAGAGTATGAAATTTCGCACACTTATAGTTTATATAGAGGAGTGCAGAATGCTAATTGTTTTTTATTATTATGCATAAAAAATACATTAACTAAATAAGAAAAACGTACATTACCATGTATTTGACACACACATGCATATATACTCTTTTGTTTATTGTTAAAGTCAAATTAACAGTGTAGCCTTGGCGAAATCTGTGATTATAGAAGTATATATAGTCTTTGCCAATAGAACCTTAATAATGTTCAACTTATAATTTAAATGAATTATGTTCTAATTTCGACCACTAGTTAAAATTAAATATGGCATAGTATGAGCAACACAATTTATTTTGGTGTTTACTTGATGGTTGTAAGCTTATGTCTGTCTGTTTATACGTCAGAGAGTAGAGCACATTTGAATATAGTATTCATAAGCTGCCAGGTATTCTCAGTGTATCATAACGTAGGTCGAACATTTTGTTCTCTATAAGGCTTGGAAACCGGTAAAATACTCGAGCCGGTTACAGTATGAGACAGCATAACTACATAGGAACTTTTCGTTTTGGGTTTGTTCTCACTTTAAGCTGAGGTAAGCGGTTTTTGGGAACTCAATTCCATTGAATACACTGGATTCGAACAGCTTTTGCCGCACACTGCCAAAGCGCAGCCATATGGTACCTACAGCAAGTTTTCAGTCGCACACAAACATGTTGAGAGATAGAATACTTCCTCTTCCGCAGAAAAAACCGGTTAAATATGGTTTAAAGAACACTCTCTTTAAGGTTTACTCGAAAAACGAAATCGTTGCAACTAAAACCGCTTACAACTAATTAATACCGGTTATTTTAAGCCGGTTCCAAGCCTTTAAAATTTTACTACTTAGCTTTTATGGATTCGACTTAAAAGAAACGAAATGATTAAGTTTTATTAAACACAATAAATAGGGATGCTGTTTCGAAAAATAGAGTGCAGCAGAGACGATCAGTGCGTAAGTAAGAGTTGTGAAACTGCTTGTGTTGTTCCGTAGATATTGCTGTAGTTCGAATTATCGTGTGAGCTCGTAATTCCGGTCTAACCAACGAAGGGGTGTTTCTCGCGCGCCCGACTGCATAATTGGCCGCACGAAGGTATTTTTTTAAAATATTAAGCTTTTTAAGAATCTTTCATTTTAAATGCTTTGTTGATAACAATAATGAGCGCTAATCAAACATAAATGATCTAACACTAGTTTTGAAAAAACCTGATTGCGGCCAATGATGCGCGTTGGACAATCATTCATAAACAAGAAGAATTGCCCATATATCATCGCTCGGCATCTGCTAATCCACTCTTCTCTCCATTACACAATTACCAAGCATTAGCCCGGTGTCTTTGGATACTTTCAAGGCATTTGCCAGCTCTAGGTGGTTCAATGGAATACAAAAGAACCAGGTTCATATCCCAATAGGTTAAAACCTTTCCTTTATCCAATCTGGTCCGACTGTCTGAGATTAATCTCAGTATTCTGTCATATACTAGCCATAACACACGAATAACTCAATTCGCTTGAGAATATACAGATGTATTTCTTTGCAGATTACAAAACAATGACATATTGAGTATAGTTCTATAGTTTAAACACATTAATTATATGGTATCCAATGTGCTGACATGGATATATGAATGAATATGGTGCTACCACATTGATCCTCAACCTAACCCATAAGGCACCAGGCTTTCATGTATTTACCAGTCAGTAAAAGGCATTGGTTCTGAAGATTGTGACATAGTAGATACATGCTGGAATCATTTGCTAGATCACAGCTCTTTAAGGGTTGGGTCGGTCGTGTGATACCACACTCTCAGAGGGTATTGGAGTGAAACAACCCTGAACTGTGTTACGCAGGATGAGTGAGAGTTCTGATGCCCGATGTATCATTTTCCAATGTATCACTTTCAATTTTTCACTGATTTAGTCTAAAAAATATTATTATCAGTTTTGATTTCGGTCCAAATTGGACCTGTGTTTAATCATCGGTCTTATTGACTCTTAATCTGTGCGACACAATGTAAAACTCGTGTCTCATTCCCTCGCAGGCTTATTTATGAGTTAATCTATTTTTAGTGTGCTTTTTCGTTTCATTGACATTTTAAATCACAATGATTATTTGACAAATGAATTTTCACTCCAAAGACTGGCAATAATCTTGTCCCAAGTGTAAATCGAAACAAAATTAAAAATCTAACAATAACCTTGTCAAGATCTTTGTAAGATGACTTAAGGCATAGTTTAGACTATGACAATACACAAAAAAATAATCACCATGCAAATTTTGTTTATGTTGCTGTTATTATATTTCACACAGTTCATTCACATTTAGACAAATCATTTCTACAATTTATTTATGTTTTATTTGTTACACAAAGGTGTGGAGGAAATAACCTCATTCAGATAATCAAACTGAGAAAAATGGTGAATTTTTAGTGTAACTCAATAACTTGAATTATAATTAATTAACTTAATAAATTTAAAATATAATTCAACAAAATGTTAATTTAATTCATCAACCAGCTAAGAATTTGCTCATTCTATCAAAACCCTTATCATACTGCAACCATTTCCGTTCCATTTAGATAAATCTAATAATTATTGTACATAATAAGAATATAAATAGTTATTGTATTTCATGTAAGTACCTAAGATATTGCTTAAACTTTCAAATCTCCAGGCAACAAGACATTTACTTTAGTCAGCTAGTTAATACCTTCAATTTTTCATATAAGTATTTTTGACAATAAAACACTGCTATACATGAACATAAATATCTCTTATACTCAGGCTCCATCTTTGATAATGTTATAGTTATCAACTGTGGCCAACTACCATCTTATTGATAGCGTTAAAAACAACGCCATTATAATAGCTACATTAGTGTGTATAGATACATTATATGTGAATATTTAACACCATTAAGAATGCAATATTATTACTACAATATTGCATCACAAATAACACAGTAACACATCGCTACATCTGTCCGAACCGGTCATTAACTATAACATTATCCCAGATTGAGCAGTAAAATTAAAAAAAATAAACACATTTATCTGTTAAAAATAAATTTTTAATCAACTTATAAAAGTAATTATAACAATATTGTATGGATGAATAAATATCATAGTCTAAACGAACCTTTACATCACATCGGCGCGTCTATTCATTATCTGCCGCGTTCACTTTCACAAACACGAGTGTTCAAAGTCACTAATTTATCACTTATAACTCATTTCACTTGGTTTTTAACGTGCGTCAAGAACTCGTGGTAGGAGAACGCGGACTCCACTCTGTCTTCTATCAGTCGCTCTGTGAACAATTGCTTTGATGGCGAGTTGTCCCTGTAAGAGTATTATTTATATCAGCATAAACACACCATGATCAAATAACAGAAGTATTAAAGAGAGGTCAGGTAAAAAGCATGTCAAATAAATGTACATGTATGAAGAAGTTAATAAAAGCAGATGAAGCAAATTTTATTTGTCAGGATCGTCACAGTAGATATCCAGTCTCTTCCAACTCCTATGGGAAACAGGTGTGACAATATGAATGAATGAATGTATGTAAGTATGTATAAACTGTATGGATCAAGTCAATTTTGTAGGTGAATGAATACTTTTATTTATTAAATTAAAGGGGGTATAAAATTTAATGACTTTGAAAACTAATATCTTCTTACCTATAGACTTTAATAAAAGTCATCAAAGAACTTAATTCTGATTATTCAAGATATATATAAAAAAAATTCAACCCTTGAGCCTATATTAGCCTAAAAGTATGTTTTTTTTACTTTTTTAAAACATTTTAATTTTAAAACGATTAATTACGATGACAATTGGATATGATGACGATAGTTTACGGTCTAGATGACTCTCGCTTTGCTAGGAACGACGAAGTATGGCAAAAAATATTCATCATATTTTTTAAGATTTAATAAGATAAGGAGGCTCATTAATAGCTCATCTTTACACACTTTTGTATCTAGTTATATGACAATATCTGTTAGCCTCCCAAATAAGAAAATACAGATGAAATAGCTCCGAGACATTTTTGTGTTTGTAGTAATGTACAGTCAGCACATAAATAAATAAACTAATAGTTTCTATATATTTTTATAGGCAGGTACTTAATATTAAACATAATTTTGAATACTAAATTTTAAGGAAATTTAAATTTCAAGTTTAGAAGTCCTATAAATATACAAATACTACTACAAACGCAAAAACGTCTCAAAGCTAATTTAGCTGTAAAAGAGTATGTCACCCTCGTCCGATAAACATAAAAAAACACAAATTACTTATATTATATATACATAAAACTTTGTACAATCTAGCAGCCCCATCTGATAAAGCCTCCGAGGAGAGCTCGTTACAGGCGCCAACCTTGTAGAGGTTATCTACTAACAGGGTCTATGGTCTGTGGTTTATCGCCTATCATCATGGTTTCGAACACATTTGAAAATTATTGTGAAATGTGAAATTTACTGTCAAAAATATTAGAGATGTGCCGATTATGACTTTGGCCGATTAGCCGACTAGCCGATTAGTCGGTTGTATAGAGGTCGACTAATCGGCCAAGCCCATCACGGTTTCGGGGATTTCCGTGACGCTTCGTTTATGGCTGATTCGCGCACAAGTCGCGACCGCTGCATGCGAGCGTGTCGGAGCTGTTTTGTTTATTTCGCATTATTTCTTGATTTTTGCTTTTGTACGGGTCAGGGCGGTGTTTTTGTGTAAAAAATAAAAAAAAAATTGTTAAAAGATAATACTGTTATTGTTCATTAAAGTGAAAGAGCTCAATTAAAATTTAATCATGTCAAAAAGAAAGTCTCGTATAGGGATTGAATCCATACACGAGATTTTCTTTTTGACATGATGGTCAATTACAAAGTATTAGTAAAGTGTAGACTACATTCTAAAAAGTAAGAAGCCGGATAGTCGGCGCTCTTTGCCGAATAGTGCCGACTAGTCGCTGACTACGATAGTGGCCGGATAGTCGGCTTTACCGACTAGTCGCTGACTAATCGGCACATCTCTAAAAAATATGCAACTTTATGGATGTTCATATGTCAAAGTACAATAAACCGTTGGACAGAGTATAGGTCAGAAAACTGCCAAGTGGTACATGCTTTCTGGCTAGGATTTCAATCCACACCTTTTGTGTTTGAGACACAAGTGCATTAAGAACTCAGCTACCATGGCTTGACTTGCTTGAGAAGACTATATCACAAAATTCTAATCACCTTAGAAGAATAATTTCAGATGCATAAGGTCTATCATCATTGAGCTTATCGATGAATGCATGCAACAGAGCATTGCCTTCCGCCTCAATCTTGGGTATGGACCTGGCTTCGTCTGGCAGTTGGCTGAAAGCTGTCACTCCGAATGTGTCGGAGAGGAAAGCAGGACTGACATTGCTGCCAACATATACGATCATTGTCTCACCATCGTCCAACAAGTAAGCGCCTGTTACGGATATCCTGGAAATTACAAACACAAATCATCTAGATCTACTACCACTTTAGTTGGAGCAAGTTTCGATGGTATATGCGTAGTAACTGATTTTGTATAAAATACTGCATATTGGACAGTCATATGTGGCTATAGGGGAGCGGACACATGTTTCAACAGATTCTAATATTTGAATGCTACGTGATCATTCTGTGTGAATGCGGTCTTGCCGAAGGTTCTCTGGAATGCATATTTTTTACTGTCTAAACTTATCTTCACCCCTATATGATATCCTGCCCCATGATATCCTTCACCCAATTAATATTAATTTCCTTCTAACTTTAGTTTATATTGAGCATACATTGATTCTATGTAAATTTTTATCACTTAACAATATATTCTTATAAAGTAGTTAGTCTAACATAACTGTTTGTGCTGTCTCGTCCTCATGTTTCTGGAAAAAGATTACCGATTATCAAAATTTCTTCATTTGGCCAGATAAATTAGCGTCTATTAACACCTGCCTCTTTTACTGCGACATTGGCAAAATCAATGCCAAAGGCGTCGAAGGCAGCAACAACAAAGATAGAATAGAATAGAATATTTGAATGAACAAAATAACAGGTGTTAAAATAAACTTGTATCGTCTAACTTTTAAAATATCATAATAATTTAAATTACTTTTCAAACAACAATATGAATGCGATATTTGACTCGGTTTTCCTATACTTATGACGTCATAAGTAATTACACTTGTATAAAATCTATGAGATAGCGATGTTCTGTCATTTTATAAAAAGTATGTCAGTTGATTTGACAGTCCACTCTCATATTAAATGAACATGACCAAAAAGTTTGAATGAATGAATGAAAAATTCCTAATAGTTCACCATAAACTTAAACCTAAATAATTAATATAGATATATTTGCAATACAATAATGGGTGGCCTTATCGCTCATAGCAATCTCTTCTGAGCAAACATGTGTTAAAGAAAATTTTTAAAGAAAGAAAAATGAAATACTTGACGATGTCTCTTGTAAATCACCATTATTAAAACAAATGTCGTTTTAGTACATTACTAATTTGTTCTTTATCTTAAATTACAAAAAAACTAGCTTGATATGGACTACAAATTATTAAAGGTAAGTTTTAGAGAGATATCAAGCGTGTTTATTTATTTTTATTTTTTTTATTCCTGCATAAATGTTGTATACAGGTGTTATTCCTAGAAATAGATGGTTCAGTACATTTTACCAGTTTCACTGATGTGCAATTAAGCAGGAGCTTAATCGTCATTATTTAAATAGTTCCTTCCTGTTTACTCTATTAAGTACCTTTTATGTAACCTGGATAATATTTATTACCTTTATTTATTAATTATATAGATATCTGTTTTTAATTAAATTGTTATTTCAATCTGTGTATGTCAATTTTTTAATATCTTTAATTAAAATATTATTATTAATGGGTTTATAATGGGAAGC
Source organism: Dendrolimus houi (assembly GCA_039645545.1). Taxonomy (NCBI): domain Eukaryota; kingdom Metazoa; phylum Arthropoda; class Insecta; order Lepidoptera; family Lasiocampidae; genus Dendrolimus; species Dendrolimus houi. The sequence goes on from CM077124.1 coordinate 20,478,201, forward strand.
AAATTTGTTTCTTTACATGTTGTTTAAAATTAAATTTTAATAAGTTTGAATTCAATTTAGTCTAAAAATAATTCCATAAATAATGAAAAGTACGTTATTATTTTAAATATTATACAATCACCCATCACTATGGGTCACCAAGAATAATTTGCAAAAGCAACCATTCTTATTCATGGCTGATCTTCGAGAAGACGCCATGGCACACTCACCTTTCGGCGCTGAGTTGCAGCCGGGGCGGGTCCGGCGCGGCGTCCTCGTCCTGCTCCGCCGCCGCCGTGTGCTGCCGCAGCGCGTGTATTGGGTACAGGTCCGGGTGCACGCCGCGCAGCAGGTGCGCCAGCGGCGAGCATTTCAGCGCGCACATGTCCGCGACGCGGTCGTCCAGACGCGTCGATGTACCGGTTCGGAATGCTTTCTGCAATAGGATAGTGGACACTAATCAACTGAGTCACTTTTTATAATGTTACAAAACGTTGCAGCCTCACAGATCTTGTACGTGAGTACAAAGTTATGACGTCATGACTTTGTACTTACTCTACTCTACTGCGCAGTTTCTTGCCAATTAATGGCTCGTATTTCCGACAAGTCAGCCTCCACTCTGTTTTACCAGCGATATTTGGGACGACCGACCGGACGCCGACTCAACTATGTTTTTCTCTCGCATCCGTGCAACGAGCCAGCGGAGGCGGTGAGCTTTTATTCCTCCCATTATGATAGGCTCGGCCACGAGATTGACATGAGTTTGTACAAGTGAAAGGAATCAAATAGCGCATTAACTGGTGTGTATAAGTACGACTGACCGAGTGAGTAAATTAGTGTGTGAGTGAATGTAAGGCCCACTTCCTCCCCTTTACGATATTTCGGATTCAAATTCAAGTTTTTATTCAAAATAAATTCCAGTGGAAAACATTTTTTGAAGGTCATACATAAAGTTGAAATTTACTTCCTATTCTATGTACATCGCTTCGCAACGTGTTATCGCTGATGCAGAAGAGAAGAAGCCTCTTCCCTATATCATCTCCATATCCCGTCCCTTCTATCCCATTCCTCTTGTCTGATCTGTCTATCTCGTCCCCTATGTCATCCTCTTTATTCCATCCTAAAGACTGACAACATATTAGCTTCACCATTGGTGTTGCTAACGTCTATAAGCGACGGTAATCACTTTCCATGAGGTGGGCCATTTGCCTATTTGCTAGCTTCGCAATTACAAGAGAAGATTTTTACAGGGGTACAATGTAATGACGTCGTAATTTATACAAGTAAAAGAGATCAATAGCACATTAATTAATATGTACAGTGTGTGAGTGATGCATGAGTGAGTGAGTGAGTGAGTTTGAGTGAGTTAGGGAATGAGTGAGTGACTGGGTGAGTGAATTAGTGAGTGAGTTAGTGAATGAATGAGTGGGTAAGTGAATGAGTGAGTGAGTTTTAGAATGAGTGAGTGATGAGTGAGTGAGTAAAAGACAATTTATTAATACTGGCAGCTCACCCTCTTGAGCAGGGCGAGCAGGTACAGGGGCAACAGGCGGAGGGAGGCGGGCGCGTGCAGCGCGCTGCTAACGGTGCCCGCGGGCAGGTTTTGCGCGAGCCGGTGTGCGGAGAGTGCGTCCACGGCCACGTTCATCACCGCCTCGCGCGCCTCCGACAGCGACGCCGACACGCTACGGTCCACAGCTGGACAAACACAACATCAATGACTTACAATTTTTAGAATAATGACAAACTTTTTTTTCATATCTTCCTTTTTTATCTCTATTTTATTAGTAATTATTGACATATTTTTTTCGATATTGTTCAATATTGACCTAATGTAAATTAAATAGACATTTTATGTAATTTTCGTATAATTGTATTTTTTTGTAATTAACTATTTAAACCAATTTTTATTTTTTTATATAAATTATTTATTAGTGGAAACTTGATTGATATATATATATAATTTTGTGTTTTATATTTATGAATATTAATTATTGTATGTTTCCCAAAACAAATTAAATAAATAAATCAAATACAATCTAAAGTACAAAGACCTTAAGACTTACACAAATAAAACTTTCAAATATAATTAATAAAACTACGTGTTATTGGTTCTAAACGGGGTATTTTATTTAATTTTTATTCCGACGTTTCAGCCAGTTTTCAGTAACCGTGATCACGGAAGACTACACTGACTGAAAGTGGCCGAAAAACGTCGGACTAAACAGCAAATAAAGTACCACGCTTAAAACTGTCAAAACGTAGTTTTATTACGTGTACTAGTCGTCAAAACTTAATAAAATACAATTACAGTTATAAGGCATACATTCACAAGATAGAGGAGTTGACAATTTATTTATAAAATGCTTGTTCACATCGTCAAAGATAGGTTCAAAATGTTCAATAGTTGCTATTGCTGCTTTTAGGATTTTACCAAATTATCTGCGAAATTTATCTATAGTGCTTATTTAAACAAGGACTATAAATAAATTATTATCAGTCGCCCTACCTTTTCTCTTTCTCTTCTGTCCTATATAACAATACTTATGTATTTGATATGATATGAACAAACGGTACAAAATTTATTTAACAAAATTAAAGTTTTCTCCGAAGACCAGACAATAGATTACACTGACAAACCACATAACAAACTATAGACTACTTATACTGTAAAATCGATAAATTAACATGTAACTGCTTACCCATTTTACTAAGTAACCCTATAATACATTGTTGATCCGCCGAGTGCAACACGTCAGTCAGATTACTCGCTATAGGCAACGCGAGCGTGTGAACACGTATCCGCCTTTCACCTACAAGAAAGTATTAAAATATTTTTTGTTCAGAGTTATATACCACACTTCCAACTATCATGATTATTTTAAATTTGTATTAGGTTGGAGAAAAAGTTTCTTCGCATTTTATATAAAAATTCAAAAGGTTTTTTTATAAAGTTTATTTACATTTGACTAAAGTATGTAGGTGCCATTTTGTTGGACAACTTTTTGCCATCTTGTAGATATGACGTGATCCCATTGCTATAAAAATTTTGGGGCTTCTGATCAAAAGACTGCGACAAATGGTTTTGGCAGTCCTCTCGTGATGTTAACCTGACACTGCCTAAGGAATTCTGCAGAGACCGAAATAGGTGAAAATCTGAAGGTGCAAGGTCAGGACTATACGGCAGATGCATTAACACCTCCAAGCCAAACTCTCGTAATTTTTGCCGAGTGGCTAAAGATGTGTGAGGTCTAGCGTTATCATGGTGAAAAACCACACTCCTTCTGTTGATTAAATCCGGCCGCTTTCTCTCAACTTTTTGCTTTAATCTCATCAGTTGTTCGCAGTACAGTTCAGAATCGATGGTCCTGCCTGGCGGTAACAGCTCATAATGAATAATGCCCTTCCAATCCCACCATACACACAGCATCAGCTTGTTGCGAGTTAACCCCGGTTTCGCCACAGTCTGTGAAGCCTGACCGGCCTTTGACCACGATCTTTTTCGCACGTTCTTGTCGTACGTGATCCACTTTTCATCACCAGTTATCAGCTTCTTCAAAAATGGTTCGGTTCATTACGTCGTAATAAAGAATCAAAAATGAGTACACGGTTTATTAGGTTTCTTTCAGTGAGCTCATGAGGCACCCAAATATCGAGCTTTTTTGTGTACCCAGCTTTTTTCAAATGCGCCAAAACCGTTTTGTGGTCAATTCCCAGTTCTCTAGCTACATCGTAACTACTCTACTAATATGCCGATTTTGCTCCACTTGTTCAAAAATGGCATCAATTTTGTCCGTAACAGGGCGACCAGAGCGACGTGCAACTTTGATATCAAAATTGCCGGATTGAAAACGCTTAAACCAAATTTGCGCTACTCTCACAGATACTGCATTAGATCCATAAACATCACAAATTTTTTCGCGGCTAGTGTTGCATTTTTACCTTTTTTGTAGTAAAATTTTAAAATGTATCGAATTTCTTCATTAGATTCACTCATTTTAACAATAAGAAAAACAAATGAAAATCACACATTTTCCTAATTTGAATTTGGAATTGTCTTCTTTAAAATTAAAACTTTTTAATGATACCAAAACCAGCTAGATACAAATGGTATAGCCAAAGAGATCTTATTACAAGTTCATCCATACTATATGCGAAAAGATTTTTTCCCCAACCTATTATATTGCAAGAACAAAATTAAAGATTTTATAATAAGATTGAGTTCACGGAACTTATATTCGTAATAATCTAGGGGATCACATTAAGATGGCATTGTAGTTAGTAAATACACATTTTATCCATCTTTTATACAAAGAAAAAGACTTTTTCTTCTTAAAGTATAAAAGAATCGATTAAAAGTTAAAATTCTATTTTTCTTTCCTATCCATACATAAATTATATAAAATGAAAGAAGCAGACACAGACGTACAACTAAAGTTTAGTTTTAACATTAAGAGAACACTAAAAAGCACAGTTTATATTTGTATGTAGGAGTATACACATATCATACTCACTGATACACATACACATATTATAACTGTAAACACATTTACATACAGAGATACATATATCGGCAGAAATCTACCAAATCGTTCATAATATTCATCTATTTTTTCATTCAAAACCAATTGAGATTGTTATCAGCAAGAACATATTTTGACTCAATTTTAGATGTTTCGACAAACACATCAGCAAACCTCTAGCAAAACAATCTGTGATATTTTAAAATTTCACATCTGGTATACATGAGTGATACTCACTCACATGTCAGTACATACTCACTCACATATGAGTACATACTCACTCACATATGAGTACATACTCACTCATGTATAGGACAAATCCTTGAAACATTACCTTTACTGCTTGTATATAGCAACGCGGCTTGAAAGCAGACCTGCTGGAGATCAGAGAGCGACTCCTCTATGGTAAGCTGCATTCCAAAGCCTGCGTCCGGAGAAACGTTGGGTAGAGACAACAGATCCGTCGAACGCACGAAGAAGTTCCCGTGGAACGTATGGATCGAGATACCTCTGCGAACATGAATATTGTATGACAGAAGAGAAAAACTAGAAATAACAATAGTCAAGTAAAAAGACATGTGTGAAAAGCTCATAAACGTCCTACTGCAGGACTTCAGACCTCTCCAGTGAAGAGTGTGCTATGATATTAATGTAAGGCTCTTGAATAAATATAACTTCGATCTTAAAACTGGCTTTTATTTTTACTTTAGTAAGTATCTTTCAGTCATACAAAATGATGTCTCCTTTTTAACTGAATTCAAAACCCGTGTAGTTTTTACATTTTTGAATTCCCACCAATGAGAGTGTGTTTTATACACATCTCTCATTGGTTAGTTGTATCCTTACAACCTGGCTAACATAGGCATATAGGCATTGATTAACAACAACAAAAGTAGATCATTATGTAATTGATAAATTTAATTTAATTAAATAAATAAGAAAATTGAAGTAGATAATTAAATATAATTTATTTTATGATTAGAAATTATGATTATACATGAATGGTAAACATAGCGTAGATCGAAAAGAATGTTGTTGCTATGTTTTCCTTAAGGTAGCACTTGTCAAACGTCAAAAGCCAAATGACAAAAGATTGACCTTGAACTTGACCTACTTTTGTTTATGAGAATTAGATTTAAATACAAGTTTTATTTATTACGAAAGTTTCTAATGGAAATGAAATGAAATCTAAGAAATGTACAAGCAAATAATTGAGTTGAAAACCTGAGCGTGTGATAACCAGGATTATATTAAGCAAAGGAAATAATATAAAACTATCTACGAATATAAACGTAAGTGCATCCACTACACCATCAAAGGAGCAAACTGACATGGATGATCTCGATTAGTAGGTTTCATCATAATGGTTTTCCTTTACCGTCAACACATGATTATACACGTTAGCCTTAGCATCTTAGCCAAGGATTCGAAACCACGTCCTTTTTAAAGAGAACTTTAGCCACTAACCCACCACAACCTTTACGTTGAATACGGCAATTAAAATCGCTACCAAACTTGGATATCTAAATTAAATTTACCTCGTACACCGAACCCTCATGACGGCTTCAAAGCCAATCTTCCTGGTCAGATATCTCGTGAACATCCTGTTCAGTTGTTCCGATTGCCATGTGCGGGTCGCGCGGAACAACGGGATGTGGTACACCGTGCCCGCACTGAACTTACTCATGCCACCTGTAAATAAAAAGAATAAACGATACAGCTTATTTAGGACAAACTGAGTTAATATGACTGACATACTCTGTTGGCTCAGCGAGCCCAAGTAAGAAGCCTCCGCATCCGAAAGGAGAATATACCATATTTTCGTAACAGTTGCAAGATTTAACTTGTACATACATACAAACATTGCAAGTTAAATAAAAGCTTGTAATAAAAAATCCAAATGTGTGCTGGAACACAGTAGAAGTGAAGAAACTTCACCGGACAAGTGGAAAATAAATCGCAACAAAATTTTAACTTTGAAGTTTTATGGGCAGACTGTTAATGTATTATGTTGTCGAATTTGAAAACCTGCCCGTAAAATTTCAAGTACTACATGTCCCAGCACACATCTCGATTTTTCGCAGGTTTACTGCAAATTATGATTTGGTTAGGTTAGGTACATTTTAATGAATGCATTTTTTATTTAAACATATGTAGTAAACCCCCCCCGTCTATATATAGGTAGAAGTTTGACTTCAAAAATATATACTCACTGAGCGTGGCCAAATCGGAGTACTGCGAGTTGAGCAGGAACAGGTCGACGGCGACTTGCGCGCCGCTGCAGTCCAAAGCCAGTCGCTTATAAAAATCTATTGCGGGATTCAAATGCGCCACATCTTTAGACGAACGCGCGTTTGGATCCTCTCTAAAAGACGCAAAAACTTTAATGGTGACGTTGAGATTTTTTGGCGGGAACTGAAAAGAGATGTTGTGCTGTGCATTTTATTTGGTGGAATATGGACAGCCTCTGTGGTTGAGCGGGCTAAGCCTTTGCAGACTTACCTCACTGCAACGCAGAGGCTCCGGGTTCGATTCCTGGTATAGTAAATTTCGGAAACGTATTTTCTCCGTTATTTACTATGGTCTGGGTGTCTGGGATCGGCCCCAGAATGGTCCGTTGTATATTACCCATAACACAAGCGTAACTTGCTTAATTTGGGGATATACAGTGTGTGTGCTTGTCGGCCGATTTATTATTATTATATTTTCTAAAAATGTGTAAAATTACTCTACAATGAACAATAGTTGTAGGATATTGATAGTTTTTGAGTAGTAATTATGTGTTTTGTGAGAAATGTGAACTGTATAGTCAAATGTGGCCTTTTGGGTTGTCACAAGAACTCCGTTGAATGGCACCAGCTGATAACCTACAGTTCAGCTATGCTACAAATAGGCTTAAGAAAATGAAAAACTACATTACAATTTAAGATCTGGCTTAAAGGCCTAGCTGCCAAGCCATAAACCTAAATAAATAATGGTGACGTTTTGTTGGGCAAACTTATTTTTAAAAAAGGTGTGGAGGTTGATTTAAGTAGAGAATAGTTACGCATTGTGGTGACGCACCACTGACGAGAGCCAACGGCTCAATCGCCGTGAGAAGAGTACAAAATAAGACGATTAGATGTTGTATTCTCGTTGTATATTGATTTCTTACTTAATTGATCTTAATTCAACTTAGACTATATATACACAAATCATATTGTTTACGTCAGGTGGCCTATTGAGTTTTCACAAGAACTCCCATGAAAGGCGTCAGTAGAAGACCTATAATTCAGCTGAGCAATACAAAGGCTTATACATCAGAATTTGCAGTATGGACTAAGATTCCCTTGTCTGCCATTTTTGTGGTGTATACTGCTCTCTATTAGCTGGTATTCACATAGGATCACGTTCATGCATTGACCATAGTCTTTAACCGTGTTATATTATACATAAATAAATTGGCGCATAAAACATGAACTAACAAAATACAAAGGCATGTCAGCCCACAAATGTTGAAAACACAAACAGACTCTGTCGTAAAGTGATTTAGGTTTGCACTTACGATTTATCCTTCATTGCCCAGATTCAATATAGATAAATATAAGAGATGATAATGAGTTTATGTAGAGTGTAAGTGTAAAGTAATTTTGTATAGAAATGTTAATAAATACATACACAAGATATAATTGTACTCCTATTGATGTATCCACAAATTCATTTCTTTATTAGTATCAAATGTGGAACCCGACTGTCCTAGTCATAGGTATCGTTTAGCACACAATATAAGAATGATCTTTGAATCATTCTTCTTTTACGACTTATAATAATAAGTCCTTTTGAATGTAAAATGCAAGGAGAGCTTTGGGTAAGAAAGTACCAAATATACCAAATATTAACTATTTGGGCAGGGTTTCCCCTTATTGTTCAGCCTTTGATGTGAATATTCACACAGCACAGTAAGCAATGAACAGTCTAAACGCGACTACGCCTTTTATACGAAAAATGCTACCCTACAAAACAATAATATTGCATCATTGCTAAAAATAGCAATTACATCATAGTGTTGCCAGGATCATAAAAACAATTATAATAATTAGTTACTGATGCACTAAATTATCTAGATAATAATTTAGTGGGCTTATAAAATTAACTAACAGGTAGAAAATGATAATTTAATTATAAATCGAATCGTCTGATAAATCGACTAAAAGTATTATCTATGACGATTGTCTATGTCATATTAATATACACTATGGTTCTCATGACTACTGTGATGGACATCTTGTAACATTCGGCTATCTAGTCTTTTGTTAACAACTTTTTGAACTCAACAAGTTCCTCGTCGCGCTCCCTCACCCCTGCTGTCCTTTGCGTTCAGAAAAATATTAACCTTTTCGCATTTCGCGACAGACTCACTTACAGGTGAACTCCCAAGCTTTTTCTTAAATCCTATACTATCTTAAAAAATTATTTGATCCAAGTGTCATATTAATAACAATAATGTTCATTATTAATCAGTGATGTTTGTAGCCAAAAATGAACGATCTAGTGCGAGTATAAAACAAAAATGTGGTTACAAACAATATTGAACTCAAGAGGTTCACAATTTCACATTATAATAATACACTAGTCAATTTATTTGTCACTCACCTCGACTGCAACGCCCCAGGGCCCACATTCGGTAAACACGTCTGGAATACTGTTACACGACCACCGGTAGGAGACTGCAAAAAGTTAAAAATTAATATTTACTATTTTTTGTTAGCTTTTCACGACTAATTAGATGTTGGGTTCTAATTAAAATAATGTGGATTCAAACTGTGGGCAAAAGGCACCCATCACGACATTTTCATCTCCTACAAATAAAGATTCATTCACTCACTCGTCCAATCAAAGATCTATTCATTCGTTCTTTGACATATGACTCCTAATTGTGTCATAACAGACTATTATTTAGTACCATAAAAACAACAAATAGCCTTATTCATAATAGTGAGATAGTGATAGAGATCGCTTATAAAAAAACGTTAGCAGAGCTATTCGTAAACTCATTAACAATGTGATTATGATAACTATCATTAGGTATATAAATATAAAAAACCACATCAATTGCTGTTCATTTAGATTGATTAAAACTCAAAAACGGCTTGACCGATTTAAATGAAATTTTGTGTGTGTTTGAGTGGTTTCTTGGATGGTTTAGATTATAGTTCCCCTCCAAAATGATCCCTTTGGACCCTTGGAGGTCCATATCGGACTCAAACAAAATTTGGGGGTCCGCGACCTGCGAACACGAACGAATTACGAAAGGAAGGGTGTTCTACGAATGCAGTAAAAATTGGTAAGGGGTCTATGAGACAAAATAGTTTGGGGATCATTTTTGCCTGGTATGTGGTGCTGCAATCATGTTCTAGATGTTTTTTCAGGGCACGGCAACGTCTACCTGGCGCATTGGTTATGAATAAGTTAATGTTCTACATTATGCAAGACTTGAATATTAAACTCACCATCAACTTAAAAGCGGCTTGTAAGGCAGCACCGAGAGCTGAACCCGGGACCCCGGGCGTCGAATATCTCTGCGGTAACACAGTTAGCAGCTCTCTTACCATCTCACGCCTCTCGCCCAAGTTGACCAACAATGAATCCGGTGATGGCAGGAACACATCTTGAAATCAAAATACAGTCATAAGTTATTACAAGCTTCAATTCTTTAATCATTCGGTCTAAATCTATTAGATTATAAAATTCTAAACATGCTGTGTCTGTACATTGAAGCTATTTAAAAAAACAACTGAAATAGACTATAAAAACGACGGAGAACAAGGTGCAATTTATTTTAGATTTCTTGTCTAAACAGACAAGAAATCTAAAATAAATTGAACAAATCTCGAACAAACGTTCGAGATTCGCGTTAATACCACTGGGCCGATTTCAGTGCTGTTTTCGCAGATCAACAGCAAATTTCTAGATTTAAAATCTGCGCTACGTTTTATTTTGGGAATCCCGCGGTAATTTTTCTGGGAGTGATTTAAAATGGCCAGATTAAAAAAAACACAATGTGATTTTTTCACTAATCAATAGCAAATTTTATGGAATTTTCCCGGGAGCGGTTTGTACTTGGGTGCGTAAAAATTAACTTATTCCGACAGAGTTTTCACTAAAACGATAGATTCTTTTTTGAATTGTTGCCGTATTTTGTGTCCCAGGAATACTGCGGGAATTTCACGTCAAGCGTGGCCGAAGTCGCAGGCATATCCTAGTATATGATAAAACAACAAAAAGCGAATGATCTTTGAGCCTAATTTTTGGTCACATGGGGTGTAGGAGCTTCTGAGAATTATATGATTAAGATTTTGGTGCTATTCTTTGGGGGGAATACTTGATGAACGCATTTTTTTATTGCACGAGTTCAGCAGACAGGCAGGCGGCCCCCACCTGATGAAAAGTGGTTAACATCACCTATGGTCATTTGTAACACCAAAAGTGCTACCAATGTGGTGCCGCTCTCTAAAGGGAGGGAGACTGGAAACAGGCCACTAATGCCGGAACACAACTCAAGGTTGTTATAGCGGCATTCTCTAGACCAGGGATGGTAGCCATCCAGACGGCCAAACACCCTACCATTTCACTGTGGATTGTTTTGTCGCCTCTTACGACAGGCCACCCGGTCGCAGGAGATTGTATTATTTCTCAGTCCTGTATGAATAATCATTTTTTAAAAATTTCAAAACATGTTTTTGATGAAATGTGTACACTCGTTTTAGGATATTACTCATTTATGGTGAATGTTTTCGTGATGAAGATATAAGTTGTTTACTGAAATGGTGCCTTTTCGAGTTGCCTTGTTTGGCGTCAGTCAAAAACCTATTATTCAACTGAGGCTTTCGTTTGAAGATAATTTTAATATCCATAGACACTTGACACTGGCTAGATACACATATTGTGTAGAGAAAATAATAGATTTTACATGCATTCGTTGTTGTTGGGTGTTTCTTGACGCTTTTTCGCCTTAAACTATATTTCGGACGATGAGTGACTTCCAATAGCCCACTCCCTGCTCCCCCTATTCCATTCCCTTGATCCAAACCCTCCTGTCTAGATCCTTAAATTCCACCTCTCCTATTCCTATCTATACAAATTAGTGGACGCCTGTGGTCGAAATTCGACCATAATAATTAATTTAAAAAGTTTGAACATTATTAAGGTTCTGTTGTCAAAGACTATACTTCTATAATCACAGATTTCGCCAAGTCTACACTGTTAATTTGACTTTAACAATAAACAATAGAGTATATATGCCTGTGTGTGACAAACACTACCATGGTAGTGTTTGTAATGTTTTTTTTTATTGATTTAACTTATTTCTAAGCATAATTTTAAAAAAAGATTAGCATTCTGCGCTCCTTCTCTATATAAACTATAAGTGTGCGAAATTTCATGGAGGTCCATCCGCGTAATTTCGTAAAAAGAGGTACAAAGTTTTTGCTATCTTTTTGCTTCACGTATTAATATATAGATAAATGAAATTGAAGTGTCTGTTTGTAATGTCAAATAACAGCTTTTACTACATGCATATGAAATTATATACGATACTTATATCAAAAAATATTTTTTTTAAATTTCTGTTTGTTCCGAGTAAACTCTGAAACGACTGAACGGATTTTGACGGGACTTTCACTGGCAAATAACTCATGTTATAAGGAAAGACTAACTACTTTTAAAATTTGGGTTCCGCAAAAAAAAACCACGCAGACGAAGTCGCGGGTAACAACTAGTAATTAGTAATTCCAATAAAAACTTTCGAAATCGTATTCGTTCAAGGATCAATCACCTTCAATGTCCAACACTGTCATCTCCATGGGCCTCGTGAGCCCTTCGCTCATTAGGTAATAGTGCACGTGGGAGTCGAAGCATATGAACCCGATCTGCGTACGCGCATCGCCCGGTAACTGATCTAGATTGTTACGTAGTGTATCGCATGCTATCTGAAAATTAAAATAAATATAATAGAATACTTTTTGCTTGTAATCGCATGTTTTGTTCGCGAAAGGTCGACATGGCAATCCGGATGTAAGGTGAGATGTGGAGAGCCCGCATTTATCGATTTTGATCTTGTTCTAGTAGCAGCTTGTATTACACTCATGTATTGAAAATGACGAAATAGAAGAAGACCTTATAGCCGAGCCCAACATAATTGGGGAGATAAAATCTCACCGCCTCCGCTGGCTCGGTCATGCAGAACGGATGGAGAAGGATCGGGGAGTGAAGAAAGCATACTTGGGGCGACTGGTTTGTCGTCCCAAGTATCGCTGGAAGGATAGAGTGGAAGCTGACCTGACCGCACTACAAGCCCACAACTGGCAAGACACTGCGCAGGACAGAGGAAAGTGGCGTGCTCTCGTTTCGGAGGCCATGACTCACTTTGGGTCGCTGAGCCAACGGGGTTAGTTTTAGTTATTGAAAATGACTACTTCTTCGTCACATTTTAAAATTATTATTTTTTATTTTTATTATGGTTTAGGTTCGCGTTTGTCAGCTATCTCACCTGATGTTAAGTGAAGATGAAGATGCGATCTAGGATGGAGCAAGCTTACCTAGTGGATACCTATTCACTCGTGACTAGAAGGCCACTGGTTTAAATGAATCGGGGAACATAGGCATATGTTCCACTCGACAGCGGCAGAGTCAAAACGTTTAGTTCTAACATTCATTCTCAAAAACGAAAACTCGCCAGAAACGTATTGTTACAACCGACAAAGACAAATTCACACCTGCATACCTGTTTTGCACAGTTTATTATTTTTCGGCATTTGAACTTCTTTTGTTTACTTTGTGTTTAATATTTGTGATTAGAAAAACAGCACATTGTGTATTGTAATCTTTTATGGTAGTCATTAGCCAGGTGTGATTCTAAGAAATTCGGTCCGCGCGGTCATGTAGACATATTGCATTTGTGCAGCATAAAGCAATGCCCCAATGGAGAGATCGTCAGTCTAGCGATAAACAAGTGCGAAGTAAGACGTGTGTACCCCATGCGGTAATCTATTTAGTGACGGACTTTGCGCGTTTTATGGAATTAAGATCTCACGCATTACGTTTGGACTGGTTGTGTTCAGTTATATTTGTACCTGTGTTATACGTATTTGTATAGTTCTAATAAAATACACCCTAATAAAAATCCAACGGCATTTTAGTTCGAGTCCAGCAACTCGTAACAGTATTATAAAATTGTAATATTGAACGAAAAAATAATTTTTATAAATATCCTGTCAATCAGACCACTAGATAGGGCAAAAATTACTTGAAACAAAGAGATGGTAGTAATCTTACTCATCACCTGGACCAAAAATTTTAACGGCTGGTACCCACGTGACGGAAAAAAGGGGAGCCCAGAAAGAAGAATGGGAAGATGATCCCATTCTGCCCCCAAAAGATTGCAGAGGGTTGGGAGATATCGCACTAAATGGTATATTCTGGAGGAAGCCCATTTAAAGGAGGCAACCTGACTGCTAGCGATGTGTTAAAAAAATTGATTTAAAAAATCAGTTTAAACAAAAGCTATTTTTTATCTATAATATTATAATTTTCTAAAGATGCCGTGTCCGTTAAACATTAAAGCTGTTAAAAAAAACTGGAATAGACTATATAAATGACGGTGAACACAATGCAATTTTTTTAGATGTCTTGTCTGTGTCGGTTTGTGTTCGTTTGAAATTCACATAAAAACTATTGGGCCAATTTTGATGCGATTTTTATTGATCGACAGCTAATTCTTAGACTTAAAATCTGCTCTAGTTTTTACGCCGGGAATCCCGCAGGAAATTTTCTGGGAATTATTTAAAATAGCCAGATTGAAAAAAAAACTTATTCCAATATATTCTATTTTATGTAATAAAATATGTGGTATTTTTTATCTCGGGAATCCCGCGGGAATTTTCCCTACAGCAGTTTGAAGTTGTTCGGGTGCATAAAAATTAGCTTAATCCGATACATTTTTCACTAAAACGATAGCTTACACTCTTTTTTAAATGCTGCGATATTTTGTTTACCGGGAATCCCGCGGGAATCGCTAGTCAAGTGGACGAAGTCGTGGGCATATCCTAATTTATAATAATCCTACTCTCATTTCGTTACGTACCCACAACAACTCTACAAACAAGAAATCTAGTTTATATCAAAATGTAACCATTGATAAGGCAAATTAATTGGGAGAAAGATATTTTAGGTATTTTTTTTTTTTTTTTTTAATTATGCCATCACTGTTTTCTGTTTTTTTTTCACGTAGGTAGTATATGTTGATTATAATTTTATTTAACTTGTTTTTACCGTGGGTCGCATGACTTTGTGATTAAGGGGGTGGGCACTGAAAATCAGTACTGTGTCGGACTATGTTTAGGCACAGCAAAAACTGAATGCCAACTATCGCGAATTACGGCACACATTTTAAGTGTTATTGTTATTATTATAAATTATCGTTAAATGTCACATTTTTAAAAATAAATATTTTCTTTCTTTCTTTCTATATAGAAATCCGACATTAATTACGAGAACGTAAATGTAGCTAAACCGTCTCACCTGCAAATATCCCGATTCCCGTGCGATCTGCGAGACGTCGAACAGGAACAGGTAGACCGCGGGTTGGGGCGGCCGCAGCATGTACTCGCCGGGCGCGATGTACTCAATAGTCGCAGACTTGATCTCCGGCCGCCGGGACGGATCCCCGTACGATTTGCTCACAGGGTCGTATTGGAATTCTTCTGGCACTTGAATGACGATAAGGGGCCATCCATAAATTACGACAGGGGGGGTTCGACAAACAGCGCATTCCTTTAGTAGCTCACAACGCCCAAAATACTCCGTTAGTGACTGAATGACTTCATGATTTTTGATCACGCAACACTCACAACGACCCATGTCAAGAGATGAGTCGAATTCGTTCCACTAGAGTTTATGATTGTAACGCCCGCGAGCTATTGGAACGGGAAAAATCGCGGTCGTGAATTTGGTCGTTGTGAGCCATTAGTGGAACGTAGCCGAAGTGTGATATTGTGTGACAAGGGATACAAGAGGTTCTAAATTTCGTGACGTCATAATTTTTATATATTTAAGCTTTAAAATACGAAATTTTAAATATTAACGAAACTAAAACTAAATATTTCCGCCTCTATCTGTATGAGTATAGTGTTTAGATTATTAAAAAATAATTTAAGTAAATGGAAATTAAGGAGTTTTGGAATAACTTCAGTAATTTCTTTTTTGTTCGATTCGAATTAGATTTAGTTGACTCAAAACAAATAGATGTTTTATGTATGGTTGTATGGTTAATTTGCAAGTCGATTGTTGACTTTATATTAATTTTGGATTCTTATCGATTCATTCAACATATCAGAATTGTCTATCGTTACGCCCGAGACTAACACATTTTTTTTAAACTATGAGAACGGATACAATACTTACAATCATTAACTCGATAACATAGGTTGCACTTCCACCGCTTGGCGTCAACGAAATAAACGAAAGGATTGATGTAGGTTCGACACGCGCGGCAACGCACTATCGACGCGCACTGGATCACGGGCAGGTGCTAATAACAGAGTGCAAAAATCGATTAAATAACCATCTCTCTGTTTGTAGTTAGTACAGACTGACCCCCTCGACTCCAGCCAGCGTCGCGACGTTCGTATCGTCGACGATCCCATACTAACAGGCGGTTTATAATCGTTTAACCTTCGAGGAGACTGCGACCATCAGCGTATTTTACCGCCTGTACAACGGGGAGTGTTCCGAGGAATCTGGTGCGAAAGCCCCATTTTTGCAACCGCACCACTCGCCGGCGACGAGACGTTCACCCCCATTTCCTTAAGCCCCCACCATAGACTACGCAACGGTTCTCTAGAACATTTATTCCGCGTACAACAGGAAACTTCCCGCCGCGGGTTTCCGCTTGCGCTATGACATGGGGTTTTTTAAGAAGGGCGAATTTTCTTAAAGTTTCAAACGTCCATACGCGACGGTAACCACTTTCCATGAGGTGGGCCGTCTGCCTGTTTGCCTGCTTCAAGCAATAAAAAAAATATAGTAAAGCGTGTGACCTATACTTGAGCGATGTAAACTAAAAGTGCGTGTCACAGAGATGAAAATAATATACTTCGGTGAATCTTTGCAGTCACACAGAAGGACCGCGTAAGGAAACGCTCGGAACCTCATGAGCCTTCATGTCCGAGACATAAGAGATACACTCCAGGAAAGTCATTTACAATGGTACGGTGACGTTTTATGTCCCGTTCCTATATCTTGCCAAACGTTCATTTGCCTTACTATCGGTAATAATTTGACATAAGCTCCATACAAGTAATGTCAAAATTCAACCAATAGTAACGCAGGTGATTGTAAAGTAAGATATAAGAACCGGCCATTAGAAAAACCAGCTAGTTATGTGAGGATCAAATGTCTAGCCATGCCGCCTCCGCTAGATCTCGGTAGAAAGGATAGACCCAAAAATGCTGGCTTGACGTCACGAAGGATAACATGTGTATCAACGGTCTTACAATAATGGATATCCAAGACCATTGGAAGTGAAGAAAAAGTTGGAAATTGGAAAGCAGACCCTCCAAACAGAGCTGGGACTAAACACTAGGCTAATAATGATTGTGAAATGCACTTTTTACAACACAAAAGCAAAGTGTAAACAAATATTTAATTTTACATGTTACAAAGGAGATATAAATTCACGCCGCCATTCATGTAAATGATAACGCCGTAAGTGCTTGTTATCTTTACAACATTATTTAAAAATATGATACAACTTTAATGTTATCAAAAGGTAACTAACGCGCGCAAACTGTAAAACAATTTAACTCATATTGTGTAAACATAAAATTCTTTTTTGTTTTATTATCAAATTTTCATAGCATATCGCAACAGACGTGACAACGTGACGTAACATTATGAGAATAGTCAGAATAAACTTTATTAATACATAGTACTTGTATAAGTCTATATTTAAGGTCCTGAAAATTCAAAATTTTAAATGGCAGTTTTATCAAACAGAAACTTCTTTGTCTACTTGCATATAAGAAATAAATGTAGTACCTTCTACCCCGATGAACCAGCCTCATAGATTTCAGACGAGCGTACAAACTTATAACTTCATAAGGGTAAAAATGAGTCAAATAGCGCACTATATTATAAATAAAAATTATTTCTATGATTACATTTTAAAAGTAAGATAATTAAATGTTCTTTTAACGTATTTCTTTTTAATATACGTAAATTGGTTTGGAATTTCTTGTAACATATCAGTTATACAATTTCAAAACCTAGCAAGTGCTTCCCAAGTTTTACAAAACAGCACAAAAATACGTCATGTATGCCACATGCCTCTTCAAAACTATTAAGCTTATTGGGAGCAATACCATATTTTTATAGTTTTCCCTATTTTTGGTAAACATCAGAAATAAGCAAATGCCAAGCAAGGCAATGAAAGCACAGATATTCAATTAAAATATAGGGTCGGTTGCTAGGTTTTTAAATTGCACAGCTGATATATACATATATCCACTTCCCTATTATGTAAGGCGCCTGCGGCTCTGAATACTTATCAGAAGCTAAGGGCCGGCTTTGCAGAGCTAAGAAATAGGTATAGTATAGTATACCTATTTCTTAGCTCTGCAAAGCCGGCCCTATATAGTTTTCTGTACTTATATATTTTTTTAACTGTATAAGATACAGATGTTGTGCAATAAAGTATATTCTATTATATTTTTAATCTGTATGGTTATCCATAAACGTCGGGAAAGTTTCCGTGTCCGAACAGGAAGCTCCCTAACGAATACAATCCGACAGAACATGAAACGAATACACTCAAGAATGTTTCCGAGAGGATTTGTTATAATAGCGTTTCCTTCACCTTCCGTCGGATTGCAAATTGATTCGTTCGGGAGCTTCCCTTTCGGACACGGAAACTTTCCCTGCGTTTATGGATAACCCTACTGAACTTACATTCAAATCTTTGAAGGGGTGTATTAATATACCAAGCGGCAATCTAGACTTCTGCAGCAGGCTGTTCGTCTCCGGTATACGATTTATAGTACATCGAAAGATTCTGTAAAGAAGAAACCAATCTATGTAAATAATCTCATGCGCTGATGTAACTGAACATTGTTTTGCAAAAAAAAAAACAAATTAGCATAAATAACAATCCCACGATTATTAAACTTAAACAATTGATATGGAATTTTCCTTAATGAAAAATTTAAAGTATTTTAAAATATTTACTGCTTGATTTTTGTTAAAATAAACTAAAACTTATTGATTACGGCTCTTAGAGCCGGGTCGATCGGTGTGATACGACGCTCTCACAGAATATCGGCGTGAAACGTTTAGCCTTGGGGCCGATTGTGTTTCGTACCGTGAGTATTCCGATGGCTCATATCCTCCGACCCTTATCCCTTGCCCCTATTCCATTCTATATTCCATTCCCTCTATCCCACTTCTATCAGAACCCATCCAAAAGACTAGCAACACTTTGACTTGGCCCTTGGTGTTGCAAGCGTCTATTGGCGACGGTAACCACTTTTCATTACGTGCGTCTACTTGTTTGCCAACTTTGCATTAAAAAAGGGCTTTGTTAAAAATGAAAGTTAATTAACTCACACACGCGTTATACGGCGGATATTCGGAGGTCGACAATGATGAGATTAGGGTAGCACTCGGGCGAGCGGCGCACTCCAAGACACGGCGCTTCACACGCTCGTGGAGTGCGCCACCTGAGGGCCCATGAGAGGTCCCATGGAAAGTATGGTAGGTCCAACGGATTCGTGACGGAGCGTGCTTGCGGCCACGCTCCAAAACGACAAGCGTTGGTTGGCGTTTACCTCCTTCTGTAAGTCCGTCATGTCGCTGAAGGAGGCCGCAGAGAAGTTGAGGGAGGAGGATGCGTACGCGAACCCTGTCCGCAGGCGGCGGACCTGCGGTCGTAGGCGCCGCTACGCGAATACCCTCTTCCCGTGATTCCGTCACAAGGGGCCGCTGTACACGGGGATAACAGCGAACTCCCCCCTCTGTTGATGAAGTAGGCCACCCTACCACCGGGGTGTCCTAGTGTTAGCCGAGCGTAGGGACGTTAAGGTGCAGTAACTCTGTTCTAGATCCCGTGGCGCCCCGTAAAAGCCGGGTAAAGAGGCACAGGTTTAGTGGGTAGTTTGGCGGCCGGTTTCTCACGACTACTTCTGCCTCGGCGAAGTGAGCGTGGAGAACCGTCCGCCGAGAGTTCCACATATCTCTCGTCATGCATGAGCCTTCCCTCGAGGCCATAGAATATGTCCAAAAACATTCCCACTGCGTTAACAAGAAAAAAGGGTAGCACTCGGGCAAGTTAAAAACTGCTGGGATCCAGATAACGCAATTACGACTGAAATCCTCAAAGCTATTGGGATCCCAATCTTAAAGGCCTTGGCGGAGTTGTTTAATTTCATCATCCACCAGAGCACTGTGCCAAAAGCCTGGACTATAAGGGTGGATTTTTCTTCAAGAAGGGTGATAAAACTCTCATGAAGAACTATAGGACCAAAATACAAAACTGGGAATCGACGCGATGCCAATTCACAATGCAGAATCCTGCGACGCGAATTGCTGCAATGCAAATTTCTTTCCCTTTCACGGTTCTTCGGGTGACCATTCCTTCGACGATCGTCAATCATACTAAACTTTTGTAAACTCGGTATTGAGATAGGTCGTAAAAAGAGTTTAGTACTGTTGTTATAAGAAGATATAGAAAAAAGAAACAAAGAATACTTCTTGCGATGCGTCTTGCGAGCACGTAGATTTCTATGAAGCGACGTCAGATTATAGTTTTATATTTTGGTCCATAGGCTCATCTCACTCTTGAGCCATGTCAATTAATAATGTTTGATGATGATATTAAGTCTTCTCGTAATTTGTGGGTCGTCACAAGACAAGACGAGTTCCAATCACCGAAATAGGCTGGGTGTCACCGGACTTTCGTCTTCTAGAATTGCGGAATGGTCTATGAGATATTTCAAGATCAATATTAACTATTCCGCGATGTTCAATAAACAATCAAACATTTAAAATGCACCACCAATGAGTCATAACAAGCGCTCTATCATTTAAGAATGCATTAACCCATATTATTTACATGTACTAGTATAATTTTAGATATTTGAGCCAATGTACGAGTACCTACTTCATATATATTATCGCGCCCTTTATCGATTAGTGTGCACATGTTGCTTTGTCTGAAACAAGGCATTACGAATGAAAAATTTTAATATTATACAAGAATACTTTGTATGACTGTGTCAATAATTTAATGTGTTGCAGTTAATTCTATTGTGTTCCCTAGATATCTATTGTGGTATTTTTACGTATTAAGTAACATTTGTCAAACCGCTTAAATAAAAATTGAGTAGATATAAATATTATAAACCTTTCAATGTAAGACTGATTTGGACTAAAAATAAAATCACAAATAAAATAAAACGTTGCTTGAATGTTTAGGTAATATGTTTCTGTAGGGAGACCTGTACATGGTGAAGGAGCGAGATGGAATGCTTCTCCGTCTTAAAGGAAGATCTTCCAGCGAGGCTATTGTTGTTCCTCGCAGGCCTAGGCCCCGTCTATTATTGTTGAAAATTTGTATATATTCTTCGTACGTTTCGGGAAACGTTTGCGACCTCAATTATTGCACAGCGCCATCTATTGACTTGTAAGTGTTCCACTAAATTTCCATAGAAAAAAGTAAAATGGTTTTTGGTTGTGGCGCTCTCTGGTCAATGGTCGTAATGAATGATTGACACCTGTAAATATTGTTAGCCTAAGACTAAGGCTCAGCAAATGTTAAAATTTATCAATACCTGAGGCAGCCAACTGATTCTAGGGGCTCTATTCTGCGATTTGAATGTCTTGCCGTTGCGAAGATATTCAAAGTACGATTCCATTGCGATTGTTAAAAATTTGTACTCTACTAAATCCATAATATCTTATCGTTATTGTCGCAGCAGAATAATAGTAGAAAGAATTGGTATTACCATCAGCAGAAATGGCGTTAAACGAAATGAATATAGAAAATCTAGCAAAAATTAAACACATTAATTTCGCGAGTTCTCGCTTATAAATACTTATAGAGTGACGTGCCCGTGGCACGCTATTGGAATTAACAGAATACCGAAATCAGGCAAAACTACGATTGAGACGATAGTGTCCGGCGATTTTGACGAGATAGTAATAGCAGAATTGGACCCCTGTATTACGCACAGGTAGTAAGGCTGGGCTAAGATTTAGGGCTATTGGAAGTTCTTTCTAAAGTCATAGAAAGTGTCGACCATTGTATGCTTTTTTCGACTTTGCAAAGGATGAAACATTATAAATTTTAATGTTTAGGCATTTAAATGCTATTTATATTATAAGGAGTCTACAATATCAATGCCACATTATGTAACAAACCATAATTTATTGGAGATAATTATTAATTAAATAAAAAAAATCAATTTTAGCATTGCCATAACAAACACCAAAAAAGTATAAATACATTCTTGCATGAATAATAAGATGTGTAAAATAAATATTTAATATGCCAAGCAGGTTATTCGCTTTGTAGCAATGGATTGTTTTTGCAATGGACCTTGGCAATGAGTTTTATTAATATCATGATATACATAGCACCTACATGTACGAAGGAAGCCGGGGGCTACTGTTGCTGTACCTTCCTCTATTTCTGTTGTTGTTGTAATAGTGATTAATATAATTATTATTTTTAAAATCATCGTATATTGTATTATTATTAAAATTCGTAGTAGCTTAGTGGCTAGACACAGTGGGTCTCAAATGCCGGGAACCTATATTTCTAGCCACGGAGAGACCCGCTCCAGTCAAAGTATGAGCCCACGCCCGCCCAGGTTGCGGAGAACAGGCTAGCGCTATTTCTGGTAAACTCCGCACCAAGCCGAAAGGATGCACCCGGGGGTTTTACGATTATTCCCGGCTTTGGTGGTCGCTTTTCCCACCCTCACCTAACCGGACGAGCCTTACACAACGGTCGCGATATGTCCCCTCCCTGCTGATGGTCCGGAAATGATGTAAAAACAATGGCGTCTCATTCCAATGATATGAGTTGAAATCCTTTCCGATAAGCATGAATATAGCACAGCTTAGACAGTTTTTCTGACCTACCCCCCTATACAAGTGGCATTAACACTAAATGAACACAATGAAAATGTATAGGAATGACATATAACCTAGCGTAAGGACATGTCAATCTCAAACATTGTCTATTCTATTTTGTCTAAGGGGGCTAAAATGCTTATTGTTATAATTACCAAAGACTGACAGTAAAGGAAAACATCGTAATGAATCATGTAAATCAGGATACGGTATTTGTACAAGCCGCCAAAACACTTAATGACAGTCTGTCCCTCCAGAAACAATGGAGGTTGGTAAAAACTTGGAAGTTGCAGCTGTCCATTGGCGACAGTAACCACATTTATCAGGTGGTTGGTCTTTTGCTGCTCGGCTAGACTTCAGCACTAAAAATATATGAAATCTATCCATGTTTCTACCTTATGTAAATTTAGATTCTATAACACAAAGGTACTCGCTTTTTATGCTATAAAAAGTATGCTTACATCAAATTTCAGTAAGAGTAGTTCATACTAAAGACTATGGAGACAACAATACATACAATTACATATTATTAGGCCTATAATAAAGGTCTTAGCTATGGCTATAGAGGCACATACTTTATTACCATTACATCAATCGCATTACTGTCTGTATCTCTGGCATTTGGAGTATACATAAATTCAATAATGAATTTCATGCAAATTCCTTAATAGTTATTATATTTTACAGGTGTATATACAAGATCATAAAAGAACTAATGAACAAATAAATAAAAGTTTAATATTAAGTTTTAAGTTAATAGAATTAAAATATAGTCATTAATCCAAATTTTTCCTGCAATTCTGAAATCAATTATGCATTATTCAAAAAAATTGTAACAGATTAACTATGTATTTTTAAACAAAACTAATTATTAATAATTTATTACTAAACAGGTTGTAAACATCAACACATAATTATAACAGATGAACTATATATACAAGCAAACATTTAACTGTGCCCTCTTTATTAGATTACTTACTATAGGGCACATATAATTTGACCTCTTTATCATAGTATTTAATCATATCAGTTTCAGTTTATGCAACTGTTAGACATTTGATTATTTTCTTTATCTTCTTTGATAACTGATAGAGACTAAAAAAATCTATTATCAATTTACATAACTCCAGATAGTTTGCTTGCTTCAGTCTAGAGGAGACCACTTTTTGCTACTGTAAAAAACTATTAATAGTTTAAAATAAACTATTAATTAAATTTGTCTAATAATATATTAAATATTTAATAATAACAATGTGGATTATAGCTGATAAACAAACTTAGGTTGTTCAGAGAGTTATGGAGCAAGATTTTCTAGATGTTTCTTATATATATATAAAATCCAAAATTAGAACATCCAAAAAAGAACTAAAATAAGCAGCATAACTGACAAAACAAATAGAGTGGCACTGAATCAGATGTGGTCTGTCTTTGGATTGACTGCAGACAGAGCAGACAATTGCTGAAGTTGAAACCACAATGGGGTAAATATGACTGTAAAAAGCTCTCCCACCGGCCCTCACGGTGTATGGGGAGCCTCCCCTGGGTGACGAATAAGGTATTGGTCAGTGGCACTGCTTAGCTATGCGACTAGCTAAGACCAATGGTCTTGCTGACCAAAGTAGGCTGGAAGCGTTTAAGAGGATGAACGCTGATCCTCCAGCATTTTGGGGGTTATAAAGCAGGCTAACAACTCTCTCAGAGAAAAAAAACTTTATTATGAAACCTAAAAGGAGTGAGGCCAGGACTCATTTTGGGTCATTGAACCGAAGCAATTAGTTAAAAAGCTCTCCAGTCTTTGGACTGATGATCTGCTCAAGTTCATTGGTAAGGCTGACTGAGAAAATCGGAGATCTGAATAATATGGCAGAAAATTGGGGAGATCCATATCTACAAATGAATTGCAATTAGCTAACAAGAATAAAGAAGCAATTTAGAAATAAACATTTAGAAAAATTAAATTCCCATTAAACTCCATAATACTAATCGGTTAAAAATTTTCAAAATATCATATTAACCTTTTTTATCCCTGCAGGAATGGAGAACAAATAATAGTTTCTGCGGCCAGGCAGCCTGTCATAACAGGCGACAAAACAACCCACAGCCAGGTGGTAAGGGATTTACCCTTCCACCTAGTCTAGAGTATGCCACCATAACAACTTTGAGTAGTGTTCCAGAATTAGTGGCCAGGTTCATCTCCCTTTAGAAAACGGCAGCACCTTGGTAGCACCTTTGGTGTTACAAATGTATGCCTATCTGCTAAACTCATGCAATGAAATAAAATACAAAACAAATTCACCTCTTGATGTTCTTATGAGAATACAATGACATGACAATACTTATATAAGGATGCTCATGATCATTTTCATCCTAAAAATGTTAGTGACAGTTCCAACAGTACATGGATTCCAAAGTCAAATAAGAGAGATGATGAGAATATCTCAAGTAAAATCTTGAAGAAAATATGGAATACTATTATTAATTTCGATTATAATTGAGATAATTAATCCATTCATATTATCTATAAAGTAAAAATGTGTTACTTTTGATGTTTGTTATATGAATGTGAACCAATTTTCATATTTGATTTATAGGTATATAGGTTCATAAATACTTACCTTTCTCATGGGTTTATAGATTAACAGATAAAGCAAAATAGTTGAATTAATTCATAACATTATTAGAGAAAGGGTAATTCTCTTTAAATTCAAATTAGTACTTACTTACAAATTATCTAAAAATAATCTACTTTCTAAATATGCATTATAACTTAATTAATGCTAAAAATAATCATTAAAGATGTAACTAAATATTAAATTAAACTTACTCAGAACTGCAGTTAGGTGACTCAGCAAATTGATGACCAAGCCTGATTTCAGGGGGATCTTCAGGATATTCAGGCAGAATATGCTTGCATTGGAGCAGATCAATCATATGGTGTCCCCAAAGCTGATCAAATCCTTGCTTTGTCACACTCAATTGACCCATTTGTTGAGTTAAACCTTGGGTATTGTATTGCTGAGGATATTGGTTGACTATTGCTTGTGGTTGATTATTGTAACTTGGCATTTGAGGATAACGGCTTTGCAAGTTGCTTGGCAGTCCCGGTTGTACTGGTCCACTTGGTGGACCCATTGGTTGACTCATGGGAGGCATAGATGGCTGGGGTGGTATATTTGGACCTTTCATTCCTATAGGACCTGTATTTAGTCCTGGTGGACCCAAATGTTGATTTGTGAGAGGTAAATTTTGATGTCCAAGGTAAGTTTGTAAAGGAGGACCACTGACAGGTGTTGGCATTTGTGTCCCATTATTTGGAGGCCTTGATCCCAATGGTAGGCCAGTTCTTCCTGGTGGGGCACCCATAGGTCCACTTGGTGGTGCCATAGGACCACTTGGTGGCCCCATGGAAGTAATCCCAGAGCCTGACACTATTGGCCCAGGAACACTTGATGAACCCAAGGGAGGCATTATTGCTTGATTTTGCGGTCCTAAATTGGGCCCATTCATTCCCAAATGCATCAAAGGTTGGCCAGTAGGGCCACTCAATGTTGGAGGCACATTAACTGGTGGCCCAGAAGGCAAAGGAGTATTTCTTACTGGCCCACTTGATGACACAGAAAACTTACTCGGCTGGACAATTGTAGAAGCTGGAGGCTGAGATCCTGGAGGCCTTGACAATGGTGGGGGTCCATAATTAGCTGGAGGTAGTCCAAATTCGGTTGCACTCACAGGTGGCCTATTACCCATAGGCTGATAGCTTGAAGAAGTTGAATATTGCTGCTGGCCAGAAATGTTTGATGATGGCCCAGGAAGGCTTGTATGCTGTCCAAACTGGCTTACAGGCTGTCCAGAAAGAGTTGTAGGGGGCCCAGAAAGATTGATTGGTGACCTCAAAGATCCTGTGGGTGGCCCATTCACAAGAGGTTGGTATTGACTAGAAAGGGGTGGTGTATTGTCATTGATTTGATGCTGCAGCTGGTAATTTGGCGGATAAGGTGTAGGAGATGGATTGGAAATTGCTGGACTAGCAGACTGAGGGATGTTAGGAGGCTTAGGTGCCATGTGTCTTATTGGTGATGGCTGTGATGTAACCAACCCAGGTTGATTAAAAGCAGGTGAACTGCTGGCACTTTGGTTCAAGTTATTTACACTGTTCTGCTGCCTATGAAGTGGGCTGTTGGAGTTAGTATCCTTTAAACCATATCCAGGTGGCAATTGGCTTGCAGGGAGCTGGTTGAACTGCTGATTGTGGTTGAAAACCTGCCCAGTATTTACATTAATTGGAGGGGCCCCTGGTAGGCTATTATATGGGTTTGGGGGTAAATTGGACATGGCTTGTCACTCTGGAAACAAAAAAATGCATTTTCTAAAAACTATCATAAATAGAGTGATCAATGATAATATATCTATAATGAGGGGAATTATGAGCCTATTCTGTTAAAATAAGAATTCACACTCACTCAAGGAATCAATTAAAACATGATAATTCATTGGTGAGATGACGGGAAGGTGATGGGAGCATAAACTTTTAACTGCGACTTACGTTATTTAGGGCGAGGTATTCACAAAGAAATGTTCACAGGCACTTCGATACTATAATACCATCCTCACATATTAACACAAGGTGTACAATAACGTAATTAAAATAATTCAAGGAAGAAAAATACGACCCTGACTTACGTGGCCGAGCAATTTAAAGCGCCCTCTGGATTGATTTTTGACATGTCACGTCACATAGTGCTGATGTCAACATTTGATCACTCTGCAAACAACAATTTTAGTCGATAATCGAACTTTTTTTCTAAAGTATATCATCGCATAATGAACTGTTTTAGTTATTGGTGTTAATAAATAGAAAATAAATATTAATCCCAGGTCCGGGTTGCCAGTCAGTTTTGTAGGATTCATTTCGGAGAATGCAAGAACGGAGAAATAATACACATTCGTGCAGGAACGGAGAAATAATACAATTTTCTGCGGCCGGGCGGCCTGTCGTAAGAAATGAAAAAAAAACCCACAGCCAAGTGGTAGGGTATTTCCCCGTCTGGATGGCTAACACCCCTGGTCTAGAGTATGCCGCCATAACAATCTTGAATTGTGTTCAAATGTCCATAGGCGATGGTAACCGCTTGCCATTAGGTGGGCCGTTTGCCTGTCTGCTGAACTCTGTAATAAAAAAAAATGTGCGATTAAACCGAGCGAAACGATTGGCCTCCACGTTCCTTCTGCGTACGGTAGAGGTATGGAATCAGCATCAGCTTCAATCAGTCAGTGTTTCCTGAAAACAACAACCCGGGTGTGTTCAAGAGTTCAAGTCTCTTGTGAATAGATGTTATTAATGGCCCGTTCCTATATCGTATGATAATTTAAAAAAAATACTTCTATAGGTACGAACGCACCCTTAACGTCACGCAACAAGTGACGTATATTAATTAACCCTTAATTGGACTGAAAGAGTATACCTCCCACATCCTTTTTTGAAGCTCTAAGCTATCAAAAGTTCATTATTTCCCACAATATGTCAAAATATATGTACAATCACCTTACAATAAATACGGATATTATTTTCGTACAAATTTTGAGCTAACTGTCGGTTGGAATAAACAAAAAAATCATAATGTCGCCAAAAAATACCGTAAGTTTATTTGAATTAGTGTTATTTATAGCTTTTGAGTTATTTTATCGTCTGACATTTTTTATTTGCCCATATTTACCATTTTCATGTAATAATCGAACTTAAAAAAACGTGGGATACTATATACTTTTGACTATAAGTGATTACTTTTGAAAAATGTGGGATACAGTTTTCGGTGTACTAACAACATTCTTTTGTATTTGCGTATTTCAGACAAAAGTACTTGATATAATTAATTAAACATAAAAAATCCCACAAGGGTTTATAAGACCCAGGAGGCCTCCTTTTTGTGAGGTTCAATTAAGGGTTAATAAAGGCATATATGAGACGATTTTTTGTTTTAACTTTATATTTGCAAAATGATCTAAAACCATATTTATGAATTACTACTTAAAAACTAGGGGGTCTTGGCATATACTACGGATAGTCACCAAGGGGAGGATAAAACTGTAAAAAAAAAATGGGTCTCATAGTATGGGTACGTTTCCTAAGCTCCATACAAGTAGTGAAAAAAATTCAACCCATGCTAAGACAAGTCAATAAATAGTTAGATACAGAAATCGGCTATTAGGTAAACGTGCTTCATCTTCGACCGCATCATCGTTTAACAATAAGCTTGAACGTGGTCAAACACGAACCTATACATTTAAAAAATCCATCAACAGCTTCTAAACGCTATATAACTAGATGACGCCACAGGTAATTCCTGAGCTCATAATCATAACTCAAGCTAAGTTTGTTATGTTTTATGTTATTACTTATTCCTAATAGTGTTATTTTGAGTTCTTAGCCCCCTTCTCTCGGTTTTTAATGTTTTATTATTTGAATATTTAATTTAATTATTTTTTAGACCAAGTATTACTAAATCTATAAACGTAGGTATTTAAAAACAAATTAAAAATATTTTAATGAAAAAAGTATATTATTCTGTTCAAGACTCTCTAAATGACAAGCTATGCCTTATAAGAATAAAATTAATGAATATAATTAAAATTGAATACAAATAACATTAATTTCAACTAGACATATAAAATTATATATCTTATATATAAAAATCAATTGCTGTTCGTTAGTCTCGCTAAAAATCGAGAACGGCTGGACTGATTTGGCTAATTTTGATTTTGATTTATTTGTGGAAGTCCAGGGAAGGTTTAAAAGATGAATAAAAATGAAAAATATTGATTCTGAGGCAGTACGAAGTTTGCCGGGTCAACTAGTAATCTAATAAATAAATATCAATGTTTGTATGCTTGTCCTCGATGCGTTCCTAAACCATTGATCAGATTGTGGTGAAACTTTGGGTAGTGTTCTGAGCACTCCCGAAAGGATTTCTGGCATTAATAATCTATATATCTATAAAAATAAAAATTAATATCTGTATGTTTGTTCTCAATGTGTTCCTAAAGCATTGATCAGATTCTGATGAAACTTTAGTAGGGTGCTCTCGGGACGCCCGCACGGGTTCCTAGCCCAAAAATCTTTATATATGAAATTCTTCTGTTTGCATGTTATGTCACTGAACTCTTTTACACGATTGAACCGAGTTTAATAAAAAAACTGTGTTTTTAGATTCACAATTGGACCCGGTAGGTGGCGTCGCTAAACTCCTAAACAGTGGAACCGAGTGTGATGAATTTTTGTGCGTATGTTCAAGTGGATTGAAGAATGGTTTAGACTTTAGATTTACAATTGGTCCCGGAGGTGGCGCTGCAATCGAGTTTCAGGATTTTGACGAAATTTTCTGTGTGTTTTTGAGTAGGTCTCGGGATGGTTTAGATTTACAATTGAACCTTGTAACTGGCACTGCAATCGCGTTCAGGAATTTGGTGAATTTATTTTTGTGTGTGTTCAAGTATTCGGATGGTTTATATTCAAGTTTGAACCAGGTAGATGGTGCTGCAATCGGGTTCCAGGATTTAGGTGAAATTATATTTGTGTGTGTTCAAGTGGGTCCCGGGATGGTTTAGATCACGATTGGACACGATAGGTGGCGCCGTTAAAGCTGCTTCAATAAAGGACTGACCGACTACTGACTGATTGATGGACATTAATTACTTTTATTTTTTAAGGTTTAATTTAATTTAATAATAACAATGTATAAAATTTATTGTAATTATGGATCTTTGTATCTGAAATAAGTAAATTATTATTATAAACTCCTCAACGGTGGGACCAATTTTGATGATTTTTTTATGTTTGTTCAAGTGGATTCGAAAATGGATTAGATTAACAATTGTTCCCGATAGATGGCGTTGCAATCGGATGCTAATTTTTATTTTTTAAAGGCAGGACTAGTTCTGCCGGGTACAGCTAGTATTGAATAAATTACATGTCATATTGTACCCCCAAAGAGTTAATGTATAAATTATATCTCATGTAAATGTACATTAAGCATCGAATATATGAAATGAAATAAATACTCGCGAAATCAGTCAAATTTAAAAAAGAAACTTATAGAGCTTCTCAATTTTAGACAGATTTGGTCTAAAATTTTTTGTTGATGCTTATTCATCCTTTAGAGGTAATATAATTATTACAAAGAAAAACTCGGGCAAGTCAGTGGCAGTCTGCGAACTACGAGTGGTTCCGTAGAGTAGATATTGATGAATTGGGGTTAAATAAAATTCAGGTTGAAAAATTCAAACATCTGTAATTCAATATATCATCAAATCAATGATTTTAGTCGAAAAACAAAATTTTAACAAAGTGTATGTGTAAGTAGTAGTTTTATTAATTGATTGGATAAAGCTATCTGATTATAAAACAAAAAAATATAATTAAATTTTTTACAAAAATTTTAAATATGTAAAATTTCGATAAATTTAAACAATAACACCCAAATATATTTATTGGTTTTAATTAATTTGTACGTGGTCTTCCTCCAATCAATGTCTACGCAGGGTCCAACCTAGCAGGTCTACGCTTAACATTATATATCAACATTTCATTCTTTCAGCAATATAAAAGTATTCAAACTGATCACAATGTTATGGCAGTTCCATGGAACCCCATGCAACACTTAACATAGGTACTTTATTATGTACCAACACGGCTTGAGTCATTTATGACATCTCATACAATCAGTTCACAAGTGCCCCCTCTCTGCTCTCATATTAACATCACGAAGCGAATTACTCTTATTGTTCATACCACATATTCGTTATTTATATATAATATATTCATAATTATTTAATGATCGTAAGTAATCACTCGCGTTTATCAATCTATATTATTCATTCTACACTTGTTCGCACCTCTCAGCAAATGTCACAACAGAGTCGGGTCACGCGTCGTCGTCACTCCATTGAGCCGACTCGCGACCGGCAAAATGCAAAAACGATCACATAAACAGACTAGTATCCGAAAACTCCATCGAAAATACGTAATTTCTATTTATTGCAAAGGATAGGCCACGAAAGAGAGGCGTCTACACGAATACATAAGCTCAATTTTCGAATCGCGGATTTCATAAACCCAAAAATAATAACTCCCGCGGCGAAACGCCGCCAATACTCTACATATTTATCGATAAAAACTATTCAGTCGTTTTTATTTACTCATAAAAATATATCTTTAAAAGGCTCAAACGAAAGCGTCGCAGTGCAGACGGGTGCGGTGGGCGCGGTTGCGGCTGCGCTGCGGCGTCGGTGGAATGGGGGGCCGGGGGGCGAGGGGCTAGTGCACGGGCAGCGGCTTGTCCGCGCGCATCGACGGCCCGTTGCGCCGGCGCAGCAGCTCCGAGTCGGTCGGCGGGGACAAGCCCAGCGGCGCCCACTCGGCCGCCTCCAATATAGACTCGCCCGCCTCCGGACTTGGGTAGCACGACTTGCTGCACCGCACCATCGCGGGCCGCTCCATGTACGAATAGTTCATGGAGAAATGTTGCTGGATGACCCTGTTGACAGCCATCGCGGACTCGGCGAATTCGGATAGATTCCGCGCGGACATGTTCCGCCTGATGTTGTGCGGCGTGTGCAGCGGCGGGTGGGGGCGCATGGCACGAGGATCCGCACGGCGCAGCCATGGGTGGTGCAGCACACGCTCGGCGCTCAGCCGGTTTGAGGCCTCGCGTACCAGCAGCTGCCGTATTAAGTCCTTCGCCTCGTGCGATATATCTGCCCACTCCTCCTCAGGGAAAGAGTATCGCCCCTCCTGTAAAAACACAACAAAACATCTATTAGGTTCTCCTACCTTTTTTAAATTGGGTAATTGACACAGCAAAATTCAAAACTACCTTAATCATCTAGTTTTAAAAATGATTTTAATAGCTGCTTTAATAATAATTATGGGCTAATTGACACATTAAAGTCTAGAAGACTTCGGCGAAAAATCTCTCAGTTGATTTGACTATCTACTACTCTATCCTCGAAGTCGGCTAAACAAGATTAATATTTTTATCTTAGGTGTTGAATCATCATACACTTTCTAATTATTTTCATTATTCAATCACCTGTCGCTAAAATACAAGTCTGCTTATTTCACCTGCCTTAGAAAGTCGCCAATCAAGAACTGGCTGAGCTATGGACGCAATCTTACCTGTATCGAAGTAAAGAGAAGATCTTGACACGCGCGGCAATTCTCCCCGCGTTCCCATCCGCAATCCGAACCGCAGTCCGCGCGGAACGGCGGATAGCCGCAGAGGAGGATGTAGGCGATGACGCCCAGCGACCATAGGTCACACCTTTTGTCGTAGTGCGTCGCCGCCGAGCCCGCGAAAAGGGACACCACTTCCGGTGCCATGAATTCGGCGCTGCCCACCTGTCGACAAAAAATATCCAAATTTAATTTAAGTAAAATCATTTCCGGACTCAATCCAATCGCAAATACCGTTTAATATTAATCAGGAATGGTATTTAAAATTGTTAATTTATAATTAATAATGGCAACACGAACTGTGTGTTCATAGTCCGAAAATTACCTATCTTCCGGCGAAGCCATTATAGAATAGAATAGAATAGAATACGACGCTTACACGAGCAGGCTTACAATAAATGTAAATAACACTTCTACATTCAACAAATCTCTTTTCTAATAAATAGAAGGCAGACATTTAAAACCCCGAACCGTTTTATTCCTATTCATGTTTTATATCGAGCTTCCCCGACTCAAAGACGTCATGAGGAAAATAGGACACGAAAATATGAAGTACTCTCAATATAATCCTACTAAGCCCTAAATAATATAATCCATGTGACGTTTATTATCGAAATTTATTGTACGTACATCATGTATTCATTAACATTTGAATATACAGGATACGTAAAAATCATAGAGAAAAAATACTGATAATTCTTAGTCAATCAATATACGCTCGTATTATGGGATTATATACAAAGTAAAACTTATCGGTATGTGGTGTATGTTTATGCTCCTGACAACAACGGTCTAGGACTGTCTTACTTTAAAATAATTTTATTTGCAATCTATGCAAGAACAGGTAGATGGAGCTCACGCTCAAAGAATTGGACTTTATAGCAAGGTAATGCTGCCAGCCTTCTAAGCACACTGCTCGGTGACAGCAGTTCGGTGGCCTGAATAGGTTGTATATTGTAAAAATATTTTAAGTTAGTATTATTTGTAAATGCTTATTTTATTTTTTGGGTTTACTTTTAGTTGGATTGTTGATGTTTACTTATACACCCATTAAAATCAGCCATGTAATATTTTCGGATTTCCTATTTGTGTTACCCATAAGAGTCAGAACGATTGTATTTCACATCTGCACAGCACAATATACCTTTACATAAACAATCTCGATATAGACAGTTGCCGATAGCGTGATAGTCACGACCTTCTTGAATGCGTCATTAGGTGTTGTATTAGAATTAGATTGATCAGATTGTTTTCTATTTTTCAACGCGGCCTCAAAGTACTTGTAAACATATACAATGTTAGCGTTCTAATTTTTATACAACCTCATGTTTCGTACTGTAGATAATCTTGGGAATATCATGAATCTTCCAAAACATGGATTTACATATTTCGTGTATCTAGCCAGTATCTAGCAATTCATGAATATTCAAATTTTTTATCATACTTGAAACAAATTGTGAAAGCTGGACTTACATAATGCCCATCTTAAAACAATTGGTTGATATATGAGTATCAAACTAAGAAATTGTTCTGATAAAAGCATGTATTAATTGTAAAAATATACAACCAACTTAGGGCCGATTGTGCCATCGTCAGATAAAAGTTATTCACCGAATATAATACAATATGCCTAAATTAAAAATTACCGTTACGTGAATAAAACAGTTGAACTGTTTCACTTTTACATTCAGTCAGGTTATAATTTATTCGATCGATTACTTTTATCTGATAATTGAAAAATAGGCCCTTAGAAAAATTCTTCACAATAGCTAAGAATATCTTATATGTAAGTTAGGTTGCCTGGAAGAAATCGCTTTAAGCCATAAGGCCACCTTTTGTTTTGCCTACAAAATTGTAATTGATGTATTATGATGATGTATGATGTATTATGTCTGTAAATTTGATTATTCATACAGTTACCAACTGAGGCTTCAACAACAACTGATCCCACAAACACATGTTATGGAAATATAAATTATTATTGATAACATTACAAATAATTTAATTGCCTGTCCCCAAAAGGTGACTGACAGATGTTTTAATTCGATACGTTCATCATCTGCATATGTATTTTGTCATGATATATAATTGTATTCATTTCAGAGTTTATTAGTAACATATAATCCAGATATGTTTTCAACACTACATTCACGTTTTATTTTTTATAAAAAACTTTTAGATCAAATCAATCAACACTTTAAAAGAAATTTTAAATAAGACCCATTTAAAATTAAATTTATTAATATTTTAGAGCTTTTCAGAGCTGCACTTTTCTTACTTGTATTCTTCTTTCATGGCTAGGTTCAGTATTTTACTTAGCTCTCGAGAACATTTAAGTATTCTTCCTTGAGACCCTTAAACAAGGTTTCATAAATAAGACTATAATTTACATTATACCGTATTACGGAGGTAAGGTTTGCTTGCATAATTTTAATTTTCATGTTAATCTTAAAAATGTTTTAACTGTTTTAACTATCTAAACTTACTAGACAAAACTTGCAACATTATCTAATATCTATATAACTGTCCTTTGTTACTTTTATGAATACGACTTTAATTCGTTTCTATATGACACTGTCATTGACCTCTTACAATTAACTACTAACCGAGAGACGACGACGCCCGGACGATATGAGGTACCAGATGTGCTTTTTACATCGAGTGTATAAATACTCGATATAAAACACTATGGGGTACAGTTACATTCAAAACCATACAAAGAGGGCATATGATTTGACAAGACTGAAGACTGTGCAAAGTAGATGGGGTAGAATAGTAGAAGTGCCAGCGATAAGTGACCATTTTTTTATTACGAAATTAGGACATAGGCAGACGGTGCACCTCATGCAAAATGGTTACCGTCGTCTAGAGATGTTTGCAACAACAGGGGTGAGCCCACGCGTTGACAGCCTTTAGAATGAATAGTGGGATAAGATAGAGGCATCAGACAGGCAGATTGGAATAAAGGGAATTAGATTTATGATTGGAATATAGGGATGAGATATGGATAATTATGGCCGGTTTCTCTATCTTTTTTTAAATTTATTTATAATTCATAATGTCGCTTAACTGACCATGCCGCCCTGGTAAGTTTACATAATATAACAAAATAAAGTAATCATTGAGTTCTTATATCTACTAGTTTATATAGAATTCCGGCGTCATTCGAAGATGGCTGTCAGAATAGTATTAATTTGAACTATTCACTCACTCGACTTACCATCGGTAGAAATTCGACATTACTTATGGAGAGCTTATTTCAAATTTTAACTAGTAATAAAAATAACGATTAGTGAGATATAGAAGTAGGCATCAGTCAAGAAATATTTATTGTAGACAGGCACTACATTAGAAGCAGCTCTCTAGTGTCTACCGATCGTCCACAAGATTGGGAATTGATTTAATTTATAGTGGAAGTAGTACATTAGGACAGGACAATCATCCAATATTTACAACAAAGAACAGTACATTTAATGTGTTGTTCTTAGTTGTTCCTAATAAATTAAAAGAAAAACAAAAAGAACTTTGAGAAGATTCTGAACCCCATACGACTAGATGGCGTCACGTCTCTTTACAAATGATAATATACTCAATGCCAGAGCAATGCACTAGTTTTCTCAACTAGAATCGAATAAAATATATGTTTTTAATTTAATCACTTCAATAAATAATAGCGATATAAAAATTTCCAGACATTAATTAGCATCCCAATCAGTTAATATCCATCATATTTAAATTAGATTATGAATTTTATTTTGCGTTTACGATAGAAATTCATATCTGTTTGGTCTCAAAATTATCGCTGCCGACTTAATACATCTAAAATATTTATAGCTATCATTAAACATTATTTTTTACTTATATAACTGTGTTTAGAAACATTTCAATCGGAAAATTATCACTATATAAGCATATTTAAGTAGAAATTCACATAATTTAACGCAATTTATAAGAATTATGTTTTCATAATCTTGATAACCCAAGTAATTTTGAACAAATAATAACGTTATGAACACACATATTGATCAAGTATTTTTTAAAGAAGAACTATTCAAATATGTGCAATCGTCGAATGCGTAGTTTAAAAGGCTTGTAGAATTACTAATAGATTTGATAGAAGTAATCCTAACCTGTAGGAATTCTTTCGATGATGGTTAGATGCACTAAATGTGCAGAGCAGAGCAAAAAAAATTATAATATGTTATCATATATTATGCGTTATCGCCGTCGTCAGCCAATCGCAATCCACTACTTGACGTAGATATCTCAACCCGCCTCTGCCTGAGACCCTGTGCAGGTAATCGGTCCCCGGGCCAAAGGGCATCCAGCAAAACGTTTACCAAGACGCGGTCCGCTCTAGGATGGTTAAACTTTAGTGCTGGCAGACTCACCGGTGTCATTAGCTGCGGCGTGGCGAGCGGGCTGGCCAGGCTGGAGGTGAAACTGATACCGCTGCCAAGGTCAAAGTCGCAGATCTTGACCGGGCACAGCCTGTCGCGGTGGACGCATAGAATGTTCTCCGGCTTGAGATCGCGGTGAGCGACGCCCTTCCCATGCAGGAAGTTCAAAGCGTTCGCCAACTCGCGGACTATCTCAGCCGCTTGCGGCTCAGAGAAGTAATGGTGCTCCTGTATGCGTGACAGTAGCTGACCGCCGTTGATCTACGACAATTCAACAAATACACACTATAATGATGTAGTAGATCTAGAGATGATGTACAGGTGTAGTAGATTATACTTGCTGTGTACAATATTACACGTAACGTAAAAGTTAGTTAGTTAGAGGGCGGGTGCCCTTATCTTGAACAATAGATCAGTGTGGCGTTCCTATGAGCTAATGTAGACACTTCGGTCACCTTACCTATAGACGGCGGTGAACTAAGCTCAAATATTCAAATTATAATGTTAAGGCATTATCGGTAGAATACAATAAACTAATAAAAAACTAATAATGAATATTAAAGTAAATATTTAAATAAATAAATGTACGTAATAACTACAAAACAGTTTGCCGTGGTATTAATTTACCCAGATTTCAAAGTTCGATGGAAATCGTTTCAAAAAGTTAGAACTGTTATGAATGTTGTACCCCCATGAACAATCTAAGGTTAGTTTCTTTTGTACGTTAGAAAAATAGTTTTAACATCCTAATTCTTGTCAAATAGATCTAAATTGTGATCGAAGATATAAATACTTCTATTCATTCGCAAACCATAAAGCTGCTTCTTACTACAAACCTTGATACTACACACTTGTTAGTACAAATTTCAGTGAAGTAAAATTATTATATTCACAAATGCGATATACAATACGAGTTCCAGATATGAAATTTAATAACAGCACATTTGGCAATAATCTCGAAATAACCTTAGTTCAGGAGTTTATCAAACAACAAGTAGGTATACAGGAACAGACCGGCTCGAGATCATAATAACATTGTACCTATAGGCTTTGAAACAATGAAAAATTTGTTATTGAGGATTGACCGTTTATCAGCAACTACCTCTGCCGGCGGCTTCGTTCATGTTGGAATTGGACATTATTCATTTCTTATGGATTCCGCAAGACATCGAAATTGAACATACTATAATGTAAATTTCCTGTTTTAATTCTAGTCAAAATCTAATTGAACTCCGTTAAGCCGTCCTGGACCATATTCAAGACAAACAAAAATTCTAAAAACATTAATGTACACATTGATTAGGTATCGTATAAATTTATTTATTTGGAAAATATACAATAATTATGTGTCTTTATGAAATCAACCCCTGCATGGGTAGTAGATCGAGCTTTGGTAAAACCGAACTGTTTAACATGAAATAATTTATTAATATTAAAATGTGAGAGCAATTGGTTTAAAATTATTTTTTCAAAGATCTTACTTAGGGTTGGCAAAATAGAAATTGGCCTAAAGTTATTTGGGTCGTTTTTGTTCCCAGTTTTAAATATAGGAATAACTTGGCTAACTTTCATTAAGTCAGGAAATAGTCCTTTATCTACACATCTTTTTTTGCAGGAGTTCAGCAGACAGGCAGACGGCCCACTTGATGGAAAGCGGTTACCATCGCCTATGGACATTTGCAACACCAAAGGTGCTACAAATGCGCTGCTGCTCTATTGAGGGAGACTGGAACCTGGCCACTAATGCCGGAACACAATTCAAGGTTGTTAATGGCGGCATATTCTAGACCAGGGGTGGTAGCCATCCAGCCAGGCAAATGCCCTACCACCCGGCTGTGGGTTGTTTAGTCACCTC
This sequence comes from Dendrolimus houi, assembly GCA_039645545.1. Lineage (NCBI taxonomy): Eukaryota > Metazoa > Arthropoda > Insecta > Lepidoptera > Lasiocampidae > Dendrolimus > Dendrolimus houi. Next base: position 20,517,351 of record CM077124.1, read on the forward strand.
TTACGACAGGCCGCCGGGCCGCAGGAAATTGTATTTTTCTCCGTTCCTGCACGGATGAAAACATCTATTAAATATTTCTACTAATGATGGTGCAATAGTCTATTATGTTATTTAATATTTTTAAAGATACACCCGAAAAATAAGGTGTGTTTTTTAAAGTTTAATGATTTGAAACTTTTAACAATCTCATCTGTATCTATATGCTTAAATTTAAATGAATTATTACATTCATCTACACACTGTGTCATGAGTCATTTACACGTTATGTATTTTTACAATATAACATACGTATTATTCATTTTTATTATGTTTAGTTAAATACGTCATTAATATACATATTAACTAAGTTTCCACAAAAAATATTTTTTATTAGACATTTGCCTCGTGTAACTATGAAAATTTACAATTGATATAATACTGATATAAAATTAAATATCACAAGATCACGCAGTAGCAAATAGCAGTTTCATTTAAGTGTTGATATTTATTTTCAAATTACAGTAACAGATTCCATTTATTCAATGATTCCATAGTTAGGTGTATAATATATAAAATTTAATTAAAAACGCACCTAGTTTAAAAACGTAAAAAAAGGAGAAACATATGAACATTCAAATAATCTTGTGTATCATACAACAACAATATAAATAGAGGAAGTTATTAACTTGGAACTATAAAAGGATTTAGTCATAATAAACCATGACACCTAACGTATACTTCCTGAATGGGTGTTTGTGGGTAGGAATAGAATGTTTGTGATAACAATTCCCATTAATCGCGTGAAGTTTGATTGGAAACTATGTATCCCTGTTTTCATATACTCTTGGCAGTAAAACGGACTCTTTGTACTTCCTAGAATTTAATACAAATTGCTTATCGCCGTGACCTTCAGTAATAAAGGGATCTAATGACTCGATTTACATGCAATAAGTATATGTAACTAAATGTTAACTGATCCATCTAACTAAATAATGAATTTAGATCCCAAACACTCAGACCATACATTAAATTGACGGCTTCTGTAGTTGAACGGGCTAAGCTTTTGCCGGCCTACCTCACTGCAACGCAGAGGTGCCGGTTCGATTTCTGGTATGGTATATTTCAGAAACGAATATTCTCCGTTATTTACTATGACCTGGTTGTCTGGGATCGACTCCAGAGTAGTCCGTTGTATATTACCCGTAACACAAGCGTAATTTGGGAATATACAATATGTATGTTCGTCTGCCGATTTTAATTAATTAATTTAACTATAACTAAACTTGTAACTAATGAATCCAATATAAATAAAATGTAATGAAATCTACGTTTTAACGGTTTTAAACCTAGCATTTTGGTTTATTTTTATTTCTACTTTTCGGCCACTTTTCTGTAGCCGTGATTAGGGTAGACGGAAGTTTTGCATTTTCGTACGTGAACTAATCTTACTTAATAAAATCGGTTAAAATAAAAAGGTATAATCTATATCAACGGAAAATTATTGAGAAATGGTGACAGGAAAAGAAAAATAAGTAATTGATATGAATTTTTCGTTTTAAGTTAAATTACTCTCTATGCCTACTTGTGTTTAATAGAAGTGATTAACTCAAACCACTTCTCCCCTGGGAAATGTGGTGGTTCCGTGACTCGATACAATAAAATTACCCCGATAAATTCATTTCTGTCGACCGATAAATAAGGAACATAATAATTTCTGTGCAATTTATTCACAGTATAAATATATCAGTAGGTGTAATGTTTAGATGTATTTATTATACGAGCCAGACATTTCCTTATTGTAATATAATTAATTATAAACAATACTATCAAGTGCAACTGCCTACAATTTTGATATATACATTTACATGTTTACTGTCATTCGCCATTTAATTTGTGTTAATTTTGAACCTGTATCCTACAAAAGCTATCCTACTTCAATTTTCTGCTTTCAAAAATATGTTAAGCTTTTAGGGAACGAATAAACGTTGCCATCCAGCGTGGTAACGCAGCCAGCGTTTTGGAAACGTTGCCAACTGACGGTGATTTGGGACCTATTTATTATTTGTATTTTGTTTTAAGCTGTGGGATATATTAACTGTATATTTTATTTTAAGTTTTTTATTTTAATGTGAATCCATTGGTCAGTAATAAATAATAAAAAAGTTCAAAAAAAACAATAGGTTATCTTATATAAGTGTCGGAATCTCACGGACCAATCACGTAAGAAAACCGAGACACAAAACTCACATAACTATCCTAAATAAACATGGCTAATGTTTATAAATAACACTCCCCTAAACGTTACTTAATAACCAATCATATTTATAAATTAGACTATCTAATTCTTGAGATTAGTGCATTCAAACAAACAAGCTACTTAACTGTATTATAATTACGGTAGATTTTAAAGATATGTTTACATTTATTGAGTATAATCAACGAATAACTTTATCACTCAACCTAGATTAAAGGATTATACTGCTGTAAATGGGCCTCAAAAACAAGCTTGACTCATTTATTAGAGAATTGAAAAAGGTCACCAATAAGACACATATAGAACAGTACAAACCAGTATAAAAGAATATAATATCTCGGAAAACATTATTTAGTACCTTTTTAAGTTTTAATATAACCAGGCGATTTAACTCATTATTTCGATTAAAATATCTTATCTTATGGGATTACATATCATATACCAAATTTCATTATAATCGATACATTCTTAAGAGGGCAAAGATAAATATAAATATCTAGTCACTTTCGCATTTAAATATTAGTAATATACATTTGTTTTATGCTTTTGGAGCAAACGACGTAACTATAAGCATAAAAATTACGATAAAACGGATATAATAACTATAATAAGGCGTATCATAATTATTTATTTATTTTATAATGTGCAATGTCCTGATGATTCATAGCAGAAATACGTTTCATTGTTTATTTCAATTATACTCGCATTTAACTTACAAATGTGTTACGACAATAAAATGTTGGTATTTGTGCGAAATTGGACAATAGTCAACCTGTATTTGGTTCCTTTCCAAGCAGAATTTATTTTAATTGAAGATATGGGCTTAAAACACCAATGACTTATTTACACGAAATTAGTGCTTGAAATATTTTGGCATAGTAGAGGATGTCCTCTATCGCATGATGCCAGGCTGCTGTAAAACTAGTTACAATTTATATCAAGAGTGATGGATAACTGGCTTAAAGGACTAGCTGCCAAGCCATAAAATAAAAAAAGTGACAGCTGACGTATGCCAGAATAGAGGAGTCTGATAAGTAATACCGAAATAGGAAAATACATGTGGTGGCAACCTCATTATGAATAAGGTGAAAGAAAAGAGTTTAATTCAAACAAAAGTTAACTCTGTTGAAATTAAAGTTTTGATGTAAACTAAATTCTGATTCGGAGCATTTTTTAAAAGTCATACATAAGTTTTTAAACTTAAAATTTAATTCCTACTAAACGTAAACTGTTTACGTGTTAGAGTTTTAAAAGGTAACAAATATTCTGAGTACCAAAAAATGCTTTGAGACCCTTATTAGCTCTTTTATCAAAAAAATAGTTACTTCAAAATTGTATACCAAATAAATAGTAAATGATCACCAAGTCTTAACAAGCAAATAAATTCCCTATAACTACCTAAATAAACCACTTTAAATGGTGTTTCAATAATTTTTCAATAAATTGTTGACGTTATTGTTTAATATATCTGGTGATAAGTTAAATATAAACCGTTTTAAAATAAACATAGCACTGAACTACTACTCATCATTATTCAATTAAATTAAATCAGAAAATATACATATAAGTAATATAAGAGGAAAATGAGTAAATTTATACACGTACACTTAATTAATATAACCTCCCTTTTATTAATTCTTAGTAATTATCTCAAACTTTCTGTTTATAGCTGATAACGACGACAGTGTCACGTCGTCCTACTTTCCTGATAATATAATGATACTTTATGACAATATTTCACGCGACTTCTGCACTCGGGCCAGACTGCACGGGTAACTCTCACCGGAGTTGTTTCACAATTGCATCACCTACTGATGTAAGTGGTTCAATAGACGTGCAGCAAGACAGTCAAGACATTGAATATAAGTGTGACTAATTGACTTCGGTTGCCAGATTTTTTACAACTGTATTCTCTTTCACGAAAGTTTACTTGTTCATATTTATGTTTGCTATGTGAATTTCTTTATAATATCATCAAGACAATACTTCACCTAACATTCATCAAGAATGAGAAACGCCCAGTTAAACTCCTAAATGCTATATAACCGTTTTCTCGTTTTATTTTTAATTATTTTATGTCTATAGTCACCTAGGTTTGCAATATTTAGTAGAAATAGGCAATTAATAATATTATATATATAATAAATTATAAATATTTGCACGCACAATGGGTAATGGCATGTTGAACTAATCATAAATTAAGACCGGTTTATCATTGTACCATGCTATAAGCAAATATATTGCTTATTATTATTATATATTTTTTAGTTCAGTCAAAAAATGAATGAATTATGTTTAAATTTTTGACACTAATAATCTGTGACAATATGCAATACAAGACTATATACCTTGGCCAGGATTCGAAATCGCAACACTAGATTGAGATTTGCGTTCCTTCGCCACTAAACTAACATGACTTTAACTTAACGAAATATTTTATTTAAAATTAAATATTCAATCAGCGGTATTCATTCAAGAAAATAGATTAATTAAATATCTAGACTAGATAACAGTTCCGTTGTACCTACATAACAATACAAATACAGATGATACCTTAGGCATGACTAATAACACACTGAAATCTAGAAATGTCTTTATCATGAGTCATGCATTATAATGAAATAACTGTTAAAACTTACGTAACATAAAAGTGTAGTTGTGTTATTTAATTTTGAATGTACTTGTGTAGTTTTTGGTAGAAACTTGAAGACTGATGTTATAGTGTACAGTTTTATTATTTTAATTACGTATTTTATGACATTTTATTAGGACATGTAATTATAGTTATAGTAATTGTAATTTTTCTATATCTAACTGGCCTAACATGATGCATCCTAGGTTTTGTACCGTCATGCATATGTAAACACTCATGTTGAAGAAATATATTACCTATCTTTGTCTTTGTCTTGTAAATGTGTGAAAAGTGAAAAAAAACAAAAGCAGAAAATCGATTGTTTTTATCGGAGTTATTTCCACTTTGAAAGTGTGAACTGTTGAATGAATAATACCTTTTTGACCTCCTTAATTTAGCGTCAGTAAAAAACCCTACAATTTGGCCGAAGCTTCTACTTGAAAATTATTCTTAGACTTAAATATTCAAGAATATCGGACATTGTCTAAATACGCAGTTCGTTTACATATTAAAGAGCTATTTTTTCTTATGAATAATAAGAAACGAAACATTCATGCTCTCAATTAGTGTAATTCATTGATATGGAGCTACCGAGCAAAATATTTCGTATTAATGGGGATAATGGCCCAAGTTCCACCCACGATCAAGTTCATTGAGAACTGTTATCGTAAATCAGGATAATTTCCGATAGACACAACAAAACTTCTTGAAATCGACACAGATTACGTTAGTAAACAATATATAATGTCGTTTATATTAATTATAAACAAAAATGCAAAAATATAGTTAATTTATGTATATCAAAAGGGGAAAATGGGAGTTTTTTTATATAAAAAATATAAACAATTATTACATTTATTTAATAATAACTATAATATTGACTACCTATCTACAACAGATCTCTTGATTCACAATACAAATCGAAAACATTCTAGATTTTATTCCAAAAATGTTACTAATCTACTAAGATTATAAAGAGGTAAAGTTTGTGAGTTTGTGACGTTGTAGGGGGTAGACTCCGAAACTACTGAACCGATTTAAAAAATTCTTTCACTGTTGGCAACTTGGCAGTTGTTGGCAGTTACTAAAACTCCAATAGTATACTTTTATTTTTAAAAAATAATTAAAATGCCGCCGCTAGAAAAGGCTCTTTATTGGTATCTTGGTATTCATCCTTATCAAAATAAATTACTATAATTATTATTTGAATTATTCAATTCGGACATTCCATTCGAAAGATATCACGAGTTTAAAAATGTAAGTATTAGAAAAAAGTTGCGTGGTCGCCGCGTACCCTAATCGGCTAGATAGGCTTATGCGATGTAGGCGTCACTGGGGTACGGGCAGTACGGGAGGGGAAATATTTTGAATTCACTTAGTAGGTAATTAAAATTTTAAAAAAATAAAGAGGTAAAGTTTGTGACATTGTAGGGGGTAATCTCTGGATTTACTAAACCGATTTTGAAAATTCTTTCACCAGTGAAAAGCTACATTATTCCTGAGTGACACAGGGCATATTTGATTGAGATTAATAATAATAAGTATTTTTTATTTATTTTTTGATGCCCAGCGAGGTGGGCACGGGTCAGCTAGTTAGTTATATTTTCATTTATAACAAAACTTCCACTAACCTGTTTTGACACACTGAAAGTTTACTTTTGCAACATCGTATACCACGGATACTGTATGAACAGTATTAGTATTACACACAGTCTTATTCGTATTGAGTTAGACGAGGTTTGTAGGATCGTTTAAAATAAATCTTCAAAAATGTTATTCAATAACGCATGTTAACGCTATAAAATATCCCATATAGTATGTTTAATTTACGCTTAACAACGTATTGTTAGCCTAACGACACACCTGCGGAAAGTTCGGCTAAATACGCTTTTTAAAAAACCTTTGACACATCAGCGGAAATTCCGCCACGTACATATTAGAGCCGTTCCTTCCAACGCCAAACTTTCCGCGCGGAACGTTCCACAGGTGTGTGCTATACTTAAGGCTCATTTTAAATACTTAGGTCACCAAAAAATTTATTCGAAAAATTCTACATAAACGAGCCTTAATAAGTAAATATCTAACGGCATATAACGTGCTTAAAAGTAATAAACTGATAATTAACAAAATATATATTTCATTAGATACTTCGATTTAGTCTCCTATAAGTGTATTTTGATTTGTTGCCCAGTCGTATCGAAGCAGTTAGATATGTTTCAACAATAAATTCAACATACGCAAAGTGGTTATCCATGTTGTAAGATTCATGTAATGTGTTATCAAATCAATGATATGATAAAGAATATAAATTTTGACTATCCGGTCCAGTCGCTTAAAAGTCTGAGAACAGACAATCATGCTGTATATTATTATTTCACAAACTAAGCATAGAGTACTAAGGATACAAGGGACGTTTCTGAGGTCCGATACTAGTAACGTTCGGACCAAATACCGTAAGTAGTCGGGTTCCGATATTTATCGTAAATATATTGTACCTGAAGGCTAAAACGAATATAATTGGGAAATTTAATATACTGAATTCGTATGTTATAAGTAAGAGTGGTGTACCTACTTATCATAACAAAGTCTTAGAACCAAGCCAAAAATTTAAAAAAATTGTCATATTTTCCGTTTAGTCTGTAACCTGTGCAACTCCATAGAAGCGCGAGTACTACGGAATTAATTCCGAACCGCATTTAAATTCTGTACACTAGACCAGCGAGAGCAATTAGATACTGAAAAGTCGTGTGTTATGTGGAGCTCACCTTCTCGAAGACAAGATAAAACTTGTCCGTGTCCTCAAAGAATTCAATGAGCTGGATTATGTTCGGGTGTCCCTGGCAGTAATGGAAGGTCTCCACCTCGCGGAACACCCTGGCGCGGGCGTGCCCCGGCACTTTATCGATGACCTTTACAGCAAACTCGTGGCCAGTGTAGATGTTCACGCATGTCTGTACCGAGGCGTATGCACCCTCGCCCAATACTTCACCCGTAAGCTTGTACAGGTCTGCGGACAAACATGTTCCTAATATTAATACGTCAAGCTTGATTTATTTATATTCATTATTTGCTCGACTGTATAGCGTCCACCCCTGGTCTAGAGTATGCCGTCATAACAACCTTGTGTTGTGTTCCGGCATCAATGACCAGGTTCCAGTCTCCTTTAAGAGAGCAGCAGCGCATTTGTAGCACCTTCGGTGTTGCAAATGTCCATAGGCGACGGTAACCACTTTCCATCGAGTGGGCCGTCTGCCATTCTGCTGAACACTTGCAATAAAAAAATAATTACACTTGCGTGAACTTGAGAAACTGGCAATTTAGGCCCTCTATCATCGTTAGGGTAAAAGTCCAGTTCCTATATCTTACTAACCGTTCATTTGCCTTAATACTAATTGTCATTTGACATGTTATGTTCCATAAAAGTAAATTCAAATTTCTATTAGTACCGTCTACCTGTACGGAACACTTTTTCAACACTTACTCATTCGGTGTTAAAAATATGTTAAATTATAAGACGTCAAAAAGCGAGAAGCGAATAATCTGTGGCGACATCTAGTTATATAATATTTACGAGTTTTTTAGCGTTATACTTTTTACTGGACGATAAGGATGAGTCTGGTATTGACAAATCATAGTGCACACTTAACCATAGACACTTAGAGCAAAACTTACAGGTGTGAGTTTATATTTTTATAGATAGACTAAATAATTTAGGTTTATTGTAATTCGAAACTTGTGTAGAAAGTAACAAGAAAAGTAAATTACAACAGTAATTTAATTTTTTTAATGCTTAATTTATGTACTGTAATATATTAAATTAAAGTACTCTATCTACCTTGAAAAAACAAATATCACGTTCGACGCAATTCACAAATAAAATTTTAAATTATGAATAAAAAAGTAGGTGAATTTTAATTAAATCAATATTATTTTTATCTCGATTGTGATAAGGAGGTTACCATCTATAAGTTTCATGCCAATATTTGTACAGATAATACTGATAAGAGGGTAAACAAAGCAGTCATGAAACTACAAGATTTTCTACCAGATTTTAACAGGGCTACAAAAATTTTGTACATAATAAAAGATGATAAAAGTATATTTTAATCGTTTTTAGAGAGCTGTCTCCTAGCCACAGATAACAAGTAAATTGAACTACATGAATCTATGATATAAGTAAACTAATTACAAGTGTCTTTCAGTATCAATTATTAAAAAAAAATGCCAGTGTAGTATCTAAGCTATATCTATTTATTCCCTTTATACAATTTTGATCATCTTTAATTCTAAATCATAGGGTAGGTATTACCAGTGTATTTTTTGTATTCCGTGCGATGCTCGAAATTGTGTTTTTTTCTTCAGTGTGGGAATAATATCTGTATTTCTATATATTACGACATAAAAGAAATATACTTCATACTAGCTTCCCGCTTAAAATTAGTTTCGAATTTTTTAAACTTTTTGTAGAGCCGGTTAGGTATCACATACGAATGGTAAGTAATAAAGGTTGAAAATCTTATGAAACTGGAAATGCGCTGAACTTTTCAAGAACCTCTTAGAATTGAGAGTGAAGTCATTGACAGTGTAGAGCTTACCTTGGAAACATGAAGTGACCACTGAGCTCCCTGAGCGCTTCTTCCTACGGCGCTTCCTGCGCGCCTCCTCCTTGCGCCTCTGCAGGTCCTCACTGTCGGGGATCGGCACTGGTGCCGACGCTTCATTGCCGCGCGGACTCTCATCTGACTCGCGCTCGCTGCCCGATTGACTACTGCAGCGACCCACACCTGTAACAAAAAAAAAGAATTTAATTTTATTCTATTTGGGGGGCTAATAGCTGTTATCTTAAAAACTAGGGTGTATATACATAAATAGGCGAGCCATTGACAAGGCCTCCCACAGATGGCAGAAAAAAATAAAAATGAATGATTAAGAGAAGGTTAAAAGAAGAATTAAAAACTAAAAATATCTATAATTAACGAGCAGAAAACGCTAATTTGATTAATTTTGCATTTAAGCAGGTTTTCAATTAAAATTTATTCTGATATAAGAATATAGTTTTTCATTTGTTTAAAGTAAGCAAACTAGCAAACTAGCAGAGTAGTTACTGCCGCTCTTACAACATCTCCAACACCATGAGAGCTGGTACATTGCTTGCGTGTTAGGACTAATGCTACATACCTATATTTGGCTATTATGCATTTGCCATACCACATACCACTTCCATTGTTAGAAATTCGGCATTACTTGTGTGGAGTTTATGTCAAATTTTAACCAGTAGTGAGTGATTTAAAAAAAATGAATGGTTTGTAACATATAGGAACCGACAATGAATATGTTTACGCTCTTTTAAAAAAGTTTCTTAGTACGGCGCTCGGTGACAATATACTAACTAAAATCTATTACTATTATACTAATATTTTCCTCAATACTCCAACAAGATATCTTTGTTGAGCTGTATATGATTGAGTAATCTGTAATCACACTGTCCAATCAATAAAAATAATCAAGACAAAAGATAATCACGGCATGGAAAATCGCTTGCTTCTGGAAAGTTATAACATATTGGTATTGCAATAACAGTACAAATTCAATCTCCAAAATGGATATGTTAGCACAACAATAGCTTGCCTTAATTCGGATGGAGCACATGAATAAAACAACACTACACCAAGAGCCACATCAGCACAAAAACTCTTCACTCCTGTACACGGAGGAGCTCTCACTTGTTTGCCAAGCCATTGTTTAACGTTTCACCACGTATTTGGTTTTAAAATTTTAATGCATGCTAACATTTCGACATCCGCGTCTGTACTTATTAGACCACATAACAGACGGGTCTAGAAAATGAAGATTCTTGAAATCAGGCGCATAGCAACAGAGGTTCTAGCGCACGACGATAATGCATAAAATCAATCAAACAGCTCTGTATCGCTCCCGGAACACATGGGCATTATCATTTGTGTGACGATTGACAACGATAATGTTATTCTGACGTGAGCCGTGAGCGTGCAAGCTGAGTTGGCAAACAAAGCCGGTTCAACGACCTACATGGACGCACCCAGAGCTGCGCGTACGCAGCGCCCACCAATCGCACTCTTGTCTCACTAGGCGCCTATTGATAATTTGGTACCCACAATCCTAGTCTGCAGAGCAACTTCAATTTTACCATTACATGTTCATAAGTTAGGTATTACAATGTATGCAATGTATTCGGTGAGCACAACAAGATCTTTTTTATATAAATAAATAGAAACGAAACTATATTCTACAATAATTTTATTAAAACTTCCAGAGTTATACTGTATGATATTTGTATTGAATTCACGTGACACGAATATTTAAATAATAATAATAAATGTCATACATAAACAGTTAACAAGTATTATATATTATATAAATATATATTTATAGCCAGATAAGTTTTCTTTAGTTCTATATTTTCTTAAGTTTATATCTATACTTAGGATATTGAAAGATGGTTGAAACTTCATATTAAACCTGAACCATTAAGCAATTTTGATTATATACGACGGATTACATTAATCTTCTTACAAGCTTATTCATGACTGTCTACCATCGAGTTTTTTTTTACTTTTTGTATTTTTTTACTTTTATTTTAGCTTTGGTAAAATAAAATAATCATTATGTGCATCTATTGTGTTCAAATCCCGAGTGAATAAGTAACCTTCTGGGTAAGCGTGCTCCACCCTAGACCGTATTATCTACGCTCAACATCATCAACATCAACCAGCTTCAAAGTCTTGAGCATCGCCGCATGGTAGCAGGTCTGTTCGTTTTCTATCGGAGTGTGCTATGGAACTATCGAGCCGTAAAGTTCGAAAAAAGCCGAACTTTACGGCTCGGTTCCCCCATCCCCTTTCTATCATCGGACAACCAGACGCACCGGTTTGCGCCACCGTTACATGGTGGACATGCCATTGGTTAGAACTAAAACATTTCGCTTCCACCTTTTTCTTACGCACCGCTGTCGAGTGGAACTATTTGCCGGAGTTTGTGTTCTCCGATTCATACAAACCATTGATTTTCAAGTCACGAGTGACTAGGTATCGACTAGGTAAGCGTGCTCCATCTTAGATCGCATCTTCACTTAACATCAGGTGAGAATAGCTGTCAAACGCGAACCTATACTACAATAAACAAACTCTTGTTTATATCAAATTTAACCACTATTAAGGCATATGAATGGATAGTAAGATGTAAAAGCTGTATATAAAACAAAGTACAGAGACGCACCCTGAAACTGTGCGTCGGCAGCGTTAAATAAACAGAAGAGTTTCTTTGTTGCATGAAATGGTTCAGAGAGTTCATCTGTAGATACCTACCTACGCGTGGCGGTCATTAGACGCGGTTGAAAATATAGTGTCAATTAAAATTTAGAACAATTCAGTACATAAACAGGAAGTTACTATGTTGAAACGGACGATTGTACGTGGGTGTGGCTCGAGCGCGATTGTTGGGTTATTTATTGCGCATTTGTTGTCCAATTCGTCTATGTTGTTACTACGCACGGTTATGAAGTCATCGTGTGTAATTAGTAGCAGACAATGAGGTTGACAAATTTCAAATGTAACTTCCAGTGAACATTAAAGTTTGTATATAACAGACTTTTTGTTAAGTCTATTTGAAATTCATACAGAATACTAAATAAATGTGAAAGTGACTTGGTTCCTTGTTCACGTCATCGGGAGTTAACCGGTTATACACATATATGTGTAATTGTATATGTGTAACGGGTTCCACACTTTTTATCCAATAAATAATAATTTCCCGGAGATACTTCTACGGAGACACGAGCTATAGCTCGCTTAAATGAATTTGGTGATGTACTTTCGATAACAAATATGAATATAAGATAATTTTCCTAATTGTAATAAAATTCCACAAGGTACTGATCCAAATTATACACGAGCAAAAACACGTAGTACATCACACACACGATATGATGATTTTTACAATCAATTCTATATAATGATGTTTAAATTACATATTAAAGTAGGAAACGTTTTAAATTAACCATCTTAACAAATTAACTAAAATGTTATTCAATTTATCTCGTAAAAAAACGAAGGTATAGTAAAACTGTAAATAGACGAGGTCGTCAATAAGGAATGGAGGCGTTACACTGCTCACGTACTCGTTGTAGTTTCGAACTGCCGGGTTGATTTTTAAAAAAACGCTGCAGTGCTTTGTTGAATTAATATTAAAAAAACTAAACGAGAAAGACAGTAGATTAATAGTACCTTTCTATCATTGATGAAGGCGCATTAACAGCCACGCTCAGAGTCACATAATGCTAGTCACATTTTTAGCTAGACGTGTTGCTGGGGGACTTTCTTGCCGCTTCTTCTCCTTAACAGCAATAATATGTTGCGAAGCGGTGTACATAGACTAGGAAGTAAAATTAAATTTTGACTTATGTGTATAACCTTCTAAGTGTTCTCCAATGGAACTTATTTTGAATAAAAACTTTTGAATTCGAATTTGAATGGACCATTACCTTTAAACGGGGCGATTACATTTATCATTTCACTCTTTTCATTCTGTATTTTTTTTATGTTTGCTTATAGGCAAACTGACAGACGAGTCCACTTGATGGCAAGTGGCTACCGTCGCCCATGGACATCTGCAACACTAAGGGAGCCGATGCGTTGCCTACCTCGTTGAGACTTTAAATATCTGTTTACGCCCTTTTTGAAGAGCCCCATATTGTAGCGCTCTGGGAAAACCGCGAGAAGGAGCTCATTCCATAGCTTGCTCACGTGTGGCATAAAGGAGCGAGCGCCACATACAGTGGGTAGTTTCCAGGTGTCAAGGAAGTGTGGATGAACTCTCAGTCGCCGGCGAGCAGTGCAGTGGTAGAATGGCGACGTAGTACCAAATCAAATAGCTCTTCAAAACACTCCCCATTGTATAGACGGTAGAACGCGCTGCGTTCTGTATTTGTGCCCCTAATACGATGCTGTGTAATATTATATTAACCTAAATATTCATATTACAACAAAATAATAAGTTACGTCAGACGTCCAGGAAGAATAACTTCAAAACTAAAACCGAGAGTGTTTGACTCACCGATCGTCTGAATGGTGAACCCAGACAAATGTGTCATCATAAAACAGCTACCTACGTTTCGCCTTGATTACCAAAAATAAAACGGAATCGCCAGTTGGTAGCATTAGAAAAATGCATGATACGTCGACATACAGAGGTGGACGAACGATAAATGATAGATAAGAAGACATGGGGATAAATGATAAGACATATTGTTGTTAATAAATTTTAAATAAGGGATTAGTTTGCGTATGCCCACCAACTCATTTGATGTGAAGTGATAATGAGGTCCACAATTGAGTAAAATTAACTAAATGATACCTATTCAAATGTGACTTGATTTTAATCAGAGTGAATTGAATCCGAAAACTATTGAACGAACGGTTTACCTATAAACCCAGGAATGCATACCTCAAAAAATGGTTTTCATTATTTACCTATATTATGTGATTTTGCATATTTTCACAGGATGTTTTCCTTTACTGTCAGCAGAATGCCTAAACAGCGCTTGCTCAGGATTTCGAACACATGTAAATTGAATGAAACACTACGTCATCATAACTGACTACTTAATGTGGTAATATTAAAAGCATCAACCATATTGAACCGATTTGGTTGAAAGGCATTGCATGATTCAAGTTTATGTTTATATGGATGACTCGGATTGATCAATCCAAGCTGAAAAACATTAATGAACCGCCTAATGTCGGCCTTAGAAAAACTTTAGGTACTGATATTTTCTTGTGGGAACGCAATTTAATATATATACATAGATCAACCTGCGTGTACACGTTAGTCGCATCCGATTTACCAAACACGTCTAGATCACTGACACGCTGAATCACTCAAATCGCTTGAGTGATTCAGCTGTTTCGTTTTTCAATGAGACTTACTTTCGCTTTGATATTATTGGATACCGCTGATTTACAAGGCTATAGACGAATCGAGCCTAACCACAGACAAAACTAAGTTTCGTCCGATCATAGATTAAATTTGCGGTCTTACCGAAGTAACAGAACACTTATGAACTGGTATCGTATGTTCGCCGCGTGTCGTGCCGTGTACCTCCCACGTGTAGGAGCACCCGCTAAGCAACGTGGCCGATTATGTTTGCCTTTCCTTGTAACTTTAAATCTAAATAGTTTCTCAGATTTATACTTATTAGGTATTGTAATTTTAACAGACTTAAACTAAGGGATTGTTCTGAACATGTTTTTAATAGAAGATGGCCACTCATAAAAGTTTATTTTTATACACAGTAACAAACTTTCCCATAGTTTACGCATTCTTTACGGTTGTTTGCACGGTATGGTATATACAACCTACAGTGAGAGTTACTTGTTTGTGCAATTCGCTGTAGAGACACTTGGACAGTGGGCCATGAATCTCTTTAAGCTATCATAACACCCAATTTATTTATTTTAGAATTTAGATGATCACAATGCTGGTGCTTACCTCGGGTAAGAGTTAAGGCGAATAGATATTCTTGATCTCGTAAAATTATGCAAATTGATATGATAGTAAGTTCGTCCCTGTTATCAAAAGTACATAATTATGTATCACAAATGATAATCCGTTCATTACTAAGACCATGATCAAATTTATCGCGCCATATCGAGCACGCTCAGCGAGTCTTGATTTAGAATATGTCATGTCCATGTCATCATTTTAGCTTCTAAACAATTTATATGTAAGAAATAGTAAATCGTAGCAACTTTTTACCAATATATCACTGATATTCATTCACATTAGAACTGGTTTACTCCTTGTTAAAGATAACGTGCATACAAGAACAAACAAAAAAACAATATTTTAAAATTATCGTTCTGTTTTTTTAGATTAGAAAATTAGCACACTGAGATCCACTGTGTTCTATGAGTGAGATGGTCATGATGGCTAAACCATTGGATCGTTATACTCATACGTTGTCTGATGTAGATAGATAATGATCACATCAAAAATCGCTTAGGCATTTAAAAAACTCTACAGGCTTACAGTCCAAGAGTTTTAACAGCAAAATACCATACAAATTATACATATTCAGTAGCTCAATCTAGAAGTAACTCAAATAACAATGACATTCTAATTAATAATGCAACAAACAGGCCCTAAATCACAAAACTGTAAACATCTTATGAAATCCATTGAATCCAAAGTTCGACAGTCGTTTCGTCAAGGTCGTGGTTCTAACAATGAACGCCCTAAATGAAAACAATGCCTCTCAAATTAAAATTATACTGTGATGTTAACGTGTATTTAATACAATTTAATATAATTTTTAGTTCTAAAATATCTCTTTTTAACCGCTATTTTGTAATAAAGTACAATTGAGAAAAAATACATTAACGAATAGGAGTAACATTTTATATACCTAAGTAGTTAGGTTAGGTTTTAAAAAATATTCAATAGACATAAGTACCGTTAGATAGGTCTCTAAAATCATAATAATTATCTCTTATAACTACATCATACTTAAATCGGATAGTGAGATAAAATTACGTTTTTCATATAAAGATCCATTTATCATGTAAACTGAAAAGTATCATGTTGCTAGTAATTTTAAGAAATATATTCAACGAAAATTATTTATAAGATACATATAGTAGTTTTTGATAGTTTAGTTTTTAAGAAATTCCATAGACAGAAAATATAGCACAAACAATTTTTGGCGCCACTACGATACCCTTCCCCGTGGACCTACACGGATTGAGCTGTTTTTTTATAATTTAAACGCGCTCAAAATCCTTAAGTAAATACTAGAAACTCGTTGATCTTTGAACTTATTCATTTCGATATTATGAAAACCTTTAATGTATTCAGTGTAAATATCGTTCCGCAAATTAACTCGATCGTCATGCAAATTGGTGTTATTTATACTACATGTTTAGTAATACCTACTGTCGATTCATGATGATTGCTAAAATATAGTTTATGATCAAATTTTAACAGGTACCAAGTTTTTATGTATTTATTATACGGCTTTTTAGGTCATAAAGTTTTCAAAAGCCGTTATACATATATTATACGTATTGTATACTATGTATTTATGGGTACTTAGCGTAATTAGATCTTTTAAAATATTTTTTTTTAGGCTACGTTCCACGAGAGACTTACAACGACCACGTTCGCGACCGTGATTTTTCCCGTTCCACTTGCTTGCCGGCGTTACAATCGTAAACCCAAGAGGAACGGTTATTCGACCCACCTCTTGACATGGGTCGTGAGCGTTGTGTGACGAAATGATGACGTCATTGGTGACGTTTTCGCCACGACCACAACGACCGCGGTCGCCTTGTGGAACGGGTAGCGGAGCGTTTTGGGTGTTGTGAGCTACTAATATATGTATAACATTATGTATATGAAAATAGTATACACTTTTATCTCTAAATATAGCAACTTGCGAGCTAAGGCGAGTGAATGGTCACAGTAGACAGTCTAAAAATATTTCGTTCAACAAAAGCTACTATGCAATGCCAAAATCCAATGCAAAACTTATTAATTCCCAATATTGTTAAGAACGGCATTTTGTGCCCTCGGTTTCTACTTTCTAAAACTGTTCAACGTCTCGCCACGAATACGCTCTCTAGTTTACCAATCGGAGAACCATTATACTTTTGTTTTATACCCCTAAGTTGTTTGGAGACAAGCTGCTTTCTAATTGCAATGCAAATGCCCTTGCAGTATACACTCTCCGGCGCTAGTCAATCGCTCTCCAATATCAATCGTGATCACTATTCATACAACTAGATATACAGATTAGTGGACACAACCATCAACGACATGAACACGTCATGGTATCGGGCAAACGAGGAATACGCGGGTTGTTCACGAACGATCTGAGGGCCTAAAACGGGCGCTCTCAGAGATTCAAATTAGGAATATGGCAGGTATCAAAATAAAGTGGAACTATATTATATCTTAAGAATACCAGTATATCTAGATACGTGTCAATTTCCTTAACGATTATCCATAAGCATCCTCTTTAGGCTATCCCTATACACGTTTCTAAAAGAAAGTTTTACATAAACTTAATTCTGTGTTCATCGAAGTCTTCTAAAAACAAAGTAGAACTTGAAATAAAATACACAGAATTAAAATACCGCACAACTCTGAAGTGCTTCGTATTCGAAATGTTACTCTGATATTTTTTCAGGCTTCTTTAAGTGTTTTCCTAGAATACAATCCTCAAGTTTGTCAACATTAACTGAATATTTTAAATAAACATATTCTAAACTGAAACTTGTAATATGCTTGTATTCTAATAGCATCTTTAGTCATTTTAAAGTGTCTATTCGAACTTCGATTTAGAAATGGATGTATTCCATCTACGCTTTATAAGAACATGTCAAATTGAAAAGTGCAGTTTTACCGAAAGGTACTTATAAACTTGAAACTATCAGTATAGCCTGTGTTGGCCCTTTCGCTTTATATGTGTATTTTCTTATTTAACTTAATAGCTGCGGCCGTGAGTTCGTCCGCGTAGAATTTTTTTTCGCGGAACCCTAAAAACATCAAAAAAATGTAGCCCAAGTCACTCCTTATAACATCAGCTATCTGTCAGTGAAAGTCCCGACAATATCGGTCTATCCGTTTCAGAGATTAGCCGGTAGATCCAGACGGACAATAATTTTAAAAATTGGTGTTTATGATATAAGTACCGTATATTACATACTTACCGTTATTAATTTTTCTTTTTTTAATAATCCTCATTTAAGCTATAAATGTGTGCTTGTGTATTTATATAAATGTATGACTAAATTTGGTTATCTTTTTTTTTTACTCTCAGTCTAAGTAAGCTGTGTTTGTTTGTAATAGGTTACACACTATTGTACTTTAAAATTGTCTCCTACGATGTTGTGGCGTAGTAACTGTAAACGAACCAAATAAATAAATAAAATAAAAAATATACTTTCATATGGATTTAGTAAAAAAACTGTTATTTTAACATTACAAACAGAGACTTCAATTTTATTTACGTGTATAGATAAAAACAATTAATACTAAAAATAAACGAAATTATAAATAACTTAATATAACTTACTGCGATTTGGGACTCATATGTAATTTTCATTATTGTATTTCGTTTAATTTTAATTTGTATATTATATACTTACTCTATTTCTAGTGTTTAATTTTATTTTAATTTGTAGAGATTCTAAGTAAAATACACAAATCTGCTCCCCTTTGCAGGGTAATTTAATTGATATAAACTATATAACAAATCGCTGCCAGAGCGAAGATTATTTTAGAATTAAAATACATTTTCGTATCAAATCATTAAAGAGGCGGTTTTGATTATAAAATCTGTTCAACATAATATCAAATATTTCGCGAGTGGTCATTAATTTATGTTTATTATTATATGAATTGGGTATCAAGCAGAAATTAGTTACAGTTATAAATGGCCACATTTCACTGCGGTATCCGTAGCTAGTAAAATAATAATATTTTTAGGATGTGGTAAAAATTATAATAGTATCTGCCGAAACGAATTTTATAAGCCAATAAACGAGCTCAAAAGGTTATTATACTAGCGGCTTATGGTAAATTTTAGCTTAATTCACGGAAGCCTGTTCAATAATAGTATTAATTACTAAAATAGTAGAAGCATAAAATTTTAAGACCGAATTAATTCTAATTCTGTGAATTTATTAATTATGAAAATACATATTATCTTAGAAAATAAAATAGTTTTGGCGAGATATAGATTCGAAATTTAATTGAACATAGGTATATGAAAGCTGTAATATCAAATTGTATCATCACTTAAAAACGGTGGAAAACTTAAAATTATTAATTAATCTTAACAATCTGACTCATGTTGTCATCAGTAAAAATATTGTATTATTAATCTTGATAAAAAGGTTAATAGTTTTAAGTTTATTAAAGTTAGTAAAGTTGATTAGAGTGTATATACCCTGTGATTTCTAAATAGGTACAACTATTCATCATAACCACTATAATCAAAGAGTCAAGGCGATAAGTTGGGCTAGAACGTACTGCCAACTCAATCTGGCACTGCCAAACTGAACCAAATAAAATCTCGGTGAAACTACATCTAGGGCGTTCTAACATTGCATACGTATCCACTTTCACTGGGCACTGAATTAGCCCCCTGACCAATGAAATGTATATATTATATGAAGCACCATGACACACCCGTCATGCAATTCCAATCGCATCAAGATTCGGTAGCAGTCATGAGCATGACATGATGATATGCGGTGTGTTACACCAGAGGACGTACGTATGTCAGAATAGATGAACATGGAAGGAAAAGACATATTTTTCCGACTCCAATTAAATGGAAGAATATAAAAGAAAATAGAAATACGGAACAAGCAGATTAACAATAAAGGAGATCAGCTCCAAGTCTATTATTACAATCGTACCGGAATATTATTGTATACAAAAGCAACCATTGTGGTGCTATTATTACGCCAGTAATCGACAATAAGGACACTATTATAATAGCAAACTTGGGGGCCAGGTTTATATCGGTACCAGACCACACACAGTGAAGGACATGGCAACAGAATTCTAAAACAGTGACCGAAAATATCTCTGAATAATCAACATTTCGTTCTTTAATAAATTTTTCCTCTATTGTTGAGAAATTGGAACGACAGAAACTTACGGCTTAAGAGGGTACATCTCATCATTTTATAGTTGGACTTGAAACTTGATAAAGTCATAGAGAAACATTGTCATCATTTTCAAGACTAATTACATATTACTTGAGCAAAAGTATTCGTTTCAAAAGTCTCACTTAGACACTATTCCGAAAAGTCTCACTTAGACACTATTCCGAAAGTCTCACTTAGACACTAACGAAACTGCAAGGGTTCTACGAAACTGTAATAATAACAAATTGAATTAAAGAAAGCTTATTTTTATTCAAACAAACATTCTCTATAATAGTGGCATGGAAAGAGCAAATGACATTTTAGGCAGCACACGTTTAGAATACTGAACGTTGGGGGCCGATCACGGCCGAAATAGAACGACAGAAAACGAAAGGAGATCTATCTATCTACAGAATATAAGGGGTTCGTTTGTTATTACGTATGTGTGTATGTACCTACACATAGGGCGCTATGCAACCAACAGCTGAAATCGATTCGCGAAAGTGCGGCGTTAGGGGAAGTCTAGGCTGAAGTTAGGAACGAAACATGTTACGCTCACAGACTTACAAGTCCATCACGGTCAAGGTTACTCCATTTTACTCAACCATATATATAGGTACATAAATGACTGACTTTAATCAACGCCGATTGAAATTGCAATTGCTTAACTACTGGTAAAGTTCTAGTTTAAATGAACTTATATCATCAAGTAAAAATATATTGCAAAAATTGACCTTGAATCCCTCCAAATCAAATACAGTTAACAATAGTCTACGGCAAAATTTAGTGGTAACTATTTATTAACAGATAACTACTTAAGCAATAAACTTTTTTTTAGGTAAACAAGCTGCTGTGCAGTCTTCTACAGATGATCTATAGAGATAATTAATTTGGGCGAGTTACGATCGCTTTTAGTAATAGTTGACTTTGTCAATAGGTTTTAAAGCAAAAGTTGCTTCATAGGCCGCAGAGCTCTGTAACAAATCTGGATAAGCCATAAAATTTAGCACACATCGTATCAAAATAAGAGACAAAGCTATAGATAGATAAAAGAAATTGATAAAAACTTTAAAGTTTATAACATCAAAAGTAACAACGATATAATCAAGATAAAACTATGTAACATTCAAGTTACGATAATACCCAAGCGTTACTCATTTGTTGCGCAGATTTGTTTTAGTGGATGACCTTGGCCATGAACGCCGTGGGGCGACGCGCTTCAACGGCCATGTTGAAATGGAACCGTAGAGTAATGAAATTGCATTCAATTATTAACGCATTCTTAACAAAGCAATTTTCATATATTTTAATACAACATACCGAGCCTGGAGAATCGATATACCTAATTGAAACCAAAACAAATGAAAGTCGATAAAAAACAACATAACTACTTAATTTTATATAACAATGTGAATTGTGTTAGTGATTCTAAACCGTGCAAAATGTAGAAATTAAACATACATTTTATATAAAATTGCTGTTTTAATCCCTAACATTTTCATAAAAATCCGAAATTCAAACTTTATTTATTGGTACCTATAGATTTGCTTTTAATTCGTAATCAGATCCATGTCCTTGTGGGTAAAAGTAAGCACTTTTGCAGATTCATGGCACAATATGCCATGTCTAGTACCTATCATTATACCTAGAAATAGACAATGTCAATTTCAGAACGCGATTCTCCATATATATATATATATATATATATATATATAGATATATATATATATATATATACACCTCCTTAAAGTTAATAATAAAACGGACTTTTCAAAGGTGCCTCCTAAAGTTAATTATTTCAATTAGAAACTAATTAGAACGTTGAAGTTTCAACACTTACGGAAACCTATTTATCACTAGCCCTCTGTTGCTAACAGCTTTAAATGATCATAAAAAATTAATAGAATTAACATAGCATTTTAAATATTAATTAAAAAATAGGTAATTAATTTGTATATTACTTCTTCATCTGTGACGTGTCTTATATCCGATTTTTTTATTAGCATTTCATAAAAGTTGGCAACGCGTGCAACACCCGACTTGTGGCAATCCCGCACACCATAACTTACACCTGCTAAATTACCGATTCTTGTAACTGATGTGATAAGTGATTTATTTTATCACGCGTTATCAAACTAGTGATTGCAGAAATACCTTAATATCCATTCATTTGTCTTACTTCCTGATGATTAATTGACACAAACTCCATACAAGTATTGTTTATACCAGTAGTAAAGTAAATTAATGGATAGTAAGATATAGGAACCGGCTATAAGTAATAAATCAGGAAAAAGGAAGTTATATCACTTATAATTACCACAATAAATATGCTGAACATTCATATTCCGAACAGTGTCCCATTTGACGAGCTCGAGTTAAGTGATTGTTGCGAAACAGCAAATTGTGAAATACAATATACCTAGTGCTGGCTTGATCGGTCAATGCACGCTTCATGTAACATGAACTTTAACATTTGGAAGTGTTTTAGAATAGAACGTTCTATCCGTGCAGGAACGGAGAAAGAATACAATTTCCTGCGGCCGGGTGGCCTGTCGTAAGAGGCGACAAAACAACCCACAGCCAGGTGGTAGGGTATTTGCCCGTCTGGGTGGCTACCACTCCTGGTCTAGAGTTTGCCACCATAACAACCTTGAATTGTGTTCCGGCATTAGTGACCGGGATCTCTCCCTTTAGATAGCGGTAGTGTACATTTGTAATGTTACAAATGTCTATAGGCGATGGTAGACCACTTCGCTTCTACGAGAACTACGTGATATCTCGAAAAAGTAATTATTCTTTTATCGACAGTGAAAACCGATCGGTTTTATTTTCTATAAAAGTATTATATTTTTAAAGGAAAAGCAACACATTTCCGAGCAGAAGAAACATTACCGTGGTATTTTTATAAAGTTCCGAAGTATACTTTCAGGAAAATTGTATTTCCGAGATACAAGTTCTTCTTGCAAAGACTGCAACTGCAATTTTGTTGTTAACAAAACTACTGCAAATCTCAGCAGTTGTGTTAACACCAGAATAGTTTGGTAATCTAAACGGAACGAGACATTACAATTTACAAAATTGGCTGTACTATAAGATAATGTATATCTTGTTTTTTGTAACAAGATAAATTTTTGTTCAATTTTGTCTTGAGATGAATAATATCAAACATTTTCTACTGTAATATCCAACTTTATATGTGGCTTACGATGCTTAAGACATTTAAATAGGTAGTGTAATTTATTGTAAAAATATTGTTTGTAATATACGAAATACGAAAACGATCTTAGCAAAAACATTTAATATAATCAATGATTATAGAAAATAAGTAACGATATTATATTCCCGTCATACTTAGTCCCATTTTCTGTATCTAATGCAAAGATTCTCAAACGTTGCCCCCCATTGGGCGCTGAAACCTCTCTTACGGGCCGGTAACATGCCCACGATACGACACAAAATAAGAGGTGATTCCTGCAGATTATTACGTGTTTGGCATGCCGGGGCAAACGGTAGTTTCATATATATGAAAGTAGCGTTTGCTCCGGTAAATATTAGTTATATAACTAATTATTACGGTCTGAGGGTGTTGACATATTTTTTTCACTTTTAAAGGGGTCAATAGTTGAGAATCACTGAATTAGAGCCAAAAGCGATTATAAACATAAAATAAGTAAGTTAATAGTGTCACCTAAAAATAAGGATACTTGTGTGATTCACGCAGATTACCATAATAATCCGATTATAACAGTTAAATATTAAATCAAACTCTTACACAATAGGTCATGTAAATGAGTAGAGTATCAGATCACTTCCTTTACGGAACACAGAAATGACCTAAAGTGTTGAATTTAATTACAACACCTAAGTGTTTTTAGACCGTTAGGCTTATCACATATCCTAACTAAATAATCATATCTAATTATTCTATTCGAATCAATAAAAATCAAAAGCTGTTGTTGTTAGTATATTTGCATAGTCCTAAAAGTAGTTATTCACAAACTTTTATTGTTAAGAGAAGACTGCTCATTTACGCTAATTCATTATATTACATCGAAATAAATGCTCGTCTGTGTAGCAACAGTCATGGCCGTGCAGTAAGCACTAGAAGCCGGTTACCTAAACAAATGTTATATATTTACTCAATATTACTTTGTTGGTATATGTATGATAATGAAATCCAGTGAATGAGCAACCTTCGCCTAGTGGTTTATTGAATGTTTTAACTTACCGCTGTCTACACTCTCTTCTGATACCTTCTTCACCATCTTGGTAGATTGATTGCTTGGTACAACGATATTTAGATTTATTAAAGTAGGTGTACTACTCTTGAAAAGCCGCTTTCAAAATTGTGGCGGCCGCCTTCTCGACGTGAAATCGGAACGGCGTTTTAAGTTATGATAGAAAAATAAACGCCAAATTAAAATATTTGAAGCACCACAGTCGAGAAGGATTTACGGAAAATGTGCCGGAAGGTAATAAACAAACACTGCTAGAAGGCGGAATTAAAATAACTGCTGGTGTCGCTAGCGATCCATCCTACACACGCCCGCCCGTCCGATGTTCTGAAATCCAACTGAGGTTCAGAAGTTGGTTTTGAAGCCGGCTGGGCCCGGCGCGCACATTCGGCCGCCGTCCGCCTCCCCGCTCTTCACTTACCCGCCAGTGCCCGCGTGCGATGTGCGTCGTTGTTGTGGCCTCTCTTGGCCGCGCATGCGCACTCACTCTAATATTGCTGACGTGTTTATATTTTTTGTCGTTTATTTTTTTCCACATCGTAACTAGCCATCACAGTAGGTTCTTATGTGAATTAATGTGTAACATTTTAATCAAGTATATGTTTTACCAGATGTAACATTTCTTAAAGGCACGCTTGTTGGCAATTAGATATTTAAGTTTATTTACACAAAATAGTGTATAGAAGACATAAAAACATCCGTCATCTTCCTAAACTAACCTAGCTATATATTTCGTCAGGCCTATTAACAGGGACTAACATCTGCGGATAGCTGCTATTTTTTATAATTTATTAATAGCTTACCTACCTTTTACAGGTAGGTACCTAATTTTTTAGCGATGTTGTCCATATATGCCCATAAATTTCAATACCATAATATTCACTTAGATATTGTGTCACTGACAAGTTAAATTTTTATTCGATAACAAGCCCAAAATTGTAACAAAGGAACATTGAATACACGTAGATATAGTTGATATAATCATTACATCACCTCCCAAAATTAAAGCTGCAATCAATTTTATGCAGGTTATGTTATTCTTTTAGTTTTCTTTTGTATTGAGTTATATAATAGGAACCCTTTGTTTCCTTAATCCTCCTATGAATGACCTTCATAGGGCATTTGTTGACAAACAAGATACAGGAACGGCTGAACGAGCGACGCAAAACGCACGTGGTACGGCAGAACCGGTCCAGCCGGCAACAGCCGGCGCCGCCATGTTTGTTGTCACACCATATCTACGTCCCTCTCTAACCTTGGTACGATTTTTGTTCCAACTCTTCCTTCACGCGCCATCTCTGTCATCGTATCGCCATCTCGCTCGGGAGGCCTACGTGACTGACAATAACAATAACATAACCCCGACAAATAGTACCGCAAGTCGATAACTGGGCACTCTATACATCTGACTATATGATTCCAATTCGGCGATGTTATAATCAAACTACACAAAATTGCTGCATTTTTATAAAATCCATGGGCATTATTTGTCAGACTTCTATGATTAGACCTGTTTTGGGGCCTGAGGTTAGATTATTTGGCAGGCTCAGATGATACCAAAGTAAAACTGCGTAGGCCGTCGCCGGCAGCTTATCTCCAAAAACATGTCAGATTATGAACTTGTTTTCCTATTAGGTGTGTTTTGCGTATTAGAATTAGGTTTCATTACAACATCTATTTTAAAGGATTGTATAAAATTTGGCGAAGAGATAAATAGTATTCTGGGGAATGTCATAACTACCTTCTGTCCTAAAAAGTCTTGAAAGGGTGAAATTGTGGATGAAAAATATGAGTATCTTTAATTTAGGGATGTAAAAATTATAATATCATGGCTTTTGGTGAGAAATAAAATAATTCGGGTTGCAATGCTACAGTTACTTTTTTACATCATTTAGAAAGTAAAATAATAAACGCGTAGGAAGTCCCAAATAACAGACAGTTATACTTAAGTTACCAACATAATTATAGAGTAGTACTCGTTTACTAAAAACCTAAATACGATACTTAATGTATGGTTTCAAAACTCTGTCTAAAGTACTGTCGACATCTTAATTTAAGGGGCGTTTCTTACCCTTCACATATTATAATGTAATTCATATCATCATGTGAAATTGATTTACAATTAGTTGTAATGCTTATTTGTTCCTTTTTCATGGTCTGTGGATACAGCTGATTATTTTGAGAACGAGGAGAAACATAGGATACATACCTTTTAGATAAAATAATGGAATAGTTTACAGATACGAAGTTTATGCAAGTGACTCCGCATACAAGAATTTTATACTAACTTAATTAATTACAACATAATGTGAGCCGCAAAATGATGTAAGTATATGATATTCTGTATTGTCAGATTATTGGGCTTTTCTGCACAACTGTAAATATAACGCTTCGCTGCGCTGATTTCTTTTGTCCAGTTTCGGAGTATTAAAGCTTGGGATAAATGGTACAACAAAACATCAAATACGATAATAATTACAAAGTTTTTTTTTTTAAATATGTCATAAACTTATAATGGCAATTATTTGTGTGTAATTAATGTATAGATTTTAAAAGATAGGACTTCATGTTTCCATACACGACAATAACTTCAATATAATTTTATTAGCCATAACCAACACTATTCTGTCGTGTTTGTCAGTTAGAACGAATCCCTACTTGCAGGGTAACATGACGCCCACTTTGAAAACTAGTGCCCTAATAATTCAACATCTTAAATGCATGAAGGTAAGGATTATTCGCACGCTAACACGGGTCTACAATTTGAGTTTTCCTATAAATAATTAATAATTAAAAAATGTTGAATAATAATAATTTTGGAATACTCATACATGTCTATGACATATATACCATTTATTCTATGATATTTATTTTTCATATTTAGCAGTTTCTGAATGAATCACATTATAATCAAAGCGCATAATACTTAATACATGCCCTATGTGCCAGACTTTGTATTACAGACTAGAGAATTTAATTTATCACTATTTACAAAGTATTACACGGAATGTTGTACTAATTAGAGCTTTGTCTGTGGCTTTACACACTTATACATCAGTTGAATATGTAAAATGCTTATTTTTCTGAGATTAAAATACCAGTTCGCCTAAGTACTTTTTTATTTACTGTACCTAACCAAGGCAATCTTAATTCAAAGCACATCTGTTAATTGATTTAAATAGCTCAATTTGTATAACATCCAAATGGTGACTGTAACAGCCCGGTCACAATCTTGTCGCTATGAGCGTCAACTTTGCGCGACGACAAGAGCAACAAAAACAAATCTATAATTCCCAGCTCGATCCTTGAGCAGAGACCTTGGCATGTGCACAAGTAAAATTTCACATCTTTTTCGAAGTACGGGATATTGCCCCTTACGAGTAAAGAGCCGAAAAAATAATATTATCGATATATCAATAAATTGCATCACATTGGCTACGCTCAATACGCAAAGAAACCCATACTATTTCACCTACTGTTCAAGATTTGTGCAGGGAACTATATTAAAACGCATAAAGCATGCGAGAAGCAGTTGGCATGGCACTCGGCACCTACCTCTGTCGTGTACCCATCGTGTCGCTTGTCGCATCGCTCGTCGCGTCGCCCATCGCTAAACCCAAGATCGTGGTCAGGCTCTAGGGTCGTGCAATATCAGTGGAAGTTAAATCACGTTATTTCTCTTCAAAATTACGCAATCTAGTACAAGCACTTCCCCGGGCCCCGTTTATGGCTGGCTGTAAATCTATTCATCGAAAATTTATTGTTTGGGTCCTTATACAAGATACATTTAACTTAATGTTACTATGAAAAATATACCATGTTCTTAGTGTCGTTAGACGCATTTTACTACACCAGCAAGAAATTTGATACTTATACAAAGTAACTGCACCAGGGTATTTCCGTGGATCAATTTTTTGTTGGCCCTTTACGTTTTATTGGGTTGCAATACCATAAGCTCTGCGAGATTTGGTTAGGCACTTACACCACACACATCAATTCAAATGGCACCTGCACAACGCATAAAAAAATGGGTATAAAAATTGTTTTTTTATTAATGTATTCAATGTGGTGTCACTGAAAATACGCAAGTTCTCAACAAGGACTTGCGAATTTCTAATCAGGCAGTTGTTAGCTAAATTCATCTTTTAAAAAAAAATTCATGTCAGATTATTAGACGGTGCATTTCTGTCATTCAATTTGGATGAATCAACTAGAGTGATCCGTATAAACATAAACTTGAAGTATTCAATGTCATTGAATACCGTCGGGTCGTGTTCTTTCAGTTTCAATCGTAGATTTGCCTGATTTCGGTATTCTGTTAATTCCTATGGCGTATCCGTGACACGCCACTCTTTCTTCATAAATATTTATAAGCGTAACAACAGCATTGGGCCCTAGTTCTGTGTTCCAATCAAATTAATTCAATTTTGTTCATCCGTCTAATATCAATATTATTGTCCAAATAAGTTCAATTATCAAAGTATTAATTAATATTTGAAAAATAAAAGTTCCGCTTCTCTCATTTTAAGAGTATAAACATCAACCGTTGTCTCAATAAGTTTATTAAAAATATTATTGTATACATTTATTTTATCAATGAACAATAATATGATATGAACTCAAATTACGGAGAATTCGTATTAATTTTCTAAGAAACGACGACGGAGTATCAACAAAACGTATTACGTAATTCACAATTTATAAATACTTAGCGAGAGAACTCTAAAATACTTATTTATGCTAATAGAGTATTAGATAAATACTTGTGATTAATTCTAAGAACAGACACCATGTTGTTATTATTTTTTATTTTTCAGCTGGCAAGCAGGCAGTCGGCCTACCTGATGGAAAGGAGTTACCGTCGCCTGTAGACATTTGCAACAACAGAGGAGAAGTCAAATGTGTTATCAGGTTTTTTTTCCCCCTCCTGCCTGACAAACTAGACCTGTCAGGGTTTTACTTGCTTTTTTATTTGTTTTTTATCTTTTTTGTTCTTTTTACTTTTCTTTTTCTTTATTCTTTTATACTTTTTCTTTATTTACAGCTTATGTCTATTACATTTTTTCTTATGATCTATTACATCTAATCTTTTCTTACATTCTTTCTACTAGTGTTTACAATATTATTATGTCTAAATTATATTCTACTGTTATCCTACTTTGTTACCGGCTAGTTTTATTTCTTAATGTTATCAGCCTTTAGGATAAGGTAGGCGATATGGTGGCGGGGGCTCGAAGACGCCGGTTACGCACTGAACCAACTCCCACAATTCCGTGGCAGAGGGCTGCTGTTTACTTATCAGTGGACCTTCACCTCTGCTTTACGTAGTCAATCTGCCACACTAGAACGACACAGTGCAGTGACTCTGTTCTAGATCCAGTGTCGTTCTGACAAAGTATTTTCTCTTTTCGGAACACAGGCAGGTTTAGTGGGTAGTTCGTCGGTCCTCTTCCTTCATTGGAAGAGAAACCAGGGCTGTCCGGTCCGAGAGTCCCACACGCACTCGATGCAGGCGTCACTAGGCGTTGCATTTGGCCTTCCCCCGTATCCCGGGCCCGAATGTGTGTCGCGAGTAAACACATTCCCTTGCGTTAACAAAAAAAAGATAGGCGATATGATAGGCGGATAGGATAAGGAAGACGGGAAGACGGCTTACATACGCTTAGCCTTGGAGAGACTTCGCGTCTGTATTCTATTATATTACCACTACCATTTGAGCGTGACTTTGTCTAAGTTAGACAGGTAACAAGGATTATAATTATGATTATGAATTATTAATGGAATGAACTGCTAGTGGAGTCACAGATCGGGGACTATGAGGACTATGGCGTCTGCCCGTCGCAATGTTCAAGGAACATGAAGAAAATGGGTAGACGGTGACTCGCCACTCACTGCATGGGCCCTAAAATGCCAAGATTGGCGAGGGGCAACATAGGTGTGAGTGGCTAAGGGGTGTCGAGAGCTGGGCTGCAAGTTCACCGAAGTTACTTCCGACGTTATACCATTTATAACTTCCACCGCTGGAGCTCGAGTCTTAGTTCTAGCGAGCACCACTCCGTGCCGACCAGCTAAGGCGAGCACGGAGGCGGGGACTTTGCCATGACCCTCGGCGTCATCATATTCGAGGTGTCGCTACTCACCTAAGGCTTCGCCACAAAGTATAATAATAAACCCGCAGGGGGGCTGCGGGTTTATTATTATTATTATTTTTATTTTATTGCATGAGTTCAGCAGACGGGCAGACGGCCGAACTGATAGTAAGCGTTTACCATCGCCTATGGACATTTATAACACCAAAGATACTACCAATGTGCTGCCGATCTCTAAAGGAAGACTGGAACCTGGTAACTAAAGCCGGAACCCAACTCAAGTTGGTTATGGCGGCATGCTCTAGACCAGGGGTGGTAGCCCTCCAGGCGGGCAAATACCCTGGCTGTGGGGTGTTTATGTCGCCTCTTACGACAGGCTGCCCGGCCGTAGTAAATTGTATTCTTTTTAAGTTCCTGCACGGATAATTATTGGCCGCTTGCTATATCTTACCAACCGTTCACTTGTCTTAGGTATAAGTGATTAAAATTTGACATAAATTGATGTTAAAGACGGGTAATATTGTATTTTTAAGTAATTCAAATGTCATTTATGATAAAAGCTATAAAGATTTAATCTAATTAATTTCATTAGATTTATTTTGCCCATTTTCTATCTAAATTGAGAAACAGAAATGTATTGTCTAATACCGGCTTTATGGAAGACACTTACCTTTCAACAATGATAGTCTGCAAATAGAATAGTTATGACGTCACAAACAGAGATAACAAAATTCCGTTTTTGCCATTTCGTTATGGACTTTAAAAAGTGCCTCTATTGTTTGTTAGAATATAGCATCTGATTAATATCACTATGTTCGTGAATGTAATGTTTTAGTGCTTTTACGTTTAAATTGATACGGTCTTATTCATAGAGAGTTAGAGTAAGTTTAACCGCTTCTTTATTAGTTCTTAAAGAAGCGTTCAAGCTTACTCTAACTCTCTATGAATAAGACCGTAAATATCTATGTTGAATATTGTGGTTTTGTTTAAATAGTTTATACATAGCAGGTTAAAGTAATATTAGACTACTTAAAATTCTGTAGGTTTTTTCTCTATATTGTATGTCTGGTTAGCGTTTGATCGACATTGCACCTGATAATAGGTGAATATGCCATGCCGTCTAAAATGGAGCATGCTTACCTAGAAGATACGCGAGACTTGAAGACACCTAAATCAACATATAACAATCAGCGGTACCTATAAATAAAGGTTATGATATTGTTGTGAAAAATAGCGATTAATATTAGCTAAAATGTATTTTTTTTATAATCGGTAAACAAACCTTGTTCATATGTATATACCTAAGCTAAGCAAGCTACGCTTGTGTTATTATGGGTAACATATAACTGGTTAAAAGGACAGGTCTACAAACCCATCATTAGACCAGTCCTTTTGTGTGGCTGTGAAGCGTGGCCTATACTTGAGGGACAGACGTAGGAGTTGCGTGTCAATTTTTTTTATTAAAAAAGTATCCTACAGTATTTCTATAAATTTAAGGCCTAACAATATATAATGATCAATCTAAACCAAAAATGGATACTTATGATCTATAAAAAGAACAGAAACATAAATAGTAAGTTACACTACGCCAAAATTAATTATACAATTTATCTAATACTGTGACACTTCTAACGATAAAATTAAACACATCTATGATTAAATCTAAATACAAACATTACATTCCTTTTGAAGCTTATTTATAACTTTACTAACAACTGAGGACTTAAATATTTGTTTAGAAGAATTAAAAATGTCTATGTCACTAAAATATTTGTTGTAGGTATTTGTACAACAACGCAGATATTCATTTTGTCCGTAGTTCGTTTTGGAAACAGGGGGGTAGCAAACAGCCTGTGTGAGGAAGAATTACGAGGGTAACGCTGTGGTACGTTCAAGGAAATTAATATGCTTTGTTGGATGGTGGAGTCACGCGCAAGGACTGCGTCAGGAATTCCCGCATCCGCGGCAGGCTTCACGTCCGTAACATAGCAGACAAACAGTAGGAGAGTCGCTTACGCTGGCACGGCCACATTTTAGGGAGACCGGCTAGTTACATGGGGAACAAATGTCTAGCCATATCGCTTCCGCCAGATAACGGTCGAAGGGGTAGGCCCATGAGATGCTGGATTGATTTTGTGAAGGATGACATAGGTACCAATGGTCGCAATACAAGGGATGCCGAAGACCGCGCGAAGTGGAGAACAAAAAGTAGGAAAGCGGACCCTGGACGTCGAAGCGATCACTCCGATCGCAACCGGTATTTAACGCTCGGATAATGATGATGGTAACAGATCACTCTGGGCCGATTCCAGACATATAGACATAGTAAACAAAGGAAAGTTCTTTTAGGAAATTTTCCATACCAGGAATCGAACCCAGCCTTTGCATTCCAGTGACCTAGCCCGGCAAAGGCTTAGGCTCACTCAACTACAGAGACCGTCTAATTCTAGTTATGACTCGATGCCCTTAAGTTTCAATAATAAATTAATCCCTATCCCTACTTAATATTATAAATGCGAAAGTAACTCTGTCTGTTTGTTACGCTTTCACGGAAAATCTACTCGATCGATATGGCTGAAATTCAGTATATATGTAATTTCATACCGATGGATACTTTTTATACATATTACAAGGGATACTTTATATACCAGATAATGAGATATATTTTGGGATAGCTTCATGTAAATAAAAGTAAGGTAGGATTAGTTTTCTTTTTGTAATTTTTCATTTTCGTCATTTTGGTTATTTTGATTATCTTAGTTATCTTGGTCATCTTGACCATCTTAGTCATTTTGGGCATTTTGGTCACTTTCATAATTTTCAAAAATTCATTATCTATAAAAAATGCGATAGTGAGTCGGACTGTCTATCTGTTAAGCTTTTATGGAAAAGCTACTGGGGTACTGGATCGGTTTTGATGTAATTTTGTACTTACATATGTAGTTTAATACCAAAAATGGACATGGATATTTTTCATCCCGCGAGATGGGATAGTTTGCGACATAAAATAAAGTGAATCTTTCGTCGGCAAATACGATTAACATAAAAATTTAATACAATATAACCTGTATTAATGCTTGCTCTTTAAACAAGAGGTTCGCACTAGAGAACCTGCGGCGCAGCTGCGGGGAAAGCTCTAGTATTGGTATAATTATTATAAGTGTCTTAGCATTGAAATTCGGCTAGCGTTTTGGGAACGTTCCCAACTGATGGCGATTTGGTATTATATATATATTTTTTATTTTGTATACACTAGTTTATTTTTTATTACTAGTTATTATTAGTTTCTAAACAAAATTCGTAATATTATAGATGAAGATTTCGTCATTTTTTGTATATACTGCAAAGGAGTGGAACTCATTGCCGGAGTCTGTCTTTCCCGATATTTATAACCTGGGTGTCTTCAAGTCCCGTATGAATAGGTAACTTCTAGGTAAGCGTGCTTCATCCCAGACCAAATCTTCTCTCCACACAATGCGAGATCGTGGTCAAACGTGAACCTATAATTTAAAAAGAAGTTCATACTAGAATACAGACCTGGTATAAAATAATTAGTGAAAAATGTAATAAAAGCCTTTACATTTTCATTGCTGCCCAGTAACTGATACATTGAACATAGAGCCTTCTATTGCGCAGCCAAGTAACTAAAACAAATATAGTTTGGCGCACCGTAACTTCGTAAATGCAGCCAAACTGAACAAACAATTGCTCATAGAAACCGAATAGTAAATATTAAATAATTAATGATTTATTTTGATTCTAACGTTCATAAGGAAAGTCATTATGTTTTGCGTAGGGACGTGTTGAATAAAATAAAACAAAAATTAAATGCTTACTATCTTTTTTGGAAATCTAAACAGGTCTGAGCTTAAATAATATGTAGACAGCGTATGATAGAAAATTGTTTATATAACCTATGAATTATAATAAGCATTTGTCAGACTGGTTTTGTAATACCCTTTTTTAACGAGGGGAAATCCGATTGAGGACCATAAGCCGCGCGGGGAATCGCGGCCGATGTATAGGATTGGCCACGTCGGGGTGACATTAGCAGCGCTAGCAAAAATTGCTATTGCCACACCACGGTCAGGGATACCAAATAAAACCCCTCGGTGTTCTCTCCTTCGCCATATACCAGGGCCACGGGTACAAGACTTAGCCCCTCCGCGGGCCCTGGCAGGTGGTGTTGTTATTACAACCCTTTAGTTTAGCCAGGGCAAATCCTTTTATCCGTGCAGGAACGGAGAAAGAATACAATTTCCTGCGGCCGGGCGGCCTGTCGTAAGAGGCGACAAAACAACCCACAGCTAGGTGGTAGGGCATTTGCCCGACTGGATGGCCACCACCCCTGGTCTAAAGTATGTCGCCATAACAACCTTGAGCGGTGTTCCGGCATTAGTGACCAGGTTCCTGTTTCCCTTAAGAGAGCAGCAGCGCATTTGTAGAGCCTTTGGTGTTGCAAATGTCCATAGGCGATGGTAACCGCTTTCCATCAAGTGGGCCTGTCTGCTGAACTACTGCAATAAAAATTAAAAAAATCCTATTGAGGACCACAAACCGCTACAAGCACAGAAGCTTTGGGGGATAGTTTGCGACCCGTGTGTGAGATTCGCCAGGTCGCGTGGCACAAGCATGCCCAGTCAGAACTGGTGCCATGCTATTGCCCCTCACCAGTTAGGGATACCCATTAAAACCCCTGGGTATTCCGTCCTGTGCCTTATGCCAGGGCTACGGGAAAGCGGGAGTCCCAACTCCGCGTGCCGTGGCAGGCGGAGGCCCCGCACACAGGCCTCTTCTACTGCCGGGGGACTACTTTTATCCCCCGGCAACTTCCAGGTCTAATCCGGGTGGGGGCGGTTTTTAACGCGCCCCACGGGAAGAGAGGTGAGCGCGCGCGGAACACTGGCACTCTCATTTCGACGGCGGTGTTATATATACCCGATGTAACCCTAAAATGTGACACATTCTTTTCAACATTCTTATTATTATAAAGACTATAAATTCCATTTTTACAGCTTAATGTTATGTGTTATAAAGCTATATTTTACGTTTTTCTATGACTAGTAACTGATAGTTTCTGTATGTAGATTATTATTGTGTATAATTTATCCATCGAAGCTTTTAACACGTTTTC
Organism: Dendrolimus houi; assembly: GCA_039645545.1. Lineage (NCBI taxonomy): Eukaryota > Metazoa > Arthropoda > Insecta > Lepidoptera > Lasiocampidae > Dendrolimus > Dendrolimus houi. The sequence continues at coordinate 20,553,369 of CM077124.1, forward strand.
CAAAGAAAGACGACATACCAGAAAACTTGTTAAACATGTACACAATCCGAAAAACTATTCATTATTTTTAATTTTTCAAAATTCCTTATTATAGGTAACTGTATTTTAGGTAAGCTAACTGAAGTTATAAATAATAAATGAAATAATTTAATTATGTTTACTTACTTATTGACATTATTTCCAAGCAAAAAGAGTTATGTGACAATATTTAACAATTATATTAAATTCAAAAGTTTTATTCAAAATAAGTTCCATTGGATAACACCTTTTGAAGGTCATACATATGGATTAAAATTTAATTTTTCTTCCTATTCTATGTACACAACTATTACCACAGCACACAATTCTATTAACAATTAACACACACAAATCTTTTTTTATAATTGAACAGCCAAGATAGTTCGGAAGCGATGCACTAATGCCATAAAAAGAAGAACACTAACACTCATGAGCATGACGAAATCTTATTAAATTGAAAAGGAGCTAAATACTTACGATTTTCAATTTATAACTAGTTTAAGTTTATGGCTAGTATCAACTTGAGGATTTTTCGACACTGATTTCTCGGGCAGAGATTCCATAGTCGCGATCGTTTCTTATTTTATTTTGAATAAAATAAAGTATGTAATAAATAATAAAACCAAATTATTTGTCTCTTTTATAAAAATACAAAAAAAAATTAAATCCTGTTTTGATAAAAATTGAAATAGTAAAATGGTTTCATGTTAATAAGTTGGCGGTGATTTGCTGAAATATTTTCTTAACTTAAACAAACCGTAGAAAAATTACGAAAAAACCACGTTACGTCTCATCGTCGTGGATATTTATTATTTTTTTTCACTTTCGACGTTTTGCGACCAAAGGAGCTTTAAATTTTTTTTTTAAATAGGGGAAACTGTATCATTATTTTCACCCCAGTACAATGATTGGCACCCTATTATTTTATTCAAAACAGTAAGAAATCTTATTATTTTTTATTTTGTAACCACATAATAATAATAATATTTTATGGGTACAAAATAATAAATTTATACTAATATTATAAAAAAATAATATAAAAAAAAACAAATCTTTCCTGATTTGTGTTTTTGTATGTTTGTAACGAATAAACTCAGAATCTAATTTTATATTTAATCTTTTTACAAATACAAATATCAAAAGTGAGTGAAAAATCGACAATAGATATTATAAATTAGAGGCGAGGCGACAAAACAACCCACAGCCAGGTGGTAGGGGATTTGCTCGACTGGCTGGCGACCACCCTGGTCTTGAATATGCGACATAACAACGCTGAGTTGTGTTATTAGTGGCCAGGTTCCAGTGTCCCTTTAAAGTGCGGCAGCACATGGTAGCACCTTTGGTGTTACGAATATCCAAAGGCTTTCGTCGGAAATAACGGCTTTGCATCAGGTGGGCCGTCCGCCCAGTAGACAGCTACTGAACACATGTAATAAAAAAACAATACATACAAAGTATCGCAGTATTTAAAAAAGAATGTAAGCTATCGTTTTAGTGGAAACTGTGTCGGAATAAGCTAATTTTTATGCACCCGAACAATTTCAAACCGCTCCCGAGAAAATTCCCGCGTGATTTCCGGGATAAAAAGTATCACACATTTTATTACATAAAATTTGCTATTGATCAGTGAAAAAAACGCATTAATTTTTTTTCAATCAGGCCAATTTAAACAATTCCCAGAATTAGTTTTAGTAATAAACTTAAATTAATAATTAATAAAAATTAAACGCGGATATTTTAAATTGTAGTCAACAATTTAAAATATCCGCGTTTAATTTTTATTATGATAATTAAAAAATACAATCAAAAACTAAAAATAAACTAAGTTATAAATACTACAAGTGATTATAGACTGTGTAACAAATCGCTGCCAGATGGGAGCGTGCCCAGAAGGCTGGCTGCATCGCCGCGATGTATAGTGGTGCTTATCCGCGTTTAATTTGGTGAGTTCATTATTCGAACCAATGGATTGAAATAAGAAGTATTATTAAGATACACTTTTAAACACACTTATTGGAGGGCGGGCTATTGTAATTGCTTAGATTCTTCTTCTACGGTATTATTATAAGGGTTGACACTTGCACTGCTAGTGTGTCCGATAATAAATACGGTTAAGCGATCCAAGGTTACGGAATACGAATTAGCAATGCTGATCTGAAGTTTTTGCGCTGTTTTGTTCAGATGTTTTAAACATGTGAAGCTCAGTGCTATGGCAGTGTCGATCACCCCACCAACACATCTGGGGCCCAATTCTGCTATTTCAATATCTTGGTGTTGCGAGGATATTCAAACAACAACAACAACAATTCTCTTTATTGTACACCAACATAAGAAAAGTATAAATTAATGAATGAATATGCCTTATTGTACTTTAAAAGATACAGTTAACAGAAATAAAATTGTATTAATAGGCGGTCTTATCGCTATTAGCGATTTCTTCCAGACAACCTTTGGATGGACAAAAATTTGATACGAACAGAGGTATGTTGCATTATTCTCACTACCGAATCAGTATCTTATAAATATATACATAAATAATATAATATATATACATAAATAAAAATTATACTAATACGATATATGTAAATAAAATATTATAAAATACACTTACATAAATAAATATAAAACTAGAAAATGATGACAACTGCTGCTGCATCCTTAAATTGAGCTATCTGAGCTATAATAATCCTTCACAAGTCTATTAAAAATAGGCAGTGATTTGGCTAGCTTGATATAAACAGGCAACGCGTTCCGACGATCTGCTAAAAGTAATACATTTTATTGTCTTAACTATAAGGTAGTACAATGGACGGCCTTATTGCTTAAAGCAATCTCTTCCAGGCAAACTTTGAATGGACTAGAACTTATTAAAAGTTAATTGTTGGCGTGCAGTACAATAGTATACTATAAATTATAATTAGTAATTATCATCAATCAAAGTATGATTCCATTGCGATAGTATCAGAAATTCGTATTCTACTAAATCGTCAATATCTTCTCGATAACGTCGCGGCAGAATAATAGTCGGTATTATTCGGCGTTAGCCGAAATGAATAAAAAAAATACGCGAGTATTCGTTAATAAATATTTATAAACTGGTATGCCACAAGCACGCCATTAGTATTAGCAGAATAAGTCCGGCAGTGGCGTAGCTTGCCTTACACGGGCCCTGTATCAAAATGTATTGCGGGGCCCAAAGGAAGGGTAAGGTGTTTTATAAAAGAAAAGTGCTCTAATCGAATTAAAATAATTATAAGTTATTTCTTATACTTAGTGCTCTTAGAAGCTAAGTTAGACAAACAATTCAAATCAAAGATACACTTTTCTCGCCTTTTTCTCGGCAAACTTATTTATCAAATCATCCATAGCTGAAGACGATTACAGTTTTTCTAGATTTTCTTCCTCTATAGACAATAATGACAAGTCTGATAGCCGTTTCTGTTGGTCCAGCAGTTATTCTCAAAAATGTTTTTAATCTATAAAAGATTGTGGATAACATTTTAAGAATTTTTGCTTACACAGTTTCGGGGCCCCTATAGCCTGGGGGCCTCGTATCATTGATACGGCTGACACTGTGGTAGCTACGCCCCTGGTGTCCGACGACTTTGACAAAATAGTAATAGCAGAATTGAGCCCCTGCTTGACTTTCATATCAGAGTGTGACTGTAAGAAGACATGCACATCGCCGGTGTAATAACTACATAAAATTGAGACGTATTGATGGATATAAGGATGTAGCATTTTTTAGCACTCCAGTATTGCTATTTGTTGAGTCAGCTTAGTATTATATTAACACTAGCATTTGTCCGCGACTTTGTCCACGTTGGACAGGTAACAAATATTATATAGTTATTTTGCTAAATATAAAATCATATGTTATTTTCGGCGGGGTTATAGATTCTTTTTAGTATGAAAATATATTAATCCCGGAGATTCCCTTAAAAACTCAGGATAAGTAACGTCACTAAAATCACAACACAACTACAATTGTTGAACTAAAGATTTTATTGATCGGTGAAATTTCGTATCGGAATAAATTCTTTTCGACCTGGCCACTTTAAACCTCTCCAAGAAATTCCGGTAGGATGCTCGGGACATAAAGAAGCTCAGATTTTATTTCCGGAAATTTACTATCAATCAGCGAAAACTGCATCGAAATCGGCCCAGTAATTTTTTCTTGATCCCGAACAAACAGACAAACACAAAAAATGGAAAAAACAAAAGACTACACTTCTGCAAATTTATAAAATTATAGATTTATAACTTAACTAGCTTATGCCCGCGGTCCCGCTTGCGTTAATATAGATTTTGTAGACAAATTGAAGACCAGCCATTGGGAGTCCCACACTCTCGGACTCGGAGATAATGCTGAAGTTTGTTAATTAATTGCAAAAGCGGTGACAAAAAACGCTACTATAGCGCCAGCAATGACCGTGACTGCAGCGCCGTCTTTTTAGCTTTATTTTCTATCCTTCGGGAACAATACTTGCTTCGGGATGAAAGATAGCCTATGTCCTTTTTTATACCCATAATCTGTATGCAAAGTTTCTTGATAATTCGTTGAGTAGCTAAGGCGTGAAAGAGTAACAAACAAACAGACTTACAATCGTATTTATACTATTAGTTAACAGTGGTGTGAACTTCATACAACATGATTCTCTATAGCCTATCTTTAAGAAATTAGCGACTAGAGACCAAAAGGTCGAAAGCGCAACTTTATTGGCGCTTCCGTTTTTTATTCGTGCATATATTAACACTGTATTACTATCTCTTACACTCGTCGGCTTTCCACACGTATTGCATAAAATAGCAACTCATAACCCGATCGGGCACCGGCTTTTGTTTCAACATATGCGGCAAGATTGCAAAATTAAAAATACAAATTTTAATAAGAAAATACATCGCGTTCGCGAGTTACATGTTTTTTCAACCGGCTTATCCTAGTCGAATTTCCACCCCACGCCACTGTTAGTTAGGATAGGAATATTAGTTAGGATTTATATGTTTCCTTTGGATATTACAGAGTTCAGAATACATTCATACAAAATACAAGCCCCGTTCAAATGTACGACTAGTTAAAATAAAGTAGTGAACCAAAAACCAATTCTATTTCTTTTAAGCAAGTAATTCGACACATTCATACCGGGAGTTCAAAAATCTAGAATCGTCCATCCAAAGCTTCGCAAGGCGAAAGACTAACGACCTGTGAGAATTATACGTAATATGGTAATAATACACATTTGATATCAAATGAACTGCAACCTACGTCTAAGCTAACAATCAATTAACGTAATTAGGTCGCGCGATCGGTGGTTAACCACATCGAATAACGTTTTTAAACCAACTAATATTAATAGCAAAGCAAATCATATAAAGAAAATACTTTTAAGGTATTTTTTAACTATAATTTGTTACAAAAGTTAGAAGAGGGGACCAGATATATTGATAGATAACAAACACCAAAGCATAAACAAACAGAAGTAGAAAAAGATAAGACAACGGGCGGCCTTATTGCTAAAAAGCGATCTCTTCCAGGCAACCCTTGACTGGGATTGATAGACTTTTAATACTGACGCAGTTAATATAAAATGATGAATGATGAATAAACACAGTACATATAAGCAGGAAGAAATACATTTAATACGGTTTAGAGGCACATATATGTACGTATCTCCACTTACTGGCTCAAATAAAAAAACTAATTTAGAAACTCCTTTATATCTACCGAAAACACTTCAAACACTTCACCACACATATATCTACACACAAACACAAGCACATATATATATATATATATATATATACATACACATGTTCAGGTATGTTTTCCATCAGGTGTACTGCCTGTACAATTTTAGTCTCAGTTTTACCACACTCTCACCTAACGATAACTATAAGTACACAATTTCAGCAGCCATACATCAAGCAGCTCTACTATAGACAAAACAACCCACAGCCAGGTGGTGGGGTATTTGTCCGACTTGATGGCTACCACCCCTGGTCTAGAGTATGCTGCCATAACAACCTTGAGTTGTGTTCCGGCATTAGTGACCAGGTTCCAGTCTCCCTTAAGAGAGCAGCAGCGCATTTGTAGCATCTTTGGTGTTGCAAATGTCCATAGGCGATGGTAACCGCTTTCTATCAAGTAGGCCGTCTGCCTGACTGCTGAACTCCTGCAATAAAAAAATAGAACTGTCGCTGATGTCATAAAAAATAATTTAGCTACTATATATATTTTTTTAGTGGAATAATTCCCCCTATTTGATGATGTGGTACACTCTGCACCCAGGGTGTACCAAGCTCTGCGCACGAGGGCGTCACGGTGCAGTAAACCTGTTTTAGATTTCGTGGCGTCCCAGCAAAGCGCAGGAATAGGGCGCAGGCTAGGTTTAGTGGGTAGTTTGGTTATCAGCTCTCGCTTTTTACAGCGGGGCCGGTCCCCGAGAGTCCCATACTCGCTCGCTGCAGGCGCTTTAAGCTCTGCATTTGGCTTTCGCTCAGATGGCCCGAGTATGGTGACCAAAGACATCCCCCTGCGTTAACAAAAAGAATATTTTTTCCTTCCATACTCCTTTATTCTGACATCGGCCTCTGTAACACCACAAATCATCATGTCATCCTTTGCACAATCCATACATCTCTTTTTTGGTCTACCTTTACCTTTGTAATTAATCTTCAAGTTTAACATTATTTTTGTCACGTGGCTTTCATCCCTTCGCCCTTTCGCCCATTTAGGGCTCTTTTAAAATGTTTATAACATTGAATTCCTTTTTAATGTTGTATCCAAATTCCATTTATTATTATTGGCCATTTTGAACACAAATTCAATGTAATAGCAAAAATAAATCCGTTAGAAAACAAAAGGCAAAATACTGATGGCGTAGCGAATGGGTGGCTGGCAAGTGTCAGTCGAGCGTATATTATACCTGCCCACCGGGATACCGAATCAATGCGGGGGCTGAAGAATGGAGCACGGTACTCGGTCTAGCAAACAAATTGTGGCTCTAGGAACTCTATCGCTACACTGCTAGGCCGAGCGCTCGGCCGAGTACTCGTCAAAGTGTTTACATGCATCGAGTGTTCGGCTGAGGGCATTTTCTCCCCACTCTACTCGTTATGTGTAATCAAGCCTTAACTTTATTCTAATCTATAGTCTTTTCCATTATTATTTAATACCTGTATTGCTTTATAACATTAAATCAAACATTATTATTCTATAAATTCGTATGACGTAAGAGACATTTCTCACCTGTCAGCTTCCTATCACGGGGCCTTTGGTCAAGGACAGGAATATCAGAAATTTAAATTCCCCAAACCTACTCTGTCTTCAGCGAAAAACATTAAGGTCAATGCACTTTACGATGGCCATTTAGAACTGACGTTAGAAAAATGTTTTCCTTCACTGCGTGTGTTTTAAAACATTAGCAAACCAAAATATGACTTCAATCACGTTTTAAATTCATGACTCTGATACATTATGCGTACAATCTTATTGTTAAAACTTCTTATCGCGAACTATTTGTCTTTCTATAAGTAGGTAATGCTCTCCTACTCGTAAATTAATTAACTCAACAGAAGGTCTGCATGTAAAATGGATACGGGTCACTGGGGCAAAAAGATCTCAATTGTTTTGTGTTTAAGAAAATCCAAAATTTACATTCTAGGTTACAGCAATAGTCAATAATCGTACGACCCATAGCTCATGCTAATCAATTGCAGGGTTACGCACGATGTACCCGTAACTCTTGTTCAAGGTTAACGGGTCGAATTGTGTCGTGTGTGTGTGTCGGATTGCTCACGGTGTTTACCTTCACCGTCAGCTAGTGGTGGTTTGTACAACTCAAAAGGAGCCCTCCGAGACAAAGAGGGAGAAGAATGTGCATGCAGCCTTCGACCGTCGTCGTCAGACGGGGGCTCGGAGAAAGCGTTACGCTCAGGAATTCCGCCCGTAATCCAGTGGTAGAGGGCCATCGTTTACGGTGGTATCGGTGGATCCACCTCTACTGTACAAAGTGGTACGGCCCTGTTTCCCGGGGCTTAGTACCAATTTGGAGCACCAGAATGAGACAGTAAACTGTCAATGGGCGTAAAGTCTGTGTCGTTCTGATTAAGTGCAATCTCTCACAGGGACGCAGGTATGTTTAGAAGAGTCGGTTTGTCGTTTGACACAGAAGTCCCAAACCCTCACGAAGCCGGCGGCACTGGGCGTTGCTTTTGGTCTTCCCCCGTTTCCAGACTCGTGTGTGTGTCACAAGAAAAGACATTACCCTGTGTTAACCTAAAAAAAAATACTCACATGTTGATCTTGCGGTGTTCTTCGCTTTCCGATCCATCTCCCTTCTATAGAATTCCATAGAGCTCGAACGCATAGGCAGAAAAGAAAACTCTTCCCGAGCCTGTTGGCAGCGTATTCAGGACATCTTAGGTTACCCTGAAATGTACATGTTGTACTACGCGAGTGCCTTATCTGTCACACTACCTGAAAACTCTGAGAGTTTGAGTCTCAAACCAACATGCGTTGCAAAAAAGTTCTGCAGAAAACTGGGTTAACCAGGCGCTATTATTTATCATAGCTCCTGAAAATCGATATGTTGATTGTTAAACAATATTATCCAGGTCTACATTCTTACAAAGTTATCAGAAATTGTCGAATCTTCTAGCTAATGTATACCGAATGCATCATCAAATAATCACAGCTTCACGATAAGCCCACAACCGATGCGGTAAAAAATGCCGTCTTATAAGTATCTTAACAGTAAGCGGGCGTAACAAGTTTGGCCAGTTACATGGTGCGCCACAAATCGACAAGAAAATAATGAATACTCGACGGATGGTGTTACCTCTGTCAGATTATACGTCCAAAACACACCTATGGAGACAATCACCAAAAAGGATTTCATTAGAGTAACCAAGAATGTAACATGTAGGCATCCATTAATGTGTTTAAAAAGTGATAAAATACTACATTTATTAAAGCAGCTAATGAAAAGATTTAATAATTATCTACTTTCTAAACATATACAGTTAATATATTTTGAAAAATTAAGTGACAATAATCATCTATCTATACTAATATTCTAAAGAGGAAAGATTTATATTTTTGTATATTTGTAACGAATAAACTCAAAAACTCTGGACCGATTTCAAAAAGTCTTTCACCATTCGAATGCCACATTATCCCTGATTAATATAGGCCATATAAAAATTAGGGATCCCAACTAAAACTTCAATAATGTCACCCATCAATCTAAGCAAAATACTTAGCGTTGGAATTGGGTTATACCATTTTGATCCAATTTTATGTGTGTTTGAGTGGGTCCCGGGTGGCTTAGATTCACAATTAGACTCAGGAAGTGGCGCTGGAATCGGGTTCTAGATGTTTATTTTTTTAGGGCAGAACAAGTGTCTGCCGAGACCGTTAGTCTTATAGAAAGTACTGTAGCATGTGAACACGGAACCGAAGCGACATGAAGTAATTAAAACACATCCTTTTCGTGTTAATCAAGATTCGAGCCTCATATGATGTCATCCAGTACCACAATAACTTTGCTTAGTGTAAAACGAAGACACGAGTGTGCGTGATAGTAAAACTTATCAGAGCCAACACATACAAATTAATTCCACAGGCGAACGGAAAATTCCATGGTGCTATGGTGCTACTACATAGCAATTTTGAATTTTAAATCTATATACCTACTTGTTTTAAGCCTCTACTGACTATTGAATAGATCTATTACAAATGGAAACAGCATTGTAGTGATCTATTTCAATAATTTATACTCAGAATAGAAAATTATACGTATTTATAAAGTCGTCTTGTTGTTCCCAAAGGAAGTAGGTACTAGTACTAGTGTAGACAAATGTTTTAATAAACCATAGGAAAAGAGTTTCTTCAAAGAAATTTGCAAGAAACACTTGGATGACACCCGTGACCAGAAGGCTGGCTCATGTTTCGCCCAACGAATAAGCATCGCCATACACTGGGGCAATGTAGCCAACTTTCTGGGCACACTCCCATCTAGCAGCGGTTCTTTTGTCTATAATCACTTGTACTTTTATAACTTAGTTTATTTTTAGTTTTTATTTGTATTTTTTAAGTTACTTTTAGTTTCTTATTACGCACTTACTACTACTACTGCTACGACTACTACTACGACTACTACTACTACTACTACTACTACTACTACTACTACTACTACTACTACTACTACTACTACTACTACTACTACTACTACTACTACTACTACTACTTACGTCACAAGTCACTGTCATCAGTACATCGCGTACGGACTTTTGCAACATCAGAGGCGTCGTTAACGAGTTGCTGGCCTCGGACAAATTTTATGATGCCCTTCTGAAACATAACTTTGCGTAGAGGGAAAACTAATGATTCTTATAATTACGTTTTTATAAAAACTGTAAAGCCGTGGTAGCGTAATGGCTAGTGCACGCGTCCCAAATTCACAGGGTGCGGGTTCGAACCTAGCCGGAACTCGTGCACCACTTAGGCAGTTTTCTGACCTAATGTGCATATTGTTACTGTTACCACATGCTAACAATGATGAAGCAAAACATCGTGATGAAACCTACACATCGAGATAACCGATGTGTCAAACCTGCAAAGGCGCTTTGGACATGGCAGGACCTTTAAGGGCTGTTATTATACACACCGGTTTTTTAAGTACGATTTTTATATCTTTTTTATTTACTTAGTATTAATTCTCCTAAGAAAAGAAATTAATCACGAAGAACGAAAACTTGTTGAAAAACGTTTCGTGCTGTAAACAATTTTTTGCTTGTGATAAAAAAATATTGCTACTTCGCCTATCACGATTGGATTTCGGTCAAGGATGACTGGCCGGTGATCTCAATTGAAAATAAGCAAATTAGATTTGAATTCAATTAATTGAACGGAAGAAAGAATTATTACAAAAAAAACAACAAGAGTAGACTTTTTACATTTAGGTATTAATTTTGACCGAGAGCGAATTCTAATTCAGGATTAGTATGTTACATAATATGAATAGACTTTTAATGATTACATTAAGAATCTACACATATGTGAAAGAAGAAAGAAAGAAAAAATGTTTATATAGAACTACACACAAAACAAAATCTCTATTAATATTATAAATGCGAAAGTAACTCTGTCTGTCTGTTCCGTTTACATGAAATACTTTTTATCCCGAAAAAGGGATAGTTTCCGGGATAAAATTATATTTGTCTCTCTGTTTGTTATGCTTTTACGGAAAAGCAACTAGGCCGATTTGCTTAAAATTCGGTATATATGTAATTTTAATACTCAGGTTGGACAAGGGATACTTTTCATCCCAGATAGTGGGATAGATTTATGTAAAAGTTATCCCAGAAAGTAGGATAGGTTTTGTTTTCTTTTGTGATTTTGATCATTTTAGGCATGTTGGTCATTTTCGATTAGGCCAATTTGGTCGATTTGGTCGATTTGGTGGATTTGGTCGATTTGGCCGATTTGGTGTACATACCGAAGTTTTAAAACCGAAAATAGGCATAGATACGTTTCTTCCGGGAGATGGGATAGTTTGTCATATAAAATGAAGTGAATCTTCCGGAACAAATAGCTCTAACATAAAAAATTAATACAATGTAACCTGTTTGTAACCTCTTTAAACAAGAGGCACGCACCAGAAACTGACCCGCGGCGCAGCCGCGGGGTAAACTCTAGTGTACTTATAAATAACAATATACAACTAGAAAATGAAGTTCTAAATTGGTTCTAACTCAGCATGATGCTGGTTGTTTAATTAATTAACCAGCGCTGGTTTTAAGAAAGAAAAAAAGAAAGAAAGACTTTATTTGGAGAAAAAGCGAGTCTGCCGCTAGTGCCTTCACAGTGACTCACAGATAAACAAAACAAAACATAAAAACAAATAAAATACGACTAGTACTATTATAATACAATATACTTATGTCTAAATGAATACTACGAAGCTAATTTTTAAACAAGGATAGCACTGTATCAAATTAATTGCAAAAAATTAAGCTTTATACTACCATTCAAACTATACCCATAAGTAACTGTACATCTATAATTACAGAGCTTTCTTACCAAAAGCCTCTTCCATTAATACATTTTTATATCCACCGAAGATTGTAGAGTTGCTATCTTTATATTTCGTTTTCAAATTATTAGATTATTAGTTTAAAATTAAGAAACGTGTTATTTGCTTAGTAAATGATACCTGTAAGTATATCACACCTGTTTTAGGGATAGACAAAGACAAAATCTTAAGATACTGGTATGTATGTATGTATGTCCTTTTCGGTTTTTTGACGGGAGTTTGAAATACTTTACGTAAATTGCTCGAAGAGAAACTGAGGTACTGGTAGTGGCAGCCGAATATGTTCATTCTATATTTTAAGTTAGGGTCGGGAAATAATAGTTAATCACCCCCAGGTTCCCTGTCAGGTGTGGGCCTGCAGGTAGACGCCTTACATATCGCCTGGATGTCGGCCCTCATTTACATCATACTTAATTAACAAGTAAATCCATACATATTACAAAATAAATACATTGATCAAAAACAACATAAGCACAGCCATTTTTTTATTTTACGTAATATATCCAATATAATATTACAAAATAAGATGATAGCGACATAATAATTTTCACACGTCATAACAGTAAAGGGCGACCAAAGTCTTACCTGCATGTTATAAAACGTAACAAATGTTTAGAATACTACAAGGTTATCTATAATATTATAAAACTCTAAACATGCCGTATCTGTACATTGAAGCTATTAAAAAAAAAACAATTGGAATAGACTATATAAACGATGGAGCGATGCAATTTTTTTTAAATTACTTGTCTGTTTGTTCGGGATTAACGTAAAATCTACTGGGCCGATTTCAATGCGGTTTTCACTGATTGACAGCTAGTCCTGGGAATCCTTTTCTGAGAATGATTTAAAATGGCCAGATATAAAAAAAAACAATTGCAATGTGATTTTTTTAGTGATCGATAGCAAATTTAATGTAACAAAATATGTCATTTTTTTATCCCGGGAATCCCAGGGGAATTTTTCCAGGAGCGGTTTGAAGTTGTTCGGGTGCCTAAAAATTTGCTTATTTCGACACAGTTTTGACTAAAACAATAGCTTACATACTTTTAAAATGCTGCGGTACTTTGTGTCTCGGGAATCCCACGGGAATCCCGATGGAAATTCAAGTCAAGCGTAGACGAAGTCCCGGGCATATCTGGGCATATAGTTTACAATAATAATAAAACATAATAAAATCATAAAGAAAAATAAGTCTCGCGTCGTCCATAAATTGCTACTGATAACCTGTAACTATCATTGATAAATAATAAGCTGATACAAGTAATATTCAAAACGAAAACAAACTTATCGTATCAGACGACAAAAATTATTATTATCTATATAATAGGACTAAAACTGTTATACATACATATAATAGTTAAGTCATTTAAGAGTTTGCATATTTGCTCTCGTTTAAACATGCCGCTATGATACCGTATTCGTCAATGTAAATAAAAGGCACGAATCCGGTTATTAGGAAAAATAACACAGGAAAAATTACGTGATATACTTATTTAATAATATTTACCCTTGTGTGTGTATTATGTCTTATCCTGGAAATACTATATAATGCATAGATATATACAGTTTTACATAACTAATAATTTCTTCCGATTTAAGTACCTACGCAGTGAACCAATTTTAATATACACGACCTTTTTTTTTTTTTGAAGCAATACTACTGGGTATTGTACGAAATCGTACAATACCGGGCCCTTTGTGGGGGTTAGACCTTACGCGGCGAGATTAAGCGCCGCACGGCTTGTGTGAGACTCTGATGCAGACGTTGTCAACTACACCACTAAACCTGAACCTGCCTCCCATGTGCCCGCGCTTGAGTTGGAAGATAATGAGTTTTCGAACGTAGTTACACCCATGTTCATCCGCGCATCAAGGCCTGAGTTAACCCAGGAAGCAGAGTGACCAACTTTACCATTAGAGGTTAGTTCCACCGGATCCCCAAATACTGATGGACCTCTGTGATGGAATCACGGGAATCACGGGCGCCTCAGGAAGGACTTTTATCTTCGCATGCGCACCTCTCTCCCTCAATCGTTTGCAAGACATTACTGCCTCGCAGAAAACCGATGCTGCCGCGAGTCGATCGGCCCTACTACGGCCTCGAGCTCGAATCTCTGAGGTGCCAATGCAGCGCATTCGACCAGCCAGCATATGGAACGCAGTGTCTAGTGCGCCGCACTCGCAGCACTGAGGTGAAGGCAGACATCCCATAATCTGATGCAGCAGATACTTATCGAAGCACCTGTGCCCGGTAAGTTTCTGCGTCATCACCCTGAAGGTCAGGGTCCCGCGTTTCCGCGTGACCCAGCGCAGCAGGTGTGAGCGCACGGCCTCCACTGTATCAGTGCCAGCCTGAGGACACTCTAAATCGCTTGACCAGGTTTGGATCATGGTTTCCGCCTGCAGGCCCATCGTCTTGCTCAATGAGGCTGCCAAGGTTTTTGAGAAGATCTTTGCCGGCCGCCTCGTTCATCATCTGGACACAAATGGTCCTGGGCTCTCTGAGGCTCAATATAGTTTCAGGATGGGACGTTCGACACTGGATGCCCTGAACGCGCTACAGAGCCTTACGAGAGAAGCGGATCACATGGAGGAGTCCATCCTGGCGGTCTCTCTTGATATCAAGAACGCCTTCAACAGTCTCCCTCATGAGACAATAAGGGCAGGGCTCCTGTCTCACGGAGTCTCCCCGTATCTCACGAGGCTGTTGGAGGCCTACCTCCAGGACAGGTACATCCTCTGGGAGGGCAGCCGAACTAACCAGGTTATAGGAAGACGACGCTTCGCGTGCGGCGTTCTACAAGGGTCGGTGCTGGGTCCGATCCTGTGGAACATCGGCTACAACTGGCTCCTCCGCGAGCCAGTCCTGCCCGGGATGGGGGTGCTCTGCTTCGCAGACGACACTCTCGTCACGGCCTGGGGTGGAACCTATGAAGAGTCTATGGCACTCGCCGACGCCGGAACGGCGTTGGTGGTTGAACGAATCCGGCGTCTTGGCCTGAGGGTCTCCCCCGAAAAAACGGAGGCCCTCATGTTCCATAGACCACATAGACATCCACTCCGGGACGCGCGCATCGTCGTCCAAGGTGCAGCGGTAGCGGTCAAGCCTCAGAGTCAAGCCCCAGATGAAATATCTGGGGCTTGTATTAGATGGTAAATGGAACTTCGGGGCCCATTCATCCAGCTCGCCCCGAGGTTAATTAAATCCGCTGCCGCCCTGGCCAGTCTCCTTCCGAACGCGGGAGGACCGGGCGCGGCGATAAGGAAGTTGTACGCTGGCATCCTCCAGAGTATGGCACAGTACGGGGCCCCCGTATGGATCCATGCACTTCACCGGCAAAACATAACTCTGCTGAGGCGAGCTCAGAGGGTCCTGGCGGTGAGGTCCATCCGGGGGTACCCTACTGTGTCATGGATAGTGGCGACACTGTTGACGGGTGATCCGCCCTGGAATCTCGAGGCGGAGGTGCTCGCAACAGTGTACCACTCCCGGCAGGATGCACAGGCGAGAGGAGAGGTGCCGTGCCCGGCAGAAACTACAATGATCAGGGCCCAGGTGACTGAGGCCCTGATCCCATCTTGGCATAGGGACCTGGGGTCCCCAGAAGCTGGAACCGTGACGGTGGAAGCGATCCGGCCCTACCTGGCTCGTTGGGTCTCGCGGAAATGTGGGACCCTGATGTTCAAGATGGTGCAGATACTCACTGGGCACGGTTGCTTTGGTAAGTATCTACACCAAATCGTGGGGCGGGAACCTTCCCCGTCTTGCCACGTGTGCGGCGCACTCCAAGACACGGCGTTCCACACGCTCGTGGAGTGCGCCGCTTGGGGGCCCCAGAGGGCCCTCTTAGAGAACGTCGTTGGCCCTGTGAGCTCGCTTCGTAGCATGGTAGAAGCGATGCTCCAGGGTCAACATTCCTGGCTTGCGGTTTCCCCCTTCTGCGAATCCATCATGTCACAGAAGGAGGCCGCTGAAAAAGCGAGTGAGGACGACGCGTACGCGGACCCCATCCGCAGGAGGCGGACCGGCGGTCGCAGGTGCCGCTACGCGCATCTTCTCCTCCCATAGTTACCGTCACAGGGGGTCGCTGTCACGGGGGTGACAGCGGACTTCCCTCCCCTGCTGTACGTAGTGGGTCACTCTGCTC
This sequence comes from Dendrolimus houi, assembly GCA_039645545.1. Lineage (NCBI taxonomy): Eukaryota > Metazoa > Arthropoda > Insecta > Lepidoptera > Lasiocampidae > Dendrolimus > Dendrolimus houi. Next base: position 20,569,636 of record CM077124.1, read on the forward strand.
CCTGGGGTGGCCCAGTTACAGAGCGTAGGGGCGTCATGGTGCAGTTACTCTGTACGAGATCCCGTGACGTCCCGTAAAAGCATTATAAATGGGGCGCAGGTTTAGGTTTAGTGGGTAGTTTGGCGGCCGTTTCTCGCGACAGCTTCGTTGCAGAACCGAGCGTGGAGAACCGGTCGCTGAGAGTCCCACACACCCTCGATGCAGGCCTTATGCCTGCATTTTGGCTCTTCCCCCGAAGGACCCGAGGATGGCGTCCAAAGACATTCCCCCAGCGTTATAAAAAAAAAGGTTTGGATCATGGTTGCGGTTTCCCGCGTCCTAACCGCCTCTAACTCTGCCCGACAATAAACCAGGCCCCTAGCAAAGGCATCCTGTCGGGAGCGACGAATTTTGGCAAGTACGTCCACCTGGAGAGGCCAGGGCGGATCTCCTGCCAAAAGTGTCGCCACCGTCCATGACCGTTTGGACCTCATCGCCAGGACCCGATGAGCTCGTCTCAACAAAGTAGTATTGTGGCGGTGGAATGCATGGTTCCACACTGGTGCACAGAGCCATACTCTGAAAGATTCCGGAATAAACCTGGGAACTAGCTGCTCAAAGTGTGCTTTGAACAGCCATTTCCCGTCAAGAACGAGCCCCAGATATTTCATCTGGAACCCAACGCGAATATCCACCCTTCAGTTGTAACGGTCAAGTCCGCAAGGGGGATTCCGAAAACGCCTATTGAACATGAGCCTACGTCTTCGCGTGGGAGACCCTCAAGCCCAGCCTACCTATACGCTGGACCACGGTCGCCAACCCGGCATTGGCGAGGCCCAAGGATTCCGCAAATGAAGCAGCGCGTGCCGTGAGTAGGGTGTCGTCCGCAAAGCAGATTAACTCTATTCCGGGCATAACCGGCTCCCGAAGAATCCAGTCTTAATCAACGTTCCACAAAATCGGCCCAAGGACCGACCCTTAAGGCGACCAAGATGGAGCGCCTTCGACGGAAACCGAACTGTACATCACTCAGCCCTGGCGCTGCAGTGTTTAGATGCTTAACGAGGCGTTCTGTCAAGATCTTCTCGAAGACCTTGGTTACCTCGTTGAGCAACACTGGGCATATGCGAACCTTGTAAACGGGACAGATCTAAGAATGCATAGTAAGCTACACTCTGCCTTTTGCCCTTGCGAATAAAGTTCAATATAAATTATTTACAAGTTGGAAACCGATCCGCCTTATCTGCACAAACAAAACTACCGATCAGAATTGTAATTTGTGTACTACTGTACATTTATGCGATTCTAGACATATTTCATTGCATAGACCGGGACTACACTTTACGGTACTAACATTGTCTCGGCATGCCACGGACACAAGGCTACACAGCTTAAAGGTATACTTAGAAAATGAAACCCTGCTTTTGTCGGCACTATCGCTTGTGTCCCTTTGCTACCGACTGTTGGTCAAGTCTAGAACCTGACCAGAATCAGACCAGAAGTTAAAGCGGAAGAGGACACCGTCTCCTACTTTTACGAGACCGTAATATCCAATAAGGAGACGGAGCAACAAAGCAATCTCTTACGACTTGACATTTATAGATCTTCGGTCGCTGTAGACGTAAGACTGTGAATCTCATCATCCTGGCATATCAACCGTCTCCCGTACCAAGCTGGGATCGAGTGTTGCGCGTACTCTTTTCTGACTTGATTAGGGTTAACCCTATGCTACTGTAATTGCCATTTCGAGGGTTGTTTTGGACATGAAAATACTTCTAAAATACGAACTTTCAAGTTCAATTACTTCAACGAATTGAAGCATCTCTATTATTTTACGAGTAATAAAACTGAAGAGCTTTGATTTGATGATGATAATTAAGATTAAACAGTTTTAAAAAACAGGATTTTGTTATTCATATAAATGCTGGTCTTAATTAATTTGTGTATCTAAAAATATGTCTCGGGTTATTAGTTCCAGCAACACAGGTTATTATTATTGTAATAAAATATTTATTAATAAAAAATACGAAAATAGAAACCGGTAATTGACTGTTCGTTTTTATAAGATATCTGAATTAAAAACAAGGAAAATATAACATTGTTTATTTCGGAAGTGTTCACGACTTAAGTCTGTAGAAAAGATATTATATAGATTGACACCAATAATAACATAAGCTTATATCAATATTTCAAGAATTAATCATTCAATGTCATCGATAATCGTTACATATCTCGATAATAATGGTATTATGTATTCCTTAAAGGGGGAAAAAATGCTATCTTTTCAATTCCTCAGTAATATTAACAGCTTTGCTTAACCTTCGAAAGGAACAAATAAAATTGGTCAACCGCTTATCAGTTCACGCATAATGAAAATTCCGTAGAGGTGATAAACGTTAATTGTTTGGTTTTTGTCTTTTTCTATGGAACCCTAAAAAAAACTTTTTAATTGAAAATACGCCTTATCCCATACTAACAGGCGGCTTAGAACCGCTTAGCCTTCGGAGAGACTTCGCGTCCCTCTACGTATTCTACCGCCGGTATAACGGGGGGGTATGTGCCGAGGAATTGTTTGATCTGGTGCCAACGCCTCACTTCTACAACCGCACAGCTCTCCAACGACGGGATGTTCACCCCCATTTCTTAGAGCTCCCACGCTCAACTACGCAACGGTTCTCTAGAACTTTTATTCCGCATACAACGATGATCTGGAGGGAACTTCCCCTTGCGTTATGATATTGGGTTTTTTAAGAAGGATATTATAAAATTTCTTAGATGTCGGCAACGCGTTGGCGACACCCCTGTTGTTGCAAACGTCTATAGGCGACGGTAACCACTTTCCATCAGGTGGGCCGTCTGTCTGTTTGCCTACTTCGGCAATTAAAAAAAAATCTTAAAGCCTCCTTAACGGATCTTGTCAGTAAATAATTTTCAATGAAAGTATTTTTGGCATGTTGAATTTTTCGAAATTCTCTAGACTCCACTTTTACGACTTTCAAAGTGAATAATATTATCTGACCACTTACTTATTGACTTGAATAAAAAAACTCGTCAAATTGACGTTATGATTTTTCAAGACTTGACAGACAAAACACGGCAATGCATACTGATTTATTTATTTTACAATTTCATTGGACTATTATATAGCCAGGATATATAACCTATCTTTCCTGCCAAATTTCATCCATAATATAGTCCCAGTAATTTTTGAGAAAATAGCTGTTTACATAGACATAATTACAGATGTACAGACGAACACGTATGTACAATTACATACATATAAGATTCGGTTTCTATCTATTATTTTCTTATTACTGGAGTATAACAACCCACCTGATGGAAAGTGGTTACCGTCGCAACACTATATGGATGCTACGGATGGTTGCCCGCTTCGAAGGCGAACTGGTACCTGGGTACTAATGCCGGAACACAACTCAAGATTTTTATGGCGGCATAGTCAAGGCTAGAACTAGGGGCCGTTCAAACGAGCAAATGCTACTTTCTGCTCTGGGTTTATTTTGTCGCCTCTTATGACAAGCTGGCCACAGGAAATAATATTCATTTTCTATTCCTGCACGAATAAAATGCTTACGGACTTTTAAGAACTACTTTTTTTAATTCGTCGTCAGCCAATTGCAGCCCAGATTCAATCGATTATTCCGGATGGCTAATGCTTTAAATTATATTCGCCAAAATATTGATGCCATGGTTTGCATTGTTTTCGCGCTAATCTCTTAGTTTACGCCGCTGTAAGACGTAATAAAACTTTCTTTCCTCTGTTGGTATTTCATACAAATTCTTGGAAGCTGACCATTTAACGATTTCAAGAACCAGTGGGCGGCATGTTGCTAGGAGGCCATATCTAATTACAAATGAATGAGATGGACGATAAATACGAACTTTGCGCGATTTATGTGATAATGATTTTCTGCCCTACGATTTGGTTTTGTTGTATTCGGCTATACTTCTAAGAACTGTGAATTACGTGTGTATATACTTCTTATAAACTTTGTGATATTTCCAACGGCATTTTCAAATTTACATCCTACAAATCCCCTACATCTTCGTAACAATATTATGGTATGGCAGGGATGATTGAATCATTAACATACCGGTTATATAACTAGGTTAATGTATAACGTAATTGTACATTAACCTATTTATATAACCTTTAATTTGTTCAAGGCCGGCAGCGCGTTGGTGACATCACTGATGTTGCAAACGTCCATAGGCGACGGTAACCGCTTTCCACCAGGTGGGCCGTCAGCCTGCCTGCTGTACTCCAAATATAAAAAATAAAAAAACGTCACTACGCCTAAGATGCCTCAGCGCGGTCCCCGGCACCATTGAAGCGGCGAGGCCCGTCCTGCACAAATAGCTCGGACGACGTCACGGCACCCTAACATTCAGGCTAAAACAGGTCCTCACGGGGCATGGTTGCTTCGGGAGATACCTGTGTTGCCTCGGCCGTGAGGCCACGTCAGGGTGCCACCATTGTGACGAGGACACGGCGCTGCACGCACTTCAGGAAGGTCCAGCCTGGACGGAACAGCGCCGGGAGCTCGTCGCCCGTACCGGATTTGACACCTCGCTCCCGGCCGTGGTACGCACCATGGTCGGGAGCGAACCCGGATGGGACACCGTCTCCTCCTTCTGCGAGCTCGTCATGTTTGCGGAGGAGGAGGCGGAGCGGGAGCGTGAGCAGATCTCCTTGCTCCGCTCCTGCCAAAGAAGGAAGCGTCGGCGCCGAAGGGCGGATTTCGAGCTTCAACTGCCGTAAGCGGGCGGCGCGGGTGGGACCCCTTGGGGTATAGGGGTTCTCATTCACCCGCACATGCCGTCGAGATGAGAGCGCGAGTGTTCCGTGCGCGTTCATCTCTCTTCCCGTGGGGCGCGTTACAAACCTGCCCCACGCCCGGATAAGACCTAGTAGATGCCGGGGGCTTGGTCCCCTGGCAACGGAAGAGGCCTAGTGAGGGAGCCTCACGCCTGCCAGGGCACGCGGAGTTGGGAATCCCGCTGTCCCGTAGCCCTGACATAAGGCGCAGGACGGAACACACGGGGGTTTTAGTGGGTATCCCTAACTGGGGAGTCGCAATAGCGTGGCACCAGTTCTGACAGGGCACGTTAGTGCCACCTCCGATCTGGCGAATCCCCCACACGGGTCGAGAATTATCCCCCCAGGCTTCTGTGCCTGTCGCGGCTTAGTCCTCAAACGGATTTCCCCTGGCTAAAAAAAACGTAACTAATGTCATTTCCAAATACTTCAAAGGCTTCGTTAACAAATACTGATTAACTTTGACCTTCCATTGGGGATAATAAGTAATTAGTGATCGCCTACCTAATGCCGTTACTTTTGTAAATGGGTCATTTATCGATTCGATGGTGGATTGAAGGTTACATAACAATGAAAGCTGATCCAATCCAATGAGTATAGATTATATTTTTTGTAGACAATCCATTGAATTGCTTTTATTATGTCGGTACCAAATACTTGAATAAATATGATGGGAAAGAAACAGTTGTCCAAGGCTTAGCATACATAGGTATAAGTACTGCATTTAGGGCCGATTTCTCAATCACCAGTTAAAATTTATTCTATAGAATAAATACAACACGGGAAAATTTAATATATATAACAGTTGCTTAAATAAAATAGTTGAATTGTTTCACTTTTGAATTTACTCAAGTTATAATTTATTCGACTGATAACATTTATCCGTGCAAGTATGGAGAAAGAATACAATTTCATGCGGCCGGGCGGCCTGTCGTTAGAGGCGACAAAACAACCCACAGCCAGGTGGTAGGCTATTTGCTCGACTTGATGGCTACCACCCCTGGTCTAGAGTATGCCGCCATAACAACCTTGAGTTGTGTTCCGGCATTGGTGACCAGGTTCCAGTCTCCCTTAAGAGCAGCGCATATGTAGCACCTTTGGTGTTGCAAATGTCCATAGGCGATGCTAACCGCTTTCCATCAAGTGGGCCGTCTGCCTGTCTGCTGAACTCCTGCAATAGTAAAATATCTGTTGATTGAACGATCGGCCCTTAAACACACAAAATAAAAATTGCTAATCTCTCCGATATTTTTCTTATTTTTGTTATATATATACAATTTTTGACGGCCTCTATGGTTGAGTGGTCTAAGCCTTTCTCGGCCTAGCTCATTGGAATGCGAAGGTTCCGGGTTTGATTCCGGGCATTGTAAATTTCCTAAACGGACTTTTCTTTATTTACTAAATTCTGAGGTCGGTCCGTTGCATAATACCCATAAATCAATCGTAACTTGCTTAACTTAGGGATGTCAAATGTTTGTTTTTGTCTCCCACTGGTGCAGTTTAATTTATTTTCATGTGATCAATTGTAAAAAAGACTTTCAAGTTGCCTATGTGTTAATTTTAACCGAAATACTAATATATGTATTATTATATAAGTGAATTTTGACAAGTGGGCCTTCAGGGCCAAATCCTAAACTATACGAAATAGCGAAAAATACTCAAAGGAGTCTCGAGGCCGATTTTGATAAAACTAAAATGGTATCATTACATTTTTGAAATATCAATAACCCTTGTCAGGAATCAAATCGGTTGATTTTGAAATAATAAACGTATACTGTATTATTATACCAAATCATAATGTAGCCTGCAAGGATCATTTCCTGTGAAGGAATATCAAACAGCAAACAAAGGGACAGATGTTTTTGAATAAAATTATCTATTTTCCATACACTAAATTATTTGACCACACCTCATTTGAACGCAATCAATGTTTACCCATTACCTGATTTGATTGATTGGGATAAAATAAGTTTTGTTCCGAATATTTATTTTCCTATTAAAAATATAATATTTTTTATGAATTCCATATTAAATAAAACTTCATTTATTAAAACAGCGACATAGAGATGGATGGATCGTGTGAAAGGTGACTGATTGCGATGTGACAGAGAACATTTATTTTCTGGAGGATTAGTGTCGTTTTGGATTACAAAAAATAAATTATTGCTTTTCCTCCTTTTGTTTTGTTTACACTGAATTAGCTCAGAGTAAAAGATGAGTTTAGTCAGTATCAGGAAATCTAAAAACGTGTGCTGACTGATTTAATACTTAACATCTAATCCATGTCTACACATCGTTGCTATAAATTCAGTAATTTGTATCCAAATGCTGTTCGAGGAAATCGCATTTCCTTGCAACTTTGTTTGATAAGAATGATAAGTTCTAAATGCAATACTAGTTGCAAACATAATATACATTCTGCACATCTCCGTCTGACGCAGGCGTATGCGCAACGTTGCTGTTTATCGTCACGTCTGTATTTCGATACGGTCACATAGAGGATACTCATCGTACCGAAGTATTATAGCATATGATCACTACATCGATAGCAACCTTCATAGCCGTAACATTGCAGATTATCTTAAGGCCATTTGGTAAAGAAACCGTTACCTACATTACAGGGAGAGCAAATCTCTCTTTGTCGAAACCTACCCAAATAAATCGTGGCTTGAGACAGAGATAAAAAAGAAAATTGATATATCTTAACTAGGCGTGTTGAAAGCGAGTTTCTTGCCGCTTCTTTGTCTTAAGACAGCAGCAATAGCACGGTTCGAAGCGGTGTAGAGAAAATAGGTATTATATGAATGACTTTTGAGAAATGTTCCCCCGCGGAACTTACTTGGGATAAATAATATACTAACTGAAAGAGACATAATTGTATATTAAATATTTGTTGTAATTCTAAGATCATCATAAACAGTAATATAATCAATAATATAATCATAAAATGTATATGTAGTCATAAGGACTACAAACGGCTTGTAACCAAAACTACAAAAAAATTGTATGCCTGTCAAGGCGAAACATGTAACTTGAGACTTAGCATAACATCTGCAAAAATGTCCATGTTTCAAACAAATAAATTACTTTGACTTAGATTTTGAAAAAAAAATACATCAATCTCATAATTATTGAGACGATATAATGTGTAAAATATCCCACAAAAGATACAAAGGAAAATTGAGAGATAGAAACAGATATATTGATGAATATAAGAAGTGATGTTTTATTAAATGTATTTTCGCAATAAAATTGACAGTCACTTGGTAATTGAGAAAAAATTGAATAATAACACAAACAAATGAGCCAACATATTGCAACTAATAAATAATCTTATTTATACAGCTCTAAAACTTACTCGAGTTAAATAGGTATCTGTGCAAGAACGGAATAAAACTAATTCTTGGTTTTAAGAGTTGGTATTCGCTGTTGTAAGAGGCAACAAAACAACTCATAGCCAGGTGATAGGGGGCACTTGCCCGTCTGGATGGCCACAATCCCTGGTCTAGGGCAGTAGTCGGCAAATTTGTCATCTAAAAGAGCCAAATATAAACAATACAAGAATTGAAGTTTAATCAAAGAGCCATTTTTATAAAGTTAAGGTTTGCTTTAGTAGAGAATTTTTTATGGAAATGATTAGAATTAAAAGTACACTTCGATCGAGTTTGTCTGCTAAATATTGTGTCTTATTATTAGTTTAAATAACGGTACATTAAATAAAACTTGGTATAATACTTATATAAAGATATTAATTATTTAAAAATATAACAAACTAGCTGTGCCCGCGCCTTCATACGCGTGGATTTTATTTCGCGGAACCCTAATTTTAAAAGTTACTCCTTGTAACATCAGCTGTCTGCCAGTGAAAGTCCCGTCTAAATCGGTCAGACATCCAAACAGACAGACAAACAAGAATTCTAAAAATTGCATTTGCGGATTCTCCTGTTCGGAATTATGCTCCCTGATTTTTTTCACATTTTTAATTTGACATTACAAACACTCTTCAATTTTATTTATTTGTATTTATAGAAGAAAATCTAAATATTGTTACGAGTTGCTGGACTCGAATTAAAATGCCGCTGGAATTATTATGGAGTTTATTAGAACTATACAAACGCGTATAACACAGGTACAAATATAACCGAACGCACTAAGTCCAAACGTAATGCTCGATTCAATAACACGCGCAAAATCCGTCACTAAACAGATTACCGAATGTACACACATCTTGCTTCGCTTGTGGTTATCGCTTGACTGACCCATCTCTCAATTGGGGCATTGCTTTATATTGCACAAATGTAATATCTACCTAACCGCGCGGACCGAATTTCTCAGAATCACACCTGGCTAATGACTACCATAAAAAATTACAATACACAATGGACTGTTTTTCTAATTACAATTTTTAAACACAAAGTAAATAAAAAAAGTCCAAATATCGAAAAGTAATAAAATATGCAAAACAGGTATGCAGGTGTGAATTTGTCTTTGTCGGTCGTAACGATATTATTAAGTTCTAAACACGCCGTGTCTGTACATTGAAATGTTAAAAAAAACTGTAATAGACTATATAAACGACGGAGAACACGATGACTTTTTTAGATTTCTTGTCTGTTTGTCTCTTTATCTGTTTGTCGGTTTGTATGTTTGTTCGCGATCCACGTAAAAACTACTGGGCCGATTTCGATGTGGTTGTTACTGTTTGACAGAAAATTTTTAGACTTGAAATCTGCGCTACTTTTTATCCCGGGAATCCCGCGGGAATTTTTCTGAAAATGATTTAAAATGCAAATATTGATTTTTTTTCCAATTCCAATGCGATTTTTTCACAGGTCAATAGCAAAATTAATGTAATAAAATGTGTTATATTTTCTGTCCCAAGAATCCCACTGGAATTTTCCCGAGAGTGGTTTGTAGTTGTTCGGGTGTATAAAAATTAGCTTATTCCGACATAATTTTCACAACGATAACTTACATTCTTTTTACGTTCTCTTCTTTGTGTCTCGGGAATCCCACGGGAATTTCAAGTCAAGCGTGGACGAAGTCGCGGACATATCATAGTTAATAATATAAAAGGTATTACAAAAAAAACTACGACGCTGATAATAAATAGTATACATTGGTACTTTCTAAAAATAAGACACTTTTCCCATGTTTACGTTTCAAAAATGATTACTCGTCTCTCACAAGTGCCTGCACTAAACATTTTCTGAACTAGTCGCAGTTTGCCGACCACAGGTCGAGGGCATGCAATAGCAACCTTAAATTCTGTTCCATAAGTTCAGTGGCCATGTTCCATTCCCCTCTTCTAGACCAATAGCAGATTAATAACACCTTTGATGTTGCAAAAGGCTACGGGAACCACTTTCCATCAAGTGCGCTGTTAGCCTGTCTGCTTAAGGCTTATAGCAACGCCGACGTCCTAGAGGATTTTTCTGTAGTGATATTTCGGGCGATAGCGGCGGTTCCATGAACGCGGTCGTTATTCAGGTTCATTATGATTATATTGTGATTAAAATAAAGTAGTATTTAAAAAACATAATAAAACCAAATTATTTATCTCTCTTTTATAAAGACGTAGATTGTTTTTATCCCGTTTCGATGAAAATTGAAGGAGTAAAATGGTGTCATGTCAATAATTGGGAGGAACTTAAAATAGCTATAGAACAATTACGAAAAAATTATTGTCAGTAATTACCAACGAAAAGTTGTTTCGTTTGCACCCAATTTTCGACCTTTTGCGGCAATAGGAGCCTTAACTCAAGGAATAAAAAATAACCCATTGAAATTGAACAAAATAGGTATTATAATAATATTGATAGAAAAAAATTGCCAAGCATTTAGTATAATCTAGATTCAATATTGAGAGTTGATTCATTTTATTCGTACGTCGGCTGCATGTACAAATGTAAAGCCATCCATGTTATTTACAATCCATGACCTGCTTATCCTAGTGAAGTTGCTCACGCGCACACATCATCACAATGGCTTAGATCATTCTTAGATTGCTACAATGTAACTTGTTTATAATGCTATTCTAACACTTTGTTTCACCTCTTATTAATTCGGCTTGATACAATATTTATAATATACATGTACTTTAGATAAATAATGCTATAGCTCACTTAGAGATTTTTCAATTATCAGATAAAAGTTATCCATCGAATAAATTATAGGCTGAATTTAAAAGTGAATTAATTCACCTGTTTTATTTGCGAAACTTAAATGTTTAATTTGTTAATGTTGTCTTTTATTTGGTGATTGAAAAATCGGTTCTGAAATAAGCAAACACAGGAACATGTTACTATAATCGGGAGATCATTTACATCAGATACATCATACACAAGGTTTTTGCAATGATTTTAATTGTTTAATTATGTATGTCTTATAGTGGGTTCCTAATGTTACTATCCATTCAATTGCGTTACCATCGGTAGAACTTTGACATTACTTGTATGGAGCTTATGTTAAATTTTAACCGATAATAAGACGAATGAATGTTTAGTAGGATATAGGAACCGACCATTTGTCATGTTAAGTTAACGTATAAAGTTAGATAGTATTATAGAAAATGTGTTATGTTAACAATCTAAATATACAAGTCAATAATGCGTGCCAATGCAGCCAGCACGCTTTCCTCTGGCAGCTATTTGTTACATAGTCTATATTAACTTATGTGTAACTTAGTTTATTTTAGTAGACGTTAGGGCTTTCATTTTTATAATTTGCAAAAAACGAAACATTTTAATTGTAAATACAACAGGGCATTTGACACATATTACAATAAATTCTAAAATATTCTAGTATTTATATGAAAGAGCCGGCGTTAAAATATCTTGTTATCATTGTACTTTGAACAGTTCATTACAGAAATAATTTTGATTCTAGTTTAAACAATAATTGATACGCTGTTTGACTTCTTAAAATTGTGATGTCATAAGCCAGTATTCTCATTGAGAATCGTGGCGGTTTTGCGACGTTTTGTGCAATGATAAAAAGTGTCCCAGTTGATTTGACTGTGAAATACCCAATTCACAATAGTAGTATAATTATATTAAATTAAGAGGTAGATTTAACATTTTCAATTGAGATGATGATAAAATAATATCTGTTCGTTAATTATACCGGAGCGGTAACAACCCAAAGCAAAAATTAACTTTGAAAAATAGAGAGTATATTTAAGATTTTCGTGTTTTTTACGAAATTAAAACTACGTTTGAATATCATATTTTAAAAGGAAAAATCAAATAAATGTCGCGCTTTACATATACCTCACGACCGCACGACAAATGTTTGTGATCAGAATTTAAAAAAGATAATGAATCGAACATAAATTTTCTCGACTTCCCATAAGGCTGTTAATGTGTGAAATCGAAAGAATACAATATAATATAGAGAGAATGGATGCAAGGAGATTGACAACACAAGTGTTTAACAACAGTGTAGTAGCAGGTAGAGTTGGTGGTGGTAGACCGCGCCGTTCTTATCATGATTAAATCCCAGATGTCTTTAGGAATGGCCAGGTAAAAAGCATCTACTTATATAGTAAACGTGTATGTATGAAGAAATTAATTAAAGTAAATGAAGCAAAAGATGTATACCAAGATCGTAGCAGGTGGATATCCATCATCTCTGCTTACCCCTATGGGAAACGGTCGTGACAATATGCATGTTTGTACAATATAATATTCTCTCGGAAAAAAGTGTTAATCGCTCTCACGGTGTTACAGTTTCAAGCATACTTATTGCGATTTAAGTATTTATTGAACTATTATTACTGACATTATTAATATAATTTTGTTTACGAAAATATTTTTTTTAACACTCAGGTGTTTAACACTTTATTTAACACTATTTTTAAGTTAACGGGTTATATTATTTATAATACACTCAGGTAATTAGTACGCTTGGATTCCAATCTAGACTTAATAATTTATAATGTATTATGTTAATGAGATATCGATTGTTATCTGTTGTGTTGTCTAAATAAATGAATAAATACTGTCCATTATTGTAGTATATATATTCAAGTGGCAACACTTGTGGATGGCCACACCATGACTTTCAATTATTCATTCCATTACTTCAAGATGGCTTTTATGTTTGATAGAAAAGTATTTTATGTTTAATTTGATTGTACCAAGCGTTTGTCATGTAATTTTTAATTCTCTTAACAAAGAAGATTGGAAATTAAACTGGCTTCAGTGTTGTTCCAATTATTTATTAAGGTTTTTATAATCGGTCATTCTCAAGATTACGCAGCAGAAACAAGCAAACCATTTTAAGCATGCAGGGACGAATAAAAACTTCAATTTCTGCGGCCGGGCGGACTGTCGTAAGAGGCAACAAAAGAACCCACAATCAGGTGACATTTGCCCGTCTGGATGGCCACCACCGTCTGGTCTATTGTATGTTGCCAGGCCATCAGTGGCTAGGTTCCAGTCCAGCCTTGCAGGGCGGCAGCACATTGGTTGCAAATGTCTGTCGATTACGGTAACCACTTTCCATCACGTAGGCCGTCAGCCTGTCTCCTGTACTACAGCAATAAAGGAAGCATTCATAGTTACATAGCATAACAATATATCTAAGATTGTATTCAATAAACAGACTTCAAATACCAAACGTGAAGTGGCCTTGAAGTGAATGCGGTAACATTATTAGACAATCTCAACAAAAACAAGCGAGAATCGTCTTGTTTACTGTTTACGTTTTAAAAGCACTTGGATATTTCGTGAATATGTGGCGAATCAGAAGGTACCTCGTCTTTGTGTGTGTATTTAATAATATCTAATGATTGTTATGTTTGTATGTGGACATTTAAAAATCGTGATGTAAGTTTATCTATAAGTCCTCGTTGAACGCTGGACTAATCTTGGACGTAGGTTTTTCTGACTTTGGATGAGTTATACCGGTTCTTTGACTACCAATACCAAGCTAATATCAGCCCAGACTGGCGGGGTCCTACTTTACAAGCGGACTAAATGTTAAAACTCATCTACTCCAACGGCCGTCAGTCCTGCCATTGTTGTAACCTTTCTTAATGTGATTCTACAGTGGATATTCACCTTCATGAATTTATTATTAATAGAGACAATCAATAGAGCTCGCCGTACAACCCAGTGGGCGACTTCGGTGGTTTTAATATTATCTATAAATATATTGTGCTCCATCAAAATAATATATAGATATTCAGTGTAATCCGTTTAAACATACTTACAAAGCATTATTAATACTAGTGGTCGCCCGTGGTCGAAATTCGGCCATAATAATTCATTTAAATTATAAGTTTGAACATTATTAAGACTATAACTTCTATAATCACAGATTTCGCCAAGGCTACACTGTTAATTTAACTTTAACAAGAAACAAAAGAGTGTATATGCGTGTGTGTGTCAAATACATGGTAGTGTGTGTAATGTTTTTTTATTGATTTAATGTATATAAACTATAAGTGTGCGAAATTTCATACTCCTCCGTCCGCGCAATTTTCGTAAAAAGGGGTACAAATTTATTGCTGTATTTTTCATTTATATATTAATATATATATATATATATATATATATATATATATATATATATATATATATATATATATATATATATATATATATATATATATAATAAAAATAATTTACTTTATATATTAATAGATAAATATTTTAGAAAATGTGTATACGAATAATTTCATATTATAATTCCTATATTCGAAGCTTAAAGCTGATACAACAGCCAAAGTTGCAGTACCAGACTAATCTACGCATTATAACCAGCTCGCCTGTAAAAGGAAACAAAAAAGTCCAAAACCGGTTTGTCTACTCCCACACAAGCAAAGCCTCGTGCAGCGGCTAGTCCACAAACACAATCACATACTTTTAATGGTTTCAGTGATCAAGTTAGGAGTCAAGGTGAACAATTATATAACCATGCCTTTCCGCTTCGTGGATTTTTGTGGTTTTTCTTTGGCCATTGTTTACCAAATACGCTTTAATAAGAGTTGAAATATTTTGTTTTCACCTTTCGTACAAAATTGTAATACGATTGGACATCATCGGTAATAGTAATAATAATCACCCGAGCGTTAAATCCCAGTTTTATTCGAAGAATTCACTTTCAAAGCTTGGAGGAGTTCTTTCCTACTTTTTGTTCTCCACTTCGCGCGAGCTTCTGGTGTATCGTGAGGATTACTTTAAATAATAAATTATGACGATATTCATTTCAACACACACTACAGTCACAGGGATAAGAGCTAGAGGCTGTCGTAGAACATCAGTCGTAGCATTCGCTAACTAAAGGAATCTTGTCTCATACAATCCAGGCCCAGCCCCTTCGTTTTCCGCGGTTCGCTGAAGGGAAGACGTCAAGAAGATATATAAGTAAGGATGCGTTCTAGACGTATTCCCTCAAATCGGTTCAAATACTGACGGCCTCTTTGCTTGGGCGGGCTAATTCTTAGCCGGCCGAACTCGCTGGAACGCAAAGGCTAACTAATCAGTTTTATCTACTTTCTTCACATTCGAAATGAAAAGCAAAGTTTACTTCGGGTGAAAGATCTATTTAGGCACCCGAACTATTAGCGTCCTAGCTACGCTCGTGTGTGTAAATAGGTCACTTTTATCCCTTGTCTAACAATCTAGTATTTTTTATGCCGCCGATGCAATTCTCTTTCAAATACGTCGTCATGGTAACGCAAACGAAGTGTTGCACTGCTATTGTTTACATAACAACATAACGTATCAAATTCAATGTGCTAAGGCTATAAGTTTATCAGAAATGTAAACAATGAAAGTACAAGTACGTCATTCACCTGTACAAATGATAAGGATGTACCAGTCATTTGCTTGGATAAATATTTTTCAAGTTACATAAGACAGGCAGGTGATTTTAAAAAATAATAATTAGCTAATTAACTAAGTTGTTTGTTTTATTACGTTTATGTTTCTTTGTGTAACTTTGTGTTTTATTTAAATATATCGATCAAGTGCGTGTAGTCGAAGCATACCGAAGAGTTAGGTAGAAGACGCTCACCAATGTCCATTGTGTTTATCATTCAGTTACAAGGCTCAAAAATATTTAATCGAAAGTTGCTTATATCTCAAAAACTACTCAACTGATGTTAGTCAAAAGAATTTTCGTTTAAAGTATTTTTAAGTTGTGCCACCTCAGTTTTTTCAATATTTTCCACATTGAAGAAAAAACTTTTTTGTTCCATATTTTTTAACACTATTGTTACGACCTGAACGCCGACAAAAGACAAATTTACACCTGCGTACCTGACATTTTATTACCTTTTCGGCATTTGGAATTCTTTTGTTTACTCTGTGTTTAAAATTTGTGATTAGAAAAACAGCCATTGTGTATTGTAATCTTTTATGGTAGTCATTAGCCAGGTGTGATTCTAAGAAATTCGGTCCACGCGGTCAGGCAGACATATTGCATCTGTGCAGTATAACGCAATGCCTCAATGGAGAGATCAGCAGTCGAGCGATAACCACGAGCGAAGCAAGACTTGTGCACATTCGGTAATCTATTTAGTGACGGACTTGCGAGTGTTGAATTACGACCTTCTGCATTATGTTTGGAGTTATTACGTTCGGTTATATTTGTATCTGTGTTATACGTGTTTGTATAGTTCTAAAAAACTCTATAATAATTCCAACGGCCCTTTAATTCGAGTCCAGCAACTCGTAACACTATAATGGATTCCTTAATTATAAAATTTATTGAAAAAACTAAACTCTTCAGGTACAGGATCACATCCTTAATCATAATCTTGATTATATTACAACAAGATCATAACAAAATCAATCATGACAAAATGGGACCAGCAAGTGACTAATAAACAAACACCTCTCAAAGATTAGATATAGCGATAAAACTTATTTCGCAGTAAGTTGTTTTAAGATATTCGTGAAGTGTAAACAATGGAGATAGGGGACGTACCGACTAAACTCAACCAATGTCTATAGCATGTAAGTCGCGGAGAAACGACCTCAGTCCCTGTTTCCACCAAAGCGGACAGGAGAGGTATACGAAGACAAGCATCATACCCAACAGATTGTTCTCGAATGCAAAGTGCATAAAGCATCTCTCCTGTCGGCTTCGGCTGAAACCGGTATTAACAGAAAGCGAAGGACCAACTACAGGCTATTGATAAGCTTAAGTTATTATAGTTGTTGCAATTCACGAAGGCGGGTTTTACTTGTGGTTCAACGTGAATATGCATATTGCGATAGTGTGTATCTGACGAGACGATCAATTTCGAATGTGCCGTCCAATCATACTTGCTTTTGATCTTACACACACACAGTTTTTATCGCAAGTAAAATCCGTTCGCATTCATAGATTACATATAATTTGGCAGGTTCCGGGACGCCTCACTAAGCTGCGGAGAGACGCTGGAAAGTTTAGTGGGTAGTCTAGTTTTCGGTATCCCACAACCCCTTTTTTAGTAAAGGTGTGTGCAGGGCCGACCTTTGGGAGCCCGCCCACATATCCTTCGGTTCATAGCCCTCCGAGGCTGGAGGGGATGTGTAAATGCAAGCCTGACTGACGGTTCACATATACTTTATTTCTGAATAACGCACCGCCTTACCTTCAACGTATGAATGAACATTACCAGAAAATCATGCAGTCGTAATTTTAGACGAACATTAAAAATAGATGCTTTGAGTACTAACAATAATCGGTCGTATTATTACGAGATGAATTTGAGGTAGGTCCAACATAACTGGACCCATAAACCTTGAAATAGTTTTGTTCTATTAAACTATACATTTGTCAACGCCTCGGCAAATGTAATAGTTGTTAATCTAGTTACCATACATCCATTAATGTTATATTCAAAATACTTTAAATCCAGCTTTAATAGGGTTATCTGTAGTTATTGTATTAACTCGCACGAATGCTTTTCTATTGTAGAACATCAACGCATTTCGTTACCACTATTGGAGAAGACCTCTCTTGCTCCCGGCTGTGATCTTGGCTAACGTTGGAAGCCAATCTAGACGGAATACCGGCGTATCGTTTTGTGAGACATGTTTGAAAAGAAGCTAGAAGGGAGAGAAAAGCGGATCTCCTAGTTCCTTTTCTGGATACGTGGCTTTGGAGGGCGTCTACTGACCTCCATCTGCAGTAGACTCACAACCACGAGTGACAGCCCTATATTAGACTTGTGCTATAGAAACCAAATATGAAAAAAATAAAAGTTTCCACCTCATCTTGGAAAAATGGGCCCAGAGAATACATATATGTGCTGAGTCTTAATATAATATTTATATATTTGATGCATATTTATTTATGGTTGCATTATTATGCATGAAATAAAAATCAAACTGAACCACCGGGGCTTACTAGTTTCTTTTAATAGCCAGTTCAAAAATTCTATTATAATTGCGACCTTGATTGCTTGGAATCCAACCCAACGCATAGTTAAAATTACAAGAGGTAAATAAAACAAGTACCTATCTATTTCCAGAGCTGACTTCGTATTTTAAGACATTGAGTTCAATTAGTCCGGGGTTATGTTGATTAAATTTTAATAAAGAACAGCGATCTCGGACTCCAGCCATATTCGTTTCATGTTAAAATTTACGGTTCTGATTACAAGGCCTTTTGGAACAGTCTTATAATCTTATTTAAGTTTTAGATGTAAATTCAGTCTTAGTCAAGTTGAAGGTCTTTCACTAATGCCAAATGACGGTGTTGTGGTAACTTGAAGTCACTTTTCACTAAATAGTTTGTGACGTGGTCAATAGGTCTTCCTTCCTTAGAAGGTCTTCCTCACAAACGCACAGTCCTTTTTTGGAAATGAAACTTCTTTAGATACGTTGTGATTTGAAACTCGATGAAAAAAAATCCACACGAAAAAGAGATAAACACAAATCTATAGGACTAAGCTTGCGACAGAATGAGATATAATACACTATATTTAAAAATTAAACACTATGTTCATAACCATAGAGTTCGAAATGTTTTGAAGTTTATCGTTAATACTTCAAATTTCGCGTTTTAAAGATTAAATATATATTTATTTTTTATATATTATTATTTTATATTTTTTTAAATTATAACGATATAATATATGAAATGTGATGTCACGAAATTTCGAATCCCTCGCACCCCTTGTCACACTTTGTTTCACTTCTACTGCGTGTAAACTGCACACACACACATTTTTTATTGAAGGGAAATTCGTTTGAGGACTATCCGCAGCGACAGGGGCGTGCGCGATTCGCCATGTTGGAGTGGCACTAGTACCCCCGAAGGTACTCCTTCGGGGGTACTATTGCCACCCGAATTAGGGATACTCTCTAAAACACACATCCCCAGCCGAGGGCAAACATAGCTCCCGGCGTCGTCCTTCTCTGTCCGACGTGCGACGGCAAAATGTTTAGCTCCAGGGTAAGATAAATCAGCGTCCGGGGGCTATGCTTCCCTCCGGCAGTGAATGTGGCCATTGGCCCCCTGCCAGGGCAGAGTGGAGTCGGTAAAGATTTTCCCGTACCGTTTTTTATCCACTTTTCCCGTAGCCCTGGCATAATGTGAAGGAAGGAATATCGAAAGGTTTAGTGGGTATCCCTGACCATGATGTAGTAATAGGACTTATTGCTTACGGTACTACTGTCACCCCGACTTGGCAAATCTCACACACCGGCCACGACGGCGCGGCAGATGGTTCTCATTCAGATTTCTCCTCGTAAAAAAAGGAGAGATTAGCGCGTGGGACTCTCGAAACACACAGTTCTTGTTTAACTAACATAAAATATCCTACAGTTTTTATTCATTTCTACCAATATTAAATATTTTTGGCAAGAAAACTGCACAATAAAAATTCCAATTCTGCCAAAACTCCTTATCAGTCCCAGACAGTGTTACCATACATCTGAAATGTTTACGATATACCAATATGTATACCAAGTATAAAAGCATGTATATGAAACAGAAATAAAAATCAAATTAATTTATTGCTTTGTTTTAAAACCAAAATAGCAGTTAATACGCTTTGTTGCGCTCGCTCACATGCATCGTGCATGATAATAAATGCATAACAATCAAACTGTATATTTTATGAGAACATCCAGTATTTTCTATAAATTTTTATTTTTTTGTAAAATAATAATAAAGTTCATTAAAATAAATAGATTTGCCCTGTAGTTTTATTTGCGTCGTGTTACTGCCCCACTTGATTGCGCCAAAGAAAGTAAATTTTCACTCCTCATCGTCGACATTATAAAGAAAAAGTCAATATTCAATTAGTTTTAGGCTTAAAGAACTTTATTTACCATAAGAAAATGTAGTTCACTTACAATGAGATTAAAAATAATTATTAACTAATACAATATAAATCTTAACACTAATGTGGCGCGGCGCTATGCAGTCTTCGATATATGTTGCGGTTGATTATTTTATATTTATTCTAATAAAATATTTTTAGTTTGATTTTAAAAAAGTTTATATTTTTACATTTTTGTAAGTCGTTTGACAATTTATTAAATAACTGCACACCTTCAAACAATGTTTTTTTTCCCGTAATTTGTTCGTGGTAGACTTAATTGAAATTGCTTTTTCTTCCGGATATTATATTTATATGTTTTAGCAGTAAAGGATAGCTTGGAGTGTATATTTTTATTAGTTATCTTTTTTATTAGTATGCAGGTATTATACGTATATATTTGAGAAATATTTAATAGGCTAGTTTTAGAGTATAAATGTTTAGTTGGAGTAAGATAATCTAAAGGGTATAACGTTTTGACAATTTTATTTTGTCTAACCTGTAATAGGCTTAAGTTTGTTTTAGCGGCTGATCCCCATATTTCTATTAAATATTCAAGGTGAGGAGACTTTACAAGGGAATTATAAATGATGAGCCGTACTTTGTGAGGTAAACAGTTAGAGATTTTTCGTAGTGCTCCCAAGATTGGGATGAGTTTACTTCTTACATGGTCAATATGTGGTCTCCATATTAGTTTGTCATCCAACCAACGACCAAGATACTTTTCTTTGTTACTACGATTTATTTTGTTGTTGTTTATTGTTAGTGGATTATGATTAGGGATTTTTTTGTTTTTGGTGGCAAAAATTATATAAGATGTTTTACTTGTGTTGATTGTTAATAGATTATATAAGAACCATTCATTAAGCTTGTCCAAATCTTTTTGTGCTTTAGCAATAATGTCATGTATTGAGTGACCAAAATAGAAAAGGCATGTGTTATCAGCGTATAACGTGAAATACCCTGTCAGTCCGACATTGACAATATTATTAATGTATATTAAAAAAAGAAGACTTCCTATATGGATCCCTGGGGAATTCCAAAATTAATTTTTCGCTGACTACTTTTAAACTCGTTGATTTTAACTATTTGAAATCTGTTGTGTAAATACGACTTGAATATATTTAGTGCTATAGCCTGAACACCTATATTATTTAGCTTTTCAATAAGTAGTGAGTGGCTGACAGTATCAAAGGCTTTTTTAAATCAATAAAAATGCCTAGACATATTTGTTTTTTATCAATATTTGTTTTTATTTTTGTTATTAAGTCTATGGCGGCTGACAGGGTGTTTGACTGAATTTAGGAATACATTGAACAAACGGAATATACTTAAAAACGCTGACAGTTGGAACATGAGTAATCAATAAGTCACAAATAATAATTAAATAATTTAATCTTGTTGATATCATATAAATCCCAGTTGAGTGTAAACCTCGAAGAGAGGCGAACGCAGCAGCAGATAGTAGGTAAGGTAAATGCTTCTTCCCACTTGACCTCTCCGTCCCTTAATTTTTATCCAAGCCACTCCATGACGCCCGCGCAGTCTAAGGTGGCTTTTATTCTAACTGGTTATAAGAATAACTCGGTAGATTAGAATATTTTTATTGTAATTATTTTTATAAATGATAATTGTCTTTTCACATAATATTAGACCTTTAGCATCCCGTCCTGTTAGACGCGAGCTTATTTTTAAGGGAAGGGTTGGTAGACCTGCCACGCTTCTTCAAGGCGAACTGGCGGATTCCCAATATTGATAACCGCCATACTTTCATTCGCCATGAACATGTACTAATTTAAACAAACCACCTTAGTAGTGTGTGCTAATGAGCTACTACAATATGTAATGTATATTACCTTTCTTGATAATTTTCAAATCATGTCTAAAGAAGCGGAAAGAGCCCTTTTAATGGCTTTAAAACAAATTATAATATTGTAGGAACATTTTAGATGCAGCTCGCGCCCGTGATAACGATTGACATTCTAAAACACCTTCCTGCAACGTACATGGAATAATTCACACGTGAGTAAAGCTAAAGCATCGTCCATTCCAGAAATAAAGCGGTATGAGGACACTGTAAATACATATGAATAATATATTGATCAAAGTTGTTTACCGTCTGGAGGGTTTGTTTAATTTAATGTTTATTTATCGGTATTAAGTACACTTGGACGGCGCGGCTTTTAGAATGTGACCTCCGAAACTTTTCACTACTTATATTTGTTTACCCCGAAATGTGGGTTTTGTATCATGCAAGGTTTGATGACGTCACCAGTGGTCTCAAAAAGAGGTATACTAAAAATGTTGTTAAGTCGAGGAAAAAGAAACAAAGCAGACTATGTTTGCTAGGTGGTAGGGCGTTTGCCCGACTGGATGGCTTCCACCCCTGGTTTAAAGTATGTCACCATAACAACCTTGACTTGTGTTCCGGCATTAGTGACCAGGTTCCAGTCTCCCTTAAGAGAGCAGCAGCGCATTTGTAGGACCTTTGGTGTTTCAAATGTCCATAGGCGATGGTAACCGATTTCCATTGGGCCGTCTGCCTGTCTGCTGAACTCCTGCAATAAAAAATAAAAAAGAAATGTGCTGTTTCACAAATTTAGGAAAGGATTTATATATTTTTTTATTGTGACGCGAGCAAACAGGCAGACGGCCCAGCTCATGGAACGTGGCTATAGTCACCTATAGAATTTGTAAGACCAAGGGCGAAGTCTTTAAGATGGGAAAAAGACGATGGGATACGGTGATGAGGATGGATGGAGAAAACGTGTCCTTGAGTGGAGACCGCGTCTTACCGAACGAAGCGTAAGATGCCCTCCAGCCTGGTGAACTGACGACTTGCGCAAGGTCGGATGAGGAAGACGGGAGACCGCGATATGTGGCGCAAAGTTGGGGACGCCTACGTCCAGCAGTGGAGAGAAGAAGAAAAACTTCTTCTCTTCTCTTCGTAAAAGCCTTTACATTTATTCGTAGGTGGATGATTTATAATTATATTATCATCAACAAAATTAGTACTCTGTCTTGATTTTCAACTTAAGATAATCGACGTAGGAGTCAAAAATCCAAGTTATTTTAAGTAATTTATTAAATCCGGGAAAGTACATGGTAGATCACGACAACTGTTGCGCACAGAATCACCCCCTGACCTCTCCGCCGGAAATTCCGTACCCCCACGCCCCGCTTACCGCGAATATGTAGCTCGCTCCGTTAGCTGCTAAGTGTCTGCATTTTTGTAGTACCTTAGTAAGCACGGTGCGAGCCGCCGGCAGATCGTAGTCGGTCAAATAAAGTTTCCGAACAAGTAATACACACAAAGAAGACCAGGAAGAACAGGAAGCATTCGGAAGACTCTACAGCCACTGGACTCTCAGCGTGACTAGGTGGATCTTGTGGACCGCCAGTGTATTGGGATTAGTGCCACTCGTATTGATCGGTGTTATCTATGTTCAGTGTAACCAGTGCTAAGTTGTGTTGGTTAACCTTGAACGTGCCGTTTAGTACAGAAGTGCTGATCATACCTGTTGCTGTTGTAGCACCTATATAAATAAATACAGTCCACTGCTAAGGGGTGTTTTATTCAGGGCGACCCCTGCGCCGCCACACCCGACGATAACAACAACATTATCGCAAAGTTTACAAATGTCCAATATTTTCATTATTTGGCTACAGAATCATAAGACCAGCATTTAATAAAAACCTATCCCATACAACAAAAACTATTCAACGGATTTTGTTTAAAGTATTTTTTAAGCCTTACACCATTTTGATTTCTTTGTCAGAATTTGTCACCTTACAGGTCATGAGTTTTGTTATACAGTGTTTACGATTTTGGAAACTAATGCTCATATTAGACGGTCATCCAAATTGAACCGATTTGGTTGAGAGATACAGAATTGAAAGCACACGATATGGTATTCAATGACCTTGAATACCAATGTACTATGAGCTAGATTTAGAGCTTCATCTTCTTGTTTTTTTATTATTATTATGTAGTAGTTCTAAATAAATACTTTTTCTTTCTTTCGTTAAACGGTTCAATTTTGTGTTTATAAGGATCACTTTGATTGATTCATCCAAATTGTAGCCAGAAATGATCCGTTATCGCTCATCCAACTGTGAATGGATGCGGTCTAGTATTTTGAAGTAATGTCTCCGCGATTCACTACATATATAGATACATTCGATAATAGTTGTTTATGATACTAGTACGGTAAGGTGGTTTTTACAAACGAGTAAACAAATGTAATCCCGAGACGAAGTCGACGACTTACCGTAGTTATGAGTTTGTAAAAACCAACAACCGCACGTTTTTGAATACATTTGCTACAAAACAATACAATACTTAGGTAATGAAACAAACATAAAATTTAAATATCACTCGGAAAGTCGCAACAATCTTTAACTGTTCTAAAATGAAAATGGTTGCAAATGGCGCCACGTGCACGGGTGAAAATATTATTATAACCTTCGTCTCATTTTCTCTATAGTATTAAAGTGAGACAAATGTATTGATCAAAAGCGCTTCCAAGAAGGCTCATTTATTCAGCTTATTTATTTTCGTAATATGAAATCCCTTCGCGGAATTTTTGTATATATATTTTTAGTACCTATTTTACCGCACGTTCCATTGTATGGTGCGTAATTTTTCACTTTTGAACAATGTATACAGGCTTAGTAAATGCATTTTTTGATCAAGGGTTGAAAAAGTAATTACAGAAGAATCTCAACAACTACATACATGAGGTTTAGTTGTTTTTGTACTGTTAATCTACAAAATATCCTTAATCAAGTGGTAAAGATAACATATAATTCAAAGCAACAAAAACCTAATTCTTAATTAAGATTTACGATACTTGAGAACCTGGCATTCTAGTTGATTAGATAACACAAGTTTAGTACATCAGAGTGGTTTATAGGTATTACATAGAAATTGAATTTTCAATCAAATGTAATGATCTTAATTTATGTAGATTGTAAATTATAGATTAAAATAATCCTATGATATTATAACAAAATAATACCTATTTAAATATCTATTAAATATAAAGAACTTATGGAAATATTATTATGATTGTGTTTCATTTAAATCTAGTTTTTATGGACGTAATTTGTTGTTATTTTCAAAATATTATAGTATCTTCGTCTTGAAAACATCTTTATTAATCGATAATAATTTCATTTTTACTCAAAACTTTTGTCAGTCTTTACAAAATGTTTGTTAAACTACTACGTTTATTTGAGATGAGCCATGCGAATCGCCATAATAATAAAATATGTGTACCCATAAAGGTGTAATTATATGTTCTAAGTGTGTACCCAAACATATTACCGCACTTATGAACAATAATACTCTGTATGGCGCCTAAAGTGTATAATAAATTGCCAGCCAAGCTTTTGGAAATTGTGAAAGTGTGTTAATTTAAAAGGAAATTATTTGTTTTATTTGTAGATAAAGCTTAATATAGTATTAATGAACTCTTCGACGACAATTTTCAACAAATTTATAACTATATGATATTGTTACAACCTAAGCGCCGACAAAGACAAATTCCCCGTACAGATTTGTAGAACCACATTTATTACCCGTCGGCATTTGAACCAATAACATTGAAACTATTGTAATTATTTTATGATCGTCTTCTTTTGTTTACTTATTTATTGGCATTCGTTTCTAGACCCTATTGTTGTATTATAATCATTAGCCATGTGTTACGGATTTTAAAAGTACAAGCTGATTCTAGGAAATTCTTATCTTAATATGAGTGTGAAGCGAAATTCATATGTCGCTATATAGTTAGTTATATGTCTCGGTAGGGATTATATAATTTACATACATAAAAACATCTATTTCATCACAATGTAAACTAAACACTTCCCATACTTCCTGTTTGTATTAATCCAAGGTTATTGGCACCTATAGTCAATAAGGTCACGTTATGATAACATAAAAGAACATGGTATCGGATGCTGTAACAAGTTTTAATGTTGATGCTTAGAAGTATAAATAGATGTAAATAAATCGACATACAAACATCTATCTACATTTTATATCCACAAACACTAAATATACAACGGAAAACTCTAAGTAAATCGCAGATACTCAGACCATAGTAAAAGCAGAAAGTTCGTTTACGAAATTTACGAAGCCGCGAATTTAGAATGTGTGGTCACATGGCTACACATGCACATTTTTTAAATTTTAGCTGCTCGTAAAACCGGGCCAGACGAGTGTAACGCGTAATGTAATCTTTCGTGTAATGTAACACGAATAGTGTGGGCGACAGACGAGCCCAATGCGAATAATGAAGGTGTTATGACAGTTGCCACGAACATGTCAAATAGAAAGGTCGGGATAGCTGGTGCTGCTTTTATTCTTATGTATTTAACTGAAGATCAGAAAAAACGTTTGGGACGCCGATGATGGAAAACTAAGTTTTATACGAGAAGATCTTCATTACTTGCGGATCTAAACTCCCAGTAAATAAGCGGCCAATATAAAAACTTTACACGGATGTCGCCTACTGAATTTGACCGTTTGCACCTAAAGCCGGGTCCACGCGACTCAACCGTCCCGAACGTCGTCCAATCCACAGGAGCACTGCGAGCGTCTTTGTGTTTGCTCTAAAAGCCGGCCGCCGAAGGATCCCGGCGAGCGCCGACGCAAGCGTTACATGTAGGGCTCGTAGTGCCGTCTACACGTAGGATTCGTGTTTCATTACACGATAGATTACATTACGCGTTACACTCGTCTGGACCCGGCTTAAGGCAAATGAACATTTAATTTTCGGAAACTTAGAGTTTTACCTTTATAAAGAGCCTCATACATCGCAATGGCTCTAATCTTCGCATCTTCACGATGTATAGAAAACCTATCTTTATTAGCTTATCGATTCAATGTGACTCGGTCAGTATGGGATTTAGATCATCGGTATGAAAATGTAGACAAATTATTTGTTAATTTATCACAACTCATAAAATTTAATAATTGCGCTATGGCAAACAGGCATATACATTTGTACAATATCAATAGTGCTTAGTTTAATTTTGCGATGATCTTTCCATCATATATATGAATCTACAGAGACTCATAGATGGAAAATTTGTCTCCCGAAAACGAAAGAAATCGCTACCAGTCGTAAAGCCGGCGCTCCTATTGTACTATAATAGTAACAATATTATTAAAATATTAATATTCGTGAAGCTGCTTTATTGTGTGCAAAAATGAATATTCTATTCTAGTCTATGTTATGCTAGATTAAGATTTTTTCCCATACTCTAATCTACAAATAGCGAATGAAAAGAAATATATTTATATAATATATTATGGAATAGTATAAAACTGCATCGAAATCGATTCTGCAGGCTGTATAGACTGTAACTGTTAGGCTGTACGATCTAGTATACAAATTTATAATTAAAAACGGTGATTCATTCAACTTGATTGTACACAAAAGTTTATTTTGTCAATCTTACCTTTAATGTCTCGATTAGCTATTAAACTAATGAGTGGAAACGTAAAAATATATTCGGCTAGCATTACTGACGCTATCAACTACAGACCATGTGTCAGTGTGGGCAAAGTGGGTCAAACTCGAGATATGTACGTATAACTGTGTGCAACAGCTGACGCCCAGAGGTCAATGCTCTCCGTAGTAACGAGGTTAACGACCCTCACACACCCTGTCCCTCGCAGGTGAATTAACCCAGGGGTTGTTTTCAACGTTTTGATCTTGTTTATTTACACATGAATAGGAAACATTAAAATATACATATAAAGAAAATATGTGTAAGGGAATTTATAAACCAGTTCAGTGGGTCTTTTAACAACAAAGCATCAAGGGCTAAGTAAAGTGATATTGGGACTTTATTACCCTTTGTTATGAAGGACACTCCTTAAAATTCTATTTAGCGCTCACCTGCAAACTAATGAAATAAAACAGTAAATTTTAATTCATGATGTACTAGTATCATGAAATTTTAAGCTCATTGGTAAGACTTAAAAAGTTATCAAGGAAAAATACGAACAAGACATTAAATTGTTCCCTAAGTTAATTAACTACTATAAACCACTCTCAGAGTGCTGATGAGACGAGCATTTTAAAAAGAAAAAAATGTAGTGGACAATTTTTCAATTAGTGTTGTTAATTATGTTCACATATTATTGTTTTCTTTGATACTGAGGAAATATAAATTAAAAAGCTAATCACAAAATAATTAGATCAAAGTTATATTTCATTTTTCATCGACCTGCCATTAAAACCGTTATATAGCAGTTTAAATTATGTCTACCAATAGCAAAATATACGAAAATACCCGTGACCATTATTTCACTTTGCGTGCTGTAGATAATTTGGTAAAAATTAGGACGCCCCTGTTCACAATAAACCTGACAGTGAAGGCTCTTTATATTTTACATAGTTTTCGAACAAATGTTGACAATTTTATATATTAAAAAACATACATGAGTAGGTAGGTAAATTTTATTCTTGTAGGAACGGAGAAATAATACAATTTCCTACGGCCCGACTGCCTGTCATAAGAGGTGATAAAACAATCCACAGCCAGTTGGCAGGATTTTTGCCAGCCTGGCTGGCTACTACCACTAGTCTAAAGTATGCCGCCATAACAACCTTAAGTTGTATTTCGGCATTAGTGGCCAGGTCTCCCTTTAAGGAGCGACAGCATATTGGTAGCACCTTTGTTTTTACAAATGTTCATAGGCGATGCCAACTGTTTCCATCAGGTGGGTCATGTGCCTGTCTGTTGAACTCACGCAATAAGAACATAAAAGAAAACAACAAAACCTTGAATTGCAACGCCCAACTATTCTATATTTTTAATTAAGATAATAAATAATGAAGACTATTTATAGTACAAAACAAGGACATTAATTAAAGACACCATTAATTAAACATAGCTTTGTGCACGCGTTGTATTTATAATATAGTCAAATGTAGGTCAAACCGAGGAAAACGTGGCAATCGAATTATTATGGAAAATTCTACTAATTACACCACAAAGAACAAAAACAATTAACTTAATATTATTATCTGTGACAATATTCGTAATTCGGTAGTATGGAATACTTCAACGAGGCTCGTAGGGCCGACGTGATGGGCCGAATGCGTTACCGGGCGCACGTACGCACGCCTACCGACCTTGTTGTTATTTAATTTTGTGCGTTGAACGACAGTAAACAGTCGTAACAAGAGCACCACAGTCTACAGCCAAGGTGGCTAACACAGAAATATCAATAGATTCTAATGCCTTTTTAACCTGTTTGAGATTTTCTACTTCATTTTGATACTGCGTCTAATTTCCTTCAGTGTTCTATATTGCTTCACTTTCGAAGTTAGTTTATAAAATAAAACAGTTTAAACCGACGTCGATTACAGAGATTTCAATCTTACTGTAAAGATTTAAGTATACAAATGCAATAGGCGGCCAAGTCACAGAGGCAGTGAGATTTAACAATTGTTCGTAAAATTTAAATATCGCTACTATCTAACGACCCAGTGAGATTCGATGCGACACGCACGCGGCTAGCTTTTTCTTCTTTCACAAGACTATAACTATAATTATATAAATACAGAAGCACAACTAGGTTCACAATGTCTGTTTAAAAAATAATTTGACTTCAGTCAAAACG
This sequence comes from Dendrolimus houi, assembly GCA_039645545.1. NCBI lineage: Eukaryota > Metazoa > Arthropoda > Insecta > Lepidoptera > Lasiocampidae > Dendrolimus > Dendrolimus houi. Next base: position 20,599,372 of record CM077124.1, read on the forward strand.
TCACCAAAATGTTTTTAGTTTATGGTAATGGGATGGCAAGTCTATCTTTCATCGCGTTCAATCAAGCATCAAGCTCCTTTATTCGCTTTTCTTAAGTCAGCATGCTACTAGACAGTATGCCTCTATGACTGATTGATGATAATAAAGGAAGATGCTTAAGACTGTAAGTGTATGTATGGTTCATTGTATTTTTACTAAATTTATTAATCTAATTAAAATATAGTTTTATAAAAGTAATAACATTCTTTGAGAACTTCTAAAATATTTTAAAATATAAAAACTGCTATTATTGAGGAAAAAACTAAACGGTTATTGCTCCGTTAAATCCTTTTCATTCGACTGTAAACTATGAATAAACATTGAGGGTTAGTTTCTGCGTAATTGTTGCATGAAACTATGATATGGCATAACATCGCGTGATCGAATAAGAAAAGTAAATTGAATTTGTTTTTAGAATCTGTAGTCTTAATAGCTCTGAAAGGATGAAGGCAATATATAAATTTTAAATGTTTTAGTATTAAGTTTTCTTTATCTGTAGTCTTCCTCGATTACTTGTTTGTCTATTATGATATGCATTATAATTTCTAACAGCAGCTAGTAAATGAATAGTGATAGGTTCTATTGCATTAAATCATCTGTACCGGTAAATAATTTAACTGTGATTTTAAAAATGATACTTAAAACGTAAGTGCTGAATTAAATTGCATACTTATAAATAACAGTGTTAGATTTTTTGTATGTGTATCAGTCTGTAAGTTTATTTGGAATGAGCTCTGAAAGAGTGCAATGGATTTCGGAAAATTTTAGGATGACACTGTTGTTAATACCTGTGTTCGTGTTTAATAATGTTAATATCTTCGATGTCTTGCAGGGTTCAGAAGATATGGATATAAAATAAACGTCCCCCATGAACGAAGTGGTGGCCATAACTAGAGCATATAATAGAGATCTATGGGCTTATAAAGCTACTAAGCAAGTTGCTTATAAAAACCTAGGAAAAAAAGTAGGACATAAAGGTAATACATGAAGGGTCAGGTTTTGACAGAGAAGGGAATTGTTAAAAGTAATACATAGGTTACGTTAAATAAATGTTCAGCAATAACTCATCTTTGATCTTTGTCCCGCTCCCACTGACTGTTAAGTGAAGCAGTATTACATAAAAATAATAAATTTTGACATTGTAAAGCTGTTATACCGGACCGAGCTAGAGATACGTTGTACAGGCACTAACAATACACTAAAGTTTAAAATAAATAGAAATGTGTGTAAATTAGCAATATACGCGAGGTGATAAACAGAATGTTTTGGTCATCCGATGGCTTTTAGCTCGTTTTAGTTGATGGTAAATTGACGGTCAATACCTATACGTTGAGTTAATTGCAGTGGGACATTCCATTACTTCTGTTATGTACAGACTCTTTTTTGTATTTTTTTTATTGCATGAAGTCAGCAGACAGGCAGACGGCCTACCTCATGGAAAGCGGTTACCACCGCCTACGGACATTTGCAACATCAAAGGTGCTACAATTGCGCTGCGACTCTCTTAAGAGAGAGGACTCTGGCCACTAATGCCCGATCACAACTTGGGTTGAATTGACATGGAATACACCTACAGTAACAACATCACCAATGGAAACGTATTTATTGTCAAGTTCCACAGTTGCTACAATGTTTTGAATTTTTTTTTCCAAGTTACACGAGCCGACATAGGTTACAAAAGCATTGTATAAGTCTTTTATGATGTTCATGCAAAAGGTCTACATCAGTAACTCTTAAAAATAAAATGAACATTTAACCTGTAGGAGAATATAATTTAAAGAAATTATACTGCCAATAATATCTTTAAAATGGAACTTTGCTAGCCACATCTTACACAAGAACGACCACTGAGACATCAACTGAACAAATGTAGTTGGAGCAACGTAATAACCTCCAGCCATGGGTCGTCTAAGAAGTAGGTAGGAATTGAATGAGGAAATTAAAAGACCTAAGGGCCTAAAGCGGCCGCTTTTGGACAATCGCTTAGTGAAATTGATAAGTATATATCTAGAGATATATTAGTAGACGTAAGACAGCATAAAGTTGTAATTTATTTAGATATTTATGATACGAATCTGCGAAAGGGGCTGCTTTAAGCCCTATGATATTTATTATGACCCGACCTTAAGGACGAACTATACGTACTATAAGAAATTATGAAGCCAACTGTGGGTGCGCTATTCTTTTGACGATGTAAGTCATTACATATTTTCATCTCATTTAAAGTACAAGCAACGCATTTGTTTTTCGATATGTTTTAAAGTTGACAAACTTTGTTTGTCTTAAAATTATCGTATAATCCCGGCATGATTCTTTTCTGATTCTTGGCCCACGCACAAGTGAGTTTTGGATCTTTTCGATTTTGAGGTATTGTCCATTCGATATGTCGACAAACTAAACTAAACTTAATGCGGTAAGCAATCGCTATTATTGGGTTGACTGCCTAATATCCATGCCAGAAGCAGCTATACTATGTTATAAACATGTGGTGAAATCACCATAAGTTCATTAAATACCATACATACATACCATATTATCTCCTCTTATTGAAAAGAATACAATTGAACAAGTGTATTCTACTTACAACCAAAAACCGGGATATCATTAATTTGTTGAACAGATTCACCTACTTCGCTTTTACAATAGCAGTGATTATGTATGATAATAATTGATGTCACAATGAACGGTTTATTAAGATTAATTGCGGCCTATAATATACAACATATTCAACAATACAATAAAAGATTTTTCAGTTTTAGGAATTTTGGTATATCTAATTTGAATACCATGAAATATTCGCAATAAATAGATAGATAGATAAGAGCGAAAAATAGATAGATATATTCAAATTCAAAAGTTCATTCAAAATAAATTCCACTGAAGAATACCTTTTGAAGGTCATATAAATCTCTAAAACGCTTGCAAAAGTTTCTTCCCTTTGTCACCAAAATTATTCTTGCTCAGTCCTGAATGCTACCTCTTTTAGATTACGCCGATGTATGTTTTCTGGACGCTTCTAAAGAACTTCTAAATAAACTCGAACGTCTTCAGAATTTGTGTATTCGCTCCATTTTTGGTCTGCGAAAGTTCGATCATGTTTCTGCATTTAGATCGCAACTTAAGTGGCTGCCAATTCGTCGTCGACGCGACCTTCACTTAGTTACATTTTTGTATAAAATTTTACATAACCCTCTTTCTCCTTCCTATCTTCGTCAACGTTTTGAATTTCTTGTTCCTTCTGACAAACATTGTAGAACTTCTAAATCTCTTCTTAAGGCTCCCACACACTCATCGGCATGTTATAGTGGTTCTTTCTCCGTCCACGCAGTTAGATTATGGAAAGCCCTGCCATATACGATCCGAGATAACTCATCGGAGAGCAATTTAAAAAAAATGACAAAGAGCACTATTCGTCTTAAATTATCCTTATATGTTTGTATTTTACATTATATATGTATGTATGTATCTTAAGTGTATCTTGTATATTATTTATTTTTGTTAATCTGTTTATATTATGCTTTATATTACATAGTTAAATCATAAAATATCTTAGTGTACACAATCCTGCGTTTTGCTTCTCCCCTTCTCTCTAGACTCATAGGTTTGCTGGAAGAAAACTCTTTTAGGGTTAAGCTCGCCTTTTTACATCACCACTATTCTATAATTTTGTATACAACATTTTGTGTACAATTAAGAATAACGAATAAGTTAAATAATCTAGTTACCTTTATATTTTTAGATAATCTAGTTACGTTTAAATTCAGAACTTAAACTAATGTCACTTTAGAATGCTTACATTCTAAATTATTATAAATAAATATTACAAAACGAAATTCTGTTGTATTTGAGAGTTCATAGCTTTTCTTGACTGCTCTATTATTCGTTAACAAATCTGTAAGTCCTTGTTTAATTTATTTTATCATGTAGACCGTTAATAAATCCGAATTAAACACGCGCTTAATCGTATATGTCTAGCTTTAACTATTTAAATTAAAATAAGAACCGTCACAACAAGATAAAATATTTTCATCTCTTGCGTCCAAGTGTCACGTCCTTGCCTTTGCAAAGTGTTACCAAAACATCACAAGCTCTAAATTTAGTCAATAATTACATATTCGAAGATATTTGGCATCGAGATTCAAAAACAACTTCGGATGTAATCTTTGGTGATATTTTATAAACAAAAGTCTCAGATCATACTATTAAAGTTTTGTGGTCTTAGTATAATGCAATGTTAAAAATATATTCAGTTAATTTTCTTTCAAGTCTGATATTCTCTAATAACACCCAAAGCAAAACCCGGCCAATCTTTCGTATTAGCAAGAATTATATGGGTACCATTGATGCTTTCCCAAAATTTATAACCCATATTGTTTAAATAACGCATTGTCTTTTTTGATGTACATCCCCTTTTCGAACTTTTATAAATCTCATTGTTTAGGAATAAGTAATTAAATATTTGTGCGGTTATTTCTAAAAAATCGGTCATAATGATCCTCTCATTAGATTAGGTACAAGTTTAGAACTCTTACCTACCTACCTCTTACTGACTGTTTTCAGGAGATAAGATAATAATACAATTGATCGAAGTCCAGAAGAAGTTAGATGAATTTTCTAGATAATTAGAATCTGTTAGCTCAGTGATTGCCTAAGCAGCCAGGACTTAGATCTTACTGGACCAGATACGTCCTTAAGTCTAAAAGACTCTATATTAACTGTCAAATTAACTAATAATAACGCAAAAATAGTCAACACGTGTTTAAATACAACTAAATCTTTTAAACTTATCTGTTGTATACAAGTAGCATTCTCGTTATCCGTTTACGTTGTCATAATATTTGATATAACTATGCTATAAACATTTATAGTCTGTCGACGAATGGTAGTATGCGATGTGTAAACCACTGTCAGTCTTATGCCTGCCTACCAAGGAACAAGTAATAAGCTGCAAGCTTTTACTCTGCGCCAAACCTAATGACCTCTTCTACATGTTGCCGAAAAAAACCACTTTTTATATAAAATCCGGCCTTGTGCAGAATTACAGCTAATCTAGAAAGATCCAGAATACAATATCGAATATGTTAAATATTGTGCTAGAAAATAATTTAAATGATTTGTGATAAATTGGGACATTCTTATTCTTAATACTATGAATAAATGCGAAAGCACTTCTCTTTTGGCCGGTTCCTATATTTTACTAACCGCTCCTTAGTATTACGAGCGGTTGAAATTTGATATAAGCTCAATACAAGAAATTTCAAAATTTTACCGATGTACTGGGTAAGTCAATGAATAGTAAGATATAAGAACCAGCCATCTGTTTATCACCTATTGACGGCTTAGCTACTGAACCGATCGTAATGAGGCTTGGTATAATTAAAGACAGACAGACAGACTTCAGACAATCGTAGTCTACTGCTGGACGGTAGGGCTCTCCGAATTCACGCCCCATATCTCAGGCCTCCGTTTTCTTCATTTAAACCAGTCACCTTATGTCCACGTTCAGAACTTATGAACTTCGGTCTGTCGGACTGGAGGGCGTCCAAGTACGATTATTAAAATTGGTTTTCACTGCAGGAGTTTGCGCTCCATTATCGAATATCAATCTGTGGCGGACGTGACCAGCCCACTAACATTGCAGCTTACGAATTTTTAGACCCGCTTTATGTGAAAAAATTAACAATCAGAGGTATTAAACATCCGTTGATTTTCCTAAAGAAGCCGCGCGTGTTAAAAACATACCATTTTCTCCCTTTATAATAGTTTGACTCACTCTAAAAATAAATTCAAAAAAGATCTGACGGGTATACCTACTCTCAAATCTAAATCCGTTTATTTTTGTCTTATCATCATGATGTCTTAAATCACTTTAATGTCGGCAGATAACTTTATCGATACTTCTCTTACCTGTCATTACTTCTAAGAAAATATATCAATCTGTAATGATTATGTGTTACGTGGTTTTCTTAAACTTTGCTTCACAGAACATATCATTTAAAAATAAATTCGATTTTTCTTTGAATTGTGAAGATATTTTGCGCAGGTAATTTCTATTTAAATCTTATTCATATATATATTTTCTTATATCTATATTTTTAGGCTATAAGGTTTTCTGTAATGGTGTACAATAAAGTGTTATCTATCTATCTATCTACAAGAATATAACAATAATAAACTATAACAAATCTTAGGATGGCTAAAAATGTTATGTAATGAATTTAATCTAGTGGCCGCCCGTGCTCGAAACTCGGCCATAATAATTATGACGTGTGTCGTAGTGACGGTCTCTGTGGTTGGGCGGGCTAAGCCTTTGCCGGTTTACCTCACTGCAATGCAGAGGCTCCGGGTTCGATTTCTAGTATAGTAAATTTCGGAAACTTATTTTTCCATTACTTACTATGGTCTGGGTGTCTGAGATCGGCCCCAGAGTGGTCCGTTGTATATTACCCATAGCACAAGCGTAACTTGCTTAATTTGGGGATATACAGTGTGTGTGTTTGTCTGTCGATTTATTTATTATTTTTATTAATTAATGTCAAAGACTATACTTCTGTAATCAAAGATTTCGCCAAGGCTACACTGTTAATTTAACTTGAACAATAAACAAAAGTATATATATGCGCGCGCGCGCGCGCGTTTGTGTGTGTGTGCGTGTGTGCGTGCGTGTGTGTGTGTGTGCGTGTGTGTGTTTGTGCGTGTGCGTGTGTGTGTTTGCGCGTGTGTGTATGTGCGCGTGTGTGTGTGTGTGTGTTTGTTCGTGTGCGCGCGCGCGCGTGTGTGTGTGTGTGTCAAATACATGGTGGTGTGTGTAATGTTTTTTTTATTGATTTAATGTATTTTTTATGTATAATTAAAATCAAAAATTAGCATCGTCGCTTCTTCTCTATATAAACTATAAGTGTGCGAAATTTCATACCTCCATCCGAGCAATTTTCTTAAAAAGGGGTACAAAGTTTATGCTTCCCGTATTAATATATAGATAACAAAACATGTACGTTCTTTGGAATATTTGAATTAGTAGATTTCAAAAATAGAACTCATATACTTCGGTTCTATTAATCCCACTTCCACGGGAGTACGCAGGACAGTGGTAAGGACAATTAGCAGCACAAGTACGTAAACACAAAATATGCGCTATACTCCCTTAGTGTGTCGTTTGGCACTAGTTCACAGAAATTGATCCTCATAACCTATTATTTGGAATATGAATATACTCGTAGTATGTGTTTTTTTTCAAAATCAGCCAATTCGACCCCTGACAAGGATATTTGGTTTTCAAAAAGCTATGAATACCACTTTCGTTTTCATCAAAACCAAGATCAAGCCCAGAGACGCCGTTTTTATTGCGTAGCTGGCAAATAGGCACATGACCCATATAATGAATGATAGGGTGAGAGAGAGAAGGATAGAAGGGGTGGGGTGGGGGGAGTCCTCCTTTAAGTATTTTTCACTATTTCGTATAGTTTAGGATTTTGCCTTGAAAGCCCACTTGAAAAATTCACCTATATATCTATATATATATCATAAATTATTATGTTATAATATAGTATATGTTTGTTATTTAAAATCTTATAACCTATAGCATTATGCCGTTCTGCTTAGGGTTCCCAACTGTACTATAATATATAAGTATAGTATCGTATTATATTTTAGCCAATTGCACTATATACTTTAGAAAAATAATATAGTACTGTTACCAGTTGCAGGACTCGAATTAAAATGCCGTTGGAATTATTATAGAGTTTATTAGAACTATACAAACACGTATAACACAGGTACAAATATAACCGAACATAATAAGTCCAAACGTAATGCAGAAGATCGTAATTCAAATACACGCGCAAAGTCCGTCACTAAATAGATTACCGAATGTACACAAGTCTTGCTTCGCTCGTGGTTATCGCTCGACTGCTGATCTCTCCATTGAGACATTGCTTTATACTGCACAGATGCAATATGTCTGCCCGACCGCGTGGACCGAATTTCTTAGAATCAGTTTGTAGTTTTATATCGGAGACACCTAGCAATGATCACAATACAACAATAGGCCGTAAAAGATTACAATACACAATGGCTGTTTTTTTAATCACAAATTTTAAACACAAAGTAAACAAAAGAAGTCCAAATCCCGAAGAGGTAATAAAATGTGTTTCTACAGGGCTGCAGGTGTGAATTTGTCTTTGTCGGCACCTAGGTCGTAACAGTGCGAAATGTTTTCATCACTAATTCAATTGTCGCGCTTTTTTTAAGTTTCTTATGATTATTTTTAAACGAAGATCTTTGCTGGTCAGAGCAAAAAGTAGTAATAAATACACATGAAAAAACAATAATTAATTAAATATAAAATAATTAATGAAAAATAAATGTGTCTATTCTTTCCTCTAAATTTCTCAAAAGTACTATATTTTTACGATTAATAAACAAAAATACTATATTTTCTTAATAAAAAGTGGCAACCCTAATTCTGCTTCGTTCTGGTGTGAACATTTGTTGACACTGTCTACGATAAGAATCCGTTTATATATTGCGTATATTATTGTATAAAATAATATTTATATCAGTAAACGCCTATTTATTTTATTTATAGTTCCGCAGCATATTGTTTTCAACTTTATTTAATAGTTAATAACACACTCAGACTTCCATAATCAATAAATTGTTAACAAACTTACATTATGGAGATACTCCTATGTTTATGTTTGTAACTAGTATTTTGTATCTAATTTGGTTTAGTTACTAACCTGTCTTTTGTAAGCGTGTGGGTTTCCTAAATAACATCCTGAATCATGAATTGCTTTAGATGTTGTTCATGCAGCAGCCAAGTGCGTGATAGTCCTCGTAAAATAAGAGTTTCGTGGAAGAGAGGAACATCAACTGTAGTTATCGTCATTTGGCTACTGAAACCCAAAACATAATTTTAGAGGAAAAAACTAAAATGTCTCACATCAGTCAATAGATACTAAGTACAGTCCCTACCAAATTTGATTAATTTTTTTTTTTTAAATCGCCAGTCAAACACACATATTGTATATCCCCAAATTAAGCAACTAACGCTTGTGTTATGCGTAATATACAACGGACTACTCTGCGGCCGATGCCAGATTCCCAGACCATAATAAATAACGGAGAAAATACGTTACCGAAATTTACCATATCAGGAATCGAACCCGTAGCCTCTGTGTTGCAGTGCGGTAGGCCGGCAAAGGCTTACCCCGCTCAGCCACAAAGGCCCATAATAGTAGGGTCTATTAAGTAAAAGAATTTAAATGTAAAATAGAACCACTTTTAATTGAAGCAGATGCTATTTGAGCTTTTAAAATATATAACCAATTAACCACTAATCATTTTTAAGACATATATAAACATATAAATAAATTGGGCGATGTAACTTTATCGATGCTACAATCAATAGGATGTCCCGTCTATTAAAATAATTGCATGACTCAGTTCATGTCAATGTACTCTCTATCAGAAGCCATTATAATATGACGCAAGTACTTATTGTCACGTACCATTCTAAGAAGGGGTAAATAGAAGCAATTGAGGTGGTTTGTTATGTAACAGATAGGCAATAACTATTTATTTATTTAAATCAGACATCTGTCATACGTAGTTGTTAGTGGTGGACGATCCGGATCAATAAATGACTCGCTCCTTAACGAAACAATCTAAAAGTTTCTCGATTTATTCGAGTCAACTTATTCCACTCGAGGACCGGTTGGCAGTCTGTTTTCATTGAGTCAAGCTGGTAGTCAGGGAGACGACCCAACTAATGAAATATGGGTACTATCGCATATAAATATTTACAAAGCCAGGAGAGATGCCCACGCGTTGCTACCATCATTTTGGATTTAATAGAGGCGATGATGTAGGATGAACGGGATATAGAGGTTGATAGTATAGTAAGGGTGTTTAGGGATGTCCCGACTAGGTGGAGGAGCGAGACGGAATGCTCCTCCGTCTCAAAGCCAGATCTTGTCAGATCAGAAATTTGTATATATTCTTTGTCCGTTTCGGGATTCGTTGTAAGTGTTTCACTATAATGGGATAGGAGGGTGAGAAAGAGGGGCCGCCAGAACATTTACTCACCGTAAGAAACATCATTAGCTCAAGGCTAAACTAAACTAACTTAACTATCTCTCATCGATATTCTGTACGAGAATATCATATCAATATCACATATCGATAGAGCTAGCTTTTGTCTTCAGTCGTATTCATAAGTCGCGTCGATTGATCGGCGCATCTCTTGATTATGACATCGAATGCCGGGTTTCTATACCTTACTATTGTACATGCCGACAAAAAGTAAATGCATATCTGCCTGCCATAAACCCGGTTTATTACCTGCCCGCATTTTCACTTCTTTTGCTTACTTTGTGGTTAGAATTACTAATTAAGAAAATCATTCTATTGTTATTGTACTTGTTTTATGGCCCTCATTAGGCAGGTGTGTCGAACTAATTCTTGTTGTTGTTTTGCGTCGAGGCATATTGTATTTGTACAAAATAAAAGGGATGCCCGAAAGGAGGAGTCAGGCAGTCTAGCGAGAACCACGATCGAAGCAAGACGTGTGCATTCGATATGCTATATAGTGACGGACTTTGCGCGCGTTATTAATTCGTGCAGTTTGTACTGGTTGTGTCCAGTTATATTTTTACCAGAGTTATATGTGTTTGTATAGTTCTAATAAATTTTATAGTAATTCCAAACGGCATTTTAATTCGAGTCCCGCACCCGTAACACTATCTATTATTTTACCTTATCATTGATAGAAAATTGACATAACATACATGGAGTTTACGTCAAATTTTAAGGCAAATGAAGAGATGGAGAGGTAAAGAAACCCGGCACAAGTCGAACTTCCATCTAGTACCATCTAGTACGAGTGAAAATCATCATGAGTCACGGAGATGTTTGATCATCGAAACAATCGACATCGCGCATTCCTACTAGTAGAACACATGAATGATGAAACCAGCTTGCAAGTTAACATTATTTCAAATTCGCTTACTTATTAAGTAATCATTCTAATTTTAAATTTATATCAGTCCGAAAGCGTCCTACTTACTCTCGTGTTAAGATCTCCTAAATAGGATACTACTGATATACTTTTTCACATTATACGAAACGTCAAAACATCCTTGATTTTGACAAGCTGACAGAACAACTGATGGTGCGACTTCATCTGAAATAGTATTGATGATTACGGTTTGACTGTCGCCGATTGCGTCTTATCCAAAGCTTTAAAAAATAACGCCGTTAACGAATAGCCACATTATTATATAATACATACGTTATCTGTCAATATTTAACGTCATTAACAATGTCGCATCTTATATAATGTATTAAACCCACCACCATCGCCAGGCCGAAACGGCCTATATCTATAACATTACCGCAGATGAAATAATGAAAAATCCTTAAGTACGTTTGCGTCGCTACAAGCCTTAAGTATTCGCGACTAGTACACATAATTAAAACTACGTTTTAACAGTTTTAAGTGCGGCAACTCAAGGTTGTTGTGACGGCATACTTTAGACCAGGGGTTGTAGCCATCTAGAACGGCAAATGTCCTACCACCCATCTGTGGGATGTTTTGTAATCTCTTACGACCTAAAAAACCCCGTCGCCTGGCCGTAATAATTACTAGGTGTTATACCTTCTCCGTTCTTGCACGGATAAAAATGTGAATGAAATGATTTTATGGAAAATCTGAACTATTAGTGATATGTGTCAAAGATGTCACACGTATATATAAGTATATGTCTATACTAATGTTATAAAGAGGAAAGATTTCTATTTTTGTATGTTTGTAAATAATTAACTTAAAAACTACTGGAAGGATTTCAAAAATTCTTTCGCCATTAAAATGCTATGTTATTCCAAATTAATATAGGTTATATTTATTCCTAGAAAAATTAGGGATCCCTACTAAAACTTTAATAATGTAACCCTAGGTGTAAAAAAATTAGAGTTTGAATGGGTCCGGAGATGGTTTAGACTTACAATAAGACCCGGTAGGTGGCGCTGGAATCGGGTTCTAGATTTCTGTTTTTTCAGGACATGACAACGTCTGCTGGAACCACTAGTACACTAGTACCTTTGCAAGCACGGCCGTCTTAAGCATATTGGGCGCCGGGATGCAAAACAGCTTCAGATGATTAATATAAAACATTTTCTACTGTAGTATTCAACTTTAAATGTGGCTTAAGTGGTCTAAGACATTTAAACATCGTTAAATAGTGTAATTCATTGCATAAGTCCTTTTTGTAATGTACGAAAATGATCTAAAGAAAAACAATATATACATATATGGCGCTACTTGGTTAAGTGTCATCAGTCAGGACTTGAAAAATCACGGTGTTCTTTATGACTTTTTTTTAAAGTCAATCTTTCTACGCTCAGGTGCCCCTTACTCCTTATACTCCCGGGTAAAAGCGGCCCTGTTTGCAGGATCTCCGCTGTTTGCGCCATACAATTAATAAATCTGACTAAGATGTATGGGTATTCTGTCTTAGTTTCAGAGACAGTAGTAGTAGTAGAATTTGTGACAGAGGCAGACAAGGAAATCTTAATCCATATAGCCAATTCTGTGTATATCTTCGTAAAGTACCGCAGTTGAATTGTAGACTACAACTGACGCCATTTTCATGGAATTCTTGTACAAACTCGAAAGGCCACATTCCACTATACAATTCACATTTCTCACAAAAACACGTAATTACTGCGCAAAAACTATCAATACCCTACAACTATTGTGTATTTTAGAGTAATTTTACCTACACATCTTTAGAAAATAAAATTGCACAGCACAACGTACTCATTCAGTTCGCGCCAAAAACTCGTTTCAGAGACAGTGTATGAAGAAACCACAGAGTACATTAATATAGAAAGAAACTGGCAGCGATACTACTTTAAACCGTTAATTTCAGTTCTTACTCATTGTTGCCTTATATTTCATCATGCATCACCTGACCATTATGAAATCGGAGATCATGAACAGCATAAATAAACTAATAATTTAAGTTTTATATGACATCGTTTTAATTAAAAACCGTTACGTGGTTTCTCGGACATAAAACTCATGTTAATTAATGTAAACAGACTGTTCTTATGTTGAATAATTTGGACATGCATATCTTTTTAATTAATTTCCACAGAAAAGGAAAGAAAATAAAATTGATGGTTATACCGATATTTAGATGGTGGATTTCTGTTTTCCAAATTCAATGTATCAACCAAAGTGAGCCGTATAAACATAAATTTGAATCATCAATGTCATTGAATTTCGTCCTCTTCTTGCAGATTTGTGCCTTTCAACAAAACTAAATCAATTTGGCTAATCGGTTGTTAAAGATCTTCGTGATGTATTCAATTTGTTAACATTCCCGACATCATTAGTATTTTATTAAGCAATGTCATTGAATTACGTTTCTTCTTGCAGTTTAGTGACTTTCAACCAAATTGATTCAATTTGGTTGATCCGTCTAAATCGACTGTTAAAGATCTTCGTAATGTATTCAATTTATTAACATTCCGGACATCATTAGTATTTTCTTAAGCAATGTCATTGAATTACGTTTCTTCTTGCAGTTTAGTGATAATTTGGTTGATCCGTCTAAATCGGCTGTTAAAGATCTTCGTAATGTATTCAATTTATTAACATTCCGGACATCATTAGTATTTTCTTAAGCAATGTCATTGAATTACGTTTCTTCTTGCAGTTTGGTGACTTTCAACCAAATTGATTCAATTTGGCTGATCCGTTTAAATCGGCTTTTAAAGATGATCTTTTCTTTGTAATGAATTCAATCCATTAACATTCCAGACATCATTAGTATTTTCTTAAATTTTCACCAATGTCACAGATACCTAATTAAATCTATGCCAACTGACGTCTGACAGCTGAGTCATACTGTAAACATGTCTACGGGAAACTCGTACGAACGAAAATGTAAAAATACTAAAGTACCCAAATTAAACAAATGTATGTAGTTCAAATTATTGAGAATTGTGGGATCCGAGTCCCACACAGAGTTGCAGGTTAGAAGGCGGTACTAATTTGGGAGATGAAATGAAAAAAACAATAGATATTGAAAAAAAAATAGAATATTTAATAGTAGATTCTTACACGAGAGGTGAAAGTGACCTATTTAGGCATTGAGATAGTTCGACGCACAAGCGTAGCGAGGGCGCTAATAGTTCGAGTGCCTAAATAGGCGTTTCACCTGAGTTTCACACTCTACTTTTCAATTCAAATATGAGGAAAGTAAATAAATACTGATTAGTTAAACAAACAACTACTTCTCTAATGAAAGCAGGCGTTAAATCCATATCTTAATCTGATGAACTAATTTAATACGTCACATATGAAATGTCAAGTAAATTTCTTTTTCTATGGCATTAGCCAGCCAGTATTTTTTTGTCACTGATGATAGTAAATATTTAGCTCAAATTTATGAAAATTAAATTGCAATTTAATGAAAAGTAATTTATAAATTATAAAATTGTTCTAATTTTTTATTACAGTTTATGCCGCGATTTATCAGTGGCTACAAAAAAAGTTGGTACATGAGTCGCATGTATTATCTATGGTTCGTATAGATTTTTAATTTTTTGACATTAGGGAAATTCGTTTCCAGGTACGAAAAGTATTGTTTTCATCCCTGTAATCAGGCAACTCCAAATGTACTTTCAGAATATGAGAAATAAAAAAACACTTTTCTAAAACACATGCCAGTGCTTTAATGTAAACGCAGGTTTTAACACGATTGATTCACTGAAGAATGCAATTGTGTCATGCTTTTCGGTTACTTACCTGTAAGAATAAATTATAATGTATTTCTGAGGTTGCTGAAAGTCAGATAAGTCTTGGCTCCTTAAAACAGCCTCATTTGAAGAATCTCTCTTACTACTTACTTACTATAAACCGTGTGACCACATGTCAATTTGTACTTGTAATACTGATATAGGGCGGATCTGCCAAATTGAATGAATGAGAATGACGTTAAATGATTCAATTGTATGTTTACATGGACGATTTTGGTTGATTCATTCAAATTAAAAGACAGAAATAAACAGTTTAATATCGGTTTGATGCTAATATTACATGAATCTCTGCTGCCTTCCAATTTGGATGAAGCAACCAAAGTGATCTATGTAAACATAAATTATTTTATTCCGTACAGGAACGGAGAAAGAATACAATTTCCTGCGGCCGAGCGGCCTGTCGTAAGAGGCGAAAAAACAACCCATAGCCAGGTGGTAGGGCATGTTCCCGATTGGATGGCTACCACTCCTGGTCTAAAGTATGTCGCAACTAATAACGTTGAGTTGTGTTCCGGCATTAGTGACTAGGTTCCAGTCTCCAATAAGAGAGCAGCAGCGCATTTGTAGCACTTTTGGTGTTGTAAATGTCCATAGGCGATGGTAACCGCTTTCCATCAAGGGGGCTGCCTGTCTGCTGAACTCCTACAATAAAAAAAAAAAAATGTGTCATTTGGTATTATTGAATGACATCGTATGCGTCTCGTAGTTATGTTGAAACTTATTGTAATTGTAACACGGATTTGCGAAAGTAGCTATTTTACCTGAAAGTTTTCGAAAAACTTCAAACCCACAAGTCTAATTTGGAGTATAAATCAATCATTCCAGTATTAAATCCTAATATCTTCCCAAGTTTTCGCTTCTTACTTTGAGGAATGTTTTAAATACATACATTAAAAGTAGATCGCATTTTATATAAAACATTAACAGATGTCGAAAAGTGACCACATTCATTGTACACATTGTCGCACTATTTCCATAAAATAGCAACTGTTTCAATAAAATATTTTCTGTATTATTCATAACACTAAGAAATTTCATGTCGAATGATACATTAAAAGCCGCATTAGTTCAACGTTCCTTCTACAAAATGAATCATAGTCTACTATTGTTCGATAAAATTATTAATATTATTGTGTAAAGTTCTTGCGAGTCATACCGAGTGCATATTCATATTGTAATGTCATGTGTGTTTCTCTTGAGCCACTAATATGAACAAAACCTGACACAAAATACTTGATGTTTACATAATAAGAGACTACGACGTCATTACTCGTATTCGGTTTACGGGTTCTAAGAAGAATGGTAGGTAATAAGAATATGAAGTGTTAGAACGGTATGAAATTTCAGCCTTTATATCTGGTGTAATAGTCAAATGCCGCTCTTAGAGTCTTATATTGATCCCAAACTTTAAATAGCGACTATTACATTTCTTCTTATACTCTTTTACGTTCTATAATTCACGTCAGTTGGTAGTAAACATTATTAACGTACAATAATTTTCAGCTTGACTGATTTAATAAACTTTCGAGCTAGGTCTGGCAGTAACACTTATTACAGCTTACCATTTAGAAATCCATAAGTGAAATTACGATAAAAAAAACCATGCAATATATCATAGAAATTAACAGACATTACTCTGCTCCCCGAAACTGTAATAGGTCTTAAACTTCCAGGAAAATTAGAAACTGGAAAATCTTTCCGTCATGTCTTGTTTAATCTGTATATGTTAATGCGTATTTTTTCAACAAGTTTATCTATGCTGACGGATAATTCCCGAACTAGACCATGTACTTACCTTATTCCATGAGTGTCGATGTTAGACGTAGATACCAGCGCCACACTCATCGGCATATTTAAGTTTGTCGACGTACAGATTCCGTGTGGTTACCGAGGGGCTACGCGTTGGATTCGAGCCAACACCTTTCGCCAGGTCATTCTCTCGGAAAGCTGCCTGGAATAACTAACGCAACGTGGCGCGTTCGTCTAGTAGTGAATGTAGTCACATTCGCTTGGCGCTTGCTAAAAGAAGTTCAAATATTTTAAGAACTTTTAAATTTATTATTGTCACGTGCTTAAATTGCATATCTTTAATAAAAATATCGCTTAGAAGCTTGCAATTCTGTATTTCTTTATTATTATCCACTTCAAAGACTTTTTGTTCAGTTATCTAATGTATTGTAATAGTTCAAATTATTTTCGTATTATTATTTAGTTATTTATTCAAAAGCTATAGTCTCTCCAATATCTATGTAATTCTATACAATTTCACTTTGCGTATTTAGTATAGGTATTTCTTTTTATTCTATCCGTTGTCTGCCTTGTCCGAATTATGTTTGTTTATTCGTTGTTAGATGCGCACCGCATTCTGCAATCTGCAAAATCTCTATCATAAATGCTTTAATGTCTTAATATTATGTGCATTATCTAAATGTGTCAAAGATATTAATCG
This sequence comes from Dendrolimus houi, assembly GCA_039645545.1. Classification (NCBI taxonomy): domain Eukaryota; kingdom Metazoa; phylum Arthropoda; class Insecta; order Lepidoptera; family Lasiocampidae; genus Dendrolimus; species Dendrolimus houi. Next base: position 20,616,689 of record CM077124.1, read on the forward strand.
ACAAACACATTTGAATATCTGACATGGTAATAAGCTCCAGTATTATCTTTTTGGATGACCGGAAATCTATCTATGTCCAAATTGAATAAATACTTGTTTAAACAATTAATACGTTATTTTAGTTGATATACACATGCAATCATAGCTTTATATCCTCGTACAAAATCTAGGAATCTACAATGTGTTGTATGATAATAAACGACACGACTGTCATTTGTTCTATTGTATTTCACGTAATCTTTTATATACGACACGATATATCAAGGGTCTGTGAAATTGTAAGAAAATCTGTTTCTCGGCCACCGGATATCTCCGCAATACCTTATGGCAATTCCTCAACCGATGTGACACACAAAAATAAGTATGATTTTATTAACTATGTTATTGACTCAGTGTAATAGAATCCTTGACTAATATTGGAGTAGTCTGTGGAGGGTCACTGACGTGTCGTCGTCAACCTTGCGACAGATCTTTTACGATACGTTCCGAGTCTATCGTGGAGTTAGACATGTGGTTCTTGTTAACTATATGACTACCTTAAAATAACATTTACCTTCAACATATTGAAAATCATGGAGACCTACAATTATGAAATCACCAACAAAAAAGGTCCTATTTTCTATATCTAGTCGCATTGCGCCACAGTAACTATAGTTATTATTTCTCTTACTTGATTGCGAAGTCGAAAAACTGATAACATGTTTCAGCGCTAATTCTCCGCTGAGTCCATAATTTAATGATAATAAATAATTAGGTATATAAGCGTTGCAAATAGGACTGTTTTGGAAAATTTGTAAGGATATTAAGATCAAGTAGGTACCACTTGTACCACGCCGTAGATCGCGCTGTAAATATTAGTGGTGTTATAAAAACATTTTTAATTTGCTTCTCTAAACCCACGAAGAAGTTCACCCTCCATGTTCATTGATTAACTATGTTAGTTAGATTGGCATTGAATAAGTGAATGAAGGTCTAGATTATTACTTGAGACACCAGTTTGTGAAGTAACAGTGAACTAGCAACGAGCACTAAAAAATGCGACTGCATCGTTAACCCAGTTTTCGTGACATATTGGAAAAAGACGATCTATTTTTCTGGTAGTTTTCTTAAAATAGTTTCTAATAACATAACTAATCTTATCTGGACTTGTTTATTGAGAAAAGTGTTTAGTATTTCTAATGGTATCTTGGCAAAATTTAAAATTTGATAAAAATAATTTCCGTATCATTTTATAACCAGATTGAAATTAATTTTAGATATTTGACTAAACTAAATACAGGTCGTGTTGTGCTTATTTATATGATAACATTATTAAAATAATAAACGATAAAACCACAATAATAACGTCTAGGTTAGGCGGATTATTTATTTATCAATTTGTCATTAATTAACATAGCTAATCAACTAACAACCGATTTACTGCGCAGTTAGAACGTGGTAAGGAAAAATAACATTCTACATCACAAGTAAGGCGATATTTAAAAGCAAATCATTTGTTTTACATTGGTAATGTGAATCATTAACACGATAATCTGTGCTATTTAAAGAGAACTAATGAATGAGCACTTCCTAGACGATAGTCTATTTTAAATGTACAAGCAGCAAAATGGTTGCAAAACATAAAGATCACATCAACTTAATATCTGCTTTAAATTAGCTAAATACAAATATAACAGTTTGTTAGCAAAAAAGATTGCTAGGAAGATGGTGGTAGCACTGCACTGGACCAGTCTGCGGGATACTCAATATGTATACACACAAATTGTATGTATAATATCCGGTACCCCGTAATGATATATTGACATATAAGTTCACCAAGTTCTTGTCAAATGTCGCTCCGTTACTAATTTTGCATGAGAAACCGTCTATTACTCAGCTATCTATTACTATCTAAGAACAGTCACAAAGTTCCGACTTCCAAGTTGACTATACATCTTCTTTTTATAACATACTCCTCCTCACTTTCACCTTGTAAGAATTAGCAGTCTGCCTACAAAAAAAATATATAAAGCAATACATATTAGGGATTTTTCCGGCGCTAAATAATAATCTGATTTTCTCTTGGCCCCTTTGTCTCAACTAGGGCCTTTCCAAATTTATTTGTTGTCGGAAAAGTTATCAAAATGTGTTTTCTTGTAATAACTTATATTTTCCTTTCATTAGCTACCATCAAACTTTGTCAATTAAGGTTAATTACTTAATGTTATTTATTTCGCCGTTCCTTCAAAACTTTAATATTGATCAAGCAATTACTAGACAAAGGTTTACTCGTGTAGTGAACTCTAATCGCTGTACATGTGTAGCTGCTAGCTGATGTCTCCGCAGATCAATCTCTTAGGAGACATTAACCGTCACCTACGCTAGGCAGCGTGGAGGCGAGCAACTATTTTGTGCCTGACCATTTCACAAAGAGATCTAGAATGCACATACACCAAATTTCATGATAATCAGTAAATGTTCAAGACCGTGAAGAAGAAACAAACAAATATCCATAAACAAACATTCTCAGATTTATTATGGACGAGCTGTGCCCGCGACTTCGTTCGTGTGGATTCACTTTTTCGCGGAACCCTAAAAACAAGTATCTTAAGTTACTTCTGATCACATCAGCTATCTGCCAGTGAAATGTCGTCAAACTCGGTCCAGTCGTTTCAGAAATTAACCGAAATAGAGAGAACGGACAGACAGACAAAAATTTTACAAATTACATGTTCGGAATCTTCTGGTCCGAATTAGTCGCCTTGATTTTTTGAATTTATTATTTTGTAATTATAAACAGACACTTCAATTTTATTTATCTGTATAGATGGATTCCTGATATAAGAAAAAAGTCCTGGCTGGTTAATAGCTAACAGTCCCGTGTCTGATTACATATCTTGGGTTTGTTGAGACTTGACCGGGGCGTGTACACCGCCTGCATTGTTTTTCTGATCTAATACCTACACAATTACCACTTGCTGGCAGTTTTTCTTAACCATATGCTGACGCTGAAGATAAATATCGCGGCAGATATAGCGTCCGTCGAAATATCGTTTAAAGGTTGATTTTTTTTTAGTACATGGGTTCAGCAGACACGCAAACGGCTCACCTGATGGAAAAAGGGTTACCATCGCCTATGGACGTTTGTAATACCAAAGGTGCTACCAACGTGCTGCCGTTCTCTAAAAGGAGACTGGAATCTGGCCACTGATGCCGGAACGCAACTCAAGGTTGCTATTTCTCCTCTTACGACAGGCCGTCCGGCTGGGAAAATTATATTTTTTCGCCGTTCTTGCACGAAAAGATTATGGATTGCTGTGAAACTTCTTATATTATTCATATCCCGAATGCGTCAAGTAATATATTCTTCTTGAACCAATCAATGTCCACTGCTGGATTTAGGCATCCTCAACTTTACATAAAAAATATCCCGATCTCCTGCCTTCCTTTGTCAGAACTGGTGCCACGCTATTGCCACTCCCAGTTAGGGATACCCACTAAAACCCCTGGGTGTTCCGTCCTGCGCCTTATGCCAGGGCTACGGGACTGCGGGATTCCCAACTCCGCGTACCCTGGCAGGCGTGGGCCCCCTCACTGGGCTTCTTCCAGTGCCAGGAGACTACGCCCCTGGCCACCACTACGTCTATTCCGAGCGTGGGGCGGTCTGTAACGCGCCCCACGGGAAGAGAGATGAGCGCGCGCGGAACACTCGCACTCTCATCTCGACGGCATGTGCGGGTGAGTGAGAACCCCTATACCCCAAGGGGCCCCACCCGCGCCGCCCGCTTACGGCGGCCGAAGGTCACCATCCGACCTCCGGCGTCGGCGCGTCCTCGTTTGGCGGGAGCGGAGCAGGGAAGTACGTTCACGCTCCCGTTCCGCCTCCTCCTTCGCAAACATGACTTGCTCGCAGAAGGAGGAGACGGCGTCCCATCAGGGTGGAGCTCCTGACCATGGTGCGTACCACGGCCGGGAGCGAGGTGTCAGATCCGGTATGGGCGACGAGCTCCCGGCGCTGCTCCGTCCAGGCTGGACACTCCTGGTGTGTGCAGCGCCGTATCCTCGTCACCCGTGTCACAGTGGTGGCACCCTGACGTGGCCTCGCGGCCGAGGCGACACAGGTACCTTCCGAAGCAACCATGCCCCGTTAGGACCTGTGTCAGCCTGAACGTCAGGGTGCCGTGACTTCGTCCTAGCCATTCATGCAGGACGGGCCTCACCGCCTCAATAGTAGCGGGGCCCGCGCTGGGGCGTCTTAGGCGATCTTCCCAGACCCCACGGCAACCTGGCAGAGCTTCTGACCGGCACGCCTCGATTTCGCGAGGCGCGGGTCTGGTGCCCCTGGCCAGGGCCTCTTTGCGCCACATGTACAGTGACGCTAGGACCCTGGCTTCCAGGTCCCATGGGGGGGATCCGGCGAGTAGCGAGGCCACTTCGAAGGACACCGTACGGTATCCTCTTATTGCCCTGACGGCCAGTATGCGTTGCGCTTGACGCAACAGCGCCGCATTTTTGGCCGTCAGGCGGTCCGAAAACACTGGAGCCCCATAAAGGGCCATCGAACGTACGATGCCTTCGAAGAGTTTTTGGCACGTGTTGTTGGGCCCCCGTTGGGGAGCAGGCGCGAAAGTGCACCGGCTGCCCCTTAAGTCTGGGGAGCAGCAGCCGGAAGTGTGCCGAAAAAATCCCATCGGCTATCGAGGACCAATCCCAGGTATTTCATGGTTCCACCGATGCCGATGCGGATGCCTCCTACTGTGATGTTACTATCTGGAGGTGGACGATTACGAGGGCCGTGAAACATCACGGCCTCGGTCTTCTGTAGCGCCACCTCCAGACCGAGACGCCGGATCCTGCCTACGATTGTCGACACCCCAGCCGTGCCTAGAAGGCACGCCTGCCGATGGGTCCTCCCGCGCGCGGCAATCAGTGTGTCATCGGCGTAGCAGATGACACTGATGCCCGGGAGGACCCGGCACCTCAGGGTCCAGTCGTATGCGATGTTCCACAGTAGGGGACCTAGAACCGACCCCTGTGGAACACCGCACACCATGGCTCGCCGATTCCAACCCTCGTGGACCGGATAGATGACGGCTCTACTACTCAAATATGCCCCGACTATACGGCGGAGGTAGGTCGGCACCCCGAAGTATCGGAGTGCCTCCAGAATGCATGCCCAGGGCAAGGAATTGAACGCGTTGGCGATGTCTAAGGACACCGCCAACAGGACCTCGCCCTGAGAGACTGCATCCTCCACCAGGCTTCTCAAGCGCATGATCGCGTCGATCGTGGAGCGCCCCGTGCGGAAGCCGAACTGGTTATCCGCCAGGTCCGGTCCTGTCGTCGATAGGTGCTGGACGAGGCGGTCTACGATGATACGCTCAAAGAGCTTGCCAACCTCGTCCAGCAGCACAATGGGCCGGTAGGCGGACGGTGAGTCCGCAGGGCGCCCTTCCTTACAGCAGGACCAGTTTTCCGGTCTTCCACCGTTGCGGGAACTGGCCCTGCTCCAGACATGCGCCGAAAAGCCTCATCAGTCGGGGCTCCAGGGCGTCGTAGGATAGAACCCACACACGCCCTGGTATGCCGTCGAGGCCGGGGGCAGCGTTCTTGGCCTTTAGCCGTAGCATAGCTGCCCCCAGCTCTACCCGGTCCACGGTGGGCACAGGGTCTCTATCCGCGCTGGGCTCCGCTTCTGGCACTACGTCTGGTGTGACGTCCTGGGAGAGACTCGGTTGAGTGGGGCGCCCAGGCACGGAAGCTTGTTCCGTGCCATTTAAATAGGCGCCCCAAGGGTCTTGATTTAAACTATCCAGAGCTCCCCAGGCCACGTTTTCGCGTTGCGGATCGCTATCCGCAATGTCTTTCTGGCGCTTCTGTACCCCTCGTACAGCTGAGCCTCTACGGTCTCTGCGTCCGCTGTGCGGCGACGCCGTCTTCTGTGTCTGGTGTACTGGCGGCGCGCGCTATTGCACGCGCGCCTTAGTCCCTCAAGTTCAGGGCTCCACCAGTACACCTTTCGAAAGGGCCGGAATCAGCCTCCTCGGCATCGCCGCATCGCGAACGCTACTTCGAAAGGGCGACCGTAGGTTTCGGCCCCGATGCCAACATTTGCACAGGAGCGCATCAAGTGCTCAGCCCGTGAAGGGAAGGAGGCAAGTGCTCAGCCCGTGAAGGGAACAAAGCGCCAACTACGCCAAGTGTGACGTCCCCTGGGGAGAGACTCGGTTAGTGGGGCGCCCAGGCACGGAGCTTGTTCCGTGCCATTTTAAATGGGCGCCCCAAGGGTCTTGATTTAAACTATCCAAGAGCTCCCCCAGGCCACGTTTTTTCGCGTTGCGGATCGCTATCCGCAATGTCTTTCTGGCGCTTCTGTACCCCTCGTACAGCTGAGCCTCTACGGTCTCTGCGTCCGCTGTGCGGCGACGCCGTCTTCTGTGTCTGGTGTAGCTGGCGGCGCGCGCTATTGCACGCGCGCCTTAGTCCCTCAAGTTCAGGGCTCCACCAGTACACCTTTCGAAAGGGCCGGAATCGGCCCTCCTCGGCATCGCCGCATCGCAGACGCTACTGACGAGCGACCGTAGGTTTTCTGCCTCCTGCTCAACATTTACATCGGGAGGGTCCACTTCGAGCCCTGATGCCCAGGTAGCGACAATCAGGGCCTCTTTAAACGCCTCCCGATCCAACTTTTTCAATGCCCAGCGCGGGCAGTCTCTACCGGGGCTCTCGGGACGGTGGGTTCGAAGCCCGGGCGGAGACGCTAAACCGGATATATCGGTGATCTGAGAGCGTCTCCACCCCGTGACGACCCTCCAGTCCCGCACACGGTGCGCCAGTTCAGGGCTGGCAAACGTGACGTCTACTATTGAGCCGCCCTGCTGACGCACACACGTGTGTACGGAGCCCCGGTTGAGAACTACGAGACCCTTTTCGATGGCCCATTCCTCCAATGCCTCGCCACGCGCGCACGTACCCGGGGATCCCCAAGCCACGGATTTTGCGTTAAAGTCACCGAGCACGAGCACGGGGCGAGGCCTGCTACGGGCCACCACTGTGCCCACTTCCTCAATCCATCCCTCGAAATCGGCGAGCCTTCTGTTCGGGGAGAAGTAGCCACCGACGACCACAATCTCCCCGATCGTAGTCGCCACATAACCTCGTCCCCTTACTAAATTGGCCAGGAGGGCATGCGGCGGCAGTCCGGATTATGATGGCCACCGAGCCATCCAGGTCCCCCGCCCAGTCAGAACGGGGGGGGACGTAATATGGCTCGGCGACCACAGCCAACTGAATACCCCACTGCGCCATGCTCTGAACCAATAAGTCTTGAGCGGTGGCGCAGTGGTTCAAGTTGCCCTGGACCACTAGGATAGCCATTGGGACGACTTTTTATTCTTCCATCCTAGTGGTCCCGGGCTCCTGCGACGGCGGAGGCGGTGGCAGCGAACGCGGTTTGGGCTGCGGCCGCGGTGCCAGAGAAGTGCTGGCAGCCGCAGCTTGCCCAGGACCTTTTTCTTTCGGCGTTTTTACTTTTAGGTGCCTCCTTTTGACCTTTTTTGGTTGGTCCACCTTATTGTTGGTGGACCTCACAGTTTTGGTGGTGGTGGGGGGCCCGCGCTTTTGCGTGCGGCCGGAACTCCCTGCACATCCAGTGCCCTGCCGCTCTCCCTGCCACACTGCATATACTACAATGCGGGGATTCTGACAGGTGGCGGCAGGGTGACCAGGTTGACCGCAGCGATAACAGTCTTTGCTGCGGTCGACAGGGAGGAGCAGGTGCAGGCCACGTGTCCTGCCACAAGGCAGCGCCAGCACCGCTCTGATCGGCTCGGCAGAACTTTGACGTCTGCCGAGGCCCACCCCACCATTATCCTCTTTATATTTCAGTTTGATGGCCGCCGCCACAGGGCAGGCCAGGATAACATACCTAAGCCTGTCCGGGCCCAGACGTACGGCGCTGGAATTGATTCGCCCAGCGGCGACGTCCGTGACCCGGGCGACGGCGACCACCACCTCATCAACTGTTGTGCAGTCGTCCAGACCCGAGATACGCACGTTGAGACACCTCTCGGGCCTGGACACCTTCACCTCATCCTGAGGTAAAACTTCCTTTAGCCGCGCGGCGAGGGCATCGGCCTTCTCCCCGCTATCTTTTCCAGGGAGGAGGAGCATACGGGCCCCCGTCCGCGCGGTTTTTAATTTGACCCCGGGGATACCGAGGTCTCCAAGCTTTATACTGGCTTTTGCCTTTTGCATTAGGTCCGCGTAGTTGGTGCCCTTTTCCACCGCTGCAGGTAACAAAGTAAGGATTACCACAGTGGTGTTGGGCACCCGCATACGCGGACCTTTGTTCGCCGAAGTTTTCGGCGGCTTCACTTTCGGCTTGAGCTGGGGTGTCCGACCAGAGCTGCTTTGTTGGGTCGGTGGCTTCTTCTGAGCTTTTCGAGCTACCACCGACCATCCTTCCTCAATCCTAGGGGGCGGCTCTGAGGCCGCCGTGTCACTCCTAGTTGGTCTCTTAGGCCTGGGGGTGCTGGACTCCCCGCCGTTACATTCTCCGACGCCCCGCTTCCTTTTGGGGGTTGGGAGCGGGAAGTCTTCGGGAGGGCGGTTGGCCTCTCTTCTCCCAGGTGCAGGGGTTTGCTGCGCATTCGCCCGCCGGGCGTCTGCTGCCAACGGCGGGCGGACTCGCTTCTCTGGGAGAAGGCGGTCATCTAGGGCGGCTAGCTTCGCGTCCATCATCGCCCCGAGAGACAGGGTCAGATGGCGCAACAGCTCATCCTGATCATTGAACCGCCCTCCCACGACAGGCCTCGATGCAGGCAGTGGCGGAGGTGGCGGTGGCTTCGGCGTCGACATGGTCTTGGATGGTGCAGGCCGGGGGCGGACAATCTCGGCCCGTAGGCTGGCCAACTCCTTCTTCATCTCTTTCACATCAGCCTCGAGGCGTCGGTTGGCCGCTTCGAGTCGCCTGACTTCGTCGGACTCCGTGCGGCCACGCAGTACCTCAAAGGCATCACTTATGATGCTGACGGAGTCGTTCAGGGACTTCATGAACGTCCCTTTCAACCCCCTGGGGACCCTCGCCACGTGGCGAATGACCCCCAGTGCATTGCGGACGTCCGTTTCTATGGCCTGAGCCGTACGAGCCCCTGCCTCATCCGTGGTTGTGACCGACCCTGAGCGTCCTAGGAGTTCTGGGGCCCGTCGAGCGATACGCGCCTCCTCAGCGACTCTAATCAGCTCGACGGTACTCTCCTCGTGGTCAGCTCAAGGTCGGTGACCCGACCCGCTTTGGCAACGGCATCCTTGGCCCGTGCCAGACTAGTTGCTTCTGCTGTGACTCCCGTAGAGGGTGGGGACACCCTGCGGGAGGTTTTGAGCCACCGTCTCTTCGTCACTTGACACAAAGGATGTTTTGTGGGAACCCCTGTAAGGTGCGGGCCTCCTTCTCTTTTTTTGTGCGTGCCACTGGCTCGACGGATTTGAGGGCCCGGCCTCTGGTTCAGTACGAATGCCGGGTCCTGATCCGGAGCATGAGCGCGTCGGAGGACGCGATCGCATTGGTGAACGCGACCGCGAGCGTGAATCTGTCCTGGAGCGGGACCGAATGGAGAACATCGAGAGGTTGGAATCTGACTCATCGACAGCTCCACTCAAGGCCCCGCTCCTGGTGCCGCTAACGGCGCCACTTGCAGCAGCAGCGCGGCCGCTCTGTCTGCTGCTACTGCGCGAAAAACTACTTCGCCGCCCATCTCGGGCATCTTCTGCTTGGACAAAGTCCATGTGTTTGAGCGCAAAGGCGTCCCCAGAATACGATGGGGACTTCTGACCTTACCAAAGGTGCCGGCATCGGTGCGGGATTCGCCTTCCTTTTTTTTGGGCGGAAGATCGACCCGCCTGGGGTAGTTTTTCTTGCTTTTGTGCTTTCATGATTTTTTTTCGAACCCCTTTCGGGGTTATTAAACCTAATTTTGTCTCCTCTACGGGAGACCATCTGAGGGACTTATAAACTAAAAGACTGTGAGTGGCGTGCGAAATGACTGCAACCGCGATCTCCTGCCTTCCTCATTCAACCCCTACCAACGATCTTGCGCAGGTCGTCTTTCACCGGTCTGCAGGGCGTCCTACGCTACGATTACCGACAAGTAAAATCAGGTGATATTATGACGTTTTGATATCCTGAATGTGGTCAAACTCCGTACACAATCCGTGATTAGCTTTGCTGTTACTTCTTCTGCATTTCAGTCTGCTTTACCTATAACTGTAAGTCCTTGGTACTTATATAGTGACATTATCACTTTAATACAGAAAATAACATAATATACCATATGCGTATTAGAAACATCTGATTTCCAAGCTTAGATACGGTGCGGTGCGTATAAAATGTATATTTAGCCGGTCGTCCGCACCGTTTCAAATCCATCTGATGCGGAGTTTGTTATTTTGGTTGGGGAATAGCGGACACATGGCAACACAATTTATATGGGTGATGTGCCACATGACCACTTAGAAGCAGTCTCAGATGAAAGTTTTCACTTCTCTTATATTCTCTGTGAAAGTGTCTGCATGTTTGTTTCGACGTGAGTCCATACCAGTCCAAAATTATCAAAAGCATGCGCGGTATTCAGCTGATGCAGTCAAGCTGCGCAATGCACGACTACTTCGCTATTTCCCCCAGGGCTTGTTATGTTAAAATCTTCAAATGTGTTATGGAAAATACTTTTTCTTTTCAAGGATTCTAGGAAAGATATTAATTTGAAACATTTAGAAGTGGTTAATTTTAATGTTTCAGATTGATATATAATTTGACATACATGTATGTAATATGATTAGATAGATATCATTTCATCATACCTATTCATTAATGTCTTCTAATTTTGTAGTAATATAGATTATTACTTTAAATTACTAATAAATATATGTTAATGAACATAACACTTTGTCGGAAATATTAAAATTAAGCCCATTATGCGAGATTGAAATCGGTTCTTGTTATTTATCATAATCATCAATTATGATACTCTGTGTCTACTGGATTTGAATAACTGGTTCATGTAGATTTGAATAGGGTTTCAAATCTAGATTTTCTAGGATAGTTATTTTATATATTCACAGCTAATGCTAATACAGTTACGTAAAAAAATACATACTCCCGCACTCAGAGTTGGATCATTATGCACTAATCTTAAATAGTGATCATTAGTTTTACTTTTTACAAGAATCAGGTGTTGGGTTAATACCCAATTTAATAATTGTGTAAAGTGTATCCTTACTATGATATTTAAATGTATGTACACATATATTTATCTATAAACATTTATATATTTTTGTAGATATGTATTTGTATATTATGTAAATTAAGTATATATCTATTTAATATATAGAACATCCGTATATACTGCATTTATATATTTATTACTAGAATGTAAGAAATTGTACTATGTATTATGTATATCACCATCATCATTATATTCTCAATTCATTCCTGGGGTTGTCTGGAAGAGGTCGCTTATTAGCGATAAGACCGCATAATGAGACATAATTTTAGTCTGTAAGTTCTATTTTGTATTGGTGCACAATAAAGAGTTATTGATTGATTGATTGATTGACTTACTTTAATTCAAAATAACACTTTTTGTAATATAGAGAATCATAATTTTGAATGTAACTTGTTTCTATTGTTTGATTTACTTTAAGCATGTTGAAAGTGTAGCTTACGATTATTTATAAATGCAGAACTATTTTTATATTAAGCTTTAACAACTTGTTCGGGGTTAGTCACAAGCCTACAATTGGACTGAGGCTGGTGAGAAGCGGACTGGGAGATGTGGTTATAAGTTTTAGTGTCCGACTCGTGCAGTATTTCGAACGTCCGAACGCAAATTTTTGGCCAAGTTACCTGTAGAAAAAGCCAATGCATAGCCCGCGAAAGCCATCAGATACTGTAAATTGCCCAACGAGGGTCGTTGAGAGGCTACACCGCCATCGGCGAGTAATTGCCCGCGGAGTTGAAGCCGGGACAAATACGTTTTCCTCGAAGCCCCAACCTCATCGTTGCCTCTAATTGCCACAGATGAAGAAGACCACCCGGGTGCAGTATTTTCCTGCAGATTTTCTTGAACACTTGATATCTAGCTAATCCACAAATCTTGCAAAGCTATGCTTTGAAAAATTACACGACGAATAGAGAACCTCTTTCTGTTTTAAAGTAACTTGTTTTCTGTTTTAAACTGTACTTATATTTCAAATCAATTTTAATTGAAAGTGTTAATTAAGCTCTACCACCTTAATTTGTTTTAGAATTCAGTTCATAGTTCAAAAGTTAAACCTTTGAACAATTAACTGAATTCTAAATATAGATGAGGGAGCGATATATTACTGAAGAGAGCGCCCCGTGTAGGGTGGAGGACGAGATGGAATGGTCCTCCGTCTCAATGGAAGATCTTCCGGCGAGACTATTGTTGTTCCTCGCGGGCCTAGGCCCATCTATTAGTGTTGGAAATTTGTATATATTCTTTGTATGTTTCGGGAATCGTTTGCGACCTCAATTATTGTACAGCGCCATCCATTGGCTTACAAGTGTTCCACTACATTATTACTTCGGAATCGAATATCTTTTCCCATTTTTTTTATATTCAAAAAGTCACTATTATCATTGAAAAAGAATACTTATACAAACAGAATAGAGGGACGAACATGACTATTTTACAACAATTCCATTTTTGTCAAAGTTCTAACTGAACCCTAAATAGCATTCTGTTTTAGCAAATAAATTTGCTTTGTCTACATTCTACAAGAATTGCTTATTAATATTATGTAGCAAACATTGTGACAGTTTATCGATCGGATTATCCTTTATCTAATTAAAATCATACATATCCTTTTCAAATCTTATTATTGACTTAGGAATCCTTTACAAAAATAAATATACACACACGGATCACAGTCGGAAAACTACTTCCTACGTCAGTTGTTTTCATAACAACATTAGCGTTAAAGCAATGTTTACAGTTTCATAACCAAATATGTATAATTCGTTTATTTTTATTTGTGTATGTTACAGTTATATTGCTGGAATAATATAAGCATCAGAATGTACCTAGATTATATTACACGAATCTAAAAACATACATGTCATTGAGAAATTAAAAATATTTCAGTACACAGAAGCAATGGCTTTAGGTCGCTTTATAAATTAAGCCGCTACTTGGAGATGAGTTTCTAGTTGCTTTGAACTAAATGTCAAACATCTAACTTAAAGAATAGGCTTTTAGGACTTAACTAACATTTCTAACAAAATTCGTCTGAACAACATACAATGTTGTCTATATTTGTAAGTAGTTCTATATTTTCGGTTACATTCAAGTTTTGGTTCACTTAAGCCAGTACCAAAAAGCAGTGTGGGTTAATTTTAACTAGTGGTCGCAATAATTTGTTGTCAAAGACTATACTTCTATAATCACAGATTTCACCAAGGCTACACTGTTAATTTGACTTGAACAATAAACAAAAGAGTTTATATGCGTGTGTGTGTCAAATACTTGATAGGGTGCGTAATGTTTTTTTAATTGTTTTAATGTATTTTTTATGCATAATTTCAAAAAATTATTAGCATTCGTCGCGTCTTCTCTATATAAACTATAAGTGTGCGAAATTTCATACTCCTCCACTCGCGCAATTTTCGTAAAAAGATGTCCAAAGTTTTTGTTTCACGTATTAATATATAGAATTAGTTTAATACCACTATTGAGCTTGAATAGTAGGCACTTGGCCTAGCTTTTTGGTCAACCTAAAACCTTTCAAACTTCATATCTTACCCGAATCACAGTTATATTGGTCGAAGGTTTAGTTCACTGATCTAACCGGTTTCTATATAATTTATAGACAATCCACGGTAGCGACCAGAGGCAATGCGTAGGCGCCTTTGAATTCAACTCTTGAAATTCCAAACAAACTTGATTGGGACAAGGTGGAATACATTATACTTCAGTATTCATAACACTGTCACAAAAATCTTCCATACCTACTACTAAAATTGCAGTGTCTGTGGTTTCAAAATAAATACCAACATTTAAAAGAAAACTACTATATATAGGTACGAAATCGCCATTATCATAAAAACATGGCCAACTTATGTATGCCAGTTGATCTGAAAGCTCATTTAGAATAGGTTTCACAAAGGCTCAACGGATTTCAATAAAAAAGTAGTGCAGGAACGCAGAAAGAATGCAATTTCCTGCGGCTGGCAGCCTGTCGTAAGAGGCGACAAAACAATCCACAACCAGGTGGTAGGTTATTTGCCCGTCTAGATGGCTACAACCCCTGCCGTCTAGAGCCTGCCTATCTAGAGTATCTCGCCATAACAATCTTGAGTTGTGTTCCGGCATTAGTGGTTAGGTTCCAGTATCCCTTTAGAGAGCGGCAGCACATTGGTAACACCTTAGGTGTTGCAAATGCTCATAAGCGATGGTAACCGCTTTCCATCATGTGGGCCGTCTGCCTGTCTGCTAAATTCATGCAATACAAAAAAGGGACTTAAACCTAAGTTTAAATCCCATTTTAGACTATTAATGTGCATATCTAAATATGCACAATAACAGTCTAAGGATTAAAACACCAAAGTTATATTAAATCGTGTATGTTTAATTTTAGAATCATGTAGAGTTTGGGAAATATGGAAATAAAGTAGTTCCGCATATACACATGCACGAACAAAACATAACTTGGAAGAGTGGTTATATAACATTTAATACTTTTTGGGGTTTTTTATATAATTGGAGTACAGCAGACAGGCAGACAGCCCACCTGATGGAAAGCGGTTACCGTCGCCCATATAACCAACGCGCTGCCGACCTCGAAGAAATTTTATGACACCCTGTTTGAAAAACCTCATATTGCAGCGCTGTGTGAAAACAGGCTGGGAGCTCATTGCAAATCCCTACAGTTTATAAGAGAAACGTTCTAGAAAACCGTTGCGTAGAAGAGCGAAGCGGCTCAGGGAAGTGGGGATGAACGCCCGACCTATGGTAAAAAGAATACAAAGGCACTATTCTAAACAATTCCTCCTCCTTGTACAGTCCGTAGAATACGCAGAGGACGCGTATTACAAATTATTTAGTTGTATGTCTAAAATCTATGGCCATGTATGCAGGTCCACAAAAGACAATAGTTGCTCGACAAATATATCAAAAACCGCAGGAGGAAAAGCACTCAAAAACAAAACTAACGGCTTAGAGATAACAATGAATATAAAATACACGTTAGTGCACATTAAATGAATTGATAAGTTCAATGGTTGACGTTGCGCGTCGTTGGAAAATTCTATCAAACAAGCTTTGAAAAATCTTATTTAAAAAAAATGTATCTAATCTGTCAATTTAATCCTATTTACAACATCCACTTTGCCAATACTGTTGTTTGTTTACGTTTTCTAACCTTTGGTTAATTATACCTCATTTACGAAACTCAACGGGAAATAGTAAATGACGTAATGCATATCCTGAAAACATTACCGATAAAAATATATAATTTAATAATCAAAAGGTGCACGAATTGATATTTAGATTTGACTAGACTTCCGTTCATTAATAAAAATGGTACACGCATATTAAATAGGGTCTGGTTGACTTCGCAATCGTTTCTTAGAAATACTCATTCATTAATATCGCTTCTATTAATATGGGTAAAAGCGGCTTCCATTATACCTACAATAAGAGAAGCGAAATGATGAGTCTCCAGATTGAGTTTGGATATGGAGCGAGCTATGTTAACTTATGGATATAATAAGAAATATCCGTAAGAGAAAAAAGATAAACGACATTGTAGCTCGCCAAATTAGTAGCTCGAAGTGGCAGTGGGACGGAGCAAACGTGTTCTGGAGTGGAGACCGTGTCTCGGTAAACGTAGCAGGACGCCCTTCAGCGCGATGGACCGATGACCTGCGTAAGGTCGCCGATAAGGGCTGGATGACGAAGGCGGAAGACCGGGACATGTGGCAAAAATTTAGGGAAGCCTTCATTCAGCAATAGACATTGATTGACTGAAGAAGAAAAGATTTAATTTTGAAAATTACCCAATTTTTTTATTTTATTTTTCTATTGCATGAGTTCAGCAGACAGGCAGACGGCCCACCTGATGGAAAGCGGCTACCATCGCCCATGAACACTTGCAACACCAAATGTGCTACAAATGCACTGCCGCTCTCTAAAGGGCGACTGGAACTCTGCCATCAGTGCCGGAACACAACTCAAGGTTATTACGGCGGCACATTTCTAGACCAGGGGTGGTAGCCATCCAGACGGGCAAATACCCTACCACCTGATTGTGGGTTATTTTGTCGCCGCTTACGACAAGCCGCCTGGCCGTAGGAAATTGCATTCTCTCTCTGTTCCTGCACGGATAAAATTAATATTTAATTAATTTATTCTATCATAAGTATCATGTCGTCTAGTCCGTCGTCATCGGGAAGTCAATATTTTATACCTACCCAAATATTTTTTTATGCTAAACAAAACTTTTGGCATAAAATCCCCATTCTGGAGAACTTGATAGAAGCCAAAATATCGAAACACAAATGATCGTGTATAAAACGGACTCGTACAATACAATGGCAACAAATGACAACATTCTTTTATCATCATACAAAACATCACGGCCTCCTTGATTTTGGACGGACGTACTGCGTTACGACGTCATGATTATAACAATTCAAATAGCTTGTTGATTATTTTTGTTTAAATACTAATCAAAATTATTTCTATCATGAAATTCTAAAAATAGGACAATAACAAGATATTTAAACGCATACTGTTTTATAGACATAGATAGACAACACTTTATTGTTCACCAAAACAAAAATTACAAAAATGCACAAGACAATAGTTACTTGCTAAAACAAGAGGCGGCCTTGTCGCTAAAAGCGATCTCTTCCAGTCAACCTGACTCAAAGGAAATTCTTAAATTATCTGTAATTATTACGCAATATAGAAAAAGGAAAAAAAATATATAAATAAAAGTGACATACATGGACAGCAGATTACAGTCTAAAGTATAGTAGTAAACTAGCACAGACATTATTGCGTAAGACTAACATAATGTTTCTTGGGTGAATTTTTAAATATGGCAAAATATTTAGCTTTTCTGACGTCAGTGGGCAAAGAGTTCCAAAGAAAAACAGGCTGCATGACGAAGGAGTTGGAATAATATTGAAGAGTGTGCAGGCGCCATTAACAAGAGATTATTAGTGGAGTGCAAATTGAGAGTGTGTGACGTATAAAGGAAGTTGAAACATTCCTTAAGGTAAAAGGAGGGTATAAACAGTATACGATATAGTCAATTGAGAAGATGAGCATTTCGGCGAAATGAGCTAGGCAACCACTTGAGCTTTTTGCGGTATTCAAAAACGTAGTCATATTTTATTCGATTTTCTCTTATGTACATTGTTCTAGAATTTATTGTAATATGTGTCGAATGCCCAATTTTCAAATTCTTTCAGTCTTTCTTGATCCAATTTTATAAATCAAAACTTTAAAAAAAATATGTAGAAATTTATTACGAGTCACTTCTAATATTAGTCGACCGCTATCACTGCTTGCACGCCCACTGTACTGTAGTGGGGTTAGACATTTATTTCTACATATTATATTTTATGATTTTTGATCATTTGAATTTTCCTATATTTATAATCAGCTGTGACGTAAAACGCGCCTAATTGAGTAAATAACCGATTGTATAACAACTTTATAATCAAGTAAAGTTGTTTTATTACAAACTGACCACCCGATGGAGAGTGGGTACCGACAATAGAGCTTAACAACATCAATCGTCATTAATGCCTTGTTAGCAAACATTTTTTAAAGTAAATAAACAAAAAAGCTATTTGCACAATCACACCTAAAATAAAATAGTTGGGATACTTCCGTTCGCTGTATTTGTTATTACTATGGAAGGTTCAACTACCGGTAATGGAAATAGAATGACGAATGGCATTTTCGTCTAAGAAGTCTTTGCGAAATGATCTCGCATCGCAGCCATACCTTCCTAATTAACATTATCAAGCTGGCTTTGAAGCGATACTGAAGTCATTTGTTTTCAAGTTTCAAAATCAAATTAATAAAATACATTAAAGACTTTGAGGCTTATATTAAACGGGTGCCTTCTTACTATATACATTATTTATGTAATATGATTTAAGATTTTGCATGCTTCATTGTCTGGACTTTTGACTTAGAATGGACTGAAAATCACGAAATTTGATTGCCGAGGGCGATATCATCACCGATTGTACTTGAATATTTTCTAAACTAAGTATAAACAAACCCGCGCGGAAAGTACTAGCTTTTATATACATAACAAGTAGATGCTTGAAAGGCGCGTCCGTTCTCAAATTTGATCATGAAAGGAAATTTTCGTATCGATTGTGAGCTTATGTAATAAATAAATGTTTCATAAAGACTGATTTGATGTTAGTTTGAAGCTCTATTTCGCCTCTCATTCCAAAATGACTAGAGACGTGATAGTATGCACAAACAAGGCAAGTATAATTTAGTTAGGGCAAATATTTTGGGCGTGTCTAGTGGTTAGGTAAGTAAGGCGCCCACTACAAAGTTGGCTTCAAACACGCCACTTGGGATAAAGCTTGTTATTAAATTGTTTTACGTCGTTAATTATCTATTTGGTGTATTATTTATAATGCTTGGTTTTGATACTCTAAATTATTAAATTAACTTTCAAAATCTGATTATGTCATCAAATCATATATAATTTTTCATCAACAGCCCATAAAAGTCCCATTGCTCAGCTCGTGCCTTCCGACTATCAAACTTAACCTGAACTAAATCTAATTTATTGGTATTAGTTAAAATACTGAACCTAGGTCATAGCCTTCTATGGGTAAGGTGCCTAGAATACTCGCTACGAAACCTAGTAGTAGAAGTAGATTATTTATTGCATGTATATTTTTTTTTTTTTTGAGGCGGGGTAAATGTATTTCGCACACTACCGGGTCCTTTACTAGGGATTAGACCAAAGCGACGAGAGATGACACCACGAATGGGCACTAGAATCAAATCGCCGGCTTGTGTGGAGACTCGAAAAGTCAATACTCCACTAAAACCACCCTCCTCCCATGTGCCCCGCGCTGTGGTAGGAAGAGCGTGAGACTTAGAACGTAGTTACGCCCACGCTGATCCTAGCGCATCAGTACTTGAGAATGCCCCGGGACAGGCAAACTCACTTCGTCAACAGGGGTGAAGTATCCTCTGCTCCCTAGATGCTAGAGGGCTCCTGCAGCGGTATTACAGGGGGAGATTTTGCGTATATCTGCGCCTCCGGGACCCCGACTGACGTCGGTACCCGCGATACGCATGCACACCTCTCTCCCTTTCTCGTTCCGCGACCTCCTTTTGAGACATGACAGCATCGTAGAAATTGGCCGCACACACCCAGTGATCGTCGCTATGCAGCATGGCTTGCACCAAACTGCCCAGCGAATCGATCGGACCTACAAGGGTCTCGAGTTCATATCTCTGCGGTGCCCATGCTGCGCACTCGACCAGCGTATGAAACGCAGTGTCTAATGCGTCACTTTGGCGACACTGAGGGGAAGGCAGGCAGCCCGCGATATGATTCAGATACTTATCGAAGCACCCATGCCCGGTAAGTATCTGCCTCATCCTGAAGGTCAGAATCCCGCGTTTCTGCGAGAGCCATCGCAACTAACAACAGCTAAACTGCCGCCTACGATTATTTGTAACACTTAAAGTGCTTTCAGTGTGCTGCCAGCCTCAAAGGGGGGACTGGAACCTGGCCAACCGGATCACAAGGTTGCACACTCTAAACCAGAGGTGATAGTCATCCAGACAGACAAATGCTGCCACCTGGCTATGGGTCGTTTTCTCGCCTTTTACGACAGGTCGCCCTGCCGCAGAAATTAATATTCTCTCTAAGTTCCATCAAAAAAAAGGAAGAAGGTGTATTCTATTTTCTCTGTATATTATAGTATTAGTCTATGTTCGATTCTATAGATACTTATATGACATCAACTATCAAAAGACACTTACATCATACTTGCTACGTATAGTTACGTACTGGTTTGTAAAAGAACAGCTTATGAGGTCCAACACCGCCTAAGGTAGTGTCTATGTAAATGTTGATGTAATAGCTAGATAGAAACTAGACAACAAATTACATAGGCTATCCATTCACGATAGAGTGGTCATGGATAACTTAACTGGTTCTACCGGTCAGGAAGCTTGTAATTTAGGGGTGCTAGCTGCAAGTATAATATTATTAAAATAACAAATTTACTTCAAGTGTAATTTGAGTTAGACAGTTAATTCTATGACATTATGGAAGATGGCATTCCTGCCAACGCACTAAGTGATGTCGAAGACCGCACGAAGTGCAGAAAGACAGTATGAAAATGGACGACAGGCTTCGAAGCGGACCCTTTAAACGCATCCGGGATTAATGCTAGAATGATGAGAAGGTAGAAAACTGTTTACTGAACTGATACGAAGAAAGAAAGTATAGGCGCAGGTGGCGTAGGCACCAGACTGATACGAATCTATAATTGGCAATCTTATCGCTAAAGAGCCATATACCATCACGCCTCAAGTACATAACTTCACGCCTATTTCTCATAGGGGTACGTAAAGGTAATGAATGGAATTCCACTGGCTATGATCTTGGTACACAACATTCACTTCACCTACTTTGAATAGTCTCTGAAATAGATCTGCTTAAGTACTTTTTACGAGAAGTGTACCGTGGTCTACGGACACCAATTCCACAATCCACACTGCAATATCTTTAACCCAAAAACTATTGGATCACAAGAAAATCCCAATACCATTTAAATCGTCTATTTCAGAAACCTCAAGAAACTCAACCCTACTTAAGATTGTGATTAGATAACTAAGTTATAGCCAATTGGCTTACGTTAAGTTGCATCGGAAACATTCAAGTAGATAATGCTGTATTCATTAATGCAAATATTTTAATAAGAATGTTGATTTATATTAATTACACATATAAAAATAAATCGGCCAAGTGCGTGTTGTGCGCAATGCACATTGAATGGTTCCGTAGAGTCGACAGTCGCCCACGGTTGTCGTCATTTGGACGGAAATAAACTGTAACACAAAAATTGCTTTGAGTATTTTGTTTAAACCATAGAAGAACACTTAACTACTACCGACGGTCCTGTGTTTGAGTGGGCTAAGCCTTTGCCGGCCTACCTCACTGCAACGCAGAGGCTCCGGGTTCGATATCTGGCATGGAAAATTTCGTAAACGCACTTTTAATTATTTGCTATGGTCTGGGTGTCTGGGATCGGCCACAGAGTGGTCCGTTGTATATTATTAATCATAATACAAGCGTAACATACTTAGCTTGGAGATATACAATGTGTGTGTTTGTGTGCAGATTTATAAAAAACTAGCATATGCCCGCGACTTTGTCCATGCTTTACTTGAAATTCTCGCGTAATTCCTAGGACACAAATTACCGTAGTATTTAAAAAAGAATGTAATCTATAGTTTTAATGAAAATTGTGTCGGAATAAGGTATCTTTACTTACCCGAACAAATACAAACCACTCCCGGCAAAATTCCCGCGGGATTCCCGTGATAAAAAATATGACACATTTTATTACATAAAATTTGCTATCCATCAGTGAAAAAATTAAATTGGAAACCGATTTTTTTTAATCTGGTAATTTTATATAATTCCCAGAAAAATTCACGCCTGATTCCCAGGATTAAAAATACCGCAGATTTTAAGTCTAAAAATTTGCGTCGATCAGCGAAAACCACATTGAAATCGGCTTAATGGTTTTTACGTAAACGTTTATATACTCGTAGTCTATTCCAGTTGGAATTTTAAAATTGCTTCAATTTTAGAATTTCATAATATTATAGATATTGCCTATATTCTGCCGATTTGTAATCTTCTTTATTCTTCTATGTATACATTTAAAAATCAATTGCTGTTCAAATTTCTCGCTAAAACTCAGAATAAGCTTGACCGTTATAAATTTTTTTATGCATTTGAGTGGGTCCCGGGATGGTTTACATTCACAATTGGATCAGGTAGGTGGCCCTGGAATTGGATTTTAGATTTTGCTTTTTTCAGGGCAACGACTGTCGGGCCCGCTAGTATTGCTATTTTCCATGAGTCTAACCAAATTTTGTAGAAAGTCGATATTTTTTAAGCTCCACTTTAATTTTTGAGTTCAATTTTACCTTGTTTCAACTCCAAAAATTGAAACATTATAGGTATCTTCTATTCGTTCTGCGTGACCACCATCAACAGTATTGATTATTTATTAATTCCCTACAGACGTGCCTACATAACAGTGGTGAAAAGATTTGTGACTAATCAATTTACAATGTGTTGACACGTATTTCATGTTGAGTACCTACCCTATCCACAATTGAACATATTTACATAGTTCAGGAGCAAACTCAAGTCATTTTGTTTTGGTAAAATTATAATTCGGATACAATTGCTAACGTATTTTAAGTAATTTGAATTAAATTTAACATTTAATGTAATTTTAAATTACCTTATGTCCATAAATAAGTAATTCAATGACTATTACTTTAAATTTACAAATTTGGTAAACAGATTTTTATTCAAATTTATTTAAAAGTATTTATTCAGTGTAAATTCCACTGAAGAACATTTTTTGAAAATCATACTTATAAAACTATGTTTTAACGGTTTTAAGCGCGGTAATTTATTTGATTTTTATTATTCCGATGTTTCGGCCACTTTTCAGTGGCCGTGTATGTATACAAGTCGCGAAAACTTAAGAAAATATTATCATACTTATAAGTTAAAAATTTAGTCTAGTGTCCTATTTTATGTACATCTCCATCGGCTGTCGGTCCCGCAACAAATGTGACTCGCTCAATAGTAGCTCAGTTTATTAATTTTGCGAGTTATATCGGTAATTCTGATTCTCTTACAACTTGTAATTATAACAACTAGAGTTAACTACTATCTAGCTAACCCGTGGGGGGGCTTTCTGGCGAAGCCTTAGGTGAGTAGCGACACCTCGTACTCGACTACGAGGTGCCAAAACAAGGCCCCGCCTCCGTGCTTGCCTTAGCCAGCCGGCACGGAGTGAAGATTGCTAGAGCTACGACTCAAGCTCCAGGGGTGGAAGTGATAAATGGCCTAACATCGGAAGTAGCTTTGGTGAACCTGCACCCCACCGCTCGACGCCCTTAGCCACTCATACCCGTATTGTCCGTCGCCATTTTGTTAGGCATTTTTTTAGGGGCCATGTAGGGAGTGGCGAGTCACCGCCTGCCCATTTTATCCATGTTCCCCGAACATTACGAGGAGCAGACGCCATACTCCCAGATCCCTAGTTCCATTAACAGTTCATTCCAATAGCCCCGTACCTTTTGTTCTCATTTCCAATATTAATAGCCCTACACTGACCGGGGGATATCCTTGGGTGCATTATATGGTGTAGATAGAGATAATCGCCGGAAAGTGTCATGCCACGTCACAGCTACATTTTTGTCAAGGGGCCTCTACGTATTGGCCTTCCCATGGCCCCACGCAAGCCCTCCAAAAATCCGGGTCATTTTTATGGCTCGTGGTCTTCCAAGACATACATAAAATATTTACTTAGATAGATAGATAGATAACACTTAATTGCTCACCAAATATACAATTTAAAAAACACAATTACAATATTGTCACGGTAGAAACAATAGGCGGCCTTATTGCTTAAAGCAATCTCTTCCAGGCAACCTAACTTAAGGAATAGTTTAACCTAATCTGGCGATGTATGTGGTGCAGATTATTAGACATATAATAAACAAACATACTTAAACTACATATTTTATAAATTAAATACATAAATATATATATTAATCAGTCTATAGTATAAGAATTAGGCATAATTATTTTAGAAACAATTATAATTGTTAACAAAGTTTTTATATTAAAATGACTGAAACTAGTGAGAGTCTGGTATCAGTAGAACAAAAAATCCTCTGTGACTAGTTATCAGCCTGTTTTCCTGGAAAAATGAAGGTATACAACTCATGAGAGATTTACAATGAGAGTAATAAATATGACCTCATCATCATCATCCGAGCGTTAAATCCCGGTTACGTTCGGACCGTTCACTGCGACGCCCAGGGTCCGCTTTCCTACTTTTTCTACTCCACTTCACGCGGTCATCAGCATCCCCCGTTTTGAGACCATTGGTACGGATACCATCCTTCACAGCGTGAAGCCAGCATTTCCCTTCGACCGGGACCTGACGGGAGCGGAATGGCTAAACATTTAGGTAGTAAGTAAGTTTAAATAGATTTTTCAATAAACTATTATTTTTAAACAGCTTAACATTTTTGATTGGATATGCGATAATAATGACTAAAAATTCTCTTATCAAATTGACTGAATATGCGTATTGAATAAAATTCTTAAATTACGACTGTGTCTGATGCCATTATATACGGTGGACGTGTAACCGTAACATAAAACCACGTATACTTTTTGCAATTAGTGTATCAAACATTATTCATACGCTACGAAGTTTTCTATGCAAATAGACTATAAAAAATAGACGATAAAAGCTCCCCTCCTACGGAAGACTGCACAACAGTGCAATCATGTCTGTGCAATGAAAATGGGTTTTATGATTCGGTAAACTTCTAACATAAGGAAACGGTTATATTTAGAAATAAATATGATTTAAAGTCAAAATTTAAAAGCTACATTTTTCAAATGCACTAAACAGGCCTTTTATTTCATCTCTTAATTAAGGATATTACTTTATGGGTAACTCAAGTTTAAATGTCAAATTACCTTTACAATATTTAAAAAAATTGCAAATTCGACTTTTTTATATGAACCCAATATCTATAACTATAATAGTTGCTGACATAATTAACTGTCACACATAAACAAATATCTGAGTAAGGCCATAAATAAGTACCTACTCCTATTTACTTTTAGATATCGAAACTTTAAAGAAATATTTACTATTTTGACATGGAGTAATTTTAGAATTTACATAAACACTAGCATTACTTTGGGAATAATCTCGAATACTTGTAATAGGATGAAACGTCAAAACAGTATTTTTTTAAATTTCGAATAAAGATTTCTTGAGTAAGAAGAGTATGGAGTAGTACTTTAGGAACAATTTTCGACATTAAAAATGTGTGTTTACGTGGCTAATTAATGACTTTATGTGAATATCGAAAAACATAAGTATTACTCTGTGGAAAACTGATATCAAGGGCTTCCAAGTTTATGCATCTGGGGCACTGGGTCACCGAAGACTTAAAGGATGATTGTGATATACACCGGGAACATAGGTCGCTGGCTGTCCGATATAACATACCGGCCCGCAGGTTCGCACGCTGTACGCAAGAGGAAGAGAAGACGCATTTCGAGCATACCTTCAGTCCTTCCACACGTGCAGCCTGTGGGTCAGTCATACGCAGCGGGCATAAAGCAATCTACGTGTCCAATATAACAATGGGCTGAGGGTGTTGTTGGGGCTACCGTGGCGGTGCAGCGCGTCAGGGCTGTTCACAGAAGCGCGAATCGATGGATTTGCGGCCATCATTAAAAAGAGATGCGCATCCCCACCGACCCGCGTCTGCGGCAGCACCAACAGCTTGCTCAGTCTTTTTGTAGACCGATGGGATTCGCCGCAGTTACATAACTGGATGCAACTGCACACCCGGTTCAATACTAATAATATATTTAAATAATAATAATATAATGTTGGTTTTCAGCCGCCTCGCGGCCCGGTGGCCGAATCCATACTTGAAATAGTTTTGATATACATGCCCCTTTGAGGCCGTGGAGTAGAAAATTGATAATTATTTTAGTAACGCGGATGTAATGCCCTATTATTTATCCTATTAATTATTTGTTATGCCTTGTTTATTATTTGAACTGTGATAATTATGGATAATACAAAATTGTATTAGTTATTACTAATACAATTTTATATTAAATATATAAAATTACAACAAACAAATATGGAAATACATAATTTTCTGAAATGAATGAATTATTACTATTATTATCATTTTATCCGTGCAGGAACGGAGAAAGAATACAATTCCCCGCGGCCGGGCGGACTTTCGTAAGAGGCGACAAAACAACCCACAACCAGGTGGTAGGGCATTTGCCCGACTGGATGGCTACCACCCCTGGCCGAAAGTCTGTCGCCATAACAACCTTTAGTTGTGTTCCGGCATCAGTAATCAGGTTCCAGTCTACCTTAAGAAAGCAGCAGCGCAATTGTAGCACCTTTGGTGTTGCAAATGTCTATAGGCGATGGTAGCCGCTGTCCATCAAGTGGGGCGTCTGCCTGTCTGCTGAACTCCTGTAATAAGAAAAAATAAAAAACATATTACACATCATGGTCAGTATGTGACTCATACGTGAGGGCTGATATTTGTTTGAATAAAGCGTATGACTCATCACGGCACGAACATATTTTACTAAACCCATTTCGACTAAGAGATAGTTTATGTCAAAAAGGGTTGGCGGTATCTGG
The DNA here is from genome assembly GCA_039645545.1 of Dendrolimus houi. Lineage (NCBI taxonomy): Eukaryota > Metazoa > Arthropoda > Insecta > Lepidoptera > Lasiocampidae > Dendrolimus > Dendrolimus houi. Next base: position 20,643,222 of record CM077124.1, read on the forward strand.
GCACTGATACCTTGGATCTGAAGATTTTAAAACTTTTTTCACCGCTTTTCTTGTTCCATTTTTACGTCCAGTCTGTCATATAATTGTGAAGGTAATATATTAAGTTAAATAAACAGCTTATTGACTCTTTAATATAGAATATTTTACAACTCGGTTAAATAGGATTCTTTTTGCGGAATACTGCTCCGATAATAGAATGAAGAAATCTCTAGTAAAAACTGTTCAAAGAAAAACTGAATAAGTATTCACTTTCAATAATTTTATAGATCTGCGCAATAATAATAACGTACCAGGAACGCATAAATTAAAAAGTAAGAGTGGGAACATGCGTAATAAGCCTGTACCGCAGTACTGCAATTATCGTTCTACTCTAATGAGCGGGTTAAATGTTCCACTATCTTGGCTACAAGGACCACTTCTTTCTAAGGCACCCTCGATGCTCAAGCGGAATGCCTGTTAACAGGGCCGGACTCCAAAAAAAGGGCGGGCAGTATAATTAAAGTCCTGTATCGAGCAGTGGGCACTGTTGCAAATTTTTACTAATTCTACATTAAGTTTCTCATGTTCATCTTCTTCATTCAAGCATTGACTGCCTCGTATTAATAATTTCGTATTAGATTATCTAGACCATAATCTTGCCATTTAAACCACTGCAGGTATGCTAATTTATATATATATTATTACAACTACCGACGTTTGTGGTCCTTCTTATACTCCATCCAAAGGTTGTCCGGAAGAAATCGCCAAGGGCAATAAGACCGCTGATTGTACTTGTATATGTTCTTGATTTTATGTAGCATTTTTGTACAATAAAATATATTCTATTCTATTCTATATTGCATTAGATTATATAATGCAAATGCTATTATTATTATATTTATAAATTATCCGTGCAGGAACGGAGAAAGAATACAATTTCCTGCGGCCGGGCGGCCTGTCGTAAGAGGCGACAAAACAACTCACAGCCGGGTGATAGGGTGTTTGCCCGAGTGGATGGCTTACACCCCTGGTGTAGAGTATGCCACCATAACAACCTGGATTTGTGTTCCGGCATTAGTGACCAGGTTCCAAGCAGCGCATTTGTAGCACCTTTGGTGTTGCAAATATCCATAAGCGATGGTAGCCGCTTTCCATCAAGTGGGCCGTCTGCCTGCCTGCTGAACTCCTGCAATAAAAAAATAAAAAAATTGAGCAATTTTGAAGGTAAAGCGGGCAGTATAAAACAGAAATCTTGTTTGTACAGAAGAGACACGTTTAGATATAGCAACAGAACACCGCAATAGCAATTGAACTTAGTTTTATCATAACTATTACGTATCTGTCGAAAAGATTAAACTAATATAGATCAAGTTAAACTTTATACCTACTATAGTATACTATATACTATAGTAGAAATATTTAATCGATGTGTAGATAAAGGGGTATTTCCCGACTTAATGAAAGTTAGCAAAGTTATCCCTATATTTAAAAGTGGAAACAAAAACGACCCCTCCAACTTTAGGCCAATTTCTATTTTACCAACCTTAAGCAAGATCTTTGAAAAAATAATTTTAAATCAACTGCTCTCACATTTTAATATTAATAAATTATTTCATACTAAACAGTTCGGGTTCACCAAAGGTCGATCCACTACCGATGCAGGTGTTGAGCTCCTAAAACACAATTATGATGCTTGGGAAGGATCACAGAATGCCATTGGTGTATTCTGTGACCTGTCCAAGGCATTCGATTGCGTTGAACACGTGACCCTCCTAAAAAAGCTCAATTATTACGGTATTCATGGCGATTCTCTCAACCTATTATCGTCTTACTTAAATAACAGATCCCAAAGCGTTGAAATTAACAATGTCAAATCTTGTGAGACTGGCATATCTATGGGTGTGCCCCAGGGTTCTATTCTAGGTCCCTTCTTATTTTTGATATATATTAATGATTTGCCATATTTTATTAATGATATGTGTGAGGTAGTGTTGTTTGCTGATGACACATCACTTATATTTAAAGTTGATAGAAATAAACTGAACATTGACGACGTAAACAACGCCTTATCCCAAATATCTAAGTGGTTTACTGTAAATAACTTATTTCTCAATCCGAGCAAAAATAAATGTGTTAAGTTTGTTATGCCCAATGTAAAAGAATACGATATTAATATCTCTCTTAACGACACTAGACTTAATCTAGTAGATTCAACTGTATTCTTAGGCATTAACCTTGATCAGAAGCTCCACTGGGGCGCTCATGTATCTAGTCTCTCAGGAAAACTTAGTTCTGCTGCATATGCGGTCAGAAGAGTTAGGCAGTTCACTGACGAAGAGACTGCTAAACTAGTTTATTTTAGTTATTTTCATAGTGTCATGTCCTATGGTATTTTACTTTGGGGCAACGCTGTTGACTTAGAGACCATATTTGTTTTACAAAAAAGAGCCGTAAGATCAATTTACAACCTCGGCCCTCGGGAGTCTCTTAGAGAATGCTTCAAGGAAATCAATATTATGACGGTCGCCTGCCAATATATCTTTAATAATATAATTTATATTCGTAATAATTTGAGTGCCTACAAGCAGTATAAGGATATTCACAATTTCAACACCAGGCATTGTAATAGACTGATATTGCCATCCTTTAGATTACAAAAAGTACTGTCCTCTTTCTTGGGGGTTGGTATACGCTTCTTCAATAAGATTCCGAGTGAAATGTTAGATCTGCCTTTCACTAAATTCAAAACCAAATTAAAAAGTATCTTGCTAAAAAAGGGATACTACACTATTGAAGAATACTTAAATGACAAAAATATTCATTTACATAGCAGCTCACTCTAACATCTTATACTATATTTTGTTTAATGTTATCTTGCCAAGCTTGTAAGGGATTTATGGAGATATATTGCAGCATAACATTTTAGTACGTCATATCATTATTATAACTTTCATAATATTTTTCTTTCCTCTTATTGTGTCTTGGTCTTATTGAGTATGCACTGTTTGCTACAACTCCATTAATTCTTCAAAAAGTAATTCTGTAACATACTTCTGTATAAAACTTATTAAAAAAAAACAACTTGAAATATAAATAGAATAAGAAACTTAAAGAAAAACATTATTTAGCTAGACGTGTTGCTGGGGAGTTTCTTGCCGCTTCTTCTCCTTAACAGCAATAACACGTTGTGAAGCGGTATACATAGAATAGGAAGAAAAATTAAATTTTAACTTATATATTTATATGACCTTCAAAAAGTGTTCTCCAGTGGAACTTATTTTGAATAAAAAACTTTGAATTTGAATTTGAATTTGAATTTGAACTTTGTGCTGATTTGCTGCGGTACGTTAAAAAGCGCCTATTGCGTTGCTAAATAAGAGCGACAGTACAGTTTATTGACAAGTTTAAATTTAACCAAAATATTTTGTTAACTGTCGACCGCACGTTTAAATAATCCTAATGCAGTCCTGCATTTCAAGTTGTAGCTTAGACAAGTTTTTACCCATTCATGTCAATGTAGCAACTTCGCTATTTTAACTAACAGCAAAGTAGATAATAGTGTAAAGTTCTTATAGGGGTGCATAATAAAACGGCTGCGTATGTTATTAAAATCGATATTATAACAACGTCTCACAACTATGCCAAAAAGCGTTGGAATAAATTACATGTTTTATTTTTATTAAAACTACGTTTTAACTGTTTTAAGTGGGGTAATTTAATTGATTTTTATTATTCCGACGTTTCGCCCATTTTACAGTAGCCGTGATCACGGAAGACAAAGATATCAATGTCATGTTTTAATTTTGTTTATGGTTATTATTTACTCTATGGGAGCCTAATCTAATTTACCACCGCTTCGCAATATGTGGCTTGAATAGAAGAAGCGGCGCAAGAAACTCTTCAGCAAACATGCCTAGCTCTAATAATTTTAAGGTTGTTTAATCATTTAATCATGTTCCCTGTCCAGCAGGGTCTGTCCTGTCCGCAGTAATAGACGCGGGCAGTTCCATACCTGCCAAAGCGGTGTCGGCTATATCATACTACGACTTGAGCTCAGGGGATTAAACAAACGTCGAGTTGTTTAGTTCCACACCTGTTTGTCTCCAAGCAGTGGAGTCCACATGTGCTTTATGTACATAAAGCACTTCACTTAGATAAAAAAGATCTTCTCCCTCGGCGAAAGAACTAAACAAAACGAATTCTGGATAGTTTTTGTGACTTATTGATCTTCAGGCAAGTTTCTATTATTTTTTAATTATATATTCCAAGATTATAAAGGAATCCATACAGACCACAGACAAGATCATTAATTTATTATGTGCCTGTCGATAAATACATCCAAAAATATGCTACAACAGACTAAAATAATAATTGACATGAGAGCATCAGAGAAAGGAGCTTTGACCGCCCGCGTGCGTCAGGGGCTTTCTATTCGCACGGAAATAGCACCATCTATGAAACTTTGGCACCGCACACCTTTGCAGGAGATACGATCCTAATTTCATCTTTCGTGTATCCGGGAGAAAGATTTATCTATTTTTAGTTGCTGAGATTTTATTACGAATTCGGTGTGTATGAACTCATTGCGAGTATTTGTTATTTTAGGGCTGTTAAAGAAGCTTCGACTTAAAAAAAAACTATAATCGCTATTTCAAAAAGCTTACGCGTTTAATGAGGACAGACAGTATAACCAACCATGAGTTTTACATATCAGTAATTTTTTATTGCTGCTGTACAGCAGACAGGCTCACGGTCAACCTGATGAAAAGTGGTTACCGTCAACTAAAGATATTTGCGACACCAAAAATGCTGCTGGCCATAAAATGGACACGGGACCCTGGCCACTGGTACCGGAATACAACTCAAGGTTGTTATAGTGACTAGACTCTCTTTGGATCAGAGGCGGTAGCCACCCAGACTGGCAAATGTCCTACCAGCTGGATGTAGGTTGTTTCGTCACAAATTAGTATTCTTTTTTCGTAGCTGCAATAAATGGCGCAAACTTGGGGAGCCTACATCTAGCCTCAGTAAAATACACTTTGTTAACGACGAATGTCAATATGCATGCGCCCTCGGGATGTTTTCATTGTTATGTTTTAAGCTCCTTAGTGGATTAATGAAAGAGCTAACTCAATTAATAATGATATTTAATTATATAACAGGTTAGGGAAGAAGTCTTTTCGCATCTAGTATGTATGAACTTGTAATAAGAACTCTTTGGCTATACCATTTGTATCTGGCTGGTTTTGGTGTCATTAAAAAAAAATTATTTTAAAGAAGACAATTCCAAATTCAAATTATGAAAATGCGTGATTTTCATTTGTTTTTCTTATTGTTAAAATGAGTGAATCTAATGAAGAAAATCGATACATTTTAAAATTTTACTACAAAAAAGTAAAAATGCAACACAAGCCGCGAAAAAAATTTGTCATGTTTAACCTAATGCAGTATCTGTGAGAGTAGCGCAAATTTGGTTTAAGCGTTTTCAATCCGGAAATTTTGATATCAAAGATGCACGTCGCTCTGGTCGCCCTGTTACGGACAAAATTGATGCCATTTTTGAAAAAGTGGAGCAAGATCGGCATGTTATTAGTTACGATGTAACTGAAGAACTGGGAATTGACAAAACGGTTTTGGCGCATTTGAAAAAAGCTGGGTACACAAAAAAGCTCGATATTTGGGTGCCTCATGAGCTCACTGAAAGAAACTTAATGAACCGTGTACTCATTTGTGATTCTTTATTACGACGTAATGAAACCGTACCATTTTTGAAGAAGCTGATAACTGGTGACGAAAATTGGATCACGTAAGAACGTGGTCAAAGGCCGGTCAGGCTTCACAGACTGTGGCGAAACCCGGGTTAACTCACAACAAGGTGATCCTGTGGGTATGGTGGGATTGGAAGGGCATTATTCAATATGAGCTGTTACCGCCAGGCAGGACCGTCGATTCTGAACTGTACTGCGAACAGCTGTTGAGATAAAAGCAAAAAGTTGAGAGAAAGCGGCCGGAATTAATCAACAGAAGGGGTGTGGTTTTTCACCATGATAACGCTAGACCTCACACATCATTAGCCACTCAGCAAAAATTACGAGAGTTTGGCTGGGAGGTGTTAATGCATCCGCCGTATAGTCCTGACCTTGCACTTTCAGATTTTCACCTGTTTCTGTCTCTGCAGAATTCCTTAGGCAGTGTCAGGTTAACATCACGAGAGGACTGCCAAAACCACTTGTCGCAGTTTTTTGATCAGAAGCCCCAAAATTTTTATAGCAATGGGATCACGTCCCTACCTACAAGATGGCAAAAAGTTATCCAACAAAATGGCACCTACATACTTTAGTCAAATGTAAATAAACTTTATAAAAAAACCTTTTGAATTTTTATATAAAATGCGAAGAATATTTTTCCCCAACCTAATACTTATGCGAACACAATTTTCTTTAGGAAGCCATTTTTGCAAGAGAGCTTAGTGATGTCTACTTACATATAATAGTGATGTGCATTGTAACACAAAATATCGAATAGATTCGATTTCCAACATTCTTCGCCGTTAGAATTTTGTAATAGTAACAATGTGCATATTAAGAAATAAATTAAATTGGATTTGCATTTCGCGATGGCTACCACATTCTTGGTCTAAAGCATGCTGCCGTAACAACCCTGAGTTGTGTTCTCGGATCAGTAGCCAAGTTCCAGTACCCCCTTCCGCCGACACCACACTGGTAGCACTTTTGATATTGAAAATATCCATATGCTATGGTAATGACTTCCCATCGGGCAAGCAGTCAGGTTATAGCAATAAAAAATTACTAAATCTGCTAATGCTAATATAACATTAGTGCGAATATCATATACACCTAATCATCAACAACTTCTATTCAGATTGTCATGTTGACATGAATAGATACAATGCAACAATTCGTAGAACAGAGAACGTCGGCAATTTACTCTCATTACTAGACGAAAATCTGAAAAAATAAATGTTGCAGCCAAAATATTTTTTTATTTAATAAGAATCTCTTATAATATATATATATATATATATATATATATATATATATATATATATATATATATATATATATATATATATATATATATATATATGATATTTTACAATTGTCCTGGCTTTGACCCAACAATATGAGATTTGTACAATTCGCCCAATCTTCTTGTCATGTCCTAACCACGAACTATTGTATTTATGTATATATAGTGGCGACCGAGAGTAGAACTTTCTGGCAGCGTAAGCCGGTCTCAAGACTTTTAGAAAAAGGTAGAAGATTCTGGAAGGAAAAGAGAAGGACAGATACATTTTAGAAAGCGATTTTATGTTACATGATGAACGAAAGTTCTAGAATAGAAGGTTCGGGAAGGAAAAGACAGAGATAGATAGATGTTTAGAAAGGGATAGATAGTTAATAAAAGAATAACGAAAAGAAGAATGATATTATAGGTTCCAGATGATTCTTCCGGGTATATAAGCAGCGGAAGGCGCTCCTACCGAGTAGTGGAGTTCAATTCAAGACAGCGAAGCGACACAGAGTTGGAAGAGAAGTTTAATAGAAGACAGTGACGAGTTTAGTGATGAATTTAGTGAAAAGTTTAGTGAACAGTTCAGTAAAAGGGGAGTGTAGCGTAGTTTAAGAGAAGATCCAGAAGCGAGCTACATGCGGTAAATTCGGAGGTGAGCACTGCGGTAGCAGGAGGTGGTCTACGCAATATCGGCGACGGTATTGTGAGTGAGAAATCTTATCGTCGGGACAGTGCGTCGTTAGTTGTGCGTGTAGGGGCAACTCTGCGGAGAAGAATCACGTACGACTGTGCAAGTTAATAAAAGCGTTTTGTTAAAAACTGGTGTTTCCTTCCAATCTTAAGTGCGTAACACGTAACAATATGTTCATACACTCGGGAAGCCTGTCGTAAGAGGCTACAAAATAACCCATATCAGGGCATTTTCCCGTCTGGATGACCACCACTCCTTGGGCGTAATTCTTCTATTTCGATATCTTGGCGTTGCGAAGATATACAAAGTACAATTCCATTGCCACAGTGTCAAACATTCGTATTCTACTAAATGCACAATATCATATCGTTATGGTCGAGGCGGAATAATAGTAGAAAAAAATTGATATTATACCAGTAGCAGAAATGGCGTTAGCCGAAATAAATATTAATAAGCTACCAAAATTTTAATCATTTATTTCGCGAGTTTTCGCTTATAAATATATATAAATACAGAGTGGCGTGCTACGGGCATGCCATTGGTATTAACAGAATACCGAAATCAGGCAAACATGATTTAGACGATAGTGTCCGGCAATTTTGACGAGATAGTAATGCCGAATTGAACGAAATGCCGCCATAATAACTTTAAGTGTTCCGGTATTTATGGCCAGGTTCCAGTCCTCCTTCCGAGTGCGACAGCACATTGGCAGCGCCTCTGGAGTTGAAAATGTCCATAGGCGATGGTAACTACTTGCCATCACGTGGGCCGCCAGTCTGTCTGCTATATTCCAGCAGTAAAAACTGAAATATAGTGTTCCAGTACATCTGCAAGAATACAGGATAATTTCTTAAAGTATTCAAGTATTTTAGGTATAGACCGTAATACATATTGAATTTTAATAGTTGTTTACAATAAAACCATAATAGATCTATCACGTTTTGTTACATGTGCATAAAAATCTCCATTTTATCGATAAGAAGAAAGTACGGATTTACAAAAATAGGTTGATGCTAAATAGACGTTGCTTCAGGAGTTCACATTTCAATTTATAAATTACGAAATAATTTTCCTTAAATGTGTATATACAATACGAACATTTCACACTTATATACTTGTACTTAATTTGTATATAAATACTCTATTTATATATACATATATATATATATATATATATATATATATATATATATATATATATATATATATATGTATGTATATATATATACAAATTAATTTAGTTCAGGCTTGTTCCTTCTTGATCTGATTGTCATGAAACTATGTAACATGTCTTCGAAAATAGGCACTTTTTATCTTAGAAAATGGATAGTTCCTGCAGAATAGGGATTCAGATCTTACACAACACAACGTGAGACGTGTTAATTTACTCATTATATGTGTTAGGCATACAATCTTTTCTAAAGCTAGATTACTGAGAAGTAATTTGAGTAAATAAATTTGAAAGTGACTTTCTATACGTGTGTATTTTTGTTTGTTCTTAACTGTAGGACCAGGCAACTAATTATCTATGTATGTTTCTTATTATGAATATCTTAATTATCTCACTGTCATCTTGTGGGTTAGTCCCAATTTACGTCCTACGTCCTACGTCCAATTATCCAAACTTCCAAAAGCTTCTAGAACTTTACCTACTGTAAAAGTTGATTTCATTTTTATGGGCAAACGGGAGGTGCGCGCGCCCAAATGAATTTGACGCAAATTTAAAGAAAATTGGGCACTGTTCCAAGATGCCGGAAACATCTTAAACCTAAACTACAGCAGATGTATATGTATTTTTGACATGACAGAAACAACAGCGTTTACAATCTTTATTTTTGTCTAAATTACCTTCTTATAATATTATAATTATCATTCATGGTAGCCCTAAAGGATCTTGTTGCACCGCTTTTTCTCTTTCAAGAATAACAAAAATAAAAGGACCTCGTCACTACCGTAATTAAAAAAATACGCTGAAGCCTACCAGCAACGGGTTCATCACTTTTATTAGCTTAGATTAGATTCTAATTTTCATGTTGTGTTGTAACAGTCGCCAAATAATATTCTCTTACGGCTGCTTGAAAAACCAAAATTTCATCAAAAAGTTGGAATATTCAACACAAACACACAATTCTTGTTTAAAATCAAAATCCATATCCTACAGCATTTTTAAGTGGTATTTTGATAAAATTTGTACTTTTTTCACAATAAAACTGTACATCAAAACATGACCGTTTAAATTCTCGTTAGAAATCTACCACATCCAGTGATTGTTTTCTCATCCTTTTGTTCCCCCTTCCACTGCAGCAAGCGGGAGAGTAGACAGCGCGAGTATGCGCTATTCGACTTATGGCCCGTTCCTATATCTTACCAACCGTTCATTTATTCAAACAAATAAGCTCCATACAGGTAATATCAAAATTCATGTGGATTAATAATAAGATATAGAAGCCGGCCGTCTTATGTTTCGCATTATAACTTATGTTGGAAACGCTGCAGTGATGAAACGTTTAAATAAATTAGTTTGAACATCGAATATTAATTATTACAAGGAGGAAAGATTTATATTTTTGTATGTTTGTAACGAATAAACTCAAGAACTACTGGACCGATTTTAAAAATTCTTTCACTATAGAATTCTACACTATCCCAGATTAATATAAGCTATATTTATTGCTGGAAAAAATTAGGGATCCCTACTAAAACTTAAATAACGTAACCCAAGATGTAAGAAATGTTCGAGTGGATTAATTAATTAGGTATGGTTTAGATTCACAATTAGACCCGGTAGGTAGCGCTGGAATCGGGTTCTAGATTTTTGTTTTTTCAGGGCAGGACAACGTTTGCGTTCCAGCATTTCCGCTAGTCTTTTATATTCTTATTTACGGATATTAGGTACACTACATTGATCCATGGCCGATCACGCCTCGTTTTCTAGTATTTGTTTCTCATTTCCATCCCAGCGACTATTTGCCTGTATGATTATATTACGTACCTACCTAAATTCTAATAATGTACAGAACCGTGCACCGGCTTGAATATATCTTATTTTATTTGAAAGGTTAACAGCTGTAGTCTTACAAACTAAAGTTTTACAAACTAACGTTAAAGAGATAGCTAAAGAACAGCTATTTATTCATAAACCTCCACAGATGACAGGGAAATAAAAATAAAGTATAAAATACTGTAATTATAGAAAAAAAATAACAATAATATGAAAACTTTGTGAAAGGGAAAGTAATTATTAATAAAATAGGCTTTGATTAAATTCGCATTTACAGATGCTAGACTATCCAATATAGATATCCAAGAACTTTATAGGCAATCAAAGTACCCGGTTTTGTAAATGCAGTCTGCATCGTACTTCTACGTATAACGTAACATTTTGTTAAGTTTCCTATAATATTTTTTAATTAATTGAAGTGACCGATTGACCTTTGTCTATTACTGTCGACTCTCAATAAAATCCAAGGACACAAATCATAAGACTTTCAAATCACTACTCCTTCCTTCTAGATCATCATAGAAGCGTGTTCGTGCGTACGATCCCACTATGATCGTCGCGTGTCTGTAAACATTGCAAAAATTGAGTAGAAGCAGACTGCGCGCGCACGACCACGTAGATAAAAATCAAAATAGATTTTGGCCAGGCGCCGCGTGCGCCGGTGCTCTAAACAATGCTGGAAACTGGGTCGACACTCTGTTTACTGTGTCAAAAATGCGAACAATCCACATTAGTTTACCGACGCCGATATCCACATGGGATTCGATATCAATTAAACATCCTTTTATCTCATTATTAATAAACATCCCATCACTGATGTTTGAGAATTTGAAATGTTTTTTTAATCTTTCTCTCCTGACAGTTGACCTCGTTGGTATTTGAATTGTAGTCAACAACACTAGAGCCATATGGGTTATATGATCAAAATAGAACTATTTAATATTGTTTTTAATTGTAGAAGGTTTCTTTCGTCTGTGTAATATTTATTCGTGCAGGAACGGAGAAATATTACGAATTCATGCGGCCGGGTGGCCTATCGTAAGAGACGATAAAACAACCCACAAGCGAGTGTTAAGGCATTTACAAGTCTGTATGGCTACTACCCCTGAGTCCAGAATATACCACTATAATAACCTTGAGTTATGTTTCAGTATCAGCGGTTAGGTTGCAGTCCCTATTTCGAGAGCGGCAGTACATTCATAGAATTTTTGTTGATACAAATGTCTATCAGCGACGGTAAACACATTCCATCAGCCTGTCTGCTGTACTCCAGCAATAAAAAGTTCTAATACCATAGGAGCCCTTGCCTGTGTATTTTTTATTACAATAAATAATTACCTTATGTCCATTTCAATTATAAAAGGATTATTATTGTTACATGCCGTCAAAGATAAGCGCACAGCTGTCTGTCATAAACGCAGTTTATTGTTCTTCCCGGATTTAGGAATTCTTTTGTGTTTTGAATTTGTAATGAAGAAAAACATGCTATTGTTTTTCTACTTGTTTTATAACCATCATTAGCGTCGAACTAATCCTTATTGTTTTCGACTTTGTTATCCGTTCGCAGGTGTGCAAATTACTATTTCTCGGAAACTCAGTGCGCGCGGCCAATTTTTTTGTACTGTGTAGTTGATATAAGACAATGCCCGAATGGAGGGGTGGGCAGTCGACGACTACGAGACGAGTAAGACGTTTGTAGTACTCTCTATTAGCGATATAGACGATGGACTTTGCGCGTGTCGAATTGCATTGAATCGTGCAGTGTGAACTGGTTGCATCCACTTTTATTTGTATTTGTTTTATACGTGTTTGTACAGTTCTAATAAATTGTATAGTAGTTCCAACGACATTTTTAATTCGAGTCCTGTAGCTCGTAACATTATATATGGTAACACAGGTAAGAAAATTGTCTGTTAATTATTGAAGTGAAACTTCTTTAGAATCGTTGTGATTTGAAACTCCATGAAACGAAATAGCGACACTAAAAAGAGATAAACATATAAATCTGTAGGACTAAGGCTGCGAGAGAATGATATAGAATAAATACATTATATTTAATCATTTAAACCTATGCTCATACAGATAGAGTTCGAAATGTATTGAAAGTTTTCGTTAATATCTCAAATTTCGTGTTTTAAAGTTTAAATATATTATAACGATATAATATATGAAAAGTGACGTCACGAAATTTAGAATCCCTCCCACCCCTTGTCACACTTTTTTATTATATTAAACTTACTACAGTATGACCATTCCATTACAGATCAAGAGTTTTCATGGGCAAAAATAAAACTTTAATTACGTGATTAATTAATTAGAGGTACCTAGAACGACGCCCCTGTTATTATAATAACAAAAATAACCGACAGTTGGACCACTTATAAAAAAACAGAAGAGAGATATAAATTCAAGGATACAGTAGGTGATTCAATGGTGTCTTTTAACTTCTTTCCGTGTTTATTCTACAAGAAAGCACTTCTTGCTCTAAAATGTTCCAACGTCGAATAAATTTTATAAAGAGGCAATTAACATTTTCACGTATTTCAACAGTTTCCGCGTAGGCAACATTTTTTGAATTATGTTTATCGACAGTACCAAATTTAAAAAAAATCTAAGGCCGTGATCGTATTTTGGGGAAACGAAGGTCACCACTACTTCCCGAGTTTTACTTCTTAGTGAATCACAATCTCACGATAATTACAGCTTCAATGCATCGTACATGGTGTGCGCAGCTCATCGCACATATAATATTGTTACGAGTTGCAGGACTCGAATTAAAATGCCGTTGGAATTATTATAGAGTTTATTAGAACTATAAAAACACGTATAACACAGGTACAAACATAACCGAACACAAAAAGTCCAAACGTAATGCAGAAGGTCGTAATTCAATAACACGCGCAAAGTCCGTCACTAAATAGAATACCGAATGTACACAAGTCTTGCTAAGCTCGTGGTTATAGCTCTACTGCCGTGCCCTTCATTCGGAGCATTGCTTTATACAGCACAGATGCAATATGTCTGCCCGACCGCGTGGACCGAATTTCCTAGAATCAGTTTGTACTTTAAATCCGGCACACCTGCCTAATGACTGCCATAAAAGATTACAATACACAATACGCTGTTTTCTAATCAAATTTTAAACACAAAGTAAACAAAAGAAGTCCAAATGCCGAAAGGTAATAAAATATGTTTTTACAGGTATGTGTATTTGTTTTTGTCCGCATCTAGGTCGTAACAATATATTTTGTTCTACGCGGTGTAACGTTATACCCTGGTCGTTGTAGGTAATGCAGTTAAAAACAGTTAGTTAGTAAAGTGAAAACTTATAATAAATCACTTTTACATGAAGAATACGTGTGCACTTGGCTGCAACCAAAATGGAAGAAAAAAGAAAAAGCCACGATAATGTTGCAAGTTTAAAAATAATATTATGTTATGTTGGTGTTGCCAACAACGGTTTTAATGAATTGCGAAATTGTATTTTTTATTGTTGGAGCACAACAGACAGACTGACCGCACCTCATCGAAAGTGCTTACCATCGCCCCTGGACATTTTTAATACTAATGTGCTGCAGGTCTTGAAGGTATTTAGAACCTGACCACTGATGCCGTTGAACATTGAACACAACTCAAAGTTGTTATGCCGGAACGCTGTAGATGTGTTTAGAACAAGGGTGGTAGCAATCCGAACTGTTTGTTACAGCTCCATTAATTCTGTAAGTTTATAAAACTTATAAAAAAGAGCTTGAGATATAAATATAAAAAAATGAAGATAAACAATTTTTAGCTAGATGGGTTGCTGGAGAGTTTCTTGCCACTTCTTCTCCTTAACAGCAATAACTCGTTGCGAACATATTTTGAATAAAAACTTGAATTTGAATTTGAACGAGCAAATGTCTGAGGTACCAGCTGACTATGACGTGATCCGTCGCCTTGCGGCCGCCTGGCTGCAAAAATTTCCGTCACGACATGAAAAAAGAATCGAGAAGAAATATTCTTTCTCCGTACCTGCACGAATGAACAAAATTATAAATTACAAAACGGTTTTGTACATATCACAAAATTATTTTCGTGGTTGCGTAATGGCTAGCGTACGAGTCACCAATTCAAAAGGCGCGGGTTCGATCATGGCCGGAACACATGCACCACTTAGGCCGTTTTCTGTGCATATTGTTATATTTACCACGTGCTAACAACGGTAAAGGCAAACACCGTGATGCAACCTGCATATTGAGATAACCGATGTGTCAAACCTGCCAAGCCGCCTTGGAAAAGCGTGGCGGGTATACTGTCTGTTCCCCCTATAATGGGAAGCTCGAGCCCAGCAGTGGGACATTTATAGGCTGTTATTATTGTTACATGCCATCAAAGACAAGCGCACAGCTGCCTGTTGTAAGCGCAGTTCATTGTCTCCCGGATTAGGAATTCTTTTGTGAATTTGTAATTAAGAATACATGCTATTGTTTTTCTACTTGTTTTCGACTTTGTTAGCCGTTCGCAGGTGTGCAAATTACTATTTCACGGAAACTCAGTGCGCGTGACCAATTTTTTTTATACTGTGTAGTGAGTATAAGACAATGCCCGAATGGAGGGGCGGGCAGTCAAGCGACAACTACGAAACGAGTAAGACGTTTTCGAGTACTCTCGATTAGCGATATAGACGACGGACTTTACGCGTGTCAACTTGTATGGGATCGTGCAGTATGAACTGGTTGCATCCAGTTTTATTTGTATTTGTTTTATACGTGTTTGTACAGTTCTAATAAATTCTATAGTAGTTCCAACGACATTTTTTAATTAGAGTCATGTAGCTCGTAACATTATTATATAATTGTACAAAATACGCATCCACACTACTTCATATATTTCCTATCATGTCTTGAATTTTGTAATGCGCTGTCAATAGTTAGACAAAGCCATATAACCTGAACACGTAGGTATTGTGTGATGACATAAACTGCTGAAAGCCAATTAAATTGTAGCAATAGTAGTTAACACCTATTATTTAGTCTTCGTGGCCGAAATAGCGGTCATAAGCGGTTACGTGTGTTTTAAAGTATATACAGGTAACCGGTGTGACGTGCGATAAACTAATGCCACTGAAATTAAAAGGACAAATATATAAATCTGTCATATGACCAGTCATGCTATATGGGTCGGAATGTTGGGCCACTAAAGTGATAAACCACAAAAGTCTCCACTCAGCTGAGATGAGAATGTTGAGATGGATGTGTGGTGTCACAAGGATGGATAAGGTGAGAAATGAGTACATAAGGGGATCTTTGAAAGTTGCACCCGTGAATGAAAAATTGAGAGGAAGCAGATTAAGTTGGTATGGGCATATAATAAGGAGGAATGAAAGTCACGTGACAAAAAGAATGTTAAACTTCAAGATAGATGGGTACAAATGTAAAGGTAGACCAAAAAAAGATGGATGGATTGTGTGAAGGATGATATGATGATATGTGGTGTGACAGAAGATGTGTCAGAGGAGAGGAGTGTGGAAGGAAAAGACATATTGTGCCGACCCGAAATAATTGGGATATGGTGAAAGAAAAGAGAGAGACACGCCGGCCGGTCAACAGATATCGAATCTTTAAGTATAGAAACTTGAAACGGACTTATCTATGTCTTAGTGTATTTTACCTTAAAAACAAAACAATTAATTCTTTAAAATTGTTGTAGTACATAAAAGTTCAGCTGTAAATGATTGAATGTATTAATCTTTATTTTTTGCAATACAGGCAATATATTTGTTTATTGGGTGATAACAATCTCAAATGGTTCGATTGTATTTTAACTACATAGGTCATGCAAATATTTATGTATACACATTAGTACCGTCGCCTCAGGCTTTAAAGGGGATACTTCGGCCTAGAAGGAATTTCATGATGCCATTTTTGGAAAATATTCGTAGCGTATCGATGCAAAAAACCTTGGCAGAAATTCCAGTTTGACATGGCATGTAAGATAAGTGTTCGGAAAAAAAACTTCTTTTTAGAGTGTAGCGGCTCAAGATTTTCCAGGTTCAAGAAATTTCTAATGTTAGAAACTTAACCAAGTTGCAACTAACAACCCACATAGCCCAAAGGATTATTGAAATGATGAGACTACTGTGGCCATTTCGAGGCCAAAGGTCGCAACAATATCAATAAACTTGAATGGAATAATATAATATCATTTGATTTAGGGACATGAACTACGCAGCGGAAGGGTGACAACTGACAAACCAGGCTCAATGTCAGTCGGTATTGTTATCAAACAATCAGTCGAGACCTCGCTGGTTACATTGAACTTTCCACGAGCACCTATTTTTTATGTTGACAATGGTTGTAACTCCTTTTTTATTGGCACCATTAAAATGGTAATCACTTGATAAAGAATGATGTAACTAT
The DNA here is from genome assembly GCA_039645545.1 of Dendrolimus houi. Lineage (NCBI taxonomy): Eukaryota > Metazoa > Arthropoda > Insecta > Lepidoptera > Lasiocampidae > Dendrolimus > Dendrolimus houi. Next base: position 20,660,326 of record CM077124.1, read on the forward strand.
AAGAATCAGATATTGGCAACAACAAGGACGCTGATAGCGAGACGTGAACAGTGGCGGATTTACCTATGGGCTGAGTAGGCCGGAGCCTAGGGCGGCTGATTTTGGTGGGGCGGCAAATTTGAGGCCAATATTTTTGTGTCTTACAGAAATTATGTCTTACTTAAATTCTAAGACTTAATAACATAATTCTTATTAAGTCCGCACAAACAATCCAACATGTAATTTGTTTCACCAATTACATAATTTTTTCTACAATTTGAGTAGTCGCTTTTGGTTACGGCAGAAACAAACCCATCAATCTCCTGCTTCACAATCTGCTAATTACTGGGAAAAAAATGTGTTATTAAGACGATAGTGCACAAAGCATAAAGTTACTCTTTTATTGAAAAAAAATGTAATTACTATGATTGTGAACTAGAGTATTTATTTGTAGATAGAGAAAAAAAGTCATACGTTTTATTACATAAAACTTGCTGTCGATCAGTAAAAAAATTACTTTGTAATTCGTTTTTTTTTTCAATATGACTATTTTAAATCATTCCCAGAAAAATTCCCGCGGGATTCCCAGGATAAAAAGCACAGCTAATTCTAAGAATTAGCTGTGCGGTTGTCGATCAACGAAAACCGCATCGAAATCGGCCCAGTAGTTTTTAAGTGAATCCCGAACAAATAGCAAACCGACAGACAAGGTATCTAAAAAAAATTGCATCGTGTTCTCCATCGTTTATATAGTCTATTCCAGTTGCTTTTTTTTATTAGCGTCAATGTATAGACAGGGCATGTTTAGAATTTTATAATATTATAGATAAAGTCAGGTGACTTGTATGTCCACTTTTATGATTAATGATGAATATATTCGTAATAATAAGCAAAGTTCTAAGATACGAGAATTTCTTACGCTGTTTGACCTACGTTTATTCAATACATTGTAGTCATTAAAATACAAAGACATCTTTAACCAATAACCTATATTGATAAAAATCGCGGCCGAGACATTACGGTCGGCTGTAACATTGCAAGATGACTCAATAAATCACGTGATTTTAATTTAATGCACGTCGACGTCGTATTCATTTATTTCAATTCATATGCTGTGTTACATTGATAGTCTTGTATTTCTGTTTTGGCAGGCAGAGAGTGGAATATGTATGCACGTATCTGCTCTGCTGGGTTTCTGATATTTAAAATTTGGCATAAATTTCACAAAAGTAAAGACAGTTTTCTACCAATGGTAAGATAATAAAAGTCCTCCTTTTATTATCTTACCATTAGTTACCATAGTATAGGAGAATAGAAACGCGGTTTAAGAGAACCAAGGTAACCGATATAATTCGCAAAGTTAGGAAGTTGAAATAGCAATGGGCCGGTCACCATCTCGGACTGGTTGAGGAAGTTGGGAGACCGAGATACGTGGCGCAGTCTTAGGACGCCGACGTACAGCAGTAGACAATGATTGTCAAAGAAGCAGAAGGATAGTATAAAAAACTCCACGATAATGTTAGGTTCTCATAGACTTCTAAAACGTTAAATTATTCACTTCCCAAAATAATGGTGAATAGGGAGGATTGTTACAGGCTCGTGGTGTTACAAGAATGGATAAGGTGAGAAATGAGTACATAAGGGGATCTTTGAAAGTTGCACTCGTGATGGAAAAATTAAGAGGAAGAAGACAGAGGTGGTATGGGCATGTATTGAGGAGGGATTAAAGTCACGTGACAAAAAGAATGTAAAAACTGTAAGATTGACGGACATAAATGTAAAGGTAGACTAAAAAAGAGATGGATGGATTGTGTGAAGGATAATATGATAATTTGTGGTGTGACAGAGGACGTATGTCAGAATAGAGGAATATGGAAAAAATGACATAATGTGCTGAGTTGATGATCCCTGTTAATTGGGAGACGATGGAAAAAAAGAGAAAGGGAAGATTGTTAGAAGAAATTGAAATAGATGGGAAATCTTAGACGGGCCTTTTATTATCATTTTTTCCAATTGTGGTTCTGTTTGGTAATCCAAACATGTAGCAAGTATTTACCTAATCTTTCAGAATTTTCTCGATTCTTCAAGCTGATTGTTATTAGAAGATTGTCAAAGCAATAAACAAACAAATCTCTCAAAGCAAGTTTTAGGGCTCCGTAGCAATTTTGGCGAAAACAGAATGAAACGGATGGTTAATTGAACAAGTTTCTTAAAATGTATTTGTTTGAGGTACGAGTGGTGTGGGGTAGTCCAATTTTGAAAAATCATAACGACTAGTGGTCGCCTAATAGTCGAAATTCGACCATAATTCATTTAAATTATAATTTTTTATGCATATTTTTTTTTTAATGTTAGTGTTCTGCACTCCTTCTCTATGTAAACTATAAGTGTGCGAAATTTCATACTCCTCCGTTCGCGCAACTTTCGTAAAAAGGAGTACAAAGTTTTTGCTTTACGTATTAATATAATGATACTTTTCTTTGAAGTCCTTTTAATTGGTTTGGATAATATTCGTGACAAATTGAGAGACAAAAATGATAAATTATACATAATTAGGCATCAATTAAATTATTGTAATAGTATAATAATTTCCTCACTTCAGATTTTAAACAGTGATCGGTCGTGGTGTGCCGATGTTATGAATCAAATTTGTTTTTATACAGTAGGTGTATAACAGGCATAGCAATGAAAATAAAAATTATTATTGCCCCACTCCAAGAGCGCAGAGAAGCTCAAGGCTATATCAATATAGTAAAATGAACACTAATATTAAAATCGCAAATATAGCGCATTGGCTTAACGCATGCGAAAATAAACGTAAGCCGGTTTTTTCTCATATAGTTCATAAAAAATTAAAAACTTGTTCTATTTGATTTTCTTAAGAATTTTTTACATGTGCTTTACTCCTACGTCAAACTTGTTTTATGTTTGTTTATGTCTGTTACATATATTAGAGATAAATATGTATGTTATCCACGGCAGCATTTATGTCTGTGAAATAATAGATAAGCTACAAGAAAGTCGCCTACATAGGGCCATATTTAAAAATACCTAAAAAACAAGACTACACTTTTAATTGTATACTATTATAATAGGTTGGGGAAAAAGTCTTTTCGCATATAGTATGTATGAACTTGTAATAAGATCTCTTTGGCTATACCATTTGTATCTGGCTGGTTTTGGTATCATTAAAAAGTTTTAATTTTAAAGAAGACAATTCCAAATTCAAATTACTAAAATGTGTGATTTTCATTTGTTTTTCTTATTGTTAAAATGAGTGAATTTAATGAAGAAATTCGATACATTTTAAAATTTTACTACAAAAAAGGTAAAAATGCAACACAAGCCGCGAAAAAAATTTGTGATGTTTATGGACCTAATGCAGTATCTGTGTGAGTAGCGCAAATTTGGTTTAAGCGTTTTCAATCCGGAAATTTTGATATCAAAGATGCATGTCGCTCTGGTCGCCCTGTTACGGACAAAATTGATGCCATTTTTGAAAAAGTGGAGCAAGATCGGCATATTAGTAGTTACGATGTAGCTGGAGAGTTGGGAATTGAACACAAAACGGTTTTGGCACATTTGAAGAAAGCTGGGTACACAAAAAAGTTCGCTATTTGGGTGCCTCATGAGCTCACCGAAAGAAACCTAATGAACCGTGTACTCATTTGTGATTCTTTATTACGACGTAATGAAACCGAACCATTTTTGAAGAAGCCGATAACTGGTGATGAAAAGTGGATCACGTACGACAGGAACGTGCGAAAAAGATCATGGTCAAAGGCCGGTCAGGCTTCACAGACTGTGGCGAAACCCGGGTTAACTCGCAACAAGGTGATACTGTGTGTATGGTGGGATTGGAAGGGCATTATTCATTATGAGCTGTTACTGCCAGGCAGGACCGTCTATTCTGAACTGTACTGGGAACAGCTGTTGAGATAAAAGCAAAAACTTGAGAGAAAGTGGCCGGAATTAATCAGCAGATGGGGTGTGGTTTTTCACCATGATAACGCTAGACCTCACACATCATTAGCCACTCAGCAAAAATTACGAGAGTTTGGCTGGGAGGTGTTAATGCATCCGCCGTATAGTCCTGACCTTGCACCTTCAGATTTTCACCTGTTTCTGTCTCTGCAGAATTCCTTAGGCAGTGTCAGGTTAACATCACGAGAGGACTGCCAAAACCACTTGTCGCAGTTATTTGATCAGAAGCCCCAAAATTTTTATAGCAATGGGATCACGTCCCTACCTACCAGATGGTAAAAAGTTATCCAACAAAATGGCACCTACATACTTTAGTCAAATATAAATAAACTTTATAAAAAAAACCTTTTGAATTTTTATATAAAATGCGAAGAAACTTTTTCCCTAACCAATAGATAAGTTGGTACAAGTAAAGGAACACAAATAGCGCGTTTATTAGCGTTTGAAAAGTAATTAAAATAATTTCTTTCGTGATATTGTTACATGCCGATAAAAGTGAATGCAGACCTGCCTGCCATAAAGCACAGTTTTACTACCTGTCCGCATTTGGACTTCTTTTGTTTACTTTGTGTTTAAAGTTGTAATTAGAAAAGCCGCCTATTGTGTACTGTAATCCTTTATGATGGTCGTTAGCCAGGTGTAGTTCTTGGAAAATTCAGTCCACGCTGGTCGAGTGTTGTATTGAATAGTTTAGTATAAAATAATGCCCGAACGGCGGAGTGAGGCACTCAAGCGACGATTACGATACGACCAAGGCGTGTACATTCGATAAGCTATATAGTGACGGACTTTGCGCGTGTTATTGAATTGTGCATTACATTTGTACTAGTTGTGTTCAGCTATATTTGTACCTGTGTTATATGTGCTTGTATAGTTCTAATAAATTCTATAGTAATTTCAACGGCATTTTTAATTCGAGTCCCGCACTCGTAACAATATTTTAAAAGTAAGCAAAGATGGTATTTTAACACGTGTTTTTTTTATATGTAAATAGTGCTAAAATTTATTATAACATGTGGCGGCATTCCTATTGCAAACATTTTTAGTATCAACTAACGTACAATTCCCCAGAGATAGCCCATGGAAAATTCTGATAAGTGGAATATTATGATATTACGTTATATTATGAATTTAAATATTCACCGACGACACATGATTGAGGCGCGCCGGAAATCATCTCGTTGGACCACCGAGTCGCAATTAATTATGCCAGCTGAATTTGCTTACGATAGTTTAAATTTTGTTTTTATATCATACGATCTATCGTGTTGAGAACTGGTTCAGGCGTCCAACTCGCTGACAGAAAGGTATTGTGTATTAAATATAATATTATGCAAAACTAGGATATGCCCGCGACTTCTTCCACACTTGACTTAAAATTTCCGCGGGATTCCCGGGACACAAAGTACCTCAGCATTTATAATAGGATGTAAGCTATCGTTTTAGTGAATACTGTGTCGGAATAAGCTAATTTTTACGCACCCGAACAACCACAAACCGCTCCCGGGAAAATTCCCGCGGGATTCTCGGAATATAAAATATAACACATTTTGTTACATTTAAAATTATCAAATAGTAAACAAATCACATTGGAATTCGATTTTCTTTTTAATCTGGCCATTTTAAATAATTCCCAGAAAAGTCCCACGAGATTCCCAGGATAAAAAGTAGCGCAGATTTTAATTCTAAAAATTTGCATTTCGCACATACGTTGTCGATCATGGAGGCTTTCCACTGAGGCAATCCAAACAATAATCGACCGGCTTGTGTGGAGAATTGAACCCATGGACAAGTGCCCATGAGCTAATACCCCACTAAAACCACCCTCCTCCCATGTGCCCCGCGCTTATAGTAGGAAAGGCATGAGACTTAGAACGTAGTTACCCCCACGCCGATCCTAGCGCAAAAGTGCTTGAGAGTGCCCCGGGAGAGGCAAACTCACTTTGTCAACAGGGGTGAAACTACTCTGCTCCCTAGATGCTATAAATACCCTGCAACGGTATTTCAGGGGGGGGAGATCATGCGCATATCTGCGCCTTCGGGCTCCCGACTGACGTCGGCGCCCGCGAGACGCATGCGCACTTCCATCTCTCTCCCTATCTAGTTCCGCGGCCTTCTTTTGAGACATGACCGTCTCGAAAAAATTGGCCGCGCCCACCCAATGATCATCGCTGAGCAGCATGGCTTGCACCAGATCGCCCAGCGATTCGATCGGTCCTACAAGTGTCTCGAGTTCAAACCTCTGAGGTGCCCATGCTGCGCACTCGACTAGCGTGTGAAACGCCACGTCCAGTGCGCCACACTGGCGGCATTGGGGTGAAGGCAAGTAGCCCGCGATCTGACACAGATATTTATTGAAGTAATCGTGCCCGGTAAGTATCTGTGTCATTCTGAAGGTCAGAGTCTCGCGTTTCCGCGAGAGCCATCGCAACAACTGCGGTCGAACCGCTTCCACCGTGTCAATGCCTGCAACAGGGTTTCCCAACTCTACCGACCAAGATTGAATTATGGCCGCGGTTTCCCGCGTCCTGATCACCTGCAGCTTGGCCTGGCCATAAACCAGGCCACGGGCGGGGGCATCCTGTCGGGACCGCCGAACTTAGGCAATCACGTCTGCCTAGAGAGGCCAGGGTGGATCGCCCGCCAAGAGTGTCAGTGCCGCCCACGACACTGTACGGTATCCTCGGATGGTCCTCACCGCCAGGACCCGTAGTGCGCGGCACAACAAAGTCCTATTGTGGCGGTGAAGTGTAGTGGACCATTCGGGTGCACCGTACAGGGCCATACTCCTCAGTATGCCCATGTAGAGTTTCCTAGTCGCCAACCCCTCTGGTCCCGCCACGTTGGGAAGGAGCCGAGAGAGGGCGCCTGCGGACCTCACGAGTTTGGGAACTAACTGCTCAAAGTGCGCTTTAAACAGCCATTTCCCATCGAGAATCAGCCCCAGATATTTCATCTGGGGACCTAAAGGAATATCCACCCCTTGGACTGTTGTAACGGTCAAGTCTACAGGGGAATCATGAAACCGCCTATGGAACATGATGGCCTCCGTTTTCGCGGGGGAGACCATCAAGCCTAGCCTACCTATTCTTCAGACCACGATCGCCAACGGCGCTGGCGAGGTCCACGGATTCCGCGAATGACGCAGCACGTGCCGTGAGTAGGGTGTCATCTGCGAAGCAGATTAACCCTATCCTGGGCAGGACCGGAACCCGAAGGATCCAGTCGTAACCGACGTTCCAAAGAACCGATAGAACGAGGACCGATCCCTGTGGGACGCCGCACGCGACGCGTCGTCGGCCTAACGCGCGATTTTCGGACTCGCCGCCCTCCCACAGGATGTACCTGTCCTGGAGGTACGCGCCCAACAGTGTCGTAAGGTACGGGGGAACTCCGTGGCCACAGAGCCCCTCCCTGGTCGTCTTGTGAGGGAGGCTGTTAAAGGCGTTCGCTATGTCGAGCGATACGGCCAGGACAGTATCCTTCGCTTGGACGGCTTCGTCCGTTACAGCTCGCAGTGTCTCGAAGGCGTCCAACGTGGAGCGCCTCCGCCGAAACCCGAACTGCGTCTGTGCTAGCCCCGGATCCACAATATGGAGATGTTTAACGAGGCGTTCCGCTAAGATCTTCTCGAAGACCTTGGCGACCTCCTTAAGTAGCACTATAGGCCTGTAGGCGGACGGATCGTTGGGAGGCCGGCCTCTCTCCCAAGAGTTCATTCTCCTCAACAAAGTCTGGAGGACGACACGCCCTGCTGCGTTTGAGCCTATGGCTGATTCTGCGGACTGCCTTCCGCAGTTCAGCCAGCTCTTCGGTCCACCAGTGGACCGATGTACGCGGCGGCGGTCGTTTGGCTCGAGGCATAGCAGCGTCGCAAATCCTTTTCAGGGATTTGCGCATGTGCTCAGCCTTGGCCTCCAGATTCCCCAGTTCGGCTGGATAGGTCCAGCATTCGATGATTGCCCTCTCCTTGGTTTGCTCCGCGTCGAGCTTGGTAACAGCCCAGCGCGTAGAGGGTTGGCAAAATAAAATGTTCCGCCACTAGAGCCACCGATTTTTGTCGGGCAAGAAGTGTGAACGGGTTACCTTGAAAATATTTATATATATTAAATTAGCTTGCAGTTTTGCTACAACATTAAATATATAGCGCCATATAAACTACACCACCTGATAAATTTCATGTATATACAATAGATCCAGTAGCTTCCAAGAAAAATTACTGTGACATAGAACGACAATCGGATAAGGATTCTGTTTTTGCCAAAATGTATACGGATCCCTAAGAAGCACAATATAAATAAGTATACCACTCTGCCAACATCACTACCTACATACCAACACATTACACAGTGCAATGCTGTTACCAAAGAGCTAAATTTAAAAAAAAAACTGGTACACGAAGGAATTTTTAGAACTTGACAGAATATTTCAGATAGAGATGCCAATAGCACTGGACATTTGTGCGTCACTGCGTGTACTGGGTCAAGGATAGCATAAACATTTAGAACGTGCACTTAGTGATCATATTTATGGTATACTGAACAATCGGTAATAATCTGTAAAATAGGGAGTGTTCTGATGAGTTATTTGATTTGATGCCTACGTGTCCATGTTGCCATCGCACCTCTCGCCGACGTTTGGGAGTTTATAAACACTTCCTCGACACCTGGAAACCATCCACTGTTCGTGGCACACGATTCTTTATGGCATACGGGAACAAGCTGTGTAATGAACTCTCGCCATGGTTTCTCAGATCGCTACAATATCTTTAAAAAGGACGAAAACCGATATTTAAATTTTCAACGTGGGAGGCAACACATCGGCTTTCTTGGTGTTGCGTCTATGGGTGACGGTGAACACTTGCTAGAAAGTGGACCCGTCTGCCAGTTTACCTACATGCGAAATTAACAAACAAACAAACTAACTGTAAATATTTAATAGACGAAGGCATTAACACCAAACATAGTAAAAAATGCTATTATCAATACGCTTAACTGAACTTACTAGTGTAGAACAAATCTAGGTTTCTTCTTCTACAATTCTACTACCATTTTGTTGAAGGAATTCGAGTTTCATAAGATAAATTAGTTCTGTCCTGTACAAAGTATATCTTGTATTTTAAGACAAGTTTGGTTAGTTGGTTGGCGCCAATCATTTAATACATTAATGGATAAACCGGTGTAATAAAATCCACTGACAAAAGATTATAAATTCAATGCAACTACTATTAACTCCCAAACAGACTGTTTTGTTAAAATGCAAATCAAAATTCTTACGAACTGTTTATAAATGTCAGACATACGTATTTAAATAATGTTTTAATACCTAGATATTCTTTTAGTAGCATTTGTGTACTAATCCAACGGTTCTGTACAACATTTATTCCGCGTACAACAATAATCTGTGCAGGAACGGATAAAGAATATAATTTCCTGCCGCCGGGTAGTCTGTCATAAGAGGCGACAAAAGCACCCCACAGTCTGGTGGTAGGGTGTTTGCTCGGCTGGATAGCTACCATTTTTTTTATGTTAGCCAGGGGAAATCCGTTTGAGGACTAAGCCGCGACAAGGGCAGAACCTTGGGGGATAATTCGCGACCTAGTGTGGGATTCGCCAGATCGGGGGTGGCACTAGCATGCCCAGTCAGAATTGGTGCCATGCTATTGCCACTTCCCGGTTAGGGATACCCACTAAAACCCCTGGGTGTTCCGTCCTTCGCCTTATGCCAGGGCTACAGGTGTATGACCTAGCCTCTCCGCAACCCTGGCAGGCGTGGGCCTCGCGAGGCCTCTTCCATTACCCGGGGACTACTTTATCCCCCGGCATCATCATGCTCTCTATGCGTGGGGCGGCCAGTAACTCGCCCCACGGGAGGAGAGGTGAGCGCACACGGAACACTCGCGCCCCCATCTCGACGGCATGTGCAGGTGAGTGAGAACCTCTATATCCCAAGAGGCCCCACCCGCGACACTCGCTTACGGTGGCCGAAGGTCCTGGCTGGCGTCCTCCTTTGGTGGGAGCGGAGCAGTGATGTGCGCCGGTATCACAATGATGGCACCCTGACGTCGGCTCACGGCCAAGGTGACACAGGTACCTCCCGAAGCAGCCGTGCCCCGAGAGGACCTGTGTCAGCCGGAACGTCAGGGTGCCGTATCTGGATAGCTACTACCCCTAATCTAGAGTATGTCGCCATAACAACCTTATGTTGTGTTCTGGCATTATTGGCCAGGTTCCAGTCTCCCTTTAGAGAGCGACAGCACATTAGTAGCACCTATGTTGTTACAAATGTCTATAGGCGATGGTAACCGCTTTCCATCCGGTGGGCCGTTTGCCTATCTGCTGGACTCATGCAAAAAAAATCTGGAGAGACCTGAAGTTCCCTCTACTCTACGACATCGGGTTTTTTAAGAACGGTATTCTAAAAGTTCTTAGAGGCCGACAACTTGTTAGCAACGGTCCTGATGTTACAAACGTCCATAGGTAACGGTAACCACTTCCCATCAGGTTGGCCTTCTACCAGTTTGCCTGCTCCAGGTAATTTAATAAAAATAGTGGTGGAACAAACAGTATACCCTCGCCAACGTTGTTCTCAACGTGTTAGAAGATTTTATATAAGTATTAATAACATAACAATAATACAGGTTTCCTGACAACCTTTCTTTCACCTACATACAGAACATGGTAATTACAACAATTTAGGTTAGGAAATTAATAGGGAAGACGGCCTCAGTGGTTGAGCGGGCTAAGCTTTTGCCGGCCTACCTGACTGCAACGCAGAGGTTTCTGGTTCGATTCCTGGCATGGTAAATTTCGGAAACAAATTTTGGACTACTCTGATCCCAGACAGCCAGACCATAGAAATTACGGAGAAAATTTGTTTCCGAAATTTACGCTTTAATTAATTTACGCTTTTGTATGGGTAATCCCATACAAAAGCTTAACTTACTTAATTTGGTGATTTACAATTTGTGTGTTTGCCGATTATTATTATTAAATACGAGAAATACAATTTCTCGCTCTGGGTTCGAATCTACATGAGTTTGAATAAGAGATATGACTTAATGACTAAGGTATATATATATATATATATATATATATATATATATATATATATATATATATATATATATATATATATATATATATATATATACCTTAGTCATTAAACTACCACTTTTTTGTAGTAATCATATTACTATTTAAAACAATACCTTTAGTAATTTTTCCGTCGGGAATGCGGCCAATAAGGGACATAAATATTATTTACAAATACAAGACATAAAAACTTAAATAAATACAAACTAAAGTTTAACATCCGACCAATAAAGCAGTAGAGTTCAATGGCAAGTTATTAACCTGAAGGGCCAGGTTAAATGTCAACGATTTCTAAAATATAAACAGTTATTATAACCAAATCATCCCCAACAAAATGCAGCCGAAGGATCATGTTAAAATTTATGAGTCCCAAACTCTGAAATTCAAATCGAACATCCATAAATTCTAAGAATTCGAAATTATAAAGAAAATATTATACTTAAGTTTACAGAAACATGTTTTTCTGGAATCAAACCACTACTAAGCTTGGTAGACATAGAGACCAAAGCGGTGATTTAATTTGGACGCACATTAGTCAAGGAATATACGTAGAAAGAAACGGCGAAAGAATACAAATTCATACAGCCGAACGGTCTCTCGTAGGTGGCGACTAAACAACCTACAGCCAGGTAGTAGGGCATTTACCTACCTGGATGGCGTCCACCCCTGGTTTAAAGTGGCATACTCATAACAACCTTGAGTGTTAGTTATGCAAATGCCCATAAGCGACTGTAACGATCATCTGATGATTGAAACTCATCTAATAAAAACCTCAGCCAAGTTGTAGATCTCTTTTCAACTTCTTACAACTATTGTTTACAAAAGGTTGCAAGTACCTACACCTTAAAGCCACCTCACGGCGACTACGCTTTGAGCTGTCACAACAAGTTGAGGTGGGTTGGAAGGCTTACTGCTACCCTCTTACACCTGGTGTCTATTTACTTAAATTCTAAAACTTGAATATTATCGAGTATTTGATATATACCAGATCCCTATATAATGTAAATATAGGGATCTAAATCTAATATATCAATTACTCGTGACAAATACCCCAAGCAGTATATTTAAAAAGATAAAGAAAACACTTTCAGTTATAATAACCTGCGAATTACGTAAGTGACACATATTATAATCTATACATATAATAAAACTGTAGAGGTCGAATTTCTTTACAATGAAAAAAATGCTAAAAACCGAGTCAGGGGGATGTAAGAAGTGAAATAGAACTAATTTAGATTTTTGACATAGTTTGAAATACCTTGGCAACATATTAATTATTTTTGAAATATAATAAAAAATATATAATATCAGCCCTTAAATATCCCACTGCTGGACTCGGGCCTCCCATTATAGGGGGAACGAACAGTATACCCGCCACGCTTGTCCAAGGGGGCTTGGTAGGTGTGATATATCGGTTATCTCGGTGTGCAGATTGCATCACATTGTTTCCTTCGCCGTTGTTAGGACATGGTAATTGTAACAACATTAGATCAGAAAACTGACTAAGTGGTGCATGCGTTCTGGCCAGGATCGAACCCGCGCCCTCTGAGTTTGGGACGCGTGAGCTAGCCATTACGCTACCACGCCTTGTTATTGCGCTATTTGATTCATTTAATTAATAACTCAATAAATAACGTGCTTGCTTCTACAAAATCTAAGAGCGTCTGCGTTTTGCAAGATGATAAGAGTATCTCAGTTAATTTAATTGTCAACTACACAATTACATCATAATGTTCGTTATAAATAAAAATACACAAATTAATAAATGTAAGATGTTACACAAGAAGCGTTCGGCATTGAAATCCTAAAACGGAATAATTCCAGAAAGGAAAATCACCGAAAATTGACACAGCAACAAACGCTCGCGAATTGATATAACAAAGTGGGTCAATGCCACGCAGACTATTGATTTCGGATACGTACGGATTGTAAAATTGTATCCACTTGTACTACTTTATACTTTCTTAAGGCTTTATTTACTTCTCATCACATCCTGTTGTAAATTTATAAAGTATTATTACTGTCTATATTATAAGAACTGTTTTATTGTTAAAAGTGAAAGCTTATAAGAATAATTTACACTTTGCTTAAAACGTTTATAAAATATTAAGTTCAAGAAAATAAGGGAACAAAAGTCTCGCATATTTATCTAGAAATGTTTTTTGTGCAAGTGATTAGATTGTTATATTGTATTATATCATACTAACAAATTATTTAAATATGTATTTTTAATTAAAAAGATTAAAAAATATACGTTGCTGGTGTCGGTTATTATACTTTTCATGTCTATATCCATGGAAGAAAAATACTAGGAATTAAGGAATACCAGAGCAAGTGCATGGCAATCTAAACTCCAAGTCCAGCAGCACAATGAAGGGTTTAGTTAGAGGTGACAAATATTTTGTTATTTTTCTACGGAACCATAAAAAGACATTGACGGTCTTACTTATAATTGCTTGTTAAATTTTAATTTTAAGCTAATTGTTTAGCAACTGAATAGTGAACATCTTACCTATAAACTCCTCTTAAGGATAAAAGAGGTGGCTAAGTAATAGGTAATAGCTGTCAAAAATTACCAACGTCGAGACATAGTTTAAGAAACTGTTAAAAGGCAAAATGGCGATTTTTATAAACAGCTTAAGCGCCATCTCAAAAAACACTCGAAAGATATCGTTCAAAACCATGTACATTCAAAATATTTTAAAGCTCTAGCAGCAAGTGGCAGTTGTTTGTGGGAAATTTTTTATTTATAGTTTTACTAGAGTTTACTCCGCGGCTGCGCCGCGGGTCAACCCTTGGTCCATGCCTCTTGTTTAAACAGCGGGCGTTATAGATTACATTGTAATAAATTTTTATGTTAGTGATATTTGCCCCCAGAATATTGACTTCATTTTATATTGCAAACTATCACATCTCCTGGAATGAAAAGCATTTAGGCCCATTTTCGTTATTAAAATGTTTACAAATTATGTTTACACGACAGACACTGTTTTCTTACATTTATCAATAAGTTCTAACTATTTTTTGTGGGATTTTTAGTTGATTAAAACCACGTACGTCTCACTCGGAAAATGTACATTATTACTCTCTTTTAATCTCATGTGGACTGTACTCACACAATATTTTTATTTCACCACAAATAACAAAAACCATATAAAACATTAAACAACTACATTTAATCAAAATTACAGCAAAACCGATCCAGTACTCTTAGTAGTCTTTCAGTGAAGGCTTAACAGACAGACAAATCGAGTTACTATCGCATTTATTTAAAGACGCTAAATTTTTATATCTATAATCTTGAGAAATGATTGGGCTCACATACGAACTTTCATGCTTTATTTCAACCCGTTCTAGTTTTATTTCTCTATCTCCCGTCTATCTATCTGTAAACTACATAAATTACCAAAATTACTAAAATTACCGAAATTACCAAAATTACCAAATGACCAAAATTACCAAAATTACCAAATTAACCCAAATGACCAAAATTACCAAAATGACCGAATTGACCAAAATGACTAAAATGACCAAAATGGCTAAATTTACCAAAATGACTAAAAATACCAAAATGACTAAAATGACCAAATTGATCAAAATGATCAAATCACCAAAATGGTCAAAATGACCAAAACGACTAAAATGACTAAATTGACCAAAATGACCAAATTGACCAAAATGATCAACTTGACTAAAATTACTAAATTGACCAAAATTACCAAATTTACCCAAATGACCAAAATGACGAAAATGACCAAATTGACCAAAATGACTAAAATGACCAAAATGTCCAAATTTACCAAAAGGGCTAAAATGACCAAAATGACTAAAATGACCAAATTGACCAAAATGATCAAATCACCAAAATGGTCAAATTGACTAAAATTACCAAATTGACCAAATTGGCCATATTGACCAAAATAACCAAAATGGCAAATCACAAAAAACCTATCATACATATTTTTGTAAAATTATTAATGTTTATTGTAAATTAGAATTTTTATAATGGTAATTATGACTACGTATTTATATTTCAGACATAAATGTTTTTTGTTAATGAATTAACATAATAATAATATCCTAATTTTTAGAATGACTTTTACATAAATCTATCCCACTATCCGGGAGAAAATGTATCCCTTGTTGACCCTCCAAATTAAAATTACATACATACCAAATTTCAGTCAAATCGGTCCAGTAGTTTTTTCGTAAAAGCGGGACAGACAGACGGACAGACGGACAGAGGGACAGACAGAGTTACTTTCGCATTTATATATATTAATAGGGATAGGGATTGTTAGTATTACTTACTCTTGGAGATATTTAGATTTAGATTTCTATTAAATTCTGTTGTAGCTTGCCTTCCAACGCGGAAATGCGGCCAGCAGTTTGGGTACGCTCCTCGCCGACAGCGATTTGGTATCAATTTTTCGCTTATAGATTTATGTTATTTTGTAAGTATAGTTTTATTTAAAGTATAGTTTAGTTTTTTTTAGTATTTAATTATAATTCTGTTAATATTATTTTACTTAATAAACTCTGCTACCTTGTTCTTTTTTATAGTCTACCACTTCATATTTTAAAAGTTAGAATTACAGGCTGCTGTGTGAGAAAAGACGTTTGCCATAATAGAGAAATATAGAAAGATAAGACAAAATATTATTAAAATTAGAGGTTAAAGGTTTTGAAGAGTTTCTTGTTCTGCTTTTTCTCCTCAAGACACAACATGTTGCAAAGCGGTTGTAAATTAGATTTGGCCCATAGATTAAATAATAACCATAAATAAAAATAAAATAAAATAATGAAAATGAACAAGTTGGGGAACAAGTAGGCTTAGCCTACTTGTTTATAATAACTTTAACTTTATTCATTGACATCTGACATTTTGGTCTTCCGTATTCATGGCTAATGAAGTGGCCGAAAAGTCGAAATAAAAATCAATTAAAATGCCGCGCTTGAAACTGTTCAAACGTAGTTTTATTTATGTGTACTAGTCGCAAAAACTTAGAAAATACTATAGGGAAAGACATTGTGCAAGCCCAAATGATTAGGAAAAGGTGAAACAAATGTAAACAAACTCTAATAACAAGAGCCGTTATATTAGAATGACTCAGTTACATCTAAATCAAAACAACTGCATCCACGCTATTGCATTTCAATCAAGTGTAAAATGTGAAACAAAATTGTTTATACTTCAGATTTTAAAGTAGTTAAAGTCGACGACCTCTTATCGCACTTGGAATCTAATGCTGAATCGTAAATTTTCAAACTGTTTATTGTTGCTTCTTTGTTGCCACGGCTTTGGTCTCGTTAACTTAGATGCCGACGTTTCTAGATCATGTACCCATGGCCCTGGCATAAGGGCAAAGGATGGAACACCGAGTTTTCTGACCGCGGTTTGGCAATAGCACTTCACACGTGAGGTGCTAGTGCCACCCCGACGTGAGGACTCCAACACACCAGTCGCGCGATTTGCCCCCTCGCGCGGCCAGTCCTCAATTGGATGCTTCGTTAAAAAAATCCGACGCTTACGTGAACAAAATAACAGGACCCGGCGCGAAAATTCATCTTTTTGTCAATCCCCTTTTCGTCGTCAACCAATCGCAGTCCACTGCTGAATGTAGGCCTTCCCAAGTCCACGCCACATATCTCGGTCATCACTAAAATTTCGATCGCCATGAGTTGTCACTGAGGAAGGGTTCTCCATATGCCGTTAATGATGTCGAGATTGTGTCACGCCGGTTTTCGCCACGCGCTCACTTCTCCTCCCATGGGACATGTCATATATCGCCCCACACAAAGAGAGAATAAAAACGCCGAGGGCTTGGTTCCCTCCGACAACAGATGAGGCTGCTGGGCTAGGCCATAAACTCGTGGTCTTGGCCAAAAGGTGAAGGACGGATCCGAAGGGTATAGGTATCCCCGGGTAGCAATACTACTCCCTAGAGGTGCTAGTGGTGCGCATAGAGGTACGGCAGAGCTGTGGAAGCCGCTACCAATAGCGATGTGCCTGAGCCTCGTGTATTAGGAATTGTGAATAAAAGACTGCCGTGCTGTCCAGCATACTGCAGGATTCTCAGGGGAGTGCGGTACCTGTTCTAAGACTAGCCAGGGAAGCTGACTTTTGTTTGGCAAGAACCCAGTTCTTAACCGCTTATTTTCTTTAAAAAAAGAAAAAAAGATCTTAAGTCCGTGTTACCCGACAAGTACAATCCGGGAGTCTTCAAGTCTCGTGTGAATAAGTATTATCTAGGTAAGCGTGCTCCATCTTCGACCACATTATCGTCTAATATTAGGCATGATCTTGGTCAAACGCGAACCTATTTATCATATAAAAACCCCAGCGTGGCGAATTATCACGTCGGAGTAAACGCGTTTATCTGCGATGGGATTTCAACTCGCTAACAAAGAAAAAGAAAACGGGATAGGGGAAAGCAGGCCATCAGAACTCTCACTGATCGTACGAAACAGGAAAGCTGAATGCTAACCGTTTCACGCCGATATTCTGTGAGAGTGTGGTATCACACCGATCGAGCTGACCTTAAAAGCAGTAATCAAGATAATATTTCTAGGGGCCCAATTCTGCTATTACTATCTCGTCAAAATCGCCGGACACTATCGTCTCAATCGTAGGTATGCCTGATTTCGGTATTCTGTTTTTTATAAATATTTATTAGCGAAAAATCGCGAAATATGTGTTTAAAATTTTTGTAGCTTTTTAATATACATTTGGGCTAACGCAATTTTCTGCTAATGGTAAACAATTTCTGTCTACTATTATTCCCCCGCGACGATATCGAGATGATATTGTGGATTTAGTAGAATACGAATTTTTGACACTCGCAATAGGATCCAAGCCAAGATATTAAAATAGCAGAATTGCGCCCCAGCATGACTCTACCTCGCCAAAAGTATCATTATATTATCGTCAAAATTACTACGGAACCATAAAAACATACAAACAATATTATACATTACTATGAATGTATTCGTCGTTACAACTGTAAATACATATGAGCATAAATCGATAAAAGAAATACAGGTTATACAATAAATATCAAATCAATACTAAAATCCATATATGATAATATATTTGAATTCAGGCCAAGGATCTCGATGAAACCTTATAAATGTAGGTGTGAAAAGTGAACGATGAAGTTTTGAATCAAGCACTCTTAAGGCTTTACGACTGAAATTAAATCAATGAATATCAGAATTGGAGCGATTTGTTCAAATATAAAGTTGTTTTCACGCGATCCGATTATCTACGCTCGGATCAAGTGCACTATCATAGTTACTCGGACTATACTCGTATCATAGTATCTAGCAATCCGAGTGTACTGGGACAACAGCGTCTTGTCCGAATTGACTCGGACTGTGCCCAAAATTTACAAATCTAAGAAAACCTGTGTGTTCTGACATCTTGAATCTCATAAAACTATTTGGAAATGAACAAATTTGATACGAGTAAGCTTGGTTGAGAGTAAACCGCTCTCCATGTTCACTCGCACAAAGTTATCCTTAGTTTAAATCGGTTTGAGCGTACTCTGAACGTGTCAATTCGGCTTAGTAATAAATTACATTAATTGAAGGTAATGCAAATTGTTAGTACTATTGCATCAGAAAATACGTAATCGAGAGGTTATTCTGCAGCGTGACTCGTCAACTGCTGAGGTTAATGTAACAAAGCGACAACTATCAGAATACATTGTCGCAAATTTCGTAGTATTTAATTAAGAATTAATTTGAAAATATCGACCAAGTGCGTTCATTTCACGCATAATTAAAGATTCCGTAGAACCCTTAATTATATTCGTGCGAACTAAGGAACGTATTTTGGCATTTGTCTTCAGAATCCTACATTTAATTGAAATTATCTCGTATCTCAAAAACTACTACTGATTGGATGTCGTTCAAATCCCGTTTTCGTTGATAGTAATAGTATATTTTAAGCTGTGCTTTAAATTTTTCTCACTGATATTGAACTCATATTCATAAGTTAGAAAACGCAGGCATAATATTTGAACTACTTTAGAGGCAAATATATCGCTACTTATTGACTTAAATAAAATGTTACTATAATTGTTTAATTGTATTATTACCTACATGGCCAGATTAATTAAGAATTTCCTTCAAGTTAGATTGCTTGAAAAAAATGCCTTTTAAGCGATAAAGCACCTATTGTTTTTCTCAAAAAAAATAAGAACGTATTATAATTTTGCAGTTTTATAATTGTTTATTTCGGTGAGCAATAAAGTTTTATTTATCTGTATTTTTAAAGACCTAACTGAATAGACTTAATATTTTTTATTTGACTACGATTGTTTCTCAATGATTTTTATGTGGTGACCTACGAAAAAGCCAAAAAGTTAATTAAGTATTTTGATCCCTTCACTATCAAAATTATAACTGATATTATTATATATATATATATATATATATATATATATATATATATATATATATATATATATAATCATATATTAATCAATAGTTTATCTGTGCGTTTGATTGGTATATAGGTCTTATTTTTTTAACGGACTGCGACCCCCTTTTATAACAAACGTGACACTCAGGTTGGAAAACGATGCACTACAACAGGATTTCCCAACTATTATGAGCAAGAGACCCTTTTTCCAAAATTAACTAATATCTCAAACTCCTATAGCCAAATTACTTCTTTTTCGTATTGATACAGAATACTTACCAATTTAGGAACATTGCGGTTCGGTACTTACCCAATTATGTCAAGGTTACTACTTAACCTTGACATAATTTCTCACCAAAATTTAACAAAATAAATAGACGTAAAATTCAGTAAATATCAAGTGTAATTATTAATACAAATTACGTAAAAATACTTAAGGTAATAATATTTTGAAAAAAAATAATTATACATGTAACAAAACTTATACAGTAACTTGAAAGTTTCAAATAAAATTTGTGTTAATTAATAAGGGTCGATTTTTAGACCTCTTCGGCCGCTAAAATCAGTTTTCGTTTATGTCGACCCCTGGGAAACCGATATACCACTTTGGGAAACCCTGCACTACACCATTATGTAGGCGACACATAAATTACACTGTCTAGCCGAATTTTATCCATAACAAGCAGCATAGTTTTTGAGTTAAATAGCTACGACATACGTAAACGTTCAAATTGACACGACGATGTTATAAGGATTTTGTTTTTGCAAAAATGGCTATAGAACCCTAATAAAAAGTAAACAAACGATAATTTATTAAAATAGACATTGTCGATGAACCGTTTTGTTGCACAGAAATCTCCATGTTTGCATGTCACAGAGGCTGTTTGAATTTTAAATTAAGGGAACAGTCGTAGGTTACTGCCCCAGATTCTAAGGCCTTTTAAAGCTCACTTATTTATACGTCTCAACGAAGGTAACGAGAATAGGTATTAAATAATATGTGTTTACAATCCAAAGGTGTCCGATAGAATATTAAGATACCGGCACGTAATAGCAAATAATGATTTTAAAATTATATCTATAATTATCTATTGAAAGTAAGATGTAAATATGATACTTTGACGCCTGCTCTTTTATATCATTTAGAATTTATTGTATTATATGTGTTAAATACCCAATTCTTTCAGTTTAACATAGTCGTGTGGAATGTCATTATTCATTAGTCAGAAAGCTATTAGCTAGTTGCTGTTACTAGAAGCAATACAACGATGTCTTAATTACTTTTTTTAGTCAAGTCAACAAGTGATAAAATATTTATTTCCATTTCATAAAAATCTGTCCCTCTCCTCCTTTAACTTTTGATTGATGAGAGAATATTATTACCAAATAATCTTGTAAGCATCTCGGCCTGTACACCATACAACAGTGCCTGTAATGACATCACTATTGACTCGCCATGTTTGTACATTATTAATTGCAGCAACGCAAATGTTTAAAGTTTCTTGTTATTTCCAATATTCGAAGACTATTCATAATATTGATTTTATGTCATTGTCATCATCACAAAGACGCCTGTGTTATGGAAAAATACCGTTCTGTTATGGCTTTCGTATAAATTCCATATAAAAAATCTAGAAAACTGTTACGAACATGTTCTTTACTATCGTATGTACAATTATGGGGAAAGAATACTTTAAGATAGGTTTTTTTTTAATTTTTCATTGCATGAGTTTAGAAAACAGGCGTTGATGGAAAATCATCCAAACTTTCGCATTTATATTATATAATTCTAAATATGCTGTGTCTGTACATTGAAGCCATTAAAAAAAACAACTGGAATAGGCTATATAAACGATAGAGAACACGATGCATTTTTTTTAGGTTTTTTGTCTATCGGTTTGTCTGTTTGTTCGGGAGCCACGTAACAACTACGGGCCTAGTTATATATAAAATTCTAATGTTAATGTGACCATCTTGATGAAATATTTTGTGTATATTTGAATGGGTCGTAGGATAGCTTAGATTCACAATTGGATACGATAGACGGCGCTGCAATCGGGCTCTAGAATTTCATTTTTTTCAGAGCATTCTGCCGGACACGCTAGTATTAATACATATAGTATAGATTAGTATAGATGGATTACTTTATTTGATACATCCAAATTAAAAGATAGTTGAAGATATAAGATAGAAACGAGAACAAACAGAACTTTTTCGTGGAGCGATATCATCTGTGTCTTTGTAAACACAGATTTTCCCTGTAATCGAAAGAAATAAAACAAGATGATAGACAAAGTTGTAAAAAGTATTAAGAGAATTAAATATCATAGTATAAATAGTTATACCTGTAGAGAAATATACACAGGTTAAACCTAGCATAGTAATTATAAATAAGATTAAAAATAATAATTAAATGTAGTTAAATGCATAAGTATAACTAGAAAAATTTAGACATTAGTAAAATATAATGACCATATAAAATATATATGAACACAGTAAAATATAATTATACAATGACCCTGAGTAAGTTAGAGGAAGACGAAAAAAAAAAGAATTTCGTATAAAAACCTCTTACAAAGTTGTGTATTTCCAGCTAGTGTAAACGGAAAGCAAGGGATGTTAGTAGTTTAGTGTGTTGATGTAATCGTGTTAGGAGTGAAGCACCCCGACCGACTGAGGAGCGATGCCCTCCTTTCACCTCCAAACGCCATCTGCGCCGTCTTGTCTGCGAAACCCTGAACTCGTTCACGACCTGCCTTGTTCTTTATTCGATACCCAAATTACATATTATATTTATGTACAAATCCATAAGAAAAATATAAAGGACAAAAGGGAAAAAGATGACCAAAATGACGAAAATGAAAAATCACAAAAAATCTATTCCACTTTTTTTTCAGTAGTACAGCAGACAGGCAGACGGCCCACTTGATGGAAGGCGGTTAGTATCGCCTATTGACATTTGCAACACCAAAGGTGGTACAAATGCGCTGCTGCTCGCTTAAGGGAGACTGGAACCTGGTCACTAATGCCGGAACACAACTCAAGGTTGTTATGGCGACATACTTTAGACCAGAGGTGGTAGCCGTCCACTCGGGCAAATGCCCTACCACCTGGCTCACCTTACCTTAACCTTTACATAAATCTATCCCATTATCCCGGATAAAAAGTATCCCTTGCCCTTGTCTACCCTTGGTATTAAAATTACATATTTACCGAATTTCAACTAAATCGGTCCAGTAGTTTTTCCGTAAAAGCATAACAGAGAGACAAATGTATTTTTATCCCGGAAACTATCCCATTTTTCGGGAAAAAAGGTATTCTATGTTCATTCTCGGCACCAAAAAAATATATTTATATACTGAGTTTCAGCCAAATCGGTCTAGTAATTTTTCCGTGAAAACGGAACAGACAAACAGATAGATAGAGAGAGTTACTTTTGCATTTATAATATTAATATGGATTTTAATTATACTTTAAACAATAATTGATACGCTGTTTGACTCGTTAAAATTGTGACGTCATAAGCCAGTATTCTCATACAAAATCAAAGAGGCTATGACGTTTTGTGCAATGATAAAAAAAGTGTTTTAGTTTATTTGATTGTCAAATACCTAGTTAGCTCAAGGCTAATCATTTCGCGACGATATTCTGTGAGACTGTGGTAGCACACTGGTTGAGCCAGCCTACCTGTAATCAAGATAATGATTCCAACATGATTCTACCACGTTGAACTTTGTTCCATTACTACCCTCTATATCTATTAAATTATGATAATTTTAAATCTGATTCAACGGATTCTAATTCTGAGGCTTCATCTGAATTAAGAGTCATCCACAAATTACATCCCACGAATTACATGATTTCTTACCCTTCCCCCTACACAGCTGGTCACACTCGTGCGACTCCTCACTCCTTAGTGTGACGTCACATTTTTGCAATTTTATGTCAAAATAAACTCATATAGGTAAAGTTGGAAATATTTGAAGTTTTTCGTTAATAGTTGAAATTTGGTGTTTTAAAGCTTAAATGTATTAAATTTTGAAACGTGATGTAACGAAATTTAGAACCTCCCCACACCTTGTCACACAATGTCACACTTCGTCGGCCCTCTCTCCCTTAACATGTGACATACTTTATGGATGACTTCTTAACTTCTTAGTGTTTAAGATTTATGCTGTGGTTGAATGCGTCTTAGTCACATTCGTGTATATCAGTGGCTGGAAATTCGGTTAGGGTAAGCCGGTTGAAAAGGCATACCGTATTATGCAAGCACCGACTACACCGCTGTTGAAAAAACGTCAACTCTCGATGTATTTGCTTTTGAAAATTTGTATTTTTAATTTTTCAGGCTTACTGCATATTTGAAACAGAAGCCGGGCCCGATCGGTTATAAGTTGCCATTTCATCCTATAAGTGTGGAAAGCCACTGTGCGTAAGAGATAGTAATACAGTAATAATATACGCACGAATAAAAAACGTAAGTACCAATACATTCATGGCTCTTTCGACCTTTTGGTCGCTAGTTTCTTAAAGGTAGGCTATGGGGAATCGAGTTGTATGAAGTCCATGCTACTGAAGTATGTATATACATACGTTATCTGTTAATATTTAATTTTAACATTGTCGCATCTCAAATAACGCGTTAAGTCTATCGCCATATCTGCGTGAAACGGCCTAAATC
The DNA here is from genome assembly GCA_039645545.1 of Dendrolimus houi. Lineage (NCBI taxonomy): Eukaryota > Metazoa > Arthropoda > Insecta > Lepidoptera > Lasiocampidae > Dendrolimus > Dendrolimus houi. The sequence goes on from CM077124.1 coordinate 20,684,492, forward strand.
TTTAACACAAATCCAGATGAATCCAACCCACCGTTAAACATTAATTTTTTTTAGGTATACGTCATAATACGTGATTTATGACTTCGCAAAACAAAACAACAAAGATGATTGACTGTTCAATAGCAACATGTCCCGTGTCCAAACACCTCACGCAATGTATTGTTGTTTTCGTAGCAGTTTGAAGAGATACGGGTGGAGCATGGCCAACCATTATAAAAAAAAATTGTCAACGACAAGGTGTCACGAGATTACACAAAACCAATATTTAAATGGTAGCACTAAAAGGTTGCGCAATTATTGTCTTCTTAGACTGGTAACACCAAAAAGGGCCACGCAAATTGTATTCGTAAGAGTGGCAACACCATATAAAATAAAATTCTTCTTGGAGTTTTTGGCGGGAACTGAAAGGAGATGTTGTGCTGTACAGTTTTATTTTCTAAAAATGTGTAATGTGTAAAATTACTCTAAAATGAACAATAGTTGTAGGATATTGATAGTTTTTTTAAAGTAGTAATTATGTGTTTTGTGAGAAATGTGAACTGTATAGTCAAATGAGGCCTTTTGAGTTGTCACAAGAACTCTGTTGAATGGCACCAGCTGATAGCCTACAGTTCAGCTGTGCTACACATAGCATAAGTTCATTTTAAACATGTTTCCGACTGAAAGACATAGATTCTATGGTCATGAATAAATTACATTTAAAAAAAAATCTTCTTTCCTTTTACGCATCCGAGTAGACAATTTCTCTGAGAACCTAATCCACATATATCTATATAATCGCTAAACCAAGCTTCCAAAGAAATGAAGCAAACAAAAATATTACTGTTTCTTTTTCAAAATGGCACGGAGTTTTTGGGAGAAACTTGAACGGAGAAGTCATTTGCTGTATTTTACTAAGGTACTAAATAAAAAATTTTCTATCAAAAACTGCTCAATAGTATTGAAACATATGTTTTGTTTAAATTATTTTTGTAGTTTTATAAATTCGATTTTTACAAAAACTTCCGGCTCGTGTTAACAAGTAACGCGCTCTACAAATGTGTCGATGCAATTTTATTTGCAAAATTTTTAACATCTGGTATACCGTACTGTGGAACAAGTTTGTAGTAGCAATCTACAGAAAAGTAGCCCAAACGTCGGAATAAAAGTCAAATAAAATACCACGCTCGAAACCCTTAAAACGTAGTTTTATTAGTTTTGGTGTCTTAAAAAGGCCCTTGCTGAGAATAATGTTATTTCACAAACAGGGCTGATCTTCCGCAAGTACCTCGTACCATGTAGTGATGCTGAGGCATCGTGCAACGTGCCAAGCTGTGGCTTAGCTCCACAAATTAAATGTAATCTTCACTCTGAAGGTCCATACAATAATTTTTCGATTAAATGAGTAGAAAGAATAAAAAATATAACAGACATTTATATATAATATAATATTCAAACGTAATCACAGAGATCGAAAGATTCAAGGAAGTGTGAAATGTTTGCCAAAAGATTATTTTTACGCCTACTATTTCTTTTCTGTCTCGTATTTTACTAATCGAGGTCATGCCTATAGCTCTCAACCGGGAAAAGATTACCGGATTTTAAAATTAAACTGAGCTTTTTAAATTTCCGAAATAATCATAATTATTATGAGACGACCAAGTTGTTGTTTAATAATTAACGCACTAGCGTCTCAAACACGCGTCTCGAACGGTCCGGTTTCGAATCCCGGTCGAAAAGCAAGCACCACTTATTGGCGGTTCCTATATCTTAAACCGATATTAGACGATTCATTTATGTTTGATATCTTTCAATTTGGATGAATCAACCTAAATGAAGCCGTAATAGATTAGTAGTTGCGCACGCGTTTCAAGTTTATAGCGCGCGGGTCCTATATTATCCTCCTTATCCTGACCGGAAAACATGCACCACTTTCAGTTTTCTAATCTAATGTGCATATTGTTATATTATAATTTATCCGTGCAGGAACGGAGAAAGAATACAATTTCTTGTGGTAGGGCCTGTCGTAAGAGGCGGCAAAACAACCCACAACCAGTTTGTAGAGTATTTGTCCGTCTGGATGGCTACCACCCCTGGTCTAGAGTATGCCGTCATAACAACCTTGAGTTGTGTTCCGGCATTAATGGCCAGCCTCCAGTCTCTCTTTAGAGTACAGCAGCGCATTTGTAGCACCTTTGGTGTTGCAAATGTCCATAGGCGATGGTAACAGCTTTCCATCAGGTGGGCCGTCTGCCTGTGTGCTGAACTCATGCAATAAAGAAAATAAAAAAATACCGTCCTACCGTTGCACCGTCTAATGTCATGCATCACTATTTATACACTTGTCTTACCATCGGTAGAAATTTGAGATTACATATTCGAGCTTAGGTCAAATTTTAACCGATAGGCAAATGAACGGTCATAAGTTGTAGGAAACAGCTATCATATAGTTTCCTGATCTATATGTACATAAGGAGTACGTCTAAGAAATGCTGGCTTGACGTCCTAAAAGATGACATGCGTACCAATGGTCTCACAAATAAGGATGCCGAAGACCACGCGAAGTAGAGAAGAAAAACTAAGGAAGTGAACCCTGGACTCCGAAGCGGACGCTCCGAATGTAACCGGGATTTAACACTGAGGTGAGATTGTAAATAAAGTCATAAAATTGCGTGTGTGTGTGTGTGCAGTTTACACGCAGTAGAAGTGACACAAAGTAGAACAAGGGGTTGCAGGGATTCTAAGTTTCGTGACGTCAAATTTCATATTGTTACGAGTTGCGGGACTCGAAATAAATTGCCATTGGAATTATTATAGAGTTTATTAGAACTATACAAACATGTATAACACAAGTACAAATATAACCGAACACAACAAATCCAAACATAACGCAGAAGGTCGTAATTCAATAAAACGGGCAAAGTCCGTCACTGTTAGATTCCCGAATGTACACACGTCACGCCCGTGTCGTAGTCGTAGCCCAACTGACTCCTCTCGCAATTAGTCCGTCGTTTTATACTTCACAAATGCGAATCTGCCCGTCCGGCAACGTCCACCCAATTTCCTAGTAATCGTAATCCGCACACCTGGCTAATGATGCCCGCAAGCGGCTATAAACGAGTACAATAGGCTGTTCTCCACAATAACTAGAAACGTATGCCAATAAATAAGTGAACAAAAAAAAGATAATCATAAAAGGATTACAATTAGTTCAAATGCCGACAGGTAATAAAATGTGCTTTTACAGATTTGTAGTGGAATTTATCTTTGTCGAGGCCTAGGTTGAAACAATATATTATATCGTTCTAATATATTTAAGTTTTAAAACACGAAGTTTGAAGTATTAACGAAAAACTTCACAATATTCCCAACTCTATCTGTATAGGCATAGTGTTTAAATTATTAAATATAATGTATTCTATCTCATTCTCTCGCGGGCTTGATCCTAGAAATTTATGTGTTTATCTTTTTTTAGTATATCTTTTTCGTTTCATCGAGTTTCAAATCACAACAATTCTAAAAAAAGTTCCATTTCTAAAATATTTATGCGACATCGCACAATTTTCTCAGTTCATGAATATAAGTGCTGAGTAGGTATTACTAAAGCATAAACAAACCTTGTGAGCAATAAGAAAATAGACTAATATATTATTTTCCTTCTGACGCCATGGACCTCGAATACGTTAAGTGGATAATTATAAGTGTCATTTTTAACAGGTTTTTATTATTGATAGAAATAATTTGAACAAAGAAAACGTCGTGGAGTCATATTCCGAGTGATATTATCTAACTATACATTATTTTACCTCCACGATTGTTAGAAAAATGATATTACTTGTATGGAGTTTATTTCATAACTATGCAGTAGTTATAGTAAATTGTTACACGAGGGTTGAAAGTGGCATAGAAAGGGTGAAAGACCTATTTAGGAACTCGAACTATATTAAGCGCCCTCGCTACGCTTATGCGCCAAGCCACCTCGTGCCTAAACAAGTCTTTCATCCGAGATTAATACACATACACTGCTGTTCATTTTGAATATAAAAAAGTAAAAGAAACTTGATTAGTTAAACAAACAACTACTCCTTTAATGAAATCAGATCTAAATCTGATAAACTTATTTAATACGTTACACATGATACGTCAGTGTAAATTTATTTTTCTGTGGCAATCTACCAGCCAGTATTTTTGGTCCCTGATGTAATAGTAAATATTTAACTCAAACTTATGTAAATTAAATAATAATTGAGTAAAAAATAACGTATGAGTATAAAATCATGTTACAAAATTGTTGATATTTTTTATTTACAAGTTTAGGCCACGATATAACAGTGGCTGTATAAAAAGTTCGCACATGGCTCGCATAGTTTTTAATTTTATTGACAGCTGGGAAAACCGCTTCTCAACGACGAAAAGTACTGTTTTCAGCTCTATGATCAGATAACTTCAAGCGCACTTTCGGAGTACCTATGAGAAATGAAAAGTAAATTATTGATATAGGAACCGACAGTTATTGGTTAGTGCAATGGCGTTTTATTGAAACTATCGATGTGGAGTCGAATACTGGCCGCGAAAATACACAACTTGGGAGGTGTCCACGTCCATGTCCGGTTAAGGAAAACATCGTGTTGAAACCTGCACTCCGAGATAACTAATGTATGAAACCTAACAATCTGATTCGTTTTCCTATATAAAGGAGAAACCTCTAAAATATTGTATATGTTTTATACGTTAACTTTACACTTACCTTGGACTTTAAGTTACTACCTGATACAAAATATAGATTTAAATAAAAACCTAAAACCACAAATTCAATTGTCGCTAATTAAGATTAAGACATCATTATCCGACTCTGGGTGTGATAGTTGTTGTTTTCGTTTTTTTTATTGCGGTAGTAGAACAGACAGGCTAATCGCCACTTGATGGATAGTTTCACCGTCACATGTAAACATCAGCGACCCCAAAAGTGTTAAAGTGTAAATCTAAAGAATTTATTCAAAACCATCAATTACATTGACCCAGCTACTAACTTCCAATTCGAAGGAAGCCAGTGCTAAGTTCATACTGGTATCGAGTAAATTGAATTGAAGTCGGCTATTTACCTGTATAATAATAACAGCCCATAAATGTCCCACTGCTGGGCTCGGGCCTCCCACTATAAGGGGATGGACAGTATACCCGCCACGTTTGTCCAAGGCGGCTTGGCAGGTTTGACACATCGGGTATCTCGATGTGCAGGTTGCATCACGATGTTTGCCTTCATCGTCATTAGCACGTGGTAATTGTAACAATATGCACATTAGGTCAGAAAAATGCCTAAATGGTGCATGCGTTCCGGTCAGGATCGAACCCGCGTCCTTTGAGTGTGGGACGCGTGCGCTAGCCATTACGCTACCACGACTTTTTTAGCTCTTCTGACTTCGACGACCTGTAGATGTCAGAAAAGCTAAAAAAAAATTCAAAAACCATTACCTTAGTTTATAATAAAGTATATATTTTTCTTTTCTTCTTAACTTTGCTGTTCACTGTCCACATTGTAGTATTATTCCTTTTTTATTTTATTTATTTTTAATTTAATTATACCTAGACATAAGTTGTGAAAAATATCCTCTTATGCAGGGTTTCTGAGATACTTTTAACTGTAGTTTATCTGTTCGTTAGCGATATCGGGTCAGTAACTTATAAAATTACGTTTCTGAACACACCATCTTACGATAGTTAAACTAGGTTCAATTTAACTGACCAATATTAGGCGTTTATCTATTCCATATCTTTTGTTTGACGTTTTGTTGTTGAAGTTTTTGATTGATGTAAATAAATATTAGATATTCCTTCTTAAACAGATCCATCTAGTGGCAAGTTTTGGTACTAGTTGTAGGTTAACAGTTAACCTAAGTTTGTCTATTACATAACTTTATGGAATCAATTGTTATTGAACTCATAACTGGTAACCTCAGAAACCGGGCGTAAGTCAGGTTGCCTGGAAAAGATCGCTTTAAGCGATAAGGCCGCCTTTTGTTTTACCGTAAAATTATTGTAATCATCCATTTTATAAACGTTTATTTTGGTAAACAATAAAGTGTTTTGATTTTGAAGTTAGTTCGCTCCCCAAATCAGCTGGATCACTGTAAATCAGACTTCAGTTACAAACTTGCTGAGCCCATATCATAGTGTTAAAAAAAACCTCAGGTCATACTAAATTCATGATTTCCAAAATAGTCCACAAGAGACATTCTTGAGAACCGTTGCGTACACAAATGTACCTAACGAATTAAGAGAATGAAGATAGGCTCCAAACCAATGGCGATAGGTGTGATGGTAGAAAGAAGACCTACATCAATCTGGCCTTGTAGATAATTAATGGCATTAGCGCTATACGAATAAAATAGGAAATGTATAGAGGAATGACCTATCGTTACGCTAAGTATTATTTCGTTCCCAAACATTTTCTATTGTATTTATTTAGCTTAGCGCTAATGCCACTTCTCTACAGAGTTTGAACGGTTCATCGGAACACTCCCCATTACACACAGATGATAGAAAACACGGAGCAGGGCTGCCACCTTAACGCTTTCGGCAGATCTAGCGCTCTTAAACGTAACCTAGTTCTCATTTTTACTAAACAACTCCCAATGGTATTTATTTATGGTAAGCAAGTAAAAATATAGAAGAAAAAATGTTTGTGTAAACTGCCCTAACGCCGTAATTTTATGTCCTACTTCTTCTTGTACTTCTTCTTCTAAGTTGTTCCCTCACTGCTGAGGATCGTGACTTTAATAGCAGTGAATAAGTGCTCTCCTCCACCGAGATCGCTTTTGAGCTTATCGCTGTGTCCCGCTGGTCAGCAACCTGGGCAATCCATCTCTTCCAACCAAACCGGGTTGTAGATTGTGTGAAAGGAATCGAAAGTGTATGACGCCGTTGTGCAAATTAATACACACACAGATATATATATTGTCAGGTAACGTATGTATCTGGCAATATAGCCTATATACTAATGTTGCTATGCTTTAACAACGTTATTCTTAACGCTTTAAATAAGGCGCTTTCGATTACAGCCTAAAGGCCTTATTCATTTGAATTAGAGTAAGTTTGTAGGCTTCTTTTATGAACGTTAGAAAAGCCTACACACTTATTCTAACTCAATATGAATAAGAATATAAGAATGATCTTTAACACTAACACAAACAAAGCCCCATCATTCGCGTTTGTGATGGCGTTAGAAGCAGTTGCACTATTATATTATATGAATACCATTTCTTATTATATCCATGTTTGTTGAAATGAAACACCATCTAGAATTAAAAGAAGATGGTGGATGAATCAAATGCGTCGTCGACAAACAACGTAAGTATTTTTATATTATAGCACTCAACGCTTTGCAAGGGTGCCAGCCCTGACTAGAAATGCAAAGTCTCTGTCTTGTTATTATATCAATCGGATTGTTATGCGTTCTAGTGCCTAGGCTCAGCCCTTGTTGGCAATAAGGCTACGTCATTCGGTGCGACAACCGGCCGTGACCGCATTGAGTTGACGATGCCAGCGACATGCTGTCCTCATCACGCAAAATGCACCAGTTGCGTAATAAATTATTAATAATAATATTATTTTATATCATAATAAAGGAGGCATATTAAGATGTTATTTTTATCCTTATTTGTGTTCGTTGTTATTCTTTAGGGTTTGTTAATTAAATTCAAGGGCATAGGCGTGCAGCGAACTTAATAGATGCTGACGTTAGAGGTTACACATTTCTAAAACTGCGTTATTCGAGTAGGAATTTCGAAAACCACGTGACGTAGAGAAACAGACTCTCTGAACTCAGCCCGAATTTAACGCAAGGTTGATCGATGATAATAACCCGAAAACTGCACGTTGGAATAAAATGTCTGTAGAGTAAAAAGTTCATGGAACGTTATTCTGTTCCTTCCCTGATCCCAAATATCATACCAAGATGTATTACAAACATGTATTATTGTAAGTTGGCTTGTTTTATCCCTCTTCAGTGTCTTTCAATATGCATAAATATTTTAAATAATTTTTACTAAATTTAGAACTTATTTGTTTCCTAAGGTCAATTCAATCAATCAACATCTTTATTTGCAAGAATGTAGTTTATACATTTGAAGGGGGACCCCCGTACATGGTGGAGGAGCGAGATGGAATGCTCCTCCGTCCAGTGTTTTAACACTAGTTTTGCTGTTTTCACATCGATGCCCCTGTTTTCCGTTCCATTCCTAATTTATACTGTTTTTAAATTACCGTTCAATGCTACCTATTACACTATTAAAGGAGCTTTACGCACTAGATGCGAAATAACCGATTTTTACTCATTTGAAGCCACAGAAAGGCACATGAAGAAATTTAACAAAAATGTGTATGATTTTAAAAAGGAAAATGAGTCCGAAAATACTGAAGCTGAAGCAATTGAGGATAAAAGTAGAAGATAATTTTACTTTGATTTTTGTTTTTATTAACTTGTGATCTATATTATAATATAACAATGTATGCGAGTCCTGGTAACTACTAAAAGTAGGTGATTGTTAAATTATAGGAGAAAAGTATGAAATCTGCCTTTTTTAATTTACCTACTGTTTTCTCCTGTTTTTTTATTGCTGAGTTGTTGATTTTTAGTTTCTTGTGGTCGGCAACACTGCCTCCGTCTCAAAGGAAGATCTTCCAGCGAGGCTAGTATTGTTCCTCGCGAGCCTGGGGCCCTTCTGCCCTTCTGTTGAAAATTTGTATATATTCTTTGTATGTTTCGGGAAACGTTTGCGACCTCAATTATTGCACAGCGTCATCTATTGGCTTGTAAGTGTTCCACTACACATTTTACATTACAAAATTTTGTTGATTACGCTGAAAGTATAAAATAAACGAATACTAAGGGCCCTTTTAGTTTACTTAAGAAATAAAGGAAATGATGTCTAATGAACCCCTGTGGCTATTTCATAGCAAAAGTAGTACGATTCACAACATTTTTATTATGACTATCGGCCACGCATGGTTTACGGTAGCCTCGGAAGCTACTGTTCTTCCATTCTATAACCAGTGTGGAATAAGGCGACCTAAAACCCTACTCTTTCTTTACAAGTAAGTGACTAGTTAAAATGCACAATTCGATTTCTTTATTAATTTTCATTTTAATTTCTATCAACTGTTTCAACGTAACTACCGATCAACAAGTCCTCAGTTCAACTTCCCGCCAAACAGTTAATATGTATTATATCGAATTTTATCAAAATACCAATAACCCATCAGCTTTCTTTTTCTTTTGATTTGTTAATAAAGAGTAAAATTAAGGCTCAACGAAGCTTTAAATGTCTTTCTAAAATAATTATTACATGCAAAAGAATAATCAATATGACTATAATTTACATTGACAATTTAGTCGATTTATTAAAATTAATCTCCAAGTGCAAAGTTCTCAAATCCAACACTAGTTCGAAATAAATGGCCCGGTGTTAAATGGTGTAATATTCATTAGCAAATTGTGTGTACAATTGATTTAGAATATATGAAAAATACGAACTTGTTCTGATATAACAATAAAAATCTTTAAAATAAAAGTTAACTTCGTATCAAATGTCATTCCATTTAGGTTATAAACAAAGTCACCAAGTGTAACTTTTCGTTTTAATAAGTATGAATAGTGAGAAAAGAAATGCCCGTGGGCGAGGACGTGGTCGGGGTCGTGGGAGAGGCCGCGGCAGGGGCCGGGGAAGAGGCAAAAAAGTGGCTAAAGTGATGTCGAGCGACGAAGAAGAGTGTTCCATAGAAGAAACATCCCAGGAACCAGAAGAACCCGCCCAGGAACAACCTAAGGCAGAACCCGAGCAGACTGAGCCGGCTAAATGTAAATACGCTCCCATTTTTACTTACCTTTATAACAATTAACGTCAAGGTAAACAAGGTAACAAAATCATTTCATTGGAATGATACATTAATTCTAAGAATTAATATCACTTTATTACCGTAAGGCATCAAAATATAAAGCTTTATCTGTTATTATTAATAATGAATATACCTGCCGTGATAGATACTTGAACTATTGACATTTTAAAACCTACATATTTTGTTGTAATAGTATTTTTCAGTTTTTTGAGATCATTGATGAGCAGAAGCAATACTTGTGTGTATTTTGAATTTCTGCACAGTAACCTATGATGTAAATTAATTTGTCAACAAAAGTATAATAGCTAATGTTTTTTTAACATATGTTAAAAATTGTAGTATAAAAATATGTGTTTAGAGTTCGGATATAAGTCAAACAAAAACAAACATAATTATCAACATCGAAGTATCAGTGGCTGATAATGCATTACACTTATCAAAGATATTATTTTGATATATTACTTTGAAAAATATCTAGTGCGATTGCCTATCATAACCACTTTTAGTGTTTATATAATCAATATTTTATCTTGCATCTGAAAAAATTATAATTCAAAAATTTTGGATCTCTTTGCTGTGTGAATTAGTTGATTCAAGTAAATCATCTGTTTTTGAATGTGTATTCGTTTTTTATTAGAAAATATTTGCATATTAAGCCATTACCACCAGTTTATTGTAAGCAACATTTATACCTAAATAGTTTTGTTTATAAATAATATTTTAAACTTGTTTTAAGGCATTCCATATTTGTTACATTAGACCTTAGTGAACCAAAAACTGAAATTCTTTAAACAAAATTATACTTAATATATTATTTGTGACGAGATATTGATTAAGATATAAATGTTATTTACAATAAACCAGCTGTAAAAGCTCAATATGTTGTTATATACTAAACATGGTATTATTTTTCATAAAAAGTTGTTTTGCTTTATTTATAGAATGAATTGCCAAACAATATTATCATATTGATTTGTCACTTGGCTTTTATTTGTTACATATATTAATAACTAAAGTTACTCTTTATCGGTAGTTAGTTTATAACATTACACAGAAACTTAATCCTTGCTTTTGAATTAACTGATTTAATTATATACATATATTGTCCTTATGCACCTAGGTAAACACTACATGAACAATCAGGTATATATAGCCTATGACTTTATACACTCTGTGTTTACTGTAAAAAGAAGACAGATGCACTTTATATTCTTGGGGCCCAGATTGTAAAAAGATGAGAGGGATTTTAAGATTTCTTTTTATAATGTTTTATAATTGTAGTGGATTTAGTTATTTCGAGAGAATTAATCATATGGTGTAATTCTTTGTTCAAAATTCATTCACATAAATTTATTATGGTAATCAATAAGGTTTATTTGTGTCCTTATTTTTAAGATCTCTCGTTTTTTCAAATAGAATTCTGAGCTGACATTTTCCATTTTGTATTAGAAAAATAAAACACTTTTTTAAATATCTCAACTCGTTACATTTCTTTGGCCCAAAAGTCCCCATCTCCTTTGAGCAATTATTGAATATTCATAGAGATCCATTTATTTGTGCAGCAATAGTTTTGTGCAAACTATACATCTCAAACATAGATGATCTTTTAGGACAGTGTTCCGCAAAGTATGTACCGTGGCACACTGGTGTACCGTGGTCATTAATTGATGTGCCTCGAAAAAATAAGGTTATGTTATAAACTTATTTTTAGTAAATAATGTAAGGGTAAGAAAAATACTTAGTTACACATAAAATATGTAGGTAAATCACGCGAGCGCACAAGCGAGGCGTTTTGTTTCGATTGGCGCGGGCGCGGGCGGCGGCATGCGGGAGGCGCGCGGATGGCCGGAGGCCCCGCGCCCCCGCTACCCGTACTCTGGCTCACGAGTCTGCGCATTCGTACGTAGGTATAGTGCGAGTGCGCCGTTAAAAAAAGGTTTTTATTTGTGGTGTACCTTCAAAAATTTTCGTTTTCCCAGATGTACCTTGAACACAAAAAGTTTGCGGGAACTCTGTTTTAGGAGATATATATATGAATAAAGCAAATTATATATGAATAGCGGTCTCGGCGGTCATTGTCATACCCTGAAAAATAAAAATCTAGAACCCGATTCCAGTGCCACCTACCGGGTCTAATTGTGAATCTAAACCACCTCAGGACCCACTCAAACACGCATAAAATTTCATCAAAATCATAGAACCCAATTCCAGCACCAAGGATTTTGTTTAGATAGATGGGTTACATTATTGAATTTTTAGTAGGGATCTCTAATTTTTATATAACCTATATTAATCAGGTATAATGTAGCATTCGAATGGTGAAAGAATTTTCGAAAAAGGACCCCTATTTTTTGAGTTTATTTGTTACAAACATACAATAATACAAATCTCTATAACATAATTGTTTAAAATATTTAGGCTATATCTAATCTGAGGCCTTAAAGTGGCCACTTTTGAACAATCACTTAGTGAGTAAACATCAAGATATGTCTAGAAATACTAGTAGGTGTAAGACAGTGCATACCGTTGCCATAGCCCCCCTGATCAGGGGATTTCTTGATTTTACAAATGTTACATTAGCTACATAATATTACTTTACCATGGATGGATGGATCATAGCTGATATATTTTTATTACAGGAGTTCAGCAAACAGGCAACCGGGCCACCTGATAGAAAGTGGTTACCATCACCTATGGATATTTATAACACTAAAGGTGCTACCTATATGCTGCTGCTCTCTAAAGGGAAAATGGAACCCGGCCACTAATGGCAAAACACAACTCAAGTTTGTTATGGCGGCATACTCTAGACTAGGGGTGGTAGCCGTCCAGTCAGGCAGATACCCTACCGTCTGGCTGTGGGTTATTTTGTTGCTTCTTATGGACATGCAGCCATAATTGAATTTTTTCACTGTTCCTGCATGATTATGTGAATAATATGAGAAATAGAATAGCATTATAATTTATAACAATTAACATGAGTTTGTCTCCCATTCACAGTGGAAGTGCCTTCAGATATATCACAGCTAGAAGCACCCGTCTTTACAACATTGCAAAGAGGACCTCCAGAGCCCATGCTAAGGCTGGATTGGAGCCACCGTGCCACATTGATAGGTGAAAAAGTACTCAACCCAATGATCTATTGTTGTGACACCTGTTCAAAGCCTATACTTATTTATGGAAGAATGGTAAGTTTTTATTGTAGTATGATTCCATAATTTCATTAGTACATAAGAATTGATATTCTACATCAGGATCTTAAAGTCCATAAGTTTAATCCTCAAACTTGCTGTGGCTAATAAAGGCTTCACATGAATATTAAGACAATCCAACTCCTCATTACTACAAATCTAATATGAAACAACTTAAAATAGTCCCTGAGTATAACCGGGGTAGTGCAATACCTTTAATGGCGGTTTCTATATATTACTATTCATTCACTTGTCTTGTCATTGGTTCTTAGCTTATGTAAAATTTTAAAGGATAGCCAAATAAACAGTCCTCAAAATATAGGAACATGCTATAAAATACCTAATGTGAAGAACATTGGAAAAACTCATAGGTGCCAGGTGCCATGGTCTTGTAAGGTCTTTTAATTGTAAGGAAAATCAAATTTTTATTCATATCATTCGAAATAATATCAGAATATTTTCAAAATTCACATACATTTACTTATTCTTTATCTTGTCAGTCATGGTGAAATCAATGATTAAAATAGATACTTGTGTTACAAACATAGTATCTTATGTATCATTAGTGTTATGTATTGTAGTGTATACTGTACATTATACATGATATGAAGACCCACTCCAATAGGGTTGTTATTCTGACTTTGCTCCCTCTGACCATCATTTGCTGCAATCACAGATGCTCAGTCTGGCTGACCAGTTCTGGTCTTATGCAGAAGTAAAAAATGAATCAGTTTTTTCAATCTGAGATTTACAACCCAGCTACTGTAAAGGTAGGAAATAATAGTGGCAAGCGAGATAATACTTGAATCATAAATATATTTAGGTTTATAATCGTGCTTCAAGTTTAAGTCTTGTTAATCATTAAGGGCCTAACTAAATGGAGTTCGCTATCTTACTCGCGCATTATCACTTTTTTGAAAATATATATTTAAAGAATTTACTTACGACAAATTCGTATTACACACAACTTACCAAATAAATTACGAATGTATTACAATAAAATCGTTATGATTTCGTGTACATTTCTATATATAAAAATAATTCTTGTGAAATATCTATATTTTACTAGCTGACCCGGCAAACTTCGTACCGCCTCAGAATAATTTTTTTTTCATATTTACTCGCCTTTTAAACCTTCTCTGGACTTCCACAAATAATTCAAAATCAAAATTAGCCGAATCAGTCCAGCCGTTCTCGAGTTTTAGCGACACTAACGAACAGCAATTGATTTTTATATATAAGACGGTATGATATCTTGTCTGAATCAAAACGATTTTATTGTGAAATATTCGTAATTTTTAATTTAAGTTTTGTGTAATACGCTTTTTTCGTATGTAATTTCTATGAATTTATATCTTCAAAAATGTGGTAATCCGTGAGCGAGATGGCGTAACCCATTTAGGTAGATGCTTAATTAAAGAAATAAATGTTTACAGATTCCCTGCAAGCATGTGTTCTGCCTTTCCTGTGCTAGAGCAGATCATACACACTGTCCACGATGTAGAGAGAAGGTACTTATAGATTCTTTAATGTAGTGTAATCTGTATTTTAATATATGAAGCGAAACCTTTGTACCCCTTTATAAACATATTACTCACACAGGAGTGTGAGATATATTAGTATATTTAAAGTTTATATGGAGAAGATGTGCAGAAGACTTTATTTTTATGTGTTAAAAATAAATTAAACATACTTAAATAAAATTTATTCTTTACTATTGCACAGACAATATCAAGCACTTAAGTGTGGTAATAATAATTTGCATAAAGTAGATATTAATAATGCATTAGTTAGTTATAGTTAGTTAATTGTCTGTAATTACAGGTGTTAAGAGTAGAACAGACTGGCCTGGGCACAGTGTTCATGTGCACACATTCTGGTACGAGATATGGCAACACTGGGTGTAGGAGGACATATCTCTCACAAGTAAGTTAACTAATATAACATCCCATTCAAGTATTGACTCTGCTATTATTTAAATTGATTATGCCGAAATTAAATGTGTTTATTTCTTTCTTTCAGTTTGTACAGAAGTAAATAAAATAAAACTGAATTTCTTATGTTACGGTGAAACCTTATTATAGTGAACCTCAATATAAAGATTTTTTCGATTTAACAAATTTTCAAAAATCCTTTAGAACCAGCCGTAAAAGGTTTAATACAAAATGGGTTAAACACAGAAAGTTTTACATGTCTACAGGAGAAGACTACAAATGTTGGAACAATATATTTATATGTTTTGATTCGCAAACATGGATTGCTATATGAAAAGTTATTTAATTTTTACATGTTTCTATAATTAAAAAATAAAATTTTTTTAATTGAAAAATAATCCAATAACAAAAAGTATTTTTTAATTGGATTATTTTCAACGTCCACCAAACGGAGGTATTCAGTATTCAAACAATCTACAGTAGGAGACATTTTGGTTTCAATGAGAGCAATAAGAAGTAATTTATTTGTTAAAATACAAGACTAACAAATCTAACGTACCCACAACATAATCTTATATAATAAAAAAAAATACATCAACAAATAATGTACATATATATGGAATTGAACACTTTATCTTCCGTTTTTGTGTTTGAAAAAAATATTCATATTGCATTACGTTATACACTTTTGTAAAAACCTCTTTACCTAAAGTATTCTACCAATCCATTAAACATGAATCCATATCTCGGCAGGTTCAAATATATTCGTTTAACATAAAACAATCCAGAAATTAAAGTTTTCATAATAAAATTAATATTTATTGTTGTAAGGTAAATAAATATTAAAGTGCGTTCATTACAATGTATTTTACTTTTTGTGGTTCCCTTAACCTTGCTAAAACGAATCTTAGATCAAATTAATCTCTATATAACAAAACCTCATTGTAACAAATTTCTTGATATACCGAATATTTTCTAATCTTGACTTTTTTTATATGAAGGTTACACTGTCTATAATTGTACATTTTGTGACGTCACAGAGGGACCTCCAGGCGCACATAAACCATAGACACGTGTCGTCGTCGGGTGGCGAGACGAAGCAGGAGCCCGAGCCGCCCCCGGCCTCCGTCGCCATCGTCAAGCCGATCACTGTGAGTTACCACATCTTCAAAAACTTATCTATCAATTTCAAATGAGCATTTACTCCATTCACATAATTTCAATATCGGGAAAATCCTAGTGTAGGTAACTTGTGGGTTGTTTATTTTGCATTACACTAATCAGTTTCTAAAAAAGTATATCAGAATCTGTTAGCACTCAATACTATATACAACATAGTCTACCAAGGCCTCATACACATTATGCGGCTAGCTGAAGCCCGGTCAACTGTCTGGTTGGCTGTGTATTATGCGGTTTACTCTGCGACTAGCCGGAATCACGCAATAGGGGAGCAGACAGTCAAATCAACTGACATACCTTTTATAAACTTACAGAACGTTCCAACCTCGAAGATTATGACGTTATGAGTAAAAGGAGGAAAAAAACGGTGGTCAATACTTTTGAAAAGAACGAATTGAATCGAAGTATTTCGATGCGCTGAATCTGAAGTGGGTCAGTTTGGTCCACATCCTCAAAATTTTGAGGATGTATCGAAATACATAAGAATAGATGGATCTGTTCAAAAGTACAAACCACTTTTCTTTTTTTGTGGACCAGTGTTGTGGGGCGCTTATAGCCCACAGTTAGTGTGGTTTGATTTCTATGGACTGTATAGCGGAGATATGACCTAGATCCTTGCACTACAAAAGCAGAAGCTCCACCAACCTTGAGATCAGCTAACTCGCCTCACTCGGTTCAGTTTGCACTCGGGAATAGCGCACGGCACTATTCGCTTGAGAGTTATCACTTTGTACACAGATTTTAAGAACAGATGAGCGCACGGCTGGATATCGTTGAACGTTGACAGCGAATTAATGTCCAAAATGGCTGCCCTTACCCTGCTGTGCATTTGCCGTAGTAGCCTCACACAGAAAGAGGGTAGACAGCAAAATTGATGGAGTGATGTTCTACCTACTTTATGCTAGGCAAGGACTGAACAAGTGTTATTGTTTAAAAAGAAATTAAAATTGTTTCAATCGCAATATTTCAAAGATAGATGATAAGGTCCACGAGAAGAAAGAATCCAAGAATAGTCCACGTAACATTTACATCTGCTGGGAGACACTCACATCGTCATTCTATGTGCTCAACACACTTGCTAATAGTTGTAGAGACAGATAGCAGATAAAAGAGTACACATTTTTTTTAATTTTTTATTTTTCTTGTTTATTTCATACAATACTATATACTATATGTTATAACTCCATGAATTCCTCGAAAAGTAATTCTGTAACATACTTCTGTATAAAACTTATGAAAAAAAGAGCTTGAAATATAAATTGTAGGAAGTCAATTTATATTTTAACTTATATGTATGACGTTCAAAAAATGTTCTCCGGTGGAACATATTTTGAATAAAAACTTTTGAATTTGAATAATATATTTTCTGTGTAAAATTATTAGAGTTATAATAAAACTACGTTTTAACGGTTTTAAGCGCAGTAATTCATTTGATTTTTATTATTCCGACGTTTCGGCCACTTTCCAGTGGCCGTAATCACGGACGACAAAAATGTAAAGTGTCTTCCGTGATCACGGCCACTGAAAAGGGGCCGAAACGTCGGAATAATAAAAATCAAATAAATTACCGCGCTTAAAACCGTTAAAACCTAGTTTTACTATGTATACAAGTCGCGAAAACTTAGAAAATTTTGGGGTTTATTGTAATTTATTTATTTAGGTTTCTAGCTTGGCAGCTCGGCCTTTGAGCCAGATCTTAGATTATTATGCAGTTTCTTCATTTTCTTAAGCCTATGTGTAGCACAGCTGAACTGTAGGTTATCACGTGTATTAATAGCTAGACGTTTTGCTGGGGAGTTTCTTGCCGCCTCTTCTCCTTAACAGTAATAACGTTGCGAAGCGGTGTACATAGACTGGGAAGTAAAATTAAATTTTAACCTATATATATGACCTTCAAAAAGTGTATTTTGAATAAAAAAACTTTTGAATTTGAATTTATCAACTGGTGCCATTCAACGGAGTTCTTGTGACAACCCAAAAGGCCACATTTGACTGTACAGTTCCCATTTCTCACAAAACACATAATTACTACTCAAAAACTATCAATATCCTACAACTATTGTTCATTTTAGAGTAATTTTACACATTTTTAGAAAATAAAACTGCACAGCGCTACATCTCCTTTCAGCTCCCGCCAAAAAAAAAACAAAAACCAGAGTTTATTGTAAAATGTGTCCCGTATCCCTATTCTGTTTTGTTTTTCAGATAAATCCGGCCGCGAACGACCCCCGCGCGCACGGCGCCGCGCTGGCGGGCGTGGGGGGCGTGGGGGGCCCGGGGGGCGCGCACGGCGACCGCCGCCCGCGCACCAACCTCATCACGGTGCCCATACAGGACCAGGCCGACGCGCACAACTACTACAACTACTATCCGGTTAGTCGATCTTTTTTTAATAGGGCCCAGCAAGCCCTGCTTCTCCCCTAACATATTCAGGGACTTTTAGTCACTGTATCTTTGCACTATTTACATTTTTATAGACCTTAATGCTTGGGTTTTACTCTCATGCCTATATTTATATAATACAGGCTTCTGCCCGCGTGGAATAGTAAAAAAAAACCCCGATTAAGAAACATTCTTCATTGGTGCTCCGCTCCTATTGGTCTTAGCGTGATGATATATAGCCTATAAGCCTTCCTCTATAAATGGGTAATCTAAAACACTGAAAGAATTTTTCAAATCAGACCAGTAGTTCCTGAGATTAGCGCGTTCAAGCAAACAAACAAACAAACTCTGCAGTGTTATATGTTAGTATGATATTTATATAATATTTGTATACAATATACCTATCTATGTATATAAATTTCAATGATCCTGTGTTAGTGCAGGAAGTACGCTTCCCCATAGGCGATGAAACTCCCCGTCACCTTGTTCTGTTCCCTTCGGATTGCATAGTTTGTCGTTGTGTCTGTTGTTCGGGATTCACGTAAAAACTACTGGGCCGATTTCGATGCGGTTTTCGCTGGTCGACAGCAAATTCTTAGACTTAAACTCTGCGCTATTTTTTATCCTGGGGATTTTTTTGGGAATGGTAAAACTGGCCGCTTAAAAAAAAACGAATTCGTATGTGATGTAAATGTGTGATATTTTTTATCCTGGAGGCGGTTTATAGTTGTTCGGATGCGCAAACATTAGCTTATTCCGTCACAGTTTTCACTAAAACGATAGCTTCTAATATGATTTAGATGCTGTGGTACTTTATGTTCCGGGAATTTCAAGTCAAGCGTGGACGAAGTCGCGGGCATATCCTAGTAGATATATAAATCTGTCATTTATCTATATATATTTGGTTTACCAAAAATTACTTGCACTAATACCAAGGATGTACATAGCTTTATATAAAAAAACACGACAAATAAACAGTAATTACTTATAAGAAAACATTCCATGCAATTTGATATTTTATAGTTTTAAAAATTATAATATAATTAATTTAAAGAAGAGTAATAAAATAGTAATAAGGCTTTAATAGCTATTAAGTTTCAAACATATAAAATATAAAGAAAAGCAAAATAAAAAATAGAGGTTAATTAGTAATATGAGATGCAATAATTCGACGAAATTTGTAATATGAATTTGCATGTAGATCAGTAATATCACTATGACGGTTTATTAGTTTACATAGTCTAGGTATGGGGGAGTTGGCACCAAGAACGGTGCGGCGTAAAGGCGGGCACAGGGATGCAATAGGTGTTCGAGGGCATAGGATCGGTCATGTTATACGAGTCTGAATGTTGGGCCACTAAAGTGATAGACTACAAACGTCTCTACTCAGCTGAGATGAGAATGTTGAGGTTGATGTGTGGTGTTACAAGAATGGATAAGGGGATCTTTGAAATTTGCATCTGTGATTGAAAAAAAACTTCGTTGAAAAAAACCGACTTCAAAATAAAGTTATTTTTAATATATATTATCTAAAACATCTTAAAGTCGGTATATTTTGAAAATTACTAAGCACCGACTTTAAGATGTTTTAGATAATATATATTAAAAATAAGATATTATAATTAAAAATAGCTTTATAAATAAGTTATTTTATACTTTTTAGTTTTTTAAGGCCGTTTTTTTTTTCAACGAAGTTTTTTTTATTTGTTACTGTTTAGTGTCTATCTATGGGTAGGCCTACGAAAGGTGGCGCGCCTTAAAAAATATATATAATTTTTTTCATAAAACTATGTTAAATTATTAGGAGACCAAATGGAAACTATTCCGCATCAAACTAAAAAAGAATCACGTAAATCGGATCATAAATCTCAGCGTAATCGGTGTACATACGGAACGGAACGGAAAAAAATAATGAAAAATGTTCATAAAATGAAAACTACTGGGCCAAACGATGTTAAATTTTTAGGGGACCAAATGGCAACTATTCTGCATCGAACTAAAAAAGAATCACGTAAATCGGACCATAAATCTCAGAGTAATAGGTGTACATACATAAAAAAAAACGATCAAGTTGAGAACCTCCTCTTTTTGGAAGTCGGTTAAAAATTGTGAGAGGACTAAAGTGGTATGGGCACGTAAAAGAGGGATGACAGCTATGTGACAAAAATAATGTTAAAGTGCAAGATACAAATGTTTGAAATGTAAAGGTAGACCAAAAAAGAGATGGAATGATTGTGTGAAGGATGATATGATGATTTGTGGTGTTACAGGGGATGTATGTCAGAATAGAATGTAATATGAATCTTTAGTATGTCACAACAACGGTAATAATATTTTTATTATATCCTTATCTTATTGTTACAACACCATTAACTCTTCGAAAAGTAATTGTATATCATATTTTTGCATATATTTAATAAATAGAGCCTGAGTGAGATACGAAGAAAAGATTTTTTTGGCTAGACATGTTTCTGGGGAGTTTCTTGCCGCTACTTCTTAAACAGCGATAACACGTTGCGTAGCGGTGTACATAGAATATGAAGTAAATTTCAATTTATATGTATGAATGAAAATGTTCTCGAATGGAACTTACTTTGAATAAAAAGATTTGAATTTGAGAAGGGTATAAGAAGGAAGGAAAAGACAAGAATGAAAAGAGAGAGAATTTTCTCCACAAAGTTTCACTTCAATAAAACATGGATATTGCCTGCGCACTAAAGGCGAGTCAGACGAGCAGTGCGACGCTGCCGGCCCCGTCGGCGTCCCCGGTGGGAGTGCTGCAGGCGCTGAATGTGCCCCCGCCCTACTACACACCGGCGCCCGTCTACCCCGCGCCCCCCGCACCCTACGGCTCCCAGCCCGGTGAGTTCACTTGTGATGAAGGGAGAGAAAGAAACAAAGAAGTATTTGCTCGAAAAGTAATGCACTAGTACATTAAAAAAAATTATGAGCGACCTTTTAAAAATCAAATTTGGAACTGAATCTTTTAGAAACTTATTATTTTTTGGTCTATAAAATTATACAGCAACGAGAAAAAAAATTGAATTAAAAAAAATCGGATTCTGGTTATTTTTGAAATCTTAACAAATTTGGAGCGACCTCTTAAAATTTTTGTTTTGAGAAGTCTGGGATTTCTTAAAACATCAAAAAGTAACATTTTTCACTCGAGACTCAAAAAAAAATTGTCGGTTTTTGGCGCCACCCTAATATATATATATATATATATATATATGTGAACATAAGTAGCAAATTAAACAATTTGTAAACAGAAAAAATTAATCGATATGATATTACAGTTAAGGTTTTCTGTAGATCTGTGGACAAAACAAAACACATAAGATAGTCTATCTACACTAAAGATAAATATTGTTAGTTGATACATATTTACATAATATATACTTGACTTGTTAGACGAGGTGAGAGGAAAGTACAAGTTGATAGGGCGAGGGAAATCTTTAAGTAAGATGTACATCTTGAGACAGTCAAAGAAAATGTGATGAAATGATCCTTCAGCTGAACCATATTCACAAATCGAGTGGTCGCGGATTCTAATTTTGGCTAGGAAGACCGGTGAACAGCAATGACCTAGCCTAAGACAGATTGCAGAAAAACAAAAAGTGCCTATACTCTGATTTTTAATTGCCTTGTCTAAAATGATAGCTGCGATTGATTTCTTAACGTTGCAAACTTGAAGCATAGTGTTGTAGTATGTATAGCTCATTCACAAATGAATTGTGCGAGTCATAGATTCAACTCGCGCAAGTCATTTATGAATGAGCCATACTACAACACTATGCTCCAAGCTTGCAACATAAAGAAATCAAATGCAGCTGCCATTTTACTCCAGGTAATTGGGTATAATCAGGACAAGGATTACAGCATGGTTCTACCACTTTTATTTATTTGACTGTAATTTCTACCCTATTCTTCTACCATGCAATTGTTATAGATTATTGTCCTGTTATAGGTGGTCCCACGAGTGGGTCGGTGGGCGCGAGCGTGTCCGGCGTGAGTCCTTTGGGTGGGGCCGTGGGCTACCCTCCGCCGTGGCCGCCAACCCACCACTACTACCGGTAGCCCACGCCCAGGCCCAAACCCTACGCCAGGCCCCGCGCCCTCGTCAGGGCCACGCCACGAGACCGATGAAGCAATCCACGGTTGGGATGTTGGACTTATCTGTGCAAGAACAGCTGAGAATATGCTATTCATGTGTTGAATATTATTAAAGTTTAAAATAAATATTTTTTCTCAAATGTAAATAAAATTAGTTAAATCTAGTATATAAATGTTATATCTCACGAAGTCTGCTTTGCCCCGGTTGTGTAGTGAACGTGTGTTTCAATGAGTGTATTTGAACATAATAATGTGTACGTGAACCTAGGTAAAGTTCGCAACAAATATTAGGTTATTAGAAATTCATAATTATAATAAAACTGCGATTTCACGGTTTTAGACACAGCATTTTATTGAACTTTTATTTGGACGTTTCGGCTACTTTTCAGTAGCCGTGATCACAGAAGACAAGGATGTCAAGTGTCAATGAGTATGTTAAAGTTATTATTTAGCCTACCCCCAACTTATTCATTTTTAGTTTAGTTTATGGTTATTACTTACTCCATGGGAGCCTAATTTACCATCCCTTCGCGATTTATTTCCTGATCAATGTTCACAATATTCTAATACTTTTCTGTCTAATTCTAGAGCTTGAGGATGTTTTATTCGTTTTTATTTTACACGATTATAGTATTAGTCTATTGTACAAGCGAATACGTGAGTGACTTCGATAAACGTGGTCGATGCAAACTCGTGCAGCACTAAAACCACAGAATACATTAATATAATAAGAGGACTAAAACTAAGTTGCCAGGGGCGTCCTTCCCTCCAAGACTCACTTTGTAAAGAAGGTAACTCCAAAAAGCTCTTAAATTCTGCACGACTAGATAATGCCACAAATCATTCTTTACTCGCTTTTTGACGTTTCTTTTTTAAAAACTTTATTTTAAAACATACAGAAGAGCCTTGATAATTTGGATAGGCTAAAACAAAGCCCTATGCAGACTGTGGAGGCGTCCAGATTGTGGTCTGCAATATTGTTTGTACTTGTAATAAAACACATGTTCAACCTACTTTATTTATTCATTAAATTATCGAAAAGTAAATAAAGACAAGTGAGACAAACAAAACAAATTAATATTTATGTACATACAAATGTATGTTGGAAACAAATTTTATCTTATGATTACATACTTGTAATCTGCACACTTGACATGAAGTTAAAAATCTAATTTAATCCTATTTCAAAAAGTCTACAAATAGTCTGTAATTTTCGCACTTCATTATCAAAGGCTCGTTCTCTAAATCAATGCCTCGAAACTTCGTGATTGTCAACTTTATTTTCCGCCCATTTCAAAGTAGTAGTGTAAGGCCGCCGTCTGTCCGGATTATCGAGGCTTTTCTGTATTATCACTATGTATTCCTTTAAAATATTTTGTATCAAAATCCATCTGAAATTTTTACAGGTGTTCCTACTTTAAAATCTTTATAAATACTTCAAGGATTATGCATAAATAAAAAAATACAATATATTGAATATTATTTTATTTAATCATTTAACTCTAATCAATATTTACAATATCTCGCACAACATCCATTCGTCTCAACACTTTCAACAATTGCATATAAATCTGCAAAATATATGCCTTTACAATGTTATTCCTTTTGACCGTCATTATTAAATCAGGGTGGTTTAGTATTCACTATTGAGTTGGATATATAACTAAAATCAATACAAAATTGAAGATACATCACTTACATGTATGACCTTAAAAAATGTTCTAGAGTGGAAAGTGGAACTTATTCTGAATAAAAACGTTTTGAGTTCTAACTATACAATATTAATAATATAATGGATTAGTAAAAAAAAACTTGTTAAGTTTCTAAATCCTACAAGACTAGACAATAAAAGTCATTCTTTTCCAGCTTTTTGATATTGTAGTCTATAACACATATTATTAGAAAAATCAATTAAAAAGTTAAGTTTCTTTTCAGTATTACACTTACTTCGAAAGACCGATCGATATTTTAAGCAACTGGTAAAAGATTCTCGATACAGTTCTTACATGAAAGGAAAATTAATTTGATACCCATATCATGGGAGCGCACAAGAAATAACTAGTCCGCCATCTTGAGCCGTCTACCATATTGGATTTAGAGTTGTCATTTTATTGTTATCCGTGCAGGAATGGAGAAAGAATACAACTTCCTGCGGCAGGCGGCCTGTCGTAAAAGGCGGGAAAAAACCATAGCCAGGTGGTAGGGTATTTGCCCGTCTGCAAGGTTACCACCCCTGGTCTATAGTATGCCGCCGTAACAACCTCCCACTCTCCTTTTAGAGAACGGCAACACACGTGTCCATAGGCGATGATAACCGCCTTTCAATGGGTTGGCCAATTGCATGTCTGCTGAACTCGTGCAATAAAAAAATATTTATTTTAATATTATTATTCTTCTCAGCAAACCCTTTACTTCGATACCCATATCACGAGAATGTACAAAAAATAACTAGTCCGCCATATTGGATTTAAAATATCACTTTGCTAACCGTGTATTGTCATCCAAACTAAATGGATGCAAATATTTTTCTCAATTGAGGATAACTGCTTTAAAATTCAGTTGTCAGATTTTACCCGAACATACAAATACTGCAAGTTAAAAATAAAAGCTTGTAATTATTAATTGCCATTTTTAACTTATTAAATAATAAAATTGGTTGAAAAATGTAATGGTGTTTTTAGGTAAAAGTTATGAGATTGTGGCGACCTTTAGAAATGTAAGATTTATGGACTTTTCAAATTCATGGCTTTGAATTGGCGATTGTTATTTTTAATAATCTTCTTTAATGATAACGTTTTTGCTGCATCGACATTTTATTTACAACACAATTGAAACAAGTGAATACTAAACGATACTGATAAATGAATTTTAGTATTATAAACTGAAGTCAAATAAATATTTCAATAACATTAAATTCGCG
Source organism: Dendrolimus houi (assembly GCA_039645545.1). NCBI lineage: Eukaryota > Metazoa > Arthropoda > Insecta > Lepidoptera > Lasiocampidae > Dendrolimus > Dendrolimus houi. The sequence continues at coordinate 20,710,084 of CM077124.1, forward strand.
GTTTCTTTACAATTACATTAGATAACTCAGATAAGAAATGCAATATAAATACTTTATTATTTCAAAATTGACCCAATTGTTGTTTAAAGCTAAGTTTTGTATTTTCAACCAGTGAAATCTCATTTTTATTAAACTCTTCTAAATTCTTCAACATTTTCGGAAGTGAAATTTAAGGGAAAATTATTATAACGAGGAGAAATCAAATATCACTATATAATCACTCCGAAGGTGTTATAAATATTTCTTCTTTTCCAAATATGGCTGTTGCACGGGTTTTTCTCGTTACATATTCATTTATATTCGAATTTTAGAATAAGAGCAATTGGACATCAGACAAAAGCCGGGCCCATAAAACCACCGACATATCACGTCCAACATGATGACCGGCAACGGAACTAAATCCTTACAGCTTTGTCAGGTGTATTATCAGTATCAGGTTCATCAAAATGTAGGTCTTTGACCGATTCCATGCAACTTAATTCCTTGGGGCAATTCTACAACTCACATTTCACTAGAGACTTTTTTATTGCGAACCTGCATACCGGCACACGGCCCACCAAATAGAAAGTGGTTATGCTAAACCTTGGCCGAAGCCAACGCGTTGCCAGACTTCAGGATGTGGTAGAGGGATAGAATAATAAAGCCATTGGCACTCTCATTCATCATACCTAACAAAATTCCACACAAACACTCCTTGCATAAAAGCAATCCACACCTTATAGTAGAGGAGACACTGAAGATCGACTTTCATCCATTTGATAACCAGATGCGACATATTTTTTATCAAATTATGTCGATTTATAAACTCGCCTATGATAGCTTACCAATCGAAAAGTATTCATGGCTATTTTTAATTAAATTAATTTTAATCAATTTCTTTTCATAACCAACTTTCCTCATAACTGAACAATAGTTTTTAACATGGAGAATATGCCTTGATAGGCTTGCCTACTTAGTTCTGATCCTGGTTACCTGACAAGCAGGTATGAACAGTTAAGTCAATATAGATAACTAACTACACAGTTCTGTTAACCAACAAAAATTGTTATCCTAAGAAAGATAATTTAATTAGAAAAGTAACCGTACAGGCTTACCTGCAAAAAACCGTTCATGGAATATTATTGCCATGCTTTGAAGACTTCAAAAATAGCCATAAACACTTCGATTGGCAAGATCATAAGCGTGTTTACAAATCAATATAATTTGATAAAAAAATATATCTCATCTGGCTATCAGATGGGTGAAGGTCGATCTTCAGCGTCTCTTAGACTACTCCAACAATTATAAATTATTGTTCATTTTAAACAAAAAATATACAACTAAAACATCGGCCTGCAAGTTCGAGCCATGAAACCTTACAACTCTTTAAAGACCTTCCAAAGATTCCTCTCTCGTACACTTCTTGTGATGCCTTTTAAAAGTACCGCAGCCATTTGGGCAAAAACGAAACCCCAGGCTGGGCCCAAACGGGCCACCCGTGGCCAGTGACAAGCAATAAACATAATTTATACATTTTATAGAGACTCGCCGCACACATGGCCGGTCGCCCGTTTGCGCGCAGCCATATACAATCGCAATGTCCATCGGTCTATCTCTTGTAAGTCACTGTTATTTTTCTCAGAAATTACAGAGTCTATGTGAATTAAATTATATACCGTTATAAGATTGACAAACATCGAAGTTTAGATGTGACTGCCACAAATGTAAATGGGTGTAAATTTTTATTTTCAATATTTCTTTAGTCATGCGGGGAACAGTAGTTAAAACTCATGATTTTGTTTCAAGACTTTTTTAAGTCAATAGAATAAGTATAAAGAGAGTTTAAATTTTGAATAAGCCAAGTAGCACTAAAAACCCCTGTGCAATTCCCATTTGAAGAATATTGCAAAATAAAGATACAATGCAAAAGAACAAACAAGTAAAATCATTATTAGAGAGGTAAAGTTCCGTGAAAGAAATCAACTTACTACTAATTATTTGAGTTGGAACTAAGAAGATCAGCAGCAAAATGGCAATTTAAGAATACTGATGACCAAATAAAATAGAAATTCATTGAAGCGGTATCTTCAAAATTAACCAACAATATCTGCCGACACCTCGTGATCTCACGTGCTCACCTAACCAGGGAGATGGCGTGAGGTTGCTAAACCCACGAAGCCGCTGACAGGCCACCAAAAGCCACAGGTGGGCACCGGATGCCAATGAATGGCCAACTACGCCGCAGAAGTAGCTAGAGCAAAACCTGTGCAGGCCATCAAACGTCGCAGATATGCCAAAATGGGTTACTGAGAAGCCATCGCCATGCGGGCTAGGCTCCAGTGGCTCTAAACCCAGGTACCGGTAGGCAGTAATACCTTGGCTGGCTACAGGAGGACCCAACCTCCTCAATCCGATAAAGAAAACTCTGAACGACACTCCATATTTGGACTTGTTTCTTAGGTTAAATCTAAGTGATTTAAGACAATTCGCATTAGGAGAAACAGGCATTATTATATTATAGGGAAAAATGTAAGAAGCCGGTTAAAAAAAAATTGTCATCCCTCAGTTAGATGTATGGCGGCCATCTTTCTTGTTTCATCATTTTTTGCTACACCATTGTATAGTGGTATACATCTTTGAAAACTGTTCCAACATAAATTATCATACATACATTTTCTATGGGAATAATTATTCTATCATCACCAATTTTTAAAGTACTACATTTCATGATAATCAGTTCATTCCCAAATACAAGGAGGAAGAAACAAATACGGATCATGAATTAACAGTTTAACAAATTAACTTAAAAACGTTAGTGAGTTGTGTATATTGAGCATGGAAGCATTATAACGAACAAAATATTTTACGAATACTTTGTTCTTTACTCTTTGGTTATTATATCAAATTTTTGGATTAAAAAACTTTATGTTCATTAATATTATTACTCCTCAGAAAATAATCTTATTATTAACTGTAAGCAAGTGTCTAGTATTGTAAAGTAGTATTAAAATAAACAGAATACAATACACATGTGGCAGACCACTAAGCCAGCGGGAGCGCGTAGTGAAGGCGACGTAGGTCGACTCATTGCGTTGCTATACCGTTGGATTAAAAACGTGTGCCTACCTACTGTCCTTTTATATAATTAGTGGTGTGCAAATATACTGTTGTTTAAAAACGATAACTAGCCTTTGACTTACGCCAGTGCTACACCAGTTACACGAGCGATACTACCACACAGATGAAATTGTTTGAAAAATCTCCAGTACATGACTCGAGGTATACACAGTCGACTCTCGATAATTTGACACTCGTTAATAAATTGTCGATAATTTAAAAAAAACCCAGTCCCTTGATTAAATATTCAATATATTATATATAAAATCAATATTAATTGGTCCCCTCGGTAATTTGAAGTTGAAGGGATAGTATCTTGCCCACCAACATGCAATAATTTGAAGTCCGGGCTTCCCTACTCTCTATAATTTGAAGCACTACCCTACACTTCTACGCCCTCAGAGCAGACACAAGTGACGATTTCTTTTAAGCTCTTATCCAAAATTCACTGGACAATCATAGAATGAAGTTGTTCAGTCAACAGGAAATTCAAGACTTTTTTCAAAATGAACATTTGTGAATAATTGTACAAACATTTAAAATAATATTAACTATGAATTTTGGTCAACTCTTGTTTACTTGATTTTTTCCTCCTTCATTCTTGATCTTGTTTTTTTTTACTTGGTTACAAACTTCTGTTCTTTTAATCTCTTGGTAATTTGAAATTTTTCTCTACTCCCTCGAGTGTCAAATTATTGAGAGTGGACTGTTTTTATGTGACATATTATTTTGTAATTGTTATTTTGACTATATCAAATCAGGCAGGAATTTAGTATGTCTGTTTTAGTTTTATGCGTGTGTGGAAAAGGCAAAAATTATATTGATACTTTAAAATGGAATATAAAAATTGTTTTGTATTTTCATAAAGGTGAGGTGAGTGAGTATAGCCTGTGGCCAAATGCGTCTTATTTATAGAGTTAAAAATAATGCAATTAATGAATAGCCACATTAGTATATATACATACATTGTCCGTCAATATGTAATGTCATTAACAATTATAACAATATAGCATCGCAAATAACGCATTACACTATCATCACATCTGTATGAAACGGCCTATAACTCTAACAATATCGCAGGTGCGACCCCAGCATAAACGGCAAACAACTTAATATTCTTTTCTTAATTGGATAATTATTTACCCTAATCATGCTTTTCTTTCAAATAACAAAATTATAATAAAACAACGTTTTAGCAGCTTTAAGCGCGGTAACCGTTAAAACATAGTTTTATTATATATACTACTACAAAATTATATTTTATAGTAACCTTCATAGGGGGAGAAGATACTCCCTTGACGTTTTCTATACTTCAATGCTCATACACAACAGTAATAAACAAGAAAATCACTTGCATGGCTCAGCTCACCCCAATAATTTTTGTAGTTATTCTAAAGTTTGTCTTAAAGATTAACTTAAATGTTGGCTCTGTGAAGATCATGACTGTTTAGTAGTCGGTGGCAGTGTCTCTGTTCCTAGATCTACTAGTGTGGCTTCAACAGGTGCCACTGTTTGACCTGCCTCTGCTTCCACCGTTGAGAACTGTGGTATCACTTGTGAAGACTGCACCTTCCTCACAGAGTCCATATTCACTTTGGTTGATAAGTTCTTTTGTCGTGTCTGCTCGGATGTTTTCGATAATCTCTCGCTCAATGCTTTGAGTGCGATTTGTCTGAAAATATTATAATCTACTCTGAAATTTTTTAATATTTAAGAGCCTCAATAATTCTAACATATTTCTTAAACATAAATTTAAATATTAATAGGTCTAACATTTACCAACTATTGTCAACATACCACAAGCTGTATCTCTGTAAATAAAGATTCATTCATTCAAAACACAACAGTTCAAGATTTTTTTCAAATAATGTAAGCAAAGCTAAAGAATTATATCTTCTACTGGTCGATTCTGATTTCTTACTATTCATTCCCTTACTATTGGTTGAATTTTAACCTTACTTATATGAAGTGTATCTTAAATTCTGACCAATAGTAAGACAGATGAACAGGTCGGTAAAGAACCTGCCATAACATGAGTTATGTCTTTTAACAATATAATGTGTGAATTGAATGTAGAATGTATTTTTAATCTATTAAAAATATTTTCCGAAATTTTCAAAAATTCTTTTCTTATAAAAATAGCTTGATATAGATTCTACATGCAATAATCTGAATATTCAGTGGATAGTAAGCTCCATGACGTTTACAATGTTACCTTCGGCGCTCCATGTCCTGCGGCTCGACGCCAGGCATAGAGATGGTAACGCCGCGCGGGCTCAGAGCCAAGTGGACACGACGTGTAGACGCTGGGCACACGCCAAGCCGCACCAGTAACCGATGCGGGGGGCCCAGGACCCCCCGCACCACCGGCTGCAATACGGTCGGAAAGAAACTAGAAAAGAACACATCTATATTAGTAAATAAATTAAAGTCAGGCCAGCGAGTTGTGTCACAAATTATTTTTTCAGATTCCTCCTATGGCAACACTCATATCTATCATATGAATAGTCACAAACATATCATTGTGTTGTTTTTGTGGATTTTTTTTGATAAACAATGGCGAAACCAAAATAAAGTGGTAATTATTTAATTATCAGTTTATTATAAAAACACAAAAGGGTTTATTTTTTTACTATATTTAATGATGTCAGTTGAAGATATTTAGAATTGGGTGTGGTATAGATATATGACCAGGTTAGTATAAGTAATAAAGAGGGGAGGGAGGGGAAGGAAGCAATACTAGCCCCTTCTGTAACTCCTATGTGGCGAAAATGTACAGTTCTTGAGATATTAATATTTTTGTAAATATAACCTCACTTATGCTTTTCACTAATATTGCACTTATATCATAGGTCCAAAGTTAAAAATCGAATATAAATCCAGTAATCAACATAAAATAGTCCAAAAACACAACATAAAGTTGTTAGAAATGAAATAAAACACACCAGAGCAACACACGTAATTTGAAAAACAAGAAACATGAAAATCATAGATAATCTTTTTTTTTAAGTTTATGATTAGTAACTAGGCCTGTAAGCTACGAAACATTTTTAGATATATACATATTGACTGTTGGCGAGCGTACGATTATTTGCCTAGTTACAAATATAATTCACCATAGAGTTAATCTTTCGGACCCCGAAAACTAACTTGAAACCTATATTAAAATTCTGATCTGTCTAATAGTTCTTTGGTAAATCTGTAGATGTTTGATGCACGAATTTTAAGTAGAGGGCTGGTGGAGTGGAGAGGGGGGTCATAGTTACCCCTACTACAACCCCTATGGTCCAGAGTACTGAAATAATAATATTTTTGATAAACATAACCTCACTTACTTTTTCACTAATATTGCAATTATATCATAGATCCAAAGTTCAACAATCCTTTCAAAGTCTAAAAGAAAGCTAATCAATACAACAAAAGAACCCAATATTTCAGTGTAAGTAAAACTCTGGTACCATAGAGGTTTTGTGTATATAAAATAAATAGTAAATGGTTACAGTATACCAGCCGCTCCCGCGCCCCTTTGCTCGCTTCACTTTCACTTAAAATTCACTTATAGATTCGTAAGGTTATGTTTACCAAATATCTTTCAAGAACTAACAGCCAGTTCTTTTGATATAAATTGAATTTTAGGAAAAAAAATAACCATGATGGCTATAAGGTTGGGAGATCCGCTTCACTCCCGCCTTAGCCTTAAAAACAATATTTAAAAAATTTATGAAAAAAAGAAGTTCATGACATCATCTCTATGTTTATGACAGTAATATCTCTATAAAGAGTTATCAAGCCATAAAGAAAAAAAATTGGCAGTTATAGAGACCGCCGATAGAAGTGAAAACTTAGAATTTTTAGTATTAAAATTTGAAATTTCATGTTTGAATTAAAACACTATTTTTCAACAATGCACAGTATATACATACACAACTTTTTACTAAATCCATTCAATTTCACTTATAAGATAAACACAGCACTAATGTTGTACAATACATCAGTTGTATAGCTTCAGATATACTGCTATAAGCATGTCGGTGATGTGAATGCACGAGATTTCAGCCATTCAAAAAGCGCACAGCACACGACCGCTGCGCATGCGCCAATAATGAGAATGTTGTTGACGCGAACCCATAAGATTTTTCCTTACCAAAAAGTGGCCAATGCGGGTAAAGAAGTTTTCACTTCAAAAAAACAACTCTATTTCATTATCGTAGTTCTTTGTTGTGGCTTCATCAATTAAAGTTAAACTTTATTTTTTAGACTTAAAATCAGTTTTAGTGATTATTTAGTGGTTAACAACAGTTTTAGTAGTGATATACAATATGCGATTATATTTCTAAAGTTAAATCACACTTTATTATTGTCAAAATTACCAGATCATTGTCGTGAATTTTAAATTGCCATAATTAATTAAAAACCTTTTTCGCCACTCAAAACCAGTTTTAGTTGTTATAAATAAGTCTTAAATATATTCCTAAACACATTCACCATTAAATTTCTCCCGGCATATATCTATACCCAATCCAAAAAATATGATAGTACTGAACACTTGGCACATGTTACATGCCTCCTAGTTTAACAATGTTTGGATAAGTCATTTTATAAAATATGTATTAATATTGTAATCTAATTTTCAATTAATATACTTAAATTTAATTCAGTTGTTCAATTTTTGTTGTTTACAAAGAAATTTATTATTTTATTTATTTATATTTTTCTTTATTTATTGAAAAAAAACAACCAACAGCACATATCAAAATAAAAACAACAACAAAAATTACTTATTATAATGTAGTGCTAATAACAGGTTTTTCTGAATTCATTTGTAAGCTAATGAGCGAACTAAAGTTTAAAAATGCAATAAATATATACTTACACACATACATGCATACACACAAACATACATAATAATAAACAATTAAAATAAATCTAAATAAAATACATAGATAGATACATGTAAATATATATATATATATATAAATATATATATATATATATATATAAATATATATATAAATATATATATATATATATATATATACATATGTTATACATTAACATTGAAATATATTAAAAGCATATTGATATTAACTAAACATATTACTTGATATATTGTTATTTTCATATGATGTAGTGGTGTTTGTTCCAACAATTGTTTTAAAGATTAACCTCTTGAATATGGGCTTAGAGTAACAAAACAAGTCAATATCACTAAATTTAGTGTTGTAAGTCTTAGCAATTTGAGTAAATATGCTATTGCTGGTGTAATTCATTCCCTGAGAAGGTAAATGCAGTAGAGGAGTATGATGTGTACCCCTAGTTGGTGTATTAAATCTAATTCTAGATAATATATATAAACAATCTAACTTCCCGTTTACAATATCATACAGTAGACACATGTCCATGAATGAAGCAAATAATAAAAGTATACACAACTCACTTATCAAAACTGAAATTATCAGCCATATCACCCCTGCTACCATTGCTGTGCCTCTGCCAGAAGCGCAGATACATCCAGGCTAGGATAGTACCACTTCCCCACATGCAGGGGTATGTGCCCTCCAAGGCCCCAACAGCCCACAGCAAGATTGCCAATATTAGAATCAAGAGTGGCAAGGAGCGGTTTGTTAGTTTCCCTAAAACAATACAGAAAACTGAAACCCAATTTATTGCTAGTTATAATTAGTTAAAATATAGATAGAGCTGCAAAATGTTTTCTCATTTTATTTCTCAAAAATGGTAAAATGTTCTAACTCCTCGATAGAATAATTCTTAACTTATATAAGTTTTTTTGTCATAAATAATTACTATTTAAATCCAGTTACAATATTTTTATTAAAAAAATACCTAAAATATTGTTATTACCTAGAGGAGTTTTGATGATCAGATGATCTGGCATTATCTGTTTAACAGCAACACAAACTGCAGCCAGGTAACCAGCCAGTCCATGAACATGTATATCAAATAAATAAGATGTATTTCCAGTACACGAAAATATCACTAAGTAGTAGAAAGTAGTTAAAAATGCAACACCAATATTTGTTAAAAGGAAAAACTTCATCATCTCCATTTGACCCCATAATGGTTCAATAAGCTTCCCACACAGACCAACAGTCACTATGTCAATGATCACTTCCCATAAATGTATTTCAAGGAACCAAAACGTAAAAGTAGACCACAGTTGAAATGAAGGCGGCAACAAAAATCCCGGAGTAACACTGAGTACATCCACGACATCATCAGAAAATGACAATATATATCCGATCACTACAACACAACAAATAAACTTCACTGAGGGCGAAGTGTTTCCTAACAACGCGGCGAACTGTTGCCTCAGATATGGCAAATTTCGGCTGAACACTCTAAGTGCAGCCATTTTCGTGACAATTTTGGAATAGTGTACAATTTTACTCTGAATAAATGGACATCGAACAAAAATAATTAAATTGACAACTTCAAACACATCAACACACACAAAAACCCATTATTATTTATTTAGGTTTATGGCTTGGCAGCTAGGCCTTTAAGCCAGAAATTAGGTTTTAACGTACTTTCTTCATTTTCTTATGCATATATATGTAGCACAGCTGAACTGTAGGTTATCAGCTGGTGCCATTCAATGGAGTTCTTGTGACAACTGAAAAGGCCACATTTGACTATACAGATCACATTTCTCACAAAACGCAAAAATACGACTCAAAAACTATCAATATCCTGCAACTATTGTTCATTTTAGAGTAATTTTGCACATTTTTAGAAAATAAAACTGCACAGCACGACATCTCCTTTCAGTTCTCGCCAAAACTCACTCATAAACCTATTATTTATTTAGGTTTATGGCTTGTCAGCTAGGTTTTTAAACCAGATCTTAGATTATAATGTTGTTTCTTCATATTCTTAAATCTATGTGTAGCATAAGTGAACTGTAGGTTAACAGCTGGTGCCATTCAACGGAGTTCTTTGTGACAACTCAAAAGGCCACATTTGACTATACAGTTCACATTTCTCACAAAACACATAATTATTCGATTATCTAATCAAAAACTCTTAAAATCAGTACACAAGAAAGTTTCATGATGAATATCTTTTGAACGCTTAATTTAATCGCCAAAACATAGAGCACCTTTTATATAGAGCAGTTAATCTCCTACAAAAAATTGTATTGTGCATTTTATAATAGTCATTTATTATCGAGTTATAAAATTCATAAACAAAAATTAGATGTCTTAAAATAATAAAACTTGAATCTTCAATATCATTCAAATGGTGAGGTTTAGGGGGAAAATATAGGATACCTTTTTTGTGGAGCATCAAATTTCTTACAAAATTCTTTGAAAACATTTTTCTGTACAATCAGTTAATGATGAGGTATGATTTTTTTTCTATTGGACTGAGAAAAAAATAAAAAACTGCGATGCGCAGGATCTTCCTATTAAAATTAAGAGCTCATATTTGGTGAGATTTGATATTTTTTTGACTCACCCCAATATATATATATATATGTGTGTTATCCCTTGTAAGGTAGCTTCTAGAATGTGGAAATGATAGGTGGATAAAATAGAACTCAATTTACACGTTTGTGCTGTCTGTCGTTAAGGATTTCTGTTGTACGCCGCCTTCCTAGTTCCAATCGAGCCTAGTGCAGTATGTTATTTCTCATAATTAGGTATGTACTCATTTTAGGATTTACATAAACCTCACTAATTACACGTTTTCTATTTGATTTTGAGGAACTAGTTACTGTGTCTTCGGAATTCAATATTCAATAGCAATAAATTCTGCAACTATCTAGAAACTATACTGAATCCAACGGAAATAAAGTTTAAAATCAGTTCAGAAATAAAAAAGTTATGGCTGAAAGAATACCGTAATCACTATAAAATTTCTGGTTCGATTTTGAGAAATTTTCTGTTATATCTTCGGAACTCAAGGTCTGACAGCAATGAAATGTATATGGGACCATTTCGAAGGTATACTAAACCCAAGACAAAAAGAATTATCAAAATAGGTTTTATAATAAAAGAATATGGCTGAACAGTACGAGTAAAATTAAACAAAAAAAATTATACCACTAATTGAAAGTCTCCACCTTTTTATAAGCGTCTTAAAAATTGGCGACTTCGGGCTACTTTTTCTAACTGTAGAAAATGGCGACATCAGGCGGCAGGCCTTGAAAGGTTGGCCAGTTGGTAACACTGCCTATTTTTTTGTTTAGATATAGAATAATTTAATACAGTGCCATTTTCGTTTAATAATTATCGTATATTTTATTTCTCTATTCTTCTAAAACACAATTAAATACCTAAATAATTTGCTATTCATTTGTATTTTTGATGTTCTTCTTCAGACTAAGGCCGCTACGGGGTTTGTTGGTCAGTTATAATTATTAAGTTTTGTATTGTAGTAGCAATAATATATAATAAAACATAATTTTTTTAAACTATTTATGAAAACACCTGAATAATTGGCTTGTAACACCTCATTTTGCTTCACTCGTGTCTTAGCCTTTATGGCTATTATTTTTATAACCTCCCAGGAAACCTGCTCTCAACATTATTTTTTAATTAAAAAAAATACATATCCCAAAAGGCAAAAGTCGTGGTTTGCAGCTTCCCGACTGTCCATTCATATTAAAAGAAACTTATTATGATAATAGTAACAATGAGGACCTCTCTATTTTTTTCCTGAAATAATAAAAAGTTTCACATCTCTAGCAGCCCGAAGTTACGGGTCCTCTGCCATCCCTTCCTTCCTCTATTCTAAACTTTACCTGCTGTCTCACCTATATTTACTGTAGTAGTAGCTGTTGTGGTTGTGACTTAGCAAAATAATTGATTAATATAGATGATGTATTCTATCTGGATTGTAATTCACCTGCTTTAGAGATCTCATCTGTCTATCTCTTTTGTTGTCCTTCTTTCTTTGTTTGTTACTCTCCTTGGGTGCCAAACTAAGATAGTCTTACTCCTAATTAAAACTATGTTTTAATGGTTTTTAGTGTGGAATTTTATTTATTTGATTTAATCTTACTCATTTTTCATTATATGGCCTATCTATTCCCATTTTAAGTTTAAATAGACAATGTTTACAACATTATAACATAAAGTGTGATGTGATAAATCTGCCTAGGACAAGTGTAGCGGGTATAAATGGGAGGCTCAAGGCCAGCAGTGGGACTTTTATGGGCTGTTATTATTTTCTTATTATTATAAAATACTTATAGTACAGTAATAATTAATTTTTTAATTATTTAAGTAAAAATTAAGATGCTAATAATTTTTTTATCAATTAAGTAATATTTTCTTTTAGAAAGTCAAATCTTTACTTAATTGGGTTAAATTAGAACACAATATTATCTTTGAGTCGATTATGGCAGGGATGGGGAAGGCTTATAAGGGGCCAATCAGTTACCTAACACAGAAACAGGCCATTGAATTAGATCAGGAGTTATTTAATGAATACAAGTTCAGTGTTGACCAGTTGATGGAGTTAGCTGGACTAAGTGTTGCCACAGCTGTTGCCAGAGTGTACCCACCTTCAATGTAAGTAACTAGAGGGTTAGAGTGGTAAATCTATAGATGTTTGATTGCATATTTACTCCTACTACAACCCCTATGGTCTGGAAATCTTGAAATATTATTTTAATAAACATAGCCTCATTTATTTTTTCACTAATATTGCACTTATATCATAGGTCCAAAGTTGATCAATCCTTTCAAAGTCCAAAAGAAGCCAGTAATCAACAGAAAAAGAACCAAAAAATAAAACAAAAACACAACAGAGCACATTCACATACACTATAAGAACCATGTAACCAGTAACCATGAAAATATTCAAAATGGTGGCCAACAAAGATGAAATTATGAATTGTGTATATAAAATAAATAATTACCAGTCAATTCTGGCAATCGCCGGCCACTGCTCCACGCTCCGCTCGAGCGTTATGGTCTGAAGCTAACCTAAATCACTGTTCTAATCACTTGTCGATACCTTTCACCAGCCATAACAATAATATTAGTGAAAAAATAGGTGAGGTTATGTTTACCAAAAATTTATATTATTATTAAGTATACCTTCCCCCAACCCACTACTTAAAATTCGAATATCAGATATTAGAGTAGCATCCGGTTTTTCAACTATACGAAATATCGAAGAACATTCAAAGAAGACACAAGGCAGATTTTGACGAAAACTAAAGTGGTATCATTAGAGTTTTGATAAATTAAGTAACCTTTAAATTTTTGGTGTGCGTTTGAGTGGGACCCTGGATGGTTTAGATTCAGAATTGAAACTGGTAGGTGGCGCTGGAATTGAGTTCGAAGATCTTCCTAATCTCCTGGACTTTGACTTTTTTTGTGTTTGAATGGGTCCCTGGATTGCTTAAAGTCACAATTGGAACCGGTAGGTGGCGTTAGGATCGTGTTCGAGGATCCTCCTTATCTCTGACTGATTTCGATGTTTTTCTTTTTGTGTGTTTGAGTGGATCCCCGGATGGTTAGATTCATAATTGGAACCGGTAGGAGGCAGTAGCATCGGGCCCTAGATTTTTATTTTTCAGGGCAGGACAATGTATGATAGGGCCGCTAGTTATATATAAAAATTTAGCTGTTGTATGGTTATCCCCGCAAAGCTATCAACGTTTTCATTTAATTAACTTTAAATTACGTAATGTTTTTCTAATAGAGTTGTTTTTTACATTACATCTTACAGGCGACTTCTTCCACATTATTGTTTACATAGAGTATAGCTAAAGTAAATCTTAAGATACAACCTATGTTCACAGGAATATATTGATATATTTAAGCCTATAACTTTTGTTACAAAGTTATTCTAATTAAAGCATGCTATTGCCAGGGTAAATAATATTAGCACAGAAAAAGAACTACATGCGACAAATTATGTTTATTTTGGTTTGGTTTTTACCACATAAATAAATACAAATCACTTAAGTATTAGTTTACACAGGACATTACACACGAAAGAAATAAATGCACGGAGGGCTGTAAGGCTCTTTCGGTATCTCGCAAGCACGTGTGGAAAGAGCTCGGAAAATATATGCACGCGACCGTGCGTGAGTTATTCGCGCACTGTTGATTCTAGTCGGTTCCGTTCGGGTCGGGCCCCCCTTAAACCCCTTCCACACGATACGATTTCATTGCCAATCAGATTTGCCAACTGAATTGGCTACAATCTGCTTGTCCGTCCACGCGTACAAAAGAAGATCGCCAAATTTAGTTTTATTTTGTTGCCTGTACTGAATGGTCTTGTGTCAAGCAAGATTTGTCTCTTGGTTGATTTTGGCTCGTAACTACAAATGTAGATGAGAAAAAAAACAAGATTATGGACAAAATAATGCTTGTTAAGTTATTCACTTAAATATAGTTAAAGAGCTGGACAAGACGATTTCAGAAATTTTATGAGAACGGTTCACGAATTATTGAATTTAGTAATAATAATTATTAATATAATTAGTAAACCGGTGTGCACGCCGCTGTGCTGATAACTACGTCAAAAATTGACCAACTAACGTCCACACCACCCGAATTAAGTTCAAAGTCTTGGGTTTTCGCCATTGAAACCCTTTTTAAGTACCTACTTTAGGCGTTTAGTTCTTGAAAGCGTTGAAAAACCTGGGCGTCAGGAGGCTATAATGATAATTACCTATTCAAATACATCTTGTAGATTCATAATATTAACATGACATATTTAAATGAAATCTGTACTCAAGCTTCGGAGATAAAATACTTATCGCCATTTTGCTTCAATAAATTGTTATCTGAAAAATTGAAATTTTAGAAGAGAGTTTTTTAACCTTCAAGAAATAATTGTATCAAAACGAATAACATGGTATCTTTTAAAATACATTGTAAATTAGCAGAAAAATAAAGTTATTTCTTTCGATAAAATTATTGTTAGAGGTTAAACAAACTACTAAAATTTAAATTTTCAGGATTATTTAAACAAAAAGGCGTTATGTTAAAAGTTTTAACTACATTCTTGCAAACTATTCCAGACATAAAACTGCCCTTGTAATTTGTGGACCAGGCAACAATGGAGGCGATGGATTAGTAGCAGCAAGGCATATGGTTTTATTTGGATACACAGTTGCAGTTTATTATCCGAAAAGAACACCGAAACCACTGTATGAGAATCTTCTAGAACAATGTATAAAATTTGGTGTTAAAATTGAAGAGACACTTCCACCTACACCATTGATGAAACATGAATATAATTTAATTGTTGATGCCTTATTTGGATTCAGTTTTAAACCACCTGTAAGGGAAGAATTGAAGCCAGCCTTAGATGCTCTTATTTATGCAGAAATACCTGTTTGCAGGTAGATTTTACACTTCATTTGTTTCATTTTTAGGATGTTCGTCCACATCTTGCTTCAAGGACCAAAATAGTGAGATGAAAAAGCAATTTATTATGAACATGTCCGCTGTACACATTGGACCAGTGTGTTGGTCAAACCCGTTGGTCCAAAGTACTGAACCTTTAAAAAATAATGTTTTCTCATTGGAGTATTGATCAATTGGACTGGAAAAGATGGATGTCGAAACTACCACAGCCCCGGCAATTCATACAGCACGTCCGATTTCTATCTAAATGTAATGAAAGTAAAGTGACTAAAATAAATGGCATTTAGGATTCCATATAATTGATTCATTACTGTACTTGCAATTGTATAAATTGTAAAACTTTATTGCCATGTCCACGCCGCCGTCGCCATAGTTAATTCAGAACCTAAATTTGCTCTATATAATTTTAATTTTTACTCACGCGTAACACTATTAATTTTGCGGACGAGTAACAATAAACTGAACAGGGAAGCCAACCTGTGAAAGTTGTTAGCGAGGTGTTCTAAGATCCTTTGATGTGTGCACCGAAAAACCGACACTATTAGATTGGCTGATCAGTCTTGGCGCCCAATGACCAAAACAGGTGAAGTTGGCTTGTGCATTTTGGCCTAACGTGTACAGCTAATTCTAGCTTAAAATTATTTGAATATATTGAAATATAAGAAATACTGTAACTAAAAAACGTTTTAACAGATACTATATTGCTAATAATCACATACCAATTTGTGTATACACTAATATTTGAATTTTTGAACCAGACTTGAATATTTATTAGTCTTTTAAATAGGTACGGTATGGCTAACACATATATAAAATGTAACTTGTAGCGTTATCGTAAACTTTTCTACAAAATAAATATTATTTTAAATTCTCTGTACATATAATAAAACTGTAGAGGTCGAATTTCTGTACAATGAAAAAGTGCTAAAAACCGAGTCAAGGGGATGTAAGAAGTGAAATAAAACTAATTTAGATTTTTTTTTTAATTTTATGTTTCTCTGTTTGTCTGTCTGTTTGTACCGTTTGTTGACTGAACCTATTTAAATGAAATTTTGTATGGTGGTATGATATAATAATAATAATAATAAACCCGCAGGGGGCTTTGTGGCGAAGCTTTAGGTGAGTAGCGACACCTCGTACCTGACTCCGGGGACCAAGACAAGGCTTGCCTTAGCCAGCCGGCACGGAGTGGAGATCGCTAGAGCTAAGACTCGAGCTCCAGGGGTGGAAGTGATAAATGGCATCACGTCAGAAGTAGCTTCGGTGAACCTGCAGCCCACCTCTCTACACCCCTTAGCTACTCACACCCATGTTGCCCCTGTCTTCTATGGCATTTTTTGGGGCCCATGCAGGGAGTGTCGAGTCACCGTCTGCCCATTTTTCCATGTTCCCCGAACATTGTGACGGGCAGACGCCATAGTCCCCATATTCCCAGATCCCTAGTACCACTACCAGTTCACCCCAATAGCCCGGTACTTTTTGTCCTCATTTCCCACAATAGTCCTACACTGGCCGGGGCTTGTCCTTGGGTGCATTATTATATGGTGTAGACAGGGATAATCGCCGATCAATGTCACGCCACATTTACATTAAATTTGTCAAAGGCCTCTACGTGTTGACCTTCCCATGGCCCCACGCAAGCCCTCCAAAAGTCCGGGCCATTTTTATGGCCCGTGGTCTTCAAAGACATACAATAATAATAATAATTGTAAATATGTGTTTTTTTATATAGTATTTAAAAAAAATGTAAAAAAATCTGAAGCTAAATAAATATGTGAAATAATAATAATAATTCATTTATTTCAGAAATTGAGCATTTCTATATTATACAGTTTTATATTTCAATGTAATCAAATTTTAACCCTCAAATCAATTCACGGCACAAAAATTTATCGATAAAACAAATACTAGGGCATTACACCCGCGTCACTACAAGCAGCATAAATGTTTCCATTCCATCATCAAGGGACATGTACACCAAATGACTTCAAGTATGGACTCCGCCACCGGGTCGCGAGGCGGCAGAAATCAAACAAACTCATGCATTTAACTGGGTGTGCAGTTGCACCCATTTACGTAGCAGTGGCGAGTCCCATCGATCTACAAAAAGAGTGATATCCCTGGTCAACATATAGTATACTTTTGATCCCGAAAAATTAAAGAGTTCCCGTGGGATAGTTAAAAATCTCCACCACACGGACGAAGTCGAGGGCATCAGCTAGTATAAAAATATATTTAAGCCTTTTACTGCTTAATAATAATCTTATACTTGGAATCACGATGTTTATTTCTCTATTTACGTAAATTCTTCTATATTGTCATATTTGAATTAGACTGTAGTCTCTTGTAATAAAATCTACAATCCGTCAGAAAAGTATTATAGTCCATGGTGAATATTATAGCTGCTCTTAATTATTAATAGATTACTGTTGCAGGTGTTTTTTCATACAAAATCGCTTACTGCATAGCCTTCTGTATGGACATTAATTTCTAAAAATGTATCATTCAGACTTCAAATAGATATTAGTAATTGAAAATTAATAAATTCTTTTCAGTGTGGATGTACCTAGTGGGTGGAACGTTGAAACTGGACCTGAGAAAGGCAACGGCGTGACACCGTCTCTACTTGTATCCCTATCCGCTCCAAAACTTTGTGCGCAACCAGTATATTTGGGTGATACCATCCATTTCTTAGGTGGAAGATTCCTTAGCCCTGAAATAATACGTAAATATGATCTCGCTCTACCGTATTATCCGGAACAAGAACATGTTATTCAGTTGTCAAGTGAAGGTTTAATTTAGTTCTAGATTGTAAGTTTATTATAATGCTGGTGCCGCACCTTCGATAATGTTGAAGATGTTCACTGTGGCCGATTGCGTTTTATTTAAAGCGTTAAAAATTATGCCGTTATCAAATTGCTACAGGAAATCAGCAGCAGAAAATCGTTATCACATAAATCGCGCAAAGATTGTCGTTATAAGATACTCGCTCCGAAAATGCACCAGGTAACGCCTCGTTCGCAGTCAAAACACGACTGGAGTATTTCCCGACTGACCGACCCTCGTCCATTTGTAAATTAGACATGGCCTCCTAGCAACATGCCGCCCACTAGTTCTTGAAATCGTTAAATGGTCAGCTTAATGGCTTCCAAGAATTCGCATGAAATACCAACAGAGGAAAGAAGGTTTTATGACGTCTTACGGCGGCGTGGACAAAGAGATTAGCGCGAACAATAGATCACTCAAATTCAAAAGGGGTAATAAAACACCTGCAAGGGCCAGTTTGCATCACTTCGTTATCTCACAATATTTAATGTCATTAACAATTTAAACAATAACACATTACATCCATCGCCACATCTGCGTGAAATGGCCTATATCTATAACATTATCCCAGATGAGGCCCCACCATATTAATTAATGGGAAGCTTTTCAAAACGTTTTTTCGAAATAAATGTTTATTTTTGAAAGAAGCTTTTTTTAACACACCCAAATGTATAATTTTTGACGAATCGTGTCCGCGAGCCTTCGTTCGTAATTGATACAAAAAACACGACCACGTACCCGGTGGTCTTTTCTGTACCCCTGACAGCGTGTATTCAGGATTCATTTCAGGATGATCGATACTCAGGGCGCGAACACAACAAAGAAATATTCACATTTATATTTTTTACAGGGCTTTTACCTGTGGCTTCGCGTGCGGGTTAAGCACTTGTGAAGAACCCTAGTTTATAAAGATTATTAAGCATAGGCATATTATTTTGCATTAAACTTTTTTAGGACCTTTTAAATTTTCTTAATTTTATTCTGGTAACTTATCTCATTTTCCGGGATTGCTTTAGGAACACATTGAGGACAAACATACAAACATTGATTTTTATTTTTATAGATATATAGATTTTTTAGGCTAGAAACCCTTTCGGGCGTCTTCAGAGTACCCTACCAAGTTTCATCACAATCTGATCAATGGTTTAGGAGCACATCGAGGACAAACATACAAACATTGAATTTTATCTATAAAATATTAATGGAATAGGTTTTGGAGCCTCGGCGGACGTCGGTACGACGTTATGGTTACTGAGGGCTCCTTTACTTGTTATATGATGTAGGGAATATTAAACACGAGTTATCACTTGGTATAATGTATTCCGTTTGGTTTACATATAATTTTTATGTTACGAACACAATAATAACATTGATTGAGCGAAACCCTTATTGTGTAGCTGTCAAATTGGTATTCGGACCGGTGTTGCCTAAAATGGCCGTCCTAGTGTTGTCCGTATCAAAAATTAATAGTTGCGTTCGGAGAACGCCACAAGGTAATGCGATAATAAGTAGGAACTAAATACCAATACTAATATACATTCAATCCAATTAAACAGGGGTGGTCGTAGTGTGAATATAATTGTATCTAGTAGGGATTGCGAGCATGATTTTTATCAAAATCAAAGCATAAAGATGTATATTACCTGAAGTGTAGGTAGTAAGTAGAATAAATTTTCTTTCCTTATTGTTGTGTCCTACCTTCAAGCGAGTGTACAGGTAAAGCTTCTTGTCGTAAGTACCTATATACTACTAGGATAATCCCGCGACTTCGTCCACGCTTGACTTAAAATTCCCGCAGGATTCCCGGGACACAAAGTATCGCAGCATTTAAAAAATAATATATTAAGCTATGGTTTTAGTGAAAACTGTGTCGGAACAAGCTAATTTTTATGCACCCGAACAACTACAAACCGCTCCCAGGAAAATTCCTACGGGATTCCCAAGATAAAAATATTACATGTTTTATTACATAAAATTTGGTATCGATCAGTGAAACAAATCACATTGGAATTCAATGTTTTTTTTCATCTAGCCATTTTAAATAATTTCCAGATAAGTTCACGCGGGATTCCCAGGATAAAAAGTAGTGCAGATTTGAATTCTAAGGCTTTCTTATCTGCGAAAACCGCATCGAAATCGGCCCAGTAGTTTTCCCGCGAATCCCGAACAAATAGACAAATTAAAAAATATTCATCGTGTTTTCCATAGTTTATGTAGTGTATTCCAATTGTTTTTTTTATAGTTTTAATGTACAGACACGGTATTTATAGAATTTTATAATATTAATAGATTATACAACGTATAATCGGTCAAAAGTATAATTTCTGTGATTTTAGTTGACGCTAGTCCATGACGAACTGCGCGCTAAAGCAGTTTAATAATTTAGGTCAAAAGTCAGATATTAGGTTTGGCATATAGGTGCGGACTATATATCTAAAGAATTTAAATAAAAAATCGCATTTACGTAACAATTATAAAAGTCAAATATTTGTAATACCCGCAGTATTTGTCGTAAGGTTTTTTTTATAGCAATTTCGATATCTACATATTATAATTCAAAAAATTTACGAGAAAGGTTCTATTTCCATTCCGCTTTTGTGGCTAGTCAGCAGTGCTTACTCATTATGTATATAAATGAAAATACCTTCCTTTACATCGAAACGAGAAAATAACGCTATAAAACTTGTAAAGATTTTGTTTGAAAAAACCGACGTACAAAATTAACTTTATAATTACAATATACAACGAAGTTCTTGTGAGACTTCCTTAGATGAATGATGAGTAATGAACATATTGTTCATTATTTTATGAAAAGCTAGAAAATTAATATTTATCATGTGCTCGGACTACTAGTGTAAATCCGACTATGCTGGATTTACAAAATCGTTTAGTCAACGTTGAATGATTTAGGCAAAATTGTTTGTGCTATACATAGCTCATCACTCATCAGTAAGATGAGACTTTTTGGGCTTGCAAAAGAAATTTGTTTTAGGAACCAGCTAGGTAGATATAAAAAGACCTACGAGTCGTTTGGTCCGAGAAGAGACTCATTTTTATAACATTTCACAAATTTGTATTTGTTTAATTCGGTTAGGTAGGTCAGTAGTTTGCTTGCCAAGTATCGAAAAAATATTTAGGAAAATAATATTTTAGGAAATTAAACATGAAACATAAGTTTATCTCATAATATCCAAGGGCAATATAGATCTTTTGTAGTCAATAAGTTCAAAATGGTAAATATCAGAGTTGTTGTCATATTGACAATTTGTGGAGTGTCAATGTCAAGTTGGTTTTCTGGCGTTGCGATTCGCGCGCGCCGTATCATTTTTCCCGCGATTTCTACATTAGAACACCGGATCCCGATTTTACTTTTGGTTGCTTGTTTCTGATGTGATAGAAACATAAGGTCAAGCAACTTCTAAGCATCATAAAATTTTACATTTTTACTATTACTCTAAATAATCTCAGTGAGTAAATTACTTCTTGTAAAATAATTTGTTTTGTGTGTAAACAGGTGGCAAATAGGTATATGCCGACAACTCGCCTAAATTTAACGTCATCTAATCATTCCTAAGCTATTAAATCTGTTTCGTACTAACCTTTCAAAAGTTTTGTAGTGTTTCCATTCTGTTATCCTGTAATCTGCGATTTAGCATTCGGAACTTGTTTAGAATTTAATATAACCTCTATACACTTTCGAACTTTTCAGATCAAAATGTTTGAGGCACGTTTACTCCAAAGTTCTATTTTGAAGAAAGTTTTGGAGGCTATCAAGGATCTACTTACTCAAGCAACATTCGATTGTGACGACAATGGTATTCAGCTGCAGGTTAACTTATTTCATGTTTTATCTATTTTCTACCCTAGAGTTTTTAAAGGACTGATCTCTTTTCCATCTGTCTGCTAATCACTTCCTATTCCTCTTTGCCTGTTTCTAGTTTATTGCAATGTCTGATTTAGATAGCAGGTGGCATGCACTATATTTTTATAACTAAAAATTATGTCTGTAAATAATTAAATCAGCAGACAGGCACTTCACACCCAAACATATAGACTGACTTAAAAAAAGGCTAGTTTTGCTAGTCTGTGTGGTAGATATGTTCTCAGATTTCTTTATAATTGCTAACAATTATATATAGTGTTATTTGTTGATTTTCATTCGAATGTTTTGGTTGTCAATATTAATTTTAATTTTTAATATATTATAAAATGTTAACTATTTTGTTTTTGTTGCTTGATTGATTAAATTAGTTTTTCTTTCCTGTTACAAGATTCACTGACTACAGAGTTTATACAAGGGAAAGTACTTATTAATTCAACTATACAGGATTTTTCACTATTGGTACTGTGCATGCTGACAGTCAGTACAGGCCACATTGAGCTACAATTCTTATTTACATTCTTTATACAGACAAAGAATGTAATTAAAAATGTAATAAACATATTCATTTTATTGTATAATTTGTACATTATAAATGTATATTACCAGTCACTAAGTTGTGTATTATGGACAATTTACTAGGAACAACTAAACAGATGATCCTAGACAAAAGTAAATATGAACTTTCCACATTCAGATACAAAATTATCTCTGCATGATTCATTGGGACCTCTGAATTTCAGTGTACTAAGCAAGGTATACTTAGATCACAGGTCAATTTCATCATGTGCATTAATTCTAACATTTTTTGTGAATAGGCTATGGACAACTCTCATGTGTCATTGGTTTCACTCACTCTCAGAGCTGATGGATTTGACAAATACAGGTGTGACCGAAACATCTCCATGGGAATGAATCTAGCTAGGTGAGTATTATTTGTTTATTAGTTGCAGGTTGTAAAGTAATAAAAATATTTGTAGACAACGTGAACTTTAGTAGATAGAATAGGAAAGTAGGTATGTAGGTAACTCTTCATTATACACCAAAGCATAGACAAACAGAAATACAAAAGCAGGCAGCCTTATTACCAAAAAGCGATCTCTTCCATGCAACCCTTGTAGTAGTAGTAAGAGATAAAATATTTTCAAAACTAGACTAGATGGCATCTATGGCCCATGTATTCTAATAAAATAGCCATATTATGTTATTTGGAATACAGAGGTGTTGGATTCAATTCCCATTAGGATAAGTTGGTAAATGTTGCTGCTATTTACTCTCTTCTGGATGTCTAAGACCAGCCCCAGAGTAACTTCTTTTTCTTGTAAGTATAAAAGATGTGTTTGTCGACCAGTATAGAAAATATATAATAATGGGTAGACAAACTCACACTTTGTATATC
This sequence comes from Dendrolimus houi, assembly GCA_039645545.1. NCBI lineage: Eukaryota > Metazoa > Arthropoda > Insecta > Lepidoptera > Lasiocampidae > Dendrolimus > Dendrolimus houi. The sequence goes on from CM077124.1 coordinate 20,733,644, forward strand.
CTCAAGCTAAGCAATTTGTACTATGGGTAATATACTTAAAGCTTAGAGTTACTCGTCTAGGTAAAATTTGAATAAAAAAACAGAAAATCTCACAAGAAATGTTGTGTATTACTTTGATCACTGAGATTTTGTGAAAATGGAGCAATTTCCAGCAAGGGTTGCAGCTGTCGATTTTGAATCATGCTTCCATTTCTTGTAGTACATGTTGTTAATATTGTAATCACAAACATACACTATACAGCAGACCACTCTGGGGCCGATCATAGACTCCCAGACCACAGTAAATTATGGAATGTTTTGTTTATGAAATTTACCATGCTAGGAATTAAATATGGAGCCTTTGTGTTTCAGTGAGCTAAGATGGCACAACCAACCTAACTATACATGTCATCTTTTAAGAATGATTAAATAATATTATAAACATCAATTTCAGTATGTCAAAGATTTTAAAATGCGCTGGAGATAAAGACACAGTAACAATGAAGGCCCAGGACTGTGCTGACACTGTCACCTTCGTATTCGAGAGCCCCAACCAGGAGAAAGTCTCTGATTATGAGATGAAACTCATGAACTTGGATCTTGAACACTTAGGTAATTATTCATTCATTTAATGATAAATAGTGATCATGTTTTGATTGTAAACACTATCTTGTTTCCCATACGGGTAAGTAAAAGTAAGACAGTGGGACTCCACTTTCTGTGATCTTCATACACACCTTTCACATCACTTACTTTCATTAATTTCTTTTGCATGTCTGTCTTGTTGTTGGTTTATTCTGATTTTTGGTCAAAATGTCTGCCAGACCATAACATACCACAAACCAAATTGATTATGATATAGCTATGGTCTACAGGCTCTTTCATCAAAGTACATAATGTTCATGATTTGTCTGACTTATTACAAGAGCGAAAAACAATTAACAACAAACCAAAGAAAAGTAGACCACAAGTTGGCACACATTAAGGAGAATGTGCTCTTTGATAATATTGTAGGTGACACATTTAATATAAATAATAATTTTAATTGATATCAGGTATCCCTGAGACGGAGTACAGCTGTACAATCCGCATGCCTAGTGGGGAATTTGCCAGAATCTGCAGAGATCTCTCACAATTTGGGGAATCTATGGTCATTTCTTGCACAAAAGAAGGTAAGTCTATGAAGGTTGCCTGGAGGAGATTGCTTTAAGTAATAAGGCTGCCCATTGTACTACCTATGTTGGTGTACAATAGAGTATTTTTTTATTGTTGTTGTAAGTCTGTATTGTTTTTGTTAACTAATTTTGTTGTAATAAACAAAATGAGCATGATGGATGATGATGAGATGGATGTGTTTTAAGAGAATGAATTAGGTGAGCAATCTAAGCGCAAAGAAACCTTAGAAAAGTTCACCCACATTTTGGAGATGTTATATGATCCTGGCTTCCGCCTGGTGCCTATTTTATTGAAGGTCATCATAAAATTTGAATATTTATGAAAATATTAATAAAAATTCAAGTTTTACTAATAACATGGTTTGTATATCTGGCCAATATTGTAGATAGACAAACTTGCATATTAAATCTGCTGTTTTGATAAATGCCCATATAAATTAGCTGCTTTTTGAGCCTCCCATTTGTAGGGGAAACAGACATTATAGTTTTCGCGTATGTCCAAGGCGGATTGGCGGGTTTGACAAATTAGTTATCTCGATGTGCATTTATAACAATGGTTTTCTTCATCATTAGAATGTGGTGATTGTAATTATATGGTCCGAGAACTGCTAAAGTTATGTATGCTCTTTGGCTAGTGCTTGATACCACGCCCTAGTGAGTTCGGAATGTGAGTTTGCTAATCACTAAACTACCATGGCCATGCAATCTTATTATGTCATTATTTGCTACGTCTGTACAAAATCTGGCTGTGATGGTTTTTGAGATAGTAAAAAGTGTCTTGGTTGATGATCTCCCAGTGGACCCACAATCAATCTACAAAAATAATCACAAATCAACCAAATATAAGCTGAAAGAATTTTATATTAGTTCCCAAACCGATCCATTGGGCTCACATGTGCAGGCCTGGGACTAAATCAGAACCGGTATACTAGCATGATAACTCTGCTTATTATTATGAAATCAGAAGTAAACATTTGAATGATGATAATATTTCCTTGCCTCTGCTCCAATTTTTGATATAATAACGATATCAAAAATTTTATTTTGATATAATAAAATTTCAGAAACAAACTTTTGTTATTTACTATATGGTCTGGGATCAGCCTCAAAATGGTCTGTTGTATATTTCCCATAATACAAGCATAACTTGCTTAACTTGGGGATATACAATGTGTGTGTGTTGTCTGCCGAGTATGTATCATACCTGTTATGTATTTTACACAACTCACTGTGGCATGAATAGTGCTATGAGATGTCTGTGCCACAGTTGAATATGTTTTTATGTATATCTAAGCATATTGAAGATAAACAAAAGAATTGACTGTCATTACAGGGAATTACTGTATTGCTTAATTAATTTGTTATTCAGGTGTGAAGTTCTCAGCGAGCGGTGACATTGGATCTGCGAATGTGAAGCTGGCACAGACCGCTTCCGTGGACAAGGAGGAGGAGGCTGTGGTCATTGAAATGGATGAACCGGTCACCTTGACCTTTGCATGCCAGTACTTGAACTACTTCACCAAAGCCACTTCGCTTAGCCCTCAGGTATGGCTGTTGTTATAACAGAGGTCTCCAAACTTTCCAGCCTTAAGGCTGATTTACATAGATGCAGCTACTGACTTAGGGAACATATGGATCTCAAAATATTCAATCGGGAATATTGAAGTGAGCACTGAGCTGATAGTACTGAACAATTAAATATTTTCTATCCATCTACAGACTTCAAATCAATTTACATTATATGAAATCATAACTGGCTTCCTTCGAATTTGAAGTCAGTAGTGGATCAATGTAAATTAGTTTTGAGGACCATAATTGGTACACCAGCAAGTTCCAAGGGCCAAATTTACACAAATCTCGTTGGTTTTTTTACAATTTTTATGCTGTTGGTGAAATTGATTTCAATTATTTGTTAGTTATTGTGCATTAGTATTTCCTGCATGTTATACTTGCTGAAATCAATGGATTATTAATTTTAAAAAATAGTCATTATGTTTCCTTGAATTCTAGGTGCAACTTTCAATGTCCGCGGATGTACCACTAGTTGTGGAATACCGTATTCAAGACATTGGGCAAATCCGCTATTACTTAGCACCCAAGATTGAGGAAGACGACAGTTAAGCTATTTTTAAGTTTCTATACTTCCTAAATTTAGTCTTACTAAAAAGCCATTATGTCTGATATATAGTTGGATAATATTGTTAGTTGAAGTTAAGTTTGGGAATCAAAGATACTAATAAGTATATGAAAACCCGTTTGAAGAGATGTGATAAAAAAACCTTTTTTTGTTAACCAATACATTTTAATATCAGTATAAAACTGTTGCAAAGAGTGTATGTACGCTGCAGAGAAACCGTACATATGTGATTTGTGTGACCATAGATAATCACGAAAAATGATCTAAAAGATCATATAAAGTATACACATAAAGGAAAAGAACTTGTCATGTTGTATAATGTCAGTATAAAACTGTTCAAAAGGGCAAATGCACACCTTCATAAATACACTGGAGAGAAATCGTATATATGTGATTTAAAGACCATAATAAGTACACATTATGTACACACACACACACACACACACACACACACACACACACACAAACACAGACGGAAATTTTAAAAAATATCTCACAAATAAAAATGAAATAAATTCTAAATTGAGTTAAAGAGTAGTAAAATTTATCAAAAAGAGAATACCAATAATTTCTTATTATCCATTAAGTCATATTAAACGGGTTTTATTGTGCTTAGGAAAATTTGTGTACAAAATATATTTTCTGAGATATCATTGTTATATAAGTGCCTTAAAGTCTTCTTTGTACACAATTTAAAAACATTGAATAAATTTTCGACCAGATAAAATTAACAAAAAAATTATTGTAACAAATCTCCGAATTTTTGATTTCCTAGCATACAAGTACTATTTTAGTAAAGGTCATTTAAAAATTTTTGACTACAAAAATAGACCATAAAGCATTTAATAATAACAAAAGAATCATACTTAAAATCCATATTTTGAATATTTAAGTATCTCTAAAAATACATCATCGCGTTTATTTAAAATCTTGCAATCTCACGATAATGTTTAAGGTAAAATTGAACAATTTCATTTCTATGGTTACATTTTCCATTTTCATCATATAATTATTATCAAATATAAGAAGAATATTGCGATTATGTATCATCATAGACTCAAACTAATTAAGCTATCTTTTTTCAATTATTTCAATAAAATACAATTCCTATTGTAAAAGGGGGTAGGGCTTTTAGTCCGCGACAAACGTTATGACATATCCAAATTAGCTGTAGATTTTTGCTTAATAAATGATTTTGTTTGAATATGTAAATCTGTAGCTATTAAATACCCTGTATACTGGTCATAAAAATGACATGTTGCTGGAAACTGAACAATATAACCAGCGCTTAAAGTCGCAGCAAAATGCAAATGACAGATTACGGTATATAATTTTCTTTTCTTTTAAATTAATTTTTTTATATTAAAATTTTTGTTAAATTATTAATATTTTTTAAGTTTTCGCGACTTGTATACATAACAAAACTACGTTTTAACGGTTTTAAGCACGGTAATTTATTTGATTTTTGTTATTATTAAATTGTGTATTTAGATGAGTAATATAAAACATTTTCTACTGTAATATCTAACTTTAGATGTGGCTTAAGTTGTCTAAGACTTTTAAACATCATTAAATAGTAATTCATTGCAAAAATACTTTTGTAATCTATGAAAATGATCTATAAAGGATAAACAGTGTATACACGGAAATGGACGGCTTAGATCATTGCTATAAGAAATTACTGCAAAACTTAGAAGCATATTACTGGAAGTAATATCTTGTCAATCTGTAATTTTATAGCTTTTGGAACATTCTGACATTATAACATTCCACACAGAATAAAATTATTTATGTAGGTTGCTATAAAAATTACCTTTAATCTGTTTTTCTATAAAATTCACATTTTATAGTGCTTCTCAGGTACAGAGTTCAATTTTAGGTACCTTAGAATATGTCACTAGTTAAATGCGGTCAAAAACTTTGGCGTGGACTCTTTATATATACAATGTACTCTTCAGCGCGGACTAATACATAAAGAAGAATAAGCATTAAACTTTTTGTAACAAAAATGTAGTTTTTTTTAATAACTTAACAGGAACGTGAACAAAATAATAAAAGACTGGAACCTGGTCACCAATGCCGGAACACAACTCAAGGTTGTTATGGCGACATACTTTAGACCAGGGGTGGTAGCCATCCTGTCGGGCAAATGCCCCACCACTTGGCTGTGAGTTTTTGTCGCCTCTCACAACAGGCCGCTCCAACGCAGGAAGTTATATTCTTCCTCCGTTCCTGCACGGATAGCGAATAAAACTAAAAGGATCTCTTGCAGTATAGTATTCGGTCGACTGGTCTCATGATATATTTTTGGCTTAAGAACACCTAACGCTGTGAATCTGTCACAGATGCTGAAAGCGGCGCTTAACCCGATATTAGACTATTCTATTCTGTCTTTCAATTTTAATAATTCAACCGTAGTAGTCCACATAAACATAAATATTCATTGAATACAATCATGTCCTTTCAGTCAAATTGAATCAATTCAGACACTATTATTCAATGATTCAAGTATACAGACCAAGTATAATAACTATAAGATTTAGTGAAAAATACTCAAAGGAGTCTCGGGGCCCGGTTTTGATGAATAAAACAGTATCATTAGATTCTTGAAAAATCAATTGCCCTGGTCAGGAATCGAATTGGCCAATTGTGAGAAAAGTAACACCTGTATTGTTACACCAAATCATAGTGTAGCTCCTAAGGATCAATTTCTGTGAAGGATTGTTAAACGACAAACTAAGGGGAGTATATTTACGTGAATCACTCGTTGATTAATCCAAAATGAAAGACTGAACAGAACGACCTGACATCAGCTTAACATGTAAAAAATAATAATTGCCAGTATAATGGTCTAAGGGTTGCCAGTAATAAATAATCATTATAATCTGGTATTTTCTTTACTCAAAGAATATTAACACTAACAGAAACCCGGTTTCAATTATAAAGAACACTCACAAAACAATGGTGTGAGTTTTGCACCTTACATCAGGTAAGATTTTTGACGATATATTAGGTTGGGGAAAAAGTTTCTTCGCATTTTATATAAAAATTCAAAAGGTTTTTTTTATAAAGTTTATTTAGAGTTGACTAAAGTATGTAGATGCCATTTTGTTGAATAACTTGTTGCCATATTGTAGGTAGGGACGTGATCCCATTGCTATAAAAATTTTGGGGCTTTGATCAAAAAACTGCAACAAGTGGTTTTGGCAGTCCTCTCGTGATGTTAACCTGACACTGCCTAAAGAATTCTGCAGAGACCGAAACAGGAGAAAATCTGAAGGTGCAAGGTCAGGACTATACGGCAGATGCATTAACACCTCCCAGCCAAACTCGTAATTTTTGCTGAGTGGCTAAAGATGTGTGAGGTCTAGCGTTATCATGGTGAAAAACCACACCCCTTCTGTTGATTAATTCCGGCTGCTTTCTCTCAACTTTTTGCTTTAATCTCATCAGTTGTTCGCAGTACAGTTCAGAATCGACGGTCCTGCCTGGCGGTAACAGGTCATAATGAATAATGTTCTTCCAATCCCACCATACACACAGCATCACCTTGTTGCGAGTTAACCCGGGTTTCGCCAGTCTGTGAAGCCTGACTGGCGTTTGACCACAATCTTTTTCGCACGTTCTTGTCGTACGTGATCCACTTTTCATCACCAGTTATCAGCTTCTTCAAAAATGGTTCGGTTTTATTACGTCGTAATAAAAAATCACTAATGAGTACACGGTTCATTAGGTTTCTTTCAGTGAGCTCATGAGGCACCCAAATATCGAGCTTTTTTGTGCACCTAGCTTTTTTCAAATGCGCCAAAACCGTTTTGTGGTCAATTCCCAGTTCTTCAGCTACATCGTAACTACTAATATGCCGATCTTGCTCCACTTTTTCAAAACTGGCATCAATTTTGTCCGTAACAGGGCGACCAGAGCGACGTGCATCTTTGATGTCAACATTTCCGGATTGAAAACGCTTAAACCAAATTTGCGCTACTCTCACAGATACTGCATTGGGTCCATAAACATCACAAATTTTTTTCGCGGCTTGTGTTGCATTTTTACCTTTTTTGTAGTAAAATTTTAAAATGTATCGAATTTCTTCATTAGATTCACCCATTTTAACAATAAGAAAAACAAATGATTATCACACATTTTCCTAATTTGAATTTGAAATTGTCTTCTTTAAAATTAAAACTTTTTAATGATACCAATACCAACCAGATACAAATGGTATAGCCAAAGAGATCTTATTACAAGTTCATACATACTATATGCGAAAAGGCTTTTTCCCCAACCTATTAATAAAAATGAAACAACATTTCTGCATCAAATTATTTATTTCCACTTATAAAATAGCATCTTTTCCAAACATGTCATGTTATACATGAGTATTGAACTTAAATAATCACTTGCACTTGACAACACAAATAAATTCTAAAACAATTGGAATGCTTAAATAAAAAGTAATGCTTATACAAAAATTTTGTATAAAATGAACATAATAAATGTTAGTTTCCTTTTGTAGTTTAAGGCTGCATCCGCACTGGTCCTACCACTGTCATATTCTTTAGCCAAGTAATTTAGAAAATGCATTTTAAAATGTAGTAATCTAGCCTTGTTATGTTTAAATTTATCTATATAAAATAGTGTTTTTTTTTTAACTTAGATTTCTAATTCATGTTGGATTAGATATCAGTCTGATTCAACAAGACTCAGAACACTGCCAGAAGAAGTGTAATAAAATGTCTCGCCAAATACTGCTCCGTACAGTTTGATGATGTATTTACGGGCAGGTTTTTTCTTTTAATAAATTGACTGACATTTCACATTAGTTTTGGAATGCACCAGTTTTCCATTTAAACACTTGACACATCTGCTTTGACGTCATATTAGTAAACCGGCTACCACCTAGTCTGACCAGTGCGAACGCAGCCTAAAACTTAAAGTATGACCTAATTCATACAATATTTTTAGTACTTTAGGGAAAGAAATTTATCGGGATAGAAAACACGTTTTCCTGAACAGTACTAAACAGTACACGAGAATCTTTTACGAGTCACACTCGAATTTATTGGAATGTTTAATATTTTATTTGCAGGGGGAAAAGTTCGGTTTACTTATTCTATTAAACCGCATACTGATCACGGACACTGGATTGAAAGAAATAAGTCTTCAATTGTTTTATCCTAGGTATATTCAGACTAGAAAAGTAATTTGAGCTCAATAATAGACAAACACATATTGTGTATACCTATGTCGAAAAATTATAGATAATATACAACGGATCACTCTGGGGCCTATCCCAGACACCCAGACCATAGTAAAGAACAAAAAACTTGTAGGAAAAGAATCCGAGACCTCTGCGTTCCAGTGAACTAGGCTGTCAAAGGTCATTCAACCATTGGCGGTCAAATTCAAAGTACGTTATGACCTGGGAGTACTGCAATGACAATCGTACAAGTAACTGAATATCCACCAAATCCTATATAACTAGATGGCGCCACAGTGAGCTTTTAAAGTTGCATTTTTACTGGTCGATTGTCAGTCCTATATATCTAAGCGCCGATTTTTTATTTTTAAACTGACGCTATTATTAAAATGTAACAAAAACGTCAGATGATAATGAAAATCGGCGTCTAAAAACAGTTTAAACAAACTTTAAATTATTTCTAATAGCTGCTAAACCTAAACATAAACTTTTTATAAAGTAATCACACGACTAGATGATACATAAGTATTTTGAAAACATTGTATAATGCTGTTTATTGGTTGTGTATTCATTTGCTAACTTAATTAATAGAGATCAATTTTTCTGTCAAAGGAACTTAAATCTTAATACTTCAACTTAAAGAACTTAATACTTGCAATATATTAATTGTGCATATTCATATAAAAAAAAAAAAAACTCATCTCCAATATTTCTTAAAACACGTAGACAAGAATATATGACAATCATATTCTCTTAATATTAAGTACAAGTGTCAATTTAAAAACTATTTACGTAATTATTTTAAACATGTACTAGTCATAATAAAACTACGTTTTACGGTTTTAAGCGCGTTATTTTATTTGATTTTTTATTCCGTTACACGGTTTCTGAATAGTGGCCGAAACGTCGGAATAAGAAATTAATAAAATACCACGCTTAAAACCGTCACGCAGTTTTATTATGTATACTAGTCGCGAAAACTTAAGAAAATACTATGCACTAGACATATTTAATGTGCACAGACACGTGCCACATTAAGCATCATATTTTATTAACCATACAATTGTTTTGTTCCACAATTTCTTAGTTGTTGTTAAGGCAATTCGACTAACACTCAACGTAACACAGATGGCGCTGTGATTTAGGGGTCAATTATAATAGCAACTCAAAAGAATTCCACTGTTGGGATCGAGTTTTCCCAACTCAAGGCAGATAATATTTAAATACTTGAAGATTTAGCAAGTACCCCACTCTTTCACTTGGAAAGCCATAGTTTAGTGGTTAACGCAATCGCCATCCAAACTTATTTCGTTAATTAAGTTCAAATCGTGACCGGACAAAACGTATACTTAGGCAATTTTCTGAAGTTATAATAACAGTCCATAAACGTCCCACTGCTGGACTCGGGCCTCCCACTACAGGGTACTGTTAGTATACGCTTTTCCAAGGCGGCTTGGCAGGTTTGACACGTCGGTTATCTCGATGTGCAGGTTGCATCACGATGTTGTCCTTTACCTTTGTAACACGTGGTAATTGTAACAATATGGACATTAGGTCAGACAACTGCCCAAGCGATGCACGCGTTCCGGCCAGGATTCGAACCCAAGCCCTATCAGTTTAGAACGCGTGCGCTGGCCATTACGCCACCATGACTTCTTTCTGAGGTTAGATGTGCATATTGTTACAATTATAACATGTCTGACGGTGAAGGAAAACATCGTGATGAAACTTGCACATCGCGATAACAGATACGTCAAAGCCGCCAATTTGGATAACGTAGCGGTTACATTTTGTTCCCCATAAAAAATTGTGAAGCCCGAGCCTAGAAGTGGTGGTTTATAGGCTGTTATTATTATTTTCACTTTTTGTACCAGTTATATTATTAGGAATGCTGGAAACATGTTAAATGGTTCACTTTATACTGAACACCACGTATAAAATTTATTTCAGTTTTCACAACTCCATTTATGTTCAAGTATGGTGTCAGTCGGATCCCTTTAAGGCCAATTTATACTTACCTAAATCAAATAAATGAATGTATAAACGAAAAAAAATAACAGTAATAATCAGTTAAATAGTAGGGCTAATTGTGATAAGTGGGGCCATTCATAAATTACGTCACACGTTAGTGGGGGGTTCCTAAATTTCGTGATGAGCCATTTCAAAGTCTATTATTATTTTAAGCTTTAAAACACGAAATTTGAACTAAAACTAAAAACTTTTTAAATGGAAATAAAACTTATTAATGAACTACTGTTTTAATCTAATATTAAATGTTTATTGTAAAATTGCAAAATATGTGATGTCACACTAGGGTGGGAGGAGTCTCACGAATGTGACCAGCTGCGACAAGGACGGGGAGTGGGTCAAAAATTAATGAAATTCATTTGACGTAGTTAAGTGGATGGCCCCTAAACAGTTATCGGAATTGACGGGGTTTAACTACCAAAAGTTTACACACATTATGTTGCCTTAAAATTACTATGTTCTTAGCTTTTTAGTCATAAGTGGAAAATGGAGCACTGGTGACTATCAATAATATTATAAAAATCTAAACAAGCCGTGTATGTACACTGAAGCTATAAAAAAAGTGGAATAGACTAAACGACGGAGAACAAGATGTATTTTTTTTCTAAATTTCTTGTTTTGTCTGTTTTCACGTAAGAACTACTGGGCAGATTGGGATAATTTTCGCTGATCGGCAGCTAATTCTTAGTTAAACTCTGCGCTACTTTTTATCCTGGGAAAATCCTGCGGAATTTTTCCCGGGAGCGATTTGCAGTTGTTCGGGTGAGTAAAAATTAGCTTAATCCGACAGTTTTCACTAAAACGATAGCTTACATTCTTTTTCAAACACTGCGGTATTTTGTATCCCGGGAATTTCAATTCAAACGAAGTCGCTGGTATATCCTAGTATATTATTTATTTAGGTTTATGGCTTGGCAGCTAGGCCTTTAAGCCACATATCCTAGTATATAATACAGATCTACAATAGGCACTAGACTCACAAAAGGTATTTATTATTTGTAAATTGTTTGTGTGAGAAAATAAAGTTTTTATTCTAAAGGATATAAGATCGTCATAGAGTGGTTAATACTATTAAAGTTTAATACATACATGTTTTCCATTCCGGACATCCTGAAATAATTCTAATACTTAGTATGCATGAGATTACTTACTATTTTCTATTATAGAGTACAACCTTGATTATCTCATACTAAGAATACTCCAAAAATCACAATATTAACTTTAAATGAAATTAGAGGCAATCATAATTTACATATTTTAGGTTACAGGTGCTGATATTTCTACATAATTCAACAAAATGACTAATCTGAGCTTGCTAATCTCATATGTACTAAGCATTAAAATTATATCCAGAATTTATTTTAAAAAAACATTCGTATCAACTATTTCATGTCAATCCAGTCGCAAACTTTAGGTAGTTAATCACCGGTGATCACATAAACTTGGCACAGAACCGTCAACTCATAAATATTTAATTAATTTATATTTTTAATTCTCGAAAACAATGAATTAATTAATTTTTTATGCTTTTAACGACTTAATGCTCCTCTCCTGTTTTCTCCAACTTTAAGTAAATTTAGCCTTACTGTTGCGTGCACAAGTAATTAGTGTCGCACATTAACATATAGCGCGACTCACCTAAATACGAAAAAATAAATAAATACAACCTGACAAACACATTCGTCAGGGAGAGGCTTAAAAATAGCGATTCATCTGCAGCTGCTATTTAGCCAGTGTAAATTAGTTGAAAAATAGAGAAAAAAAACACAATATTTATAGGCCTAAAGTTAAAAAAATTTACGACTAAGTACAAATCGAGGGTGGGCAGGAGATACACAAATGGACCCAAATAGACAATCTCACAAATACCGAATTAGAACCTATGGACTATAGTATAGTCAACGAAATGCGTCACATTTTTGATACTTTTCATGTTCCACATACTTTAAAATATAAAAATTACACAATAAAATTTAAATTAAATTATTTTCAGACTGTCAATGAATCGTTTGAAATGTGATGTCATAAATCATAACCTCAATGAAAACAACATTTTTATGATAAAATTTAGCTACAGATGGCTGCGAAATAGACAATTGTACATACCTTAACAGGTATTGCACAGCCTGTACAAGATATAAGGTTTGGCGCGAATTGTACAAACGTTGCCTTTTCTGTGTATAGTAGTCAATGTATGAGAAATTGATATTCGATATTTCAATACTACTATATACAACCATCATAAAACTTAAATTTGAAAACCTTTTATATTGAAGCATCAAATATGATGTTAAAATTAAACATTCCAGACTTCAGTTTGAACAAAAACTTTTTAATTTAGAAAAGGACTTCTTCCTTTAATCATGTGTGACCACCTTCAGTTTGATTAAAACTTTTAAATTTAGGATCGCACTTCCTTTGTTTATAATGTCAAGCTAACTTCAATTTGAATAATAACTTTTGAATTTAAAATGGGACTTCTTTTGATTGTAATTTATGATCAATTTCAGTTTGAATAAAACCTTTTGAATTTAGAATCCGCCATCCTTTGATTAATCATAATGGCTACGTTCCACAAGAGACTCACAACGACCACGTTCACGACATCGATTTTTCCCGTTCCACTTACTTGCGGGGGTTACAATCGTAAACTCTAGCAGAACGGATTATGAAGCGTTGATGTCATTAACGACAAAATACACAAATGTCATTGGTTGTTTTGAAAATCGCGCCTTTTTCAATGTCAATCGATAGAGAGAATCAATGCTGTGGTCAATGCCCACTTCAACACCGCTCTTGACATGGGTCGTTGTGGGCGCTGTGTGATCGAAAATAATGACGTAATTAGTGAGTTTTCAACACGACCATAACGACCGTGGTCGCCATGTGGAACGGCAGACGGAGCATTTTGAGCGTTGTGAGATACTAATGGAACACGCCCAATGTGTAACAAACTTCAGTTTAAAAAAAAAAATTTAGATTGGAATCATTTTCAAATTGTCGGGTGTCGCTAATTTCGCGAGACATACTATCGGTATTTTCGCAAGCAGTGGATCGTCTTTGGGTCCATATTGTTGCTACCATTTCTTAGCCGAGAAGAGCACAGCGCGTTGCTTAAGGAAGAGCGAGTAGCTCTGCTTCTTTGGCAACGCCCCCGAGGTCTCCCCGGTCGGTTGCTTCCTTCTCTGGTTGGGGCGTGTGCTGGCGTCGGACATCGTGTTTACGTACGATGTGCGACGACCACGCCCTCTGCCTGTAAAATAATATAAAGTTATTGGGATTTTAAATAACATAATAATCAGCAGTTAAAACATACATAACACATCCTCGAGCTAAGTAAACTACGCTTGCTTGTTATTTTGGGACCAATTCGAGGCACCCAATTATTGCCTAAAGCAGGCAAACGGCCCTATTGATAGAAGATAGACCTATGAATGTATGCAACACCAGGAGCGTCGCATATATACGCGTTGCCAGCGTCAAAGAAATTTAATGATGTCCTGGCCTCATAGAAATGTTATGATATCATTAGACAAGCCTGTTTCGAAGCGCAGAGAGAAAACCTCAACGGGAAGTTACCTTCCTTATTGTTAGTTATTGTACGGAATAAACGTTTCGCAGTAACAGATGACAACTCAAGGAAATGGTGAACATGCCATCGATGATGAGCGGTGCGGTTATGGAAAGGAGACGATTTTAGTTTAAAAAAATATGTTTTTTGGTACCCTAAATGTCCAGAATGCCTGCCACACTTTAAATTTTAACATTTCAACTAGAACAAACATTGGAAACACTTATGGCGCCATCTGTATCGGAGCTGTGTTACGAGTTACGTTTTTTGAGGGCGATAATCATCCTTTCTCTGAAAAGTGGCCGAAACGTTGAAGTACAAATTACATAAAATGCCACCTGTAAAACTATTAAAAGATTTTTTAAATTTTTAGTGCATGAGTTCAGCTGACAGGCAGACGGACCAAATGATGGAAAGCGGTTACCATTGCCTATGGACATTTGCAACACCAAAGGCGTCACAAATGCGCTGCCGCTCTCTAAAGGGAGGCTGGAATCGGGTCACTAACGCCCGAACACAACTCAAGGTTATTATGGCCGAATACTCTAGACCAGGGGTGGTAGCCACCCAGACGGGCAAATACCCTGCCACCTGGCTGTGGGTTGTTTTGTCGACTCTTACGACAGGCCACCCCAACGCAGGAAATTGTATTCTTTCTCTGTTCCTGCGCGGATGAATTGTGTGTACTACCTTCAAAAATTTGGTAAATACTAAATTTTTCTTTTCATGTTATTATATAGAGGTTACCTTTTTGTCAAAAGGGCTATACAGCCTTAAAAATAGATTAGTATGGTGGTGAAGTTTTACCTGCCCCCCCTCCGCGGCCTCAGGACTCACGCTTGCAGGTGGACGGCCCCGGCTCGTCCACATCCTCGTCGTCCACGAGGTCGGTGAGGTACTGGTCGTGCAGCGTGCGCAGGTGCCGCAGTAGGTTCGACTTCACGTTGAACCCCTTGTTGCATAGGCCGCACACGAACGGACGCTCACCTGAGACATTCAACATATTATAATAAACAAAATATTATTTATTTAGGTTTATGGCTTGGCAGCTAGGCCTTTAAGCCAGATCTTAGATTTTATTGTAGTTTCTTCATTTTCTTAAGCCTATATGTAGCACAGCTGAACTGTAGGTTATCAGCTGGTGCCATTCAATGGAGTTCTTGTGACAACTCAAAAGGCCACATTTGACTATACAGTTCACATTTCTCACCAAACACATAATTACTACTCAAAAACTATCAATATCCTACAATTATTGTTCATTTTAGAGTAATTTTACATTTAAAAAAAATAAAACTGCACAGCACAACATCTATCAGTTCAAAAACTCCAATAAACAAAGTAAATTTAAGATGTGTACATATAAATTAGCTTCGAGAATTTTCTGCGTTTGTAGTAGTGTACTGTCAGCACATAAATAAATAAACTAATACTTTTTATATATTTTCATAGGCAGGTACTTAATATGAAACTAATCGATATTAAAATAATAAATATTAATATTAAAATTCACTTTTAATACCAAATTTCAGGTTTAGCAGTCCTGTAAATGTACAAATACTAGTACAAACGCAAAAACGTTTCGAAGCTAATTTGTCTGTAAAAGACAAACGATAAATCAATAACAACTATATAGATTCTATACTACCAGACGCATAAGTATAATACCCGGCACGATTCCTGAGCGGTCACTTTGACCTACGCACAAGTGAAATTTCGGTTCTTTTTTTTAATCGACTTCCAAAAGGAGGAGGTTCTCAATTCGTCCGTATGTTGTTTTTTGGACGTATGTTACTCGACTTCTCCGTGAATTGTGGACCGATTTGCAATTTTTTCTTTATTTTTAAGTCTATACTCGAGAGGAGGTCCAACGGTCACCAAATCAGGATCTAATGAGTGGATCCTAGAGAAATCGAGAGTAACGTTTATTAAAGAACGCCAAGCGCCCACATTTTTCGAAGAAAAAAAAAGTACAGTTTGTATTACATTTTCTACAAGTGCTTATTTTTTTGTTTTTGATTGTTGATTTACAGTTTTTTTTTAATCGATAGTATATGCTCCCGATTTGGTCCCATCATGCAAGGATCTGATGAGTGGATCCCAGGGAATTCGTGAACAACCCTTGTGGACGAGCATCCCACACCGAAGAGTGAGATATAACCTTGTATACGCCTGCCAGTCTGTCTGTCTAAAGCCGCTTAATATAACATTTTTAAAGTTATTCAAGTGCTTGCACAACTAGAAAGTAAAAAAATATTTATTTCAACAAATAAACCTCATCAATATTGCTAAAAATAGTAATTTTTATGTTTTACTTGGCACCGACTTCAAAATGTGTTAGAAAGAAATCGATTAAATATATATATTTTATGCTTTTTAGTTTGAAGTCGGCTTTGTTTTTGTTAAAAAAATCTTATAGCGAAGCTGGCAAACAGGCAGACGGCCCATGAAATGGTTATCGTCGCCTATAGGCGTTTGCAACACCAAGGGCGTAGATGGAATAGGAAAATGAAAAAGAGGGAGGGAGAAGAGAGTAATCGGAACTTTCCCTCGTCGTATCAGACGATCAGCTCAAGGCCAACCCTTTCGAGCATATTTTCTGTGAGCGCCTGGTATTACACAGATCAAGCCGGCCTTATAAGAGCTGAAATCAAGACCAAGCATGGCTCTACCATGTCAAGAATCATTTTTTTCGAAGTATGAGCATTGTCCCTTACAAGTGACTGGATTTTTTCAGCAGGAACTGTATTTATATGGTAATTCTGTGCCAACTGAAATTTAAATGACAAGAAAATTCACTGTGGTCTTAAAAAGTAGCTGATCAAAGAGTGTTTCTATACTGTACATTAATTTCTCAAAAAAAGTGCTTATCATTATTATCTGTATGGGAAAGCTTAGTGATTTATTTGTTCATTTTTTCTTTTGACATATTTTTTATTTTACTAAAGCTTATTTGACATGTTTCTGAATTAGAATATTTGTGTAAATTCAATTTTAGTATTTAAGTTATTTTGTATACCACACTACACACGTGTAGTAAAATGTACTGTGCATCTACAATTGTATAACCTCTGTATAAACTATATTCTTGCAAATAAAGATATTAGTTGATTGATTGACAAAACATAACATGACATGTCGATAAATCACATCACATTACGGCCACTGAAAAGTGGCCAAAACGTCGGAATAACAAAAATCAATTAAATTACCGCGCTTAAAACCGTTAAAACGTAGTTTTATTGTATTTTTTATAAATTAAATCTTTTATTATTTACGAGAAAAAAAGTCCGGAGTTCCAGGGGAAGTAACTTCTTTTTGTACTGATATTTTTCAATACGATTTGAGACAATTAGCAAATTGTCAGGACACATGTGCACGAGTCCTGACAGTTTGTTAATGCTAAATTGATTTTTCCAACGTAAAATTAATGCATATTTGGTTGTATAAACTCTTATAAGTGTAATGTACAAATGACCTATTCTTGAGCTCGGCTAACCTAACCATTTTTACGGTAATGGACGGTACCTACGTGCCACACTTTTTTAAGGCTAATTAGCGAGAATTTCACAATCAAAACGTGACCATTGTAAAGATATTTGCAACGGAAAAATGCCTATCGGCGGTACATGCTTCTGGACCAGAATTCAAACTTCAAATTCATTCAAAATTGAAACGAGACGCGCTACTCGACTGCAGTGTCTGGTTTTAATGCTACATTCCATTAGGGACTCACAACGACCACATTCACGATCGCAATTTATCCCGTTCCAATTGCTTGCCGGCGTTACAATCGTAAACCCAAGTGGAACGGCTATCGACCCACCTCTTGGCATAGGTCGTTGTCAGCGTTATGTGATCGAAAATGATGACGTTATTAGTGACGTTTTCGCCACTACCACAACGATCGCAGTCGCCTTGTGGAACGGCTAACGGAGCATTTTGGGCGTTGTGAGCTACTAATGGAACGCCCTGTTATACGGGTGATTTTCTAAGCGTGAGGCCCACGCCATCTGCGAACTGCGGAAGACTGCATACGGTAGTTATAACAGATGTCAAATTTCCACGTTAAAAGAACCTGTATCGCATACACAAATCAGACTGGAGACGTTTTTGCGTTGTTATTAGTGTATTACACACAGTACGCACAGTGCGTAAGGTCAAAATAAAAGCGGTTTATACTAGCTACTATAGCTCGCGTAGTGCAGATGGCAATGCTCTAGTGATGTGACGTCACATACAAGGTAGTCGATATCGATAAAAAAAAATTGTTACGCAACAAAATCAGTCGTTGCGAATCATACCCCCATTGCCATGTCGACTTGTCGCCAACTATGGGTGGCTAGCACACTCGCATAAATCGCTTATCGTGTAGCGTCAAAACACAACAATGCTAGAAATGCAAAAAGGACTCCAAGCTGACCGACTGTCCTAGCACTGTACTTGCACGGCAAGCGCCGCTCGCGCCGTCCGCGTCTAGCCGAGCCTCACGCTTAAACAAATACAAACCTGTATGAGTCCTCATGTGTATGAGCATCGAGGCGTGCGACGGGAACATCTTCTTACAATGCGGGCAAGTCTTGTTTTGCGCGCCCTCTGTGAAACGATTGTGACGTTTGGGTGGGGCACTGTTGTTTGATATGGCCAATTCTAGACAATCGACATCGAACCACAATTTAAATACAATGCTTACACACTCAAAAGCATTCGAGTGTAATCAATATTTTATCTCTAACGTATAAATAGATAAATAGCAAAATCAAACGCGTGTAACTGTGTTAAAAAAAAAAAAGCATTCAATAAATCTTATTTGGGACGGTATTACGAACTTTTAAATCTATTCGCAGTCATTTCATTATCTGAATAAATATGAGGCATTTACATTATGTTGCAATTTTATTTACCCCAAGTAGTAAAATGAACTCTAGTCCCGTCCGATCGTAACCGCTCTGAATTAAAATGTTATGAACGGTACTAATGGTATCATGAAACTGGCTTAAACAATGAAATCTCACACATCTATTTCTTTTTTTCTATAGTTGTAATATTACAACCATAGAAGAAAGAAATAGTCATGGTTTGTTGTCAAGTTATTTGCCTAGCTAAATAACTAAATAGTTATTTAACTAGGCAAATAACTTGACAACAGATCTACATAGTAAGATTGTCTCATGCACGACACTGTTTAACCAATCACACCATTCTCTGCGCTTTTGTTTCTTGGTCACTAATTTCGCGCCTCCATTAATAAAGAAACCTTCGCGATGTTCAGAGCGGTTGAAATTCGACGCGACTAAACTCGATTAATGTCCAATAAAAACTAAACCGAGTCAATATACGAATAGAATAAAGAGATCGTAATAGGGGGGCCCCAAAACATAACTGAAGTGATTATCATGAGTGTAGCGGGGAGAGTGGAGTTAGTACAAAAAAGCGGCTCACTTCACACTCGAACGTTCGACGTTGGAAACTTAAGATGAAAATGTGTACAATTTTTAGATTTTTACATGAAACTTCTCCAAAATCACACAGAGGAAAGAAATTGCACAACGAAAATAATATAAACCGTCTTTCGAAACTCGAAGTACTTACTATATCACTTTATATAGGTTCTTGAGCCTTTAAAATTATTATTGAATTTGAAATAGAATAAATGGTATATTTATATGCATAATGTTTACAAATTATTCTTTATTAATATAAATTGATGAAATAATTACTACTTAGTAGTAGTACGAGAAATTCAGTCGTTATTAAGAAGTCGTTATGAAGGTCAATGCAGCGACATTTCATGCTGTCGTCATTTTGACGATCAGTATATGCTACTAAACATACTTATTATAGAGCGAACTCTGCTGAAGCAGTCCATATAAATATTTGTAACATGTATTTAAAAATGATAAACATATTTCACAGTTTTCATTTAGTACATTACTTCTTGGAGTTATTCTATTCTTTGTTACGCACGCAACTATTATTTCCACAATAACAGTTAGTAGCTGTTTCCAACGTCAAAAACAGTGCGCACAGCGATATAGGAAGGAATATACACTTTGCTAAATACACAACAGCTATTAAAAACAGAAATAATATTAGTGGTATTAACTTGATGTTCCTTGTCGAGAATTAGCCACATACATAACAATCAGATTTCAGCTATGTTAATAAAATAGCATACTTATGTCAGTTTGTTAAATTCTCACATCATATTATATATAATAAATTATTTTATTGCTAGTGCTATATATCTATCTTATTAACTAATTTAGTCGAATGTACAGTACATAAATCATATTTCATGCACTTTACTTTGATAAGTATTATTATTAGTATAGATTAATAGAGGTAACTATTTTTTTAAAACTTACTGATAAATTCATCTGCCTTAATGTATAATCTATTATGAAATTTAAAAAATGCCGTGTCTATATTGAAGCTATTAAAAAAACTGGAATAGACTATAATAAACGATGGAGCACACAATGCGATTATTTTTTAGATTTTTTGTCTGTTTGTTCCTAATTCACGTAAAACTACTAGGCCGATTTCGATGCGGATTTCGCTGATCGACAGCAAATTCTTAGACTTAAAATTTGCGCTACTTCAATAACTTGTGATTCCCGCAGGGATTTTTCTGTGAATGATTGAAACTGGGCAGATTCAAAAAATCGAATCGAATGTGTCCAAATCACTGATCAATAACAACTTACCCGTAATAAAATGTGTGATATTTTTTATCCCGGGAGCGGTTTGTATTTTTTCGGGTGCATAAATATTAGCTTATTCCGACACAGTTTTCACTAAAACTATATCTTACATTAATGCTGCGGTACTTTGTGTCCGGGGAATCCCGCGGGAATCTCAAGTCAAGTGTGGACGAAGTCGCGGGCACATCCTAGTTTCATTATAAGTTTTTAAGGTTAACTTTTTCTTATCTCGTCATCTTAACGTTAAAAGCCCAATTCACTCCGAGCATCTGCTTCGAACCAGAGATTCGCTGTTCTACTTTTTCCACTTTGGTCGGTCTTCGGCATCCCTTACTATGAAGCCATTGGCCATACATGTCATCCTTCAGAATGTCAAACCAGCATTTCATATCGGTCTATGCGCAAAAATAGAAAATAGTAAATTTTATTCAAACTTGACATGTAGGAGTTTTTATTTCAGGTCAAGTAAAAGTATAGAAGAATTCTACTAATGACAATCTTAGTACAGTAATGTGTTTCCTTAATGCATATTTTTACTGTGTACAGCTCGTTATATTTTAAGATTTATTCATTTACAGTACATGCAAAACTTAATTGTGTCCTTGAAGTTCATACACATCATTGTGCAGTACACAATTAAAAGGATAGTTAGTGTTCGCTCTCGCTCGGTCGCTATTCAGAATCGCATGTCATCTCTTTTGCCCAACACGACGTAAAGTGTAATAAACATTAACATTTGACTGCACCTATGCAGACGAACGTAACTAACTTCACTCGAACTGTATTTAAATTCTACGCGTACTGTACGTCTACTGGTTAAAATTTGACATAAACTTCATATAAGTAATGTCAATGTTCTACTAATGGTAAGGTAAAAAGTATGGATAGCAAGATGACAAAACCTACAGTATAGATGTCGTTACTAGCGACTCATAGTTTCGAGTAGTTGAGTGGGCTAAACCTTTGCAAGCAGAGGGCCCGGTTTCGATTCCTGGCATGGTAAATTTCGTAAACGAATTCTTCTTGTTTAGGTAAAGTGGTCCTTAGTCAATATTACTACACTCGCGGGGATAGTTATTATAAACTAAAAGAAAAAATTGCCACTGACCCGTCTCTGTGTGCGTGCTCTGTATGTGGCGCACCCACTCGGCTGGGTTGGGGAAATGCTTCTGGCAAAGGTCGCAGCGCAGCAGCGCCATCGTCTCCTCGGTGTCGTCGCTCTGAATACAATAATAATACATTTTAACATCATCATTGCCATACACATTTATTATTATGTATAGCAAGTAAAATTTATAATAGACTATCAATAAGAATCAAAGACCATTAAGAGTTTCAAAATGAAATTACAGCATTTAAAAAAAATTAATTGTGTATGCACCTTCATAAACCTATACATACTTATAAAATATACACAATAATAAATATTTGTATATTAAAACTTGATTATATTAAGTGGTGAAATGCTATTTGTTTCAAGTGACATTTTGTGAGAGAATTAACAAAATGGTTTTTTCCTAATCAATGTCTCAAGGAACATAAAAAAAATCCAAATGAAATATATAGGTATTTTTAATTTTAAAATATTACTAATGGGTGGGTTTTGATTTCCTTTGAAACTTTCAAATTTTTCACCTGACACATTTCGTCGCCGTCGTTGCCATGTAACGAATTTTTTGACATTACCTTTCGTCAAAATTGTTACATATTTTTTACATGTATAAGTCATAATTTTGATGAAAATTTTAAAAATGATTTATTATGACGATTTTTAAAATGTCAGTTGAAACAAATAGCATTCCACTCCTTGTTAAGTATATTTACCGCCGATCGATGTTTCCTCTTCCTGGCGTGCGTGTGGTCGGTGCGCGCGTGGTTCTGCACGTGGCGCACCCACGCGGCGGGCACCGTGAACACCTCCGCGCACAGCTCGCACGCCAACGGACTGTAGACCTATAGTACAAAGATACACTGAGGTCTGGCATATTCAATGTACACACAATACCTTCACAATATCCTTTTGATGGCAGTGCGGTAGAATAATATAATATATAATAGTAGAAAAAATTTGGTAATAGCAGTGACAGAAATGGCGTTAGCCGAAAAGAATATTTAAAAATTATTATTTCGCGAGTTTTAACTTATACACAAAGACAGGGGTGGCATTGGGATTGACTAAAAGGGCTATTGTAGACCGTTATTATTTTGGGTAAAGCGCATTAGAATGTGGATCAGAATTAATAGTTATTATTTACATATTATTAGAGGAAACTATACCATTGTTGGCATATCAGTCAATTTATTCAAGATATTAAGAATACTTAGTATTTTTTATTTTGTAACTGTTAGGTAAGAATCACTCAGAGATTTTAGGTGGGATTTTTGCCACTACTGTGAGGTTTAAGATATGATAACTCTGTTAAAATGTATTTAACCTCTGACTCCACTTGTTCTTATGTGTTGGAATTGCAACTGTCACATAGCTCTTACAGTACGGCCGTCCTGGTGAGGAGAGACATCGTGCATGACGAGGTTCCCCTACCGGACTTCGAAGAGCTCCGCACCATCGGGGTGCTAGTCAAGGCGGCAGGGAGGGAGATGAAGATCTTCGCCGGATACCGGCCGCCGAGCCCCCGAATCGTCCGTACCGACTTCACCAACATCTTTGACGGGACCACCCCCACAGTGCTGGCGGGTGATATCAACGCCAAGCACCATGTGTGGGGGTCAAGGGTCATCAATCCGGCCGGCAGTAGACTGCTGGAGTTAGCCGAAGCCAGCGGTCTCACAGTGCTCGGGCCGGACTCGCCGACACACATCCCGTCAAACCCTCGCCACAGTGCGGACGTACTGGACATCGTAGTCCATCAAAACATCAGCTGCCCGGTCAACATAGAGGTGCTGTATGACCTGGATTCGCAGCACCTCCCAATCCTCGTAACGCTCGCCCTCGCGGCTATTGCCGTGCCGCGGAGGACGCTGAGCGCGAGGACTGACTGGGCAGCATACGCCAATGCCATGGAAAATGTTCCCCTGGGCAGGCTCTCCGCTCCAGAAGAGGTGGAGACCGCCACCAGGCTCATCATGGAGCGGATCAAGACCGCCCGGGACTCAGCGACTACGATGTTCACACCGGACCTCCCAGAAGCGTACCATTTCTGCCGGTGTTCCCCAAGGCAGCTGTCTTTCGCCAGCGTTGTACGCTCTGTACACTGACGACGTCCCAACACTCGAGGGTTCCCTAGCCCCCGGGGAGAGGGACGTCACGCTGGCGTTGTACGCAGATGACAGCGCCTTTTTCGCGTCCTCTCGAAGCCCAGTTATAGCAGCTCGCCGAATGCAGCGCATGATGGACATCTTACCGGCGTGGCTTGACAAGTGGCGCATGGCGGTCAATGTGGGTAAGACCGCCGCGCTACCGGTCGCCCGCCGGCGCATCAGGCCTGATCAACTTCAGCTTCGAGGCCAGGAGATCGAGTGGAAGACCTCGGTCAAGTACCTCGGAGTGCACATCGACAGGTCGTTGAGCATGGGCCCGCAGGTGGAACACGCGGTCAACCAGACTCGCGCCGCCAAGGCCTTGCTCCGACCTGTCCTATCTTCCAGTTTGCCTCTGAGGACGAAGATCGGGGTCTACAAGACCTATCTCCGCTCGAGGCTGACCTACGCAGCGCCGGCGTGGTATGCGCTGTGTTCGGCTACTAGAAAGAAACTGCTGCAGACCCAGCAGAACATCGCCTTGCGGATGTGCACGGGCGCGGGTCGGTTCGTAAGGAACGACGTGATCGCCCGCGATTTGAGCATTCCCAGTGTCGAGGAATTCGTGGCGATGTCGGCCACGGCCGCCACACTCACCTCCACGGGATTGCTCCCCTGCACGCGCGACCACCAGATCACGAGACCACAAGATGGCTACCGACCCCCCGTGACCTCATCCGCCCGGATCAGGGTGATGTTTGAGAGGTCGCGATAATCTCCTCCATGCCGCAGAAAGGCCACCAGACGCCGCAGATGGCCACCTAAAGCCCGAGATGGCCATCGAAAGCCGCAGACTGGCCAACCATGCCGCAGACGGAGCCAACGCGAAGCCCGTGATGGCCACCGTACGCCGCTGATTGGCCTAAGCGAGCCGCCGACATACCCCTATGTGTCTGGCGGCTCCCATACCTCGTCACCGGGGGGTAGTTGCCCCCCGCGAATAGACCGGGGCAAAGAGCGTCAGCTCGAGGCCCCATACCGGCTCTGCCACCAAAAGGCAGACCCGAGGACCTACCAGCTCTTACAGTAGTCATACAGTAATATCACTAAATAAAAAAATGTTAAGATTTCTTAATGTTTTGAATAAATTATTATTAGGGTGCCAAAGATGGGCAGGAGTTCCAACAATGGTAATAACAAAAATATTTCCCTGATATTTGATTTATGTTTACATATAATTTATATACATAAACATAACCCTTTGAGCACAAATGTCATTTTTGAATTTGGCATTAACTCTATTGTTATGAAAGAATACCTTAGTCATTTTAGCACCAGGCTACAGAGTTCCTTATAGCCTGTCCCTTAACCCTACCTTTACCCTAACCAAACATCCAGGGGCTATGTGCAATCAAAAAGATTTATTAACTTCAAATTTCAGTTTACATATGTATAAATCATATTGTATGTACGCATGTGAATCATATGTATAGTATTCAAGAACAATGCCTATATGAGCAAAAATAGAAATATATAATTTATTAAAAAATATTACCAAGCCTTCCTCTTCAATATCAACATCGTCTACTGGTTCTGCTTTGACATTCATCTCGCTTTGAAACATTTCGGCGATAGACCGTTCTTCTTCCTCAATGCTGCTCGCATCCCACTCGGGCTCATCTTTGACTTGTATTTCTGTGGAAGCCTCCGATGTGCTTTGCAATGTTTTTTCTGTAAAATGATAGAGAATATCACACCCGCATTAAAGAATAATACTTAAATGCAGATGCTAGAGACAATGATGACGCACTGTTATTATTATTATTTTAATTTATTAAGCTTGCTAACAACTGATACATTAATATGCTTAAATTAAATATACATGTTATAATGGTCTTATACTAAATGTACAGTCTCTTACAGACAAACATAACTTGCTTAATATAAGGAAAATATATTTAAAAAATGATCTCTACAAGACTATAAAAGATCGCGTGACGTTTTCATTTTAAGGATTATCATCTATATCAATAATGTACTCTGTCATCTGTTTGTAAGCATCAGGCATTGAAGAAGGCTAGCAAGGACATTGGTAATAAATTCGTAGAACCTCAAAAGAGAAATTTTTGTATACAGGTGAATTTTTCAAGTGGGCCTTCAGGGGCAAAGCCTGTCCATCAATCCAAACTACGAAAAATCAATTACCCTTGTCAGGAATCGAAACGGCCGATTTAAAAAACAAAACTAAAAAGGCTGTATGTATTATACCAAATCATATTGTAGCTTGTAAGGACGAATTTTTATGAAGCAGAGGCGGCTTAAATCTACTTGGGCCTCGCACCTGATGAACATAAAATCTCTTTATATGTACTTGTTAAATTCGAATTTAATATTTTGGAATGTGTGACTGTATTTTTAGTTGTTTGTGCCACCAATTACGTTATGTTTGGAAATTTATCTTGTAGCAACGAAACCTCTCACCTCTCGTATTTATTAATCTCGTCTTCTTAGCCCCCAACAGCACCTTGAAGTCAGGACGAGTAAATTTTTTGTCGTGTTTGAAATGTCGAAAAATTGTATTCGTAAAACGATAATCCTTACTCCTATCAAATTATTTTTATATTTCCACTAGCTGACCGGGCAATTCATACCGCATCAGAATCAATTTTTTTTCATATTTACTCACCTTTTCAATCTTCCCTGAACTTCCACAAATAATTCAAAACCAAAATTAACCAAATCAGTCCAGCTGTTCTTGAGTTTTAGCAAGACAAACGAACAGCAATTGATTTTTATATATCAGACTAGAATGTTCCTACTAACTATTACGGGCAATTGACACTGACTATGGCTATGCCAGTAGTCAGTGTCAATTGTTTTTCAAATCCATTTTTTTGCATTACCAGAGGGCCTCGCAAAATGTATGTTTCCCACATCAAATTTGAGTCTTGCTCCACCACTGCCATAAAGGGCAAACTAAGGGAAAGGGTTGATATTTGAACAGAATGCTCTATTATTCGACTTAAATTAATCTTATACTAATATATAAGGCTGAAGAGTTTGTTTGTTTGCTTGAACACACTAATATCAGAAACTATTGGTCTGATTTGAAAAATTCTTTCAGTGTTAGATAGCCCATTTATCGAGGAAGGCTATTATAGGCTATATTATCACTCTAAGACCAATAGAAGTGGAGCACCAATGAAGAATGTTTAAAAATGGGGGGTGTCTTTAACTTAATTTTTTTTAACTATTCCACGTGGACGAAGTCGCGGGCAGAACCTAGTTAAACATAAATTTTTTATCAAATAACTATTGCAATAAAGCAAATAATCATTGATAAAGTTTCATGCTTTGATGGAAAATACCCCTTATGAAAGAATCATAACTACATCTTCTGTGTTAACTACCAATGTGTCTCAGAAATTTTGAATATTATTATCAACTTACTTGAAGCCACTGGAGTACTTTCATGATTATCCTCCGTTTCCTTAGTATCTTCCTCTGTATTGGTATCAGTCTTTTGCTTTTTCCCATATTTCCTTTCAGTCTGTCTTCTCAGTATTCTTGGAGGTGGTGTTTCATCAGGTGAATCATCTATTATTGTTGTTGTAGCATTATTTGCAACGGTTGCGAGAGCTGTTTGTGTACTGTCAGCTGTAGGGGCTGGTGCAACCAGAATAGTCTGGCCCTTAGGACCACCAGGTCGTAATGTAGCTTGGGTCCCACCTTCTGTGGTTTTTATGAAAACCAGTTTAGGTGGACCTATGAACATTGGCCTAGACAATCAGAAACATATTTTTTTTAACAGTTTTAATGTTCATGTATTTTTGTTTCTAGATTATATATACTTCTGTGACTAGAAATGAGCATATGAAAAATGTGATAAAAAATTGGGTATATGATTAGCCACATATTAATGTGACTCAGTCTAGGTTAAGCAGAAAGGCAAAATTGAGAACTTGTTTCTAATAATTATCTTTAACTTCCTAATACTTAGTATTTTCTTAAGTTTTCACAACTAGAACACACTATAAAACTATGTTTTAACAGTTTTAACCGCGGTATTTTATTTGATTTTTACTGTTCCGATGTTTCAGCCACTTTCCTGTAGCTGTGATCACAGAAGACAAAGACAATGAGTATTGTTAAACATCAGAATAATAAAAACTTCAACGGACAAGTGGAAAAACGAATGGCAATGGATAAGTGGCAAAACAAATCAACACATTAACAATCTACTAGATGTTACTTGAATTTGATGTTTTTCATACATTAATTCATTTTTAAGAGTTTGAATGCTCATCAAATATTTTTTGTTATCTAATGCTAAGAATTAATGTTTAATTTAGAATAATCATACATTAAAGACTGCAATAAAAGTTATTTGGTTCAATTACAACAACAAACTAGAAAAATTAAAAAATTGTGAAGATGATGAACCAGGTAATTTTCTTAAGCAAACAAAAAAAATAGTATCTCAATTACAGTGACACTTAGGACATAGGGATCTATGGGTTAAAGATAGCTCTTGATCCACCCAATCTCCCAAAAAATTTTGTCGGTCCATGCGCCAAACACCCGGTATAGAAGTTTCACTTCAAAAATCAAATACAATACTGTGCTTAAAACTGTTAAAACATAGTTTTATTCCCATACTAATTCTAATACTTGTGGGTGTATAATATTTTTTATTGGTGTAGTTACACATAGTCTGGTTTACAGTCTTTAGAAAATGGAGTAGAAAAAGTAGGAAAGCGGACCCTGGGTGTCAGAGTGAAGGCTCCGAATGCAACCGGGATTTAACGCTCGGATGATGATGATGATGACAGTCTTTAGAAAATATATTATGTAGTTGAGAATAGATGTTGTTACTGATATGCCCCACATGGCCACCCACAGTACAGGAATATTCAATTCAGCATGTGTTGCTTTTAAATCCAACAGATGGCGCTGTGTATAATATTGTAATACAGATTTCTTAAAAATACAAAGTGATTTGTTTTTTTTACAAAACAAAACAAGATGCTTTTCATAAATTTGTTTTGTTAGGTTTGTTCCTATTATATATAGTATAAAAAAAATATGGATAAAATCAAATTTAAAATCACTATATAATTTTATTTTTATATATTACACAACTCTTCCTGGTACACAAATAAATCCACGAGGTCCATAGTCAACATATATACTATAAGTATGCAGGTATATAGGTAATTAAATTTTAAGTTAATTGGTGAAGAACTTTTAGAGATTTCATTAATAAAGAATTTCTATTTTTTTGTGTACAGAAATATTTTTTGTAATAAGAAAACTAAAGGCAAACCGTTCATACATACCTAGTAACACCTTGAGGTGTAACTTGGTTGAAAGCTTTGAGTAATTTATCATCCTTCTTCACAGCAATTTTTGGTTGTAAGTCATCAGACTTTTTCTGCATGACCTGTTTGTTCAAACTAGCAGTTGCTGGCAGAGGTTGGGAGGTTGCAGCTTTATCTGCAACATCACCCGATCCATCTTCTGTCTGCCTCCACAGCCCCCGTATCTTTAATACTTCACCAGCTTTCAATACTGTGTCTAACACTTCATTTGAAACTGTTGTTTCACCTAAAAGGAAACTCTGCATTATGCCATATATGCAATCAAATCTATTGAATATAATTGAAGTATCTATCTCTGGCTTTAAAATAAATGCCAAAAATTAAGTAAAACTATTCTATTTATTTTAGAACTTTGTGTCTCTGTCTGATAATATTGTTCTTGAGATGTCATAAGTTTTCCTACAATATGATACTATACAGTATATATTTGAAATGGCTTAGTAACAATAAGCAAACAATACTAATAAAATCAAAATTTAATTTTTAAATAAACTTTGTTTATATTTTCCATTGACTATCTACAAAGCACTAACAATTTTACTGCAAATATGAAATACAAACAAGTAGATGCTAATTATACAATAAAATAAAATATTCTACTAGAAAAAATTGCTGTGTATCAAAATTAAATGATAACTATTCTGTATAAACAAGCAATATTTTTAAAAACATATGGTAAGTCCAGAGCTCTTGGAAAGGTTCAGATGGTTCTCCAAGGGCTCAAGAGCTCTGGTCAATTGTCCCCTTAGAAAAAATTAAGTAGTTTTTATAACATTTGTAACTTACCTTTGTACATGTACTCCACAAGGGTTTTCAAAGCCTTCGTGGAAATCTCTGAAGGCAAAACCACATAGAGCATCCCACCCATTCGCATCATAGAGCGTTGGCCCTCAAATAAGTTACTTAGGTACACACTACAAGAACTGAGGATAAACTTGTGGGCCGGGATCTGCGATCCGTCCATCGTACAAAGCACCACATCTGTGAAACGCTCTGATCGAAGCAAAGCAGCCACAGACCCGTTTAAATGAGAGCTGTGAGAGTGCCATTTCAACTGGTACGTATCCGTCGAAGTCATTTTCCAATTTTCTAGCCACTAACTCCATTCACTCAGCAACTAAAACCAAAAGCATTTTCTGTTAACAAAAATAAACTCAATATTTTCCTAAAAGTCGCACAACAATCATTGTAGTATTCTGAATTCTGTTCTAAACAATTAACAACAATCAAAACTCAATTCCACTTTTCGCGGCGTTCGTGAACCAGCGATTTAATCATTATGACCACTACTTTAAGTCCAACTAGATATTCTCGACAAAACGACGATGTGACAAAACAGTGAGTCTTGTCGTAAATTTAATCGAAGCCTTTTATTTTCAGTGTTTAAAATAAATTTAAACAATAGGAATCATTAGTAATAAATTGATCACTATATGTCTGATATCACATTAATAGTGTAGCAATAAATAGAACTTTAAAGTAATATATACGAATACGAGTTCGAAGATAATGGTAGTGGTACTCGGCATACTAAAAGCGTAGAAGACGGAAACAGGGGGCAAAATTAAAAAATAAAATTCGCTTATATATTAACGGAAATAGATATAAATACAGACGCATTAATATCTAATAATTAATAATTATTTTTTAAATATTTTGTAAACACGATATGTAAGATTTAAACAATAATTTATCTATTTCATATTAGTTATGCACTCTCATAAAATGTACGTTGATATTTTTTAATAAAAATAAATAGCAGTATTAGGGTTAATGATTTACCTGTAAAACCAGCAATCGATTGAATCGATAATTGTTTCGACAATATAACATTATACTTCATTATAAACATTTTCATTAAAAATCATAACTAAGAACATTCTATTATGCTACAAAGTTTTGTTTGATTAATAGTAAACAAAACGCGCAACCACCGCGTGCGACCCTCAAATCGAATATGCGGCGGCTGCGGCTACAAAAATCGATAAAGTTCGTATTGATTTAACTTGAAAGCCGGGGTTGCGCGTTTATCTCATCGATCCAAGGTAGAGAGCGTCGGTTTGCGGCGCGCGCCTGCGTCGTATTGAAAGGGGCGCGCGTAGCCAGCGGCGCCCGCCCTGCCGCAGCGCCACCCTGTTCACGCGCAAATGTGTTTTGTCTTTTAGGAAACTGTGGGATGGCACACACATTCACACATACCCCTATACCTATGCTTTTGTAAAAAGTATATTTACCTAACTAAGGCTAGGTAGAAACTATAACAGAAAATGACAGCATGAATTTTTATCCAGCTTCACTTCTGATACATAAAAGATCCTGCTGAAATATAAATTTCAGCCCCGTTATCGAAAGTATAAAATGTCACGATAATCTGTTAATTTCCAGTGCCTTGAAAAAGGCAACAATTATGTGTATTAATGAATTTTCTTTCACATTACTTATATTTTTTAACAGATTGATGGACATTAGTGTAAATAAATTGAGAATATATGTAAATAAATTGTATAACATTTATAATATGCGAATTATACGCTTCTTATGTACACAAATCATTCTGTTACGCTTTTTAAACTGGGTTAGGCTGATTGCACAAATTGGTAATCAGGGCATAAGTAGTTTGTCTCGGTATTTTACTATGACGTATAATGTTATGTTTATTAAAAGTAGAGTTAATGTTAAAAACAAATTATAATACTAACATAAATATTGTAAAAATGTATTTCTTAACGTTCTATTACTGATTTTGGAATTTATATCAAAGAGCCCTAGTTGAATTCGCAAGAAAACTTAAGCTGCAAAGTTTCCGAAGATCTTTCTCTTTATCGTTACACTGCAGTAATTATAACAATATGCGAAATGTATTAGGCCAAGCGTCTTATAAGCATCGTCTCGAATAGGATTTGAAACAATTAAACGAAGTTATGGTAGTTAAGTGCCTCACGCACTCGCGTCTCGTTTGAGTAACTTGGCTTCGAATCGTAACCGGAATGCAAGCAGCGCTTCAAATTTTTTTTGAAAATGAATCGAAACATGGCGATCAAAGTTGAACAAATATGAGGAGAACTAACGTGTGAAAGCCGCCAATCTGCCTTAGATAAGTGTGTCATATATCCGTCCGTTTCCAACTTTTATGGGGTAATATTATAATCGAGGAAGTGAGAGGATGATACTTTATCTAAAGATTGTTAAAGGGGTTTCTAAACATATATAGAAGTCTAATCACACAAATTCATGATAATATTTAGCCCAAAATGTTTGCAATTAAGCAATTTATTTAATGTTGCATAGTCAAATAAAAAAAGTCTATGGATATTTGTCGCCACTACGGAACCCTTCAGTCTGGTTGGATTGACACGCAGTTGATTAATTGTATGTGTTATCATTAATATTGCCAATTATATGTGAAAAGTTATTTCATAAAATTACTTTGAAATGGTATCATTAACTAATAGTGACAATTACTTATTCTTGTGCAACTCAAATAAAAAATAAAGTAGGTTGAGTCATGAAAAGCTACAGCATCTAAGTTGGAAAACTATGGGTAAATGTATAGAAGATTTTGCACGTGGACGAAATCGAGGATTCTGTAGCGATCTTAAAGGTCATAAATAATAAAGCGATTAGTTAAAGTTGTCGAAACCGCACATATTTTGATAAAAAGAAAAGCTAGTGACTGTGTATTATATCTAGAGTAAAAACTATAAAGGTTACGATTTAAATTTTG
This sequence comes from Dendrolimus houi, assembly GCA_039645545.1. Lineage (NCBI taxonomy): Eukaryota > Metazoa > Arthropoda > Insecta > Lepidoptera > Lasiocampidae > Dendrolimus > Dendrolimus houi. The sequence goes on from CM077124.1 coordinate 20,766,744, forward strand.
GTTCCACTGGGCTAAATGAAGTTATTTAACCGTCTTTATATTCTTGATGTGCAAGGAATCGCGAGATAGACATAGAAAATATTATGGCATATTATGAGTAGGTATTATATTATTTTTTAAATAGCTTCAATGTACAAGCACGGTATGTTTAAAATGTTATAATATTATAGATTGTGATTTAATGTGAAATTGGATAAGAGTTTATTTCTTGATAAAATATCAAATTCACGATTAACATCCTCTTTGTGCTTAACATACATACATACATAATATCACGCCTGTTTCCCATGGGGGTAGGCAGAGACTATGGATCTCCACTTGCGACGATCCTGACAAACAACTTTCGCTTCACCTACTTTCATTAACCTCTTCATACATGCACGTTTATTTGAAATGCTTTTTACCCGACCTCTCTTTAACACTTCTGATATTTAGTCATGGTGTGTTCGTCTCGGTCTACCGGCAGCAACCCTAGCATTCACAATACTGTCATACACCTGTTTTGACATTCTACTTTTGTCCATTCTCTCTACACATCCAAACCACCTTAACATTCCTTTTTCAACTCTTGTTATTACATCTTCTTTCAATCCACAACGTTCCCTTATCATATTGTTCCTTATCATATCATTCAAGCTAACCGCACATATACTTCTCAAAGCTCTCATTTCAACTGCGTTTATCCTACTTTCATGCTTCTTCTGCCATACCCAACTTTCACTGCCATACATTAGGGTTGGCACCAATACCCCTTTATGCACAGCCAAGCGTGCCTTTACAGACACTTTCTAGCTGTTCATTAAAGAGTTTAGTGCTCCATTCAACTTATTACCGACCATAACTCTCCTTTCAATATTCCTTTCATGCTTTCCGTCTCTGGTAAACATGCAGCCTAAGTAAACAAATTCTCTGACTTGCTCTAACTTTTGATTTCCTATCTGTATATTACAACTTGTCATTCTTTCATCTCTTTCAAACACCATAACTTTCGTCTTATTCACATTAATTTTCATACCCTTTCTCTCAAGACTCGTTCATAATTGTTACCATCTCCTGTAACTCCGTTTCCGATGACCTAAGTATAACCTGATCATCAGCGTAGAGTAGACATTTAATAAGTAACCCATTCATTCTGAAACCACTTTCACTTTCTTTCAAATTGTCCAAGAAACTGTCCAAGAATAGGTTGAACAACCACGGTGACGCTACACAACCCTGTCTAACACCTTTTTCAATGTTAAACCATTCAGTGTAGGCGCCGTTGTCCAATGATAAGGACCAGAAACCCTATAACCACGGGATCTTAAAAGTCACCAAAAAGATTATTGGAAAAACAGTATTTTTTATTACAAAATATTGATTTTTAATTGAAACTTAAATAATGAATTGACTTTTTAGCCGACCTATTATATTGAGTTGCCACATAACAACGAGTGTCACTATATAGGAAATTAAAATACGGCCCTAAGGATGGAAGAAAGTTGTCCGTAATTATTAATTTTCGTAGTCTTATGGAAGCTTCTTCTCATTAAAGTAGTTTACGTATTATTTATTAACTTAATGTTTTATTTAATTAGGAAATTCAGTATATACATTTTATTGCTAAATAGAATTATGATTAAGAGATAAATCCAGCCCACAGTTGTAGTAGGATATTTTTGAAGATTAATTACAGCGTTAAATACATATTGATAATTATAAGATTATTAGATAATGTTTGATTTTCATCACAGAATACTAGCCAGCAATCTTAAAACTTTTTTGGTTTCCCATGTTAAGAATCAACTTGTAGGATATTTTTCTAAACAAGCAGTGCGTTGTATGTTTTTCATCACGTGGATGTTGCATAACCGGGAGGAGATTGCGTTGATCGCGTGCGCAGACAGTATTGATTTTCCTACTGTGACCCCACATTTCTCGCTCTATCTAGCTACGCTATTATATCCTAGTCTGCAAATCGATGACACAATTAATCGTAATAGAATTAATATGATGAGTAATTATAAAATGCTTTGTCTAACCTCCTCTCTATAATTGCATAAAGCTTTTGTATTAACCGATAATAATCGTTCTTTGTATTCTATTTAAATTATTTCTTTTGAATATTATAAAGAAAATAGCAAGACAGTAAACCTTTAGAAAACCGTTCTTTATTTTATAAACGTTTATTTTTTGTAACTCAAACGCTTTGATTGTTTCTTTTGTTTCAACGTCGAAGGTTGGATAACCAAAGTTTAGACTTCCGAATAAATAGAGTACATTAATTTAATAGGAGTTATATATACTACAAAAATATTATAGGATACAATTATTACGTACGAGTATAGTGTGTTTTTTCTGCGAGATAGTAAAGCTAAAATCTTGCTTAGGGTGATGGAAGGTTTAAAGCATTTCCACCTCGCAAATAAAAAAACTATGTGGTCAGTGACCTTACAAAACCGGCTGGTATAGCTAACATAACGGATATATTATAAAAACTTCATGCCGAAGATCCTTCATGCATAACAAGGTTCTGTTCTGAATTTTCGGCGTAACAAGGGATGACTGTATTTGCAAAATCGTATCTATATTATGGTGGATATCGCCAAAAGCACCGCCTAAGGAGGATTGGCCATATTATGCGCTGATCTAAGAATACTTTGTTAAAATATGCCTTGTACAGCTGTCCCTAGAATGAATTTTCTAGGCCCTAATGAAGCGACAGCTGGATGACATGAAGCAGGTTATGTGGCCGAATAGATTGTTAATTCAGGAGATTGAATATCATGTGGATTGAAGTAGATTACTTACGAAGGAATTAATAATAGCTAGGCAGATAGAAAAATATTATTAATTAAAAATACTGTAAACCAAAAACTTGTATCTCAAAAGTTGTCATTCATGCTTTTTTAATATTCGTTAAAGTACCAGTTGATTTTTATTAAATAGCAATAATAAGAAACTATGTTTCTGTTCATGCAACATGATGTTAGTGCTTAAAGTTTAGGTTTTTGTTGTTACTGTAAATCGTAATGATAGCTATTGAAAGTTTTTAAACCAGTAAATATTCAAAGATGGCATTTCCTTATACGTACAATTATTATATGAGTATTATAGCATTATTTTGTATTCAACGTATTTGTAAATAAATAAATAATATTCGTGTTTTTACGGTGTGTTTACGGATCATTAATAAATTCTTACTTCCGAACTCAATAAAATATTTTGGACTTGACCATAGAGCAACTTCAAAACATCCAAAAATAAAAGTACATAAAACTCACGGTATCTGACATTTGACAAATGACAATTTTGCTACTTCGAGCGATTTATTATTACGCCAGTTGTTTTGTTTACTCTGATTTTTTTACTAAGTCTTAAAACATTGAGTATATATGGTAAAACATGAATACCCAGGCAAAATCGACATCATTGTCTGCAGATTTAAACAACTTTATTTACGGTGTGTCCAGAAGAAACGCTCAAAATTCACCTGAGTTAACCAAGATCGGGATAAACTTGTTAAAGAACTTTCCTGCTGCCAGAGATGCTGTACTGGAATTCTTTTCCATGGTTTTTCATGACGCCGTAAATGTTTCTATCAACCAGTCCGACCAGTATGAGGTAATTATTTGCAAAGTGTCTAGGTTATGTTTGGGATGTTTTCATGTGTAAGGGTGAGCTCTTGTATGTCTGCAAAACTAAAATAAAAACCGTTTTGTATTATATATATTTACATTGCCTAAATTGTTGCAATTTGGCTAGTTTAAGCAATTTTTATAAAGGCTAATAAATAAAATATATAATTATGTTCATAAGTTGAATTTAAAAATGGTAATCATTCACTTTAGAGCCTTGTATCAGCTTTCTTACTCTGACTGAATATAAAGAGTTTATTTTAATTTCAGAGTGATTTAAGTGGCAATGGGTCTCTGGAGAGTGTCAGCATGATAGGACCAGAATTGTGCAGTATGGGCCAGTCATGGGCCCCATTCATTGCACCATGGTGCATCAACTTGATAATAGATATCGCAACTAAGAAAGTTAATGTCCCAAGTGAGTAATTATTACTGTGAAGCTGTTATAAAAAGTATCCAATCTAACAAACATATAAAATGTGTATTCATCTTTGTTTTTATTTAAAAAATAGTCTTATTTTAAGTTTACACACAATCTCTGAAAGCTGCTCCATGTAACCTGTCGGTAGTATAATTATAATTAGTATCTACCTCAGTAAAGTAGTCTATGAAGGTGACCTCGTTTGATAAGAATATTTTTTGTCTGAGTGAAGCATTTAGTTTTTTGAACCAAAGAATATCTTGGGTCAGATCTGGTGGTGGTTAAAGTTTTTGAAAATGTTTAAGGTTAATCTCCTGACACACTAATAAATATTGTATAGTTTTTCTGTTTCCTTAATCTATCTATAATATTATAAAATTCTAAATGTGCCATGTCTGTATATTGAAGTTATTTAAAAAAAGACAACTGGAATAGATTATATAAACAATGGACAACACAATGTGATTTTTTATATTTCTTGTCTGTTTATTTGGGATTCACATAAAAACTATTGGGCCAATTTTGATGTGGTTTTCACTGATCAACAGCTAATTCTTAGACTTAAAATCTATGCTACTTTTTATCTCTGGAATTCTGAGGGAATTTTTCTAGGAATTATTTAAAAAAGGCCAGCTTGAAAAAAAAATCGAATTCCAATGACTGATAGCAAATTTTATTTAAAAAAAAATGTGTGATATCTTGTATCCAGGGAATCAGGTGGGAATTTTCCCAGGAGGGGTTTCAAGTTGTTCGGGTGCATAAAAATTAGCTTTTTTCGACACAGTTTTTACTAAAACTTTGGGTCCCAGGAAACTCACTGGAATTTTAAGTCAAGTGTGGATGAAGTCGCGGGCATAATCTAGTAATATAATAACATCCCACTGCTGGGCTCATGCTTCCCATCTTGTAGAGGAAGTACAGTATACCAGCCATGCTTGTCCAAGTTGGATTGGCAGGGGTTGGACACATCAGTTATCTCGATGTGCAGATTTCACTGTGATGTTTTCCTGCACCATTAGCATGTGATAAATAACAATATGTCTATTAGGTCAGAAAACTGCTTAAGTGGTGCATGCTTTATGGCCAGAATTTGAACCCGCAGCCTTTGAGTGTGGGATGCAAGTGCGCTAGCCACTAAGCTACCATGGTTTGTAATCCTTAATGTTCTTTTAATCTTACTTACATTTTAAATGTAAATACTTGTTTCACTAGATGTTTGGTGGCAAAAGAAGGGCAGAGGCTTTTCTTTTTTTGTTAAATCTTATCTTTTCTTGTTGTTGTCTTTGTAATAGATGCAACACTGCAAAGTGCTGATCCAGTAAGAGTTCTATTGGATATTACTACACAGAACCTAACACTACTTAATTCTGAAGAGAGGGCCAAATGTATTGATATGATGCTTGGTAAGTGGTTTCCATGTCTTTTAAAAGTAATATAGTATGTTTGAAAATAGTCTTTATTTCACTGTCCAACTTATTTTTTTGGTGGAATTAGGCTCTACAAGAAATTGTTACTTCTAACTTTTTCAAAGAAAGACATCATTAATACTCAAATTTTCCCAATTTTGCTGTTCTATTTAATTTTCCCACATTTGTGTCTCTAGTAAGGCTTGATATTATTTAAAAAGTATGTAATAAATTTAATCTGTTGCCAAGGTGTTAGCGAGAAACCTGAGCTCTAAAAATCCATAAGTAGAAAGTACCACTTTCCACCAAATAAGCTATTACATATATTTATTTGTTAGAGATATGCCTAATTCAAACTAATGAAGAATTCAGAAAAACAAATAATACTCTTTATTGAGCACCAACATAATAATAGAAACTTTATTGCCTTCTGACTATAAGGTAGCAGTTCAATGGCTGGCCTTATTACCCACAACATTGTTTCTTAAGATTTTTATTTTTGACACATGAAATAACCAAAAATTTTGTAGTCTTGCGACACCTTCAATACGGGAATTACATTAATAGTTTATTAATACATTTAATTTGTATATAGGTCTTACTTTTTAACAGACTCATTATTAAAGGGGTCTTTAATAATAAACCCAACTCCCAGGTTGAGAAATATTTCCCTTACAGCAATCACTTCCAGGTAACTGTTTTTAGATTATATTAAAAATATTAAAAACCTGTGAGAAATGATTTAATATTTAATAAGAATAGAATAGAATGCACTTTATTGTTCACCACATACACATGAAAGAAACAATTTACAGTAGTTACATTAAACAGTAATAGTTGGAACAATGGGCAGCCTTATCACTTTAGAGTGATCTCTTCCAGACAACCCCCAGGCTATGCATTTTATGAACGGGAGATTTGCAAGTGTATGATGGTGGCGTGCAAATTAAATACATATATAAACAGAATGTATAAATATCACACAATACATATACCTAAAATTAATAAAAAATAGAGAATAATCTATACATACATACTTATAATAAAACTGTAGAGGTCGGATTTCCGTAAAATGAACAAAATCTAAAAACAAGTCAGGGGAATGTAAGAAGTGAAATAGAACTAATTTAGATTTTTTTAAATTTTTGTTTCTCTGTTTGTCTGTCTGTTTGTACCGGCTAATCTCCGAAAAGACTGGACCAATTTAAATGAAATTTTGTATGGTGGTAGCTTATATCCCTGGTCAACATATAGGATACTTTTGATCCCGAAAAATTAAAGAGTTCCCATGGGATAGTTAAAAATCTTTAATTACTTAAACAGCTTATTATACAACTTGTGCACCTAATTAAGTATTGATATTGCTAGTATCATCACCATACAATAAAACAATTTATACATTAAAAAACAATTAGGCTATATATCATCATGCTAAGACCAATAGGAGCAAGCACCAATGAAGAATGTTTTAAAATCGGGAGGGTTTTTTTAACTATTCCATGCTGATGAAGTGGCGGGCAGAAGCTAGTCATCTATAATATTTTACATCTTTTATTGCAATAGGCTCCTGGGCGTGTTCGTGGGCAGTGGGCTGGGTCGGCCGCGCAGAGCCGGCTCTGGTGGCGCCGCGGGCGCTTGCGTTGGGCGCTGACGCAGCTCGCGCGGTGTTGGCGCATCTCGCACACCATCCCCCTGCATTATTTCATGTCAGGGCTGCCTTAGTTGAGTTATTTCATGTAAGTATGTAGTTCAACGGAAATGCACTCCGCTGTAGTAATAATGATACTTCTCGCCTTCTTTAGATGCCGTCTTTGAAATAAATTTTATAGAACCAGTGTTTATTTTCTATCACTATAATTAAGAATTACAATTGTCTAGTAAATTATTATTATTAATTATATTATATTCCGTACAGGAACAAAACAACCCATAACCAGGTGGTAGGGCATTTGCCCGTCTAAATGGCTACCACCCCTGGTCTAGAGTAAGCAGCCATAACAACTTTGAGTTGTGTTCCGGCATTAGTGACCGGGTTCCAGCCCCATCTACGAGTCCGGCAGCACAGTGGTAGCACCTTTAGTGTTGCAAATGTTTATAGGCGACGGTAACCAATTTCTATCACAGTTGGGCCGTCATCCTGTCTGCTCCTGCAATAAAAAAAAAGTAAAAATGTAACTTTGAAAATGCCCCATTTCTACATTTCCATAGGGCTCTCTGTTTTTCTTTTTTTTGTTGTTTATATAGCTAAACACCAGAGGATTCCTCCATCATTTTATTTAAAACATATTTTTACTAATTTTGTTGCTTTAGGCACCAGGCCTGGCCAACGACTAGTTATAATGAAATTTAGTAAGTTTAGAGTTTTTGTGGGATATGTACAAACAAGAGAACCCGCTTATAAAGCTGTGAATTTATTAATTAGTGAGATTATTTTCACAATATCACTTTGAAATTGTGCTAAGCTAGTAAAAGTAGTATAGACTAAATAAATAAAAACCACTTGCAGGAGGCAATAAGGGAAGATAGCAAACCCGAGAAAAAAAGAGATGTGATACCATATTTGCTAAATTTAGCATCGAAATCTGATATTGTTCTAAAAGCGCTCATACAAGACATTGAACAAACGTGTAAGTAATACATTTTTTCCTTGTCCGAAATATTCCTTTTTAAACAACCTTTACTTTAGATCAGCGTCCCTAGCGAAATCTGAAGCTCCCAGGTCGGTTTAGGTCTGTAGAGTCATTTAGCCTCACTTAACTTCACCAGCCCAACCAATCTATATTATATACTTTACAATAATAATTATGTTGACACCTTTTAAATAGTCAGGAATGTAAGAAAAGTTAGGAAAAATAAAAATGAATTTTATTACATTTTAAGAAGATAGATCAGGTAAAATACACCTATAATAAACATGTATAATATAAAATGTATGTCTAGAAAGTCTAGATCTTAGTAAATATCCATTGTCTTTGCCTCTCTTACTTCAAATGGAAATAGGCTTGATAATATGTATTTGTACTTTTTTATTACGATCTGAAGTTGTGATTAGTCTTTCACTGATTAGATATTAGAAATCAAAAATTTTGGAGCCCTATTTAACGAAATTATATTTTTCCAGTGACAGATGAAGTTATGGAACGTGTATGTTCATTGTGTTCATCTCAGCGTCATTCGAGTTCTTGGGAGGGCGTCGGTCCTGCTTCTTTAGTCACACTTTTATTGAGAGCAGACGTTCATTGCCTACTTTTATTGTTAAAACATGCCCAGAGGAACCTATTTTGTCGACAATTGTTGGGTGAGTGTCAAAAGTATTCCACTATTTTAATCAATTCTGTACATATCTATATAATAATACGCGAAGCAAAAACACAGCAAAGACCAAAGACTTTGTACCCGTTTCTACGAAAATTGCGCGGACGGAGGAGTATGAATATAGAGAAGCGACGAATGCTAATATTTTTATAAAATTATGCATAAAAAATACATTAAATCAATAAAAAAACATTACACACACTACCGTGTATTTGACACACACACGCATATATACTCTTTTGATTATTGTTGCCTTGGCGAAATCTCTGATTATAGAAGTATAGTCTTTGACATTAATTATTATGGTCGAATTTCGACCACGGGCGACCACTAGTATTGGATAGATACATAAGTATCCATAGTATTGTTGTACTGAATTTGTTTGCGGACACGTGTTACAATAAATTGTGATATTTTTACATAAAAGGAATAGGCGTTAAAATAACATTTTTTATTTTTTTTATTTTATTGCAGGAGTTCAGCAGACAGGCAGACGGCTCACTTGATGGAAAGTGGTTACCATCGCCTATGGACATTTGCAACACCGAAGTTGCTACAAATGCGCTGCTGCTCTTAAGGGAGACTGGAACTTGGTCACTAATGCCGAAACACAACTCAAGGTTGTTATGGCGGCATACTTTCGACCAGGGGTGGTAGCCATCCAGTCGAGCAAATGCCCTACCACCTGGCGAAATTAACTTATCATTTAACTTTTAATTTATCATGATAGAAATAATTTTAATTGAATTTCAAACAATAATGCACTACTTGACTCTTTTCACTGCTACCTACTTATGACGTTACAAATAGGCACGCTGTGACGTGGGGGAAAAGTCAGCTCCTACTCCTTGGCTACAGAATAGGTTTAAGTGGGTCAATGAACTATACAAGATAATTATGTAGTATATTTAATCTGTTCCGTGACAACCGGTGGACTTCTATGCACAAAGGGTACACTGGCCTGTCGAAGCCATGGAAGCTCTTCGAGTTAAGTAGTTCCACAGCTCTATTACTAGCTAGGTCGGTAATTGTTCGCGTCTGGTATATGTTGGCTTACTTGTATAGGATTTCTTAGGCAAAGTAAGGATAGCCTTGGTCCCCAGCGGGAACACGGAGTTAGTTTAATAAAGTTAAGAGAAGTTTTGAAACATATAGAATAACATTTATAAAAAATTTATGTACAGCTGACATTTTTGAATTTTGAGCGAGCTCAAACTTAACCGCCGTCACAAATTTTTTTTAAACTCTCTTGACAGTAACATGGTATGACATTAGTACTGTCATTGGCTATGTCTATGTTTTTTTTTAATGCTGCAACATTTCAACGCTCCAACAAAATATATGAGGTTGCGACATCTTGCAAGTTCAGCAAAGTATCTCGGTTGATTATCTGTCTTGACTGTCATACTTTTTACCTTGGCAATAAAAAGGCATGGTTTCTATAAGTATTCTCTCAATCTTTTCATCTTGAAAAGTAGGCTATATTCTATTGTAGATGGCTCTGAAGTATATGCGAGTAAAGTCCTGTGGAAAGCCCTAATCTAATAATTAATTGAACAATGATGATTTTAATTGCTTCCATACAGAATATCTTCTTCAAAAATTGGAATATGAAAGTCTACATCCGGACAAAAATATTCCATTATTAACAAGCGCAGCAGAAGAAATAAATATTGTCAGAGAGAAGCTTCTAGTTGGAAATCAATTAGAACAGTATTCCCTGGCCAGGATTCTTATCTTAGTCGGTATGTACGTGCATTTATTTTTTGCATAATTTTGATTATAACAGACTAAAAACGACAGGAAAAATAATGGTTAAATGACGGAATGAATTTAAAACTTTTTTATTATTCATCGTAAACTTAAACTTGAACAATCAGCAAAATCTATCATGAGGATCGATTCCAGAGATCCCAGTACCCAAGTACATTAAAAAAATTTGGTAGTGTAAAGAAACAGACTACACTAATATGAATTTTAATTGATGCTAAAATATACTACTATATGAATTAATCGTATCAATATTATAAAAGAGAAAGTATGTAAGGATGGATAGATGTTTGTTACTTTTCACTCAAACTAGTGAATGGATTTTGATGAAGTGTTATATATTACAGTGATGTGTCTGCCAGAATAACATATAAACTACAATTTATACAAATAGTAGCTTCTGCCCGCGACTTCGTCCGCGTGGAATAGTAAAAAATCCCCCGATTTTGAAACATTCTTCACTGGTGCTCCACTCCTATTGGTCTGAGCGTGATTATATATAGCCTATAGACTTCCTCAATAAATGGGCTATCTAACACTGAAAGAATTTTTCAAATCAGACCAGTAGTTCCTGAGATTAGCACGTTTAAGCAAACAAACTCTTCAGCTTTATATATTAGTATCAGATTTTTTAGATCGATTATAACAACCTCCTTATGGTTGTTATACTCGAATATAACGACCACCAATCTCTATTTACTTTTTTTAGATTATTTTTGTTACTTTACTACTCTATATAATATTTATTCCACAGGTTATAATTTACCATCAGAATTTGTCAGCACAATAAGCTATCTCCTGCAGCATTCTCGTAACGATACAACATTAGCATTATTGGTGCGAATTATATCGGGTACAATAACAATGCATTCGCCAAATGAGACGCCGGACATTAATATGGACACTGAGAGATATCAAAACTATATTAAAACTGGCGTAGAGTATGCCTTAAGAGATGCCATGATAGAGGACACTGAAGTTAAGATATATTTTATTGACAATACCTTAGATGAGGAACAAAGAACATATTTGCATCATTACTGTTTGAATATAATTAAGTTGTTGAGGTAAGATTATTTGAGTATCACAGCCTGTGCCTTTCAATCGCTTCTTTGATCTCTCGATTGATCTTCCCGATCTCGATAGCTTCTTTATATAAGTTTACTGTAATTTTTTTTTATATATTTTATTTTAAGCACCATATTGTTACAATTGGGCCACCTGCATATTTGTAAACAAAGCACATTTATTACCCCCCCGTCGGTGTTTGAGCTAATAACATTGAAGCGCTTTTATGACAGTCTTCTTTTGTTTAATTATTTATTGCTTGTTGTGGAGAGCAGCCTATTGTACTCGTTTATGGCCGTTCACAGGCGTAATTAGGCAGATGTGTGGCTTACAATTTCTGGGAAATTGTGTCGACGCTTGCCAGGTAGACATATTGCATCGTGCATTATAAAGCAATGCCCCAATGGAGAGATCGGCAGTCAAGCGATAACCACAAGCGTGTCAAGACGTGTGTACATTCGATAATCTATATAGTGACGGACTTTGCGCGTGTTATTTAATCGTGCATTACGTTCATACTGGTTGTGTTCATTTGTATTTGTACCTGTGTTATACCTGCTTATAAAGTTCTAAATAAACTCTATAGTAATTCCAACGGCATTTTAATTCGAGTCCTGTAACTCGTAACAATATGATTTGGTTCTGTACATCTTAAAGCACTAAATATTTAAGTGAGAACATGAAAACAAATAATTATAATCTGTGGCGTGAGTTGATTTGTACTTGGTCTTATTATCGTCAAAGTAAAAGCTTACTTTAATCACATGCCCGATTTGGTGGTATAAACAGCAATTTTCTGTGTGAGCGTGCACGAGCCGAGCAAGCGAAGAGAGCGCGTCATTACAAAATTTTCTATATGTAATTCTAACAGGTGGGAGAACTCAAACCGTGTGTCACATTTAAGAACACGTCCAATCGGTCGAGCCGTAGAGGCGAATTTGTACAGGATTGGCGGTGCTTTGCAACATTATAGTTCTTTGTTACGAACAAGGCAACCGTGCACTATGGCTTCGTTGAACGAGATGCCCACTTGCCACGCATTGGCCGAGGTAACTGACAGCTGTTTACAGGTAACATATAGCTAGGAATTGTTGTCGAATTATTACTTTTTAAATAACAATTGTATGTAATTTATGAAGTGAAACTTCTATATAGACGAGGGTATTAAGATTTTTTCTGTCACGAAAAAGCGTTACGGGCGCGTGGAGAGGCGGCATAATTTTAGAGTAGACTATGGATGTTTTTTGGTTCTGGGTCGAATTCAGTTTTATTGTTGGTAAAATAAAATATGCTTAAATAAAAAATGTATTTATTAAAATGTTCCTAACTTAACCAAATCATAATTTGCAGTAAACCTGCGAAAATTTGAAATGTGTGCTGGGACACATAGTAAAAGTGAAACTTCAACGGACAAGTGGAAAAACGAATCGCAACGGACAAGTGGAAAAACGAATCGCAACGGACAAGTGGCAAAACGAATCGAAACAAATTTTTTTACTTCAATTTTTACGGGCAGATTGTTAATATACTTGTCCAATTTGAAAATCTGCCCGTAAAACTTCAAGTTAAAATTTTGTTGCCATTCGTTTTACCACTTGTCCGTTGCGATTCGTTTTTCCACTTATCCGTTGCCATTCGTTTTTCCAGTTGTCCGTTGCGATTCCTTTTGCTACTTATCCGTTGCCATTCGTTTTTCCGTTTGTCCGTTGCGATTCGTTTTGCCACTTGTCCGTTGTCATTTGTTTTACCACTTGTCTGTTGCGATTCGTTTTTCCACTTATCCCTTGCCATTCGTTTTTTCACTTATCCGTTACCATTAGTTTTGCCACTTGTCCGTTGTCATTTGTTTTGCCACTTGTCCGTTGCGATTCGTTTTTCCACTTATCCATTGCCATTCGTTTTTCCACTTATCCGTTACCATTCGTTTTGCTACTTGTCCGTTGCCATTTGTTTTACCACTTGTCCGTTGCGATTCGTTTTTCCACTTATCCCTTGCCATTCGTTTTTCCACTTGTCCGTTGAAGTTTCACTTCTACTATTTTTCTCTTTATTTAGAGGAGACTTTGCTGCTGAGTGGCTATGTTGCCCTATGTAATTTTGTAATAATAATTTAAATATTTTAGGTTTTAGATCGAGTTGACATGTCGGGTACAAAAAGCCCACCGCCAAGTGTGGAAGTTATACTTAAAGTAGTTCAAGCAACAGTCAAATATTTCTTCAGGTGTTTACATGAAGCAGGTAAATGTTTTTAAGAATTGTTATGTTATTATAACAGTAATTCCCAAACCTTTTTGGGATGATAAACCAGTTGTTCATATTTTCTATTTGGGTTTACAAGCTAATTGAATGTAATAAGCGTTTTCTATGACTACTACTGCAATAATGATAACTTGAATAATATTATTATGACGAATGCAAATAAATGAGTATTGTAATCTTCCATCTAATAATTGTGAAGTTAGTAAATATTGTAAAGTCGATGTTGATAATAATTGAATAGGGTAGTCTGGAGGAGTCCACGTATGCTCGCCATAGGCGAGACAAAGCGCCAAGACCACCCATTGTACTTTAATGTATGTGCAATAAAGTTAGATAGATAGATAGATAATTCTTTATTTTACACCAAATCATAAACAAACAGAAGTAGAAACAGATAAAAGATGGTACAACAGGCGGCCTTATCGCTAAGAAGCGATCTCTTCCAGGCAACCCTTGGCAGGGATTGATAGATTTTTAATACCGACGGTGGTGTAGTTAATAAATAATGATGAATAATAAGTAAACATAGCACATATAAGTATAAAAACAAAATAAATATATATATACATATGCATATACAAAGTTATTCATTCATTCATTTATAACTTTTTACGTTAAATCATAGTGAGACCGGCAATGAAAATATCGCCATCATACAATTAAAATTTGACAGTTATATGTTCCAAGTCTGATTCAATCGTGTTTCTGTGGAAGAACTTACAGACTAAGGCCCGAAATCTTACCAACCGTTCATTTACCCGACTATCGGTTAAAATTTAAAATAAGCTTCATACAAGTAATGTCAAAATTCAACCGATGGTAAGGTAGGTGAATAAACAGTAAGATACAGGAACCGGCCGTAATATACTAATACAATACTAACTAACTAATGACAATAAAACATCCAAATTTAGTAGTAATCCTATGTATATGCAAAGGATTACTACTAAATTCTGATGTTTTATTGTAACATGCGTTACTAATTTCTTGACTATGTAAGTTTTTCATCAAAAAATCAGACTAAATGCCAAGAAACTGAACACAGACAATTCAGTAATAATTATTCTTAACAAATCTTCATTATTTTTGGAAGAGTTTAATCATCATTATTACTTTTATTAATTGATATTCTTATGTTTTTTGTTTCAACATCATCAGGATGTTAGTGTGAGTTATTTTTATTATAACGGTAAAACTTTTTTTGTACGTTATAGTAGGATTTAACATGATGTTTGTGAATCTAGTTTATCAAATGATAGGGGTTGGTATAGAACACTTTGAGAATCAGTGTCTTACAGCATTACACAAGTATATAGTTGGTGTAACACATATATGTTAGTTGCCGTATCGTAACTTTGATTGTGGGTTTGATCCCCCATTCATAATAAAATATGTATTACCATTATACTAGTGGTCGCCCGTGGTCAAATTTTGACCATAATAATTTGTTGTCAAAGACTATACTTCTATAATCACAGATTTCGCCAAGGCAACAATAAACAAAAGAGTATATATTCGTGTGTGTGTGTCTCAAATACATGGTAGTGTGTGTAAATTTTTTATTATTCATTTAATGTATTTTTATGCATAATTTAAAAAATATTAGCATTCGTCGCTTCTTCTCTACATAAAGTAAAGTGTGCGAAATTTCATACTCCTCCGTCCGAGCAATTTTCGTAAAACCGGGTACAAAGTTATGGCTTTACGTATTAATATATAGATACAAAAAGTTGCTGTTATGCAGCTGTATGTTTGTATGTACACAGACTGAGTTGTCTTTAAAATATGTTTTTGGCAGAAATAATGGACAAACTTCGCGGCATACAGACGGCGTATCGGCTCCTTCGCAAGTTGTGTTTACACAGTAAACTGGCTCGTGCCGTGGCTTTGCGCGATCTGCTGGAGACGGCAATGTTCAGGGAGGAAACGTCTTTTGGCAGCCGGAGCATGTTCACAAATACCATCACCAACCCCAAAGACTGGTGTAACGAAGATCTGCTTATACATTTGAACCAGAAACATGTGAGTTTTAGATTTTATTTTAACCTGTGAATTGAGATGAAGGATGTCTGAAATCCGCCAAATGCGCTTTGCTCAAGTTTAAGCGGGTACACTACCCTATCAAAAAGTGTAGGAGTTATATTATGTGCTGATTAGTGCATTATTTAAATTCAAATGTTTTTTCCTACATTACAGACTCTAGCTCTATTATTAAGATTAAAATATTTTCTTATGTCCTAAATAAAATTAACTTAATCTATCTTAATAATTATTAATACACGTTTTAGTGCTTAATTATTTACATATCTCGTGTGTCGTCTTTATGTTCTGTCATGACACTTGTGCTTATGTGTGTTGTTTTATGTATGAACTGTAAATTCATCTACATACTGTACATTCATCTGATTCAATCGTGTTGTTAGTATGTAAGAACTAATTTCTACTATATAGTAGAACTTAGTTTTTAAAGACTAAGGCCCGTTTTTTATGTCTTATCAACCGTTCATTTGCCCTACTATCGGGTAAAATTTGACATAAGCTCCATACAAGTAATGTCAAAGTTTAATCGATGGTGAGGCAAGGGAACGAATAGTAAGATATAGGGAATCGGACGTAATATATTAACTAATAAACTTATACAATAACACAATAAAACATTCAAAATTAAGTATATAATCCTATGTATATGCAAAGGATTACTACTAATGTTACTTCATTTTTGTGTATGTTTTTTTCATTTTATTTTTGTTTTACGTTTTACACTATGTCTGTTATTTTTAATTATTGTTATAATTTTTTGATAATAGTTCTTAATGGTTGTGAAAAACATAGATGGACGGACATGACGGTTTTTAGTTCTATAATGGTCCTTTTGGTCAAAAATCTACAAAATTCTAAAAAACTAAATTAAACTGAACCAAACTAAACTATGTAAGTAAACTAAAGTAGATTTGAAGTAAATGTTTGCAACATACAGCCCCTAAGATACAACTATAGATATACATGTATACATATTTTAAGATAGGTTCGAACAATTGTAATAAATTGTAAAATTTTACACAAATTATAATTCTGATCGGCAGTTTGCGTTTGCGCAGATAAGGCAGACTGGTTTACGACATGTCTATATCTATCTATATTAAACTTTGTTCACAAGCCCAAAGGCCACTGTTGCTCGCTATGCATTCTTAGCCCTGTCCCGCTTACAAGATTCGTACACTACTACACTGTGCTACGCTATTAAAATTGGTCCACGGTGCAGGTGCATCAGGAGGTATTATTAGTCGTGTAAAACTGTATAATATTATTACTCGAATGAGGAATCTCGTTATACTCATTCGAGTAATAATATTTTTTTTCTCGGGAATCCCGCGGTAATTGTCCCGGGAGTGGTTTGTAGTTGTTCTGGTGCATAAAAACTAACCCATTCCTCTTACTTACTTACTTATCTATTGTAAAAAATGTACTTACTTTACTTTATCTGTTGTAATTAATATATGTTATATATATGACGGAGGAGGGACCCCCGTGGTGTTACTAAAGAGTGTGACGTCAGCCATGCTGACGCCACGATCGTTGGATTCTCGGTGACGACCCATATTTGAGTACTCGAAATAAAATTTCAAGAGTACTCGGTATCGTTTATTCCCAGAGCGTTACGACTTCCCAGAGAGGTCCGTCCCGTCGGCGGCTCGAACAATAATCTCATTAGAGAGCTTTTTTTTTATTGGACTTGACTTTATGTTGTTGGTCCGAAGACCTCACAACTTTACCGGGGTCTTTGAGGCGAGTGCCTTCGCGAAGCGAAGGCGCTCGAGCCCGGGGGGCAACTTGCTCGAGGGAGCTCCCTAGGGAGTTTCACCTCGGCTGGACTGTTGCCATAAGAGAGGGATGAATCTAAAGATGCCCACCATAGGGCGACAAATGATAAAGTGTCGACAGTGTGGCCGTATTTATAGGGCTCGGTGCACGTGTCGGCGCAAGTGCACGTGATCACAATTTTTTAGGTTAAGTATTGAAATTAAAATAAATTCTTATTATTTTACGTTAATTTGACATTACAATAAACTCATAGTATTTTTATAAATGATTATTGTTTTTGTAATACGTAAATTGTTGTATTTGCGTCGACATATATATTTAAATGTAAATTTAGTTTTTATAATTCTGAAATGTATTCGGACATTGCACGCCTAATAAGGCATACTGTATTGAAACAACGCATATTGTAACATCTTGTGTACACACATTTCAGCAATAAATTCTTCATTCATACATTATTTTTTAAATGCCACGTTACTTCGTGTCTCGGTAATCCCGCGGGAATTTCATGTCAAGGGTGGATGAAGTCACGGACACATTGTAGTACGAATAGGTGTATTTCAGGGTCCGATTACGCAGTTGACGCAAAGCCACACGTCGGTGTTCCACGCGGGCATCATCGGCAAGGGGGTGAGGAAGGGCGGCGACGGCGGGGACCCGATGCTGCCACCTATACTCACGGCCAACAACGAACTGCTCATGGGCGCACTCATGGCCTGTATGGTGAGTGGATACTTGAGAAATTCACTCTGATTACTATTATTTAAGAGGTCTCGAGCTTATTTTAGATGCGGTAATTTATTTGATTTTTATTATTCCGACGTTTCGGGCACTTTTCAGTAGCCGTGATCACGGACGACAAAGATGTCAAGTGTCAATGAGTATTGTTAAGGTTTTATTTAGCTTACCGCCAACTTGTTCATTTTAATTATTTAGTTTCAATTTTATTTATGGTTATTATTTACTCTATGGGGGCCTAATCTAATTCACCACCGCTCCGCAAAATGTTGTGGCTTGAAGAGAAGAAGCGGCGCAAGAAACTCTTCAGTAAGCATGCCTAGCTCTAATAATTTCATATATTATTAAAACAAGTGGGAGGAAAAATAAAAGAAAATATCAATCAAGTTGGTTTGTGTTCCGGTGCACGCAGAAAGAGCTCACAGTGTCTTGAGGTCTGGCAGTTGATAGATATAGGGAGAGATGATGGTTGGCAAGTAGTGGTACTGCCAACGGATTTTTGATGATCGGATCCCAAACAGGTGGCTGTTTGGGATCCGATCATCAAAACTATTAAGACCCAAATCCAGCAAAAACCAACTGAAAAGTGATCACGGCTACTGAAAAGTGGCCGAAACGTTGAAATAATAAAAATCAAATAAATTACTTATTTATTTATAAAACCTTTAAAACGTAATTTTATTATGTATACTAGTCGCGAAGATAATATTCTAAAGTCTATTCTGTAGCGCTTCAGAGATGTTTACAGAATCAGACTCCCCGGTTTTGCGGCACTAATACGAAAAAGAGTAGTAAACGCAAGAGAATGATTTTATAACTCCCAAAATAAATTTTTTTGCTGCTCTGCTTCAAGTTACTGGACCATTGATAGAACATTGGATGAAACTACATCGTGACATAATCATATCTTAATGTTATAATAGCAATAATGTCATTTGTTATGGACCTAGTCTGGATTAAATAAATATCATTATTATAATTTATATGTCTGAAGAACATGGGTCATAAGAATGCCATATTATTATTATAATAACATAAAATTCTAAATACACCGTGTCTGTACATTGAAGCTATTGAAAAAAAAACAACATCTGGAATAGACTTTGTAAATGATGGAGAATGACACACAGAAGACAAACAACAACAAGAAATGCAATTTTTTGTTGTTGTTTGTCTGTTTGCTCGGAATTCATATAAAAGCTACTGGGCCGATTTCGATACGATTTCCGCTGATTGACAGCAAACTCGTGGAATTAAAATCTGCGCTTCTTTATATTCTGGGAGTCCTCGGGAATGATTTAATATGGCCAGATTAAAAAAATCGAATTCCAATGTGATTTTTCACTGGTCTTTAGCAAATTTTATTTAATAATAATGTGTGATATTTTTTATCCTGGGAATTCCGTGGGAGATTTTTCGGGTGCATAAAAATTAGCTTATTCCGACACAATTTTCACTAAAACGATAGCTTACATTCTTTTTTAAGTGCTGCGGTACTTTGTTACCCGGGCATCCCGCGAGAAGTTATCATGTCAAACGTGGACGAAGTCGCGGGCATATCCTAGTTTCTAATAACTTCTTCGACCATATGGATTCTACTTATGTATTTTGTTCAATTCTGACTTAGCACAATTTGTACACCCAGCCACAGTCACTTGCTAGTTAAATGTATTAGTATGTTATAATTTATTTCTGTTTCAACCTTTTAGGATGGTAATAGTGGTATAGTGGAAGGAGCCACGTCTGTGTCACTTTTGTTAGTGGAGCTCGTGTCACCTGATGTCATGTACAACGGGCTACCTTGGCCGGATGAAGATTTTACCAAGGTACATTTATATAGATTGTATGTGAACAAACCCTTAGAAGATTGTAATAGTACATTCTTCTATGAGGGGAAAAATAGATAGTTTTAACATCTTATAACACTATTATTTTTCCTTAGATATTTGGTATCCATCTTCAATCAATGAATCTTTATTTGCAAAAACATAGGTAAATAAATAGGTATTAGATAATATAAAGTTTCCAGTATGTTTTGTCATTTAGATGACGTGCAAATACTTACATTAACTATATGTCTTGAAGCTATATAACCCTACACTAATGTTTCCAAATTAATTTCAGTAAGTATACATGTCAAATAAATATAAAATAATTGTTAAAATTATTAAAAACATGTTAAAGTATTAAATGTGAAAATTTGAGTAGAGCACAATCTTTACCTGCCTTATTTCACGTCCGCGCGGATATTTTTCCGACAGAAAGTAGCGACCCTATGGCTAGCGCCCCATTAGGCAGAACGATCACGTTCGATTAGGGACTTATCAGAACGATCACGTTCTATTCGACCGCGATTTATCCCGTTCCACTTGAGCATTTTGGGCGTTGTGAGCTACTAATGTTAACAATCGTAAACCCAGTCTCCTTTAGATAGCAGCACGGCTATTCGACTTTTGGTGTTGCACCTTTATATCACGTTTCTGAACTCGTGCAGTAAAAAAATTGAAAATATTACGCTTTTTTTAATATCTGTAGGAACTACTGGTCTTTGTTTGAACGCGCTTTGAAAACTTCTTTGAAAAATTCTTTCAGTGTTAGACAGCCCATTTATCGAGAAAGGCTTATAGGCTATATATCATCACGCTAAGACCAATAGGAGCGGAACACCAATGAAGAATGTTTCAAAATCGGGGGGGTTTTTTTAACTTGCTTTTTTTACTATTCCACGCGGACGAAGACGCGGGCAGAAACTAGTCTTGAATAAATTGATTGGGTGCCGACAATGGTATAGTTCATCGTAGTATAGATAATTGCCGTACTTTCGCAGCAAGTGAGCATAGAGCGGGAGTTGTACATGCGCGGTGCGCTGGAGAGCTGCGCAGTCGCGCGCGCCGCGCTGAGGCGGGCGGCGGGCGCCCGCCCCGCGCTCTGTCTGGCCTCAGCCTTACTCAGGGCCACGGCGGCCACGCTGCTACACCGGCTCAGGGCATTACTAGGTATGAACCATTGTTTCTAGTTTTTTCTTAAATTTATTTTGGTAAGGCTTACAGACAGTCATATAAATTAAGTACATATAAATTAAAATATTGCTAATTACAAGCCTTAACATATGAACTTACTCAGGTAAGAGGTCAGTAGCTTACGATACATGTTTAATTAATTTGATTTAAGGAAAATAAAGAAATTGTTAGCACTGCACAATTCACTATACACAGGGATAAAAAAATTTAAACACTCACGTTAAAATGCAAACCACGTAGAAAACTTTTTATAGACAAAATCCAACAATATAAGTGAATATACGATACAGAAACCATACCGCGATGTAAAACGACGGTGGCGCAATCTCTTAACGAATCCACAGCACTAAACACATTAATCCATACATTGACAAAACTGAACTTAAATATTGATCAAAACATTTTAGACATACACCGCCCGCCAAGAACTTGTTCTTCTATACATATTTCGAAATAAAAATAAGCAAATTACGAATTTTGATGGCCGCCCGCCGTGATATAACAAATAAAAACAATAAATTGAATACAATGCAATAATAACTCTAAGAACTTAAAGGTAAAAAGTACAATTTATTCACAGGGCGCTTCATATGACCATTCTTGGTTTTGATTTCAACGACCCGAGTGATGTTGTCTTTTCCAGGATACTTCTCACTAATCGTACCAAGCAACCATTTGGCTGGAGGCATATTGTGGTCATTGATGATAACTATATCTCCAATCTCTGGTTCCTTTGCTTTATTTCTCCATTTAAATCTCTGATTTAGTGTAATCAAGTACTCAGCAGACCACCTCTTCCAAAAATCACTCAACATTTTCTGAATGTACTTCCATCTTTGTACATTTGTCACATTCAATTTGGCGTAGTCTTGATCAGGTATCGAAATCAATGGTTCTCCCACCAGAAAGTGTCCAGGTGTCAAAGGCAGTGGATCTTCTGGGTTATCACTCAACTGACACAGAGGTCTCGAATTTAGACATGCTTCTATCTGAGACAAAACTGTTGAGAGTTCCTCATAGGTGAGAGTACTTTCACCTATGACTTTTTAAATGGGCCTTGGTTGAACGGACCCCGGATTCCCAAAGGCCCCCAAAATTTGGGGATTGTGGTGGTATGTAGTGCCACGATGTTCCTTCATTGGCTAACAACAAGCTTACTTCTTTAGGGAAATCCGAAATTGCCTTATTGAACATATTTCTCAACTCTTTATCGGCGCCAACAAAATTGGTCCCGTTATCGCTATATAAATTACAGTGTCCTCGTCTAGATACGAATCGGCGAAAAGCTGCGATAAAACGTTCTGACGTTAAATCCCATACAGCTTCAAGATGCATGGCACGAGTGACCATACATATTAAAATACAAATGTAGCCTTTATAAGCTCGTGAGCCTCTTCCGGGTGCGTATCTTATTTTAATGAATCCTGTAAAATCTACTCCGGTGGATTTGAATGCTCTCTCCGGCTTGAGTCTTACTGCTGGTAGTTGACCCATAAACGGGTTTGTCTTCTGCCGTGAATATCTGAGACAGGTTATGCATTCTCTATAACATTTTTTGACTTTATCTCTTGCTCTCAAAATCCAGTACTTCGATCTTAGATAGTTGAGCATTGCTAGAGGACCCCCATGCAATGTTTTCATATGAGCATCTAAAATTATCAATTTTGTGATATGACTTGCACCAGATAATATTATAGGGTGTTTCTTTTCAAAACATTCTTGAGAGTGCTCTATGCGACCGCCGACTGTTAACACATCATCTTCATCAAAAACCGGGCATAGTGTATGTAGTTTACTCGATTTGAAAACTGTTTCTTTAGTCTCCTTAATTGTGTAATTTCCTCTTTAAAATGTAACTTTTGTGTCTCTCTAATACAAATTAATAAAATCTTTTCCATTTCTTTAGGTGTGATATTTTCTGGTAATTCTCTTCCTTCTTTTGGTGCTTTCCATTGCAATATCTGTCGATAGTATGATAATACATGCAACATCCTTTGTAATTTCGAGAACCTAGTCCACAAAAATTCTTCCTGTATCTGAACACTAGCATTAAGCACCTTGAATGATCGTTGTTCCTCACTGGTAACGAATTCCATCGACTCGTTTGTTTCATAATTGTGAGTATCTTTAAGCCATTCAGGCCCAACTTATGTTGATTAATTCGCTAGCAGGCATACCTCGCGGAAGCACAGTCAGCAGGATTATGCTTTGTGTTAACATGATGCCACTGTTCTCGGTCCATTGTTATTAAAATCTCGGACACCCGATTACTAACAAATGTTGTCCAACGACTTGGTTCACCGCGTAGCCATGCTAAGGTTACTGTAGAATCAGACCAAGCATATATATTGGTCTTTGGTATATTTAAAATTTGTGACACCTCAGAAAATAATTGAGAAGCAAGAAGAGCTGCACATAGCTCCAATCTTGGAATAGATACTTCTTTCTCCACGGGTGCGACTCTTGTCCTAGCTGTGACTAGATGTACCTTGACAGAGCCCATGTCATCTCTAACTTTTATGTAAATAGCCGCAGCATAAGCAGCTTGGGACGCATCCGCGAAAGCATGTAACTCAACATAATCCTTTTGATTAGCCTGTAGCCATCTTGGAATTCTGATTCCCTTTACATTGATTAGATCTCCTTTAAACTCAATCCACTCCTTCAGTAATTCAGATGTGATTTCGTCATCCCAAGATAACCCAGACTTCCATAACTTCTGCATATATATTTTAGCAGAGACAATCACAGGTGCGATCCATCCTAGAGGATCGTACAGCCTTGCTATTTCTGATAGAACTTTCCGTTTAGTAATAGGCGTAACTGTATTAGGTATTTGATGAATATACTCGAAATTGTCAGAATTTTTGTTCCAACATATACCCGATCCGAACTCTGCATATTAACTTTTATGTGATTAAGTAACTCTTGACTATTAGTACACCATTTTTGTAGATTAAATCCACCAGCTTCCATTAACTTGTTCAATTGTTCGTAAATCTCTATAATTTCTATCTCAGTTTCTGCCCCTGATAATAAATCGTCTATGTAGAAATCTTGTAATGTTATTCTAGCTGCTGTAGGATATTTAGATTGCTCATCTATAGCGAGCTGTTGCAAACATTTCACAGCTAAATACGGTGCACATGAGGTACCAAATGTGAGTCTAACCAATTTGTAACATTCAACTGGTTCGTTTGGTTTGAATCTCCACCAGATTCGTTGACAGTCAGTGTCATCATCATGTACAATAATCTGCCTGTACATTTGGACAATGTCAGCTACGATACAAAAAGGGTGAAGCCTCCATCTCATCAAAATATGTCTCAAGTCCTGCTGTAGTTTAGGACCTATTAGAAAGCAATCATTAAGTGAGACATTATTCGAGCCCTCTGCACGATGCGTCGAAGACACATCGGACTTTGGTAGTTTCTTTATCCTCTCTCACCACAGCGTGATGAGGAAGATAAAATGATTTACGGTTGTGATCTACATCAGACACTTTAACCATATGACCTTGCTCTATGTAATCTTTGATAACGTTCTTATAATCTTCACATAGTTTTTCGTCTTTTCTTAATCTCTTTTCTAACGACTTAAATATTTGTAGTGTTCGCTTTTTTGTTTTGCCCTCAAAACATTGTGGATTTTCTTCTTTAAATGGCAGTTTGACTTGTATCTTCCATCAGAATTTCTAGTAGTAGTCCTTTCAAAAAACTCTTTGCATTTTTTCTCTTCTTTCGTTCTTTTCTTCTTTAGGCTCTCTGGCCCTCTCTCAATTTTCCAGAATTTAGTCAATAATTGGTCTTCCTTTACTTGCAAATGAAGACTGATTATTCTAGAATTGGAGTCATCAGTTTTTGATTGAATGCGTCCTGACAACATCCAGCCCAATGGCGTGTTCTGTGCAATGGGTCCTTGTTCAGTCCGATGCCTCTTCAGACCATCTAAAATGATATCACTGAGAACGTCTACACCCAGAATTAAGTCCACTTTCCTCGATACTCCATATTGCGGATCAGCTAGTGATAAATTCTCATTTTCTGGCCAGTCCGTGATAACAGTGGTACTATTTGGTAGTAAAGACGTCAGTGTGCTGAGTACAAATGCATTTATTGCCATTGAGTAAGAATTTTATCGTGATTGTAACGTAAATGTCACCATGCTTTGAGTGCGTGTTTGTTCATCACCCACTCCAGATACAATTCCGTTTACTGATGTACATTTGAGGCCCAAAGCTTGTACAGTGGCTTCATTAATAAATGACGCCTCAGAGCCCTGGTCTATTAATGCACGTACGATTAACGTAGTACATCCAGTATTTGATATGATCTTGAGGACTGCTGTAGCCAATAAAACTTCGCCTTGGTTAATAATCTTCTGTGCAAAATGACTTGACTTGAGTCTTTATTGTCCAGATGCAGCAAGGAGTGATGACGTTTCCCACAACGTCGACAACAGGTTGATTGGCGGCAAAACTTAACCGAGTGATTAGGTGCTAAACAATTAAAGCACAATCTCTTTGTTTGTATAAACTCGGTTCTTTGTTCAGAAGACAGGCCGCTGAATTGGTTGCATTGATAAAGCAAGTGTGATCCGTAACACACTGTGCAGGCTATATTTTGTGAATTATTCTTCTCTATTGTTGAATTAAATGATTTTGGCTTAACAATCTGCGTGATATTGTTGTTATTCCTCACGATGTTCTTACTTCCACCCTCAAGCATCTCTAATGTCCTGAATCTTGTTTCCAAGAAGGTATACAATTGATCCCATTTAGGTAGATTATCATCACTCGACTGACTCAATTGTATCTCCCACAACTTTCGAGATTCGACATCCAGCTTTGATAATGTGATAAAGTTGATTATTGCATCCCATGATTTTGTATCAATTCCAATATTCGATAGGGATTTCAAACATGCTGAGGTAGTATCCAGTAATAATTTAATTGCAGGTGCAGATTCGTTCGAAATAACCTTTTGAGAAAACAAACGTTTCATAATCTCATTACAAGTGTATCTTTTGTTATTATATCTTCTCTTTAATTGATTCCATGCTTCTTCATAGTTATTGTCTGTAGCAGGTAAGTTCTTAAGTAAATTAGCTGCTTCATCATTCAAACTTCTCTTCAAATAGTGAAGTTTTTGAACAGCATTTAAATTCGTATTTGTATGTATGACCAACGTGAACATATCGTAAAATTCTTGCCACTCTTCGTATCCGCCAGAAAACTTAGGCAGATGAATTTGCGGTAACCTCACGTCACAGACAGCTTGAGTAGAAGAAGTCGTTCCACAGACAGACGGCACTACTCCCCTTTCTGTGAATTTTACAAGTTCATCTTTCATTTTCGCTTTGTAATCTGTGTAAATATTCTCGAATTCGTCAAAATAATTCTCTTCAAAATATGTTAGTTTCATACGTTCTGATTTCTTAATACCTCCTACTATATTGTAATGATTCTCATTAAACCTCGCGCATATTTTCTCCAAACTGTCTAATCTAGCTTCTATGTACGACTGTGTTAACCTCTCTTTAGGGTTTTTCTTATAATTAGAAAAAGCATTTTCTAAATGTTCGAATAAATCTTCTTGTTGCAATATGAATGATTCCATCTTTATTGATTTGTTTCAAAACACTTATAAAAAACAAAGAAAATTAACTTTAATTTACTGTCCAAACAATTATTAAAGTCCACCGAATTAATTGTGGCAAACAACTTCTTAAAATAACACTTGTAATTTATTTTTAAAGTTCTGATCACTTCCAAAAACTATGTTCAATAATAAGTAAATTGTATAAGTTGCATTATCAAACTGTCACTACTAGAGCCGGTGACAATGTCTTGTAATCACTAAATTTTTCTAAGTCGATGAATCAGTCCGGAGTCTATGTCCACCACTTCGCGAAATTTTCTAAGTGTCGTAATGACTCCGGTGACAAAGTCCCTTAATCAGTCCGGAGACTAAGTCAATACTAACACAACACGAAATTTTTACAAGTCCAAAAATAGCGAAATTATTCTAAGTCTTTTTTTGAACTAAATTAACACTTAGAAATTTCACTTATTGTTCACTCTTTCACTTTACTCACAATTTTTCTAAGTCCTTTTCAATCCTCCCGGGCTTCGGCACCAGATGTTAGCACTGCACAATTCACTATACACAGGGATAAAAAAAACTTAAAAACGCATTAAAATGCAAACCACGTAGAAAACTTTTTATTGACAAAATCCAATAATATAAGTGAATATACGATACAGAAACCATACCGCGATGTAAAACGACGGTGGCGCCATCTCTTAACGAATGTACAGCACTAAACACATTAATCCATACATTGACAAAACTGAACTTAAATATTGATCAAAACATTTTAGACAGAAATCTATAGATTTGCTGCTGCCGGGCGGCCTGTCGTAAGAGGCGACTAAACAACCCACACCCAGGTGGTAGGGTATTTGCTCGACTGGATGGCGACCACCCCTGGTCTAGAGTATGCCGCCATAACAACCTTGTGTTGTGTTCCGGCATCAGTGACCAGGTTCCAGTCTCCTTTAAGAGAGCAGCAGCGCATTTGTAGCACTTTTGGTGTTGCAAATGTCCATAGGCGACGGTAACCACTTTCCATCAAGTGGGCCGTCTGCCTGTCTGCTGAATTCCTGCAATAGAAAAATAAAAAAAAGAATGAAGTGAGGGTCTGTAATTTGGGTAAAAATTAATTTACCTAGAAAAATCTTTATTCATTATATTTCTAAATGTCTTGGTTAAATTTTGATGATATAAGTCTTTAAATTTCGATGCGCTACGAAGTAAGAAAGTGTTTTGTCTGTAGTTAGTGAATGCAAAAGGTACGTGCAACAGCTGTCTCTGCCTAATGCCCAATTGTTGGTTGTTTCTTATTTATATCTACCCCTTATATTATCTATTTATCTCGTCCCTTTCCCTATCCCATCTCCTATATCCCATCCTAAAGATTGTCAAGACAATGATGTAATATTGTATTTTTTACTGTTGGAGTACAGCGGACAAACTCACAGCTCACCTGGTATAAAGTGAGGACTGGAACATGGCCACCGATGTCGGAACACAACTCGGAGCTATTAAAGCGGTATACTCCAGATCATGGGTGGTGCCATTCAAACCTGGCTGTGGGTTGCTTTGCCGCCCCTTACGACAAGCCACCAGGCAGCAGGAATTAAATTCAATTTAATAAATTCAATATCATAAATTCATAATTCAAATCAAAATTCAACTGAAGAAATTTTTTTAAAAGTCTAATATGAAGAGTTTAATATAAGTTAAAAATTAAGTCTTCTTACTAATCTATGTACACCGCTTCGTAACGTGTTCTTGTTGTTCTAAGGAGAAGAGACGTAAGGAATTTCCCACCCACACATCTGGCCCACACTCTTTTATTTCATTTTTTTTCACGTGTCACTGTTTTTTTATTTTTTGCATTAAAAATACCTTAATACAATTTACAAATAAACCAAACAGGTATTACGATCATTTGTGAAACCCGTCTAACTACTTTGGATAAGTGCTGCGGATATCCGTATATCCGCAGCACTTATTATATGGAACCCACTATCCACTTATTGTATAAAATTTTTCAAGTGGACCTTTAGGGCCAAATCCTAAACTATACGAAATAGCGAAAACCACGAAAATGTGTCTTGAGGTCGATTTTTGTAAAAATAAAGTTATATTACTAGGTTTTTAAAAAATCAATTACCCTGTATGTATGGAAAATAGAAAATTTTGTTCAAAAATAATCCTTTCCCTCAGTTCGTCGTGTGACATTGGGTCATAGAAATTGATCCCTACAAGCTACGTTATGATTTGTTGGTAATAATATGGTATTTGTTTTTTCAAAAATCAGCTGATTCGATTCCTGACCGGGGTAATTGATTTTTCAAATATCTAATGATACCACTTTAGTCTTCGTCAAATTCGGCCTGGAGACTTTTTTTTTTTTTTGCATGAGTTCAAAAGACAGGCAGACGGCCCACTTGATAGAAAGAGGTTACCAACGCCTATTGACATTTGCAACACCAAAGCTGCTTCAAATGCGCTGCTGCTCTCTTAGGGGAGACTGGAACCTGGTTACTAATGCCGGAACACAAATCAAGGTTGTTATGGCGGCATACTCTAGACCAGGGGTGGTAGCCATCCAGTCGGGTAAATACCTCCTTTCAGTGTATTTCACTATTTGGCATAGTTTGGTATATGGTCCTGAAGGCCTAGTTGAAAATTTCACTCTGTATAGTCCGTTCGCATGACGGATTGTGTGAAGGATGATATGATGATATGTGGTGTGACAGAAGATGTATCTCAGAATAGAGGAGTGTGGAAGGAAAAGACATATTGTGCCGACCACAAATAATTGGGATATGGTGAAATAAAAGAGAGAGTTCCTTCGCATGACGAGTTTATTTTGAGCCTAAAGCGCAATACACACCAAAGCCACCTACACAACCCGGCGGCCTATATGAAAAGAATCATGTCGGCAACAGGTGCTCGCGCGTGTTGCCCTCCGACATTTGGCCACATGTTGGCCACATGTCGGCGGCTTGCGTACGCAAGCGCTCAGTTGCCCGCCCACACTCGAGCTGTAGTGACGTGCTGTATTATTTTGCGATATGGAGTAGGACGACGATACGAAACGATTCTGTACAATCAAGTCATCTGCCGTCAAATCTTTTAATCTTTCATTATTACTGTAACAATTGCGACTCGATATACTAGGTCTGATCCAACAGTTCATTCCCTATAGAGGGATCTAGCAACAATAATTCCACAAGCTGCTATCAATAGATCACTATCATTGCCCATGTTCAATGATTATTTTTATCTACTAAATTATCCTAGAGATACAGTACACAAGTTATATGACACGACGTCTTTCGACATGCGGCAATTTGCGTGCACACAAATGACTTGCAATGAGTGAAACTGCCAACTAGCCCGCCGACAACAAGTTGCCGACATCGGTTGGCGGAGCTTTACAAGTAAGAATGGGACATTTTATTCCCTTATCTAATTAATATACTCTTTTATTGTCACTAGACCGTCACACGCTATCAGCGGAGATTGCTCGGGAACGTGCAGCGTTAGTGGAGTTGCTCTCAACTATGACCCTAGGTCAACTTCTGCCACATCCGCTTAGTCATATGCTGGAACTGGCCCCAGAACTGACTGCTAGTGAGGTAAATAATATCCATACTATTGTATAAAAGTGAATGTGAGTATGCTTGAAGTTTTGTATGTTCCTTCTCCATTCGAATGAATGTATGGGCGTCTATATTATTATCTTACAATCCATGCTTTTACCTTACCATTGACAGAAAAATGACGTTCTAATCGTTGGTCTAAACTAATCGTTGGTAAGATACAGGAACCGGCTAAATATGTATACTCGATCCTGCTAAAAAAGATTCACAGAAATAAGATTATATCACCTAGCAACGTTAAACGTCTGACGTTTTGTAATACTCAGAAGGTTTTTTTACGTATTATATTTGTAGTGGCAATATTGTCATGGCACAGATGAATAATAATTACTGGTGTGCGGCTTTTCTTAAAATATTGTTTTTTTTTTCAGATTGTCCAAGTATTGAGAGATTGTCTATGGAATTACACTAGAGATAACGTGCCTTCACCCGCATTGTTCACTTGTGACTCAACAGGTAATATACTAAATATTTATCTCAGTAAACCCCGGGAATCTAACCCTGCCCCACAGCAGGTCGTTGAAGTTTGCATATGCTTCATCTGACTTTTACCTCGACAAAATTAGCAGTTTAATCAAAATTAGTTTACTAAATTCTGAGTGTTTATGATATAATTACAGGTCTACACTGGCGGGATCCATCGACATGTAAACCTTCGGCAACTTACACGGATACTCTAAGAATAATTATACAGAAAAGAATATGTAAATTAGGACACTTATATCCCATTATGTTTTTGAACCTTGAAAAGGATGCTAAATAATTAAATAAGAACAGTTTAGTACAAGACATTCTACCTTTTATTACACACTACACTGATTTTCGGGGCCTGAGCGTGGCCTGGTCAAAGAAAGGTTCGGACTTTCTGCTACAACTACATTGATTTAGAGCAAGCATCCATATATTAGCATAGTGTAAAACCCGCTTAAGAGCGGCCATATAGTTTTACCCGGTCTATATTATAAGTGAGAATTATTTTACTTTAATAAGATTGTAAAGAATTTATATAATCTGTAAATATTTATCATATTTTAATAAACAGATTTTCATAAATATTGTCTTATTTACTTGGGTCTTTATATTGTTACTTATATAAAACGATCTAGAAAAAAAATTGAAACTACAAGGAAAGTTTTCTGCGGTGGGATAATATCCATATTTTTTTTATATAAATGGTTTTAAATCTGGCTAAATATCATACATTTCCTTAGTCCGCGAATGAGACTTATAAAATATCAGAATTGACACTTGACAGTAGAGATGCTTAAAGCAGATAAATTTAAATATCTGTTACTCCTGTTACTGTTATCCAAAAATAACAGCATTGATTATCTGTTACTAAATAATATATTGTTATTTAGTTTTTATTGGAACGAAGTTCCTTTACGCGGCTTGCGGGAACGGAGAAAGAATACAATTTCCTGCGGCCAGGCGGCCTGTCGTAAGAGGCGACTAAACAATCCACAGCCAGGTGGTAGGGTATTTGCTCGACTGGATGGCTACCACTCCTGGTCTAGAGAGTATGCCGCCATAACAACTTTGTGTTGTGTTCCGGCATCAGTGACCAGGTTCCAGACTCCTTTAAGAGAGCAGCAGCGCATTTGTAGCAACTTCGGTGTTGCAAATGTCCATAGGCGACGGTAACCACTTTCCATCAAGTGAGCCGTCTGCCTGTCTGCTGAACTCCTGCAATAAAAATAAAAAAAAACCTACTATGTACCATTTAAGTACACACAAAGTTATTTTTCAGCGCTTAGCACCTTATTGAGCGCTTTTTTAAATTCTGTAACTCTTCACTGAAATATCGACGTGTATTGCAATATTATAGTCAAAGTATTGATAATAAAGTAAACTAAGGAAGTATCTACTCTTATTACTTTATTTTCAGCGCTTATTCCAAATCCGTGCCAATCTAGCGCTTATTAAGAGTTCACATAGCTTATTTTCTCTAAGGAAAGTTGGCAACACAAAAGCCGTCTCCGATTCTGGGTGTGCCCATTGTCTCTGGACGCGTCCCGTAATGTGTGCGCATCTTAAATGCTTTATATACTTTTACCTTATAAATATTAGGTGCGTCTCGTTTTAACCCGTATAAATCCTTAAAGTGTAAATGAGACACGAATATGAATAATAGGTGCATATCTTTTTAGCTTAATTATGATTTGCTTAGACAGAATGAGAGAGAAATAATAATTAATAGAACAGTTAAAAGACGTAAATAGGTAGCTAATGCCTTAACATTTGTTTATCTATGATGTGCCTGTTATCGAAAGCACAGCTACTGTTTTCTAGAAATAATGGTTATCTGTTGTCTGTGAATATCTATAATTAGTAAGGAGTTTTTGTATCAACGCTAACCACGGAAGCCATAACAGAAGAAAAAAAAAAAGGAGTTTTTGGCGGGAACTGAAAGGAGATGTTGTGCTGTGCAGTTTTATTTTCTAAAAATGTGAAAAATTACCCTAAAATGAACAATAGTTGCAGGATATTGATAGTTTTTGAGTAGTAATTATGTCTTTTGTGACAAATGTGAACTGGTTAGTCAAATGTGGCCTTTTGAGTTGTCACAAGAACTCCATTGAATGGCACCAGCTGATAACATACAGTTCAGCTATGCTACACAATAGGCTTATGAAAATGAAGAAAGTACATTATAATCTAAGATCTGGCTTAAAAATCCTAGCTGCCAAGGCGTAAATTTAAATAAATAATAATGTAATTAGTAACTGATAGGCTATAATATAAATATATATATATGACAGCTGGAAAGTTAAATGTCGAGGTCAAAAGTTACGTTGTGGAAATAAAAATATTTGCGTTGTGTATAAAATTTTAAAACTACGATTTTAAATTTTGTAGTTGATTTTGTTGTTTGTTATTTATTATTAAATTTTCAATGGCAAACTCGGACATAAACTCTGAGGCAATGGAAGAGGAATCAAGAAAACCAATTTGTTTAATAATTTTAGGTTAGAATGTTGTTTACATGATTTGTATTTGACTTACAAATTTCTTATGCTGCCTTATTAAACCATCCACTCTATATGTAGAATGTATCTATTAAATGTAACAAAACTAAATAATAATTTCAGGAATGGCCGGAGCTGGTAAAACCTCTTTTACCCGTCGTTTAGCAGGCAAGGTAGTGGATGGTTCTAGACCATATCTTATTAATTTAGATCCAGCTTGTCGAGAAGTTCCTTATCCAGCTAATATAGGTAAGATACTGTTCAAAATAGAATTGCTTTTTAGCGTTTGGAATTATTTTTAAATTTGCATGGACTATCATCTGAAGTATCGGTTTGCACAGGAGTATTGTTCTAAAAATCTTGTGTTGTACTTCTGGTCTATTGTTTTTATTAATTTGATTTGATAGTGATCATTGTATTTATTCTGTATACTGTTGTTAACTTCTATGGTAAACCACTTTGGGTTTTTGAATGTAGATAAATATAAGTTTTGTATTTGTTTATATAAATATAAATTAAATAACCTTACCTATTCTAAATATACATTAATTGATTTCAGATATAAGAGATACAGTGAATTATAAAGAAGTTATGAAGCAGTATGGTTTGGGCCCAAATGGTGGTATAGTCACAGCACTAAATCTGTTCTCAACAAAGTTTGGTCAAGTTGTAGATCTGATAGAAAAAGCTGGCAAAAAACACAAGTACTGTGTAATTGATACTCCAGGTATATTTGATAACTGAAATGTATTTTTATGTTTTTTTTTAGATTATTATTTTTATCATCATGTCATTAGTTTACCAGACCAGTACTACATTATTACTATCATTGGTTTTAAATAAACATTCATCTAAATTAGATAGTTAGATAACACCTTATTGCTCACCAAAATAGGTGACACAATACATTGGTTACATTATTTTGGCAGAATAGGTGGCCTTATCACTTAAAGTGATCTCTTCCAGGCAACATAACATATAGGAAATTCTAAGCTAATCTGGCAATGTAGGTCATGCAGTAATTCAGGTGTTTATAGATTTTAAAAACACATTAATTTTAAAAACACACAATACTCATCAGATATATTTTACTGATAAATAGTAATTATATAATATAACAATTAAATAGTTGTATAAAATAAGATAAAATTTAGGCATAGTTGTTTAAGAAAAGGTAGTGCTTCCTGAGTAGATTCTTAAATATCAGTAATGTTCTGGCCTCTCTGACTTTAAGAGGCAGCACATTCCAAAGTGTGACAGCCTGCATTTAGCTATTTAATAAAAAAATAAAAGCTATAACTTTTTCAAAAATCTCTTGATTAAAATTCTTCATAATGACTTATCCTGATAAGTCATTAATTTCAGATATCAGAGACAGTCATTTAAATAAAATGTATCTAAGTTTGTCTGTTAAACTAATGTCAATGTATTCAAAGCCTTTGTCAGCCTGATTGCTTGCTTCTGGCAATAAACAACCTTTAAGGCAACAACACATGATATTGACAAAATTTGATATTATAAAATTTATATATTCAATATAGTTTGTGAATTATTAAAGATGTTAAAATGATAATCCAAAGGCTGTCTGGAAGAAATTGTAAATAGCAAAAAGACTTTCTATACTATAGCATTGTTAACTATAATTCTTTTAACTGTATAATTTAATATACAAGAAACTGTATTATTTTGCTTTTGATTGTAGGTTAAAGAGAGAAAATATATGTTTATTTTTCGACAGGTCAAATTGAAGTCTTCACATGGTCAGCTTCTGGTACTATAGTGAGTGAGACATTGGCTTCAGCATGTCCCACTGTGGTTGTTTATGTAATGGATGCAGTCCGTAGTGTAGCTCCTGTCACCTTCATGTCAAACATGCTGTATGCCTGCTCCATACTGTATAAAACACGTCTACCCTTCATTATTGTTATGAATAAGGTTAGTGATTTTGGTGCTAATTAAATATCACTTTACATAGAGTAGACTCACTATGCAAATTATCTTTAAAAAATGTTCATGTTCTTATTTATTGCACACAACTACTGCCAGGGCCGAAGGTAAAATAAACAATGTAACAATGAACAACACACATTCCCATCAAAGGTAGTGAGTGACATTCTAATTGTTAAAATGGCACATCACTAAAAGGAGTAACAGCACCAACACACTCTTGATGCAATGTGTGTGAACCCCGGAGCAATTCCGCTCAAACTGTCTTCAAACCCACATTGAGCACCCAGTTAAAGTAGCATTAAAATACCCTGTAAATAGGTGTGTAACCACCTAAAGTCATCAGCTGTAATAAGGATCATCTCTAAAAGAAGGAATCGGCTTGAAATTCCCACTAAAATTGTGAGCAAGTTGCATTCGAACGGCCAACTGGTGAGATCACATTCCACATGCTATTAAATTGACAGTCCCTCCATATCTTTTTTGGTCTTTCTTTACATTTGTATCCATCAATCTTGCAGTTTAACATTTTGTTGGTCACACGTCTGTCATTCCACCTCGTTACATGCACATAGCACCTTAATCTTCTTCCTCTCAATTTTTCAGTCACGGGTGCAACTTTCAAAGCTGTTACCCCTTATGTAGTCATTTCTCATTTATTTATTTATAACTTCCAAACATCACTATCATTACAGTTGTCACCAATATAGCGTGGTACACATAATACATTATATATACATATTCTATTGTCATAACATATAATATAATATGCAGTCCTTGTGAATTCAGTCAGTGAACATATCTTGTTCAATGTTCGAAAGGCCTGTGTCATTGGCGCCTTATTAAGCAAGTTGGTCCTGCCATATGGTATTATGAACATTGGTGGCTGCCTACAACTCACCACAAAATTCGCTGGAATGTTCAATTTGATTTCAGCCAACACACCTGGGTTATTCAATTTACCTCTTGTGTAAAAATCTCTTTCTAGTATGTATGTCTCAACAAAACTTATTACTTTGTACTATTCAGACGGACGTGGTGGATAGTTCGTATGCGATTGAGTGGATGCGGGACTTCGAGGCGTTCCAAGAGGCCTTGGACGCGGAGGGCGGCGGCGGGGGCGAGACGGAGGGCGGCAACACCTACATCGGGAACCTTACTCGCTCGATGGCGCTCGCGCTCGACAGCTTCTACGCCGATCTAAAGTGCTGTGGCGTTAGTTCGCACACGGGACAGGTAAAATAATAATAATAAAATTAACACTTGGTGTTCACCCTTGTTAATCTGGTATTGCCAGGTTTACCTGAGTTTTCAGAAAAGAATTGATATAGAATAGGTTGGGGAAAAAGTCTTTTCGCATATAGTATGTATGAACTTGTAATAAGATATCTTTGGCTATACCATTTGTATCTGGCTGGTTTTGGTATCATTAAAAAGTTTTAATTTTAAAGACGACAATTTTAAATACAAATTAGGAAAATGTGTGATGTAATGAAGAAATTCGATACATTTTAAAATTTTACTACAAAAAAGGTAAAAATGCAACACAAAACGCGAAAAAAATTGTGTTGTTTATGGACCTAATGCAGTATCTGTAAGAGTAGCGCAAATTTAGTTTAAGCGTTTTCAATCCGGAAATTTTGATATGAAAGATGCACGTCACTCTGGTCGCCCTGTTACGGACAAAATTGATGCCATTTTTGAAAAAGTGGAGCAAGATCGGCATATTAGTAGTTACGATGTTGCTGGAGAACTGGGAATTGACCACAAAACGGTTTTGGCGCATTTGAAAAAAGGTGGGTACACAAAAAAGCTTGATATTTGGGTGCCTCATGAGCTCACTGAAAGAAACCTAATGAACCGTGTACTCATTTGTGATTCTTTATTACGACGTAATGAAACCGAACCATGTTTGAAGAAGCTGATAACTGGTGATTAAAAATGGATCACGTACGACAAAACGTGCGAAAATATCGTAGTCAAAGGCCGGTCAGGCTTCACAGACTGTGGCGAAACCCGGGTTAACTCACAACCAGGTGATGCTGTGGGTATGGTGGGATTGGAAGGGCATTATTCATTATGAGCTGTTACCGCCAGGCAGGACCATCGATTCTGAACTGTACTGCGAACAACTGATGAGATTAAAGCAAAAAGTTGAGAGAAAGCGGCCGGAATTAATCAACAGAAGGGGTGTGGTTTTTCACCATGATAACGCTAGACCTCACACGTCTTTAGCCACTCAGCAAAAATTACGAGAGTTTGGCCGGGAGGTGTTAATGCATCCACCGTATAGTCCTGACCTTGCACCTTCAGATTTTCACCTGTTTCGGTCTCTGCAGAATTCCTTAGGCAGTGTCAGGTTAACATCACAAGAGGACTGCCAAAACCACTTGTCGCAGTTTTTTGATCAGAAGCCCCAAAATTTTTATAGCAATGGGATCACGTACCTACCTACAAGATGGCAAAAAGTTATCGAACAAAATGGCACCTACATACTTTAGTCAAATGTAAATAAACTTTATAAAAAAACGTTTTGAATTTTTATATAAAATGCGAAGAAACTTTTTCCCCAACCTAATATAATAATAATAATAAATTTGTCCCATTGCCCCACGCAAGACCTCCAAAAGTTTGGGCCATTCTTATGGCCCGTGGTCTTCAAAGACATACAATAATAATAATAGTAAAGGCTTTATTTCTGTTAACATTATTTACAATATTTTTACATGAGACAGGTATACATTTTCCAATATGTCCTCCTACTTCAAAATTGAAAAGAGTTTTTAGCTATTTAGTTTTTTTTTTTTTTATAGCCGGAGTTCAGCAGACACGCAGACGGCCCACTTATGAGAAGCGGTTACCATCGCCTATGGACATTTGCAACACCAAAGGTGCTACAAATGCGCTACTGCTTTCTTAACTGAGACTGAAACCTGGTTACTAATGCCGGAACACAACTCAAGCTTGTTATGGCGACATACTTTAGACCAGGGGTGGTAGCCATCCAGTCAGGCAAATGCCCCACCACCTGGCGTTTAGTTTATGCTCCAACGGGTTTAAGCACTTGCTTCTTCTCTTCAAGCCATAACAGCCATTGCGAAGCGGTGGTAAATTAGCATGGGCTCCCATAGAGTAAATAATAATCATAAACAAAAATTAAAAATAAATAATTGAAGTGAACAAGCTGGTGGTAGGCTAAATAAAAACTAACTTTACTCATTGACACTTGACATCTCTGTCGTCTGTGATCAAGCTACTGAAAAGTGGCCAAAACATCATAATTGTTGAAACATAGTTTTATTATAGAAAAGAGTTGTTATAATGCACTGCTCCACCTGGGATAATGTTATAGTTATTGACCATTTCACACAGATGTAGCAATGAATTTAATGCATAATTTGAGATGCAATATTGTTATTAATTTTTAATGACGTAAAATATTGACAGCTAATGTATGTAGCTATTCGTTAACAGTTATTTTTAAAGCTATAAATAAGACCTATTTGGCCACAGTCAAAAACTATAACATTATTCCAGATGGAGCCCAAGCATAGTGAGAATCTTAGCGTGTGTCGAGATATTGAGGGTAGACGAGTATATACTTCTATGGGGGTAAAACTGAAAAATGCCATTAACAAGCATAAATAATAGTCAAAAAATCGACAAGTACGCATTGAACTTTGATATGATCAAAAGCTAATTTTAGAAAATTCTGTGACAGACATTTTTCTATTGTAGTTTCTACTAATAATGAATAATTTCATTAAAAATTAGGTATATATGTAATCTGTTTATTTCTTAATATCTATTAAGAAATAAATACATTAAACTCTAGTTTCTTATACATATATTTTTTCTTTCCAGGGAATAGATGATTTTTTTAAATTGGTTGATGAGGCTGCAGATGAATATGAAAGGTATGTTGATTTATACTCTTAAATAAGAAATGGACAGCAAAATCAAAATAAAATACCAGCCCCTTAACACGTCCCTGTTAAGACTTGGGCACCCTAACCTCCGTGTTAGGGAAATGGACTGTGTACTTGCTATGCTCATTCACAATGGTTTGGCAGGTTTTAAACATCAATTGTCTCAGTGTGTGCAGGTTTCGTCATGTTGTTTTGCATTACATCCAGCATGTGGTAGTTGTATAATATCTACATTACTACATTAGCCTTTTGGACTAGTGTTCCTGTCTCATAATAAAGACCTGGTTACCAGCTTTAGGTCCAAAATCAAATGACTGAATTATAACCGTTTAATCGTACATATACCCATTTCATACAAATCCTATATAAACAGTGTGAAACAACAACAATAAATCGTTTCGTTTTAAATTCAACCAAAAATTTGTGCTAAACACACATCGTTGCGCCGCGAGAGCGCGACAGCGACTATCTAAATGTAGTTAAATGTACAAATTTGTGCTAAACCGAGTCTAAAAGGAAGCCAGTAATTTGCTTAGACGGAACATACATATCTTCGCAATAGAACTCATGTCATGGCATTTAGACGTCTTGGATAGTGGCCATATGACTTATATGCCAATTTACAGTATATTGCCTTTTTTTTTTTTTTCAAATCTGCAGAAAAATCCATACATTGTATACACTTAAACTAAATGTTCAATCATCAAACAACTGTAGTATTATTAGTAATATGGACAACTCTGTAACAGAAAATTTATTTAAGAACTTTATCGTGCCAGGAATTCTGTATTTTACTGAATTAGGAGATTCAAGTAAACATTGAAAGATGTCATCATCTGAGTGTTGTAGTAATTATAATGAAATATTATATCATATTTTTATTATATTATAGAGAATATAAAGCAGATTGGTTAAAAATGCGCACGGAAAAATTAGAAGAACAAAAAAAGAAAGAAGAAGAACTAAAGGAAGGGGATGCAGGTAAGATTAATCTTTAGTAACATAATTCATGCGAAGTGTCAAAGACAGTTTAATCTTCAATAAATGGCAAGTGAACCAATTTACATGAAATTTGGTTGAGGTGATCAATCATATAATTGCTTGATTTTATATCGGAAACTATCCAATTTCCGGGATACAAAGTATCCTATGTCCTTTTCTACATCTATACAAGACAGACGGCCAGTTACTACCGCTTTTATAATATTAGTATGAATTGGCACTAAAACACTGTAAATAGGTGTATAGATAACACTTTATTGCACACCAAAAGATACAATTACAAAAACAAACCATATGTACAATACTCTCTGGGCGATACAAAAGGCGGCCTTGTCGTTTATGGTGTCCATTCACCATGCTGCCTATCGTTCAATCGGCATGACGGTGCCGATTGATACAATTAGAACTGACCCGTGTGTGGGCGTAGATTGGCATGACAGTTATACTTGACAGAACAATCGAAATTCAATTCTTTTGGCTTGATCATGCCGATTGGACCGTGTATGGCCGTCGCGATCGTTAGTTCAGTTGAGTGAAGATTTTCATCGGTGGTAGACGTGGTGCGCGCGCTCTCAACCTGTCGCAAAATACAGCCCGGTACCGAGAAGTGCTACTGGAGTTTATTGAAATATATTTTATTATATTTGTAAATAATTACGGTAATCTTTTGGCCTAACCGTCATTTCTTTTATTAAATGTATAGGAGAAAACTGATTCCTTTTCAATAACTAGTGTTTGAGTTTGCACCACGCCGAACATCTTTTCTTTTTTTCTTTGGTTCTTTACCACGAG
The DNA here is from genome assembly GCA_039645545.1 of Dendrolimus houi. Lineage (NCBI taxonomy): Eukaryota > Metazoa > Arthropoda > Insecta > Lepidoptera > Lasiocampidae > Dendrolimus > Dendrolimus houi. The sequence continues at coordinate 20,808,057 of CM077124.1, forward strand.
TAAAACGCCCAAAATGGCTAAAACATCGTCGTCCGTCACTGGTAACGCCATGGCTCATCGCAGTGGATTTCCCCTACATAATCGAAAAATAAAAAATGTACGGAAACTAGCGCCATCAAGTGGTCCAGGAACATCAAAAATTATAATTAGTTTCCATTTAGTCCACTTGACTTCACTTAAGATGGCGCTGTGCAATATTGTTGAATAAATAAATAGCGCTGACGAGATCTTAAGATCATAAATGCAACCACAAGTTATGATCATATTTAGTGAATCTCGCACACTTTTACATGAAGTTTTATGTGAAACATTTTTTACTTTTGGCATAAATTATAGTGTTATGTATAGTTTTTTTAACTAATTTTATTCTGTCTTTCCCTTTATTCTAATTTAGAACAAGTTATAACTTATTAGTGCCATCTAGTGGAATTTTTAGAATTATCGATTGTAGCGCCATCTATCGGACAGGGTAAATTATATTTTATTCCAAATCTATTTTATATATAGTGTATCTATGCCATGGCTTCAACTGCCGGTTGGATAGTTTAAATTGATCGTGTGTGGTGTATATGAACGAACTGCATGCAGATTGGATCAAGCGTGCAGCGTCATGGCGATTGGACGATAGGCAGCATGGTGTAAGGCCACCATTAAAGCGATCTTTTAGCTTATCTTAGCGCTTAAATTAAATTAAAGGAAATAAATAATAATAATAAGAAAATTATCTTTTTTCAGTAACTGAAGATACAGTGTTACACAAAAAGAGTCTTATAGACGAGGTGCCCATCGGCAGGGAGATGAGCGATATGTACCTAAAACATCCAGCCAACGAAAGCTCTAGCGATGAAGAGGGAACTGAAAGGGAACCTGAAATTGGTGAGTTTTGTACCTTTTTACTACAACTTATAAATAAATAAAAATGCAGACTTCCTACCGTCAGAATAAAAAAAACAACATCTATATCGATTCTCTTTCGTTATTTGAAAGAAAGAAAATGTTTATTTGAAAAATAGCGACGTTCTTACATTGTGATTTAAAAAAAAATAGCATAATTTGAGAATTTGTGCACCGCATTTTCAAAAAGCGAGGTTTACACTCGGCTTGTTGCAGTGCCGGAGTTATATACGACACGACGCTGATTTTGTCACCTTTCTTTTAACGCGATACTGAAACGGCACAAAAATATATATGTATATTTTCTTTGTTATTCTTATTTTATAACTATTTAGCTAATAAATCTTGATCAAATAAAAAGTAAACTATTAAATCTATCGATAATGCACTGGCATTAATTAACAAAATGCTATATCACCGAAATCCTTTGTTTACTCTGATTCAATTCCAAAGGTTTGATAGTGGTTATATATTTTGCAGATGACAAACCACAAGATGTCGCTATGTTCCAAGAGTTCATCAGGAAACACGTGAAGCCAAATAATACAGGTCACGATACGTGATAGAACATGAAATAAATTAGGCTGTAAATATTATTAAAATATTTTTTAAATAAAACGAAAAATGAAAATAAAACTTGTTTAATTTCACTAATTAAAATAATTGTATTTGCTATCCTTGTTATAATGTTTAGACGATCAAATGTATGTATGTATACCTTTCAGATAACTAAACCTATAGAAAACGTATAAAAGTAGCTACAAAACACATAGGTCCAAACTGTTTTCGCTTATGGCGTAGAAAGCGTGTTGAAAAGGGATAGATATACAGCTGCATATTCGTTATATACAAGATTATCACCACGTTAAAGCAAGACAGTAAAACATCACTGTCTTGTTTTAATCAAGTGGGCGGTCCAATTAAGTTGATCTCACTTTACAAATAAAGATTACGAATAGTACATATTTTTAATTTAGTAGCATAATTAGAACAACATTTTATAAAATAGAGCATGTGAATTTATACAATACCTGTGAATCTTACGAAACACAAGAAAGCAATACTTGTTTCACTCACGCTCATGTATTTTTGAATAAATTAATAGGGTGCGAATTATGGTATACTTTACCCTATATCATATTTACTTTACACGAATAAAAGAGCATTACAGTAGGCGCAAAACTCAATTGCGCGTCAACAGAAGTTAGCTTTGTGACTTTGCGGAGGCTCTGTCAACTTTTAACGTTTATTATAAGTCAGAGAGAAGCGCGAAAGAGATTTTCCCTCTATATATCATTGCAGGAATTGTATAATTGTGTTCTGCAAATCGACTTGCATAAAGTTCAAGGACGCATTCAAGTTTTGCACGTACTATATTTAATTTATAGCACGATTTCTACAGTTTTAGTTATTGTTCTGTATGGTTTACCTGTGTAATCGTGGTATACCATAAGTATACCTCCTACGAATAATAGCAGTCCAGTTGAATACCTAATTTTGTAAATCATCTAAATCCTACACGACCAGATGGTGCCATAGGTCTTTCTTCTCTCACTTTCACGTTTTATTATTTAAAACATAACTTTTTTAGACGAAAGCAGTCTAAAATTGATTTTAATAATTTCCTTTTCAAAATAAAACTAAAAAGCCAGAGAACAATGGACTATGACACAAACTAGTCATGTAGGGTTTAATAGGATTTCTTGTTAAGAATCCACCAAAATGGAGTTCGCTATCTCACTCGCGAATTAATTGAATTTACGGCAAATCTGTATTTTATGAATCACAATAATATTACGCAATTTTCACAACAAAATAAAAACAAAATGTTGTAGACAAGGTTTCATATAATAAACTTATATTATAACAATATAATATAATGTAACACACACAATATAGAATATACAAATATTCTATATATAACAAACACATGCATAAAATAAACACATCACTTATATATTTTATATAAGGGGCCGCCCATAAATTACGTCCTAGATTATATATATACGTCATACCATTATAAGTTCGACCAAGTGTGACATTGTGGGAGGGGGTCCTAAATTTCGTTGGTCACATTTCAAAATCAAATATTTTCAAATATTATTAAAGTTTCAAAACACGAAATTTGAAAGTATTAACGAAAACCTTCAAAATATTTCCAACTCATATATGTATGAAAAGAGTTTAATTAAAAAAAAAATTAATGGCACTAAAACTAATAATTACGGACCTGCTGTTTTAATTGAATAATTTCTTAATGTAAAATTGCAAAATATGTGATGTGATGTCACATATTTTGAAGGGAGTAGTCTTACGAATGTGACCAACTGTGACAAGGACGGGGAGGGGTCAAAAAATCATGAAATTCGTGTGACGTAATTTGTGGATGGCTCCTTACATAAAACATGGGCTTTAACACTATGACTAGCTGTCTTCCATATAGTATCACCTAATTGGGTCTAGGATGCTGCTTCTCCTTAACACAGGTTTTTTTATAACCTAGCTACGAAGACAGCGCCACTTTTAATAACTCTGACAATACAAAAATCTTTCAAAAATATTTATGTCGATTTATGGCCGGTTTCTATTTCTTATCGACCGTTCATTTGTCTTACTATCGGTTAAAATTTGACATAAGTTCCATACATCTAATGTCAAAATTCAGCCCATGGTAGGGCAAGTGAATGAATAATAAGATATAGCAACCGGCCATCAAATAATAATATATTGTAGTCAATATAATTATTTTCAGTTTGTGTGTATGCCTTAATTTGTTGTTTAAGTTAAGTATTATTGTTACAACAAGTATCATTCCTAACATTTCAGTTCAGTTCAATTATAATTTATGGATGGGTACAAATGTAAAGGTAGACAAAAAAAGATGGATGGATTGTGTGAAGGATGATATGATGATTTGTGGTGTGACAGAAGATGTATGTCAGAATAGAGGAGTGTGGAAGGCAAAGACATATTGTGCCGATCCCAATTAATTTGGATTTGGTGAAAGAAAAGAGAAACTTATTTGTTACAAGAGTTAATTTTTGTACATAGAAATGAAATCAAAATCAAATTTATGTGAAACATTCGTAATTCTATTGTTAAGATTCATAGAATACAGATTTGTCGTAAGTTCTGTTCATTTATCTCTTCAAGAATGTGACTTAGCTAGCCCCCTTAACATTATATTAATATTTTTATTACACATACAACCTTTTGACTGACACAAACATTAGTAGCTAAATAAATTCATAATGTCCTAACAATAAAATGGAATAAATAAAAAATAATGTATGAATATCAAGTGAGATTTTCCAATTTTATAAATTCAAAATCAACATAATATAGAATTAAATAAGAAATATTTTAAATATAACAATACAAATCATTTAACTAAATATATATTTATCGAAGTGATGTGAGGACAATTCATAACTTCATTTAACACTAGAACTTCCAGACCAGTCAATTTAACATTTGCACGTCCTATGGGCATGTTGAATTAATTATACTTTAAGACATGTTTATCAATTCACCATGTCACAAGTGAATAAACGTTATTTCAACATGACTGGTTTAATATTTTACTAAGAAAATTTTCCTCTTTTAATATTCTTCCGCTGTCAAAAATAACATGACTTTTATTAATATATACGAGTTCTCATCGTATTGTATCTAACGTAGGGAAAACTATAAAATTGTTGGCACCCCCTCTCCCCAGTAATTGCCTTGTCAATTTATTCAAGATATAAAGAAATTTTATTTTAATAACTTTGTAGTATTATTATCATTGTATGGTAAAAAATACTATTAAAATTTCGTAATTTTTAAATAAATAGGGTGCCAACCATTCACGGGGGTGTCAACAATGGTATGGTTTATCATAGCAACGAGCAAATAGATACTAGTCGAAGTAAGCGATATCTGTAGAAATAGGTGTAATTCGATCGCCGGTACTTGTAATCAGGTGTTAAATTGTGAGATATAATATTTGTCATACTGTAATTATTTGTTTAGTATATGTAAAATAAATATTTTTTAAGTACTGTACACCAACCATAAAATATCTAAGTACATGGTAGTACCGTTTTACGGCAAAACTATTTACAATTCACTAACTCCAATTTGCATTGTTATCTATTGTGAGTTATAGACATAAAAATACCTGATCTCATTTCAACGGTTAACATTTTTGCAATGTTTATATTGTTTTAACTAATTTAATTTTGTAAAATTGTTATTGCGCTGTTATTTTGCAATTTGGTAACTGTTTGTAAGACTCCAATCTCGCGATGTATGTAGTAGAGTAAGAAAATATGTGACTCTACCATAATTCTGCACTTTACTTGACACCTATTTGACATACTGACATGAACTTACGACTATGCCCATAAGGTCACCAGGCTTTGATAATCCATGCAAATTCCAATGTAAGCTATACACGCATACGGTCGTACGGCATGAGTAAATATAAATCTACCGCATCACACATGCGGGCTTCATCGACTACAGTAATACCCCGCTTTACGCAAGGCATGCGTTTCCAGACAGAACCGCATTAAGCAAAATTCGCGTATAGCGGTTTGAGATAAAATAACAAGCCAAATAATTAATATATCTAATTAAAGTGATTTTATTCCAAAATTAAAGAGAAGCAACTTATTCATTGTTATAGATTTTTATTTATTTAATCCTTAGAATTATATGAGAATTACTTCTCAAATTAGTTTTTGAGTAGCATTTGTTTGTTGCATTCTTGCAAAATACTTTAACACTTAAAATGCAATTAATGTCGGTATTTTCTACTAAATAAGGCAATAAATTAATAGAAAACTATTATTTAAATTGTTAAGACAACCGTCAAGAATTGAACTTTTATATATTGAGAAGATTCGCGCTGTTATTGGCTAGCGCAATCACCCCACGAAGTAAGCTAATGGACCAATGACCAATCAATGAATCCGCGTAAAGCGGGGTATTACTGCAATAGAACTACTACCTATAGTAAATCGCTTTATCGCATTCCAATGGCTGGCAAGGTGTTGGCTTCTCCTCATGTGTTGCAAATTTCTATAGGGGACAGTAACCACTTTTGGATTATGTATCCTGTTTGCCAGCTCAGCTATAAAAGAAAAGTCAGCTAATAACATAATTTGATGACTGTATGTCAAATATGCGACAAGTGAAGTGGTAGTTTGTTTCTATACAAAATATCAAATAGATATTGAGATATTCACCTAATTAAATTCGAACTAAAATCACATATAATTTTTAGTGCGGCACGTGGCAAACAGTATAAAGAAACGATCTCATATTTTAGTTTAAATTATCAAATATATTCAATACCAAAAGTAAAGAATTGTCTGGAATGTCGAATAAATGTAACAGTAATGTTTTTAGTTATATTGTGTTCGGACATAAATGTTTCTTTAAACTGATTGCACATTAAAACACAGTGAATTATTCTATATAAGGCGAGGGCTACATTGAGTAGCATTTTGCGACGCGACTTGCAGAGCTAAATCAAAGACTGCTGCTACATTCAGGTAGCTTCTAAAATTACTTTTAAATTTGTATTTTTATAATTACTTTTGTATAGTATTTGCTTTTAAAAGCTTCATACTATATATATAAACATATATATATATATATATATATATATATATATATATATATATATATATATATATATATATATATACATACATACAAACAACTAAACACAGATATTTGACGAATCAAACAATCATACTTAATTTTTTTTAACGTCTATTGACCTGCTACTAAAGATTGTAGGTTCATTTTAAAGGATATACAATAAAATGGAACAACTGTGTAAACTTACACTTGAATTTTATCACATAATATAATAATTACAAATATATTACAGATCGCTTTGTAAACATCGTATGACTTCAGTCCTTTCATTTGAACTAGAATATTATTATTAAGTTTCGATACACGACTTCTTGTTTTAATTGTAAGTAAATCAACTACTGCTGGTATATATACTGCTGGATATATACTGTCATTCATTATTTTACCGTACTATTGGTAGAGAACGAACCTATACGGAATTTATGTTAAATTTTAAACAATAGTAAGGCAAATAAATAATTAATGAGATTATATAGTAAATTAGCAAAATGTCTAATTAAATTTTCTCAAGTCGCGTCGCCTGTTAATGCACCCTCAGCCTAAAGCCCGTCACCATTACACGTATATTTATCAGACCCATTCGTCAATTTATGATTTTGGCATGCGTCATGTCCATTGACTGCTTGCTTTGGGGTGGTGCCTCTACCAGCCCTTTCTAGGGAGCCATCTGTTAGTTTCCACGCAGGTAAATACGAGACGCAACCGCGACAGTCGCGGTAAGCTAAAGATGGATTAGGCCACGTGTTCATTGTGCTGCCTATTGATGTATACCTGTCACAAAATAGAGCTCAGTAAGTTATTATTTGTATAATATTAACATCCCATAAAGAGGTTATCTGTGACCGGCACTGACAACGGATTTATTTATTTATTACATATCAAACAGCTTATAATATTTATAACATAGACTCTGTTTAATATGATTTGCGCCAATTACTGGATACTCTACACTTTACAATGTTTTTGTACAAAAGCAAGAACGCTATGAAGAGTTCATGATAAGCTCTGATATAAATGTAATTAATTTATTAACATAATGCCTGCTGAAATGTACCTATACAGTATATTTTACTAATATTATAAACGCGAAAGTTTGTATGAATGTATGGATTTATGTTTGTTACGCTTTCACGCAAAAACTATGGAATGGATTTTGATGAAACTTTACAATAATATAGCTTACACATCAGAATAACACATAGGCTATAATTTATAAAGATAACTATATCTATATTTAATAATATATATAATTCACTAGTGTGAATAATATATATTAATCACACTAGTGAATTATCCAAAATATAAAGATTTTCCATCACCACGCGGGTGAAATCGCGGGGCGCAGCTAGTATTATAATTATATAATATATGTATTAAGAACTAAAAAATAATAATATACAGATATTGAATTATTAACTACGTTTAAATGAGATAAAGATATTTGTATTATATATATTTATAATATTCGCATATATTATGCACAAATACATAATAGGTTGGGGAAATAGTCTTTTCGCATATAGTATGTATGAACTTGTAATAAGATCTCTTTGGCTATACCATCTGTATCTGGCTGGTATTGGTATCATTAAAAAGTTTTAATTTTAAAGAAGACAATTCCAAATTCAAATTAGGGAAATGTGTGATTTTCATTTGTTTTTCTTATTGTTAAAATGACCGAATCTAATGAAGAAATTCGATACATTTTAAAATTTTACTACAAAAAAGGTAAAAATGCAACACAAGCCGCGAAAAAAATTTGTGATGTTTATGGACCTAATGCAGTATCTGTGAGAGTAGCGCAAATTTGGTTTAAGCGTTTTCTATCCGGAAATTTTGATATCAAAGATGCACGTCGCTCTAGTCGCCCTGTTACGGACAAAATTGATGCCATTTTTGAAAAAGTGGAGCCAGATCGGCATATTAGTAGTTACGATGTAGCTGGAGAACTGGGAATTGACCACAAAACGGTTTTCGCGCATTTGAAAAAAGCTGGGTACACAAAAAAGCTTGATATTTGGGTGCCTCATGAGCTCACTGAAAGAAACCTAATGAACCGTGTACTCATTTGTGAATCTTTATTACGACGTAATGAAACCGAACCATTTTTGAAGAAGCTGATAACTGGTGATGAAAAGTGGATCACGTACGACAAGAACGTGCGAAAAAGATCGTAGTCAAAGGCCGGTCAGGCTTCACAGACTGTGACGAAACCCGGGTTAACTCGCAACAAGGTGATGCTGTGTGTATGGTGGTATTGGAAGGGCATTTGTTCATTATGAGCTGTTACCGCCAGGTAGAACCATCGATTCTGAACTGTACTGCGAACAACTGATGAGATTAAAGCAAAAAGTTGAGAGAAAACGGCCGGAATTAATCAACAGAAGGGGTGTGGTTTTTCACCATGATAACACTAGACCTCACACATCTTTAGCCACTCAGCAAAAATTACGAGAGTTTGGCTGGGAGGTGTTAATGCATACGCCGTATAGTCCTGACCTTGCACCTTCAGATTTTCACCTGTTTCGGTCTCTGCAGAATTCCTTAGGCAGTGTCAGGTTAACATCAGGAGAGGACTGCCAAAACCACTTGTCGCAGTTTTTTGATCAGAAGCCCCAAAATTTTTATAGCAATGGGATCACGTCCCTACCTACAAGATGGCAAAAAGTTATCCAACAAAATGGCACCTACATACTTTAGTCAAATGTAAATAAACTTTATAAAAAAACCTTTTGAATTTTATATAAAATGCGAAGAAACTTTTTCCCCAACCTAATATTATACATACATAAAAACTATAGAGGCGTTTCAAACGCGTGGACATTTATGGTGCCTAATAAATATTTAGGATACTGAAGTATTTTGGCCGCATAGCACGCAAGTATTATTGCCTTTTTTTGAAAAGACCTTTTTGAAGCACAGTACGTGTGTCGCGATATATTTTGTTAAAAAAAAATACTTACATTCCCGTTCTTTATTACAAGAGGATTGATAAGTTTGACACATTGCTAATCTTGACGTGTAGGTTTTCTCACGGTGTTTTCTTCCACTGTCTACATATTGTGATGTTAATATGCATATTAGGACAGAAAAACTATCTAAACGATGCGTGGCACCCCGGCCAGAATTGGAATCTATATTATTTTAACGCTTTGTCAATTTGGTTTTAGCCATAAAACTATCACTACAACATCAGAGTAACTAAATAATTTAATTATCTAAATTATATACAATTAATTCGAGATTTAATGTTTTCATTGATGCCTGACAGCCACACCCAGAGACCTTGAGAAGCTGTTAAATTAAAAGAAAATATAACAAAAATAATAAATTAAATTGCCCCAGTGACTGCTATAAATCACTTAAGTGCCATATGTATTTGCCCACCCATATATAAAATTAAAAAAAAATATTTCCCTATATTATAAACAGAAGAAACATGATAAAATATGTATTTTATTCAACGTTCTTTAACAAATAACCGCTATGCTGTGTTTACAATAAGACAGGTGATAAACTGACGTGGTTCAACGTAACTTGTTCGAAGGTACACGTAATTCGAGCCTGCATTTTATTGATTGCTATTGTATAATAAAAGCACTTGTAGATATATAATTAGCATAATTATCCATATTGTTCATGTCGTGAAGTTTATTCTAATTTTGGCAATTCATATTAAATACTAGGAATAAATAAATTTAATAAAAATAAATAAAGATTTTGTAGCTTAGCGGTTAAAGCAACTGCGTTGCAATCTACTGACGTGGGTACGAATCCTGACTATGAAGCATGTACTGGTCCGGAACGTTTCTGACCTAATATCATGTTGTTAAAATTATTACGTTCTAACGGTGAAGGAAAATATCGTGATTACTGATGTATGAAATTCGCCAATACACTTCGAGCAAGAGTGTCTGGTCGGGTATACCATTCGTTCCCCTAAGAATTGTAAACGGCTGAAATTAGCAACGGGACGTTTATTATACAAAGGCTTATTGGGCGGCTTCGGTTATGTAAACTTTGGATATCTATTAACCAATAATCATCATAATATTACAATCAGTTTAGGAACGATCTTAATTGTAATATTAAGTTCTGGAGGTATTAAAGATTGCCCATACAAATTTTCATATCTTATTTTACCTTTTCATGATTGTTTTTTTGATACAAAATGTAGCCTATGTCCAAATTCAGGTTATAATCTATCTCCTAACCAAATTTCATTACGATTCGTTTAGTTACTCGGTCGCGAAAAGGTAACAAATAAATACGAGTTACTTTCGCCGGTATAATATTAGTTTAGAATTTATAATTTAACCTAAAAAATAATAATTTTTATTACTGAAAAATTCGTTATATAAATATCAATTCCGCAGATTATACGATGGCTATGGGCCTAATAATCGACTTTGTTGGTTCATTCTTTAAAGCCTTACACGAAAACTATCATAAAAAATTTAAAACATTGAGCTCGGAAAATACAAGACACAATGTGCAGGGATGATATGAGAAGTGGGTAAAGATTAAATTGTGTTCTTACCCTTCATTATATAAACTGCAATAAGGTACATGGTTCTGTAATATGTAATTCCATACGTGATGATACGACCAATTTAGAAGTGGCGAAACTCGCACGATTTGTGGCCAACTTGGGTCTGTTTTCTGAAAACAGAAATTATAAATAATATTATTTTAAATTGCCTTGAACACAATATAAGTTAAGTTTCCTTCATTGTATAAATTTATAATTTACTGTCTTGAATTAAATCTTATTCGAATTTATTTGATAGTTATCGGTGATTCACATTACACTGGGTTGGTATCACTTTCTTTGATTATCGAACTTTATTAAGCGCTCGGTGTAGTGTGAATGGTTTCATAGAAAATTTAGGTGGTTATATTTCGTTAAACCGCGTCTCAAATTATTGTAAATCCAGTGTAAAATGTGTCATAACACACCTAACATCTCATCTACTATATCATCACCAACATTATTATCTAATATCACGTATACTTTGCTATTACAAAAACCGATAGTAGCTATTATACATTCTATGTAGATATTAGATAGATAGCTAATTTTATTGTGAATTCTGGCATTTATGATTCTATTAGAAAATAAATTATATTTAAGCTTAACAAGTAGTCCTGTCGTCACTATTAATGTACCACTATAAAGCAATGTATCACCCTTACTAATATTAAACTTTTCTATACAATAAATGGAGATTCAGGACACCTTATAGATGAAGAATTGCAACATGAAGTATTGAAGAAAGTTCTCCAAAGATCATCTTTCCAGTTAATTTTAAAATCTCATTTAATTCCACAACCATACTCACCTGCATAAAATTTAAGTTTTCGCTATATGGATCAGTCCGTCTCGTTCCCATTAAACAAGCTTTTAGTGTTCCATCGTCATTTAATAGTCTTTGCAGTGTCAACTTCATTTCACCTTCAGTCACCACTAAAGTAACACCATAGTGTTCCTCAATTTGTTTCACAAACGATTCTATTTCCCTAAAAGGGCCTTTTGTCCTTATGTACACAACTTTGAGATCTTCAGCAACATTGTCTTTATACATATCTTTTAATATATTTATTGCAATATCTAATAAAACTGTACAATCTTTGCCACCGTTAAAAGACAGGAACACCTCTTCTAGTTTGTATTTTGTGAAGCATTGTCTTATCACCTGTATGGAAGGTTACAACAAGAATTAGGAAGTATTATAGGTGATTTCAATAAGCGGTTATTTGTAAAGGCTCTAAAGGATTCTTAATTTATTTTTTGCTGCTGAACAAGTATAGGTCACATCACACCAATGGTGTAGTCAAAAAAGTTTTCTTTAGAAAAGAAATTTTGAAATTCTTCATTCGATTTCAAGTAAAAATTTGGATGAATACCTACTTACTGGTAGTAGGTAAATGTTCGTTTGTGTAGGTACTAACGTCCTGCTTATTTCTTACGTTTCTTGTAATAATAATTCCCAGCCCCTTTGGACCCGTATCCCACCGGATAAGGGTTCCACGTTTCAATTCTTCATTATACTTTAGTCTTTAAATTTTTGTTGAAATATAAAATCATATTTTATAATTCAATAATAATTTGATAATCGGTAAAAATTCAAAAGACACTCGGGTCGTGCGTCACCTTGTGCATACAAAAACACTTCTTAATTTGGCCAGATCATCGCCTCAAAACCCTTGAGATGATAAATCTGCTTTTGTGTGGTTTGCGCATGAGTTTTGTTCTACAGGTTAAATAATCGTCTTTTTTATTCAACGTCATTTGCATGTGAAATAAAAGATACAATTGTTTAAATATAAAAAACATCGGTACATATTTATGAGTATATATAAATAACACAAACCTGTTCGGTTTCTGCGAGAACGTCTGTGAAGTCTGGCAGCTCCATGTCGGCGACCACGCGTTTCGGCTGCATCACGCGATGTGGCCTGAAATGAAACGAACAGATCAATTATTCATAATAACATGGGTATCGTGTCTTTATTCTCATCATGACGTAGAATTCAATGTTCGAATTATACTTAAATAAATTACTTATATACGTACCTAATTTATTTGAATATAATCTATTTCTTATGAAATAGTTACGAATCTAATATATTTTTTTTATTTCATGCAGCTGGCAAACAGACAGACTGATGGAAAATAGTAATCGTCGTCTATAGACATTTGCATACCAGAGCGATACTAACGCATTACCAGCCTCTAGCATAGAATAGGATGGAAAGGATGCGAGAGGAGGTAAATGAGGGTAGATGGAATGGGATAAAATAGGGGGAGTGGAAATAGGGTCACCGCAACTCTCGCTCACCGTACGAAACATGGTTAACTCAAAACCAACCATTTAACGCCTATATTCTATGAGAGCGTAGTACCTCACATAGATGAGGCCGGCCCAGGTAGTTATAATCAAGATAATGATACCTACCCATCATGACTCTACCACGTTCATGTAATTATGAATAGTATTTTTATTTATTCATTTTACGCATGGTTCGCAATAATTCTTGTATAAATAGATAGATAACACTACTGTACACCAATATAAAAATGAATTTTCAGACTAAAACTAAGTCTAATTAACAATGTGGCGGTTTTAACGCTAAAAGCGATCTCTTCCAGACAACCCCATCAATGAATTGAGTTTATAATGGCGATGGTGGTATACGTAATATATAGTACGAATAGAATAGAATATCTTTATTGCGTTATGCATGTACAAGAATGTTAAAGTTGTAATAGTATCAATATTCTCTTACGTTAAAAATTACAATTAATAATTAAAAATAACTAAGAAAAAAAATAATAATAATCATATACAATAGTAATTATCTAAATAATAAAGTGTCTTATAATTACGGCATATCAAATATATTTATGTCAATTATATAATATTTTATGATTCATAAATATGTTTATATTATAACTAGCTTCTGCCCACGACTTCGTCCGCATGGAATGGTTAAAAAAGTTAAAAATCCCTCCCGATTTTAAAACATTTTTCATTGGTGCTCCGCTCCTATTGGTCTTAGCGTATAAATTGTTTTATTGTATGATGATGATAACGGCAATATCAATACTTAATTACGTGCATAAGTTGTATAATAAGCTGTTTAAGTAATTAAAGTTTTTTTAACTATCCCACGGGAACTCTTTAAATTTTTGGGATCAAAGTATCGTATATGTTGACCAGGGATATAAGCTACCACCATACAAAATTTCATTTGAATCGGTCCAGTCGTTTCGGAAATTAGCCGGCAAGTACATGAAACAGACAGACAAACAGAGAAACATAAAATTAAAAAAAAAATCTAAATTAGTTCTATTTCACTTCTTACATCCCCCTGACTCGGTTTTTAGCATTTTTTTGATTGTACAGAAATTTGACCTCTACAATTTTATTACATGTATGTATAGATAACGTTTAGTCATTAATAGCTTACTTATGGTCTTTTTAAATAATGTACATGGTAACTTACTGAGAGACTTCCGAAGTTTATTATATACAAAGGGTCCCATGCAATAGAAACTTGCACATCATTGCAGCAGTTGAATTTATAAAATAATGTATGTATGTATGTATGTGTGCCAGGTAATATTTGTGTTACAGAAAAAGCGGGTAGATAATGGTAACCCTAAAACTATCTAACTATCCAAAACAATTAGCACGATTTAAAGATATTAGTACCTTTAATTCAAGAAATACCAATCGACTTATGCTACCTAATAGTAGAACTGTAATATGTCAAAGAAGCTCTTACTCCATGTGTGTTAATATTTATAACCACTTACCAGAAAATTTTAAGTCACTCCCCTTAAAATATTGTTACGAGCTACAGGACTCGAATTAAAAATGCCGTTGGAACTACTATAGAATTTATTAGAACTATACAAACACGTATAAAACAAATACAAATAAAACTGGATGCAACCAGTTCACACTGCACGATTCAATGTAATTCGACACGCGTAAAGTCCGTCGTCTATATCGCTAATCGAGAGTACTACAAATGTCTCACTCGTTTCGTAGTCGTCGCTTGACTGCCCCCGCCCCTCCATTTGGGCATCGTCTTATACTAACTACACAGTACAAAGAAATTGGAGGTGCACACTGAGTTTCTAAGAAATATTAATTTGCACACCTACGAACGTCCACAAAGTCGAAAACAATAACAATAGGGATTAGTTCGACGCTAATGATTGTTATAAAACAAGTAGAAAAACAATAGCATGTTACAAATTCAAAACACAAAGGATTCCCTAATTCCGGAGGACAATAAGCTGCGCTTACAATAGGCTGTACGGCTTATCTTTGACGGCATGTAACAATATTTTCAAATAAAAGTAGCAGAGTGGCTGATACGCATGACATTTTATACCATTGATGAATATTTAATTTTAAACAGACGAATAATAAGAACGTAATATAATAAATTGACTTATTATATAAAATTGTTAACGACATTATCTTAATTTAATTGTTTTATGACTAATATCAAGCATTAATAATTATAACTATCAAGTCGTAGTAGCGTAATGGCTAGCACACGCTTCCCAAACTCAGAGGGCGCGGGTTCGATCCTGGCCGGAACGCATGCACCACTTAGTTACTTTTCTGATCTAATGTGCATATTGTTACAACTACCACGTGCTAACAACGGTGAAGGAAAACATCGTGATGCAACCTGCACATTGAGATAACCTATGTGTCAAACCTGCCAAGCCGCCTTGGACAAGCGTGGGGGTTATACTGTCCGTTCCCGCCTATAATGGGAGGCCCGAGCCCAGCAGTGCGACATTTATGGGCTGATATTATACTATTATATTATATGACTAATATATAACTGAAAGAGACATAATAATTGTATATTAAATATTTGTTGTAATTATAAGAGCATCATAATCAATAATATAACCAATAATATACTCATAATATCTATATGTAGTCAAAAGGACAACAAACGGATTGTAACCGAAACTACAAAAAAATTGTATTCCTATCAAGGCGAAACATGTAACTTGAGCTAGCATAACATCTGCAAAAAGTCCATGTTTCAAACAAATAAATTACTTTGACTATAAATATGAGAATAACCAATGGAGTATTACAGATATTTGCTCCCTAGTTTCCTATCCTATCCCATTTTTTTTTATTTGACCGACAAGATGCAGGGAAACAAACGGAAAATTCATGTAAAAACTAAGATGTTGGACAGACTAGTAATATTTTAAATTATTACAGTTAGTTCAATTGTAAGAAATCCCGACCTCGGTTCGAAGGAAATTGAAAACTGCGTTAACACACGCGATACTTATATTATTATTATTGTTGTATATTTGTACAGTTGTAATAAACGTAGTAAGAAATAGATAAGTACTAATAGGTGTTATTTATTTTACTTTCCAAGTGACGTGGAAAAATAGTTATTAATTATAGAAATATAATTCATCTACATTCGTTTATTTCGCTGTGGAGCCGGCATCCCTATTACTTCTTCTTCATTTCGGTTGCGCACTTTAGTGTCCATCATTGTTAAGACTACACCTAATGAAAATACGTTTCTTATGTTTCACTATTTATTTGTAATTGTTTAAATATAATTTTAATTATTCATTTTAATTATGGGAAGTGTTTTTATGAAATAAATATATAAATAAATAAAAATGTAGACAACAAACCAGCATTTCTTGAGCCTTTCTTTCATGGAAGATAAAGACAAGGGCACTTTTAGGTCAACCTAAAATTGAAAGTATCCAATGGTGAACATAAATAGTAGATCAAAAATCGCCCAGTACAGTTTTAATGTACAAAATTTAATTTATATCTCTATATCTGCGATCTTCCTTCCATGTTCCTTCTGCGTATGTTATAGCTGTGGAATGCACTACCAGAGTCCGTATTTTTCGATAAATACACTCAAGGTGTCTTTAAGTCTCGGGGAAATTGGTATTATCTAGGAAAGCGTGCTCCATCTACAACCGCATCATCGACAACATTAGGCGTGATCGTGGTTAAACACGAACCTATTTATCATAAAAAAAATTACGCTGTCTGTCACCGCTAAGAGACGGGGGGAGATGAAGTGAATTGGGTTGTTTATCGTGGTGCTGTAGCAGCCGGAATTTAATAAAATCTTCTCCTTGTTTATACACTTCATATTCTACTGGGACCAGCGAATAACGCTTTCCTAGATTAGAAACAGAATAATTATATGCTGTGCTTGTGAACAAGGAGAATAGCAAAAACTGATGCGGCTATATTCTCGCATCAATTAGTCATATATACTCGGTTGTGCTCTTAGCTTCCGATTGGTCCATAGTCTAGTTTATATTTTTGCTTTGTATTTCTACTTCGAAGTCCAGGTGCGTAACAGATTTTTTATGAGTAGCTGCAAGTCGGTTTATAAATAAACAGTCTGATGGTCCCATATATAAGTTTGATGTTCCCCACAAAAAAGAATTTCTTAATCATCGAGCAACTAATTTTTATTTTAAAATGAAATATTACGTGCTTGTTTACAGCATATCATTTGTCGGTACGTCTACTACCGACCTACGGTCTTCTAACTTCTTCAACTAAAATTTTGTCTAGAAGTAATTATAATAATAGAAGCCTTTTTTTCTACAGCTTCAAACCCTTACATGCTTTAAACCCGTATTACATACACTACATTGTATGTAAGACCCGGTATAGTAGTAAGCGTAGCCTACCTATAGACTCCGACCTGCAATATTCGCTATAGAAAAATACTGAATTTTCTGTTGTATTATTATAATATACTTACATGAAATATCTATTATCAGTTATAATTGTTTTATTAACTTTTAATACGTCTGAAATTAAGCGTTTAAAATTCACGAGTGTTTCTGATAAAGTTCGAAAAACGTGACAAGTTCATTAACAAATGATTACCTATCTATTAAGTAATTATAAACATTGTTTAACATGTTTTCTTAACTAAGGTCAACCAGGACTTTGTTTGCATTTGATAACCTTTGTCATACAGTTGATTTAGAAACACTATAAACCAAAGAACTAGGGCATTTCAATAATAACAATATCAGTAGTCGGCAGACAAACACACACATTGTATATCTCCAAGCTAAGCAAGTTACGCTTGTATTATGAATATATTAAAATACAACAGACCACAAATACCTATTGGGCCTATCCCAAATACCCAGACTATAACGAAAAGTTCCATGGCAGGAATAGAACTTGGAGCCTCTGTGCTGCAGTCAGGTAGGCCTGCAAAGGCTTAGTCCACTCAACACAAGGCCGCTATATATAGGTAGTTCTATAATATCTTGTATAAGACCAGTCGAAAGCTGAGGCCTTCTCACTTTTAAGAGAACGAAAAGTGTAACCGCTATGCTTCTCCAAGGCGAATTGGCACATTCACAAATCAGTTATCACAATTATTTCTTTCAGAGTCAGCAGTCAGTCAGTAAGCTGTCTAAATGGTGCATGCTCCATGGACAGAATGCATAACCACGTCATTTCAAATGGGGTTAAAATATGTTAAAAAAATAAAATAATGTTTCAGCCACTAACCTACTATGGCCTATACAATACTTTTGTTTTATATTATCAACTAGGATATGCCCGCGACTTCGTCCAAGCTTGACTTGAATTTCGCATGGGATTCACGAGACACAAAATATCGCAGCATTTATTTTATGCACCCGAACGACTACAAACCGCTACTGGGAAAACTCCCAAGGGATTACCGGGATAAAATTTATGGCACATTTTATTACATAAAATTTGCTATCGATCAGTGTCAAAATTATAATTGGAGTTAGATTTTTTTAAATCTAGTCCTTTTAAATCATTCTCAGAAAAATTCTAGTGGGATTCCCAGGATAAAAAGTAGAGCAGTAGTAGTTTTTACGTGAATCCTGAACAAACAGACAAGAAATCTAAAAAAAACTGCATAGTCATCTCTCTCAATTTATATATTTCAGTTGTTGTTTATAAATAGCTGCAATGTACAGACACCCCATGTTTAGAATTTTAAAATATTATAGATAATTTTGAATCATATTAGTTAAATCAATCTATAATACAAGTTTACATGTAATTTATAAATACCTTATAAGATTGATTTCGTTAGATAAGAAAGTTGCGTGACAATTACGTTTCTGATAAGCAATAGGAAGTAAAATTATGAAAATATGCAACAAATTATATGTATGTTTGTGTTATAGTGTGAAAAAGAAAATTAATTTCTATATTTTAAATATAAACAACAAAATGGGATTCAGACTACAGTAATTCAGATTGTATGGAATAGTGTTAATCAAAATTATTCTATCATTAAAGGACCATTTAATTTTCATAACAAGAATATATTAATTAAAACATATAAGATATTAATAAATCATACCATGTCATTGAAAAATAAATATACTATTATTATTCAATAAAATAACTATGTATACTTTTTATAAAATTTATTTTTTAACATAAAACTTCATAATTTTATAAAATGTTAACATAAAGTTGACAAGAATTATTTCTGTTTTAAAAACGTTGTTTCAATAATTTCTTTTATAACATCTCGGAAAATATTCCTCGTTTGAGTACAGATATATATATATCATTGTCATCCGAGCGTTAAATCCCGGTTGCTTTCGGAGCCTTCACTCTGACGTCCAGGGTCCACTTTCCTACTCCATTTCGCGCAGTCTTCAGCAGATACAGATATAAATATATATATATTTTCCCACTAATAATTTTAATCCAAAAATGTTATACATTGATTTTATAGTGCTGAAGGTTAAACTGATTTTGTTAGAGAAAACATCTATTGCTAAGCCAGTATGCTTTCATAAAAACTCGACACTAACATAAAAAAACAGAAAACAAAAGTTACTACATAGCAATAAAATTGCTGTTTGATCAATATTTGAACATAAGTCATCATTTAGTAACTTCTTAACACTCTTATAATTAAAAAAATCTGCCACTTGTATTAATCTTAATATACAACAACATTATACTTCGACACAAACTTTCTTTGCAGGTGGTTCACATGTTTCTAAACCATTTTCATATCCTAACAAAACTTCCTTAGTTAACTTAAATGTAACACGCATCATTTCTTTCTTCGGTGAAACATTTCTCACATGAAACACATCTAAAATACTATTTGAAACATCACATCCTATATTATCAATCACCATTTTCTTTGCAACACTTGCTGGATCTTCACCAACAGCAAAACAATATGTGTAAACAATTATTTCATTATTCAACCTGTCTAGTAGTTCCTTATCTTCAATTAAGCCATTGAAGTGCTTGAGAAATTCTACAGCCATTGCTGGAAGATTCATGGTGATATGAATTTTAGCTTCTTTAGATATTTTTTCCTTTCCTGAGCATAAATCAATAATATAATGTTTAAAGACATGGCATACAAAATCTTTACCATCTTGGTTGTAGGGTTTAAAATATTCTTCCTTAACCTTATTGTTCTTGGCATTGTGCTTCAACCAATGATATGAATCAGGATTTAAGTCATTTGCAAAGACTTTTGCTTTTCGCTTGGCAGCTGGTACTGCAAAAGGGCCAACACCACAGAACACATCAAATAATACATCAGTTGATTTAATAATATTTAATATTCTCTCATGTTCTTTGCCTAAACGAGGGTTCCAATACACCTTTGAAAAATCAAATTGGAACTTACAATTGTTTTCTTTAACTGTAACCATGAAATCTTCATCCCCAGCAAGGACCTCCATGCTGAAATTCCTATATGTATTATCTATAATATTACTCTTATTAACTACTGTTTTACATGTTTTGATTTTGTCTAACAAAACTTGGCCAATGAGATAACGGTATTCTAATAAATGGTCTCGTAAGTTTAGATGTATTATGTGACCAATTTGTGAGAAACTACTCACTATCTCTTCATTTTCAGGTAGCACAGCTTTGAATATGGAGTCAAAAGTCCAATTTTCATATTTTAATTGTATTTCTTTAATATCGAAGTTGTTTTCAGTGATGCCTTGTTGAGTAAAAACTTCATGGTCAATGTCAGATAAATTGGTGAAGGTACTGACCTTTTCTGGATTGAAGTAGATGCATTTGGTGTAGTACCCTTCCTTGTCTTCGACTAAACTCTGCACTGGCTTGAAGTTTTCCACTTTTAAGAAGTATTTTTTACACAATGATATTATTTTAGACAAATTCTCAGCATTGACCTTCAGCACAGGCACTTTGTAATGACACAAGAATTTCTCACGGTCGAGCACTTTCATTCCACGGACACCTATTGGTGTCAAGGACGCGGTACTGAACGATGTCATTTTGCGAAAAAATATGAGAAAATGAGCCAAAATCATGAGGGAAAAGTTAAACAAACGTTTACGTACAATGCATCGTAATACTAACCTAATTTGAGGTCAGGTTTAAATGAAGATGCAATTCTGTAGTCAGTATATAGATTCCACTGATTCAAATCACTCTTTTCAAAAAACTGTACGGAATAGATTTTTATAAGAATGTTTTTAGAATCTAAAGAGTTTTATTTCCTAATTCTAACAACTGACAGTTGATGTTGCGAAACTTCTAAATGTCATACTTGACAATTTTGAGTTGACAACTTGACATTTGTGTCGCATGAATTTTTGTTATCTATTTCTTTATTATCTGTTTTCAATATCTTTGATTGAAACTAAACTTTACCCCTACTACTAGTCAAGCATACTATCATACTACCATGTTTTTAAAATAGCAAAAGTGTAAAAAAACACATAAAATAACGGTTTTATCATTTTTAATTACGAGCAATGAAGTAAACATGCAAATAGTGTCCGCAACAAATATACGATGTTTATTTTTATGGTAATATGTATGCATTTAAAATGTGTCTCTAAAAAATATATATTCTACCAAAATTATAAAATCGAGTTATCTTAATCAAATATATATTTTACGTTTTGGCGGGAGTTTAAAAAATTGTGATGTAAAAATTATCTTAACATAGCACTTTCATTCAACTTTTTTTGGGATTGGATTAAATAAAATACATAATCGTTTAGTATTTTGAACTATTAAAATAAAAAATCGCTATCACACCGAGGTAAAGAGCTCTCGCTCGAGGCTCCATTCCGACTCCGCCGAAATATAGGCAGAGGTGATGACCACTGACGATATCCTCTACATTGTTAAAATAAAGCTTTTGGCTATAAGATTCTTCAAACTGCTATTTTCAGGCAACTTTTTTTTTGACGAGGGGAAATCCGATTCCGGCATGTGGGATTCGTCACATTGGGGTAGCACTAGTACCCCTGAGAAGTACTATTGCCGTCCAGGTTAGCGATACCCATTAAACCCCTCGGTGTTCCGTCCTTCGCCTTTATGCCAGGGGCGCGGGTACAGGGCCGTGCCGCTCCTCGAAGCCCTGGCAGGCGGTGTCCCAACGGCTACAGCGATTGCCAGGGGAACCACGCCCCTGGTATCTTCGTTGTCTCCGTATGTGGCACGGTACGCGACGCGCTCCGCGAGAGGAGAGGTGACCGCGCGCGAATCACCAGCGCATCCCCATCTCGACGGCATTAACGGCGGGTGAGAATCCTTTCATAGGGATCTACCCGCGCCGCCCGGTCCCAGCGGCCGAAGGTTTAAATACGCCCTTCGGCGCCGACGCGTCCTCCTTTAATCTACAAGCAATAACACAGGTCTTCGGTATATTGGACTGGATCGCGAGCTAGACTACGTTGACTAAGAAGCTTCTCCATTTCTGAACTGGTCTGCTCCATTGCCGGTCATTTAACAAACATGATTTGTCTACTGCCACTTCAGCTTATTAATTTTGAGACCTGTCGGTATTGTTATAGTGACTAGGTACTTAATTATAAGTAAATGGGAAAGGATGTGGAAGGGTTGTTGAGATAGGACTGGAAATATTTTTTTATATCATATTAGGTACCTATTTATATACTTTACAGTTTAAATTATTATAATTATTGTTTCTTATATGTATCTGTATTTGGTATTATTAATTTATTAAACATGATTCTTTCATTCGGTGTCTGATTAGAAATTTAAAAAATCATGCATATGTACACCACTATCGATCAAATCGGCTAAACTATGTTGCGCAGCATTGTAATGTTGGTGTCTGGAAAACAGTATTCATATATGAAGGGTACAGGCAAAGAAGAGGGATTGTCACAAAATTTATTTTTTCCATATTCTATTGAAAGCAAATCTTTGTCTATGGTAGTTTATTTCCCAATCACTAACTTTTATATAAAATTATTTGCCTATAAGTGAACTTAAATATAAAGACTTGATGTGTCTGATACCATCTTGTACCAGAGAAGCACAGGTATTTTACGAATCATTAGAATATGATTCCAAAACTAAAGATGCTGATGACTGAATTGGACATTCCTTGTTTTCTGTTCTTCCAAGATTGTTTTATTTAATTTTTGTTAATAACTAAAAAGTCCATCATAACTACACAGTTATATTAATTAAATAAACATTTAATTAGTTTTAAGTAAAAGTTACTGCATACGCCGATCTCAATAAAAAATATATGCTTCTAAACTTTTAATTGCGTTTTTCTCAAAATCTATTTATTAAGACATTCCCTGTTCTTAGCCTGTACCCTTCATATCATTTTGTTCATTTTGCTTATTTTCAATCTTAATTTAGATTCATAAAACTAAACTTTCTTATAAGCTAAGTAGTCGTTATTACGTGACTTTTGATGCTTACCTCCTAAGATTAACTGGTGTACTCCAAAGAATACATCTACAACACTTTGGAAACCCTTGTTCTAGAACTACGGGCCTGAAAGTCCAAGGTTAAGTTAATGTAAATTACAATAAGCTTGCGAGCAGCACTTATTATTGGAAGTTAAATGAAAGCGGCGCTCGCTCCCTGTAAATCAATTAAACATTTCTAAAGAGTCTTGGAACAGATTAAAATAAGGTGTGAACTAACAACAGCACTTTGTTACTTTGCTGTAATTGCTTTTTGGAGTTCTTTAAGCGCCATATTTAAGCTTGTTTACTTTACTTAAAGGCTAGCTCGGTCAATTTTATTATCATTAAAGTGATGTTTAGGTAGAAATCAATGCGTGCCATTACACATTAATACGTAGGTAGTATATATGTATGTTTTTATAATCAAAATGTTAATGATACTTTAAATAAAATGAATATTTCACGTCTGTATGTTTCGAGCCAAGGAACGCAGAGAAAATTAAAACGTCTAAATGTAGATTATCTGCAAAGACTACGCTGGCTACGTTATATTATATATTATTTTAAAGTATATGTAAGTATTTAAATAAAAACAACTTTATTTTGGCGGAGTTACTATTTCCCATTTATTGTAGTAATGTATCCTAATATACTAATGTACTCTGTGTAGTAATCCCAAATGCAACAAGTTACATATGTCACTGTCACTCATAATGTTATCGACGTTTACATTTTTATTGTTTTAAATTAATCTATGCTAATACATCTGAATCATAATACTTCTCTCTCCTTTAAAAAAAACTGTGTGCAGTTCACACGCAGTAGAAGTGAAACTTCAGAAAATATACTCACAGATATTTTTTTCCTAACTTTTAATAATATAAATATAATTCCTTTAGCCTACATCCGTCAACATATTATAATTCAAAATAAACTTCTTAAGTATCACTTTCAATTTTTCACTGTTTTAGTCTAAAAATATTATTATCTGTTTTATTTCAGTCCAAATTGGACCTATGTTTAGTCATCGGTTTTATCGACTCTAATCTGTGCTGCACAATGTTAAACTCGTATGTCATTCTCTCGCAGGCTTAGTCCTATAGATTTATGTGTTTATCTCTTTTTAGTGTCGCTTTTTCGTTTCATCGACTTTCAAATCGCAACGATTCTAAAGAAGTTTCACTTCAAAAATACTTATTACAATTATAATGGGGTAGTTGACCTATATCACATTAAATTCTGAAACAATGTTCATGTAAAAGAGCAGGCATGTTCATCATTATAACTTTACAAACTTTATGATAGAAATAATTTTGTATCGATATAATAATCGACATTGCATGAAGAACTATCTATTATGCAGCCATCTGTTGCTGATGCATTTAAGCAACATACATAAGCCTTAAAATTTTGTATAAGTTGGACCACATATTATTACAGAGGTATCTAAAATTAGTGTAACTTTACGTAACTTCCTTAACGCATGTATGTAGCAATGGGTCACTAGACAATGCATGTTGAAATTTCATAATATTCCTACCATACTTATCTAAAGTAGATTTATGGGTATCACCACATCACAATCTGGATACGCAGATTTCGATAAAATGTTTTCTTCACTGTCAACAGGTGATTATATTGACATTATGCACAGATCACAAAGTCAAAGATGTGCATGTTTGTGGCGTATGTGGTGCATGTTTACATACCCTTTGTCCGAGTTTGGAATACGATGAAAGTGTATTGGTTAATGAGGTGCCGTAGTTTGAATAAGAAGGTACACTTTGTAATACAACGTATACAATTTGTAAAACGTAACAAGGTTCAAAATGTTTCCAGTGCCCATCAATTACAATGCAAAGTCCGTCAGTTCTAGTTATATTCTTCTACATAAAGTTACGAGCAGTTCTTTGGAGTAATTACTAAATAGCTTGTGAGAAATTTATACAAAGAAAACTGAGGAATAATTAATCTACCTACTATCTATTTAGCATTTTTATTGGCCTTTGTTTATTAAGACATTCAAAGACTTGTTACAGGAACAAAGTCATGTTATTGTTAGATAGGTACTTAGATAATGTGTAGTTTTTTGCATTTACTTTAAGCCATATTCACTTTCTTTGAAACCTATACATAATATTAAATTTTAAAATCTATTAAAATGACTTTATCAACAATACAATAAAAAGAAACTTAACATAGTTATATTGTATTCTACCCAAACACCCTCAAGACTATAACTAGAATAGAGCCTAGGTCACCTTCAATGGGCAAGGTGCCCAGAAGGCTGGCTACGTTTCCTCGCTGGATCGCTATGCTGATCCGTTGTACGAGGTAGGCGCCAGCTCTGTTAATAAGTTATGTGTCGATAGCCACATGATAAAGCAATAGGCAGCCAACGTGAAAGCGAATTTCATTATTAGGATCTTTAATCATTTTATTAAAGACTAGCGGTTCCGGCAGACGTTGTTCTGCCCTGAAAAAAGAACCCGATTCCAGCACCACCTATTGGGTCTAATTGTGAATCTAAACCATCCCGACATCCACTCAAATACTAAGTCAAAATATATTACTATCTTCTGGATTCTGCAAGATATCGAAATAAATCATACGAAAACTTAGACAAAATCCATAAAACGTTCATTGAAATCCATTCAGCCATTTCCTAACCTTCTCGAGATTTTTCAGCTGGACTGACAGACAAAATTTCTAAAAACGGACCTTTACGATTAGGCAACTTGTAAATTGCGGGTTTCACTTAAGTATTAACCTTTTTATAAATAAAACTGTTCATAAAATTATGTGTACTAGTTACGAAAACTGAATAAAATACTATTAAAATTTATTTTGAAATTGAATGAAACCTCAGATGGTATATCGACAGGTCGTTGAGTATGGGGCCCCAGGTGCAGCATGCGGTAACGCAAACGCGTACAGCTAGGGCGTTGCTCCGACCTGTACTTGATTCCAAGTTGCCTCTGAGGACGAAGATCGGGGTCTATAAGACCTGTTCCCGCTCGAGGCTGACCACGACAAATCGAAAAAGATTGAAGCCAAACAAAGCATCGCCCTGAGCGTGTGTACAGGCGTGGTCTGTACGTCAGGAATGACGTCATCGCTCGCAATGTGGTAACTACTATTGTAAAGGAATTTATGGCAATGTCGGCTCGGCGAATGTTCGACCGTGCCACATAAACCTTCAAAGAATTGCCCCCCTCCACGCTCAGTAACCGAAATATCGGGGAATCTGGCGACCGACCCCCCATGACGTCATACACTCAGAGGACGAGAGGCTCAGAGAGGAGAGCGAGCCCCCAAAGCCGCAGAGAGGCCAACAGAAGCCTGAGATGGCCATCGGACGCCACAGAATGGCTGACCAAGTCGCTGATGCAGCCTACGCGAAGCCCGCGAAGGCCGAGAGTTGCTGTGTATGCACGGGTTGGGAAGCCTCCAACAGCTCCAAAATCACGTCACCGGGGGGTCGTTGCCCTGCGAGTTGAAGCTGGGGCAAAGACTATTTAGTTCGATACCCCAACTAACTCCACCGAAAGGAGCTGAAGACCTGACTACTACTACTTTTGAAATTACAGCCAGATATTGTATATTTTTTATAAACTTGCTGAACTACCCTCCTCCCACTATTATAGGGTCCGGGTAGTATACCCGCCACGCTTGGCCAAGGCGGCTTAGTAGGTCTGACACATCGGTTATCTCGAGGTGCAGGTTTAATCACGATGTTTTCCTTCGCCCTTGTTAACACCTGGTAAATGTAACAATATGCACATTAGGTGAGAAAACTTACATGTGTGCCGGCCAGTATTTGAACCTGCACACTTTGAGCGTGGGATGCGTGCGCTATTCATTACGCTACCAGGACTTTTGTTTTTTTTTCTACTATTAAGTTAAAACATCTTAACCGATTTAAATAAAACTCATAGACATGGGATACTTTTTTGCTAGGGCATAAAACGTTCCCGTTGGATAATCGAGTAAAGTTCAAAGTGCCCGAAGGAGGGATTTGTTCGTAGTATTGAAGTTTCTTAAGTTTACCAACCCCGGGCATTACTTAAACAGTTCGTGTTTGTACTTTCAGCTAAACTAATACATTATGCTAATCCAGTATCGATATTATGCCAAAGTGTTTAGATAGTATTCTAATGTAAAGTAAACTAAGTAGGTCCATGAATCCTTGGAAAATGTTGTTTATCAAAATATTATTCGGAAGACTAGCAGGAAGGAAGCATCTTAGAATTTATTTGTTATTAGATCATGGCTTTATAAAATATTTAGAACATAAATAATACGTGTTACGCTATTAATGTGATAGATGAAAATCGTATCCACTTAGACGAGATGAAAATATTGAATGTATGTATAATGTTCCTGCTTCATCTGGGATAATGCTAGTGATAGTGACCGTATCACACGATGTGCTTAATGTGTTTTTTCATTTCTCAAATTCTGAAAGTACGCTTGGAATTGCCTGATCACAGAGATGAAAATAGTACTTTTCGTCGCTGACAAAAGATTTTCCCTGCTGTTAAAAAAATTTTAAAATTACGCGCACCATAGATAATACATACGACTCATGTCTCAACTTTTTTTTACAGTCACTGTAAAATCGCGGCATAAATTGTAATAAAAAATATCAACAATTTTCTAACATCATTTTATACTTATAAATTACTTTTCACTAAATTATTATTTAATTTATATAAATTAGAGGTAGATACTTTACAAATATCAGTGAAAGAAAAACACTGGCTGATAAAATAACACAGGAAAAGATATTTACTTGAAGTTTCATATGTGACGTATTAAATGAGTTCATCAGATTTAGTTATGGATTTAACGCCCGATTTTATTAGAGAAGTAGTTGCTTGTTTAACTAATCAGTTTTTATTTATTTTACTCTGCTGAAAAGCAGAGTGTTAACCTCGGGTGAAAGGTCTTACTCTGAACTATTTGCACCCTCATTACACTCGTGCGACAAACCATCTCAAGCATAAATAGGTCACTGTCATCTCTCGTGTAACAATCTACTATTAATTGTTAAAAACGTTAAACATTGACAGATAACATATGAATCTATACATATAATAAAAATATAGAGGTCAAATTTCTGTACAGTGAAAAAAATGCTAAAAACCGAGTCAGGGGGATGTAAGAAGTGAAATAGAACTAATTTAGAATTTTTCAAATTTTTGTTTCTCTGTTTGTCTGTCTGTTTGTACCGGCTAATCTCCGAAACGACTGGACCGATTTAAATGAAATTTTGTATGGTGGTAGCTTATATCCCTGGTCAACATATGGGATACATTTGATTCCGAAAAGTTAAAGAGTTCCCGTGGGATAGATAAAAAACCGCACTACATGGTCGAAATCGTGGGCATTAGCTAGTATACACTAATGATTCTAATAATTAACGGTTTTATTTTAGCGCTATAAACATGACGCATTTAGCCACAGTCACTAACACTAACTTGATCCCGGATGGAGCAGGTACATTACGAGAATCATCATCAATTAATTGAACATTGAAGTCGTGACTGCAGAATGGAGAAGAAGAAGAAGAAGGTGGAAAGATATTATAGACAAAAATGGTGGTTGGCAACGTGCTGAGGATGTAGAGATGCTGGAGTTTCACATGGGCTTTTCACCCTTGATATTCGAACCTTAGCTTTTTCGACCACTACTATATGTCGCCCGGTTAAAACAACCACAAAAGTAGCAGGCTTTCTCCGAAGGCTTTAAGGTGTCGGGTACCGAGATATCAATAATATACTGTTACCGCTATTATTGAGACTGTTCATGTAATAATGTGACCAGTAAAGTGTTATCTATAGTATGTTAGAAAGAAAATGAAATAATGTGCTTTATTGTGTGTTAAAAGATACAGTTGACAAATAAAGTTTTACAATAGGCGGTCTTATTACTTTTAGCGATTTCTTCCAGACAACTTTTGGATAGGCAAGAAGAAAATTAAATAAACTTTAAATTTTTAAAATAGATACAGTGATATAGTTATAGCGCTAAGAACTTAGGGAACGTACCCATTTTCTACAATATTTGACCCCAGTCTCCCCTCGATGACCACCCGTAGTATATGCCAAGGCTCCTCTAGTTTAAACGTAGTAATTCATAAATAGACCTGTAAATATTTTTTTGCAAACAGAGAGTTAAAAATGTAGTTTAGCTCACATTTATTGTAATACTGCTTAAATATAGCTCAAAAAAGTGCGAGATATCTTTATACTCTGATTTTTAATTAATTTGACTTAAATGACAGCTGTGATCGATCTTTTTTATATTGCAAGCATAGACCAACTGGCTAGTGGTAATTTTTGATTCAACACACACAACTCACTTATGAATCAAAAAAAGGTCGATTGCACCTGTCATTTTAGTCAAAATAATAAAAAATCAGAGTATAGAGGACTACGCGACTACGTGACGTTAACCTAAGCCCCCTCCCGTCCCTGTGACCAAGCGTGGTATTTTGAAGACACCAAAGTGGGTCACGTAGTATGGGTACGTTCTCTTATCTGTCAATTCAAAGGTGGCGCTGCGTTCACTCCGGTATTGTCAGTCTATGAATAATCATCAAAGACATGTGAATATATCACAGTAATCTAAGATTCATATATGATAATGCTCCCAGATAAGAGATCTGGGATAATTTTATAGTTATTGACTGTGGTCAGATTCGTCTTATTTAATGCGTTAAAAATGACGTTAAACGACTCGACAACTGTTTTTAGAACTGGCAGTCTTAATTCGTATGAAATTTCAACATGGCGGCTGTAGTTGCATTTTTTCACAGATTAGTTGGGCGGGCCAATGTACCTCATTGTCCTATAATGATACATAAGAAAGACACAAACAATTGATATAAATGGTAAATATTTAAAAATATGTTGGACATATAAAACTTTTTAGTCTTCTAAATTGAGAAAGATTATGATAATGAGGCAATAATATTTATGCAATCTCAGAACGCGTAACGGACGCGCAGATAAACAAACAAGTTCATTGTTTACCATCATTTCAAGAGAATGGTGTAAGTAGCCTCAATAAAAATGAAGGTTTAATGCAAACGATATTATTTTTGCGGGAGTTTCGTCGTTTTATACAGAAGTTGAAATTTTCTTAGTTCGTCTGGTTATTATTGTTCCATCATATTCATTTACGTATAACTTATTATGAAATTTCAGTTTGAATAGGGTAAATAGATTCATACACCTATAAAAATCTAAAATTATTCACTAATTTTAAGGTTACCATGAAAGAAAAATACTACGAATTACAATTCTCGAGGAAAAATATAGCTCAAAAAAAATATTATCATTACATATAATTTGACATACATTTCTATCGGGTACCACAAGTCGTTCCTCCGCATTAGAAATTTCAACTCAAAGGTTATTAAGACGATGGCAGGAGACCCGTACGTCACTTCACTTCACTTTTTAAAAATTAGTGGCTCCGTCGCATTTAGCATTGATTTTGTCATTGATGCCCAATAGTTTCTGAAAAATGACTGTGACATAGATGGACAGATCGACGGAATGCATAAGGATACCTACCATTTTTGCCAAAAGGATTAGGGAATATTAAAATTGAAATATAGAAATTAAATGCTATTTTTAATGCTATGCTACTGTTGTTGGTAAGAGGCCATCCGTAAATTACGTCACACGATAAGGGGGAGGGGATCGACAAAGTGTGACATACAGGGCGTTCCATCAGTAGCTCACAACGCCCAAAATGCTCCGTTAGCCGTTCCACAAGGCGACCGCGGTCGTTGTGGTCGTGGCGAAAATGTCACTAATGACGTCACCATTTTCGATCACACAACGACCCATATCAAGAGATGGGTCGAATAACCGTTCCACTTGGGCTTACGATTGTAACGCCGGCAAGCAAGTGGAACGGTAAAAATCGCGGTCGTGAACGTAGTCGTTGTGAGTGTCTAATGGAACGTAGCCTATGTGGTGCCTGCTTTCCGGCCAGGATTCCAATCCTCGACCTTTAAGTTTGTGACGCGAATGCACTCACCATTAAGGCACCACGGCTTTTTTAAAAACATAAAATATTATAATAATCTAAATAAAAAACCTCTTATTTATTTGTTTATTTTATTAGACAGTCACCAGCCTAACAATGCTACAATTGAATTGAACTGTACATAATATTATAAGTGAGTTATAATTTTTAATTACTGTGTTTTGAGTTGCTTGAGTAAAGCAGAAGATATGTCCAAAACGACCAAGTAAGGTTAACGATTTTCTTAAGCAAGTATTACGATACGGTAGAAACGAAAGAAGAAGCACCATTCAATATTTCTTGTTATAGGTTTTCTGATGTACAACAAACAGTTACTTACAAAAACTTGCTTGCCCCAAAAAAGTAAAATGCTTAAGATTTGAAATTTGGTAATGTCATTTCGTAAATTTTTTACTGCTTTTCCACAAATCACGAGAGTGGTCGACTTTGCCAATTTGCAACGCGTTACCAATGTTACCCTTAACAGGTTAAATAGGGTTTCCAAAATAGGCAGATATTAGTAGAGTCCGCGCCACAAAAGAAGCCTCACAGACGCGGCGCTGCAATCGCCGTGCTTAATCCTGTCAGATTAATTATTTGCTAACCGTGAATCGATCGATGTAGGTAACTACTGAATAATAAATACAAAATATTCCGTAATTAAAGCTGTAAATTTATTCCCTGACTACTTTACGAAGAAAATCCTATTAAATAGCGGAGCTGCCCTTTTAGTTCCTTTATTCTCCGTGGGATTTCTTTTGTGGCGCGGCCTCTATTACTAAACTCGACCAAGTGTGTGTTTTCATAATTTGGATGAATAATCCTTAAAAAAGGAAATATCTCAAATCTTAAATAAAATATACCAAGAGAATCTTGTTCTAACTAGATTTTGTTGAAAGTATGCTATAGATACTATTTTTTTCCTGATTTTTACCACAGACTTCATAAGTTAGCCTTCGCCATCTACATTTGTAGATACTTTTAGTTAGAGAATTAAAAAAATGTAAATACTTTTTTCTTTTTTAGGAATACTTTTTAAAAACATATAGGTTAGAAGAATAAAACCGTTAAAACATAGTTTTATTCTATAGATACTACAATTCTACTTTTTAAAAATATAAATAACATTAGTATACTAGTCTTCTTTTAAAATTTAACTAATACACGCCTATGTACACTGAAAATCATTTTCATCACTCAATTTTTCATGTATCACAGCCACCTTTATTTTGAATTGTTTGTATGGTTTCAGTACAGATCACATTTCTTCTATCATCTATACTTCTATACTAATATTATAAAGAGGAAAGATTTGTATGTTTGTAACGATTAAACTCGAAAACTACTGAACCGATTTCAAAAATCCTTTCTCCATTAAAATGTTACATTATCCCTGAGTAACATAGGCTATATTAATTACTAAAAAAATTAGGGATTACTTCCAAAATTTCAATAATGTAATCCAAGATGTAAAAAAATTGGCCATAAATCAACCGTGCGCAGGAGGGACGGGCCGCTAGTTATAATAAATTCTTTCTTTCCTTCAAATACCTACTGCCAAAGCGGCTCATGCTTCCCGGTCAAAAACGATCGAAAAAGATGCGCATTCGTTAGCCACAAAACTACCATGAATTCAGCGCGATGGTTTGAGAATCCTAAATGTAATAACGCGTTGATTGACATTTTCATTTCGTAGTAATAGTAGTAATCAACGTTTCAAACATAAAAAGCCGTACTTTCGGTAACCCTATATTGTGGCAGGAAATTTCGTAAATAAATATAAATATTGGTCCGGTGCGGAAACAAACACTGTACTTTTGGTTGCGAAACAAATTACATAAATTCGACAAATTGCCGACTGAATTTCGCATTCGCAATGATTGGATGGTGCTCTGCAAAAATAATAAATATCATCGCATCCGTTATGTTTGGCACTTATCAATTATTATTTTTATGATGTCATTTTCATTTATTATATTGGCATCAATAAGTCGATATTAGACAGTTCATGTTTTGAATTGGGATGTAACAACCAAAGTGATCTATCTATATACACGTAAATTTGAATCATTCAGTCGAATTGAATATCTTTCAATCAAATCGACATAATTTGTTGATCCGTCTAATAACAGCATTACGTAGATGAAATTAAACGATAAAATTATTTTATCGGTCAGCTATTTATAGTGTGTTTAGATATTGAGAAGAGTTTCCGTACTATATTTAATTAAAAAAAAAACTAATCTATATCTAACTTCAAAATTGATCTAGTTTTTGAATAAAATAGTAAATAATAATTCTTATCCGTACCGGAACGGAGAAAGAATATAATTTCCTGCGGCCAGGCGGCCTGTCGTAAGAGGCGACTAAACAACCCACAGCCAGGTGGTAGGGTATTTGCTCGACTGGATGGCGACCACCCATGGTCTAGAGTATGCCGCCATAACAACCTTGTTTTGTGTTCCGGCATCAGTGACCAGGTTCCAGTCTCCTTTAAGAGAGCAGTAACGCATTTGTAGCACCTTCGGTGTTGTAAATGTCCTTAGGCGACGGTAACCACTTTCCATCAAGTGGGCCGTCTGCCTGTCTGCTGAAATCCTGCAATAAAAAAAAATAACATTTATATATTGTTTTTCAGTAACGCCACAATGACAGGAAAAGGAACAAAATCCATACAGCTTAACCACATGTAACACGTGTATATAATATAATAATAACTGCTCTATTTAGGTTTATTTATTTTTTAGTTACTAATCTTTAGTTTTTTTTTTAAATTATGCTATCACTGTTTTCTGTTATTATTTTTTTTCACGTATACGTTGATTATAATTTAATTTAACCCGTTTTTACCGTTGGTCGCATGACTTTGTGTTTAAGGAGGTGGGCACTGAAAATCAGTGCTGTGTCGGACTATGTTTCGGCACAGCAAAAACTGAGTGCAAACCACATTTCGCTAATTGCGGCACACATTTTCAGTGTTATTATTATTGTTACAACCTAAGCGCCAACAAAGACAAATTCCACGTACAGATTTGTAGAAGCACATTTATTACGCGTTGGCATTTGAACTAATAACATTGAAACTGTTGTAATTCTTTTATTATCGTCTTCTTTTGTTTACTAATTTATTGGCATACGTTTCTAGAGAACAGCCTATTGTTGTATTGTAATCACTAGCCAGGTGTTACAGATTTTAAAGTACAAGCTGATTCTAGGAAATTCGGTCCACGTGGCCGGGCGGGCACATTGCACTTGTGCAAGATAAAACGATGGCCTGATTGAGGGAGGAAGGCAGTCGAGCGAGAACCACGATCAAAGCGAGACGTGTGTATTACAATCGGGAATCTAATAGTGACGGACTTTGCGCGTTTCATTGAATTACAACCTTCTGCATTACGTTTGGACTTGTTGTGTTCGGTAATTTTCGTACTTGTGTTATACGTGTTTGTATAGTTCTAATAAATTCTATAGTTATTCCAACGGCATTTTAATTTGAGTCCCGTACTCGTTACTTATTATTATAAATTATTGTTAAGTGTCGTATTTTGAGAAATAAATGTTATCTTTCTTTCTTATAGGATCACAACACTTCAGACGTTGGTTATCGTTCGATACATAGGCTTAATACTTGACCGTACACTTGTCCATCGATAGATTTTATTATTATAATTTTGCACATAAGACATTATCTTAAAAGGCTGCTGAAGACCTTACGAAGGAGAAGATAAAATAAGCAGTTCATGGGGTTCGAGGTGAACGCTCAGCATATAATTTCTGGTCCCTACTTCCACTAGCAGTTCATCCTAATAGTAAATTACTGTAATGTTTAGTTATAATAAAATACTGATTAATTTAAAACATGTACAATAATTTCCAATTACCTACTTATATTTTATTACTTTTTACCTATTGCTCACGGCATAAACTTTACACGAAATCTCTGTTCGCAGTTGTTATTTTAACACAAGAAAATGAAATAAACCTATGATTATACCTCAAAGTTGCCGTACATAAAATTAGAATAACAACCGAGCTAATAAATTTTAACTACAATGTTCTACAATTTAATAATACAATGTTGAATAATTCACAGACAGTAACTATGTATGTACTTACCTAAGTATTTAAATAGAAGATTACGCTCATTGACCCCCCAGTTTCACTTTGTTAGATTAACATATTATTTTTGCATAAATTATAAGTAAATCTGCCTTAGGCAAATTACTTTAGGACCTAAAATAACACAGCGAATTAAATGTTAATTTAGTTAAATATAATAATATACATACGTGGGTGCAAATTTGAAGTGTTTTGAATTGTTTCAAATTATACATATTCAGAAAATAAGTATATTCTAGAATAGTAATAGAGTAGTTGGTAGTCAATCGAGACACTTTTTATCATCTTACAAAACGCTGATAACACCTAGTACATTTTTGAACTTACAAAAAGTCGCGTCGTAGCCTTCTAGATTTTGTACGAGCATGCCTATTTATGACGTTATAAGTAGGTAAAAGTAAAAGAATCAAATAGCACATTGATTGGAGTTGAAAAAGTATGAATGAATGAATTATTTTTATATTGTTCACCATAAACTTAAATCTAGACAATTAATAGACTATACTATAGACTATAGAATTTATTAGAACTATACAAACACGTATAACACAGGTAAAAATATAACTGGATACAACCAGTACTAACTTTATGCTCAATTAAATAACACGCGCAAAGTCCGTCACTATATAGCTCATCGAATGTACACACGTCTTGCCCGTATCGTAATCGTCGCTTGACTCTCCGTTCGGGCATCCCTTTATACTCAGCTTACAATATGTCACGATTGTGTAAACAATGATTTCTTAGAATAACACCTGGCCACTGCCTACCAGAGAGGATTGCAATACACAATAGGTGGCTTTTCTAATTACAAATATTAAACACTTAGAAGAAAACAAAAGAAGTGCAAATGCGGGCAGGTAATAAACTTAGGCTTTATGGCCGGCAGGTACGCATTCACTTTTGTCGGCTTGCTTCGTGGAATTTTGGCTAAGTCGTAACAATATTATGTATTGGAC
Organism: Dendrolimus houi; assembly: GCA_039645545.1. Lineage (NCBI taxonomy): Eukaryota > Metazoa > Arthropoda > Insecta > Lepidoptera > Lasiocampidae > Dendrolimus > Dendrolimus houi. The sequence continues at coordinate 20,844,993 of CM077124.1, forward strand.
AATGAGCGGTCTTATAGCTCATAGCGATCTTTTCCAGGTAACCCGATGTCCAAAAATACTTTAAAAGAAAATTAAAAAAGTAATCCATCTGTGCAGGGATGGAGAAAGAATACAACTTCCTGCGGCTGGGCGGCTTGTCATAAGAGGCGACAAAATAACTCACATCTAGGTGGTAGGGTATTTGCCCGTCTGGATGGCTACTACCCCTAGTTAAGAATATGTCGCCATAACAACCTTGAGTTGTATTCCGGCATTAGTGGCCAGGTTCCAGTCTACCTTTAGAGAGTACCACCGCATTTGTAGCACCCTTGGTGTTGCAAATGTCCTGCCAGTCTGCTGAACACATGCAATAAAAAAAATACAGTTATTAATATCATGATATTATAAAAGTTAGCTGATAAGATGTTATTTTAACGTCTCTTCTCTTATATGTAAACATATTTTAGCAAGTTATGGCGTCATAAAATAAACAACTCAAATAGTGTATTCATTATTGTTTAAAAAGTAATTAAAAATATTTTTATTACGACGATATTTTAGATTGCCCCGAGATTCCTTCGAGTATTTTTTTCAGAATTTCTTGCAGTTTCAGATTTGGATATCGACACCCACTTCAAAAGCACCTGTACGTTATAGACAGATAGACAACGCTCTTACCAAAATTGCTGTGCAACTTTAAAAATATAAGTGTATCATATTTTGAATTAAGTAGTTAAATTGTTAGTTTAGTGAAACATGACTTTTGAAATTGCCCCTCAAAAGATCTTGTTGCTCTCTTAGGTATTCGGCATAGGTAAGTCAAAGAGCTACAATTTGGCTGAGGCTGTGGTGGAGTGTTATTTATGTCTGACTTTTGTATGAGGTCTATATACCTGAAAGTTATTCGAAAACTTAAATATTCATAAATATTCGTCACTAGATATACAAAGCGTTGCAAGCCCGATTTAAATAAGAAAGTATTCCTTGTAAAAATTAAGTATTGATTTTGTGTTCGGAGATAGCTCGGAGAAAACAACAATGATTCACAGAGATTTATGGTTCACCCTGCTTACAAACATGTCTACACAGGTCCATTTGGGCCGTGCAAATTCAGAAATGTGGCCAGTTGTTAACTTTGCAGGCCTATTCGCTATCCGGAGTGGACAGGACCGCGAACTGTGACCTATGCCGCGTTATTTATCAATTCACTACCTGCTAGTGTTGTTCGTATACAATTTTTGATTTAACTTCAACCGAGCCAAACAAGTAGTTTTTGTTAAGGTAATGTAATATGTGAATTTCTTTATTTTTGAATAATTGTACTGTAGGGGCCTTAGAGCAGGGCGAGGCTGGGCTACTGCACAAAAACACCATATATGAAGAGATGTCTTAGGCGCCGTGTTGAATATAATCTATATTGAATACAAGCTTTAATGTGAGTAAAATGTGATAAACGCCAAGCTGATGAAGCTTTAGTTGCCAGCAGCTTGTTTTCTTTAAGTTTATTCTACATATTTTGGCGAGTGGAAAGTAGAGAGATCACATATAAACATCACCCAGGGCTAAAACCGGTAATGTAAGTGGTATCATTAGAAGCTCTGAATAATGATAGAAATACATATGTACTGAAGATAGTGTATTCTTTAAGGACTTAGTAGTTAAAACGTTTCATTTTCGAAACTCAAAATTTAAGTTACTATGAAATTAGGTGTCGGGTGAGGTGTCAAATTAAATAACTCATAAAGTGATTTAACAGTTTTATGCCTTTTAAAATATTTCTAAAGTAATTTTTCAATATCTATTAAAATTAGTCTAGATATTTGTAGCGCAATAGTTAGGTCTGTATTGTGACACTTAATAATCTATCAAGTCATATAAAGGAAACTTTTTGCGCATATAAACATAATATGCCGTTAGGTAATTATAAAAGTAGTTTCCAATTATTACTTCCCGGAAAGTACCGACGTACATAAATACACTGTATTGTACTTATTAAATAATAATAAATAAAAGTTCATCATTGACACCAAAATTTCGTACAAGTTTTGCCTCAGAATTAAGATTGGGTACTAAGACTAAGCCTATCTCTTAGGGTTTAGTCTCTTGCAGTGATTATTGCATTTTGCTTTGTTCGAAGAATAACCAAAGGAATATGATTTAGATTCTGTTGAATAATTTTCGAAGGAGTAACAAGAGCTTATGATTCAAGTGACTCGATCAATTCGACAAAAATGACTAGAGTCACATCACTTTGTGTGCCTAACTACGATTTATAGTGAACTCAGTGAACGATACTAGAGCTATCGTAATTATTACTTATAGCTGTTTCATTTATTATTTAAGCTCGTAATGGAAAAGGTAGATACGATTGGTTTATTTGCCGTACTACGTATACTTGTTGTACTCTACTTTTATAGAGTATCAATCATTTGAAATGGCTACAAAAATTTAAAATTATAACTACACTTCTGAAATACAATTCCTTGCAATAAGTGGTGAACAAGTTTGAAATCAAGTTTTTTTTTATTGCATGAATTCAGTAGTAAGGCAGACGGCCCACCTGATGGAAAGTGGTTGCCCTCGCCTATGGACATTTGTATCACCAAAGGTGCTACCAATGTGCTGCCGGTCTTTAAAGGGAGACAGGAGCCTGGCCACTGATGCCGGAACACAATTCAAGGTTGTTATGGCGACATACTCTAGACCAGGTGTAGTAGTCATCCAGACGACCAAATACTCTACCACCTGGCAAGTAAACTCTTTTGATAAAAGTGAAATCTCAAACGTTGTGTGGCACTCGTATTTTCAAAAAATACTTTTTGCTTTTAAAAGATAATTTTTGACGTTTAGAGCCAAGCTGGGATTCAAGAGATATATAAGTTTTATATATAATATGTTCTTGTTGCGCGTTCGCAGGTGTTGTATCGAATGAAACAACCCTTAGCAGTGGACTGTATTTATTTATAGGTGCTACAACAGCGACAGGTATGATTAGCACTACTGTACTAAACGGCATGTTAAGGTCAATCAACACAACTTCGCACTAGAACCCAGATAGCACTAATTGTATCCATTAAACCGATCAATACGAGTGGCACTAATCACAATACACTGGTATCCACAAGATCCACGAAAGTCACCCTGAGAGTCCAATGGCTGTAGTCTTCCGAATGCTTCCTGTTATTTCTGGTCTTCCTTGTGTGTATTATTTGTTCGGAAACTGTATTATTTCTTGACCAACTAGGAACAACTATTATCTTGACCATTGACCAATGCCTGAGGCTCGCACCACGCTTACTAAGGTACTACTTAAAAGCAGACACTTAGCAGCAAGCCGAGCGAGCTACATATTCACGGTATGCGGAGCGTGGGGGTACGGGACTTCCGAGGGAGAGATCAGGGGGGTTATTCTGTCCGCAACAATATATGTTCAAGAGTATATTAATATAATAGGAGACTGGAATTATTATCTTGATTACAGCTATATAAGGGCCGGCTCAATCGGTATAATACTACGCTCTCACAAAATATCAGCATGTACTGGTTAGTCTTGAACTAATCGTGTTTCGTATGGTGAGTGAGAGTTAAAAGCAATTGCTTACAGACAACCTTACGATGGGTCAGAATAGTTTGTGAAACATGTGGGTTTGCAATATAATTAGGATAGAATAGTAAAGAGTAATAAAGAAAGTACTTATATATTTAAAAAGTAAAGTAACAGACGCAAAATAAATTTTTTTTTTTTATAGAATTAAATAAATATTGGAGAAATAAATGTATATTAATTGGCTTTAAATAGATAGATAAACAGATAACACTTTATTATACATGAATACAAAAATGAACTTACCGACTAAAATTATATGTAATTATGTAAAAAGGGCGTTTTTATCACTAAAAAGCAATCTCTTCCAGACAACCCCAGGAATGACTTGAGTGATAATGGCGATGGTGGTGTACGTAACATATAGTACGAACTACTTACTTTTAGAGTGTGAGGCAAGAATCCACCAGAAGCTGGTTGAACACCTGCAGAGATTGTGCACGTTTGATTTTGATAGGTAGTAGCATATTGCATTGTTGCTGTGAATGATTTGTTGTTTGTTGATTTACCATCGTACCACTCGCCAACGATTGGGAGTTCATCTACACTTCTTTGACACCTGGAAGTCATCCAGTGTACGTGGCACATGCTCCTTCATGCTATATACCTGAGCAAGCAATAGAATGAATCCCTCTCGCAGTTTTCCCCGAACGCTACGATATGGGGCTCATGAAAAAGGGGGTAAACATATTTAAAGTCTCAACGTGGTAGGTAACTTCCTTAGTGTTGCAGATGTCCATGGGCGACGGTAACCACTCGCTGTCAAGTGGACTCGTTTGTTAGTTTGCCTACAATAAATATTTATAATAATATCAGTCCATAAATGTCTCATTGCTGGGCTCGGGCCTCGGGGGGAACGGACAGTATACCCGCCACGCTTGTCCAAGGCAGCTTGGCAGGTTTGACACATCGGTTATCTCGATGTGCAGGTTGCATCATGACGTTTCCCTCACCGTTATTAGCACGTGGTAGTTGTAACAATATGCACATTGGATCAGAAAACTGACTAAGTGGTGCATGCGTTCCGGCCAGGATCGAACCCGCGTCCTTTGAGTTTGGGACGCGTGTGCTACCCATTACGCTACCAAGACTATAAAAGTTATTTTTATTAAAGACTTTTGAAGTTTGCCTACAAGCAAACATAACATTAAGAAGAGATTCGCAAGGAGTTAATAAAAATACCTCTCTAAAAATATATTTAATGGACCATGTTCAAATCAATTTTCGTTGAAAGTATTGGGAGAGTAGGTACAAAAGGAATACATAAAAGATGCACACTATAATATAATTTATTGCGCAACAACAATACATCTAAAATAACAATATATCTAATATAATACGTCTAAAAGTCCTTACGAAACCGATTACTCTGATAGAAATACGACATTCAACTATAAATGGAGCGGAAAGTGCACGAATCATCATCCTCACGAATAAATCAAAGAGATTTAAGTCCCGTCGAACCTTTCTTTTTACATATGTCAATTCATTTAAATCCAAATCCCACATTGTTATAAATTAAGTTAGGCAACTTGTAAGGTTATTTAGTGTTTTCTTAAGTTTTCGCGACTAATATAAACAGTAAAATTACGTTTTAATATAATACATTGTATTAATATTTTACCTTCCCATTTTAATATTATACAAAATTTATTAGAGTTAGGAACGTTGCTGAAGAGTTTCTTGCGTCGCTTCTTCTGTTTAAGCCACAACTTGTTGCGAAGCGGTGGTAAATTAGATTAGGCTCCCATAGAATATATAATAACCATAAACAAAAATTAAATCTAAATAATTAAAATGAACAAGTTGGCGGTAGGCTAAATATTTTTTTTAACAATACTCATTGACACTTGACATCTTCCATGATCACGACTACTGAAAAGTGGCCGAAACATCGGAATAAAAATCAAATAACAGCGCGCTTAAAACCGTTGAAACGTAGTTTTATTATCTATAGCATTACTACTCCATCTGGGATAGTGTTATAATAGTTAATGACAGTTTCAGACAGATGTAGCGATGCGTGTTATGCGTTATTTGCGATGCGATATTGCTATTAATAGTTAATGACGTTAAATATTGACAAATAACGTATGTATGTACACTAATTTAGCTATGCTATTCGTTAACAGCGTTATTTTTAACGCTATAAATAAGACGCATTTAGCCACAGGCAATAACTATAGCATCCCAGATGGCCAGTGCATAAAAGTCAGTTAAACTTGAATATGACTTAAATATTAAACAGAATATATAATCGGCGTCAGTGCATGACCTTGTAACTATAGGTATATTTTAGGTGATATATTTTTTTTCCTCAAAATTGTTACATTTACATGAATATATTATAATTTTTACGAAAAAATAAGGTCACGAAATATGTAGTTACAAGGTCCTGCACTGAAAACTATGATGTGTAAATAAATTGTCCAAAGACAAGACACTCTTTATATTCCATAGTTAAGCAAGTCAGTTTTAAGTAATGGAGGAGTTTTTGGCGGGAACTGAAAGGAGATTTTGTGCTGAGCAGTTTTATTTTCTAAATGTAAAAAAATGTGTAAAATTACTCTAAAATGAACAATAGTTGTAGGATATTGATAGTTTTTGAGTAGTAATTATGTGTTTTGTGAGAAATGTGAACTGTATAGTCAAATGTGGCCTTTTGAGTTGTCACAAGAACTCTGTTGAATGGCACCAACTGATAACCTACAGTTCAGCTGTGCTACACATAGGCTTAAGAAAATGAAGAAACTACATTATAATCTCAGATCTGGCTTAAAGGCCTAGCTGCCAAGGCATAAACCTAAATAAATAAATTATGTAATGGAACCAGAACAGAGAATAGTCCGTTTATGTAATTTACATAATAGAAAAAATAAATTACTGCATTCCTGTGTTAAAAACATTTGGCAAATCTATTTTCGTTATGTACACATTATAATATTGTTTACACTTTAAGAGGATGGAGGAAAAAGCTTTCATATTATGTGTCAGTATAAAATATGTTTTTCCCGTAAAATATGCCAATTGGCACTTACGTCTTCCTCCTTAAAAAGCTGCGTTATTTTCCTCCTCTTATTTTTCTAAAAAAAAATACCGCTCAAAATCCATTTTCTAAACACCTCATACATCTGAGAGGCGTGAATAAATCACACCGCGTGAAACAATAGAGCCGGGGGTGCTGATGTGCGGGAGAAATCATAAAAACGCCATTACTGTACCCATAATGGGCTCACATCGAGCCACATCGGGCCACATCGAGCCACACTGGGTTCAATACTGCATGTTGAAGAATAGCTGATGCCATAAAGTGATGGTTAACGTTTATATCGAGGTGGGAATGGCACTTTTTATTGTCGTACCGCATGTTTGAATTGCGAACGGTGGATGCTGGCATAGATTCAATAGTATTCTAATTTAATTTTAATCGAACACAGATACGTATATTCACACAGATTAAATAACTTATTGTTTATGGATTTTTATTTTTTAAATTTAATTGTAATAGTTCATCCCTGATACTGTTCGATGGTTCGAGTGATAAAACAATTAACAAAGTATATAGATTGAATTTTTTAAGTGGGCCATATCAAAAGAGTCTAGAGACCGATTTTGATGAAAACTAAAGTGGTATAATTAGAATTTTGAAAAACCAATTATCCTAGAAGATAACAAATCACCTGATTTTGAAAAAAATTCTATATCTACCAGTAGATTAGAGTAGCTTATAAGGATCAATTTCTGTGAAGGTATGCCAAACGGTATAAGTATTGTTTATGGTTTAACAAAAAAATGTTTTTTTATAGTCGGAGTACAGTAGACCGTTTCGGCCCACGTGATGGAAAGCGGCTACCATCGCCTATAGCCATTTGTAACACCAAAGATGTTGCCAATGTGCTGTCGCTCTCTAAAACGAGACTGGAACCTGGCCACTAATGCAGAAACATAACTCAAGGTTGCTATGGCGACATTCTCTAGACCGTGATTGGTAGTTATCCAGACGGTTAAATAACCTACCCTTGTTTAGTCGCCTCTTATGACAGGCCGCTCTGGCCGTAGGAAATTGTATTATTTCTCTGTTCCTACATAATTCCGAGCGGTGAATGATGAATAGATAGATATCTATGTTCAGAAAGATTAAATAATTTTTGTTGTTTATGATTTATAAAAATAGTTTTCGATTTTTTATGACGAGAAATATTAAAGCTAGCCTTTGGATAACAATCAGTAGCAGGTTAAAACATTTGCCGCCAGTAGGCTATTAAAATTTTGTTACCTCTATAGACTTCTACAATTATATAGCCTAATTCACAATCAAATTAATTTTACATTTTTTTTGTTAATAAAATTGTAACTTTATGATTTGTTCACTATCGTCAAATTACTCCACCTTTTTCCCGTAATTAGTATTATTGTTGCAACTATGAATTATAGAATAAATTATCTAAATGGTAAATATATTACATGTTGAATTATTTGCGTGGACATAATAACATTTAGTCTCTAAGACATAAACAGTAATTTAAGCTTCAAATTTGCCGCCCCTGAAATCTGCTGCCCTAGGCTCCAGCCTACTCAGCCAGCTGGTAAATCAGCCATCGATGGCAATATCTTGTTTCCGATGACATAGTTACTCAGCTAATAGTGTTCGTATAAACATTTAAAAAAATCGGTCTAGTGCGTATCTGTCATGAATAATGTACTACTATGTATTTAGAATTGAAAAACTTTTACTGTTCTTGTGATTTAGCTACAGAAGCGGTAAATCGGGCATTCCACACATCAAAACTATTTAACGGATTTACGTGCTTCGGTGTGCATATCCGAAACACGCTTTGACACCTACACAACAAAATATTAGAATCGCTCCAAGTTTCCACAATAAAACAAAAAAATTGAATTAAAATTAATCTTTACCCGAAATTCAAAAAAGGAATACCAATGTTCGAAATTCAAATAAACTTTTTACTTCATCCCAGCCGCTGAACAGAATATTGGGTGTAGGAACCGCGGCGCGGCGGCGGAGTTTACAAAAATGTAAACAACCGTGATTTTATGCGGCGTTCTTCAATTGGTTGTAGGTTGTAGGACAACCTGCAGCCTGGAGGCGAGTGTTGCGCTAGGAACGTGTGCTGCCATGTTTCACGAAATACGTGACATAATTAGTAACAGTTTCTGCATGGAGAATTAATTGCATAGTAATCTTTGTAATTACTTCCTTGGTTTATTAGTTGCGAAAATTTAACATTTTGATATTTTGTATCGAAATAATTGTTATTTTTAACCGACTTCGAAAAGGAGGAGGTTCTCAATTTGATTGGTATGTTTTTTTATGTATGTACACCAATTACGCTGAGATTTATGATCCGATGTACGTGATTCTCTTTTAGGTCGATGCGGAATAGTTGCCATTTGGTCTCCTAAAAATTTAACATAGTTTGGTCTAGTAGTTTTCATTTTATGAACATTTTTTTATAAAAAAATTTAGTTCCTGTTTCTTGGAAACTATATTTTTTAAGGCCCGCGGCACCTTTCGTAGGCCTACCCATAGCTAGACACTAAAAATTAAAAAAAACCTCGTTTAAAAAAATCGACATCAAAAACTAAAAAGTATAAAATAACTTATTTCTATACTATTTTAATATATATTATCTAAAACATCTTGAAGTCGTTGCGAAGTAAAACATAAAAATTACTATATTTTGAAAATTACTAAGCACCGACTTTAAGATGTTTTATATATATTATATTTATTTATATTTAATATCTATTAAAAATAAGTTATTATAATTGAAAATAGCTTTAGAAATAAGTTATTAAATTCAAATATACTAAATTTTATTTATCTATTTACCCATACTTATATATAGTATGTAACTTGGTATAGAAGTTTGTATATTTGTTTGTGTCTTCATATCGTCCTTGTAAATAAATAAATTGAAATGAAATTTGTAGACTAATAACGGGGACTAACCTAGTATACTTTTATGTCGTAAAATGGGTTTGTTTCCACAGTACATAGATCAGGGGGTCTAAAGCGGCCGATTTTGAAGGATCACCTAGCGAATTTGCCACTTGTCTAGATACACTGATAATTGTACAACATAATAGAAATAGAGGTCCGCTTTATTTTGATACTTATCATATTATATAAGTTGTTGTGATATATGGCAACACTAGTAACATGCGGGGGTAAAAAGCTTCATGTGGTGTGCAATATCGAGCCAAGTAAACATTTGTACAAGCCAGTTGGTGATGTTGGTGTACAAATGCTGGGATGAGTTTTCACAAGTCATGTCTACGTATGAACTAACCTATTGAGAGAGAGAGAGAGAGAGAGAGAGATAACACTTTATTATACACCAAAATATACAATTACAAAAACAGACCATATTTACAGGCAATACAATAGGCGGCCTTATTGATTGATGATTGATAAATGATTAATTAATTGAATGTGCGTGTGTAAGAATTTATCCAAAAAACTGATATTAAAGATTTCTCTAAATAATATTATGTATAGCATATGTAATTCATTGAATTATATGTACTATGTTCTAGGGAAGCTATTCAAAATAAAAAAGTTCAAACTTGGTGAAAGCGGGGGCCTGCGCGGAGCGAGCGTGTCGCGGACTGACTTATGTATTTGCTGTAGCGCTAAAACACTAGTTATGCCGTCTAACCAAATTATTAAAACATGCAGAGCTTGAGCGCTTAGATTAGAGAGTATAGTTTACTCGCGACCGAACATGGCCGCAGTGATGACGCCTCGAGACGAGTTAAAGTAGATAAAATTTAATGAAAATAAGATGTTTTATCGAAAATACAACAAACTCATTGGTGAGTCTCCCATTGGCTTTTATTTGAGTTTCTTGATTGGTTTGAACAGTACCCTAGCACACACGGAGGCTTTTTTAAATAGTTAGGTACTTTGCACTCAAACATGTAAAGTATCGACAACAGCTCGGCACAGACTAAGTGAGTTCTTGTCCGTGGACCACAACAAGCGTTTAAATAAGCTTGTTACGGACGGCTTTTATTTTACATAGTAAAGTTCGATGCAAACTTAATGGCGGTTCGGAACATCGCACTTTCCGATGCGCAGAACGCGATTTTAGGTGTTAGATGACGAGGTCGCCGGACGGTGAGGTATGTTATTGCTCACTTTCTCACTTGCTGTCTTGCTTACGGGACTTCTCCGGCGCTCAGCCCATCACGGCTGCCACTTAAGCGCTTTCGGAGCTAAATCTAGCGCTTTATAGAGCAACGTAGCTCCCATTTTCACTAAGCAACTTCCAGGGCTAAATCTAGCGCTTTTTTGAATATGTATGTATTTAATTAAGCACGTTTTACGTTGTTTAATGTACATTAAATTTAAATGACCTAAAGGTAACATATATCTTGTCACAGCAGTGTGACACTACAATATAAATTCCTTTTTTGACGATTGTCCATCAATACTAGATTCTTAGGTTAAGTGGTACGACAAGAACTTGCTGGTTTTTTGTATTTTTGATCACGTAACAAAATCTAGCGCTTTTTGCTAACTGATCTAGCAAGCGCATACGGGCAGCCCTGCGGCCATTATGACGTAGCTATAGTAGTATTGAGCAACGTCCAAAAATACTTATTTCTGATTTTTAGTCACTCTTAAAGTCGGCTTCTTTTTGCTAGACATTATTTGTTTCTCCCTTTTAAGTTACTTATATAGCGCTCAATGACAATAAATGATTTATATGAAAGTATTCTGAAGCTACTGAATTTAAAGAATCATGAAAATCGATTCAGGAACAAAAAAGTTATGGTTGAACATACATAAAACAAATTACATGACGAATTCCTCCTTTTTTTCAAGTAGGTTAAAATAGTAGAAACTTAATTAGCCCTAATTATTCTCAAATTGACTGTACCTACTCATGCCTTTGCTCGCAGCAATTTTTTTTGCAGGCGGGGGAAATGCATTTTGCACATACCGTGTCCTTTGCTAGGGATTAGACCGTTGTCGATCATGGAGGCATACCAATGAGGACAATCCAAACAGTAACCGACCGGCTTGTGTGAAGACTCCAACTAATGGACAAATGCCCAAGGACTAATACCCCACTAAAACCACCCTCCTCCCATGTGCCCCGCGCTTATGGTACGAAAGGCATGAGACTTAGAACGTAGTTACGCCCCCGCCGATCCTAGCGTAAAAGTGCCTGAGAGTGCCCCGGCAATCAGAGCAAACTCACTTCGTCAACAGGGGTGAAGACTCCTCTGCTCCCTAGATGCTAGAGGGCCCCTGCGGTATTTCAGGGTGGGAGATCATGCGCATATCTGCGCCGCCGGGCCCCCGACTGACGTCGGCGCCCGCGAGACGCATGCGCACTTGTACCTCTCTCCCTATTTGCTCGCAGCTAATATCGTAGCTGCCATCAAGTTTGCATCGAACTATAAGTACATTAAACCTCATTGATGTAGTTATAGTATATATATCTCGTCCATAGTTACGGAAGTATATTGCTGTTATTTTTTTTGCAAAACCTGCCAAAGCTCTATTCGGATACGCACATTGTCTCGCGTAAATCCGTTGAGTAGTTTTTGATATGAGAAATATTTCTAATTTACTGTTTTTTTAGGTTTCTGTAGCTAAATGACACAATCAATAAATGTTTTTCACTTCGAGTTACGGATTCCTTTTGAACTTTTAACAGTAATTGTATGAGCTATATTTTAAAAAAATATTCCATGAGTCCAGCAGACAGGCAGACGGCCCACTGGTGGAAAGCGGTTACCATCGCCTATGGACATTCGCAACACCAAAGGTTCTACAAAGGCGCTGCTGCTCTCTAAAACGAGACTGGAACCTGGCCACTAATGCCGGAACACAACCCAAGGTTGTTATCGCGACCTACTCTAGACCAGAAGTAAACGAGTATATACCCTACCACCTAGCTGTGGGTTGTATTGTCCTCTCTTACAACAGGGCGCCTGGCCGCAGGAAATTGTATTCTTTCTCCGTTCATGTATGGATAAAAAAAGAAAAGAGCCCGACATAGATAAATAATTATGATGTTTTTTTAGCTAGACATGTTGCTGGGGAGTTTCTTGCCGCTTCTTTGTTGCGAAGCGGTGTACATAGAATACGAAGTAGATTTAAATTTTGACTTATATACCTTCAAAAAGTGTTCTCCAGTGGAACTTATTATGAATAAAAACTTTTGAATTTAAATTTGAAACGCACTTGGCCATGTATCTATCCCTAATCTATTTTAATTTTGATATATAGAATATATCTGCTTGCCAATTTTTTAAATATATATATATATATAGTTGTGGTGTTTCTTTCTTGGAGCTTATGGTAAATTTTAACCGAGAGTAAAGCAAATGAACCGTCCGTAAGATATAGAAACCGGGCCAATAGCTACTTTAAAAACAAGTTGGTTTATAACAAGTGATTTAAAATTTAATAATCGCAACATAAGTTTCAAAGAAACTTTCTTATAAGAAGATATTTCAGCGGAATTTTCAGTAACTTTACCACACATGTAACAACTTCACACGGACTCATCAAAACACCGTAGTCTATTATATTACCGCTAATGCGATGAAAGTTTGCAATAAAATTGTTGAAGCAGACAGTTAGTGCGGCCGTTTAGAAACGTTCGCCCTGAAAGGCAAAGAGCAACACCCTCCATGTATGTTTAATGGAGTACCTAAAACAGAGGTCGCCAAATGCCGGACGGCGGTCCGCATCCGGGCCGCCGACCCATTTTGTGCGGACCGCGAGAACACAGCCACTTGTACTACAGAGTACGTAATTTAATAAAAATGTATCCCCCCGCATTATCTTTGTTGACGTAAATTCGAAAACGGATCTTAAATCGGAATTAAAAAACAGGTTTGCAGATTTTAAGAAAATTGAGAATGTTGTAGAAATCCTCAGCGCCATTTACTCTCTGCATCCCGATGGTGACTAGAGCAACGAAGCTGCAATTGTTTTCGGGAGTGATAAAGCTGATCCGGTAAGTTTGTACCGGATCCGGTTTTCCGGATTGCAATCCCTAGTGCCCAGAAGGTTGGCTTAGTTTCCTCGCTGTATCGCCATACTGATCCGAAATCAGTAATATATAAAATAAATAACTAAGGCTCTTTAAACCTAATATTAGGTAGCAAAGGAAGACAAGAAAAAGATGAAATAATTTATTTGAAAAATGTTATAGTAGAGTTCACGTCCTATCGAAAGTTCGATTTGAGCTTAAATTTATACAAAACGCCTTGGAATTTAGATCCAATTAGTGTTAACTAATGGCGTAGGGTGAAAATTTTAGTTGGCTATTTCATTCGGGACGAGCGCTACCCGCGACACCCACTCATAAATATTGAACAGGACATGGGTTCAACTCGGAGCAGTTTTATTTTCAGCATGTGAGATCCTTCTCTGCTTCATAACGGCACAAGATATTTCTAGTGAAGAAGAATTAAGGTCACTGTTTCAATGTGTGGCATGGTCCTCCTTATTTAAGGAAGCGTTTTGATTTCCTATATCTCTCTCATTCCCTTTATTTGCGCTCTAGTAATAATCTCTACTTAATGACACCTGTACACACTTCTTCATTCATTGATAACTCCTTCACGGTACAGGCTGTCCGTTTATGAAACTCACTGCCACCCAACATCAGACAAGCTAAATCATTATTGTCTTTTAATTAATATTTATTTTTGGTCCTCTCAGGTCTAACAGTGCTGTTTATTATGTATGTATTATAATATGTTCGTACAGTATATAACGTTTATAATTTACTTATTTATGTTTTGAATGTTTCATATTGGCGACCGAGGGTAGAACTTTCCGGCAGCGTAAGCCGGTCTCAAGACTTTTAAAAAAAGGTAGAAGATTTTGGAAGGAAAAAACAATTACGGTTACATTTTAGAAAGGGATAGACGATGAACGAAAGTTCTAGAATAGAAAGTTCGGGAAGGAAAAGACAGAGATAGATAGATGTTAGAAAGGGATAGATGATGAACTAAAGTTCTGGAAAAGAAGGTTCGGGAAGGAAAAGACAGACACAGATAGATGTTTAGAAAGGGACAGATAGTAAATAAAAGAATAATGAAAAGAAGATCGAAATTATGGGTTCCAGAAGATTCTTCCGGGTATATAAGCAGCGCAAGGCGCGCCTACCGGGCAGTTGAGAGTTCAGTTCAAGACAGCGAAGCGACAAGTGCGACAGGAAAGAGTTGAAAAGGACGTTTAAGTGACGACTTTAGTAGACAATTTAGTGGAAAGTTTAGTGAAGGAGGAGTTTAGCAAAGTTTAAAAGGAGGTCTAGAAGCCAGCTTCTTGCGGTAAATTCAGAGGTGAGCACCGCAGCAGCAGGAGGTGGTCGACGCAATATCGGCGACGGTATTGTGAGTGAGACATCTTATCGTCGGGACAGTGCGTCGTTAGTTGTACGTGTAGGGGCAACCCTGCGGAGAAGAATAACGTACGGCTGTGTAAATTAATAAAAAAAAGCGTTTAGTTAAAAACTGGTGTTTTCTTCCAATCCTAAGCGCGTACCCGCTGGCACGTAACAATATTATATATGGTCTTCACCGTCACTGTCATGTTTTAATATTTTCCTTATTTTGGGGGTTTGCCTGGAAGAGATCGCTTCAAGCGATAAGGCCGCCCTTTGTTCAACAATCATTGTACCTAGGCTACGTTCCATTAGGGACTCGCAAAGACCACGTGACGATTTTTCCCGTTCCACTTGCTTGCCGGTGTTACAATCGTAAACCCAAGTAGAACGGTTACTCGACCCAACTCTTGACATGGGTCGTTGTGAGCGTTGTGTGATCGAAAATGATGATGTCATTAGTGACGTTTTCGCCACGACCACAACGACCGCGGTCGTCTTGTGGAACGGCTAACGGAGCATTTTGGCCGTTGTGAGCTACTATTGGAACGCGTTGCTAGTTTTTAAGAACTTAGTTTTAATTTTTGGTGAACAATAAAGTGTTTTCATTCATCCATTCATTCATTTATGGTATTGAAGTCTGTACCAAGTAAAATATAAAATGACGGTCTGGAGTTTTTGGCGGGAACTGAAAGGAGATGTTGTGTTGTGCAGTTTTATTTTCTAATAATGTGTAAAATTACTCTAAAATGAACAATAGTTGTAGGATATTGATAGTTTTTGAGTAGTAATTATGTTTTTTGTAAGAAATGTGAACTGTAGGTATAGTCAAATGTGGCCTTTTGAGTTGTCATAAGAACTCCGTTGAATGGCACCAGCTGATAACCTACAGTTCAGCTGTGCTAGACATAGGCATAAGAAAATGAAGAAACTACATTAAAATCTAAGATCTGGCTTAAAGGCCTAGCTGCCAAGCCATAAACCTAAAAAAATAAAAATGACGGTCTCTGTGGTTGAGCGGCCTAAGCCTTTGTCGGCTTACCTCATTGCAACGCAGAGGCTCCGAGCTCGATTCCTGGCATGGTCAATTTTAGAAACGAGTTTTCTCCGTTATTTACTATGGTCTGGGTGTCTGGGGTCCGTCCCAGAGTAGTCAGTTGTATATCACCCATACATAACTTGCTTAATTTGGGAACATATAATATGTGTTTGTCTGCCGATTGTTATTATTATTATAGTATTGACATTATATCCATAATTACTCAATCTACATGTTTTTAATGTTTTTCGTTAAAGAGTATTGTTATATACCTTCAAACTCCAAGGTCCAATAGCAATGAAATAAAAATTAAATCACTTTGGAACTATACTGAGCCGAACACAAAAGGAAACATTATATTCGGTTCATAAACAAGATAAATGAGCGAACATATACAAGCAATTTAAACAGAAAATTGGGAATCTCCTCCTTTTTTGATTTGATGATTTTATAATACAGCGCTTGTACAGTTTGTCATACGGAGAGGTCAAAATTTAGAGCATAGTTACTCTACGTACTCTTTACTATAAAAAACGTAAAATATTTATGTTTCGCTCTTTAGTCTGTTTCGAAGACAGAAAATCTTTCGCAGTAAAACGAAAACACTTAAAAGGAGTCCTATTTGATTAACTTCGCAATCTTTCAAGTAACAGTACGTCTGAGTTCGACAAACTCATGAATTTATATAGTTTTCTTTGTAAGTTCATTTTTTAATGCATATTCAATATCATAGATATCGAGTTTTTTGAATTTTTATAAAGATATCAAACATTTTGATTTACGTAAATACGCTCACAATTCTATATTCTTTAAATTATACTCCACATTGCATCGTAACTTTGTTACAGACGTCATTCCCCGGGGTAAACAATAACCTAAGCGGTGACCCGTGTCCCGTTCATTAGTTTTCACGTGATGCTTTGACAGGCAGACGGACAGAAAACAAGCAAAAATTTCAAAAGTTTCTTCATCGAAATTTGCTGGTGATTTGTTTTCGTTTTTAAATTCATTGCACAAACTCCAATCCTCTACAGAGTTATTATATTTTAGATATTATAAAGGTCACGAAAGAAAAAACTTCAAATGTCATTCACTGTGACGTTTTCTCTTTTTTTCGCTTACCGCCTGCTGACTGCTCCACCCTTCCTTTTGCATCGCAAAAATTGCAATAAATTACAATCTTATATTCCAAGCTCTGGTTCCTCGCTTCGTCAAAATACCCAACGAAATTCTAGTGTGTCACTAGCCACAGAAAAAAAGAAGCCAAGCAAGCACCAGCACCAGCACCAGCACCTTTCAGTCCAAGTTTAATTTCGATACACATAACATGATAGGCCTGACCTAGGGGTCGACGTGGAAACTGACGGCAGGATTGGTCCACAAGTTCCGAGTGGCTCAACTGGCTATGGAGCGAGCGATTTTGGGTGTTTATAGTATGGATAGAATTAGAAATGAGAATATATATAAGAGAACCAAGGTAACCAACATAGCTCGTTAAATTAACAAGTTGAAGTGGCAGTGGTGCGGTCACGCCTAGACTGATGGGCGATGTAGCAGACGAGTCCTGGAGTGGACACCGCGTCTCGGTAAACTTAGTGTCAGACGCCCTCCAGCCTGATGGACCGACGACCCGCGCAATTTCGCCGGTAGGTGCTGGATGAAGGAGTAGGGGACAGTGATGAGTGGCTTAGACTTGGGAAGGCCTACGTCCAGGAGTAGACCGCGATTGGCTGACGACGACGACGGCGATAATGATAGAAATTATGTTAATTACTGATTAAAAAATAATGTTTGCACTTTTTGACTTCTTTTGTGTATACTAATTCTAGCAGTGACGTTTTGTAAGGTGCTAAAACGTATCTCAGTCGCGTTGATTGTTCGCTCCCCTATTGTTAGTACAATATTAACAATCTATCTCGCACGTTGTTAATCACATTGAATTACCCGAAATGGACCTAATTTTCTTAACCTTACGTTAATAAGGAAACCGTCTACGTTCCGCCGCTCTCATTATTCGCATGCGACGTCCGTACTTGAGTGCGAATTAATCTCCATTTACACGGGAATTGCTATTCGTCACTGTATGCGGTGCTAAGTCAGGTGGCCAATTTTGCACAGTAGTAACATCAGCCCACATACATCCCACTATTGGACACAGGCCTCCTTATTTCAGGGGAATGACTAGTATATCCGCCATGTTTTGCGGTACGGAGAAGACCATTGTAAAAGTTCTTTTAGATGTTTAACGCATAGGCAATGCTTCTGGTGTAGCAAACGTTGATAGATGTCTGTGGTATTTTTTTTATCGGGTAGGCTGTCTACTTGTCTACAGGTTAAACATTTTTAGAAAAAAATCTTCAGGATCAATCTTTTATTAATTAAGAAAATTATTTGTTTATTTTATGTAATGTATGTATAAAGAAAAAGTAGTATAATAGATGCAATATGTGCGACAACAAATAAAAATAAAATAAGCAGGTAAAATATATACGAATAAAGAATAGTAGAATAAAACATTCCATTCAACAACCCTTCCTTATAAATTAAACATAATAAAAAAAAGAAATATATACTGAAAAAGAACTATACACGAAAGGAAACAGAAGAGGCGATTAAAAGAAAACATCGACAAGAAAAATAATTATTACATAAATGGAGGATCACAATAAGTGCAACATTTCCTATAACTACCAACCTGAGCCCGAACCGGTAAAGCCCGATAAGAAGAATAAAGGAAAGACCAAGAAGTGATTGCTCTCAATGTTTTAGCACGATTGAATTAAAAGTTGCTCGCGCGACTAAAAGTAACGAGCGTAGCGGATGCCGCTGTAATAATGTTTCGAAGTCCTAGACCCTTATTCGCTATATGTTTCGTCAACGTGTCTGCGTTTTTTACCTTTTCGTTCTATAAATGAATTTATATATAACGTTATGTTGTCACTAAAGAAAGAAAAAAACGTTTATTTGTCAAGGGCGACATACAAAGTATATTAAATTAATGAAGTAAATCAATTTTTAAAAAATACATGTCGCAATTAATCTAATGAGGTTTGCACTTGTCTCAGTATATTGTTGCGTCGAAACTTAATCTGAAACAGCACTGATTTTCAGCGCCCACCTCTTTCTTAGTCTACACATATTTCATTCACGACTCATAATTTTGACTAAAATCCTACAGTATCTATTTTATATTTATTTATTAGAAAGAATACAATTTGCGGCCGGGTGGCCTGTCGTAAGAGGCGACAAAACAACCCACAGCCAGGTGGTAGGGTATTTGCCCGACTGGATGGCTACCAACCCTGGTCTACAGCATGGCGCCATAACAACCGTGAGTTGTATTCCGGCTTTTGTGACCATGTTCCAATAGCACCTTTGGTGTTGCAAATATCTATAGGCGATGGTAACCGCTTTCCATCAAGTGGGCCGTCTACCTGCCTGCTGAACTCCTACAATAAAAGAAATTCTTTAATAAATAATTGTTCGTTATCGATGCATCTAATAAATCGTTCCTAAAATCCATACTTAAATGTTACAGTATTCAGGATTCCTTACAAAAATCTTTCATTAATCATGGAGATATTTTGTTCCCTCCTAATTGACTCTTGCAATTTGTTTTCCGACGTGGACGTCATGAAGATTACCGCGAGTCTTTTCGTATGACTCCTCTCCACTACATCCTCTCACACATCCACCGCAATATATTCATCTCCGTGACACGCAGCTTCTGCTTGAGTCGCTCATGTGCAGGCTACGTTATACAAAAGTGCAAGTCTAATAGTGGAGAGAACCAATAATAATTTAATTTGTTGATCGGTTTCGTTGTTGCCTGTTCCTCAAACAATTCGTATCGTAGTTCCGTTCCTTTAAAGAATACAACCTTTGAGTTACTATTTAATTTATTATTTCAGTTACCTCTATTTTTAACCGGCCGTTAAGCCACGTGATATGTATTTTAGTTAGATTTGGTTACGGATGCTTTAGTTTAGTTTTTTATATTGTATATTTTAAAGTTAGTTTTATTTATAGGATACTTAGGTATATATATAGTGTAGTTTTATTTACTATAGTTACCAACGTCTACGCGTATAACGGGTCTTTATCTAGTCTGCGTCTTCCATTTATATCAACGTCGCTGGTCAGTTACATGTACCTAATTAGGTCATGCTTGTCCTCATAATGTTTACCTACATCAAAGACGTCACACATGGATCATGTAGGGTACTGACTATAATTTCAAATCACACAGTTCAGTTATGTAGTATCGTTTCATAATTGTAACCTTTCGCTTCACTGTGATTTCTCTGACACTGGTCGAAACTAGTAGTGCTGTCCAAAATTGTCATTCTATTTCATAACATGCTGCTAGCTATTGTGAAAATAGCACTGGAGCGGCCTGGTTTGGATGATTGATTGCACATGACAGAATACGCCGCGACACGCGTTTCATATGACAAACCGAGTTGGAAGTAGATGAGGGTTAATCAGTAAGTAGATTTAAAATTTAAATTTCTGTTTTTTTTATCAAATTAATTATTACGTGTATTCGATATCTGTCTGGGAAGCATGCAGTTTTTAAACCTGGCATGTATATTGTTATCACGTGTTAGTGATGAAAGAAAACATGGTGCTGAAATCAGCATTTCGCAATGACTGATATGTGAAATCCGCTAAACCGCCTCGGGCAAGTGTGGCGGGTGTACCGTCCCTCTTGACCTTTGACTCGACCTGAGACATGTGCCTGGGAAGGTTCAATGGTTGATATTATATATCAGCTGATTGGTTTGGTTAACCATATAATCTATTATTATTTGCGCAGATGGACAGACAAGCATATCCATCTTTCCAGACTTATGTTGTAATTATTATTATCAAAGTGTTTCTGTCTGTTTTTACTTAGGGTACTGATATGTAGCGGAAGGACATAAGTAAAATAATACACGACTTATAGCGTACTGGTTTATTCGATAACAAGATTGCTACGGGGCATATATCGCCTACCTACTATAGATACATAAATCTGATGATATATGAGAAACAGAAGACCTGGGACCTAAAGACGGCCATAGGCTATATTTTTATTGTACAGCTTAAGTTTCACTTGGTTTTAATATTAAAGTTATTTGGGATCTTAACCGTTAGTTGATTTACTGAAACCATTATAACTGTTAACAGATGCATGCTGGGCAATATTATCGTTTGACCACACAAAAGGGTCGCTGGGTATGCACCGGTATGTTGAATTGGTATCGAAATACAGAGAGCATTAGGTCAATGCAATCACGAGTTATTGGCTACAGTATAGCTAATTGTCGTTAGCCAACAAGGCTTTCCTAAATTTATGCCATACATCTTAGTCTCGTCCAACTCCATCTGTAATCCCATGCAGTTCGTCAGTTCATAGGGATGGAGAGCGTTCTAAATTAAGTTTGCCAAGACATAGTTTTTACTTCAGTACCTGTGGCTTTAAAACACAGCATGATAAAACATTTTGTTCAACTATTGCAAAGTATTTGATAGTATTTTGAAACAATCTGCTTTGAACAAAATTATCACAAGATAATATTTAATATTAATTCAAAGGCTTTTCGTATCTTTCCTTACGGCAAGTGGTCTTTTCATTCGTGTTGCAGCGTATAAGACGCGCGCAGAAGGTTTGTCGATTACTCCCACTCTCGTATGCTACGGCAAATGTAGTAGTGTTATCTTCGGCAAACCGGCGTGTTACTTATAGGGTACAACAGCATTGTCGGCCAGTTTACTGTGAAGACGCGGCGGTCAGGTGGTTCTAAAGCAGCCAAAGTAGCGGCAATGTATAATTTTAATAGTTATTAGTTAATCTTTTATAAAGTTTCCACGACTAGTATACATAGTAAAACTACGTTTTAACGGTTTTAATTGTGTTTGACGTCGGACTAATAAAAATCGAATAAATTACAGCGCTTAAAACCGTTAAAACTTAGTTTTAGTATTTATTATAAATACCTTTTCTTAATAATGATCCGATCTAGTATTAAAGGATTCTGTCTAAGCCGTAATCTATAAATGAATAACTTGTAAATTAATATCTCCAATCAAATTAACATTTTCTTAAATCAGAGTGTACAAAGATTTTTACGATGTTATTATTTTTTAATTAATATACATCCTTATAACAACAACCTAAGGGATTTTTGTTACATAGATTTGGAACAACAAAAATAACGAATTTCTTATTTCTCAAGCCAATTGGATTATAGTCTCGTTTCAAGTAAGGCAGAAGGGCCGTAAACTAAGTTTTCAAGGCAGGGGCTTGCTAACAGGATTTCGAGTATAATGTTGGATGAAAGCCGCCTAATTATACAATCCCATCACATTCTGTTTAGAATTATTCGTATTATACGAGCAGACATCAATTAAGCTGATTGTATATAGTTGTTGACGTGTGTGTTTCATATTAGCTGCGTAATTATCGTCAGCTATTCTAAACTCGCTTTCTGATGAATGAGAGATTAATTTCGTATAAGCTGCTTTGTTATTAGGGTGAATGACAACCCTATTACTGCGCCTCTAAGTTTAATGCATCTTTATATTCGTGTCATATACCCTATACAATAGTCCATAGATAAAAACAAATTAGAGATGGCATCTAACAAAGAGATGAAAAACGCAACAGGTGGCTAGTAAAGGGTTGTTAATTATAAATAATTATTTAAGCTTATTTACACAAAAATTTCGAAACGACCAAATATATCCCGTGGTGCCAGTCATCAAGCCCCTTTAGCCATTTAGGGAAATTGAAATTTCAGAGTTACGTTTTACTAGGCGACTTTTGACTGTAACAACACACCCACAGTGCAAATGAATGATCGTTTCGGTTGGCATGTCGCATCAAACGTGCCGAACAGTCTGAATATACATACTACATTCAAACAATAATAATGTATTAAAGATGGTAGCAAGGAGAAAGTTACACCTCTCTTGTTTACTGTTCTACGTCATCTCCACACAATACCCTAAATATTTATACAATAAGATAGACTGGAGACAAAACAGGTCACAGTATGGTATCGTACGATTTGTTACCAAACCATTAATAACAGCAAGTCATAAAACTACTGCCGTCAGAGGCTGTTTTAAGTATGATGCCACACATTGCTGGAATGATATTCCACCATCGATTAGAGACGTGAAATCAATAAATTCTTTCAAGTTTCACTGTAAAAAATACTTACGACTACAAAAAGAAGATCCCACATATAATAGAATAATAATAATAACCTGAAGTGAACCTGCAGCCCACCTCTCTACACTCCTTACCCACTTACACCCATGTTGCCCCTGTCTTCTACGGCATTTTTAGGGGCCCATGTAGGGAGTGGCGGGTCACCGTCTGCCCATTTTTCCATGTTCCCCGAACATTGCGATGGACAGACGGCATAGTCCCCATATTCCCCGACGCCTAGTACCACCAGCAGTTCACCCCAATAGCCTGGTACGTTCTGATCTCATTTCCCACAATAGTCCTACACTGGCCGGGGCTTGTCTTTGGGTGCATTATTATATGGTGTATAATAATATTATAGGGATAATTGTCGGTCAGTGTCACGCCACATTTACATTAAATTTGGCAAGGGGCCTTTACGTGTTGGCCTTCCCATGGCCCCAGGCAAGCTCTCCAAAAGTGCCGGGCCATTTTTATGGCCCGTGGTCTTCAAAGACATACAGTATAATAATTATAAGAGTCGTAGCAAACAGTGCGTACTCAATAAAATAATAATAATAATTTATTTATTTCAGACACAAAGATCCATAATTACAACAAATTTTATACATTGTTATTATTAAATCAAACCTTAAAAATAAAAATTAATAAATATCTATCAGTCAGTCAGTCAGTCGGACAGTCCTTTATAGAAACATTTTATTAACATATATTTTACATTAAATTAAGTATTCTATGCAGCAATCTGCAACCAGTCCTTATAATTTTTTGTTTGGTGTAGCCTGCTAGCAATGGCCGCAATTATACTGTTTCTACACCTTTCAACCCTGGTCAAGAAATTTGCAATTCGACTTCTTCGGATAGCACAAAACGTGTTCAATCTAGCGTCAAGAAACATACTTGAGGCACTACAGTATCTTTTAAAATCCATTAGGTGTCGAAATATGTTATTATATTGAACACGTATGCCATCCAGAGAACGTCCTGTGCATTCCGTCCAGAGTCCATAATAGACATCAATAATGCAGCATAGTAATTCAGTCGTTCCCATCTAAACAAAACATACAATTTTTTCTCACTGAAGCATAATATGATTTGTATTTTATTTTTCCTTAAGTATATTGTTATTTTTCTTTTCTAAATTATTATGAATAGAAAACTAATTTTCGTAAATAATTTCTACGCACAGTGGAATTAATTAGAATGTTTCCTGATGTTGGTGACACGCACAAGAATGTTAATGATTATTTTAGGTAAACATTATATTTGTCAAATTATCATAATATCAAAATTTATTGTATAGTATTCAAATTCAAAACTTTTATTCAAATTAAATTCCACAGGAGATCACTTTTTGACGGTGATACACATAATTTAATTTTACTTCCTATTCTATGTACACCGCTTCGCAACGTGTTATTTCTGTTAAAGACAAGAAGAGGAAAGAAACTGCCCAGCAACACGCTAGCTAAAAAATAACTTTCTTTATATTTCTTATTCTATTTATATCTTTAATCTCAAGTTCTTTTTTTATAAATTTTATACAGAAGTATGTTACAGAATTACTTTTGAAGTATTAATGGAGTTGTAGCAAACAGTGCATTCTCAATTCTTTATTTTTACAATGAATTGTAATTAGTGTAAGTACGTCGCTATTTCTTCAAATAAAACCTTTTGATTTCTTTCTTTTCTTTTTTCACAATTACGCGGAATGTAGTTTAGCGCGTGTAAAGAATTTGTAAGAATGTAAAATAGCCTAGTACGACATTTTTTCCCAGACATCTTATTGTATTATATAAATCTAGATATTCCGCCGTTCGCGTTGTTGATGATCCCATACTCACAGGCGGTTTAGATACGCTTGGCCTTAGGAGAGACTTTGCTTCTCTCTGCGTATTCTACCGACTGTATAACGGGGAGTGTTCCGATAAACTGTTTAGAATGGTGCCTTCGTCCTCTTTCTACAATCGCACCGCTCGCCATCGATTGGGAGTTCACCCCCACTTCCTTGAGCCGCTTCGCTCATGTACTCAACGGTTCTGTAGAACGTTTCTCTTGCGTATCGTGGGCATTTGGAATGAACTCCCAGCCGAGGTTATCCCACAGCGCTACGATATGGAGTTTTTTAAAAAGGGTGTCATTAAATTTCTTCGAGGCCGGCAGCGCGTTGGTGACATCTCTGATGTTGCAAACGTCCATAGCCGACGGTAACCGCTTTCCACCAGATGGACCGTCAGCCTGTCTGGTACTCCAGCTATAAAAAAAATCCTTTAAAGATTTCATTTTATCAAAGTTGGCAATGAGGTGAAATGATGTACTTTCAGATCCGTAGAAATATTGGGGCAGGCACACAAAATGGTTCAATAATAATTCGATTACGTTCGCTGAACTTTCGGCCTCGTAACGGTTCGTATGATGTGTTGATTGCTATTCATAATACATTGAAGGCGTTCTCACGGCAAAGTCAATAGATGGAAGGTTCGGCTTTACGCCGAACGTTACGTAATTTCAGCTGATGTGTCATAGGTTATTGAAAACACTGCGAGCGTATTTAGCCATACTTTCCGCAGGTGTATCGCTAGCCTTAATCCTCCTATTTCTCCTTGTTTTAGGCATAAAAAAATACCTCGCACGTATGTACGTAGATGTATACGCCTGGAATGGTATTTATTTACCGACTATTTCAAAGACTTATATATAAAAATGAATCGTAGAAATGTATGTACGCGACGCGCATAACTTCAGATCGACTACCGATTTTGATGATATTTGTTTTGTGTGTTTGAATGGGTCCTCGGATGGTTAAGACTCACAATTGGAACCGGCAGGTGGCGCTGAGATCAGGTTCTAGAATCCTAATCGCCTGGAGCGATTTCGGTGATTTTGTTTTTGTGTCTTATGGTGGTGTTGTGGGTAAATAATATGCCGGTACGAAGTTCGCCGGGTCAACTAGTTTTATATAAAATCGTTAATATTGTCAGTTATTTTTTCATGAAAACATTTTTTAACGTCTCTAGTAGAACATTCTTTCGGCTAATTTATTAGAATTTTACGGGCAGTTTTTGTGAATTCGCCTGGATTTTTCAGCTTTAGTGAGCTTCATTGAGCTATAACATTCTTTATTATAGATATTAAACATACTACTTAGTAATTTTGTTATGGTTTATTTTTGACCTTCGTAGTAGTCTAGACAAAAATCTAAAACTGTAAATAAACTAAGATTGGGTTTTTCTTAGAAATAGTGTATTTATAAGAAGGTATAAATTCATATATAATTTGCATTAATATGAATTTTAGAATTGTGTAAATTTAATTTTAATCTATGTAAATTTTTAAGTATGCGGTGGACATTTTAAATCGAAGTGTCTAGTCGTCCACTAACCGGATGAATAATTATAGTCGTCCGCTAACCGTACGAGTAGATAAGTGTTTAGTCATCCGGTTAGCGTATAATAATATATAATTATCGGCAGACAAACACACATATTGTATATCCCCAAATTAAACAAGTTATGCTTGTGTTACGGGTAATATACAATAGACTACTCTGGGGCCGGTCTCAGACACCCAGACCATAGTAAATAACGGAGAAAATTCGTTTCCAAAACTTACCACACCAGGAATCGAACCCGGTGCCTCTGAGTTGCAGTGAGGTTGGCCGGCAAATCTTAGCCCGCTTATCCACCGAGGCCGAGGATAAGAATTATTCGTTCATTTAGCGGACGACAGGCAAGATCCAATTTAAATTCAAAAAACATGCAATACTATTATTAATTTAAGACTCTTTGTATCAAAATGTGCCTACAAAGGGTGAATTTTTCAAGTGGGCCTCCAAGGTCAAATCCTAAACTATATAAAATAGCGAAAAATCATCAAAGGAGTTTTAAGGCTGATTTAGAAGAAAAAAACACACTATATTATTGTACAATTCTATAGCTTTTAAGGATCAATTTGTGCGAAGGAATGTCAAACGTAAAACCACTTGTGTATGTATTTTTTTTTCAAAATCAGCCAATTCATTCCTAAGGTAATTGTTTTTTCAAAATCCTAATTATATCACTTTAGTTTTCATTGAAATCGGCTACGAGACTTCTTAGCGTATTTTTCCTTATATCTTACACTTTCAGATTTGGATCGCTTAAAAAAAACACTTGTACATATATCACATTTATTCAAAAATCTTATCAAGATATATGTATACTTCTTCCATGGTTATAGATTTATTATTACAGAATATTATGATTATCTTAACCCTCAAGTGACATAGAGCTTAAAAATTAATAACCCAGACACAGAAACGAAAAATAACACACATGGCACTAGTTAGCTTAAAATATATAGGTATAGACAGAAGGCTACACATGCACTTCCTCACAACACCAGCATGTAACAGATACACTCTACATTAGTATAAGTTTAGTATTAAAATTAGAATAAATTAATATAAGTTATTCGTAAGGTACACCGCAACACAAACATAATCCCAATAAATGTCACACACAATAACAAATAAGCGTGTATGAACTTTAAATTTTTTTTTCTTAATTAAGTTGTAATAAAGGGTACGGAACTAGAGTCCGTAGAGTTTTTAATAATAATAAAAAATAAAAAAAACTCTCAAGTGTGATATAGTCTTGCCATAAATATTGTAACAAAGATTTTTTTTCTATTGCAAATAACATTTATAAGTTTTGCAGTGTGTTAGTTTAATACATAAATATAAAACAAATTAAAATATAAAAAGCTTATTCGAAGTGGTCTCCATTGGCTGCAATAGTCCTTTAAACTTTGAGGCCAGTTATCAATAGAAGCACGCACTCTTTCCATGGGAAAATTCTTCACTGTCAATCGTATGGATTGTTTTAGGACTCCAAATTATCATGGCGTTTAGAGCAAGCCGTACTCTCTAAAACTGACCATAAATAATAATCCAGCGGATTAAGATCGGGACTAGACGACGGCCAGTCTTCAGCTCTGATGAAGTCCGAAAGGTTCGTTTCCAACCAAGACTGCGTGGACCGAGCTTTATGACCCGGCGTCGAGTCTTGCTTGAAGGACCATTCTTGGTTATTGAATATGGTGTTGTTAAGGGGCTTAATCTTTTTCTGTCACAAACAAAGGAGGTCTCATTGTACCTATTAATAGCCCGGTACACAAACATTTGACTAATACCATGCGTATGGAGAGTTTTAAAAATTGCATTTGGCTCCATACCTACTTTGTGTAATGCAATCACAGCGATTTGGTTCTCTTTATAGCCCCACTCCATTTTAATGTATTGGCGCCAAAATGAGAAAATACAATGAACAATCATATAAAAATGACAGATTCCAAATTCAAATGTAATATTTTGTTTCTTTTTAATTGTAACAGTATTTATAGCCAGATTAAGTAAATTTACTTATTACATTTACTATTCTTTCCTGTCTAGACGTAAATAGACATCGTAAACGGATATAAACTAGTAAATTTTGTCTACAGAAAATTTACTATATCGGCATCAAGATACGATTGCCCCTGGAACACTTGAGATAGATTTGTCCAGGGTTGGAAAGGAACAAAAGTTAATATCGATTTGTCTATTCATGTTCTGCTGTGTTTTCTCTTTGCTCGAAAGACTGTTTACCCACACCGTTAAATTAGTATTTACCGATAGGTGTCGCTGGCATAAACGTGCCTCATGTTAGCAAAAAAGAAATTTTATGATTTTTTTACACTAAACGCACAACCCACGCCAAACTTTATGGCTCTTAGTAACAAAACACAGTGTAAAAGGTTTTTCATACAAAATTGGTCGTCTGCTACTAATCTACATTGATTACGCTGTTACATTGGCCACGTTTTTTTAGTCAATACTACAGCCCAATATGTCTTGAGAATGAATTGCATAATAAAACTACGTTTTAACGGTATTAAGCGCGGTAATTAATTGGATTTTTGTTATTCCGACGTTTCGGCCACATTTTGGTGGCCGTGATCACGGAAGACAAAGATGTCAAGTGTCAACGAGTATTGTTAAAGTTAAATTTAGGCTACCGTACGTAACGTAGTTTTATTATGTATACAAGTCGCGAAAACTTAAGAAAATATTAAATGTATCGCATGTCATGAACCAATCATTAAATTCGTGTGACGTAATTTGTGGATGGCCTCTAAACACATTCTCATCCGTATCATTATTTTGGGAAATTTATATGATATCTTTGTAATTTATAGCTCATTTATATGTTATTCTGATGTATAAGCCATTTTTCGTAAAGTTTTTTTTTTTTTTTTATCGCAGGAGTTCAGCAGACATGCAGACGGCCCACTCGATGGAAAGCTATAAATGCGCTGCTGCTCTCTTAAGAGATACTGGAACCTGGCCACTAATACCGGAACACAACTCAAGGTTGTTATGGCGGCATACTCTAGAACAGGGGTGGTAGCCATCCAGTCGGGCAAATGCCCTACCAACTGGCTGTGGGTTGTTTTGTCGCCTCTTACGACAGGCCGCAGGAAATTGTATTCTTTCTCCGTTCCTGCACGGATAATATGAAAGCAAGAATGATAGAAGAATTAGAGGTGATATTAAATAAGATAGGAAATCGAATATAAAAATGTTGTTGGGTCATCCCTACACCGGCTGCATCGGTCGCAGTGACTCGACTCGTTTTTCAGTCGGATGCACATTACAGTCTCACGGCTATCCAACAAACAACATTAAACTTTTTATCTTTATTGCGAACCGCACACGTCTCATACTAAAACTCACGTAATCCAGTACTTTATATGGCTATTTTTCTTCGCCTTATAATGGCAATTGAATTTTTATTAAAATTTAAATTTCGAACGACCGTAAATAAGCACATGACATTGTCATACTAAATCATAGTGTAGCTTGTAGCGATCAATTTCTGTGAAGAAATGTGAAATGTCAAACCAAGGTAAAGGTTTTTTTTAATAATATGGTTTGTATTTTAAAATTTTCGTAGACTGCGCTTTAACTAACCAAATTACATAGTGACTAGGATATGTCCGTGATTTCGTTCACGCTTGACTTGAAATTCTCGCGGAATTCCCGGGGCACAAACTAGGTACCACAGCATTTTAAACATAATGTAAGCTGTCGTTTTAGTGAAAACTGTGTCGGAATAAGCTATTGCGTGTTGTGATGGCGCTTCAAATACCATCTATACACAGAACAAATAATTATTATAATATGAAATGAATGTCACAAGCTGTGGTATGTTAGGAAAAGTTTAGATACCTATCGCTACAATTTTTTTATCTCAAACTATTAACAAACAATTTATTTATAATAATTTCTCTTAGTTTTTGGTAATTTTAAGATAGGGCATTGTGCTTTCAAGGTAGGGCATTGCCCCACAATGCCCCCCCTAGCTACGGCCGTGTGTTTATAGCATTAAAAGTAACGCGGTTAATGATTCGCTACATTAGTGTATATACATACGTTATCTTTCAATGGTTAACGTCATTAACACTAATAACGTATTAAACCTATCGTTGCATCTACGTGAAACGGTCATTAGAATGATCCAGGGACATATGATTTATAATAACTTTATGTATTGAACCATATTTTTCAGAAGTCTAAAAATGTTAGCGTATTTTTGGAACAAGTGTTCGAAATCTATTTAGTCCCTTTCCGTTTGTGGATGTTGTCGTTTAACTTTTTCAATTTCACGCTCAAAATGTGCGATTTCATCCTCCCTCCACCTTCAGCACCCGCACTTATTAAAAACGAAACTGCGATAATGGAATGTTACTGGTTGAAATTAAAAACTTTATTGCCCACGTAAATCATTGGACAATAATTTTGTGGGGTGTCTGTCCTAGGTGGGAGCCATCTTGTTCTCGGAACGTAGCTATTGCGATAAATAATTAAATGCTCAATGCTAAGAATATACGTAAATAAATTGAATAGAAATCGGCCAAGTCCATCACGGATAACACAAGACATAAATTCCCGTGGGATTTCCGGGCCACAAAGAACCGCAGCATTTAAAAAAAGAATGTAAGCTATCGTTTTAGTAAAAACTTTGTCAGAATAAGCAAATTTTTATGTAACCAAACAACAACAAACCGCTCCCGGGAAAATACCCGCAGGGTTCTGAGGATTAAAAGTAGCGCAAATTTTAAATCTAGGAATGTGCTGTTACTCAGTGTAAACCGCGTTGTAATCGACTCAGAAGTTTTTACGTGAATCTGGAACAAACAGACAAGAATCTAAAAAAGTGCATCGTGTCCTCTATCGTTTAAATAGTGTATTCGTTGTTTTTTTAATAACTTCAAATTTTATGTGTTTATTCATGATTCAAAAGTTAGGGGGGGAGAGGAACTTTTATTGCTGGTGTATAGCAGACAGGCTGACGGCCCACTTGATGGATGGTGGTTATCGTCAGCTATATGGAGATACGTAAAACCAGTAGTGTTACCAGCGTGCTGCAGGCTTTGAAGAAATTTAATAACTCCTTTAAAAAAAAACCCGTATGGCAGTGCTCAGGGATAGCCCTTGCTGGATTGACATTTTGGAAAAAACGTCGACTTAGGGCAACAAAAAAGATATTAAAGAACATTGTTATTACTTTTCAAGAACTGACCGCCGATAATCCACGAGACTATGCACATTAAAAAATATTCAACCCTCAGTATGGTGGCCATCCTTAATTTAGTATTTTTTGCGATTTCATTGTGTAGTGACATACAGACTACATCTTTAAGTGAAATTTCAGTTTTTGCCGAAATGGCTACAGAAACTTAAAAGAATCGTCTAGAAGACCCGGCTTAGTGTTTATTTTGACCATCAAAAATAGCGTATATCGCAAGGAGTCGCCATCGCTCCATTCTGGCCAGGTGGAACACAATGCAATTTGGCGGAAATACCTGGGCGCTTAAATTATCAACTCTGATATTGCTGTAAAAAAAAGTGATTCAACTGAGAAATATAGGAAAGTTGTGGTCGTAGTTTGTTTTATCGAGTTGTTTTGTTGTTCTTTGACAATTTTAATCAAATCATTTACTTTTTCGACAAAATTGTAGAGCACACCCCAGTCAATTCGGAGCTATTTAGTAGTATCAAGCTGTTTGTATAGGTGTTCGCCATATGGTTGTGCCGAGGAACACTTCCTTATAAATTCTTCCTCCCCATCCTCGCCACCAAGAAAAGAATAAACTTTCAAATGAAGAATACTCAATACAAAACAAATATTCAAGTTCGTATCAGTGCTGTTACTGCATTATGTAGTGAACATCGATTTTTATGTGTGTTCAAGTGGGTCCCGGGATGGTTTAGATTTAAATGTCGTTGTACAAATACCTACAACAAATATTTTAGTGACATAGATATTTTTAATTCTTCGAAACAAATATTTAATTCATCAGTAGTTAGTAAACTTATTAATAAGATCCAAAAGGAATGTAATGTTTGTATTTAGACTTAATCATTTAGTTGTGCTTAGTTTTCCCGTCAGAAGTTTCACAATATTAGATAGATTGAATAATTAATATTAGTGTAGTGTACTTAATATTTGGTTCTGTTTACTTTTCTAGTTTAGTAGTATCCAGTTTTGGTTTAGATTTATTGTTATGTTTTCTTAAGCCTTAAATTTATGGCTATACTTTTGGATACCTTTTAATAATAAATAAAATAAAATAATAAAGAAAATCAATTTGAACTAAGTAGATGACGCTGCAATCGAGTACCAGAATTTAAGTGACATTTTTTATTGTGTGTGTATTCAAGTGGGTCCCGGAATGGTTTAGATTTACGATTGGGCCCGGTAGGTGGCGCCGCTAAACTCCTAAACGGTGGGCCGATTTTGATGAAATTTTTTGTTTGTTCAAGTGGATTCAAGAATAGTTTAGATTAACATTTGGTCCTAGTAGATGGCGCTGCAATCGGGTTCTAGATTTTTATTTTTTAAAGGCCGGACAACGTCTGCCGGGTACAGCTAGAACTTTTAAAACCAAATTTGGTTTTGCTAGCCACCTGCGCTCGCACAGCCGGACTTGACAAGGTTCGTCTTTGACGGATACGTCAAGGAGGACTATATATATATATATATATATATATATATATATATAGTGAAATGATTTTTGGAAGACAATATAGAAGTAAACCATTATAATTAATGTAATGTAAATTAAATTGTAATTTAATTCTCCTAAGCAAATCCTAGTGAGTGTGTGAACCCCCGGCGGAGGATTGCAGTGCGGCGGTGGACTGGTGGCGAGGTAAGTTACTCTCCCCTTGCTTCTTCTTCTACGTCCCTTTGCCTTCTCCCGGCTATCGCTTTGCGCTCGCAGTCATATGGTATTTTTCATAATTGATTAGGACATCCTTCCTGCATTAAATCTCGTTGGAGAATAACTAAAATTATGCAAAATCTGCATTTACCGTCTAGTTGAAACAGGATAAAATAACAGCTCATGAGCGTTCCACTGCTGGGCTCGGGCCACATACTATTGGTGAACAGACATTATACCCGCCACACTTTTGACACATCGGTTATCTCGATGTCCACGTTTCATCGCGATGTTTTTCTTTACCGTTTTTAGCACGTGGTAATTGTAACAATATGCACATTAGGCCAGGAAACTGTCTAAGTGGTTAAATGTATGTGTTCCGGCAGGGTTCGAATGCGCGCCCTTGGAGCTTAGGACGCGTGCGCTAGCCATTACGCTACCAATAATATTGGGCATGTTAACGAACATAGAAGTTTTATATGTAACGAATGTCTTCTGTTTTTGTTATTTGGATATTGGACCAAAAACATACCCGATAATTGAAAATATACCATATCTTAAAACTAAACTACGGATTTTATTCTAACCAATTGTCAAAAATGCGTTGCTTAAACACATTTATTTTGATTTTTTTTCATAGTTCAGAACTTAATTATCTCTCTCTACTTAAAAAGTCATTAGCAAATATCATTGTAGCGGATATAACGTTCAATTGTGCAAAGGAGAAAATTAAACAAGGTTTTAAGGGTTTGAAAGTTAGCCGTTGAAAATGCTGTGAGTGTAACGAATGCAGGGCACGTATATTCCGGTCGGTGGTCGCGGGCAACTAACTCGGGTCCATCCCGAATGAATTTCGTGCATTCGCTTACACTCTATGCAATCAATTGACTATTTATTATTTATTATAAAAACAGACAGGTAAATACAAATATCTTACATTATATGTATATTTAAATTATATTTTTATATTATATTATTTTCTATTTAATTTTCTTTAATTTATTTCACTTTACAGGCAACACCGAGCGGGCCGTTCAGATAACGTTTTCTATCGTCAAGAATCATTATAGTAATATTTTTAAGATGAGCAAGCTATGTAACACTGAAACAAAAAAAAATCATCCTACAGTTATGTTTAAGTATGGCAGTCAACTCATATTTTATATTTTTCACAAGTTTTCAAGACGATAAATGAGGCACAGGAAAACAGATATATGTAATGTATATACAAAATGCCTTCAAAACCTAAAAAACAACTTGAGCAACTGCGATATAGTAGTTAAAATAAATAGCCTCATTATGATAATACCTAATTGGGCAGTTTTTATTCCCATCTGCGCACATCAATTAGTAGCACATGCCACTAGCTTTAGATTTTAGGAGGTGGCGAGGGTAATCCTCGCAAGTTATGTAGGCGCTGTCCAGGGACTACACATGCATATAAAATATTACTAGATGTACTGATATC
Organism: Dendrolimus houi; assembly: GCA_039645545.1. NCBI lineage: Eukaryota > Metazoa > Arthropoda > Insecta > Lepidoptera > Lasiocampidae > Dendrolimus > Dendrolimus houi. The sequence continues at coordinate 20,879,919 of CM077124.1, forward strand.
CAAACAAAAGCACAGGAGCCTAAAAGCTAACATATCCACGTCATATGTTCATGTCATTCCAATGAAACTAAGTTTTTTTATTACATGAATTCAACAGACAGGTAGATGACTTACCTGATTGAAAGCGGTTACATGGACATTTCTAACACAAAAGCTCATACCAATTTGCTATCGCTCTCCAAAGGGTGACTGGAACATGGCCACAATTCAAGGTTGTTATGGTGGGATACTTAGACCAGGGGTGGCAGCCATTCAGTCGCGCGAATACCATACCACCTGACTGTGGGCTGCTTTGTCGCCTCTTACGATAGGCCTCCCGACCACAGGAAATTGTTTTCTTTCTCCGTTCCTGCACGTATAAAACTGCACGTTTTGAATTCTACTTGGGAAGAATGCAACGCTCAGTGAGTTGTTTTAAATAACATCAGTAAATAATGACTTACTGGATTTGTTAATTTTTCGGTAGGACATTTAATTAAGTCACGCATTTTGAGGAACACACACACACACACACACACGTCTGTTTAGTGTTGTTTTTTCGAAGTAACTGCCAAAGGTGCGGTCAGCGGTGCAGGACTTCAGCAACTTCAGGCTTCATCGACAAATAAACATGGTTTAGAGCTCTATGGCATGAGCTAAAAGATATCTTTCGTACCTCGCATGCGAGCCCTAGTGACTAATGAACAAATTAACCAACGCGTTGCTGACATCAAATCATTTGTATGACAACTTCACTTATATAGTAGTACACAGGAAAAGCCTTTAGGTGAAATTTCTTACGATCGTTGTTAAACGATCTGGATAAGCGTTCTATTTCATGGAAACTGACGATATATATATCATGCCTATCTAAAGTGGTTTTGCGGGTTTCAAGTATAATAGCGATGAATTGGTTTCTTCGCAACGTTTGTAAACATCGTCTGCACGTGATAGTTGTAATATCAGATTATGCCAGAAAAAATGCCTAAACCGTACTTCATACTACCAGGCTTAGATCTTTTAATCATTTTACTAATACTACCAGACGTAGTGAATTATTTAAAAGTAATTTAATTATTTATACGATATATTCTGCCCTGTCATTACATTGCACTTTGAACTAAAACAGAAATAAAACAAAAGAATTCTTTTCCTTTGAGATTTGTACTAGCGCCGGAAGTAAGTCGGCTTGGAAATAAAAATTCTAAACTACCCTGCGCAGTTGTAAAACGTTGTTATTTTACAGCATCTCTGTAGACCAAGAAATCTACTTTACGATGTACAGTGCTTCTTATATCTTGTATAATTTGATTTTTATTTTCGCTACAATTTAAAAATTCAAATGGGACCCGTTTTAGGGTCCAAATACTCAAAGGAAATAAGGACAATAGCGGTCTTACTCCAGGGTCTGAAAGTCAATCTTGGTTACCCCCAATAACGGCAGTGATTTATGTTAATACGGTTTTAAGAGATTTCGATAAAAATTATGAAGTCGAATTACAGATTAACAATTGTATGCTCATAGATAAAGTATAAAGATAGACCAAAAAAGAGATGAATGGATAATATGAAGGATGACAAGATGAAGACGTATGCCAAAATAGACATATTGTCCCGATCCTAAATTATTGGGATAAGGTGAAAGAAAAGCGATATCTCAAGATGTAGTAAGTCATTTACGCCTGGGGCAAGTTCGGTGATCCATGGATTAGTCGGGTCTTGGAGTACCAAGTCCTGGTAAATGTAATAAAGGACGTTCTCCGACCCAAAATACCGATAAGAAAAGAGGAGGATCGGGATATGTGGGGGATAAACTTAGGGAGGCTTACGTCCAGCGGTGGACTGCGATTGACTGATCATGAAGTCGATTATAAATATGTACGATTAAAAAATAACTTTATTCATTCTCATAGTTGGATTGATTAAGAAGGTTCATAGGTACTACACATATTGATCATCTTGATTTCATATTAAACTTAATTTTACTTAAAGTAAATTTTTTGTGCAAAGATATTCAATATCAAATTTTGCGCACCTGTTTTACGTGTGTGATGTTTTTAATGTATAGAAAATTAGGATTTGTCACACGGTTTCACTCACATAAACCTAGTATTTATATTTAGTTTAGTACGTTTTAGAGTAGAAGAGTGTTATTTTCATATCAGTTTTGTAAATTGCATAAACAATAGAAAATATACAAACAAAATTAACTCCCTTTCCGATATTATATAGGTTTCGGGTGGCTAATAGTTCAAGGCTTATAGTTAAGCTGTACAAACTTTTATATCCATATCTTGGATATTTCTACAAGTTTTATCCTCTATATTTAGCTGTCCTTGTGATCATATGTAATCTTAGTACTTGCGTTTATTATGAAGTTTCTACTGTTTTAGCTATCCTGCTTTTCGAGTTCCGTAGATATGGTAGCAAAAACTAAAGCCTTACATTTTTGTCATGTCCGCGACTTTGTATATTACAGTGATTTTTCATACAAAACGCTGGCTAAAATTTAATAAGTTTATTTTATGTAACGTTATATTTATAACTAGGATCTTGGATAGGATCTTGACTTGAAATTCCCTTGGGATTTTCGGGACACAAAGTATCGCAGCATTAAACAAAAACAAAACTGCTTTCACACTAAAAAATAAATAAAAAATATTTAACCGACTTCTTTCTACAACATCTAGAAGAGTCGGTGCCAAGTAAAACATAAAAGAACAACAACTAATTTACAAAAGATAGTAATTTTTATGTTTTACTTGGCACCGACTTCTAGATGTTGTAGAAAGAAGTCGGTTAAATATTTATTTTTTGGTTTTTAGTGTGAAGTCGGTTTTTTTTAAATAATATAATTCTTACGTTTTAGTAGCGCAAATACTTTATGAGCTTTAGAAATAATATATTAAGCACTTGTAGAAATTGTACAACTGGCACGCGTATACAAATTTGCCATCTCACTCTTCGGTTTATATGCTCTTCAACAAGGGTTGCTCTCGATTTACTTGGGATACACAAATCAGATTTTGACTTGGTGGCTATGGGACCATGTCGGGAGTTAAAAAGAATAATTTGAAAATCGGTCTAAAATTGACGGAGAAATCGCGTAACATGCCTACGAAAAAATTAAGCGCCTGTAGAATGTATAATACTAGCACGCGTATATAAGCTTTTTTTTAAAAAATGTAGGCTTTCGGCTTTTTTTAATAAGATTTACTCTCGATTTATCTGGGATCCACTCATCAGAAGTCAGCAGACTTGGTGAACATGGAACTGCTTTAGGAGTATACATACTTACGAATAAAGAAAAAAATTCAAAATCGATTGAAAATTGACGAAGAAATCGCGTAACATGCATATAAAAAAATAAGCGTCTGTAGAAAATGTAATAGCTACACGCGTATACAAGATTTTTCCAATAATTTAGGAGCACGGCGTTATTTAATAAGGGTTTTGCTTTATAACCCTGGGATCCGATCAGTCATCAGATCCTGACACGGTGACGATGGGACCAATTCGGGAGTATAACCTTTCGATTAAAGTAAAATTTTGAAAGTCGGTCTGTAATTTTTTTTCAGGATTTCAGCAGACACGCAGATGGTCCACTTGATGGAAAGTGGTTCCCGTCGCCTATGGACATTGGCAACACCAAAGGTGCTACAAATGCGCTACTTCTCTCTTAAAGGAGACTGGCACCTGGTCACTGATGCCGGAACACAACACAATTGACGGAGAATTCGAGTAACGAACATACAAAAAACATACAGACGAACTGAGAACCTCCTCCTTTTTGAAGTCGGTTAAAAAACAATGTAAGCTATCATTTCAGTGGAAACTTTGTCATAATAAACAAATTTTATGCATCAGAATAACTTCAAACTGCTTCCGAAAAATTTCCGTCTGATTCACGAGATAAAAAATATCAATCTTTTTAGTACACGTACATTAACACATTCGCTATGGATCAGTGAAAAAATAGATTGAAATTCGTTTTTTTTTAATCTAGCCATTTTAAATCATTCCCAGTAAATTTCCCGAGGGATTCCCAGGATAAAAAGTAGGGCAGAATTTTAGTCTAAGAATTAGCTGTCGATCAGAGAAAACTGCATCGAAATAGGCCCACACCCCCACAAAGACTCAAGAAGTCTATAAAAAAATTGCATCGTGTTCTCCATCGTTTATATAGTGTACTAGCTGACCCGGCAAACTTCGTACCGCCATATTTTCTGAATTCCTAAAAGACTTTGTTTCATGACACAAAAACAAAATCACCAAAATCGGTCCAGGTGATTAGGATTCTAGAAACCGATCCCAGCCCCACCGACCGGTTGCAATTGTAAATCTAAACCATCCGGGGACCCATTCAAACACATAAAACAAATATCATCAAAATCGGTAAAGTCGTTCTCAAGTTATGGACGTACATACATGTCTACGATTCATTTTTATATATAAGAAGATTTCAGTTGTTTAGAATTTTTGTAGTATAGATGGCGTGGCAAGAGGTAAAACAATAAAAAATAGGGATAGACGCCATATATAAACGCTTTATCCGTGCAGGAACGGAGAAAGAATACATTTTCCTGCGGCCGGGCGGCCTATCTTAAGAGGCGACTAAAAACCCATAGCCAGGTGTACCCAGGTGTACCCCAGCTGGCTATTTGCTCGGCTAGATGGCGACTACCCCTGGTCTAGAGTATGCCGCCATAACAACCTTGTGTTGTGTTCCGGCATCAGTGACCAGGTTCCAGTCGCTTTTAAGAGAGCAGCAGCGCATTTGTGCACTTTTGGTGTTGCAAATGTCCATAGGCGACGGTAACCACTTTCCATCAAGAGGGCCTTCTGCCTGTCTGTTGATCTCCTGCAATTTAAAAAAATATATATAAGCATAGTGACTAATTGTGAGGTTTGGAATTTTTTTCGGTGTTCAGTCATATTTAGACCTTGAAAATTTTGCACGCTGTTTTGAATATCATTTTTATATATCCCCTAACGTCTAACTTTTGGACAATGAAGTAGAAAATTGTGAAAAAATCAAGATAGTAGAGTTTAAAAAATACTTTGGACGAAAATTGGCTTCAACATGATAAGCAGCTAATAAGTTCGGTATTGGATCAGGTACATTTCCTTAGCCTCTTCATTTGATCATTATATCCAAAGTGGCAGGTTAAAGGCGACTTATTAAAATGGTAGCTTTAAAATATGTCACGTCGGGGTGCCGGCGGCGTATAAATAATGTCTGCTGGCCACTGCTGGGATGGGACCAGGGGATATTCACCGCATCTACGAGGGATTGTTGTGGATAAGACCAGGAGTTTATTAAGTTATCTATATAGCAACCTCTGTTTATTGTAAACATTTTTTATATTATAAGCGACATATATTTAACCAAACTAAATATAAACAAAAAAAAAACATAAAATAACTTAAAACTATTCACTATAACTAGTACAATGAAGAAAAAAACATTTATGTTGTATTCTAGCTATAATCACTTAAGAGCTACGTTACCTCGCTGAATCGCCATACATTCGTGATGTGATCGTGATTCATTGTCCGAGTAGGAACCAGCTCTCTGGTCAACCGAAGAGCCAATGAGTAGTCTTGATAGATCTTTGTAGAGACTTGTGGCCTGAGAACACCACGCTCCAAGCGTTTCAGCAGCAAACGGCTTAATCATATAACTCTCTACTGGTGCGGGCGAGAGCGGGGATAAAAGAGAAGGAAAGGACTTACAGGATAGGTCGCCGCACCAGACACGCTATGAACGATGCGGGCTTCGCAGCGGTAGGCATGTCTTCCTCGTGATCTTTTCTTCACGTGTTGCGGTCTCTTCGAAGAGTGGACCAACTGGGTACGGCACGGCGGGTAACTACCAGCACGTGGGTTGATATAAGTGGGTGAAAATACGGCACAGCACACAAAACGCGAGCAGCGGTCGGACGTAGATTATGTCACATTACATAGTGACAGATGCGGCGAAAGAAAAAAGAAACAAAGAGGCGGTGACCAAATAGTTCGGCGTTAACAATCTCACCGATGGAACATTGTGAATTAGAGCTCTGATTTCTCAGCGTATCCTGTACGTATGTGTACATATGTGACTTATATGGCCAATTTTGGCCAGGAAAATCATTAAAAAGTCTACACAATAATTATAGGTTATGGTAACAGAAGGCCAGACTTTTGTCACAACTGCTCATGATATCTTGGAATTAAGCTCCTTTCGCTTTTTCTCTAAGCTCTGTATAAGCCTATTTTCTATTTCGAGTTGTAACCCATCATGGGTATCCTATCTACCGGAAACCTAATCTTGTGTATGTTTAATATCGTGGGTTTATTTATTTACAATAAATCCAAATCATTTATAATAAAATAATTCTAGCATAAAAGAAACTGATTTTAAGAGTAACTAAAAACCAAAAGATATTTTTTTTACAATATCTCGTAGTCGATGCGATTTAAAACATAAAAATTACTATATGTTGCAAATTTGTTGTCGTTTTTCATGTTTTTTGTTTAGCACCGACTTCAAAATGTTGTAGAAAATTTTATTTTTTCACTTTAAAGTTGTGTATATGGTATCCAATACTAATGAAATTTATATGAAAGAATGCTGAAGCTGTATTGAATCTAACGCAAAATGAATTATCAAAATCGATTCAGAAACAAAAAGTTATTCCTAAACATACATAAAAAAATATTTACACAACGAACCGAGGACATCCGTTTTTGAAGTTGGTAAAAAATAATTAAAGCTTCTTTACGTAAAAAGGAAAACTGAGATTAAAGATAATCTTATAAGATCCATGTTAATACAACAATTTCGTAGAGGTGACGCGAGTGCTGGCAATGGCCTCGGGCGAGACCGCACCACGCCTGGAATTTACACCGCGCCCTCACCCGTTACATAAAATTCGATACCCTATCCCCGATGTCCCCATTCCCCTAGCCCCGAATCTTAGCCCCGTTGCCCTGCGCGAGCCCCGAATCATTAAACAGTGTTGCCCATATTATAATAATCTGGGGTAAACATTTCCAATAGTGGACACATAGAAATTTCAATTGATATATGTCATGTTTTAATTTTTAAATTAACAACCAATGACTTTTTGGGGATATTAAAGAACTTTTACGAAGCAATTTTTAAGAGAAATTACGTCGTTAATATTACTCATAAATAGATAACTTTGTAAACTCGTGGTATGAAAAGGTTCACCAGTTTTAAAACTGATTCATTTGACGTTCCGCGAGGACACATTACCTTTTCAAACTAAATCACAGAACAGACTGTCCAATAAAAAAATTGTTTGATTTTCTATCTTGTCTAAGAAGATTGTTTAGAGATTTAAAACCTTTTTGAAGTGAAAACTTCTTTAGTCGGGTTGGGCACTTTTTGGTAGGGGAAAATCTTATGGGTTCGCGTCACCGACAAGCTCATGATTGGCGCATGCACAGCGGCCGTGTGCTGTGCGCGTTAGACGTTTTTTGGATCGGTGAAATCTCGTGCGTTCTCGTCACCGACATGTTTATAGCAGTATATCTGTTGTAGCTATCCAGCTGACGCATTGTGCAACATTAGTGCTGTGTATATTTTATAAGTGAAATGGAATGGATTTAGTGAAAAGTTCATGTATATACTGTGCATTGTTGAAATAGTATTTTAATTCAAACATTATGAAATTTCTAATTTGAATACTTAAAGTTCTAAGTTTTCGCTTCTATCGGCAGTCTTTATAAATGCCAATTTTTTATTGGTTTTAATATTTTTGATAAGTATAGTGATTACATCCTGTTTGTGTCTTATTGGTAATCTCAGTGTCGTGTCATTGTCAACATTGCAATTTTCTTTTTACACGTTTCTATATTTTATAAACGTAACATTTATTAAAATGTTAGCAGTACTGTTTCTTGTACTCGTGTAAGCAAAAGTCGACTTTAAGGTGACGAACCTTTTCATACCGCGACTGTACATACAATACATAATAATGTATTATACCATACATGAGTCAACATAACCCCAGAATCGTGTTCCAGTGTAAACATACATTCCGGCAACAAGACAATAGAACCATTTCCGAGGGCCATCAACGTCAACACTGTATAAAAGCAGAGACTCTTTATTTGCAGATATTTTAAAATCGACAACATTTAGGATAACTACAAATTTTGTATAAAGTTATTTAGTAAAAATAAAAGTAATGTAAAAAAAAACTATTTCAACTTAACTTGTTTTGACTTCGCGTCTAAAAGCAAATCTAAAGTGACTTTAAACGAATGTTTTACTTCAATTGTGTAATGAAGTGAATAAAGTTATAAACAGTACGAAATTTACCATAATATTTTCCTAAGTACCATTGTTTTACATGATAATTACAAAAGGAATAAGACACCTTGCACTATTTGCCTTTGCAAATTCCGAATATAGATGAACGACGTTAGTTGCAGTGTGCAGCAAATGAAGGCGGATTCCAGTAGAGATACAGGCAGTGGCTTTGTTGTAAATTAATGGGTTAAGATTTAAACAGTAAGTTAGAAATATTGAAGGGAAAAAATAAATTGAGAGAGCTATGTGTAGACAAAATAAGAGATACCTACTCGATAATGATTTATAAAAGATGTCAACCAATAACGTACAATGACATTTCACAAAAAGATCTGATATGATGAGGTTGGATTTATGATATCAGAGGATTGTTGTATTATAGATGCAAAGTTAGCGGAATAAGAGGAAAGGTGAAGAAGGATTGCGGGACAGTTTGGAGCAGGAAAGGTGATATGGGCATTTAATGACGAAATATGAAAGTAATGTTGCAAAAAAGTTAAACTGAAAAATTAATGGATATAAGAGAGAATAAAGAAAATAAATAATAATAAAGAGGTGGCATGGGTTATATTTTGTGAAGATATATACATGATAAGAAGATATGTACACGAAGATTTGTGGTGTCAAACAGGGGATATATACCGGAATAAAGAAGTATGTAATGTGATAGAAATGATTTTATATTTATTTATTTTATGGAATATGTGCAATGAGTGATATCGGTTTAGATTACGGTTGATATGAGAATAGTGGCTGACTTGTGTTCGCAAAAGAATATTTCCTTGTATAGGAAAAATTATGTAAAAGGAATAAATAAATTGTCAGCAGCATTTAAATTTTGAATATGCTTTGTTGTACTTGACTTACTTCATGAGCATTGTCACTAGTTATTTAGATTATTGTGTTTGTGTTTCTCCAGGTAAACATTCACCATCGAACTGTGAACCATTTGGCTAAGTGTTTCATGCAGACTGTGATTCTCCATTTAGGTATTGAAAAGTTGCACGGACCAACAACTGTGGATTGAAATCGGACCCAAAAGAGGATTTTAGAACGCGCTTCACTAAATTGGACATTTTTCTCATATCCCAAAATGGATAGTTGTTTACGGTATCTGCTTTTTAAAAGTACATATGAAATATTCAGAATATCAAACTTACTTAGTCATTTGACGAAAATATTGAGTAAAAATTTCATAATAGTAAAAAGGGGGATTGTGATCAGTACATGTAAACTTCTTGATTTTGATTTATGAACTACAAAGCACAAACAAATAGCTTTGTATTCGAACTAGTCATTGAAATTCTCAGTATTTCACTTATAAAAGTGGAATATTGAGTTTTTAGGTTTACGAATTCTATGAGTACTGATCATTTAATTATAAGCAAAGGCTTATTTATTTGATATTTGAGCAAGTTTTCTGTTTTAAGTATCTGTTTGATGTCCAACATATCTTCTTAAGTAGAGTGAGCGAAGGGCAATTCGTAAAGGGCACTTACACAACACGCGGGTCCGCTTGTCCATCAGTGCTACATTGTAAACCATATTTATGTGTTTACAAATTGGTCGGCCTTCCTTCTTCCTTCCGCTTGTAACAGGAACAGCTATGGACATCTATCGTCGTTCTAGTGTCACCAGGGCTGCCACGTTTGTAAGAGGGGTGAGTCCTATATTAGCTGTAAGAAAGTGTTATATTGAGCTATAATGTTTAGTAAGAATGAGAACTCATAGAACAATTTATCCCAGGAGTCGAACATCTCTGCTATATAGTAGCATGTCATTCAAAACTCTAATAATTTTAAATATAGATTAAGGACATTTTTGATTGATAAATCATATTAGTGTTAATGATTATTTAAATGACAGATTTTAAATTACTAAGGTAGTATATAATGTATTACTTATTACTGAGTAGTGTATTAATTTTAATTTTTATGACATTTATCTTAAAGAATGACTTAGTTCAATTATTATTATTTTTAAATTATGTAATTTTGTAATTTTCACATACTAGAGGCTTAAACATATGAACTTATGGGATCTACCATCTTTTTTTAAATACCATGTTTTGTGCAATAGATAATGATTTAATTTGTTTTGATTTGAGGCTGTATTGTCATAAAATGCGATACTCTATAATTGAAAACTCTACAGGGCGCGGTGGTGGCCTTAAGTGTCACAACTTCACCGGCTTACAATTGGGTTACAATGTCGCTCTCTATATTTTGTCTTTTTATTTTATAATTGATAGACAAACACACATTGTATATCTTCAAGCTAAAGGGTAAAATCAGTGATTTGTGAGGTAATATACAACGTACCACTTTGGGGTCGATTCCAGACATTCAGACTATAGCAGATAATGGAACATTCATTTATGATTTATCATGCCAGGAATAGAACCTAGAGCTTCTGTTGTAGTGGAGTATGCCAGTAAAGGCTTAACCCACTCAACAACAGAGGCTTTCGTATCTACGAGTTAGTGAAAAATGAAACAATATGTACGAAAACCATAATGCTGCATGCATGGTACATTTTATAATATACATTAGGTTGTTTATGTAGGTTTCCTACATAGACTCATTGACTCTTCAGGTGCTCAGAAGGCTGGTGCTTACTTCGGGCAACGGATCAGTATGGCGATCCAGCGAGGAAACGTGGCCAACCGTCTGGGCTCCTTATCCATAGAAGACGGTGATCTAGGCGTAGTATTTTACTTAGTCTTCAGGGACTATGGGTAGTATTACTTATGGGTAGAAATACAATACAAATAAGTTAAGTTTTTGTAAATTGTATTAGATTATTTATAAATTTCTTCACTGTACTAGCTTATAGTATACCTGTCTTGCCATAAATATTGTAACAAAGAAAAAAAAATTTCTATTGCAAATAACATTTATAAGTTTTACAGTGTGTTAGTTTAATACATAAATATAAAACAATTAAAAATGTAAAAAGTTTATTCGAAGTGGTCTCCATTGGCTGCAATACAGTCCTTTAAACGCTGAGGCCAGTTATCAATAGAAGCACGCACTCTTTCCATGAGAAAATTCTTCACTGGCAATCGTATGGATTGTTTTAGGGACTCCAAATTATCATGGCGTTTAGTGCAAGCCGTACTCTCTAAAACTGACCATACATCATAATCCAGCGGATTAAGATCGGGACTACACGACGGCCAGTCTTCAGCTCTGATGAAGTCCGAAACGTTCGTTTCCAACCAAGACTGCGTAGACCAAGCTTTATGATCCAGCGCCGAGTCTTGCTGGAAGGACCATTCTTGGTTATTGAACATGGTGTTGTTAAGGGGCTTAACTACCTTCTCAAGACTGGTATCTTGATGCAGTTGTGCCGATGTTTTGATACTTTTTCACAAAAATATGGCCCAGTCACTCCTTCATAGCTAACACCCCACCAAACCATCACTGAAGATGGATAATACCCATGTTGCACTCTGTCGACTAATTGAGAAGCTTCCTTAGAGCTTTGAGCATAAATACGGTCATTTTGTTTGTTAAAATGTTGCTCAATTGTAAAAATTTTCTCATCCGTAAACAAAAATTTTCTGTGACCTCCCTTTGCGTACCGCTTCAGTAGTTGTTTCCATTTTACCACTCTATCCTTTTTTTAAATTAAGAAATGACCAGTGCGTCACTTAGAGGCTGCAAGTCCTAAGTCATCTTTTAAAATACGCGACATGGTTCTAGGTGATATCTTCATCTCCCGAGATAAAATCTTTTGCTTTCGGACAGGATTTCTTCGAATTCTTTCCCTTACTGCTTTGACCACCTTTTTCGTACGAACACTACGTGGACGGCCAGATTTTTTGGGTCACAAACAGAGGAGGTCTCATTGTACCTATTAATAGCCCGGTACATAAACATTAGACTAATACCAAGCGTATGGAGAGTTTTAAAAATTGCATTTGGCTCCATACCTACTTTGTATAATGCAATCACAGCGATACGGTTCTCTTTATCGCCCCACTCCATTTTAATATCGCAAAATGTTGTACAATGTATTGGCGCGAAAATGAGAAAACAATGAACAATCATATAAAAATGACAGATTCCAAATTCAAATGTAATATTTTGTTTCTTTTTAATTGTAACAGTATTTATGGCCAGACTAAGTACATTATTTGTATATATTAATTGAGCGTATCGTCGTGAAAATCGTGTGTCCCCTTTAACTTTTGAACTATGAAATGGAAAATTAATAAAAAATAAAAAGTGGGAGAAACAGTGATACACCTTTAATGTTGCCAGTTGTCTGAGTATTCACACATGAGCGAGTATTCTATGCACTTCAATGATTAAAGAAAAAATATAACCTGACCAACACGGGTTCAATTTCAGAACAGGGCTTGAAAACGTTATCAAATACCTTTAAAAATATAGATAATTACCGGGATTTTCGAAAAAGGTATTGCCATACTGATATATTTTTTACCGTTATTTGGTAACTTGTATGATTTTAACGTTATAATCGTATGTATAACGTTATACGTACCGGAAATTTATACGTTATTTCAAGCAACGTTGCTATTTCTAAGAATAGGCTTTATTACTGTTAAACTTGTTGTGAATAAAACGCTGGTTCGACCAAGACTGACTTTATTCGTAACTACCTTCATTCGTACAATACATTAATATACCACAAACTGAGGTCATTTAACTTAGCACTGGCACCTCAGAAGTCATGTTATATTTGAATTTTTTTGACACCATGTTTTTGATATACTCTTCTGTCCTCTTATGTCTCAATTTTTTCAATCGTGTTTTACTAATACTTTATAGTATATTAATATCCTTGATTGTGCTTATTTTAATATTGATAACAGACCACCGCCGATCATAATTTATCTACAATTACGACTGCATGTTACTGAAACAAGCGACAAACACAACTCTAAATATTACGCGCGCACTCCGTACAGTGCTGTTTGACAATCTTTGCGAGTGAAAAAGAGCGACGATGGTAACAAAACATTATTATAACGGTAAACTACTGATAAAAAAAAATATTAACCTTATATATTTTTACCGGTAAAATGGCTATTAATAACGGTAAGTTTTATAACGAAACCACATTTTTACCGATATTTCAAGCCTTGCTTCAGAACATTACTTTAAAGTTATAATATCATTAAATATCTGGAACCCAACAGTACCTACGACTCAATTACTAATCCATTAGTATGTAAGTTGTGAGCGATCAAGTAAATCCCTTGGCAATAATTTCCTCAGTTCGCGGCTAATCGACGGATTGAGTTGAGCGCCGATCGGGGTACGGCGAGATACGGTTCACGTTGATGCTATCATTAAACCCGCTGGCCTATATAATTAACTCTTTGTATTTTGCAAATCCAGAAAATTAACGTAATGGGCCTATAGGACATTTACTTACGTGTAAGAACGAACTGACCTACGAGAGCCTTTAAGAGACCAACGTTATGCAGGAAGGCTCCAACAGCTCCAAAGCCCCGCCACTGACGGGTAGTCGCCGAGTAGAAGCTGAAACAAATAGTTTTTTCTTGAGGCCCTAACTTTCTCGTCGCATATAATGGCCAAAGAGGAAGAAGACCACCAACGCAAAAACGATATTTGTTCTGTGCTACGATATAGGGTCATTTATGGAAGGCATAATATTTTTTGAAGCCAGCGACGCGTTGTTAACCCATTTGATATTGTAAAAGTGTATAAGGAGTAGTGATCACTTTATTACTTAGGTATATTAAATTTATCCCATATTTTCCTTAACACACTTCATCCTTATGTTAAGAAATTGCATAAACAGTACATGTTCGCAGGATCGGACTTAAACCCACGTCACTAGGAATAAGACGCTGGTCTTACTACAAATAATTACATCTTACTATGGGTTACGAAAACCAAAACGAAACCATTTATTCGAGAGATTGTGTTTGAAACACTAAAACGCGTAATCTGTCTACCTAGTAGATACAAGACTAACTACGATAGTATGATCTAAGTGCATCAATAAAACAAACAGCTCTTTGGTTGCCCAATTTAGAACTTCGAATAGGCTGAGAGCCTAGTAGTCTAGACAGTAGTCAATCTGTGCAAATCTATTGTAATCTCAGACAGTATAATCCAAATTGGCTAACAGTTACATACAGTCTCAGAGACGCTGAAGGTTGACCTTCAACTATCTGATAACCAGATGATACATATGGCCTTTTAAAGTTAACTTCAAAGCATGGCAATAATATTCCATCAACGGTTTTTTGCAGGCAAGCTTATACGGTTATTTTTGTAATCAAATTATTTTTCTTATGATGCTATTTTTTATTGGTTAACAGAATGGTGTAGTTACCTATATTGACTTACCTGTTCTTACCTGCTTGCCAAGTAGCTATGAACAGAAATAAGAAGGCAAGCCTATCAAGGCATATTCTCCATGTTAAAAACTATCAGTTGAAACAAATTTGTTTAGTTATCTAAAGAGTGAATGAAGGTTATGATTTTATTATTAAAATTAAATTAATTAAAAATAGCCCTGAACACTTTTCGATTGGCAAGCTATTATAGGCGTATTTACAAATACAATACAATACAATATAATCGATGAAGGTCGATCTTCACCCTCTCCTCTACTAATACATTTAAAGTATTAGCTGTATGTACTTTTAATAAAAATAACGAGTATATCAACAACTGGAATAGCGTTGTATGTATACCTGGCTGGTGGGAAAATCTGGATGAAAATGATGACTTTGCATATATTTTTTTATATTGCGTTGTTGGTATACAAGCAGAGGGTCCAGCTCATGCAAAGGGGTTATCGTCGCCTGTAGACGTTTTGAACACCAAAGGCGAAGCCAACGCGTCCCCAGCCTTTGATATGGGATAAAGAGGAATATCATATTCAAATATTTTTACTCAAAATAAGTTCCACTGGAGAACACTTTTTGAAGGTCATACATGTATTCTATTCATCTATTCTATGTACTCCGCTTCGCAACGTGTTATCGCTGTTTAAAGGAGCGGAAGCGGCAACAAACTAGTAAAACCAACACGTCTAGCTAAAAAAAAATTTTCATCATAGTTATTTATATATTATCTCAGGCTCTTTTTTAAAAATACATATAGAAGTTGTATTGCATTTACTTTTCAAAGAATGCATGGAGTTGTAACAAACAAAAAATATTGTCACCGCAATAATGACATACTAAGAATTCATACTGTCATAAATAGGATAGATAGGTAGAGGTATCAGACAAGAGGAATAGAGAAGATTGACGCTCACTCATCGCACGAAACACGATTAGCTCAAGGCTACCGTTTCTCGCCGATATTCTGTGAGAGCGTGGTATCATGGCGATCGAGCTTGCTGTAATGAAGATAGTAATTCCAGTATGGTTCTACCAGGTTAAAAACGTTACCACCTAACGTTTATTGCTGGAATAAAACAGATAGGCTTTACGGATATTGCAACACTAGAGTGTCAAAATTAAAAAAAAAATAGAATGAATTAATATAATAAGTTATACTTAAGGTACACCACAACACATACATACATTCAATAAATGTCACACACAATAACAAAAATAACAAATAAGCGTGTATAATTTCTAAATTAAATTGTAAAAAAGGGTACGGAAATAGAGTCCGTAGAGTTGTTTAAAAAAAAAAAACACTAAAGTGCTGCCAATGTGCCGCGTGCTCGAAGAGGTGACTGGAACCTGGCCACTGATGCTGAAACCCAATCAGGGGTGTTATAGCGGTATTCTCAAGACTAGCCATCCAGACGGGTAAATGCCCTACCATCTGGCTGTAAGTTTTGTTTTGTCGCCTCTTACGGCAGGATGCCGGACCGCAGGAATTAGTTAATATTCCTTATCCGTTCCTGCATATGTAAAATGCTGCATAGTTACGCTTCTTTTAGGTTCTTGTTTTATTTTACTGCTGTGTTTATTATTGTAAAACGGTATTTAAAAAAACATTAAGCTTCCGCCCAAAAATGATTGGTCGATAAAACAAATATAATTTACATAAAAATGAAACGGTCGCAATATCTATGACTTTACGGGAATTTCATTACAGTATAAATCAACGACGATAAGTCTCGTTTTGTATCTGATTTTGTTCAATGGATTTATATTAAATGGTATATAATTATATTTAAACCCTGTCTGCGACAGAAATTTCTTTCGCGTGGGATTAATAAATGTTTATATTAACTAGTGGTCGCCCGTGCTCGAAATTCGACCATAATGATTAATGTCAAAGACTATACTTTGTAATCACAGATTTCGCCAAGGCTACACTGTTAATTTGACTTGAATAATAAACAAAGAGTATATATACGTGGGTGTGTGTAATGTTTTTTTATTGATTGAATGTATTTTTTACAAGCTTTTATTTAACTTGCAATGGATGTACCTATATATGTGTGTAAGTTCGGGTGGAACCTTGCAAGTTAAATTTCACCTACTTCCCGGTTTCCGATTGAGCTGAAATTTGGACGCATATGTATATCGCGTGACAATGCAATAATATGGTACCATGGAGCTGATCTGACAACGGAGTCGGAAGGTGGCCATAGGAACTCCTGTATTAAACAAGATAGACCCGTCGTGTTTGGGCTCGTTTTACTTGTCTTGGCTAGCACTCTGCTGCTACATGATAGCCATGATCTCAAACGCTTGTATTTAAAAATCCTTTAAAAAAAGCTTATAATGTATAATTAAAAAAAAATATTAGCATTCGTCGCTTCTTCTCTATATAAGCTATAAGTGTGCGAAATTTCATACTCCTCCGTCCGCGCAATTTTCGTAAAACGGGGTACAAAGTTTTTGCTTCACGTATTAATATATAGATATTTTCTGAACCATGTAAGATATCGAGATGTGACATACCTACAAGAAAAGTTAAGGTACACTTTCTCTTTTAATCCTTAGAACTTTTCTTTGAAATCCCTAGAGCCCCTTTGGCGCCTATTTGAGACAACTTTCAGATAGATACACAGACAAAAGTTCTAAGAGGAAGAAGACTAAGGTGATATGGGTATGAAATGAGGAGGGGTGAAAGTAAAGTGATAAAAAACTTAAACTGGTGATAAGTGGTAAGTGATAAAATTTATTAACCATGAATATTCCAGATATTGATGGTTAATAATGTAAAGGTAGACCAGAAAAGAGATGGATGGATTATGTGAAGGGTGCAATGATTATTTGTGTTATAACAAAGGACGTATGCCAGAATAGAGGAGTATGGAAGGAAAATACATATTTTGCCGCCGAAGAAGACGAACAGGAAGATAGAGACAGACAAAAAGTTAGTTCCTCATTTTGGAAGTCAGTTAAAAATAAATACTGAACCCTATAAAATGGGAGTTTAGAGCACACACAATGAACACTTCCTGTATATGTAGGTAGTTAGCAATTCAAAACATGACTTCCTCGCGAATTGATCTACGCGCGATATCTATTATTGTGAGGTCACAGACTGGGGTGACCTTTGTCCTTTTTATCAGTCACTTCCTACGCAACAGACCAGCTTTATGAATGACAAGGGCAATTTTTATAGTGGGTTTCGTGAAGCGAGTATAGACCGGTAATCCTGGACTTTGACCGGTTTTACCAGCCTGTACCTGTGACTTTATTTTATTAAACTACAATTTTATACTTAACAGGAATTCTTGAGATTGTTAGGATAAGAAAATAATATTAATTATTATCTGCATACTAACACATAGTAAGTCGAATCTTGGCTAGAAAGCACCAGTTAGGCAGTTTTCTGACCCATTATTCATATTGTTACAATTACCACATGCGAACAACGGTGAAGGAAGAACATCGTGATGAAACATGCACATCGAGAGAACCGATGTGTCAAACCTGCCAAGCCGCCTTGGACAAGCGTGGCGGGTATACGTTCCATTTGGCTATAGTGGGAGGCCCGAGTCCAGCAGTGGGACCTTTATGGCCTGTTATTATATAAAACAGAAATTTCCGCGGGATTCCCGGGACACAAAGTATCAAAGTATTTAAAAAAAGAATGTAAGCCTTCGTTTTAGTGGAAACTGTGTCAGAATAAGCTAGTTTTAATGCATCCGAACAACTTCAAATCACTCCCTGGAAAATTCCCGCGGGATTCCCGGAATAAAAAATATCACACATTTTATTACATTAAATTTGCTATCGATCAGTAAAAAAATCACATTTGAATTCGTTTTTTTAATCTAGCCCTTTTAAATCATTGCTAGAAAAATTTCCATTATAAATAGTAGTACAGAGTTTAAGTCTAAGAAATAACTGTCGATCAGCGAAAATAGCATCAAAATTGGCCCAGTAGTGTTTACGTGAATCCCGAACAAACAGACAAGAAAACTAAAAAAAATACATTGTGTCATCCATCGTTTATATAGTGTATTGCAGTTGTATTTTTTAATTGCTTTAATGCACCGAAACGGCATCTTTAGAATTTTGAAATATTGTAGATTATTTTCTGTCTATCCTGCAGGTATATATATTTCTAGATTATAAATGTCTAAGGGGGCCACCCTTAGACATTTATAATCTAGAAATCCGCCAACTAGAACATTTTGCATACAACGCAAATTAGTGTGCTGGTTATCAAATTAGTACCAACAAATCCGTGAAAGGATGTTACGCTCTTGTGTCATTTTGATTAGTCGAAATACGTAACTTGCAAATGTTTATAATAACCACTTTGAATTTCAATTACTCTGGATAAACTATGTTTTACTATTGATAATTCGGACGTCGTGTTTGACAAACCTTTTTCTATTGGATTTTGAAGGTAAATACGATGATGATTACTTATAACGGCTTCTGTGGTTGAGCGGGCTAAGTCTTAGCCGGCCGAACTCGCTGGAACGTAGAGGCTCCGGTTTCGGTTCCTGGCATGGTTAATTTGGGAAACAAACTTTCTGTTATTTACTACGGTCTGGGTGTCTGGGATCGGCCGCAGAGTGATCCGTTGTATAATTACCCATAACACAATCGTAACTAACTTAGCTTGGGGATATACGGTGTGTGTGTTTGTCTGCCGATTAATTACACAAGAAATTGTTTTATCAGCTCGTGACACTCGAGTCAATAGAGAAAAGAGCTAGGAAGCTGAAAGGAAATGACCGACTATTCGACGAGAGGCTTCAGAGCCTAAATCATCGACGTAAAGTCGCTAGTTTGTTGGTATTCTATTGGATACACTTCGGCGAGTATGCCACGGAATTGCATGAATTAATTCCTCTTTCACCATTTTACCACCGGACAAGCAGACGTACCAGCTCACGCCACCGATATATGGCGGAAATACCAACAAAGCGGACGAAACGCTATGCTTCCATTTTTACCATATGTACCGCTGAAGAGTGCATCTCTTTACCGAAGTCTGTTTTCATGAAAAATACAATCTAGGTTCAATCTCCAAGTCTTGCGTGAACAGGTATCTTCTAGGTAAGCGTGCTCTACCTTAGACTGCATTTCTACCTGGCATCAGGCGCGATGTCAGTCAAACGCGAACGTATTCAATATAAAAAAACATCTATAGGCTCATACAGTCTCTATCGGTCCTGAAAGTGAAAATTATCTATTTTTTTGTTTGTTGCGTACTGTATATCCCACCTAACAGTCATGAAAATAATTATTATAGCGTTGTTCAGGGTCTTAGAACAATTATATGTAAAATACAAAGACAATATTGTGATAGGAGATTTTAATTAATACTCGGCAACCATAAATGTATTGAACTATTATGAATATTTTATTTCGTTCTGTGAATTTACTCAAAATAATAATGTACCTAATTGTAACCTACGACAATTAGATTTAGTTTTCTGTTCGTCAAGTTTATGTGACACAATTACCGTAAGCGAGTCTGATGAAGCTTTAGTACCGGTGGATAACCATCATCCCCCGTTGGCTATCACCATCACGCGCGTTGGTGGTTGCTTGGCTAGCTGACGACTATATATATGTATCTATAATGTATTATTTATACCACGCCATCGTATTGGTGACAACTGTAATGATAGCCATGTTTGTAAGTTAATAAATAAATCTATTTGTATTGTTACGAGCTACAGGAAAATGCCGTTGGAATTATTATAGAATTTATTAGAACTATACAAACACGTATAATACAGTTACAAATATAGCTGGACACAACCAGTACAAACTGCACGATTTAATAATGCGCGCAAAGTCCGTCACTATATAGCTTATCGAATGTACACGTCTTGCTCGTATCGTAATCGTCGCTTGACTGCCTCACCCTTCCAGGCATTCCTTTTATTTTGTACAAATACAATATGCCTCGACGTAAAACAATAACAACAAGAATTAGTTCGACACATCTGCCCAATGACGGCCATAAAACAAGTACAATAACAATAGAATGTTTTTCTTAATTACAAATTTTAAACACAAAGTAAAAAAAAGAAGTACAAATGCTGGAAAGGTAATAAACTGCGCTTTATGACAGGCAGGTTTACATTCACCTTTGTCGGCGTGTAACAGTATGATGCCCCCTTAGTATAACGTGTTTGTTACGATGTCACTATAAACGGATTCTACTGTAATTATTCCAGGCTGGCTCCATCACGTAAAAACTCCGGTAAGAACTTTTCTTAAAGTCAAAATATCAGTATTAATAATAACACTAAGAGTAGAAAAAGTTCAAGACTTTGGGTACAACGCCTAATTTGAGCTCAACGTTCGACGAGGCGAAAGTAGTTAGGCAATAGTTTTGGCAAGGGCCCGTAAGAGGAAACCATTCATATTGAGTAATGTTTCCTCCTTGCCCCTTTATTACTCGCTGTTTTTGATTATTTAGTTTTGAATCACTCTTTAATACAAGGAGGTTTTGTCAAAGTGTAAGTCCAACCTGGACATATGATAGTGGATCTTAAAAGAGTGATAATAATAATCAATAAAAGTGTAGCAGATAAATACCGAAACTACACAAGTCATTATTGATCAGAGAAAATAATAAAGTTTGCTAACAAAATTAATCCTGCCAGGATTCAAACCCGGGACTATTCGTTCCAGTGAAAGACTTACTAAGCGGAGTAACATTAAGACGATTAGACTTTAGACACCTTATTAAATAAATTCATTGCCTTTTCCTTACGATAGAACCTTTAACTGATGTTGTTCTGATACTTGGGTTAGTAAATATATCATCTATATCACGTTTTTATTCTCAATAAAGCGAATAATTTATTCTGTGCATAAATAGAATAAGTATTTTGACTCAGTTATACCCGTAAGCTTGTAACATAAAAGAATTTGTTTAACTTTGACGTTCTATTGCAAGGTTACTGATAGACAAAAGTTATAAAATGGTAATTTATGATCAGACATCTTGTAAATAGCATTTTGTCATTTAAATTTTAAATCTGAACTTTGTACTTTGTTGTTATATTTAGACTTTTAAAAGGCATGGAATTTGAACCTGAACTGTACAGATTAAGTTTAGAGTTTGATATTATTAACTTTGTTTATAGTTAGGTTTATTGAATAAAGTTATATAAGATTAAACTTGTTAAATAATAAGGGGGTTTCTTAATGAATTTACGAATGGGTACGATTGTTCGAAGGGGTAAGTAGGAGAAACGCTGGATTGTCATGAACGATAAAATGCATTACAATTGTATCACGACAAGGGACAACCAAGATCGCGCTATAGAGAAGAAAAAGTAGGAAAGCAAACCCCTGATTTCTAAGGAGATGCTCGAAACGCAATCGGGATATTACACGTTAGTATTTTGAGTTTGATGAAATAAGGTTTATGAAAGTGTGGTATGAAATATCGGCTTATCTCGTCTAATAGTTGATCATGTGGTTTTGGCGTATCCATTCCATGTAGCTGAAGACTGGGAAACAATTCATTCTAATACGTTTGTAGCCAAGTAACATGCTTTGAACATGGCGTAGGTACACTCTGTTTTTGGCGACGAAAGCCTTTTTGTAAACCATAATAACCTTTTGTCACGTAAGAGTCAGGGAATTCTCCTATTTGAAATAATTATTTTCTTAGTAGGTACAAAATGCTTACAGACAGAAATGCCATCGCGTTAATGTTGATATTAGATTTAATCAATTTGGTTGAAAGGCGGAGAACTGAAAGGAGACGATGACATTCAATGTCACTGAATGACTCAATTTTGTGTTTACATGGGTCATTTTGATCGTTTCATTCAAATTGAAAGACACGAATGAACAGTCTA
Organism: Dendrolimus houi; assembly: GCA_039645545.1. Taxonomy (NCBI): domain Eukaryota; kingdom Metazoa; phylum Arthropoda; class Insecta; order Lepidoptera; family Lasiocampidae; genus Dendrolimus; species Dendrolimus houi. Next base: position 20,902,447 of record CM077124.1, read on the forward strand.
AAATCGGCTTTACATAAAAGTTTGAAGTTTTATAACATTTTGATGAAGTGAGATAACCCAGCAGAATAAAAACATTTTTAAATATTTATAGTGTCTACAGTATGACGTGATATTACTACTATTTTCCCGACTTCACGTTCAGCCTTAGACTTGTGAGTTTTGCTAACGTAATTGTCCTGGATAAATTATGAATAATTGTAACTATAATTTTACATATTTTTACCATCGGTCAATCTAACGCACTGGTTTGAGTCACCGTTAATTGGTGGAATCACTACAATTATCTTATATTGTACTAGCGGTCCAGACAGACGTCGTCCTGCCCTGAAAAAATCAAAATCTAGGACCCGATTCTAGTGCCTCCTACCGATTTAAATTGTGAATCTAAACCATCCAAACTCAAATACACACAAAAAATGTCATCAATATCGGTTAAGTCGTTCTTAAGTTATGCGCGTAAATACGTTTCTACGATTTATTTTTATTTATATATATTAGATTTATATTGATTAAGGTTCACATACTATTAATCAAAGAAAGGGTGGGACTCAAAGTATGGCACCATCTATTTGATGCTTATGTAACTTAGTTGACAGCAGAACTCATACACCGATATCTCGGTTAAAAAAAATATTATAAATTAAAATGAAATCTATCCTGTGTCCTAAGTTGGAACACATGCAGCAAAATTGAAAAGAATATATCAAAATCGGTTGAGTAGTTTCGGAGTTCATCGCAGTCAAACACTGTGACAGGGAATTTTTATATGTATACATATAGATTTTATCTTTTGAATAACTTATAAGTTATGGTGATAGAAAATTCTAGTGTTATATAGGTAAAAAAAACAATTTACATATACAAGAGCGAATTGTAATTGTAGGAAACCTACATAGACACTGGCTGTATGGAAGCCTAAATATTTTATAATGTAAACTACATGTCTAATAATTTTTGAGTCAGTTGCTATTGAACTGTTGATGTGAAATATTATTATTTGCTATTCAATTAATACAAACTATGGTCGCAAGTGAAGTGCAATTTTATTTCTATATATGTACGCGCATACACCAGCTAACTACAGTCTGCTGAAATATAAGTTTTTAACATGGTCCTTCGAGCCGGATGTTTTTGGTATTGCGTTTTAGAAATGTAGATTATGCAGTCACGAAGAGAAAAGAACATTGTGTCTTTCCACATATAAAGGCATCCACATATATTGTGCCATATCAATAATCTATGCATGGTATTGGAGAGATAAAAAATTTAAATTCCCTTCAAGACGACAACCGTACCAAGCAAATTTCAAATACGTCAGTTGTCAATTTAAACATGCATGAGTAGGAGGGAAGAACTTCATCATTGTATCAACGGGCAACTCGTAACGTGTTAGAAGAAGACACATTACATTACCCAATACCGATGAGAAAACTTCAAGATTTTATCCGTCACGAAATTCAATATTCAAAATTTTTAAGAACGCTAAGTTTGTTTTGTTTTTTTGTTACTATGTTGTTATGTTTTCATGAAAATTATTATTGTGCAATGCTTATATTGCTATAATATTAAAATATTTAGTTTGTGTTGTAATAAAAGGTGAAAATAATACAAAATGGATAGTGATGAAGAAGTGAAAGTTAAAAAGCTTCGTTTGAAGCGCGGTTATTTAAAAGGTAATATTACAAAAATTATTAATTCTTTAAAGGATGTAAATGCTATCAGCGAGGACGTGCTCTGTGTCAAAGAAAGCCGTCTAAAGGCATTATTTCATGAATACGAGGAAATATGTATGGAAATCCTTGCTTATGACGATTCAGACGCGGAATCAATCGGCGACACAGAGGAACGTTACTTGCAAGCACTCACGTCGATTCGGGAATCTTTAAATCGACGACAAATGTCTGTGAACAATGCACATTCTAGATGCTCAAACAGTATTAATGAGAATCACAGCTGTGTCAGAGCTAATTTACCTGCTATAACAATACCTTTGTTCAGTGGTAGATTAAGTGAATATAAAACCTTTATTGGCTTATTTAATTCGTTGATCGATAGCGATATTAGGTTAGATAATATACAAAAACTGTCTTACCTTAGGAATTTTTTGCAAGATGAGCCATTGTGTCTTATAAAGAATTTACCTTTGATTGGAGAAAGCTACTCAGAATCATTAATTATATATGAAAGATAGGTATGACAATAAATACAAAATTGTAAATGATCATATCTGTACTTTAATTGATCTTCCACCCATAACTAATTCAACTGCTGAGAATATAAGAAGCTTTGTTTGTGAAATCAAACAACAATTAGCTGCTTTACGAAATCTAAGTCAGCCTGTTGAAAAGTGGGATCAAATATTGCTCTGTATTCTGAGTAGGAAGCTGGATTTGTTTTACAATAGGGAATATCAGTTACAGCTTAATTTGAACGAGGAACCCACTATTATTAATCTACTTGCCTTTCTAGAAAAAAGAGCCTTGGCAATGGAGGCCTCTATGACACGGCCCATTTCTGCTCCGGAAGGAAATTTTGTAGGAATCGCACCGGTAGGAATGTCTATGGCAACAAACGCAACTGCACGAGAGGGCCAGATGGATACAGCAACATGTTTGTATTGTAAGTGTCAGCATAAGCTGTTTAAGTGTCCAGAATTTAAACTTTTAAGTCCAGCAAATCGTTTAGATTTTGCAGTGAGCAACAAAGTGTGTCAGGTATGTCTTAATATACACAAGAAAAAATGTTATTTTCATTTCAAGTGTATCCAATGCAAAAGGAAACACAACACTCTGCTTTATATGGACTCTTTGCGTCCTACTGCTGCCATGGTGGTGGGGCCTTCTCAAAATGAAGTACTTTTGCCTACAATAAGAGTGAAGCTTTTCACTGAGAGCGGGATAGAAATTTTCGCTAAAGCTCTTTTAGACAGTGGATCTCAGTCATCTTTCATCACATCGGAACTGGTGCATATGCTTGGTTTAAAGCCTAAAGATATAAAAAGGGGCATAATTGGCATTGGCAATGCTCGCAGTCAAATATGTCAGAGTATTATAGACTTAACATTGCATTCTTGCAATTCATCTTTTAGTATGCCGATCAATTGCTATGTCATTGAACAAATAACCACAAAGTTGCCTCAGAGTCATGTTAACATTAAATTACCACCCAATCTGACATTAGCAGATGCAACCTTTGATATTCCTAGTAACATACAAAATCTAATGGCTGCTGATGTGTTTTTTCAGATAATACTACCAGGTAAACAGCATGAGTCATCAGTCAAGCACTTAGCCAACTCATCAAGTAACCAGCATTCACCTTCCTCACACTTATTAAACACTAAATTTGGATATGTAGTAGCGGGTACTTTTTCTAATATATCACAAAATCAATATATACAAAAAAATGTTGTTAACCTAATGTGTAAATCTTGCGATTACGAAATTAATAAAAGTCTAGAAAACTTTTGGAAAATCGAAGCAGTTCCTGAGGTTTTTCAAGAAGGTAATGTAGAGTCTGAGCAATGTGAAGATTTTTTTCGTGAAACAGTAGAACTTCTCAATAACAAGTTTCAAGTAAGTCTGCCATTAAAGGTTTCTTTAAAATATATGAATAAAATGTTAGGTGATTCTTTTCATTTAGCATTAAAAAGATTTTACAACACTGAGAGGAAGCTACAAAGAGAGCCATTGTTATACAATCAATACAAGGCTTTTATCGATGAATATGTAGCATTAGGGCATGGCTCTTATATTAATATCGATAAATATGACCTCACTTGTGATCCAGTGTATTTTTTACCTCATCATGCTGTTTTGAGACCAGATAAAAAGACCACCAAGTGTCGAGTAGTATTTGATACATCTATGCCAACTAGTAAGTCTCGATGTCTCAATGATTTGTTGCTAAATGGTCCCACAGTACAAAGAGATTTAATTGATATTTTATTATTGTTTCGATTAGGCTCATATGTTTTCAGTACAGATTTGAAGAGCATGTTTAGATGTATCAGGTTAAAATCTGATTATCGCTCCCTTCAGCTTATTCTGTGGAGAGAGGCTCCATCTGAAAATATAAAATGCATAGAGCTAAACACAGTTACTTATGGTTTTAAGTGTTCAACGTTTTTAGCAACAAGATGTCTTGTAGAGTTAGCTTCAAGATATGAGAAAGAATATCCTATTGCATCTTTTATTTTGCGAAATCAAACATATGTTGATGATATTTTAGTATCCAGCATGTCGATAGACTTATTACAAGAAATGAGAGATCAGTTAATTAATCTTTTAAGTCTTGGCGGTTTCCAAGCACACAAGTGGTCTTCCAATTGTCCTAATATATTGAGAGATATACCTAAGGAAAAACAGCATTTTGATGACGTGGACATACAAAAGGAAAATTATTTTTTAAAAACTTTAGGTGTAACTTATAACACTAAGACTGATTCATTCAAATTTTCTAGCCCAGAACCTCATGATACTGAGCCAAGTACTAAGAGGGATATACTTAGTTATCTAGCTAGATTTTATGACCCCTTGGGTCTCATGAGGCCCCATTACTGTTTTAGCTAAAGTAATTATACAAAAGTTGTGGTTGGCAAAGTTAGATTGGGACTCTGCATTACCTAAGGATTTACATAGCATTTGGATGAAGTTTTATAGTAACTTAATTAATATGACACCAATACATGTAAATAGAAATGTCACACCACACGGCACACATTCTATTCAATTAATAGGATTTGCAGATGCTGCCAGTTCAACTGCATATGGATGTTGTTTATATCTTCGTGTAAGTGATGAAAAAGGTAACATAAACACTTCCTTACTTTGTTCAAAATCGAGGGTAATACCGTTGAGTCAGAAGCTTACTGTACCAAGACTAGAGCTCAATGCAGCGCTATTGTTAGCCAAGCTCTGTCATAGAGTGTATGCAATATTAAGTCTGCAGTTAAAAATTACAGACGTTTTTCTATATTCCGACTCAGAAGTAGTGTTAGCCTGGCTTAAAACTGAAATAACTAGATTAAATCTTTATGTAGCAAACAGAGTAAAGATGATTACAAGTTGCACTAAGGGATTTTCATGGTATTATATATGCACTGAAGAAAATCCAGCTGATTGTTTAAGTCGGGGTGTTTTACCACAAGAGCTTGCCTCACACTCATTCTGGTGGCACGGATCCTTCGTAATGTCCAACCATATGTATACTCCTCAATTTTATCAGCATCCTAATAAATTACGAGATCTACCTGAGGTTAAAGCTAGAGTCTTGACTGATGAAACTTGTGTCATGTTTTGCAAAAGTCAGAATAGTACTTTATGTTTAGATTTTATTTATAAGTATGCAAGCATAGGTAAAATGCAGAGAATTTTGTCATATGTGCGTCGTTTTTGTTTTAATTTAAGATATTCGACTATGATTAAGTTCAATTACATAACTAGTGAAGAGTTAAACGAAGCTTTGTTATTGATTATTAAATATGAGCAACAAAGGTATTTTTCTGTTGAGACACAATTTCTCATCCAAAATAAAACTTTAAATGGTAGTTTTAAGGCATTAAATCCATTTATTGATGCTAATGGCATTATAAGAGTAGGAGGTCGTTTAGATTGTGCAACAATTCCTCACTCTCAAAAGCACCCTATCGTTTTACCTGCTAAGTCAAAGATTACAGAACTAATTATTGTAACTGAACACATAAAGAATTTGCACGCTGGTCCAAAAATTGTATTGTCATCATTAAACCAGAAATTTTGGCTCATTAATGGAATTAAATTAATAAAGAAAGTAATTTATTCTTGTGTCATATGCTTTAGGTTAAAGGCGCAGGCAGCTAAAGCTCTAATGGGTTCCCTCCCTACAAACAGAGTTATCATGAGTAGACCATTTCAAAGGGTGGGCATAGACTATACAGGACCATTTACAGTAAAACAAGCTCGAATAAGGCGTTCTATTGTCAGTAAAGGTTACATTTGCGTGTTTGTATGTTTTGTTACTAAGGCTGTACATCTTGAACTAGTTTCAAATCTCACAACGCCAGCATTTCTAGCTTGCTTTAAGCGATTTGTATCTCGTCGTGGACTACCTAGTGATGTATATTCTGATAATGCATCTACGTTCAAAGGAGCAAGGAAACAATTAGACGAGCTATACAAGCTGCTAGCTTCCAAAGCGCACAAACAACAGGTGCAATCACAAAGTGCTCAGGTGGGAATACGTTTTCATTTTATTCCCAGTTACTCTCCTGTCATGGGTGGGCTTTGGGAGGCAGCAGTTAAGAGCACAAAATATCATCTAAAGAGAGTTGTACAGAGGGCTTTATTAAGATATGAAGAGTTGAATACTGTTCTGGTTCAGATTGAGTCAATTTTGAATAGTAGACCCTTAACTCCTCTATCTACAGATATTAATGACTATTCATATCTAACACCTGGTCATTTTTTGATTGGAACTGCTCTCAACACTTATCCAGAACAGAATTTATCTGATTCTCATATAAATAGATTAAGTTTTTGGAATATATGTACGAGCATGTTTCAGCAGTTTTGGAAAATATGGAGTAAACATTATTTAAATGTATTACAATGTAGGCCAAAGTGGCAAGATAATTATCCTAACATTAAGGTTGGTTCTTCAGTAATTTTAGTTGAAAACGATGTTCAGCCTTTGTTCTGGCCTATGGCTCGGGTAGTCAATGTATTTCCAGGGGCCGACGGTATAGTTAGAACCGTAGAGGTGAGGGCACAGAACCGTAACATTCATAGAAGATCAATTACAAAAGTTTGTTTACTGCCTATTGATGTTACTTAATTAATCCATGTTTATTTTAATTTCTTATTTCTTCCCTGGGAATATGTAGGAAACCTACATAGACACTGGCTGTATGGAAGCCTAAATATTTTATAATGTAAACCACATGTCTAATAATTTTTGAGTCAGTTGCTATTGAACTGTTGATGTGAAATATTATTATTTGCTATTCAATTAATACAAACTATGGTCGCAAGTGAAGTGCAATTTTATTTCTATATATGTACGCGCATACACCAGCTAACTATAGTCTGCTGAAATATAAGTTTTTAACAGTAATAGTTAGGAACTCTTCATGACCATATTATAATATTTCTAGTTTCTTACTACTCTTTCATCATAATAGTGTCTATTAATTCATACATAATTATTCTATTCGTTCATATATAGTCTATTCGTTCATTATGCTACAGTAGAACCTCTTTAAGTCGAACTTGAAGGGAGACTCAAAAAAATTCGAGTTATAGAGTTTTCGACTGGAGGATTTCGACTTAAACGAATTTTGTAAGGAAATATTTGACTTGTAGAGGTTAAGATTTATTTAAATAATCGAGTTGTAAAGGTTGTAAAATCAAATATTGCTATGTTCGTAATAATAAGGTACAATTTATTTTTTCAGTCAGAGTCACTAATTATTGTGACTTATAGAGGGTTCAGATTTTGAGCAACGTAGGTTTTGGGGTTGAAGGGAAGGGAACAATTTTATTTTTTTTGAGAGGTTTCCGACTTATCGAGGTTCGACTTAAAGAGGTTCTACTGTGGTGTGAATTCACGGTGGAAAGCGGTATAATTTAGACTAAGAAGCAGATTACGCTTAAGAGAGGTGTAGTTTCAAAACCTGCTGCAATGCCTAACCTTCCATTCGTTTTAGGGGGTTTGAAACTGCAGACACCCCTGTAGATGTGTCTTTAACTATTGATTATTCAATACAAATTTTTAATTTAAAATATTAAATGAAACAAAAAAATATTTGAAATAAAAACTAAAAGCGAAGTTCTCTTGATGATGGTTTCGTGATTTCAATCTCTAAACTATTAATTTATCCTTTATAATGGATTTTCTTATCAACCGAAAATAGGTTTCTAAAAAGCAATCTAGAATATCAAACCGAAATCAATTCGGTACAATCTTTCACACGATATTAGATTTTTGTAATTTGCATTTTTAAAGATTCACTCCGAAGAATTTATGTGCTGAAAATAATTTTATAACCACTTAGATAAATCTAGATGATTCATTATATTAGACCGTAAAAATGTATAAAGGCGCAAACGAGAAAAATATATGAATATAATTTTTTGTTGAAGACAGCAACGCACTTTATAAGGTTTAAAGTAGAAAATCAGTTTTCAGCGGCTTTAATAAAATGGTATATAAATTTTTACCTAATTACATGCTTATTCTGTCCTTTCTGCGCTACTACTTGTCTATTAATTCATAATTATAATCCATTTATATACTCAGTTTTGGTGTGTGGAAAATAAAGAGGCTTTTTGGCTGATCATTATATATAATCAAGACCTTTATATAGCAGTATTCTTAAGTTATGCATTTTTGAAGCTCTGTAACACAAAAGGATATATGAAAGAGGCGTTTGCGCATGAAGAGTACCTTGACCGTGCACTAATCGAGCCGCGCGCGTACCCACTGTTTCACATTACATACATTGGCCTAATGGGATAAACGGCTGCTTATTGCAAGGTTGTGACGCTGTGATCCAGGCAGTCCTGTGGGTTCCTTCCACAACGACACAACGCCCGCCCGATTCATTCTAATGACACCACTCGAATGCGAATCCGTCAAACATAATTCCAAAACAAGAAGATCCTCCAGTCGACGCATCGTATTGTGACAGTGTAGTGCCAAAGGATTAGGTCAGACTTGTGAAGTAGCTGCAGTTACTGCTACGGATAGTATATGATGATCACACGACAGACTGACAATGATCGTGGGATCCAATAGAGTGACTAAAATGTCCTCAACTCCAAAAAGGACAATGAAGACTCAAAACGATTGATGATCCTAAATGGAACAGCAACTGAACACAATGAATGGGATAACTCCATCTGCGGATAAACCTGTGACGGTAGGAGAAAAGAGAGATGATCCAAAAATTAAAAAGTCTTATAGTGTCAAAGAGAAACTTTTGCAGATCAGATCAAATATAACAGTCGAACCAATCATAGCATGTTACATCATGTCAAACGTGTTCTCAGGACTCGCAGTTCAGAATCTTAATTTAGAAAAGGCGTGTCGAGTGAATTTAGGATACAATGACGAGGTATGCTCAGCGTTAAACAGGCGGCAAACCGAAAATTATACCATGGAGGAAGCCGAGGTTCAAAAATTAACAGCTTCCGTTCAAGCGTGGAAAAATATCGTCCAAACAACATTTCCGTGTATACTGGTGCTATTTGTCGGTTCGTGGAGTGATAAAACTGGGAAGAGAAAAGCGTGTATATTATTACCCATTGTGGGGGAAGTGTTGTGTTGCACGAGTTTCATTCTAAACACATATTTCTTCTATGAATTACCACTAGAAATCACGGCTCTCTCGGACCTATTTCCGTCGTTGACCGGTGGTTGGATAACAGTGTGTGTTGGTGTATTCAGCTACATTGGTGACGTAACTACCAAAGAAATGAGAACATTCAGAGTAGGAGTTGCGAATCTATGTATGTCTCTCGGCATACCTATCGGGATGTCATTGAGTGGCATACTACTGCAGCAGATTGGGTACTATGGGATATTCTTAATATCGAATCTCCTGTACCTAGCCAGCCTAATCTACGGTTATATTCGACTGAAAGACCCCGTAATTTCTGAAGATAGACAAAGAGTAAGTTCACCGAATACACTTTCTATTAAGCTGAGCTTATTTATCTTCGGGGCACGTGCGGGAAATTCTTTTAAACAAACTCGATTACTTGGAAAAGGTTACGTAGGCGCGGCGTTCATTAATTCTTGTAGCAATTTCAGATCAAATTCTAGGGTTAATAGAGTATCGGTAGGTGTCACGTTAAAGCTTGAGTAGCGTTGAGGCCATACATCATTTGCAGTGTAGCACGACAGCCCGGTTGGTCCTATGTCTAAGTGATAAATTGCCCTGCGCCCACTACGCAAATTCGAACGGAGGGGACATCGTAACGCAATCAGCGATTTTACGCGAGGCTCGGATAGGTGTCGACTGCGATTTATATGCCGCTGATCTATCTCCTTTCACGCCGCACCTTTAGCACCCAGAGACCGCTCACCGCCCGTATTATACCTGTCGTGAATAAATGGAAAATTAGCACCTTCGAATTCGGTTTACTATGTATCAGCTTTGTGACAGGACGTGATGTAATTTGTTAGGAAAATGTTCGATCGCAAATTCCCCCTTTTAATGTGCACTGGTTTATTATTTATTTTTATGTTCACACGCCATTTCATTGAGCGGTTTACTGTTGTGGCAATAAATATTTATTTTATTGCGGTTAATAAAATGTCATAACGCATTGTCAGAATAGTAATTTCGGAGATGTAAGCATGTCTGTATTTTGGATGGTTTCATAAAAAAATGTTTAAGTTATATGTAGCTGAGAATTAAACTTTTAAATGTCACAGATAAATTAGAAAAAAATGCAATCAAACTGCGTCCAAAGCACTTCGACTTTTGTGTTTATTTCTGATCATTAATTTTGTGATAATAAAATATCTAATAAAGTATTATTTGTGGCAGTTAAACATACTAGGATCTTTCCAAATTTATATTTCTTATACCGAGCAGTGTGTTCTGGGTTTTTACATGTTTAAAATATCACACATTTTCGTTATCTCATATTTGGTACCAGAGTAACTGTGGCCGCCACCCATTTATCCAGGCCTAGGAGTTTAACACAATATATCAAAGTGTTATTTTGAATCCCTAAATGTTTCATTGAAATTTGTTGAACGTTTTCGGAATGTATTCGACAAAAAATTCAGACAGAAGGCTGGACAAAAATACTAGAAACTGTTTCTTTAAAAAAAAAAATAATAGCATATAAATAGCTGTTCTGACTTATCTTTTGGTGTAAGTTTTTAATTGTGTCCTTCATCCCAGTTGGCCAACACTATACTAACTCTAGTGGATGAAAGTATAAATTAGTATTTATTCAAAAGTGTAGTCGTAAACACATTTAATTTTTATGCTCTGCCAGAATAAATAAGTTTCGATTCATTTATCATTTTATATATACTTTTTCAATTTTCAACAAAGCATTTGTAAAAGTTTCAAGTCTGAAAATTTAATTCTGAAGCAATTTTTCTCGCTATGTATTTTAATGCAATTACTTTATTTCAGATGCTTTAATTATTTTAATGTACATTTTTTATTTTTCATATTTATTTTAATTGATGAAGTGTTTAGAAGAATGCTTTATTTGAATATTGCGTGAATTCTTTTTGCATTAAGAAGTCTATTGAGTTGAATGTTCTTTTGCTTTAATATTTTCATGTTTTAATTTCGTATATATCTTACTAGAGTTCGCCCCGCGGCTACGCCACCGCGTGTCAGACCCTAGGCTTTATTGTACTTACACAAAAACTTAATTCGGTTTTTTACAAAAAAAATTTACAAAGAAACGAAGTTCATATAGTCTAGACAACTGCCCAGCAAAACATAGAGGTGAGTCGAAGCCAACCTGATTTGAAGTAATACAACGAATGACATGTTGTTATGATAACGTAGGTATTTGTTAGTGAATTGAAAAAAACGCGATTGCAGCGCAATCTATTTAGTTAATCCGTCTATTCTATGGAAACGACATCATTTATCGGGATAAACAATATCCTAAGCGTTGATTCGGGATATAAGCTAGCTCTGTGTCAAGTTTCAGTCATATATGTTCAGTAGTTTTCAAAAAGGATGCAATAGCAGCGTCGACATCTTTGTTCATGTTTTCGTCTGTCATCCCGGAAACGACATCAACTATCGGGATAAAAAGTATTCTAAGTCACACCCCGGGATGTAAGCTAGCTCTATGTCGAGTTACATGTAAATCCGTTTAATAGTGTTCACGTGATGATCTAACAGACAGACAGACAAAAAGACAGACAGATAACAAAAAATCTAAAATTACATTTTCGGAATTTCCTGGTCCCAATTATCCCCGTGATTTTTTCACATTTTTAAATGCAGTGTACAAACTCGAACCATTTATAGATTTATTATAGTATAGAAGATAGATAGATAGATATCATTAATTTAACTTTAGTTGCCGAGTTTGTGTTTTAGTTTTTATGAAAGTCTAACAAGACATTCTAGAAGTAATAGAATGATAAGAATGTGTTGTTTTAAACCTAAAGAGTTTTAGTGTTTATACATACGTTGTCAATCTTTAACGTTATTAAAAAATAATTACAATGTTGCATCATAAATAACGCATTAAACTCATTGCTTCATTTATATGAATTGGTCACTAACACTAACATTATCCCACATAGAGCAGGAACATTATGTAGCTATTCGTTGACAGGGTTATCTTTTAAAGATATAAACAAGACGCATTTTTGCCACTGTTACTAACACTAGCATTGTCCCAGATAGAGCAGGGACAACGAGGCGCATTTGACAGTTTTTTATTTATATGCTGGAGTACAAACAAGGTAACGGCCTACCTGATGGAAAGAGATTGACGATGACGATGGAAATTTTGTAAAATTAGAGGTGTTACCAACATGTTGCTAGCCTCAAAGTTAATTACATCTTATAAAAAGTTCATTGTAAATTCCTAAGGTGCGCATTTGTTACACTACGTTTCCAAAAGTTATTTAATTAGTAATTTCCAGGAACAACCAGTGGGTTGCCGAGGATGGATCTGCTCGTTCTTCGACGCTCGTCATGTGAGGGAGACTCTCACGGTTGCCTTCAGAAGTGGTCCCAGGAGACGAAGGCTAAGGGTTTCACTTCTCATCGTCGTCGTCTGTGTTATCTTTGGTCCTTTACATGGTAAGAATTTAATTTGAAGATCTTTCAATTTGTGGAATTAGTAAAGTTCACAATTTTATTTTTGCTTGGTTAATAAATCTATACTTCCATACTTTTAATATTATAAATAGGTAAAGTTTGTGAGTTTGTGACGTTGTAGGGGGTAATCTCCGAAACTATTGAACCGATTTAAAAAATTCTTTCACTGTTGGCAAGCTACACTCTCCCCAGTTGACATAGGTTATATTATATTTTTCAAAAAATTAGGGATCCTTACTAAAACTCCAATAGTGTAACCCAAGGTGTAAAACAATTACCTAAAATCGCGTGCGCTGCGAAAACTATTGATGATAGAATAAAATACGACTTTGCAGAACACATCATTATTTACAAAAAGTGTTTCGACGGCATATTTCTATTTATTATAGTTATGCCAAATAAGTGTTCTTTTATTTTTAAAATTTAATTGAAATTCTGCCGCTAGAAAAGGCTCTTTATTTGTATCTTGGTATTCATCCTTATCAAAATAAATTACTTCATATTCAAGACTGTTTCAATACCTTTATATAACTTTTTGCATTATTCAATTCGGACATTCCATTCGAAAGATATCACGAGTTTAAAAATATAAGTATTAGAAAAAAGTTGCGTGGTCGCCGCGCACCGTGCTCGGCTAGCTAGGCTTATGCGATGTAGGCGTCACTGTTGTATGGGCCGTATGGGAAGGCAAATATTTTAAATTTACTTAGTAGGTAATTAAACTCAACAAAAAATAAAGAGGTAAAGTGTGTGAGTTTGTGACGTTGTAGTGGGTAATCTCTGGATCTACTGAATCGATTTCGAAAATTCTTTCACCAGTGGAAAGCTATATTATTCCTGTGTGGCGTAGGGTATATTTGATTGTGATTCATAATAAGCATTTTTTTATTTTTTTTCTGATGCCCAGAGAAGTGAGTACGGGTCAGCTAGTAGTAAATAATTTATGTTAAAGAAGAGGCACGCTGGCGGATAAGGCAAGGCCAATCAATACATATCTGATACAGTTTTACACAACTTATAATTCCGAGCGGTAGTTTGTGGTTGTTTATAAAAGTGCAGACCGGTGTTCGACATCTCAATAATCTATATTGAACTTTATTCGTAAGCAAAAATAGTAGAGTGAAAAGCTTGCTATGCATTTTTAGTTCCGTTCCGCTTACACAATTCGGATCACGAGATCCAAGGTTCCTGTGGTACTAAAATTGGTCTACTGCATAGGTACGTCGGGGGGAATAATTAGCTGTGTAAAACTATACTTACCGTACATGTATAAAGTACACGTTTATGGTTTTATTCCGGTGTCGGTGATCTCAGGAACTAATAAGGCTATAGATATAAAATTTGGCATAGTATAGATAACATTTTGCAATACTTTCTTGATAAAACAGCAGGTGGCCGTATCGCTTAAAGCGATCTCTTCCAGAATTTAACATAAAGGATATTCTTAGCTGATGGTAGTGAAAAATCTGACATCACATCTATCTATACATATAATAATAAAACTGTAGAGGTCGAATTTCTGTACAATGAAAAAAAAATGCTAAAAACCGACTCAGGGGGATGTAAGAAAGAAGTAAAGTAGAACTAATTTAGATTTTTTTTTAACTTTGTTTCTCTGTTTGTCTGTCTGTTTGTACCGGCTAATCTCCGAAACGACTGGACCGATTTAAATGAAATTTTGTACGGTGGTAGCTTATATCCCTGGTCAACATATAGGATATTTTTCATCCCGAAAAATTAAAGAGTTCCCGTAGGATAGTTAAAAAACCGCACCACGCGGACAAAGTCGCGGGCATCAGCTAGTCTTAAATATGTTTATACATATAATAACAAGGTTGGTAAAGCCCTTAAAGGTCCCACTGCTAGGCATGGTCTTTTCTATTTTAGGGAAATAAACGATACATTGAATATATCGGTACATACCTGTAACTTATTTATAAATTACATTGCTTATAATTTCAATCTGCTTTCAGGTGAAATGAATGTTCTATATCTCTTCATGAGGTATAGGTTCAATTGGGATGAGGTCCAGTTCAGTATGTTCTGCACTTATAGTATCATAACTAATTTAGTAGGTAAGTACGGTATAAAACATGTAATAAATCATAAATGTGGTTTTAGGGGTTTGTTTCTGTAGTTGTTTTATTAACAACGGAGCCTTGTTAAAATCGTTATGCCTGTCTGTTTATATAATGCCACTGCCATTTTCAATCTACAGCGGCGAAGCCGCGGGAAACAGCTAGTTTAGTATATGCTGTTACATAATACATAGCGAAATTGCAAAAAAATGTGTGTGTGGCAGTTCACACGCAGTAGAAGTGAAACTTCAGAGAATGTACTCACAGATAATTGTTCTCTAACTTTTATTAATATAAATATAATTCCTTTAGCCTGAATCCGTCAATATATTATTATTATAATTCGAAATAAACTTCTTAAGTATCACTTTAAATTTTTCATTGTTTTAGTCTAAAAAATATTATCAGTTTTGTTTCAGTCCAAATTGGACCTATGTTTAACCATCGGTCTTATTGTCTCTCTAACCTGTTCTGTACAATTTAAAGCCTGTATCTCATCTCTCGCAGGCTTAGTCGTACAGATTTATGTGTTTATCTCTTTTTAGTGTCGCTTTTTCGTTTCATCGAGTTACAAATCAGAACGACTATAAAGAAGTATCAATTCAAATAAATTAGGACTGGCGGTCGTACATACAACCTGAGAATAGGATTTTTCCAATATATCGTACTGTGGATATGAACTAATATCAGCAGATCACTCAGTCTTCTACGAACCCTGCAATATGAAACTTCACCTCGCAATCTCGTTATAAAAATGTGAAATAAATATTGTGATATCAGTCGTGTTTGAATAGCAAAGTTTGCAAACATTTCTTATTGAAATGTTATTGCTATATAATAATACCAGGAGAACAAACGTTTTTAGTGAGATTGTTTATAAAAACTTGTTATTTTTCCTACGATTTTTACTGTAAATTAATATTTTAAAGATCTAGTAACCTAAAGCTTTTGGAGAATCGCTTACTGAAATTGTCAGAGCAGACTCTGATTATTAGCCAGAGCTAATGAAAGTAGAGAAATCAGTCCACAATTGACGAAGAAATCGCGTAACATGCATACAAAATAATTAAGCGCCTGTAGAAAATGTAATACTGGCACGCGTATACAAGTTTTTTTTCGAAGAATGTAGGCGCTCGGCGCTCTTTAATAAGGGTTAGTCTCGATTTCCCTGAGATTCACTCATCAGATCTTGACTTGGTAACCATGGGACTGGGTATAAACTTACGAATGAAGAGAAACTTTTGAAAATCCGTCCCTAATTGACGGAGATATCGTGTAACAATAAAGTCGGTTAATAGTTTTAGAAGGTTTCTCTCGAATTCCCTGGGATCCAATCATCAGATCCTGACATGATGCCTATGGGACCATATCGGGAGTATAACCTTTCGATAAAAAAAATTGATAATCAGTCCACAACTGACGGAGAAATCGAATAACGAACATACAAATAAAAAACAACATACAAACAAATGGAGAACCGCCTGCTTTTGGAAGTCGTTCAAAAGCGCTGCAAACAATATTAATATGGCAATTCTAGATTATATACAACAGGCTAGGTGGGGCAGTCTTTTTCTTGGCGGGCGATTGTCCAACGTGCATCATTCGCCGCAACCAGTTTTTTAAAACTAGTGCTCGGTCATTCATGTTTAACTACAATTAACTGTTCAGTGCTCATTGTTGATATCAACAAAGCAGTTGAAACGGAAAGATTCTTAAAAAGCTAGAATATTTATAAAATATCTGGTTGCGGCCAATGACGCGCGCAGTTGTACGAGGGAGAATTACTTACAAAAGTACAAATATATAGAAAATACGTAAACGACGCTTTGGGCCCTCTAAGCTTCACAAGAAATCCTAAATAAAGGTTTTTATTTCAATGATGTGGGTTTGCATCTTAATATTTTGAGAAGCATGCACCATATTGGCAATTCTTCTGAACTGCGCATGTTGTTTAAATACCATGTGCTGACTAAGTCACTAAAGAAAACCATCGCTATGAAATGCACATCGAGATAACCGATGTATGAACCCCGTCAATCTGATTTTGGCACGTATGATCGGTACATCCTCTTTTTGACAGGCACATTGTTCTCAATAAGCATATTCAGCGACTTCTTGAAGCTGGATGACACACTCGTGGGCATCATATCATGCACCAGCAAGATACTGGCTTCGTTTATATTCGCCTTTGCTACGACCACAACTGAAATCTATTTTGGTACGTATTATATCAATTAAATAAATTTAATGGATGATTGTTAGTTAATCTTCACTCTACTTTTCTTTTACTTTCTCCCAATTATTTGGGGTCGGCATAATGTCTTTTCCTTCCATATTCCTCTATTCTAGTATATGTCTTCTGCCACACAACAAATCATCATGTCATGGTTCACACAATCCATCCATCTTCGTTTTGGTCCACCTTTACATTTCTACTCATCAATCTTGCAGCTTAACATTATTTTTGTCAAGTGGCTTTCGTCCCTCCCTCCCTCCCATTTTCAAATTTTAATATCATAATATATATATTTATTTGATGAATCCTTAATATAATAGTCTATAATTAAAAAATTCGCCGAGCGCGCGTGTGACGTCACTATGATAATTGCTCATAATTCATCGTAGCTTCGTAGCACACTTGTGCATATGTTGTAAAACTTAATATTTATGATCTTTCCATTTATTAAAAAATGATTCGAATACCCAATTGAAAAAGAGCTAATTATGACGTTAAAGTTAACTGGCGGTTTTCGGCCTAACGTCTACAAAGACGATATGTTTTGTCTTTGTAGACGTTCAGGCCGAAAATAAGTAGATTTTTACTTATCTTTTTAAGTAGTACCATATTTTGAAAATTTCGCTAATCAGAGAAAAAGAATGTTGTTTAAGAATTGATACTGGCTCACCATATCACTAAAGTCAAAGGCATAGTTGTCTGATTCTGTAAAGTAATATATTAATAAGAATCTAGATATATTACGCGTCAAAAAATCGATCTACCTGCGTAATATACTGTTGCTTAACAATTTTTTATTGTTTTTAAATAGCAATACAAAACGTCAAGGCGTCTACTACGTCACTGTCAGGTGTCAGAGAAAGCTGTATGGACTCAGTTCCTTTGCCTGACATTTTGACAAATAAAGCACAAATACATAATTATTCGTGGAAAACAATAAATATCGTACAACTATTGTTCACGTTTTTCACTTATAGGCAGAATTAAACATTTTTTGAAAATAAAACTGCGCAGTAAAACATCACGTTTCAAGTTCCCGCCAAAAATTCTAGTATTGTCGTAATGGAGGTTATGTGTTATTGTCAAACATTTATGGCCGAATTCTATTTTCAGCCAAGTTCTTGTAGAAAATGACAATCACACATGGGTTTCTAATGAAATAAGCTATGTAAACACATTGTAATTATGCGTGTAGGCGACCAGGCCAATGGCTGCCAAGAAACCAGCCAGTCTTCTTTATGACTGATTTAAGTTTTAAAAACGTGTTTTGAAAGATAATAAATTGATTGAAAGTTTTGAGATCCCTATTAATATTATAAATGCGAAAGTAACTCTGTCTGTCTGTCTGTTCCGTTTTCACGGAAAAACTACTGGACCGATTTGGTTGAAAATCGGTATACCTATATATGTAATTTTAATACCGAGGGTGGACAAGGGATACTTTTCATCCCGGATAATGGGATAGATTTTGGGATAGATTTATGTAAAGGTTATCCCGGAAACTTTTTTACCCATTTTGACCTTTTTGGCCTTTTTGTCCTTTTTGACCTTTTTGGCCTTTTTGACCTTTTTGGCCTTGCCGGGAGATGGGATAGTTTGCGATATAAAATGTAATTAATCTTCCGGGTGCAAGTAGCACTCACATAAGCATTTAGTACAATGTAACCTGTATTAACGCCTGCTCTTTAAACAAGAGGCAGGCTCAAACAGCCTCGGTCCTCCGTAACACACTCCTGTGTGTTACGATATTACAAGACGCAGCCTCGTTTGCGATAATATTAAAGATTTAGATTGGCAGAATGCGTTATATAAAGCGTTTTTTTTATCTCCTCCACCGGACGAACAGAATTTGTGTCGGCCTTTTCCACCTTATCTTTTTAAATATTTTTATTCTATTTAAAGCGTTAAAAATAGTGCCGTTAACGCTCATCCACATTAGTGTATGTGTTATAGTCAAAGGTCGATATACAGTCTCTTCCCGATATGACTGTTTTATCCTTATTACTACTAGATTATTATTATTATTACTACTACATTATTAGACTAGATTTGACCAAGGCCTTTCGACAAAACCTTGAAAAAACAAATCGTAATAAATTCCAATTTCGGCGTTTGATTGAAGTATTTTTCGTCAAACCTAGAAGTACCTAACTTTTTAGTCAAACGTCGAACGTAAAATAATTTGTTTCAGACTTTGCCTAGTCGATCCTGGAAATGACTAAGGCAGATTTGGTCAAACGTCGATTCGTACTGCAGTTGTTACATGTTTAATGACTGTATAACTTAGTTAGACAAAAAATTCGTTAGTCAAAGGCAGAAAAATGTTGTTAATTTGAACTTTGACTAAGACTTTATGTCAGATCTGAGGTTTGACTAGTCAAACCTAGGAGCGTCAGAGCTTCGATGTTTGACTATAACATATATACATACGTTATCTGTCACTATTTAACGTCATTAACAATGTTTAACGCATCGCCATATATGCGTGCAACGGCTTATATCTATAACATTATTCCAGATGAAGCCCCACCATAAGTATTTCTCTTCATGATTTGTTCTTCAATTCTACATTTTGTATATTTTTCCTGCTTTTAGAAGTTCATTAGCAAATTGAGTTTGGTAAAATGTTTTCTAATGGCCGTAATAGCTTTAATTTGTTTGTTTTTCACAGCTCCCCTCGTGGAAATCTTCAACGGCACTTCGTTCATTGCAATGCGATCGATTGCTTCCAAATTAGTTACGAGCGAAGAGTTAGGTAAGTAATAAAAAAATAAACATGTAACTAAAAACATTACTTAGCATTATTAGAAGTGTCTTTAAAGCCTGACTTACGTTTGCATTAGTTAATCAATTAATTAACTTGCTAATAAGTCCTTATCATTGTTTCGACAGATTATCATCCTCATCCTACAATATTCAATAAACTACCAAAATCGTTAAAAACAATTTACCATTGAATGTATTTAAAACAAGACTAAAGAAATTATTAATAGACAAATTATATTATTCCACAAACGAATTCCTCAATGACAAATATGAAACATAATATCAATACATAATCTTGTATATAAAATTCAATTGCTGTTCGTTAGTCTCGCTAGAACTCAAGAACGGCTGGACTGATTTGGCCAATTATGGTTTTGATATATTTGTGGAAGTCCAGGGAAGGTTTAAAAGGCGAGTAAATATGAAATAAATGGTGGTAATATAGTAAAAACAACAATTTTGCTTTCCCTTACATACTATTCCTACCTGTCAAACATTATTTTGATATTCGTTCCGTCGTTTAGAAATCAATGACTTTTAAATTTAAGTCATTCAGAAATCAAATTAAATTTAAAAGTGAAGTTTAGTTGAAACATTGTGAAATTATCCTTTAGCTTTTTTATTAATTGATTCTGAGGCGGTACGAAGTTTGCTGGGTCAGTTAGTTAATATAATAACTAGCTGATTAAAATATTATTATATAATATAATAATATTTTAATTAAAGACATTAAATAATTGACATGCACAGATTGAAACAATAATGAAAAAAAGGACATCCATATAATTAATAAATAAAGGTAATAAATGTTATCAAAGTTACATAAAAGTTGCTTAACAAAATAAATAGGAACTAATTGTTTAAATAATGACGATTCAGATCCTGCTTAATTGCACACCATTGAAACTGGTAAAATGTACTGAACCATGTATTTCTACGAATAACACCTGTATACATCGTGTGTATGTGTACATTTATGCAAGAATAAATATTTCATTTCATTTCATTTCATTTAATTTCATCCTATTGTTAAATCCCGAAGCCTGGTGTCTGTTTACTACTTTTTCTTCTTTACTTCGCGCGGTCTTCTGCATCCCTAATTGTGAGACTATTGGTACGCATGTCATATTTTACGATGTCAAGCCAGCATTTCTCGGGCTTACCCCTTCGACTGGGATCTGGCGGAGCTGGGGTTTGGACAGACATTTACTTAATCAACAACTTATTACTTAACTACAAAATGTATGTCCAAACTATGAGAAGGACTTATCTCGCCAGTTTCGCAAGTTAATCAAATACTTAACTAATGCAAATTTAATCGGGCTTAATGCTCATCGTCATCCTAGTAGTAAATCAGTTTCATAGTATGTCTAGACAGAATACATGTCACATTCTCATAGCGATTCTCCAAAAGTGGCCATTTTTGAGACCTCAGTTTAGCATGAAGCTAACGGCTCCATTACACGCCCCCGTCTGCTCGCTCCACGTACGTGTTTCTAAAAATAAGTCATTTCCGCTCATCCCCGAACGAATGGTGTTCATCAATAACACGTGGAGAAGAGCAGTGCAAACATTAGTATCTTATCTATCAAAATATTTTGTGTTTTATAAAATACTTATGTTTTTATGTTTTACGTGTGAATCCTGTTAGTTTTAGGTTTTTTTTTTAATCCATTCATTCTCGACAATAAATATTGCTTTCTTTCTTCTTCGATCTTATTAGTCTTTTACAAAGCATTTCCCTTTCCTTGCTCCTGTCCACTCCAATCCTGGAAACTGGTAAGAGCCTTGATATTTGGATTACAGAATTTAGCGTAAAAGTGGATTAAATTTCATTATTACGCACGGTAACAGCGTTCTCAAACAATTAAATATTTGTTTTCACTATCAGCCACATTTTTCTGTTGAATAACCTATATGTATATGCATGTAAACATTAGCCGTTCCTATAAATGTTTAGTTTGTTGATAATTAAAGTAAACCATTTTATGTTAATATTGCTACAACAACTATTTGTTTACAGAAAATCTATTTAATGTATTTGTCGTAATTTTTTTTAGTTAAGTACATTTATTGCCGCTTATCCGTGCAAGAATGGAGAAAGAATACAATTTCCTGCGGCCTGGTTGCTCGACTGGATGGCTACCACCCTGGTCTAGAGTATGCATAGCAACCTTCCGTTGTGTTCCGGCATTAGTGGCCAGGTTCCAGTCTCCCTTTAAAGACCGGCAGCGCATTGGTAGCACTTTTGGTGTTATAAATGTTTATAAACGATGGTAACCGCTTTCCATCAGGCCATCTGCCTATCTGCTGAACTAATGCAATAAAAAAGCGCGATGGCCGTGAGAGCTTTTTTATGTGTGATACCAAGCTCTCACAGAATCTTGATTTTAAACGGCTAGTCATGAGTTAACCATTTTTCTTACGATGAGTGAGATTTCTGATGACTCAATTGCCCCTACCCTATCCTATTCTCTTTATCCCATACCTCCAATTCCATCCTATAGCCTGACAACGCGTTGGCTTCACTCTTGGTGTTGCAAGCTTATAGGCGACAGTAATCACTTCATCCAAAAAAAATATTAGGAACAGAAATTAATTAGAAACTCCCACGTGTAGGCTCCATAATTTCGTGGGGCAAAGAATAATGCTCTTCAACAAAATCCCAGTAAACGTTCAAGAACTTTCAGTAAACAAGTTTAAAAAATTAGTATAGCAATGTTTGTGCGAGAAAGCTTATTATACGACTAAAGATTTTCTAGACGACCGCACCGAATGGGAACAATGCGATCGCTGCCAAGCTCTTTCAGTAATCTGTTATATATAAATAAAAATGAATCCTAGAAATGTATGTACGCGCATGACTTGAGAACGACTTTACCGATTTTTATGATTTTTTATGTATATTTCAGTGGGTCCCCGGATGGTTTAGAATTGGATTCACAATTGGAACCGGTAGGAGTTACTAGAATTGGGTCCTAGATTTTTATTTTTTCAGGGCAGGACAACGTCTGCAGAGACTGCTAGTTATTGATAAAAATTGCTTTGTCAAACCTTCTATAAAAAACATTAAAAAAGACGAATAATAATAATTATTCTGAAGTAAAGATATGCCGGGGAGTTTATTGCACCGCTTCTTTTTCTTTAACAGTGACTAAAATTGCATTGGAAGCGGTGTATAAAATTTATTATTTTTATAGAGAACGTAACAATGAAAAAACCGTGTACGCCATAACTGATTTATTCCGATCTACCTTCGTTTACATTATAATGCATACAGTCCCCTTATCAAAACAAATAAGAAAGAAGAGATGAAAATTAAAAATAATAGAATAATTAATTAATTAAATTGTTGACTTACATATGCCTTTAATATACATATTTTAAAGTCCATGGAAATCTCTAACCCACCACCTTTCTTTCCTTAGAATTTTAATATATATATATCTTTGTTTACCAGAAAAATAAAAATATCAAGAGTCGCATTTTGACGACATTGTTTTGTGCTATGTAAATTGTAAAACTTATTATTTTTATAGAGAACGTAACAATGATACAACCGTGTACACCATAACTGATTTATTCCGATCTACCTTCGTTTACATTATAATGCATACAGTCCCCTTATCAAAACAAATAAGAAAGAAGAGATGAAAATTAAAAATAATAGAATAATTAATTAATTAAATTGTTGACTTACATATGCCTTTAATATACACATTTTAAAGTCCATGGAAATCTCTAACCCACCACCTTTCTTTCCTTAGAATTTTAATATATATATATCTCTTTGTTTACCAGAAAAATAAAAATATCAAGAGTCGCATTTTGACGACATTGTTTTGTGCTATGTAAATTGTAAAACTTATTATTTTTATAGAGAACGTAACAATGATACAACCGTGTACACCATAACTGATTTATTCCGATCTACCTTCGTTTACATTATAATGCATACACTTATACGGTGGTAGACTTATGGCTTTCAATAAGTAATCTGTAAGATTCCACTTTGAAATAAATACATTCATTTACAGCTTCGTAACAAAAAGGCAATTATAGGTTAATTTAAATTTTCAGGTAAAGTGAACTCCCTGTTCGGCTTGGCTGAGGCGATGATGCCTCTAGTCTACGGACCATTATACTCGAGGGTTTACATGGCAACACTCAACATCCTGCCTGGAGCGGTTTTTCTACTAGGAGCAGCAATGACGGTGCCCGCTGTTGCTATTTTTGGGTAAATATCATATTAATTTGAGTTTCGATACTTAACCGTGCAAAAGGAAACATTTTAATATAGAAAAAGGGATCCGAAAATAAAAATTGTGATTTAAAAATTGACTTCATTCTTATAGTATATCAAAAACTTTTATTTTTCAAATTATAATTATAAAATGCGTGTCCCCAATTATTTATCTCCAATAGTTTGTTATAGCTGATAATTATGTATATTTCAAACTAAAAATATACAATTTTCCAGATATTTATAATTTTAGAAAAAAATAATACTTATACTTTTACGCCGTTCCAACTTGGATACTTGGAATTTCCTAGTATCTTCAAATATATATCACACATGTCTATTTATTTACAAGGCTTTTGAGTGCGTGAATTCGTGGAATTGAAACCTAATTTTGATTTGATTTGAAAAATGTAATTAACCTGCAGAACGTCACAAAGGCCTTACCTGCGAGTGTTATGTATTTAAAACGTTATACAAAAAGCTTTATTCGTTTGCGAAGTTATATTATTATACTTAACGTGGCTACTATTTCATATACATATGATTAAAAAAAAATATATATATATATATATGTTTCTGCATGGGTTCGGCGTCATTGTTTAGACATTGGAAAGACGCAACAAGAAATTGTATATTTCATATCAAAGGATTAATAAAAAACCGTCCTGTATTGTGACAGATTTTCTATGAATATTATCGCAACTTAAGTGGCTGCCAATTCGTCGTCGACGCGACCTTCACGTAGTTATATTTTTGTATAAAATCTTACATAACCCTCTTTCTCCTTCCTATCTTCGTCAACGTTTTGAATTTCTTGTTCCTTCTGATAAACATTGCAGAATTTCTAAACTCCTTCTTCTTAAAGCTCCCACACACTCATCGGCATGTTATAGTGGTTCTTTCTCCGTCCACGCAGTTAGATTATGGAACGCCCTGCCATATACGATCCGAGATAGCTCATCGGAGAGCAGTTTCAAAAAAAAAGTCAAAGAGCACTATCTATCTTAAATTATTTTTATATATCTATATTTTACATTATGTATGTATGTATGTATCTTAAGAGTATCTTGTATATAATTTATTTTTGTTAAACTGTTTATATTAAATATTATATCGTTAACTATCTTTAGTGTACACAACCCTGCCTTTTGCTTCTACCCTTCTCGCTAGACTCATAGGTTTGCTGGAAGAAAACTCTTTTAGGGTTAAGCTCGCCTTTATACGTCACCACTATTCTATAATTTTGTATGTAACGTTTTGTGTACAATAAAGAATAAAGAATATTATTCGACGACAAAATACAAAGTCTCCAACATCGACGCAGGGTTGCCAGCTTATCGGTTATCTATCGGATTCACCTTGGAGAGTGTGCAGCTGAGCTCTTCGATCTGATCCCCCCATCTGCCTTCCATCATCGGACAACCAGACGCACCGGCCGGCATGCGGCACTGATAGATAGTGGATATTGCACCTATAAAAAGGAAGCGCTTTGCATCTAGCTTCATCATACGCAGTGCAAAGGAATGGAACTCATTGCCGGAATCTGTCTTTCCCGATACTTATAATCTGGATGTCTTCCAGTCCCGTGTGAATAGGTACCTTCTAGGTAAGCGTGCTCCAACCTAGACCACATCTTCACTCCACATAGAGCGAGATCGTGGTCAAACGCGAACCTATACTAGAATAAAAAAAAACTAATAAAAATCTCAGTATTTATGCGTCTTATGATTACGTATACTATATAAATCTTATTAGGTATAATATTGTTAGATAATTTAGTAATTAATACTTTATTGTATGCCACACACACACAAGCACATATTAATATAATTAATTAACAAATAGCGCAATTATCACTTATAAGTTAATCTTTTAGAGACGACCTTATCAAGAGTAAATTGTTGACAACCATAATTGCGGTTTACATAGCGATTCAAGCGGTTTACATATAGTTACAATATAATAGCGGCCCCGAAGATGAACAGGATGTAAAAAGTTGTAGACTGGTTAAAAATAATCACCTTAGTGTGGGTCAACCTTGATTCAAAGAAAACTAATTTTGACCGTCTAATAATAATTTGTCGTTTTAAATATCAACTGTTATAAAATAAAACAACATGTTAATGACACTGCGTAATAGAGATGCGGAAAATAAAATCAACTGAGATACTTTTTTATCATCTTACAAAACGTCGCAGCCTTACAGATTTTATCCGAGCATACCATTTATGACGTCACAAGTTGTTACTAGTAAAAGGAGTCAAATGGCGTATTAATTACTGTTTAAACAGTAATAAAAATTATTTCTGTTGTAATATTTTTTTTATTGCATGAGTTCAGCAGATAGGCAGACGGCCCACTGGTGGAAAGCGGTTACCATCGCCTACGGATATTTGCAACACAAAAGGTGCTACAAATGCGCTGCTGCTCTCTAAAAAGAGAATGGAACCTGGCCACTAATGCCGGAACACAACTCAAGGTTTTTATGGCGGCAGATGGGCAAATGCCCTACCACCTGGCTGTGTGTTGTTTTGTTGACTCTTAAGACATGTCGCCCGAAGAAGAAGAAGTTGTATTATTTCTCCGTTCCTGCACAGACAAAAATGATTTTGAAGATTTTAATAGTAATGTGATATAATGCTATTTCAACACTGGTTATTTAATATATAAGGGGCCATTCATTAATTACGTCCAACTTGGGCTTGAGTTAAATTTCGTGACGTCACTTTTCAAAATAACATATATAAGCTTTAAAACACGAAATTTGAACTATGAATAAAACTTTGAATGGAAATAAAACTAATTACGAAACTGCTGTTTAAATTTAATAATTTCTTCATGTAAAATTGCATGTATGATTTACACTAGGGAGAGAGGAGTCTCACGAATGGGACCAGCTGTGACAAGGACGGTAAAAAAATCATGAAAGTCGTGGATGGCCCCTAAATAATGTCAGAATTTTATAACATGTGTTCGCATGCCTATTATGTATAACGACCTATAAACATCTTACAAAAAGCAAAAAAAGCATAAAATAATAGTGATTTTGCATGTTCATGCATGCAAAATCACTGTTATTTTATGCTTATCTATTTATTATTATTATTTTATGTGCATGTAAGGTTTTGTCTTCACGGACTGATATGGACGCTAGTCCAAAAGTCCTTAACATAAATACATTTAAAAAAACTTAGAGATAGGTAGTAGCGCATTAGCAGGTGTGTATAGCTACCAACCCTAGGGTCCAATTCTGCTATTACTATCTCGTTAAAATGGCCACAAATTATAGTCTCAATCGTAGGTGCCTGATTTTGGCATTCTGATAATTCCAATGACATGCTCGTGGTACGTCACTTTATATTTATAAGCGATAACTCGCGATATAAATGTTTAAAACCTTTGTAGTTTTCTCAATAATCATTTTGGATAACGCCATTTCGGCTAATGGTAATACCAATTTTTTGTACTATTTTCTAATAATATTAATTATCATTACCAGTATCGGTATTGATCGAGAAGATATTGTGGATTTAGTAGAATACGATTTTTTTACACTATTGCAATGGAATCGTACTTTGAATATTTTCGCAATGTCACGTAATTAAAATAGCAGAATTATGCCCCTGGTCTGGAGTATGCCACCTTAGCAACCTTGAGTTGTGTTCTGGCATCAGTAACTAGGCTCCAATCCCCCAATCAAGTCGATAGGTGATGGTAACCGTTTGTACTCCAGCATTAAATAGAAAGTAGGAGAAGGCAATATTTAATTGTTAAGTGGCTGTGTTTATTGCGTAGCTTTATGAATTTTTTAAACACCAACGCAGGCATCTTTCAACTTGAAAATTAAAGGCATGTTGATATTATGTTATTTCTATTCGATTATACTAATTTTAATAATAATCGAGCTCGACAGATGTTGTTCTGCCCTGAAAAAGTAAGAAACTAGAACCTGATTGTAGCCAATTGTATATCTAAACCATTTAGGGACCCATTCAAACACACACAAAATTTCGTTTAAGTCGGTCGAGCCGTTTTTGAGTTTTAGCCAGACTAACGAACAGCAATTGATTTTTATATATTAGAAGAAAATAAGATACAAAGAAGAAAACTTACTTTACCTTAAAATTAATTAATATTAGTAGTGTATTCTACATATCCCTAATCCCTAAGATCATAAATAAAATACTGAATCTAGGTTTCTTTTATAAATACATTGTATAATCTCGACCCCCTTTACATATTTGTTACGTTATAGAAGATAGATATATTAATATTTTGTCAGAAACATCGATACTTAACACGCTTCAACGCTCATATCAATTACAATGTCAATGAAATGAGTACACGTACATTGTGTTTTGTCAAGTGTTGAAAGTAATGTAACACGTTACACTGTATTAAATTATCTAGACAAAAAACTTAACATAAAAGGTAAATAGTCTGTAATAGGATCATGGAGTTATTCTTACCGTTGGGCTTCACCTGCGACAATGTTATGGTTATTGACTGTGGCTGAATGCGTCTTATTTACCACGTTAAAAATAACGCCCTTAACGAATAGCTACTTAAGCTTTTTTTGTCAATGTTTAACGTCATTATAATAACAGCCCATAAATGTCCCACTGCTAGGCTCGGGCCTTCCATTATAGGGGGGCACGGACAGTATACCCGCCACTCTTGTCCAAGGCGGCTTGGCAGGTTTAATACGTCGGTTATCTCGATGTGCAGGTTGCATCACGATGTTTTCCTTCACCGTTGTTACCACGTAGTAATTGTAACAATATGCACATTAGGTTAGAAAACTACCTAAATGGTGGATGCTTTCCGGCCAGGATCGAACCCGCGCTCTTTGAGTTTCGGACGCGTTACGCTACCACTTCATTAACAATATCGCATCATAAATAACATATTAAACCTATCGACATATAAGGCGCGTGAAACGGCCTATAACTATAACATTATCCCAGAAAAGCAGTAAGGTTAAAATTATTTTTAGATTACTAGTATTAGAAAAGACAGAATAGGCTTCCAACATGTTGATAAATTAATGATTAATTGCTGAAAGTAAATATGTATACTTAACTTCATAACTTCATATATAAAAATATACATTCCCAAGCTTTCCTTTATTATTAAAACAATTTTAATAAGTCCACCACGAACAAATTACGGGGAAAGAACATTATTCTTAACGATGTGCAGTTATTTAATAAATTGCCAAACGACTTATAAGAATGTAATAATATTAAATTTTTCTTTTCAATATTAAACTCAAAAACTTTTTATTAAAAATAATATAAAACAATAATATATATATATATATATATATATATATATATATATATATATATATATATATATATATATATATTACGCTTACACGAGCTTTTGGTACGCGTATGGGAACAACCGTCAGAGTGGAATATAGCGATCATATGCCCTGTTCATAAGAAAGGCTGTAAAAAGAAATGTACGAACTATCGAGGAATCGCCCTACTCCCTTCAGCATATAAGGTCTTGTCGTATATACTCTTGGGCCGCCTGGAACTTTACATTGAAAATATTTTAGGTGATTATCAGTGTGGTTTCCGCTGAAATCGGAGCACTATTGACCAGATCTTTTTGCTCAAACAATTGATGGAGAAAAAATGGGATTATGCTCAAAGCATTTACTCATTGTTTGTGGATTTCAAAAAAGCATATGACAGCATAGACCGTAGCTCCTTAAGAACTACTTTGGCGGAATTCGAAATACCAAAATAACTCACAGACATGATTGTCGTAGCCATTGGAAATAGCCAAATGCGTGTAAGAGTAGGCGCAGAATTTAGAAAAGACTTTGAGGTTATTATCGGATAAAGCAAGGTGATGCCCTTTCGCCTATGCTCTTCAATTTAGTTCTGGAACATGTAATCAGAAAAGTACTTGTACTTCAAACTGGGGTTGAACTGAATGGAAAGCATATGGTTATAGGCTATGCAGATGACCTAGCATTATTGGCAACTTGCCGCAGAAACGTTACTGAAGCCGCTATGCTTCTGGAAAAAAAGCGTTAAAAGTCAGACCAAGATACATATATATAAAACCGTTATACGCCTAATATTGATGTACGGATGTGAGGCTTGGACCCACACTTAAGGAGGAGAACAAGCTGTTGGTGGCTGAAAGAAAGGTCCTAAGAAAGCTCCTGGGTCCGACATGGGGAAGCGATGGCAAATGGCGGATCCGAAAAAATGCTGAAATCGAAGAACTGGTGGATGAGCCCAATATAATAGGCGAGAGCAAAGCACATCGCTTGCGCTGGCTTGGCCACCTACATAGAATGGGGGAGGATCGCGTAGTGAAAAGAGCCTATCTGGGTAGACTAACGGGACGACGGCCCAGATATCGCTGGAGTGACGTAGTGGATGGAGGCTGATCTGCGCGAGCTTCGTGCCTATGACTGGCAAGAGACAGCGCTGAACAGGAAGGAGTGGAGTATTCTCATTTCGGAGGCCACGACTCATTTTGGGTCGTTGAGCCGCGGCAGTTAGTTAGTTCAGTTAGTTACCTACGTCTTCAGTTCATCTCATTGTAAATCTTTCATATCATTCTTAAAGATGTTGTTAAGTCAACATAATAATATCTTAGGTTCAATTTCATTATTGTGTTCTAACGAGTGGTACAGACATTTAGTATCCACATAATCTGCCGCTTCTCTAGAATTTAGAATCAATTAGTATTTCCCCATTGACAATAATTTAAACCTTTCCAAATAGTCATTAGAGGTCAGCTAAGCGTGTTGCGGACTTTGAAAGGTCTCGTATAAGCGAATGTCCACTGTTAAAAATGCTTTTAATCAATAGTAACCGATTGTTACGATTATTAATACATAGCGAATTTAAATAAAGTATTATTTCGCTTTTACATCATGTATTTTTGACTTAATGTCAACAAGTGACATCTGAAATAAAATAATATCAAAAATAAAATTTATAAATAATAGATGTTCCAAAAAGTCCCAACACTCCATATTTTAAAAACTTACTATGGATAGGTATTGTTTCAAGTAATTTTTGTCAAAAGTTGTACCTGTTATACTTAAGCTGTACCAAA
Organism: Dendrolimus houi; assembly: GCA_039645545.1. Taxonomy (NCBI): domain Eukaryota; kingdom Metazoa; phylum Arthropoda; class Insecta; order Lepidoptera; family Lasiocampidae; genus Dendrolimus; species Dendrolimus houi. The sequence goes on from CM077124.1 coordinate 20,933,667, forward strand.
TTGAATTGTTTCCGATTTTATTACTTCATAGTTGAAAAGCTACAAGGATCACAGATTTATTACTACTTTGGAAACGAGTCATTATTCCTCGCCATTCATGTAATTATTTTAAAATATGTAATTATACTACCATTACGTTAGGTAAATATTTATCGTAATATTTGTGTTAGGTTATCTAAACGTCATTATTAAATTTAACTATATATTATTCGCTTAAATAGAAAAAGTCACTCGATATCATTATGAAATGAAATCTTGATTTGTATGAAACATGTATAACAAGGGCTTACGATATGGTGAGAACATGTTTCGCCATTTAATGGCATACAAATTTTCTTAACAACTAATATGGTTTATGAAACATAATATATTTTTATTTAATAGTCGTAAAATATTATTACAATTTGTTGCACAATTTTGTCACCTTTGTGTCAAAGTTTAATACAATTATATATTTGATGAATGTCAACTTTATTAATAATAATTAATTGTCGAATATATTGAATTATGAGCGCATGTTGGTAATAAAATAATAATAATATATATATATATATGTATTAAAAAAACGTAAAAAAATTAATAAATATGTATGTGAAATAATAATAAAATAAATAAATGTCATTTGATCTAACTAAATAATTCTGATTCCCGATAAAAACATTTCTCAACCAGCCATGAGAATAATTTGAATATAATTTGAAGTAAATAATAATTTGAAAAAATATAATATGACTTTAGACGTGTCTAATGCTGATATTAGATGGACCAACCAAATTGAATCAATTCAGTATTCAATGAAACTGTATGTATCAAGTTTATGAATACAAGGATCACTTTTGTTGCTTCATCCTAATTGAAATATATAAATGAATCGTCTAATATCAGCTTAACGATACATGCCTGTTTTACTTTTTCAGTGATACACGTAAATAATCTATTTTTGCTTTAACTCCATATAGACCTAGTACTTAGTTTAAAAAAAATTGCTATGACATATATTTTCGCCACATTACATAAAATATTCAAATTCAAAAGTTTTTATTAAAAATAAGTTCCAGTGGAGTACACTTTTTGAAGGACATATAAGCGAAAAACTTAATTTCACTTCCTATTCTATATATACCGCTTCGCAACGTATTATTGGTGTTTAGGCGAAGAAGCGGCAAGAAACTCCCCAGTAACACGTCTAGTAAAAAAATATATTTCTACTTAACTATATCAAACTCTTTAAAAAAAAAAAACATTGTGTGATTTTAGGAGACAGGCACTGTTAGTCAATGCGGAGTCACATAGTGTTTCCGCATAGCAAAATACCGAGAGCCAACCTACTTTTCTAAAATTGCAGCACACTCTTTTTGTATATATGTTTTTTATTCCATTACAGTTACCTTTTGCCTTGTGTGTGTCGTATTTAGAAATAAATATTTTCTAAGATTCTTTATTTTGAGAGAGTTCTATTTTTACCAAAATGGTTACGGAACCCCAAAAACTTTTACACATTAGATAATAGCTACAGAACTCTAAAACGTTTAACACAGAGGACAAACAAACGTACCGTAATCATATTACTTAAGTACAGTTGAAAAGAAAAATGATTAGTCTTTATCCTGTTATCCTTATCCAAAGTGAAAATTGAGATATCTTTTGAATTTTCTTAATGATAAATTGGACTTTCGCATTTGGGAAAAATTTAGATGAGACAGTCTTGCAGAAAAGTTTGCCCTTTAATATTTAAAGGGCATATTTGAAAGCTAATGACATTTGAGAGAAATTTAAGTCCGTCTGAACCTAATCGGACATTCACGCAAGTTGATATGAATAATATGATGGGTCCCATTTACTTTTCAACTAGAGATTTTATTAAGCCCGTTATTAAATTTGAAGAATCGTAATTTTCGTATAAACATTTTTGATTTATTAAATCTTACTGAACAAGTTTATATACTGTAGCAATATTTATTTCTTTAACTTTGATTTATATATTACTTAGAAGTACATATGTTTTAATATGTCCATTTTCATGTCATTATTTTAATACATCGCAAATCAAAATGAGTACAAAAAAAATATTTACAGTACTCAGCATTACAATACCTTATTGCTTAAAGCGATCTCTTCCAGGCAATCTAAGTTTCATGAATTTCTTAGATGTCCTTGCATTACAGTAGGTAAATGTTTACTTTAAACGTCATTATTGAATTATTTATGTACAAAATTCTTAAGTTATTTCTTTGTCACTGAACTCCTCGTAAATCCCAATCTTGATGACGTTTTTTTGTGAGTCATCTAGTGGGTTTCCGGATTGTTTACACTCACATTTGGACCCGGTAGGTGGGGCTGGAATTAGATTCCAGGATCTTGATGAAACTTTATTTTATGTTCGACTGGGTTTTGGGATGGTTTAAATTCACAATCAGACACGGTAGGTGACACTGGAATCGTGTCCTAGATTTTTATTTTGTCAAAGCAGGACGTCTGCAGGAACCACTAGTATAACTATATATTTTTACTGAACTATGTGGTTGTTTAATTGAATTATATGGACTTGAACCAAGTAAGCCACTATTTAAACATTTGATCGTGTGTTTTGTTCATCTGAAGTTATTTTTAAAGGTCCTATTACTTTTTTATTTATGCCGCTCAAAAATGATAGATAGATAGATAGATAACACTTTATTATACACCAATACAAAAATGAACTTAAAGACTAAAATTATATCTAGTTGTGTACAAAGGGCGGTCTTATCGCTAAAAAGCGATCTCTTCCAGACAACCCCAGGAATGAATTGAGATGATAATGGCGATGGTGGTATACGTAACATATACTACGAACTACTTACATTTTAATAATAAATACATAAATGATATATATATATATATATATATATATATATATATATAGATATTTTATATATTACATAGATATATACTTAATATACATACCATACAAATACATATCTACAGAATATATAAATATTTATAAATGAATTTAAGTATCATATTCCAACGACAGGTAGTATTTTTTGATCATGGTTTTAAATATCGCTAGCGATTTTGCTTGTCTGATAGTAACAGAAAGCTCATTCCAAAGCTGAAAAGCCTTAACAGTAAAAGAATTGTTGTAAAAAGTTGAGTTATGCGCAGGAGTGTTCAATTTAAGTTTAGTAGAAGGGCGTAAATTATGAGAGCACGAAAGAAATTCAAAACGTTGTTTAAGGTAATTAGGAGTACTTGGGACAAATAAAATACTATAGAGAAAAGAAAGGATGTGAGTATTCCGGCGAAATCGAATTGGCAACTACTTGAGTTTTTTTTCGGAATTCAGAGACATGGTCATACTTGCGTAGGCCAAATATGAACCTTATGCAAAAATTTTGGAGGCGCTCAAGTTTATTAAGTTGTTCTTGGGATAAATTTAGATAGCTGGCGTCAGCATAATCAAGGATAGGAAGTAATAAAGACTCTGCTAGGTTAATTTTGGTGGTAGTGGGCAAGAAGTTTAGAAGAAGTGGGTAAGAAATGTTTAGATATCATTTTATTAATATATAAACATAGTTGAAAGTAGCTCATTGCTGGTGAGCGCTCCATGTAAAATAAGTCGATAATAAGTATAATTAATTAATTGTCTTATTAATTGATATTATTATTATTAATATAAATTAATAGTAATAATTTCTGTGTTTATAATTAATAATTAATTATATTCTTTTTATATATTTAAAAAGAAACTATCACTGGTTTGGAAACCCCTAGTAGGTCAATGCCCATAGCTTATCCTTTATTTATCTTAAATACATTTTCCAATACGACTGTACCCTGCTGTGCAGTCATTGAATATAATACGCGCTCCAAACTGTCAATTACATCATTTTCACAATCTCTGTTGTATGATGTACATGTGAATACATTTGTCTAACTTGATTTATCATTTCACTTTTGCAGTTGGATGTACTTCGAACAACGTAAGGACTGCAAAGACGACTCCGATAATAAGGAAGTGTAGACTTAAAAATATATAGTGAAAGTGTTAGTGGACTATAGTGTGTGAATATTTGAATAAAAATATTTCGAGAACCTCGTATTTTATTGGTTGGTTTGTATTGTAAAAAGTAATTGGAAAGTAGTGGAACAACTATTTAATTTAAGTTCTATCTTTGAATGTATAATATTTGCTCACTGAATCGAGCCAGTAAAGATTCCGCCGCAAATGACCTACGTTAATTCGTTGATCAAGACCGGTTTTATAAACTTTTTAATGTTTCAAAAACACTGCAAACAATTCGTGTTTTGATATTTGACGAGTCGTAGGACGTAAACATCGGGCGATTCTTGCACTTGATTTGTTTGAATTGAATATCGGCCGTGTAGAGTTTATTTTCAATATCTGCGACTGTTTGTCGAAGCATTAAACATTAATATGGCAACATAAGTGTTTGCTTACACAGAACTTACAATAGTGCTCTAGCCTCGCAACGCCGGTTGGACGTCGTTTCATTCAATACGTATTTGTCCTGGCGATGTGTTGGATGTCCATTTACAACAATGTGACCACGCTTGGGGGAACATAACATAGCACGTAGCCCGGTGAATAAAGATCCATTTCGCCTTATATCTTACGAGCATAAACAAACAATACAAAATGGAATCAGAAAAAACAAATTCGAAACAAGAGTCTACAGAAGAGCGCCCTTTGAAGTTGGAAACCGTTTTGGAAATTCAATCTATGACATGTCTAGAGAAATTAAGATTTATTAAATCGAATATAACAGTTGAGCCAGTCCTGGCATTATTTGTGATGCCAAGTGTATTAGCGATGCTGGCAACGCAGAATTTAAATCTAGACAAAGCTTGTCGTGTTAACTTTGGCTTTGGGGATGAAGTGTGCACGGCTTTACGGCTTAGGAAGCGGGCTAATCACACATTCGAGGAAGATGAGGTCCAGAAACTTATTGCATCGGTACAAGCCTGGAAAAGTGTGGTACACACTGCTTTACCGACACTTCTAATGCTCTTTATCGGCGCATGGAGTGACAAGACCGGCAAACGCAAGATCTGTATGCTAATACCCATATTCGGTGAATTCATGACGTGTGTATTGAACATGATAAGCACGTACTTTTTCTACGAAGTCCCAGTGGAGTGGACGGTATTTATGGAAGTGATGTTTCCGTCGTTAACAGGTGGATGGTACACGATGTTTTGGGAGCTTTTAGCTATCTAGGAGACATAACTTCGAAGGATACAAGGACATTTCGTATGGGTATATTAAATTTGTGCATGACTGTCGGATTTCCTATCGGAATGGGCCTGGGTGGGGTATTGTTGAAGTGTCTGGGCTATTACGGCGTATTCGCCATATCTGGCACATTGCAGTTTATCAACTTCTGTTACGTATTGTTTGCTATCGAAGATCATACTTGGCTGGAGAACAAAGAAAAGGTTTGTGTGTATTGATTATTATGTTTGTCGTAGATTATGATATTTACTATGCATGCATGGGTTGTAAATGATTATTATATTGACATATTATCTATATATATAATTCTTCTGTACGTGTGTTGACAGTGAACTCCTCCTAAATGGCTAGACCGTTTTGATGATATTTGTTTTGTGTGTTTGAATGGGTCCCCGGATGGTTTAGATTCACAATTGGAACCGGTAGGTGGCACTGAGATCGGGTTCTAGAATCCTCCTAATCACCTAGACCGGTTTTGGTGATCTTGTTTTTATGTCATGAAACAAAGTCTTTTAGGAATTCAGAAAATATGGCGGTACAAAGTTCGCCGGGTCAGCTAGTATCTTATAAAGATGTCTGAAAATAATGTATAATAAACTCTATATTTTTTCATTGTTGTTTGGAACGAACAAAATAATTACAAATAAACATTTATATAATATAAATAGGAACTTTATGATAATTATTTTAAATTAACAATAGTTATAGTTTGAGCAAATTTTCATCCCCCTTTTTACACCTTTAGATGTCGAATTTTCAAAAACGCCGATCCACACGACAATTATTTCTAATCAGAAACAGTTATATACAATTTCGTGATTCTTACTTTGAAAATGACTGATTTTCATACAAACTTTAATCCCCTTTTTCACCCCCTTAAAGGTCGAATTTTCAAAAATATTGCTTAGTGCGCGTCTAGAGTATAGAAAGAATCCGCATGCAAATTTTCACGGTCCTAGCCCCAGTTGTTTGGACTGTGCGTTGATATGTCAGTTAGCCACTCAGACAGCCAGTGAAGCTACGCAATTGTATATGTATAGATTAATACAAGTTTTAAAAAAATAATGTCATTCAAACGTGACCATAGCAAAAATTCTTGTGATAAAAAAATATATCAATAGGTATGCAGGTGCATACAATAAAATTGTTTTTGGAAGAATTTATTCAATTTATTGTCACGTATATAATAAAAAATGTTTTTACCATAACATGGCGTCTGATATTTAAATTAATTAAGTATAAACTGTTTAAACTTCCTCATTGTTTATTTCTACATAGATTGTTTCATCTAGTATGAGTATATATTTATTCATTAAGACTTAGATATTTTTTTTATTTAATAACATATTTACAAAGTTTTATTTTCATTAAAAATATACACTGGTGCTGTACTGTCTGACATTTTTTGCTGATATACTGGCTAATATATTAACTTTTTGGAAATGTTAAACTTAATCTTAATATAAATTGTCATATTATAACATTATAACATTCTAAATATGTCGTGTCTGTACATTAAAGCTATTTAAAGAAAAACATCTGAAATAGACTATATAAACGATGCGATTTGTTCGGGATTCACGTAAAAACTACTGGACCGCTTTCGCTGATCGACAGCAAATTCTTAGACTTAAAATCTGCGCTACTTTTTATCTCGGGAATCCCGCAGAAATTTTCCCGGGAGCGGTTTGTAGTTGTTCGAGTGCATAAAAATTAGCTTATTCCGACACAGTTTTTACTAAAAGGATAGCTTACATTCTCTTTTAAATGGTATGGCGGTACTTTGTGTCCCGGGAATCCCATGGAAATTTCAAGTCAAACGTGGACGAGGTTGCGGTCATATCCTAGTTTAATGTATAAAGGTTTAGATCTATCTTAACGGTTGTTAGACGTCTCACGCGACCCAAGGCTGACGTGTATTTTGGGCAACGCACAACGTGTATTACCATACAGCGTGGTAACATTCCCAGTGTTTTTGGAACGTTACCAACTGATGGTGATTTAGGACCCACTAACTATTTGTAACTTTTTTAGTTTGTAAATTAAGCTGAACATCCTTTAAGTAAAAGTATATTTTAGTATTAATTTTGTTTAATGTGATTGTAAATGATAATTGTAAATATTAATTATATAAACTAAATTAATACGATTTAGTAAAATAATACCAATAGTACCTATAAATCCCAGACCGTTGCCTATTAAGTAAATTTTAGACGGATCATTTCTTTCTTTTATCCATCCATAAATTTCAATCATTCAGTGTCGTTAGTGAATACCTTTGCGTCCTTTTGGCTCTGTGCCTTTCAAACATACATACATATTATCACGCCTGTTTTCCATAGGGCTAGACAGAGACTACGGATATCCACTTGCAACGATTCTAACAAACAACTTTCGCGTCATCTACTTGCATTAACATCTACATGCGCGTTTATTTGAGAAGCTGAGAAGCTTTTTACCGGACCTCTTTATAACATTTCTACTAGTTGATCATGGCGATTACATCGCGGTCTACCGGCAACTGTACCATTCATGCTGCCATACAATTGTTTGGTGATTCTACTTTCATCCATTCTCTCTATAGGCCCAAACTACCTTAACATTCCTTTTTGACCTCCTGTTATTACATCTTCTTTCAATCCACAACGATCGCTTATTACACTGTAGTGTATCATATCATTCATCTTTACCTTATATATCATTCTCAGTCGTTCAACTAAATTGATTCGATTTAGTTGATCCGTCTAATATAAATATTGGGGATTTAATTTTTATTTCAAGGAGACAAACACTTTTGGGCCAAAGAAATGTAATGAGTTGAGATATGGCTTAAAAAAGCTTTTTGCTATTAAAAATGGAAAACAGAAGATCTGAATTCTATTTGAAAAACGAGAAATCTTAAAAATAACATCACAATAAATAAGTTTTCAATTACCGTATTCGATTTATGCGAATGTAATTCCAACAATTAATAATATGAAACACACTACGCGATTAGTTCTTTCAAAATAACTAAACCCACTACAATTAGAAAAAAACTAGGATAAGCCCACGACTTTGTCTACACTTGAATTGAAATTCCCGCGTGATTCCCAGGACACAAAGTACCGCCAAATTTAAAAGAGAATGTAAGCTATCCTTTTAGTGAAAACTGTGTCAAAATAAGCTAATTTTATTCACCCGAACAACCACAAACTACTCCCGGGAATATTTCCGCGGGATTCACGGGATAAAAAATATCATACATTTGCTTACATAAAATTTGCTATCGGTCAGTAAAAAAATAACATTGGAATTTGTTGTTTTTTATACTGGCCATTTTAAATCATTCCCAGAAAAGTTCCCGCAGGATTCCCAGAATAAAAAGTAACGCACATTTTAAGTCTAAAAATTTGCTGTCGATCAGTGAAAATCTCATCGAAATCGGTCCAGTAGTTTTTACATGAATTCCAGACAAGAAATTTATAAAAATTGCATCGTGTTCTCCATCGTTTATATAGTGTATTCCATTTTTTTTTTCAATAACTTCAATGTAAAGACACCGCATTTTTACAATTTTATAATATTATAGATATCAACACAACAAGAAGAAATCTTAAATCACTCATCTTTTTATAATCTCCCATTGGCATGTGTACTTGTGTCTTAGTACATATTTCATATTTTTCAGGTTAAAAGAACAGGATGTGTTGGTTTCCTCACAGAGTTTTTCGATTTCCGCAGTCTTAAGGAAACAATGGAGATTGCCTTCAAAAAGGGCCCCCAGAACAGACGATTGAGGATATGCTTGATTTTAAGTGTCGTCTGTTTGACGTTTGGACCAATGTGGGGTGAGTGACCATTACTGTATATAAATCATTCAAGCTATGTAATTATTGCCAGAGAAATAATAATATAAGTACCAGTTTTTATTTGTTAGTAACTATTTTGTTTTATAAAAAGATATTTTTATTCAAGTATAATTCTTTGTATATTTTATAAAAAATGTTGTCGTATAATATGTCAAAAAAATATAAATATAAAAAAATTAAATTACATAAATACATAATAACTACTTGGTACTTATTATTTTTTTATACAAGAATATTTATTTGTAATGTATTTTAAAAAAGTGAATTTTTCCAAATAAAGGAATAGTCGTTAAGATAATAATTAAAAAATATTATATTATTGACGAAAGGCAAAGTAAAGAAAGAAAGAAAACAGTTTTATTTTTAGGACGAACATATACAAGTGAAACAAACACATTTAAAGTAACAAAGCAACAAAAGTGACACGTGAGTTTGTTTAATGATTTCTTCTGAGGGTAAAAATTGTAACATATTTTTAAATCGAAATTACTCATGTGTGAAATCCATTAATCCCCAATAGATAAGTGTCAGACATATCTACCGTTTTCTAAACTGGAATCACTCCAAATATGCCATTCATCCAATCTTTAATCATTCTTATTTTCGAATTCCGACAACTCAGACAAAGGTTAACTCTTGAACTGATTGCAGATTCATAAAAACTTTGTGTTAATTGTTGAAAAAACAAATACAGGCTAAAACAAGTAAAGCTAGAAAGTCAATGTAAAATAAATAAAGGCGGCTCTAAGCTATGTTAATAGCGTGGTCTATTACAGTAGCATCTCGATATCTCGAATGTCAAGGGAATGCAAAAAACTTCGACTTATTGAGTCTTCGACTTAACAAGAAGTTCGAGATATGAAATATTTGATGGCTAAAATTTCGACTTAAGAAAGCACGATTTTTGAGTATTGTTACAATTTGGGTCAACTGCATATTTGTAAACAAAGCACATTTATTACCCGCCGGCGTTCGAGCTAATAACATTGAAACTATTTATGACTGTCTTCTTTTGTTTACCTTGTGTTTAAAATTTGTGATTTAAAAAACAGCCCATAGTGTATTGTAATCTTTTATGGCAGTCATTAGACAGGTGTGTCGAACTGATTCTAAGAAATTCGATCTACGCGGGCGGGCAGCCATATTGTATCGGCGCAGGATAAAGCAATGACCCAATGGAGAGATCGACAGTCAAGTGATCACCACTAGCGAGACAAGACGTGTGGACATTCAATAATCTATACAATGACGGGCTTTGCGCGTATTATTGAATCGCGCATTACGTTTGGACTGACAGTGCTCAGTTATATTTGTACCTGTGTTATACGTGTTTGTATAGTTCTAATAAATTCTATACTAATTCCAACGGCATTTTAATTCGAATCCTGTAACTTGTAACAGTATATTTTTGGAGGAGTCAAAAAAATAAATAATCACAATTGTTCATTACTTTATGGTACACAGTGTGACTTCGAAAGTTTAATGAATAGATTGATTCATTGCACATGTGCTAGGCTGAAACAATAGAATAAATGCACCGGACATTCCTCTCCGATTTTATTGAATCGAGTTCGGGAATCCAAGTAAGACGTCATTATGTTCCAAGTAAGACGTCATTATGTTTGACTAACTTCGACTTACAGAGTCTGAATTTTGAAATTCGATTTATCTAATATAAATATCTAGTAAAATGTCTAGGGAGGGAAATAAAATTTTGTTCGAGTTACAAAGTCTAAATAATTCGAGATACCGAGTATTTGGGGGTTTAGTGAAAGGGAACGGCATTTTTTTCGACTTACTGAGGATTTTGACTTAACAAGATTCGAGTTATACAGATTCCACTGTATTTTCTAAATCCAATAGACACGTATTACAAATTAGCCGTTTAGAACACTAAGCAAATACGAACAAGTGTAATATTGACTGTATTTTACATTGTCATGTAGTAATATATTATTATCATTGACTGTCTAGACTAGTCTTAAACTTACATATGGCTAAAGGCTATATGATTGATATAAATTGATCCAGATACTGACTTAGAGAGCGGACTGACTTCAAATTAATTTACACGATGCCAGTATGAAGTCAGCATTGGCTTTCTTCGAATTTGAAATCAGTAGTTGCATCAATGTAAATCAGCTTTAAGAATTGAAAGTACGTGAAATATATTATGACAGGGAATTTTTGCTATATACAAAATTAAGTCTTAACAAAGTACGCAATCTGCTCTATGGTCAATCTATTCAGGACCGATAAGCAAGTATGAAAATATAATTATGTAGAAGACATTTGTGTTTTCTATTAATCAATACAGTATGGAAAACTTTATACGCTGTTTCAAGCGTCTTACTCGCACGAAGGAGTGCGAAATTTGATTTAGTTAAATTTTGTAGAGAAGAGGTGCAGAAATCTAATTTACTATATAATATGTGTTACAAACATATTATATATGATTGTAACACATATTATATAATAGTTATATAATATGTATGTTAATATAAATAAAATAACATTTTAATCGTTCGTCATTTTTATGAAGTTTCTTAGGCTTAGGCTTCAATGGAAGTAATATTAATTTTGCAAATGTCAATGTTGTATGAAGTGGCAGGTGTAAGAAAAATATAACGCTAATAATTTTCCAGCGATTTATACATGTTTTCTGCAACCCTGAAAATTGTATAAATATAGTAGAATATCGAGACCTTTCAATAATATTGATAGAAGTATCGCGTTACCAAAAGGCTGGTCTGCATTTTGGACAACGCATTAGCATTGCCATACAGCGTGGAAATCCGGCCAGCATTTTTATTTGTAAATATTTATATAGTAGTCTCATTTTTAGTTTTTTTAAAATATTGTATGGTGTAAAACCTTGTAGAAATATTATTATGTTATAAATAAATAAAGTATATGCAACATATTGAAAATGTCAAACATAATTAGTGTGTCAATATCAAATTGATCTGTGATCAAACAGTCGCATAAAGTAAAAGCTATCACCAACAGGTTTAATCTTAAAAAAATACACTCGAGTTTCGACCACTATTCGGTTTCTAGTATGTTAATTTGGTTTCTTAAAAATGTTGTCATTTTGCAATGAAATTATACAGAAAGAACTAATACGCATTTAGTTTAAAGACGATAATTAGATATGTACTTATTTGTATTTTACGTCACTAAATACATTTACCAGAACACAAAATTACTTGAATATAATAACGTTATATGGCAAGTGACTAATCTTATTTGGTAGTTAGGCTTTACCTGTGACTTTTTATAATTCTTGTCTATATACAGAATTAAGTTTTTGAAGTGGGCCTTCAGGGTCAAATTCTAAACTGTGCTAAATACCAAAAAACACTCAAAGGAGTCTCGAAGCCGATTTTGACGAAAATTAAAGTGGTATCATTAGATTTTTGAACAATCAATTATCCTTGTCAGAAATCGAATGGGCTGGATTTTGAAAAATAAACACACTCTGTATTATACCAAATCATAATATACCTTATCAGGGTCAATTTCTGTAAACGAATGTCAAATGAAAAACCAACCAAAATGTCAAATAGTAAATGTTTGACATTTCTTAACAAAAAAGAATCCTATGAAGGCACAGTATGATTTGGTATAATAATACAGGTGTGTTTATTTTTTCCCAATCAGACAATTCGATTCCTAGAAGGGTAATTGATTTAAAAAAAAAATAAAGCCTCACTTTCATTTTCGTCAAAAACGGCCTCTAAATTCCTTTGAGTGTTTTTCGCTATTTAGCAAGTTTAGGTATTTGGCCCTGAAGGTCCACTTGAAAAATTCACCCGTGTGTATATAAGTTATTTTAGTAGCTTATTCTTCTTATATTCTAATTGTAAGACTCCAGGAGGATAACTGTGAATGCCACTTTTTTTTAATTGACCTTCAAATTGGGTAAAAATATCACAATTTGCAATAATAGTTCAATTAAGTTTGTTCATCCATGGCAAAATTAAGGAAAGTCGGCACGCTGACGTTGTTTACAAGGTCAAATCACTGGTTGTATTGTTATATTAGCTTTTTTATTATTTTTGTATGAGTTTAACGGACAGGCGCACGGCCCACCTGATAGAAACCGTTTACCGTCGCCTATGGACATTTGTAACACCAAAGGCACTACCAATGTGCTGCCGCTTTCTAAAAGTAGACTGGAACCTGACTGGAACAAAACTCAAAAGTTTGAAAAAACTGGAACAAATAACAAGGGGGGGGGGGGAGTTCCCGGCGACATCATACTCTCTGCGAGTGGGGTACTTTCCCCAAGGGACCTACCCGCGTAGCCCGCTCACGGCGGTCGGAGTTCAACGCCCTTCGATACCGACGCATCCTCCTTTGGCGGGAGCGGAATAAGGACGTACGCTCACAATCCCGCTCTGTCTCCTTCTTACCGAGCATTACGCGCTCGTAGAAGCAGGAGACGCCGTACCATCCGGGACTTCCCCCTCACCCTATCCCGTCTCCTAATTCCATTCCTCTAACCCATCCCTTTAATCCCGGTCCTCTTGTCTGATCAATGTGTTGGCTTCGCTTCGATATTGCAAACGTCTATAGGCGACATTAACCACTTTCTACGACTGCCGGTTTGTCACTTTCGCAATAAACATAAAAAAACTTGTTGTACTGTACCAAATAAAACAACGAAAAAATAATTTAACCGGAAAGAAGCGGGAAGTAGGCGTCCATAGGCAACCAAAACACGCATATAGTACGGCGCGTCGTGGACCGAAGACTATTTTGCAGTGCGCAGGCGACAGCCGCCGACACGATCTTTTAGGTGGTGCTGGAATCGGGTCCAGGGTATAGTTATTTTTTATTTTCATAAATGTTGTATTATAAATACCACATTAATATTACCATCTAGTCTAAACAGACTAATAAGTAATTTAAATATGTCCTAAATAAACTAAAAGTATTCACGCTAAGAAAGTGTCCATTAGCACTTTTGTCTCTATTAAGGCGAATACACTTTCATCTGTATAGATGAAATTATTTCGATGTGAGTTTCTGGATGATTTGGATTAACATTGGATCTGGTAGGTGACGCTGGTATTTGGGTTCTAGATTTTTATTTGTAAACTATAAAAATCTAGTACTCCTATAACTGGAGAAAAAAATGGTTTTTCTCCAGTTATAGGATTCATCCTTCTAGGTAAACGTGCGCAGAACTATGGCCGGTTCCTATAACTTACTGACCGATCTTTGCCTTGCTTTCGGTTAAAATTTGACATAGGTTCCATAAAAGTATGTCAAAATTCAAGCAATGATAGGGCAAGTGAATGAATAGTAAGTTATAGGAACCGGCCATAATACTATATCTTCTCCTAGTAAGTATCAGATGAGATCATGGTCAAACACTAATCTATACTACAATAAAAATTATATTGACATTGTCTTTCACGTGGACTCTTCATATAGTGTTGTAATATTATATAAGTCCACACAATACGCACTCCTGGGAAATACACGGCTCCCACGGCAACCATTCACAATCATATTAAATAATTGACGATGCTACGCTACTTGAATTTAAGATGAATGGATTCTAGTCCTTTAATTTTATTGCTTTAACTAGTATGTTTATTTATATACTCTTTCACGAAATCCAAAATGGGATTAAGCTAAATGTATTTTGATCAAAGGTTAGGTAAGAAGCATCTCAAATATACATATGCCTGCGTACATAAAGAGGTTAAGCCTGATTTTCATTTTGAACAGTTATCTAGTTAGTAACTAATGACCGGTCCTATATCTTATTACTATTTCACTTGTCTTACCATCGGTTAAATGTTGACATTACTTTTATGGAGTTTATGTCAAATTTAAATCGATAGTAAGGCAAATGAACTGCCGCTAAGATATAGGCACCGTCCATTATCATCGGTTGAATTTTGACACTACTTTTATGTAGCTTAATATGTCAAATTTTAACTGATATGCTGATATTAAGGAAAATAAACGGTTGGTAAGATAGAACAGGACTGTAGTGGAACACTTACAAGCCAATAGATGGCGCTGTGCAATAATTGAGGTCGCAACCGATTCCCGACAAGAATATATACAAATTTCTACCGAGGTTGAGCTTTGGCCTCCCTGGAAGACTTTCCTTTGAGACGGAGAAACATTCTACCTCGCAGATCTCACACATAGCACATAGGGTTATCCTAATCATTCCTAAAGGACATTAGTTACTTAACGAAAAAGTTCCCGTGATCCATTTTTTCCTTGCCACATATACTTCTATCCGTTTTCCGACTATCCATCCAATCCTTCCTATCTCATCCCTTCTATGATAGAAAGGATGAGATAGCAGTTCTATCCAAGACGCTGGCAATGCGTTGATACAGCCCCTGGTGTTGCAAACATTCATAGGCAACGGTAACACCGATCAAAAACAAGGCGAGCCGTCTGTCTGTTTGCACGCTTCAAGCCATAAAAACAATTAGATGAACTTTTTGTTTATACAAATATTATTGAATTTCAGGTGAACTGAGTGTTATATATATATTTGCGAGGTATCGATTCAACTGGGATGAAGTTAAATACAGCATATATTCTACCTACAGCCTCGTCACACACTCAATTGGTAAGTGGATACTATTCTAAATTTTTCATACCACTACATAATCTCGATTGCTTCCTATAATTTCCATTCGGAGCCCTAGTTTGATTGTTTCACTTCTCCATTTGTGGAGCGTTTTCACAAAGCAATACAACAAACAAAAAAGCAAAAAATGTTTTTTTGCTGTTTTGAATACCCTTTCTATAGCTAAACATGATGGTATTAACGAGTTTTTTGTATGTAATACATAAACCATTCAAATAGTACTGTAAAGATTATAAGTTTTTTCAAAGTGATACATCTACGACGAACAAGATTTCTCAAAACAATACATCAAACGCACTAGATTCCTAGTTTTTACTGCTATCCTTTTTTGGCAAAATAGCATCATTATTATTGCATCACATCATTATTGGGTAAGTTGCGGACAAAACACGCACTTTTTTTAAGTGCACATTTTATGAATAATCATGGATAACGAAGAATATGACACGCCAGTTGGTGAAGTTCCTGGGGGAAGAAAGTTTAGACGGCATCGCAACAGTCCGAAGACCTCTAAATACACTCAAGATGGAAAAGACGGTCCAGATTTAAACTGTGATTATTATCTAGATATAAAAATAACAGGCTTTAAGAAAAGATCATTGTGCCAGGCAGGTAAACTTAGCTTGAATGATAATATTTTATTAGTATTTTTATTATTATTAAACCGAGACATCAACAGCAGATGTATGAAATTTGAAAAAACTCGTGGTTTTGTGATCCAATTACTTCCATTAATTATAGTTGATTGTATTGTTCTATGTAAGTTAATAATAAATAAGTAAAATACCTATCGAATAAACCATAATTTTCATTAAATCTCCTTACCTATAGAGAAATAAATATATAAAACCGTTTATTGAAAAATATACTTTTTTATGATGTATCGTTTTATAAAAACGCTCCTCATTTCGCATAGTATTAGGAATCTTTTAACTTCAAATAATTGTCAAAGATCCCTTACTACATTAATCAATCATTTCTTGGCCTTATATTGTTTACTAGTACAGGAACTTCGTTCCTTGTTGGAAACTCCAACAACAACTGCTTACTGTGGCTGATGAGGTTGGTACTGGCCACAATATATTATTCTTAAATATAGAACATACTGTTTACTGTTCCTCTTTTGTTTTTATAATATCATTTTTTTCTTGATACTAAATTGGTTATATTTTCGCACATAGTTTTTTTTTATTTTTAAAATTATAACAGTCCGCTAAGATATTAATATTTAAAGAAGTATTTTACAAAAAATAATCTACTAAAATAGAACACAAAATTCAAATTATCTCGTCCCGGGCGATCATAGCTTTAGCTGGGACATCGTAAACACCTTAATAATATCATACAAGTCTATCAAAGTATACAAATTGTTATTTAATTTTAAAATTATTAATTTCAGACATTCAATATTTTACATATTCAATGTAGTTTTTTATATTTTAGTTTTTATTTAAATTTGTTTCATGTATCGTATTCAAAACAAATGAGCTCACAACATTGTCCACAATTTAACCTTCACGGTCTGGTGAAGGTGTTTGTTCACATTCTTTCATAATCATAACATCAGCAGATTCATAGTTGAAAGATCCTCGCGGGTATGTGTATCAGGGTCAACAGTTACTATGATAGTAACTAATTTTTATTGATTTGATCTAATATAATTATAATATTCACGCCATAGTGCTTTGAATGGTGTCTTAAGGCGTTTGTCACCGCTAAGGTATCGGCCCTACGAAGACGAATGGTATTGCACGTGACGATGGTATGCGTCTTGATGGAATGACTGCTTTCCTGATGGTCTGGCGAGCCTCTGCATGTCATAGATGCAACCTACATAGATACGTCGTCAGCATCCGACTTACCAAATACGTTTAGATCAGCGGGTTCAGCTACAGAAATAGTTGAATTATTAATTGGCGTAAATATGCAAAGCTCAGTGAGATTTATTTGATTTTGACGTTTGCTGTCTGTTGAAACGTTTGAGCCATGGTATCTTAAGGCCCATAAGCCCCTACAAAGAGCTCTCAAAAAATTATCAGCTCTTCAGGCCATTGGAAAGCTGGTTCGGACAACGCTTCAGTTCGGCTATCCAACGAGCTAACCTAGCCAGCCTTCTGGACACCTTACACATAGATGACAATGACTTTGACTCAGCGTTCTACTTATGGTCGGTTCCTATATCTTACTATTCATTCACTTGCCTTACAATCGTTAGAACTTTGACATTATTTTTATGGAGCTTAATGTCAAATTTTAACCGATAGTAAGGCAAATGAGTGGTTGGTAAAATATAGAAACCGGGCCTTAGTCTTACGCATTTCAGGTAGAAGCCAGAATACACAACTAATATTAATTAATTAGGATAATTAGACGCAACTTGTGTTGATACTTTGGCGGCGTCCCATCTTCAGACACAGCTGTGACAGCCGGAGCTGCTGCCGCACACCAGGAGGCCCCGAAATGTCACAAATGTGTATCCATTGGTAGTGGGTACGTATTTGTGGCTTTCGGGGTCGAGACCCTGGGGCCGTGGGGGCCTGGAGCTCACCTCTATCGAGACCTCTCAACGCGTCTAATTGAGGTCTCGCGTGACGAAAATGCTGGCTTGCACCTAGGGCAACGAATCAGCATTGCCACCCAACGTGGAAATGCGGCCAGCATTTTGGGCACGCTCCCCGCCGACAGCGATTTGGAGTCAATTTTTTACTTGTAGATTAATGTTATTTTATAAGTACAGTTTTATTTATAGTATAGTTTAGTTTAATCAATATATATTTGATTAATTGTGAGTTCAGAACAAAAAAATGTATTAAGATAAGTTAAAATTCTCTTGTTTGTATTAGGTTACAAAATTGTTAATAAATAGCTCATATACGTAAAAAACTGTATATCCGACAAAAATGAATGTGCTAGCTGCTTACCATATATAAACCATTATTGTCCTTCAAAGCATTTTGTTTTCAGGGTTTGAACAACGACACTTTACTAAGTTCAATATGTATCTTAGTAACTTAGGATTTAGGTGTTTGGCAGTTGCCTAACTTGGGAAGCCTAACAAACAAGCCGGGGGCTAATAAGCTACTTTCACTGCTATTGTTTGAAACACAATAGATGTATAGTTACAAAGTTATGCATGGTCTTTTTAGTGCTTATCTAACTAACTTAAACCTAAGGGAAAATTACTATTTGTGTCGTAATAAATGATGATGTTGATTATTATTTTTGTAATCTTTATGTTCATTTCGAAAAATATCTAATTGATTATTATGTAACATTTTTATTGAATATGACTTTCATACCCACTGTTGAGATTCACACCTCATGATGGACAGGATGCACTGTTCAAAGAAATTCGTCTTTAAAGATTGACCAACGTCCTTGAGGACTTTTCGGTACTGACTATTCGGGCGATAGCGGAGCTCCAAAGACGTCGTTTTCAGATGCATTATTATTTTATTGTGAATAAAATAAAGTAGAATTAAAAAAAAACTCTTATTTATAAAGATGTAAATATTTTTTATCCTGTTTTGATAAAAATTGAAGGAGTAAAATAGTTTGATGTCAATAATTTGGAGATGATTTAGTGATTTTTTTCTTAACTTAAAATAACTATAGAACATTTTCAAAAAAAAACCACGTTACCTCTCATATCGTGCATATTTTTGATATTTTTTTGGTAAATTATTATTCAGTAATTGCTAACGAAAAGTTGTTTCGTTTGCTCTCCACTTTCGACCTTTTGCGGTAGCAAGGGCCTTAAGCATTCTGGAATTTTCTATAAACAGACGTGATAATTCATGACAAGCAACATGTTACACTATTTATTACCTTATTAATCTTTTCTTTAGGTACCCTATTTTCTATCACCATGTTCAGTAAGAAGTTGAGGGCCGATGATGCAGTACTCGGCATGATCTCCACTACCAGTAAGATCTGTGGTGCCTTGGTGCTAGCGTTTGCTAGGAATGACTATGAAGTTTATATGTGTAAGTATTTGAATGAATGAATGGCTACAACCCTTAATGTAATGCTTTATGCTGACAGGCTTTAGTGGCCAGGTTCCAGTTCGAGGTCGGCAGAATATTTGTAGCACCTTCGGTGTTATAAATATCCATAGGCGACGGTAGCCAACGGTAACCACTTTCCATCAGGTGGGCTGTACCCGGTCTACTGTACACTACAAAAAAAACTTGCGTTCTTAAATGTAAGCGATATTTTGGCCTCTCAAAAGGTATTGGCTTTAGTTAAGGTAATTTTTGTTAAGTGTTTATAATATATAAAATTATCATATAATCGTTTCAATTCGGTTTTATCATCTGCTATAGACCGTTTTTCAAAGGTATAATATCTCAAGCTTAACAATAGGTTATGATGTCTTATAGATTACCTAGTATACCAGTACACTCTTGGGTCTATCCCAGACCATCAGACCGGAGTAAATAGTTAAAACTTTATTTATGACATTTCTCTTACGGAAATCTAACCCGGGCCGGCCTATGGATGTACAAGGACAACGCTTGACCTACTAGACGAAAAATCTACAAACGTTTTTATCTTTGCAGCTCCACTTTTGGAAATATTAAACGGAACTTCACCTATAGCTCTGCGGTCTATTGCTTCAAAGTTAGTCTCTTATCAAGAATTAGGTAAGTCTTGTTATATAAGTTGTCTATAACTAGAGGTTGTCTATTTAGCCCGCAAGCTTTCTTTCATACAGGTTACATTGTATTAAATTTTTATCTAGGCGCGCTTCGGCTGCAAAAAGTTGTTTTTTTCTACTTACATAAAAACTTAATAAGGTTTTTTACATTTATAAACCTTCAGTGAAACTTCTATCCGTGCAAGAACGGAGAAAGGTCGTCGGGGCGACCTTCAGCCAGGTGGCAGGGTATTTGCCCGTCTGGATGGCTATCACCCTTGATCTAGAGTATGTCGCTATAACAACCTTGAGTTGTGTTCTGACATTAGTGGTCAGGTTCCAGTCTCCCTTTAGAGAGCGGCAGCACGTTGGTAGCACATTTAGTGTTACAAATGTCTATAGGCGATGATAACCATTTTCCATCAGGTGGGCCATCTGCCTGTCTGCTGAACTTTTGCAATAAAAAAAAATAAGTGAAAAATTACCTAACTGATGGTGAAAACCGTCTAAAAATCAGATTCACTCAGCATTTTGAAGGTATATGGACCAAACTAACCCCAGACTCAGATTCAGCGCATCGAAATATATAAGAACAAATGGTCCAAAGTACAGGCCAGTGTTTATTTTTTGTGGGCTTATTGATTGATTGCGGTGTTTTTGATTCTTCGAAAGAAATAGGGTTAAATAAATAGGTAAAATGAGAGAAGAATACTGAGAATGATGCTTAGTAATAAAATGTAACTCTGATAAACCTCGCATCGCATATGATTAGATAGCGCTATAAGTCATTTTTTCTCGCTTTTTGACTTTGTTTATTTAATAATACCATCCCATAAACGTGTCACCGCTAGAATCTACCTATAACTGATATATTTATTTAATCCAGTATTTCTTCAAAATGTTTTCCTTCACCATTAGCACGTCGATGATCTTGCCAAAATGTGAACCACGTTACACAAATGACACGTGTATTTCCGTGACACGCTATAGGAGTCGCCACGTTGTATAGAAACCGATTAGTTATGTGAGGAATAAATTCTAGCTATGCTGTCCCCGCCAAGTAAACAAGGAAGAAAAAAAATTCTTGCTTGATTTTGTGAGAGATCTCATGCGTAGCTATCTAAAACCGCTTAAGTTGGAGAAGAAAACTAAGTAAACGAAATCCGATTGAGGACCGTAAGCCGTGACAAGGGCAGAAGCTTGGGGGATAGTTCGCGACCCGTGTGTGGGATTCGCCAGATCGGGGGTGGCACTAGCATGCCCATTCAGAACTGGTGCCATGCTATTGCCACTCCCCAGTTAGAGATACCCACTAAAACCCCTGGCTGTTCCGTCCTTTGCCTTATGCCAGGGCTACAGGTATATGAACCCCGGACCCCTAAGCAAACGCTCTGAAAGTAACCGGGATTTAACGCCAAGAAGATTAGGAAGGAGGAACGTTACATAAATGAGAAATGGGCCACCTGGGCCGCTTTAGTCAATGAGCCATCGCAATTTATAGTGCCTACATTTATACTTTAAATGTAATAGTAATTTTTTATACATTTTATTTCAGGCAAAGTATATTCTCTTTTTGGTGTAGCAGAAACCACGATGCCTTTAATTTTCGCGCCGTTATACTCCCGAGTATATATACTCACGCTCCACGTTTTACCTGGAGCGGTGTTTCTAATGAGTGTACTGGCCACTATACCTGCTCTACTTATATTTGTGTACGTATAATCAACTTAATTATAATTACCCAAAAAAAAGAAAAAAGAGGTGGTTTGGGTGAAGGGTGACATAATTTGTGATGCGACAGAATAGAAGATTATGGAAGGAAAAGACTTATTGTTGCCACCTCAAATAATTGGGAGAAGGTGAAAGAAACGAGAGGGAATTAACATTATTTATTTATTACTAGAGGTCTCGGCAGACGTCCTGCCTTGAAAAACTAAAAATTTAGGACCCGATCTCACAGCGCTATTTACCGGTTTCAATTGTGAATCATATACTAACTACTTAACACACAAAATATATATATAAAATCGGTATATATATATATATATATTATATATATATATATATACATTCGCACACACACGTGCACACACACATACACACACACATATATGTGTATTGTATTTAGTAAGTTTTAAGTATTAAATGTCCGTCAGCAATTAAGTTCGATTATAATTTTTCGCATTTGAACAATTTTTTGCATTTTTTAACTATTCTATAGCATATTGTCGCTATTAAAGTTTTTTTTTACATTATTATACTTATTTTAGCTAATTTTCTTTACAGATGGTTTTACTTCCAACACCGAAAGGATGAGAAAGAGAAAAGATTGAACGCAACACCCACTCCTCTGACCCCTACTGGTGTTAGTGAACCGCCTGTTACTTGCCCTTAGCAACTTATAAGAAAACTATCTGTTTACAAGAAACTAAATGACTTAAAATAATAGAGTAAGAGCAGATCATATTATGTATCTTATCATAAAATCAGATTAATATCGGAACCTACTATCACTATATATATATGTGTATATATATATATATATATTTATGAGTATATATGTATGTATGTGTATATTATTATCCTTGAATTAGTTTAAATACTATGTATCTATTGCCCCTTGTTCCTGAACCACCTACATCGAAATGAAAAGCCTTTATTGTCCGTTTTCTTTTTTTGTAAAGTAAAAGCAACTTGATACAGTTGTCAACTTGACACTAGCTTCTGTATCCCTGTTTCGTTTTTAAAGTGAAAACCTGGTAAATAATGAATTCACGACAAATATATACATCCTTTTCTAACAAGTTTTCAAAGCCATAAGTGATAATTATATTCTGATGTGTATGTATATTTTGTAACTATTTTAATACGGTTTTGTTTATTTACTTTTCTGATGATGTTCTATAATTAGGCCGCTTTTTTTGTTGGTGCAGAATCTGTATGCTCGGTGCTGCTTAACCTTAAAGAACCTGTTCATAGAAACACCACAATGGCAAATTTATATAGCCTGGAGGCTGTATATTCTGTAGAGACTTTTTTTAAATAAGTTTATATTTATTTATATAAATTATTTTAACATAAAAGTTTTAAAATGTATTTTGTTTTTTTTATTGCTGTTTATCCGAATTCATTAAATATAATTTATGTAATTATTTATTCTGGAATATTGACCTAAAACCGTCCCATGAATCGGTAACTAATAAGTTACATAACATCTTCTTGTGTAAATTTAATGCTTTTGAGTGGATATTCTGAGGATTATATATAATTATAAATGGATTTTATTTTTCTAAGGCTATAATTGATTAAGTAGTCTTTTTTGACTGATATTTGCATGCCTGATGGGCAAAGACATGTGATACATAAATTAATATGTCGCCTGTTTTTATCTACCATGTTCTTGGGCAAATAAATGATTTGATTTATATGTAGGTATATACTAATACAATTATAAATGTGATTTTATTTAAAGGATGAATCTTTGACCTACATTAATTTCAATAAATGGGAAGAAGACATGAAATTCTTTATTGTGAAAATAAAATAAACGTGAGATATGGATCCAAACATTAAGCGAGTAACTCCATGTAGAAAGCTCTAGTTGATAACTGCATTAAAATTCTTATAATTGATCATAATTGAGCTAATAAATGTTTAAATACAATATTTATATTGGAATTATAAAATAATAATAATTATATTTAAACATTATATTAATGATGAAGCAAAAACTTTGTACCTATTTTTACGAAAACTGCGCCGAGGGAGTATGAAATTTGGCACACTTATAGTTTATATAGAGAAGGAGTGCAGAATGCTAATATTTAAAAAAAATATGCATAAAAATATCAATAAAAAAAACATTATACACACTACCATGTATTTGACACACACACACGTACTCTTTTGTTTATTGTTAAAGTCAAATTAACAGTGTAGCCTTGGCGAAATTTGAGATTATAGAAGTATAGTCTTTGACAACAGAAAATTAATAATGTTTAAACTCATAATTAAGCGATAATCAGTAATTATAATTATATTATATAATATAATGTTTAAATATAGTAATTACACGTTACCTTGTCGTGACCGTTACTCGTGGTTCAATTATAACATTTCGCACGCTCAACAATAGATTGACTTAACTCAAAAAAATTGAATTTTGGGAAAAAAACGTTTTGACAATCCGGACTCTCTTACAAAATCTCTTACTATTCAATGAAAATAGCATATTAATAAGAAAATGAATGTAAATTATAAAGTTTATAAATAAGTAATAATTAATATACAAATGTTATTTTAGAGAAATTTTCTTTTTTTGTATTATATTTTTTGGTTAGTAATTTATGTTCTTGAGATAGGTCTATTTAATATAAAAAGAAATGTTACATTGAGTAAAAACCGGTGACACATTTTGAATTATGTCCATGTTTTATTTAATATATAACGGAGTACTTCACATTTTTAAGGTTTAGGGCCATAAAATAGCCTTAATTATCAATCGGTCACAGTTTTATGAATATTGTAAATAAAACTATCCAGAGATTTTCACATTAAACAAACTAATTTATTAATCGTTCAATATAAAAGAAAAACTCAATAAGTTCACTGTAACAGTCCCGGACGTATGATGATTTATATCACTATCTTGTAATATTCCTTGCCAAAACACATGCAAATGAAGGAGACCGATATATCTATAACTTCGCTTAAAAACCTGACATTGGCAGATAGATGGCGTTAAAATGAACTCCTTTCTATACGTAACTCATTTTGGACCAAAACCCTAATCGGTCAGTCTATTATTGAGCGTGCGATTTGCCGGATAATAAATAGACTGACACGTCGTGTTTGAGAACCATTTATACCAAACTTACAAAGTTACTCACAGGCTGCTAAGTCTACACTTTGGCAGCAAACCACAAAGCTCAGACGGTATAATTGACGCGATTCCGTCCTCTGACTGTATAGTAAACGTATTAGAGCATCCGAACATCATCTGATTAGGTAATCTATGAATCTCGTCACAACTTATCATCTAAACTAGACTAGATATTGAGATTTAGTTGCCAGGTATCTGTTCCTTGCTTGAAATAGATGTTATAACACATAACCTGATCCTCAGCGACCTTGTACAAACTCTCTGTCCACGTCTCGGCACTGTATACCATAATCATTAGGACGCATTAATCAAAGACCTCAGTCTTCAAATATTGTGTTTTAGTTAGCGTTACCAGATGTACCGATTTTCAGGGGTCTGCAGACGAGTCCCGATTTGCACCTGATCGGTACACTAAAGGTCCCGATAAATCAATAAATTGATGGGGGTCGGTAAAAATGAAACCACCATATTGTATAATGAATTGTCTATATTACTGCTGCCTAGGTATTTATTATTACAGTTATACACTTAGAGAATGTTGCGCCGTTTTGCTATACATTAAAGCTACCCTGGCGCGTGCCGTGGGAGCGGCCTTACCCTTACGGCTTAACAGTACATACAATAAGGACTGACTCGCTCCTCCAGGACTCGGCTACAGGCGGGGTTCTGCGGTGCGTCGGAGTTCGATATCGCGAGAACAAACGAACATTCCCGAGCGCACGTCGGCTGTATTTGCCTTGTCACAAATTTATAAAAAAAATATATATAAATTAACGGTCTTATTCATATTGAGCTAGAGTAAGTTTCAAGGCTTCTTTACGAACCTTAAAGATGCCTACAAACTTACTCTAACTCAATATGAATAAGACCGTAAGAATATTATCCGTGCAAGAACGAATAGAATTTTCTGTGGCCAGGCGATCTGTCGTAAGAGGCGACAAAATAACCCACAGCCAGGTGGTAGAGCATTTACCCCACTGGATGGCTACCACCTCTGATCTAAAGTATCCCGTCATAACAACCTTGAGTTGTGATCCGGCATTAGTGGCCAGTTCTAGTCTCCCTTTAGAGAGCAGCAGCAAATTAGTAGCACGTCTGGTGTTACAAATGTTCATAGGCGACGGCAACCGCTTTCCATCAGGTGTTCTGTCTGTCTGCTGAACTCATGCAATAAAAATATATTAATATTAGAACAATAAGAATTAAATTATTAAAAATTTAAGTAATTAAACCTTATTTAATTGTAAAAAACCTTGTTTTTTGTTTTTGTCCCTATCTACAACCCTAAACTTTGATTTATTTTAGTTTCTGCCCCGGTTCAAAACAAATTAGACCTTGCATCAATTTGTATAATTGACGTGAAAACTTAAAGGTACTCTCCGAATATGCCCAGTTCTAATGAATCCTTCCACTGACTTCCCTCGTGTTTCAGGTGTACACAACATCAAAGTGCTACCGAACCGAGACAGCTTTTATAAAATATTCGACGTTTTGGAGAGTTGCTGGAAATTTTACCTATTCATAGGCTCATGTAATTGGCTCTTTGACTGTCGCTGCGGACCGGTGGAGTTTTTCAAAAATCACATTGCGTTTTTTTCGAAAGCCTCCAATGAAAACACTAAATCAAATAGGTGAAAACGATATTCTATTGATGGATTAGGCCGTTTTATTTTCGTAGGCATTTCGATATTTGTTTCCGAATCCTAACATTTTGTTTAAAATTGAATTTGCTTTGTGGGCATTTATACACGTATTTTTAGTTTTGTTTTCTACAACTTCCACATTTTAGTTTCAATCCAAAAGGTACTTAAAGGCAAGTTCCAGCTTTTTAATCGCCAGAGGAGTTGATAAAGCTCTTCTTCTTCTTTGCTGGACATAGGTCTCCCCAAGTCTGACAGAGACAGACATATCCCGGTCTCCCGTTTTCCTCATCCAGGCTCTTGGGTGTTTCTCTTATGGATATTTCTTTCTGTCACGTCTGTCGCAAGACCGACAGGCGATGGAGTAAACGTGTCCTAGAGTGGAGACCGCGTCTTAGTAGGCGTGGCGTAGGACGCCCTCCAGCTCGGTGGATCGACGACCTGCGTAAGGTCACCGGTAGGGGCTGGATAAAGCCCTTGCCTCTTTTTAATTCTCGATATCAGAATCCGACTAACCTGTAACTACAAAATGCCAGTCAAGATCAAGGTATATTGTTGTACTTATATAGACATCATCCCACATTTATATATGAGGATAGGTCTATATATTATATATAGACCTATCCTCATATGCAGCAGCGAGCCAGGGGGTGACCGTATTCGCAACAAACATGAAGCTCTCTCGATAGTATCGCAGTGACGTCGAGGATAAGCTCCAAGTGCGTGTTTTAAAGTGGTTTGGAACTTCGATGACATTATGCACCGGTCGGAAGTTAAATCGTTAAAAGGTACCTCGATATAGTTGTTCTTCGTCCAAGATAGCTGGACGTTCCGAAGAAGAATATACTATGCAGAATATTGAGGAACTAGAAAAGAGATAATGGTATAGTAAGAAAGGCATACACTCGATACAACAGCTGGAATAATAACATTTTTTTTAAAGAACAACAAAAAATTGACGATATTTAGTAATTTTTATGTTTTTCTTGATACGGACTTCTAGATGTTGTAGAAAGAAGTCCGTAAAATATTATTTTTTTGGTTTTTAGTGTGAAGTCGGTTTTGTTTTTGTAAAAATAAATATTTCTTATTTTTTAATTGCCCAAATATTTCAATAGCTTTAGAAAAAATATATTAAGTACCTGTAGAAATTGTACAACTGGCACGCGTATACAAATTTGCCATCTCACTCTTCGGTGTATATACTCTTCAACAAGGGTTGTTCTCGTCTCCTTGCGATACACAAATAAAATCGTGACTTGATGACTATGGGACCATCTTGGGAGTTAAAAAGAACAATTTGAAAGTCGGTCCACAATTGACGAAGAAATCGAATACATGCCTACGAAAAAATTAAGCGCCTTTAGAATATGTATATTAGCACGCATATACAAGCTTTTTTTAGAAAAAATGTAGGCTCTCGGAGTTTTTTAATACGGGTAACTCTCGATTTGTGGGATCCACTCATCAGATCTTGACTTTTCTACAGACGCTTAATGTAATAGCTACACGCGTATACAAGATTTTTTTCCAAGAATTGAGGCGCACGGCGTTTTTTAATAAAGGTTATGCTCGATAGCCCTGGGATCCGATCCACTTATCAGATCCTGACTTTGTGACCATGGGACTATTTCGGGAGTATACACTTACGAGTAAAGGAAACAATTTGAAAATTGGTTTACAATTGACAGAGATATCGTATTACGAAGACGTTGGCTAACAATTTTCATGATCTTCTCTAATTCCTTGGAATCCACTCATCAGATCCTGACATGATACCATTTCGGGAAAATAAGCTTTCGAGGCCAAGGCGGACGCACTCTCTTTGAAAGTGCGACCGCACTATGACAAACTTCCGGTTTCATTCGCCAAACGGCAGATCCGTCTCGGAACCGTTGACGAATGGAACCAGAGGTATTGTCAAGAGTCAACTGCGTCTGTCACTAAGCTTTTTTCCCTGATGTCACGAGGGCATTCAAACAGATGAGATTCATATGGATATCGGGTATGCACACCCAGTTGTTCACGGGGCACGGAGGGTTCTCCGAATACTTGAACCGCTTCGGGTTGAAGGAGACCCTTCGTGCATATGCGAAGAGGGCTGTCTCGAGACGGTACCTCATATCATCTTCACTTGTCCAGTGCACGCCCGCCTTAGGTATGAGTTCGAGAGTAGAACCAAAGTTCCCGTTACGTATCAAAATATGGAAGATCTGATGGCCATAAGACACTACAAGGAATTTATAGAGTTGTGCATTAAAATGATAAAAGGAGTAATAGCTAGAAATAAGGATGTATAAATAACAGCTTGTATATATATTATATATATGTATGACAAGAAGTTGAATTAAATGTAAAATAGAAAAGAAACCAAAATAGTGTAAAAATATAGATAGAGAAAAAATACATAGAATAAGTAACACAATAAGAAGTAATTAGTAATAATGTACAAAATAACCCGATTGAAAGAGAAGGCAAAATAGGAAATAGGAAATATTGTAATAGATAATAAGAATAAAACTGTAAGTAAAATAGCACAAAATAGTATGATATTGTAAAACATAATAGAAATAAGATAAATGTAATAGAATTAAGAGTTTACTAAATAAATAAAGCAATAAAAAGAAAGTAAAAGATAAAAAAGAAAATAAAGATACAAAAATGATATAAAAAAGAAAGAAATAACCCTGATACATCTAGTTCGTCAGGATGGAGGAAAAAATAATAATATATATAACCTTTCGATTAAAAGAAAAATTTCGAAAATCGGTCCACAATTGAAGGAGAAATTGTGTAATGAACATACAAAAAAAACCACATACAGAGAAATTGAGAACCTCCTCCTTTTTCAAAAACAAAGATTATACTAGAACTTGGATAAATACATTTTTGAAAAATCATGTTTAAAACGTATTTTCTCGATTTTGCAAGTGGTACTGGGTCAGTTATATCTATTAGAATGAATGGAGAAACAATAATTAGTGGCGTACATTAATTTTCAAATTGTGACCACGATTTGCGACAGGGAGCTGGTGGAGATTGAAGATAGGACTATTTTTGACGCAGCATATCACCAACAATAGATTTTAGGGAATGCCGATGATGAATTAGACTACTTATCTATACATATAATAAATTATAGAGGTCAAATTTTTCTACAATGAAAAAAAATGCTAAAAACCGAGTCAGGGGGACGTAAGAAGTGAAGTAGAAATAAATAGATTTAAAAAAAAAAATGTTTCTCTGTTTGTTTGTCTGTTTGTACCGGCTAATCTCCGAAACGACTGGACCTATTTAAATATTCTTTTGTATAGTGGTAGCTTATATCCCTGGTGAACATATAGGATACTTTTGATCCCGAAAAATTAAAGAGTTCCCGTGGGATAGTTAAAAAACCGCACCACGAGGACGAAGTCGCGGTAGGCAAATATTTTAGGACTGTAATGAAAACTATCCCTTAAAGCAAGAGTTTATAACCATATCCTAAACAGACCAGAGGCCGAAAATTGCGTGACCTAAACACTTAATCTCATGTAATTTATTTAAAAGTCAAGCATCCAAAGAGCTATTAAATAAAGCTATCTTATTATATCATTAACGATCGCTTGTTCCACTCAATTGCTTCTACAATTCACTTGGGACTCATAAAGCGGTTTAAATCTTAACTCTAAAGTCGAGGGGGTATCATACAAAATCAGAATAATTAGGAAGTTCAAATATATTCGC
Organism: Dendrolimus houi; assembly: GCA_039645545.1. Taxonomy (NCBI): domain Eukaryota; kingdom Metazoa; phylum Arthropoda; class Insecta; order Lepidoptera; family Lasiocampidae; genus Dendrolimus; species Dendrolimus houi. The sequence continues at coordinate 20,964,275 of CM077124.1, forward strand.
AATTTAGGCCAGACGGTAAGACGAAGTTAATCAGTAAAGATGTGGAATGCGAGTTAATTAACTTTTACGCCGAGTATGGAAATAATTGCTCGGTTATGTAAGTGATGTGATATGTTGTATAAGCGAGCGGAAGCGCTTCAAAAATGAAATAGGTACAGTGCGGCAAAATATAGTAAAAAATAATAGGGGCGCCACTTTCGCAAATTTGTCTAAACTCTAGCAACTCCAATAGTAGCTCAAGAGTAATTTAGATACGTACTAGTAATTTTTAGTACAACTTCAAACATCGTGCAAGTATCAAGTTACTTCAGTTACGACTAAGCAAGAGTTTTAACACCTTGTGATAGTTAACAGAATGAGTATTTGAATTAAAGAAGCTAAACTAGCCATTGCAAACCTATCATGTCGGCTGTTCTTTGGTAAATATCGTCGAATTATGACGAACGTTTTTTGCTTCAAATTCCACTACACAACCTTGGTAAACTTTAAAAATCATTGCTAACATGAAACTTGGTATTGTTACATACGTATTTAATTATTTATTTAGCGGATTTTAGACTCGGATCAACGTTAAAATTAAAATAACATGGACAAATTAGCTTTGTTTGTGATTCATTGACTTGGACTACAGAGAAAATGGAATATTGCCAGAAGTCCAAAAAAAGTTCATTTTCTAGACAATTTTGTCGAGTTGTACAGTAGTGGTATGAAAATGTTCGTCAGTTTCAACACACGTTACCTTTTCAAACTAAGTCACAGAACAGACTGTGCCATAGAAAATTATGTTTAACTATTTGACAATAAAGTTTAAAATTACTTAGATCAAAGTTGTTTGATTTTCTATCTTGTCTAAAAAGATTGTTAAGACATGTAAAACCTTTTTATTGGTTTTAATTTTAATGTTAAGCGTAGTGATTATATCCTCCTTGTTTCTTATTTTTAATCACATCGTCTGTTAATGTCAATATAGCAATTAATTTTTTTCACGTTTCTATATTTTACAAATCTAAAATTTATTAAAATGTTGGCAGTATTGTTTCTTCTACTTGTGCAAGCAAAAGTCGACTTTAAGGCGACGAACATTTTGGTTCCGTGACTGTACCTATGAGTTTTATTTTTAAATAAAAAACTAGAGTATCCCACGGCTACGCCGCGTGTCATACTCTAGGCAGTAGCTTTATTTTAGTTAGATAAAAACTTAATTCGGTTTGTTATATATAATTTAAAAGCATATAATAATAACAAAGGAACTAAGACCATATAGTGTAGACACCTGCCCAGCGAAACATAGAGGTGAGTCAAAGTGAACCTGATTTGAAGTAATACAATGAATGACAGATTGTTTATGACAATGTAGGTATTTTTTTAGTGAATTGAAACATGTGATTGCAGATCCATCTATTTGACTAATACGTCCATTCTAAGCAAACGACCTCATTTATCAGAATAAAATGTATCCTAACTCAGTTTATAAGCAAGCACTATGTCGAGTTTAATTAATATACGTTCAGTAGTTTGCAAAAAAGATGCGATCGCAGCGCCATCTTTTTCGCTATTTTCGTCTATCCCACGGAAGCGTCATCATTTATCAGGATGAAACCCGAGATATAAGCTAGTACTTTGTCGAGTTTTATTTAAATCCGTTCCGTGGTTTTCACGTGATGGTCTAACAAACAGACAAAAATTCTAAAAATTAGATTTTTGTAATCTGCTGGTCCGAATTAGCCCTCTTGATTTTTTCACATTTTTAGACGCATTGTACAAACTCGAACCATTTACAGATTTATTATAGTATAGATGTGCATAAAATAGTCCTGCGTTGCTAGATCCATTAGTATTATAACCCAACTGTCCAATCATGTTCTAATTTCTTGCAATAGCCTTATAGTAACCGGCGCTTAGCTCCTTGGTGCGTTCCTAAAATGCATATAGATATAATAGTGTTTGCTCGTTTGGTGTCAAGCCACGATTATATTAATCGTTAAAGAGGCATGTACATGTTAGTTTTCCTATAGTCACGTAATTTTTTGAAAATTCCAAGTAATTTGTAAGGGCCGTGAGAAAAGCTATATTATGTAAGGTAATTAAATATTTGGTTCTCTTACAGCTTTTTTAATTTATTAAGTATCGTCATAAATTGAATACAATAAAAAAAAACCAACAAACCACTATATATTTTACGAATGCCTTAATCTTATATATAAAAATCAATTGTTCGTTAGTCTCGCTAAAACTCGAGAACGGCTTGACTGATTTGGCTAATTTTGGTTTTGAAATATTTGTGCAAGTCCAGGGAAGGTTTAAAGAGTAAATATGAAAAAAATGATTCTGAGGCTGTACGAAGTGTGCCGGGTCAGCTAGTATAATATAAAATATAATATCAATATCAACCCATAAATGTCCCACTGCTGGGCTCGGGCCTCCCACTATAGGGGGAAAGGACAGTACACCCGCCACGCTTGTCCAAAGCGGCTTGGCAGATTTGACACATCGGTTATATCGATGTGCAGGTTGCATCACGACCTTTTCCTTCACTGTTGCTAGTGCGTGGTAATTGTAACAATATGCACATTAGATCAGAAAACTGACTAAGTGGTGCATGCGTTCGGGCCAGGATCGAACCCGCGTCCTTAATATAAATTAAAATAAATTGTGGCTAATTACCTTATATTTAAGCATACATACATAGTAAGAATCACTTCGCTTATACAATATGCATATACCCTAACCAATCGCAAACTTCTAAAGACACCCAAAAACTCTTGACAAACGACACGAGTGTAAGTGAAAAGCGATGTTTTGCCCGGACTGATTTGCCTAAATCTAAATAATTGCCAACTTTACTTGCAATTATAAATTCCATTTCGCTGTTTTGCTGTATTTCGAATTAATAACGATAAGTTTCTATCTAGGCATATTAAATACAGGCTACATACATAATATAAATTAATTTAATTTTCATTATTAAATTATCTATCATTATATAATATATCATATAGATATGTATAAATATATCAGAAAAAATGAAATATTATCAATTAAATGAATGGATATATACGATTTACTATATTAGTATTAAATTAAAAGATATCTAACTCATTTAAATACAAATTATAATATTTAAATGGACTATACTAACTTACATAAAAATACAACTAAATATTGAAAACATATAAATAAATTAAAATAATGAACATTACAAACAATACATGAATCCCAAATCGCCGTCAGTTGAGAACATTCCCAAAACGCTGGCTCCATTTCCTCGTTCACGTTCACGTTTCTTCTCCTCCTCCGAATTACTGTTAATAAAGGGTCTTTAAAGGATTCTATAGTCGTCCGGTTACCGGGCGACTAGACACTTCGATTAATAAATCATTACTGTTAACGCGGCAGCCCAGTATTAGGTACTGAACGCGTATCCAAAATGGCGGTTGTAAGATTGCTGGTATGGAAAGAAGGGAGACTAACCTGCGTGCCTCGGGGCTGCACTAACTATGCGTGCTGATCACCAAGTCGTGAGCCTTGCAGCAAATCTTCTGGCTCGTCTCCTTCTTGCGGCCTTTGATATTATATGTACACACGCGGCGCGGTATAACTGCACTTATAAGCAAGTTGTGGCGGAAAAGATGTGCGGGTTGTCGTACGAGGGTCGACAGCAGACTGACTCGTAAAGACGAGCACTATTAGTACTGCGGTAAGCACGACAAGGATAGTATGGAACGGAAGATGGCGGCTGGGATAAGGTGATTGGATAATGCGGTTAGGAAAAGCGGGTAGTTGTGGAAATAATTTGATAGGACAGGATTTTAAATTAAGCGGCGCGAACCATTACAATCAAACTTGCTAAAAATAAATCGGCCAAGTGTGTATCGGCCCATTCTATTGAAGTGGCGTAGAGGGGTAGAATGATCTGAAAATCCGCGTTGTGTGTTTGGGCACAGCAATAAGCTGAGTGCAAACCTTATTTCCTGAAAATGCCGCGTAAATCATTTCAAAAATATTTTTACTATAATTTGTAATTTCTTCAAATCAAGTCTTCTTTCTGTCTTTCTTACTATTTACATTGGTATTTTTCCAAACTTGCAAGTATGGTTTTTTATTTCATTCAATACAGCATTGTGCGGTGACATGTATTTTTTTATGTTTGCTTATAGGCATACTGGCAGATGCCTGGACATCTGCAACACTAAGGGAGCCGATGCCTTGCCTATCTCGTTGAGACTTTATAAATCTGGTTACGCCCTTTTTGAAGAGCCCCATATTATAGCGCTCTGGGAAAACCACAACTTGCTCACGTATGTATTGTGACGGCCCAGCGGTTATGAGCGGTCCGGGATCTATTCTTCAAATGAGCTGGTTTAGGATATAAGTTTATATTCCCTTTCAAGACACTTTTACACGAGATGTATTCTGTTCGCGGGCCGAAACAATAATGAATTCTATTGTTTTGGGAGGCGTTCCTCGATTTAAATTTAAATAAATTAGGTATTTCTTTAAATATATTATAACAATTAAGGAGTTTAGTGTTACAGTATATTAGATATTCCAATTAAATTTCAATCAGATAAATTTTAAAATATTCTTAATGGACAGATGTACGATTTCATTATGGTTCAGTTTTTGTTAAAATGGTTACGTATCTGCAAAAAAGTAAATTAAAATAATATTAATTCAACTTACGAAAAGGGCATTATTTGGCGTATAAAGGAGTCAGTTTAAAAAAATTGGATCGTCATAAATTTTCATATTTCTTAAAGCTTAGATGAAGAATATTAAACTTTTGTAATTTAAAGAGGAAAATTGAATGAAAAGTGCTCTCGGGAATGTTTTTAAAATATGTGCGGCTCTGTCTGTCTGGTTTTTGTCAACAGTTTCACTTAGGAAGAGGGGAAATTTGATTATACACGAAATGAGGGTAATAGACTAAAGGAACACTTATAACCAGATAAACTTTCATTAATTTAACATCTTCTGTTGTCTTGCAGTCTTAGTTGTATGCTTGGCTGTCTATAACGCAATTCTAGGTTTGATTCCAATCCGAAAAAATCACAAAAACGAAGTTTTCGAAGTTTACGTAGATCTGTGGGTATATACATAGTCGTGTAGGGTATTATCAGATCATAAGATCTTAACAACTTATGACGATATTTTTGAACACTTTTTTATTGGGGAGGTATCGTTAACAGTGTGTGTCTTCTTCCAGCTTTTAAATAGAGGTGTCGAATTTCGTACAAATCCAAGATGGTGGTAGAACTTAAAAATATTTTAATCGAATCCAAGTTTAAATAAGACTCTTTGAATTGTTTTTGAGATCTAGGATATTAACATTAAATGTTTTTTAGGGTTTCATAGCCAATTGATAAGTGGAAGCTGACATGTGGAAGCTTCAAGCTTGCAGTTGACAAGATTAGGGATGCAAACAAAACATCGATGTTTCCAAACATCGATGTATCGTTCATAAAAATCGATGTTTTAACATCGATTTTGAAACCAAAACATCGACGATACATGGTTGTTCAAGAACGATGTTTTATCGTATATAGACAAATTGCGCCATCTTACGCTCTATCTGTGATCTACACAGATTTCCATTATTTTATTTTTTTCATAAATTTTTCATATGGCCAGTAATAATTTATGATATTAAATTTGATTGTTATATATACCTAGTTCTTTTATTTCTATTAAAAATGATCATTTTTCTTAGATGTAAATTGATTTGAAATGGTGACAGGGGTGTGTTAGTGTGTGCCCACGCTGTTGAATAGTAAGTACGGTAGTGAATGTTGGGTAAGGCAAAAGACATATAAATAAAATAAACATAGTATTTAGTAGGAATAAGAGCATTGAGAAGTGCGTGTGGTATTTCTTTGAAAGATGGAATGACAGTGGTGTAAAAGGATAATGTTAGTGAAAGCAAGAATTAAGAAAGTTTTGCTAAAGTGGTTTGGGCGATACATCGATGTTAAAAAAACGATATTTAATTTGCATCGCAGGAACAAGCGTCGAAAGTTTATGTAAATGGTGATAAAAAAACATCGTTCATAAACATCGATCTATCGTTCATAAACATCGATATCGTAACATCGATATTTTTTTGAGCGATGTTGCATCCCTAGACAAGATACTACTTAGGGCAAACAAAAGTAGCGCACTCTCGTTTCGGAAGCCAAGACCATTTTCAGTCGCTGATCTAACGGGGTTAATTTGTTACCTATATGACAAAAACAGTGGACGCTTCTCATCTCTACGAGTATAACCCTTCATAGTTTACGAACTTGCCCGCTTTTTGTTACTGGAGTATTACTGCCAGATTATTCGTCTCTGTTAAATTCGTATATAATATCTGCCCGTAAATTTTCTACTGCTGGGCTCGGGCCTCCCATTATAGAGGAAACGGACAGTATACCCACCACGCTTGTCCAAGGCGGCTTGGCAGATTTGATACACCGGTTATCTCGATGTGCAGGTTGCATCACGATGTTTTCCTTCACCGTTGTTAGCACGTGATGTTTGTAACAATATGCACATTAGATCAGAAAGCTGACTAAGTGGTGCATGCGTTCCGGCCAGGATCGAACCCGCGCCCTTTTGAGTTTGGGACGCGTGCGCTAGCTATTATTACCAAGACTTATTAATTATTAAATTCGTACGATTACGAAAATCAAACTCTTCAGTCGCTGATTCAAAGGAGTTCTATATGCAGTGTCTACGCCATTTGTTACAACTTACAAAATTAAATATAATCTATACATATAATAAAACTGAAGAGGTCGAATTTCTGTACAATGAAAAAAAATGCTAAAAACCGAGTCAGGGGGATATAGGAAGTGAAACAGAACTAAATTAGATTTTTTTAATTTTATGTTTTTCTGTTTGTCTGTCTGTTTGTACCGGCTAATATCCGAAACGACTAGACCGATTTAAATGAAATTTTGTATGCTGGTAGCTTATATCCCTGGTCAAAATGTAGGATACTTTTGATCCAGGAAAATTAAAGAGTTCCCGTGGGATAGTTAAAAAACCGCACCACGCGGTCGAAGTCGCGGGCATCAGCTAGTTAAAAGAATAAAATCCACAGCTAAAATATCCATATGTGCAATTGTGGTAGTATAAAACTTAAACCTTCACCTAATTATTAAATTAAAATAACATTACTTGAGTGCATGATGGGTAATGGTCCATCCTTTTCATTCCTACATAATACCCATATTCGAGCCAAATATACCTCACTCGCTGGTCAGAAGAAATCGACGGCAAGAAAGGAGGTAGTCCAATCAAACTGTGCGTAAGCTCATTAAAAGTGATATTAATATTAAAATATTTAAATTAAATTGTGTGTTAGTGCAAATAACATCACTAATTATCAGACTTAACAGTGGCCACAATACGTATGATATACAATAACATAGAACTCTGTCTTCGTGCAAAATATTTGAACGAGATTCGGTGAGTCCTTTTGTGTCCTTCCTGTATACCGTACATTAATTGTGCTCAAGATTTTCTTTATATTTTAAATTGAACCAAAGCGTAAACATGAATCAATGATGCTTCTAATACTCGGGCTTCATCTGGGATAATGTTAAACTAGTTGACTGTGGCAAAATGTGTCTTATTTATAGCGTTACATTAACGCCATTAAAGAATAGCTACATTAGTGTATATAAGTACATACGATTTACTTATATACCCTTAATGTAACGATTAATAACTCAATATCTCAGATGAAGCATTAGCACAAAAGTAATCCTGGTGATATTTATTTATTTAATAATTTGGGTAGTGTGTAAGCGAGACAGTATTCAAGCAACATTCGGTCGTTGTCGGTTGTAGACGGAGCATCTGCCATCGGTCGCGTACATCCAACGCTAAAGAGTATTTTAAAATTTTAAGCGATAGTAAGGCAAATTAACGGTTAGTAAGATAAAGGAGTGAGGATATTGCGTCGGTCGCAGGGAAACTCTGGACAAGGACCGCGCAAAACAAAATTTTATGGCAAAAGATGGAGGAGGCCTACATCCAGAAATGGAGAAACTTGAAAAAACAAATATAAATCTATATATTAATACGTGAAGCAAAAACGCAACAAAAACTTTGTAACCCTTTTTACGAAAATTGCGCGGACGGAGGAGTATGAAATTTGGCACACTTATAGTTTATATAGAGAAGGAGTGCAGAATGCTAATATTTAAAAAAAAATGCATAAACAATACATCAAGGGCCGCTTGCATAAGGTAACTTAAATTTATTTAAGAAACACAAAACGCATTTAACACCCTTAAATACAATTAGCGTTTTGCACAACATATAATTTGCCGCTAAATATGTTTAATGAACTGACAATTCGTTTTGTGTAAAACGTATTTAGGCAGTTTAATTGATTAACTAATTTTTATTTAAAGGTGATCGTTATGCAAGCGGCCCTAAATCAATAAAAAAACATTACACACACTACCATGTATGTGACACACACGCATATATACTCTTTTGTTTATTGTTAAAGTCAAATTAACAGTCAGGCAAAATCTGTGATTATAGAAGTAGGGTCTTTGACAACAGAACCTTAATAATGTTCAAACTTATAATTTAAATTCATTATTATGGTCGAATTTCGACCACGGGCGACCACTAGTTATGTATAATATCACATGTATAATGATCAAGTAATAAAGGCTGTTTTTATTTTTATATTATTTATTTTCGTAAAATACAGGAACCGATCATAAAACGAGATCTATATTATCCAGCACTCGTGCTTCTGAGTACATATTTTAATTAACAACAGAAAACAATACAAAACCATTAATAACGAAATTCCAAAATCCCTCTTTATTGCCTAAATCGTTTTTTCCTCACTCCAAACTACGATATGCTGTCAATCGCGGCATTTAGACGAGCGCTCCCATTCAACATCCCCTATTGTGCGCGCCGTCGATGGGAGAAGGGCGGCGGATCAACGCGTCTCGTATAAAAGCCTGGCATTATTCAACCTAGTCGTTAATTATTTTCAAAACAGTATTTAAAATTTGAAAACCTCATTAAGATACGCACGAACCCCGCATAAAGGGTTGTGAAATAATACAGAAGGTAATTTTCGCTTATTCATTAAACGTAATTAAAAGGGGAACGATAATGACGGCTCGGTGAAATTAATAATATGCAAAATAACGGCAACTCAGTGGTTGTGTGTAATACTCGGTAAATGCTTGGCGTGAGTGCGCGATTTGGCTCGTTAACATGAGTTAAGTTGCGAACACCGGTTCCAAAACTTTTGGTTTTGGACTGATTTTCACAATAGATTTTGGGATATATGTAACAAATAGTAACCAGCAGTTTGCAAATATTGTGCCTTATATTTATAGAAATACAGGAGTCATGTTTTTGAAAAATTACAATGTTTATATTATAAGTACACTGATTGCGATTAAGTTCGTCGACAGAAACAGGTGGCGTGTTCTCGTTTCGGAGGCCAAGACACATTTTGGGTCGCTGAGCCAACGGAATTAGTTAGTAATTTTTTTCCACACACACTGCCGCCACCTTGACTATTTTTACATTTTTGCTGTATTGAGAAAATTGACTGTACGAAAAAAGGTCACTGAAGACTGTGGACATATGGTATACAACGCAGAAAATTGTTATTACATTGATGTTTCATTTCATGTTATGATGTAGGAAAACATGACTAAAAGTTATTTCTAAATCCCTAAAGTGCGCAATAAAATGTTCTTGAAAATCATGGCATACAATGAAATACGGATGATTACAATTAAATACAAACAAAAGCTTAGCCGGATGGGCTTCGCGATGGTAGAAAGACGAGAAAGGCATTAAATATTTCAGGACTGCAGAAAAGGCAAGACTCTCTGGACTGTCTAGACAGTAGTTTAGCCAATACTGTGATAATTAGCAGTGTGTGCGTGTCCTTGACATCAGATTAGATCGGGTAAATCTTATTTTCTGTGATTACAGCAATTGGCAATTTACGTATTAATTCTAAGTGAGATGGGTGCACGGTATAATTGCACGTGTCCATCTCACCATACCACCATTCATACCATACTTGGCTTCATAGAATTTGATTTGGCGATTTATCGACTCATTAATTTATCTATAACATATTACGAGTTGAGAAACTCCTTCATATTAATATCAACGAGTCATAAATATTCAAAATTGTTAAAAGTTTTTAATTTATCTCTGAGGTTGCACGCGCAAATCTATGCTCTTTTGACATGTCAATGTGGAACTTATTTTAGTGTATCTTTAAAATGTAATATTTTTGTGAAGAAATGAAATAAAGATGACGTCGCATATTATTAATATGCGACGTCGACGTCGTATTGGATTTGAATTGAATTTAGAAAAATTGTTTAGACGTTTCAAGTGAAAGTTTCCAAGAAATTTCTAGTAGATGCTTTACAAACAATAATTATTTTGCTTTTTCTAAATTCATTCGCAAAAACTTTTTCTGTTTGCTATATTATTGTTTGAAATCACTTTTGTTAACTTTTTTTTAATGTTGACAACCGCTGAATTGACGGTATTGTAGACTTAAAATTCTATGTAGGCTTATTCTTAGGTAATTTATGACTTACAATGTCTAAATCAAACTGAACATTTAAAGAACTGTCTAAGGCCGTTAGCAATTCCCCGTCGCATATAGACTATAGACCAACGCTTTGAAACCGGTAAAAAAAATCAAACCGGTTACAGCTTAAGCACTTAGGAACTTTTGTTTTCGGTTTTATATAATTAGGTTTTATCGAGTAAACCAGTTTCGAAAGGTTTTTGCCACAGACCTTCGAAGCGTAGCCATGTGGTATCTACAGCAATTTTTCAGTTGCACACAAACATATGTTGAGAGGGATAGAATAATACTTCTCTTCTCGAGGAATAAACCGGTGAATTTAAAACCGATTCCAAGCCTTGCTACAGACTACTAATATTTTTAAAGAAAATCTGTATTTTGTTACAGTACCTTTTGTAGCATGAATGAAAGGAAATAAGTGAATACTTACCACTTCACGGTAGGTTGTTATCGTTGTCTGGACTTCAGCATGGCCAAGGTACAGTGCGGAGATGGGATATGTAGAATAGAATAGAAAAGAAAGAAGAAAAAAGCAAGAAAAATATTTGCTGTCACAAATAAATGTCGCGCACACATGAAATACAAGATTTTTTACTAATAAATAGATACAGTTTAAGAAATGTACGTACATAAACTTCAGGGCAATGAGGCTGGAAATCAGCATTATGCTGTGTCAGGAGCTAATACAGCACTGATTTTCAGTTCCAGCCTCCATTAAACCAGAATCAACCCGAACAACATACTATTTACCTCCATGTACGTAATTTTAAAACACATATCTTATCCATTGTGTCATTACCACTAATAATGTATAGATAACTAAACTTAAATTCTATTGATTTTTCAACGTACACCAATATTTTAAGAGCATTGCTCGGCAACAAGTGATAACCTTTTGCTAACTTGACGCCTCACTAGCAACTTACTCTTGAAATAATATGTAATTACTTATAGAATATACAAAAGCTGGAATGGTCATACAAGAACACTTCTTTGTTAATGAAACTGGACTAAAATTATGATGGACTTTTATAATGAATTTCTGTATTATAATTAGTATTTATTTCATTACAATATAGTACATAATTAACATTTATTACATTAAAATATCACAATCATGACAAATATGTAGAAAGTATAAACAGGTTTCACATATTATGTCTAGTCAAAATTCCCAGTACTCACTAGGTCGTGGCAGCGTAGGCGTCCCAAACTGAAATGACGCGGGTTCGAATCCTGGCAGGAGCGCACACAGCAGTTTTCTGACATAGTGTGCATATTGTTACAATGACCACGTGCAGAAATATCGTGATGAAACCTGCACATCGAGATAACTGATATGTCAACCTGCCAAGTCGCCTTGGACAAAACTTGGCAGATATACTGCCTGTTCCCCTATAGTGAGACGTTTATGGGCTGTTATTATTTATTTTTATAAAGTTCACAATGAGTGGCCAACCAAGGTGAAGAGGAAGACATTGGACATCTCAAACTGTCAAGTGAAAGCTGCTGCAAGGGCATCTCCATTCAAGGTAGTCTCCATCAAATCCAAGCGCATCCATCCAAGCGACCAGTAGGAGTTATCTTCCTATTTGAAATGAGCGCAAAGAAGGACTCTCCAGTCCCAACTTCGTTAATGCTGTCAAAGGCAATAGAACAACAAGGCTCCGAAGAAGCTAATTTCTCACTATCTCCCCAGCCCATCTCCGTATCAACATAAGATACTTTAAATTTTCCTTTTCTTTCAGTCTCATTCCGTTTGCCTTTTTGCTGTGACATTTTTAGTTACGGGTTTTGCTTCTCAGTCGACGACAAATTTTGTTCTGCGTTTCTAGTAATATCTTTCTTGTGTTCAAAGTAGAGCCACCTGAAACATTTGCAAAACTATGAAATATTACTTTTAACCCAAAAATGGTCCTGTATAAGCTAATAGCGTTTAAGAGGACAACTTCTTTAACGCTGTCATAGGACAAAAATACTTGTCCTATTCTGTCATACATCCTTGGTCTACGCCACAAATCATGTCGTATAATGCATCCATCTAGTTTTAGTATATCTTTACTCTTATAAACCATTATTTTTTCAGTTTAACATTCTTATAATACATACTTATGATTGTTGATTTATATGTATTTACGTTTTCTGTGGTTGCCCGGGCTAAGCCTTTGTCGGCCTACCTCACTGCAACGCAGACACTCCAGGTTTGATTCCTGGCATGGTAAATTTCAGAATCAAATTTTCCGTTAATTATTATGCTCTGGGTCTTTGGGATCAGCCCTAGAGTAGGCCGTTGTGTATTACCCGTAACACAAGCATAACTTGCTTAATTTGAGGATATTCAAAGTGTTTGTTTGTCTGCCGATTATTATATTATATATTATTATTTACCCAAATATAGCGATAGAAGGTAGCGTAAGCATTGCTCCGAGCAGGAATACTGCCCCAGGTAGTATGTTAAGTGTTGCCATGTACACTCTGGAGTACAATGGGCCATATACCAAAGGCATAGTTGCTTCCGCCAATCCGAACAGAGAGTTTACTTTGCCTGAAATGAAAGAACAAGTCTTAACTTTAAGTTTCATAGCATGTCAGTATAAAATTTTATATTTAATAAATTTTAATTTTATATTTTTAGATAGATAGATTGATAACGCTTTACTGTACACCAAAACACATAGATAATCAGAAATAGAAAAATACAAGAGATAGTACAATATTATAAAAAGTAAACAGATGAAGTCGTGTATTTCTTGATAAATTTGGACATTTATTGACGTAAACGAATTTTCAGAAATTTTAGGCTTACGTTCTACCTAATTTTAATTCTTCCATTCATCATTATTTCGTTCAAATTGTTATTGTCTTTCGATTAAACGCGTAAAATAGTTCTTGAATAAATCCAAACAGGTTATGAATACCGTATTTGAATTTGGGAGTACCTAAATTGAAATAGTTTTAAACTTGACTGAGTCTTACCAAACTCTTCGCCGCTGACAAGTTTCGTAGCTATCGATCTCATGGCGATGAACGAAGTCCCGTTTAAAATTTCCAGAAGGGGCGCTGAAAATATATAAAATATTTCTCTTTATTTTATAACATTAGAGAAAACTTATAAGCTATTAATTTACCTATGAAGTAATCGAGAAAAAATATTCCTTCGGCTGGATGGCCTCTCGAAAGAGCCCGAAAAGTAACCTACAGCCAGGAGGAAGGGCATTTGCCTGTCTGAATGGCTACTACTCCTGATGTAGATCACGCCGCCATAAAAACCTTTAGTTAAGTTCCAGCGTCAGTGGCCAGGTGCTCAATTCTGCTACAATGTAAACTCTATATAACGTCACTGAAGGGTCTGTGCATTTTATGGCGTTATAGAGAGTTGTCGTTAAATGGAGAGAAGTCTGTTATTTTTGTTTGACCTCTTTTGCTGCACGATAATTTAGTTGTATTTTTTTTCTTATTTTATTACTTGGAAATTTCGTAATGCATGATGCCGACAGTCGAGTTTATTACGGGCTAGAATAATAAGCGATAAAAGAACGTACACAGCTGCGCAGTTTTTACTAATTTGGGCAATTTAAAAGGTAGTTATTATTACTTAATTGTTGTCGTTATTGATAGTGGGTGTAATGCTATATAGAGTGTGTCATTGTATGGAAGACAAGCTAAACCAACCAAAGCCAAGTAATTTCGACGTCTAAGGGACTTTGTCGTAAAATCGAGTGACGTTACATGGAGTTTAACCTGTATTTCAATATCTTGGCGTTGTGAACATATTGAAAGTACGTTTCCATTGCGATAGAGTCAGAAAATCGTATTCTACTAAATCCAGAACATCTTCTCGATATCGCTGCGGCAGAATAGTATTAGAAAACTATTGATTTTACCATTAACAGAAATAATGTTAGTCAAAATGAATATTGAAAAGCTACTAAAAATGTACAACTTTTTGTCGCGAGATCTCGCTTATAAATATTTACAAAGACAGAGTGGCGTGCCACGAGCACGCTATTGGTATTAACAGAATATCAAAACAAGGGAAACCTACGATAGTGTCAGGCGATATTGACGAGATTGTAATAGCAGAATTGGGCCTCAGTTCCGTCGTTGCGTTGGCGTTGCAAATGTCCATGGTAAATACTTCCATCAGATGGGCCGTCAGTTACTTCAGAGACAAAGACCGTTCCTATAAAAAGCGATCTCTTCCAGACATTATTTGTGTTATATTAAAATAAATTTTAACCGCTTTTGAACGCTTGGACCGTAGGGTCCTGAGGCCATGTGCCTCTACAAAAATATTTCAAAACGGCTTATTGACTCTTCAGGAGAACAAAGGGCTGGTTGCTACCTCGGTCAACGGATAGTATGGAGATCCAGCGAGGTAACGTAGATAGCCTTCTAGGAACCTTACCCATTGACTTCGATGTCATAGGCTCAGTATTCTACTTAAAGTCTTAAGGGATTATAGGTAGAATACAATATACCTAAGTTAATTTCGTTTATTTATTAATTATTACTACTGGTCGCCCGTGGTCGAAATTCAACCATAATAATTTATTGTCAAAGACTATACTTCTATAATCATAGATTTCGCCAAGGATACTCTGTTAATTTGTCTTGAACAATAAACAAAAGAGTATATTTGCGTGTGTGTGTGTGAAATACATGGTAGTGTGTGTAATGATTTTGTGTTAAT
The DNA here is from genome assembly GCA_039645545.1 of Dendrolimus houi. Classification (NCBI taxonomy): domain Eukaryota; kingdom Metazoa; phylum Arthropoda; class Insecta; order Lepidoptera; family Lasiocampidae; genus Dendrolimus; species Dendrolimus houi. The sequence goes on from CM077124.1 coordinate 20,979,562, forward strand.
GTATTTTTATGCATGACTTTAAAAAAATATTAGCATTCGTCGTTTCTTCTCTATATAAACTATAAGTGTGCGAAATTGCATACTCCTCCGTCCGCGCAATTTTCGTAAATAGGCGTACAATGTTTTTGCTTCACGTTCTAAGATATTTTAAGGGCGATTTGTTTCCTGCGATAAATCGAACATCAAACATATCGTCCATCTATCTCTTTCATCCATATAGATCTAGTAGCTTCTGAATAAAATGAATGTGACATGCAAAGACAGATGGACAGAGGGACGGACTTCTTCTTCTTCAACCAGTCCCTGTCCTCTGCTAGACGTAAGCCTCCCCAACTTAGCGCCACATATCCCGGTATCCCGTCTTCCTCATGGTCGTCAGTCCACCGTGCTAGAGAGCGTCCTACGCTACGTTTGTCAAGACGCGAATATCACAAACAACGCGAGGGACGGACAAACAAGACGATTATAAAATTATTCCCTTTTTTCAAGATGGCTACCGATACCCAAAAGGGGCCATCCACAAATTAAGTCACACAATTTTATAATTTTTTGACACCTCCCGCGTCCATGTCACAGCTGGTCACATCCGTGAGAATCCTCCCTCCCTAGTGTGACATCACATATTTTGCAATTTTACATCAAGAAATTGTTAAATTAGAACAGCAGTTCCGTAATATTAATTAATTTTATTTCCAGTTCAATTATTTTTTAATTCTTTAAACACTCTGGATATACAGATAGAGTTGGAAATATTTAAAGATTTTCGTTAATAGTTCAAATTTCGTGTTTTAAAGCTTAAATATATTAATTTGTGACGTCACGAGATGAAGGACCCCTTCCAACCCTCGCCAAACAACGTCACACTTCGCCAACCCCCCCCAACCCCCCTTTAACGTGTGACGTAATTTATGGATAGCCCCGAAACAGTGGACGTTCGCCATTTTTATGGAACCCTTCTTTGTGCGTGGACTATTACTTACTGGGTATATATACTTTGTTGTGTGTTTATAAGATGAGAGATATTTTCGGAAGCACATCTTTTTTAGGAACTTGCTCCAGCTAGGACTCGGTTATATACCCTGTGGCGTTCTAGATATATGCTCTCGAAGGGACGCAGGTGGGTTTAGTGGTAGTGGTAGTTTGTCGCTTCTTCCCTCAGAGGAGGAGGTACCGGTTACCTTGTCGTACAAGAGTTAAAAAAAGATAGCACTCTGTCTATTTTTATTTTTATTTAATTTAATCAAAAACACACTTAAACTTGACTTGTCAGTCGAGTGACATCTCAAGTGATACCGTGCACTTAACAATTGTTAGCTTGTTCTGATAAAGGTTTGATTGTAAATCATACCTAATGTCTTGCCTGGCGCATCTAGATTTGTTATCTTTGCAACCGTAAATTCTATGTACAAAGTTTGATAAGTTGTATCACAAGGAAAATGATATATTATTGTATTTTAAAGTTATATTACAGTAAAATAACATTTAAGAAGTTGGCAGCAAGTTTTCGTCATTTCACTACAGAATCATAAAAAGTATTTTCTTTTTACCTCAAACAAGCCTACAGGAGGCGGTGAACCTGATGGAAAGTAGTTATCATATTTAAAATAATATTCGGCAGATCTTCTTTAAATGAATTTTCGTTGAAAGTATTTGTAAAGCTCCATAACGCCAAATTTATTTAGCTTTGAAAGCTAATAAAAAAGTAATACCATTATTATAATTTTTCAAGATCTGACCAAAAATAGTTAAAAAAACTACATATATTGAGAATATTACACTGGCCCACAAAAAGAAAGTGGTCTGTACTTTTAGCCAGACCCTTTTGGTTAATACACAATGGTCCATACACCCTCAAAATTTTAAGGGTGTATAGACCAAAATAAGCCCAGATTCGGATTCAGCGCAACATGTAGAATACGCTATACTACTGCTTAGATAAATACTTTATGTAACATAAATGACAGACTATAACTTTATAGGGGTATCATATTTGCCAAAATGACTATTGAAAAGTGCGTCAGGAATGTTTGAACGTAGTGATCTTAGCCTTTGTACATTCGCATAACATAACCGGTACGATTTACGACAGTTTCTTCACTGTTATTACGTAACCCACTTGAAAATGACTCAAAGCAACTAAACCTTAGGATGTAATCCACTTAATACTATGTAAATACAATAGATTATAGAGTTGAGCCATTTTCCGTAATAAACTGAGCTCCGCTTGAAACTTTGTATAACGCTAGGCGCTACCCGTAAGGCCACTATGTTACTTACAATGTAATTTATTTAAATTGGATTGTTTTTATTTAATTCATCTATTTTCTATACAAATATGGTAAACTATACCATCGTTGGCCAGTGACTAGTATCTTGTCAATTAGTTATAGATTTTTAACCTACTGCAAATTCTTAGGTATAAGTATTTTTTATGTGTAATTCAAATCAAATCTCTTAACTCTCCTCTAAATAAGCAAAAATTGTAATAGTATAAGATAAATGTATATTAAGAAATAGTATTTTTTATATATAAAGTGTTAGAACGTTTAATGATACAGTGCAGTGCCAGTGACTTTGAATATGTTAGAGACAACAGTGCTTTAAACAATAAAAAAACCTACTGCAAATGGAGGTGGTTCTCAATTTGACTATGTTATTTTTGTATGTTTGTTACGTGATATTTCCATTTTTAAACCGAGTTTCAATTTTTTTTATTCGAAAGAGTATCTTGAGAGTTGCGCTGGAATCGGGTTCCAGGATTTTGATGAAATATTTTGTGTGTATTTGATTAGCTCTTGGGATTATTTAGATTTAGAATTGGATCCGGTAGATGGGGCTAGAATTGGATTCTAAATTTTCATTTCTTCAGAGCAGGACAACGTCTGTCGGGCCAGCTAGTATTTTTATATAAATGTTAAAATAACTCGTGGTTGACCATGATTATTAAATAAAATTCTATTACTTTTTGTTTGTTTAATACTGGATTATAAAACCTTACTGCCCAAAAACAAAGGTTCGGTCGTTCTTTAAAGCCACAGTTGGCATCTATCAAACTGATTTTAGTAGTAACATGAATTATCAATGATGATGCAATATGAAAAATTGATAGCAAAATGGAAAAGGAAGTCATACATTACCGAATCGATTAAAATAAGAAGAGTTATTATTAAAAATAAATATTTTACGTTTCTTTGCCTTTTTTATCTTTAATCATAATTTAATTACGACTTATCTATTAAAAAAATGTGAGTGTAGTTCACAAGCAGTAGAAGTGAAACTTCAGAGAATATACTCAGAGATAATTCTGTACTCACTTTTATTGATATAAATATAATTCCTTCAGCCAGCATCCGTCAACACATTATAATTTATACATATAATAAAATTGTAGAGGTCAAATTTCTGTACAATGAAAAAAATGCTAAAAACCGAGTCAGGGGGATGTAAGAAGTGAAATAGAACTAATTAATTTTTTTTTCAAATATTTTGTTTCTCTGTTTGTCTGTCTGTTTGTACCGGCTAATCTCCGAAACGACTGGACCGATTTAAATGAAATTTTGTATGGCGGTAGCTTATATGCCTGGTCAATATATAGGATACTTTTGATCCCAAAAAATTAAAGAGTTCCCCGTGGGATAGTTAAAAAACCGCACCACGCGGACGAAGTCGCGGGCATCAGCTAGTTCAAAATATACTTCTTAAGTATTTTGAAATTTTTTATTATTTATTATTAATTATTTATTATGTTATTTTTTTATATTATTATTATTTTTTTTTTATTATTAATATTTACTTTAAATTTTTCACTGTTTTAGTCTAAAAAACAGTATTATCAGTTTTATGTCGGTCCAAATTGACCTATTTAGACCGACATCGGTCTTATTGACTTTTTGCATCTGTGCTGCACAGTGTAAAACTCGTAGTTCATTCTCGCCGAGGCTTAGTCCTACAGATTTATGTGTTTATCTCTTTTTTGTGTCATTTTTCGTTTCATCGAGTTTCAAATCACAACGATTCTAAAGAAGTTTCTCTTCAATAAAAATATTCGATTATACATCACTCTCCAGGTTACGCCACTAATATATAAGAAAAAAAAAAGTGTTGACAACCATGACGTTGTCATGTTTTACTTTTATAAAGAAATAAGCTATGGTGTTTTAATTTGATACAAATTATTTTGATACTGTTACGAAGTTACTTCGTCAGTATTGATATGATACTTCAAATGCAGCTGCTTATAACGGCTCAACTATAGTTTTACTACAATATGGCTAGTATTTAATTATCCAACGTTCACATTTTAGTAGCAAAACGGTTGACGGTTTTTAATATTAATCTCAAGAAAATGTTAATATAAACCGCACAATCTTCTCTCGTAACGTAGTTGGGGGCTATAAGCGGGCAGTAATCCTTTCATAATAACGAGTTCCGGATGCTGTAGCTAGTTAGTCGCGCGCTGTCCTAATAACTGTACAATCTACCAAGAAGAAATAAAAGTAAAACTAAGGCATTTAACGCGACTTCACTTGTAAATTTCAAATATAGGTGCGCGGTAAGCTATCGTTGTCACGTATCAGTATATGTGAATACGTATACATACAGTACGGAATCGGTATATCAGTAGATACCAATTCCACCACAAGCAGATTCCGTAAAAACAATTTTTAAAATTTTGTCTGTGTGTTAGAGCATCACGTGAAAACTACTGAACAGATTTAAACGAAACTCGATATGGAGCTAGCTGAAACAACATGTCATTCATTGTTTACTGCAAATCAGGTTGGCTTCGACTCTCTTATATGTTTTGTTGGGTAGTTACGTAGATTGTATGAACTTAGTTTTTTTATTATTATTACATGTAAAAACTCGAATTAAGTTTTTATGTATATAAAATAAAGCCACTGCCTAAGGTTTGACGCGAGGCGTAGCCGCGGGGCAAACTGTAGTAAGAAATATAATATTCGTCAACTATGTTGTCATGCAACATCATGCATGTGCATCAATCTTGTTTCGCATGTGATGTTAGCAATATCAACATTAAGTCAAGATATTTTGTATTGTGTTTTGTTTTTTCTTTGTTCTTCAGTAATTTTAGGAATAAATGAACGCCTCTTCACTTTTCTCCATATTTAATTAATTAATTTAATCCAAGAATCAACACAATTACCGAGCATTACAGTATAAACATATGTAATTTATACCGAAAATTAAGAGACTCATATGTTTCAAGCTGATCAAGTTAGATAGTAATTGGCTTGGTAGACAAAGGCTCTTAGTATGATCACTAGGATAATAAGCGACGGGTATGCATAGTCTTGTGGGTTGTTTACATAACAAGATCTGAAGTATCCTTTGAGAGTTTCTAAAAATATGTACTGAGTTGAGAAACCGTTTATTTATAATATTATAGAAACACATTCTCAGTACATTGATATTAAAATTACAAAGTTGATGGCTTACGAGTGTATAATCAAATTTTGAATTATCTACCAGACCACTATTAGAGAAAAGTGTGTGTATGAACTCTGCGAAGTATGAACAACCCTTCTGAGCGGATAATCTTTAGAAATTGTTTCTAATTGATCTAGAAATCGATTTTCAAAGGATAAATCAGATAATAGTGTTCTTTCAACAAATACCGCACCCGATGATATTGATTACTAGTTTTATAATATATTAAAATAAAAATTAGTTTTTAAGTCTTTTGTGTAACTAACATAATTTAAGGACGCAAGCGTGACTCAAATAAAATTATTATTATTATTATTATTATTAATAATAAACTTTTCAATATCAACCTGTGCTTTGGCCTCCACTTTTCGGTGTGTATACTAAATTTATACCTCTAACCACAGTAGTTTCAGAGATAATTAACTGTGGTACACAGACAGACATATCGCAACAAGATTATTTTTGTGTTTAGATATCGACATTCTAATAAATTCAAATTCACGTCTATATATTAATACGTGAAGCAAAAACACAGCAAAAATTTTGTACCCCTTTTTACGAAATATGCGCGGACGGAGGATTATTAAATTTCGCACACTTATAGTTTATATAGAAAAGGAGTGCAGAATGCTAATATTTTTTAAAATTATGCATAAAAAATACACTAAATCAATAAAAAAACATTACACACACTACCATGTATTTGACACACACACGCATATATACTCTTTTGTTTATTGTTGCTTTGGCGAAATCTGTGATTATAGAAGTATAGTCTTTGACAAAGTACCTTAATGATGTTCAAACTTATAATTTAAATTAATTATTATGGTCGAATTTCGGCTACGGGCGAACACTAGTTTATATAATAAGTAAGAAGTGTTTATTCACTTTTCTTTGATGTTCTCCCAACAATTTGAGTTACGGCCTAATTTGTGCTTTCCTCCTATACTCCTCTTTTCTCTGTCACACTACAAATTATCATGTCATCCTTGATTGTAATTATAACAGTAAATATTACTATAGATTGTTAGATATAATTCCCGGCACGATTCTCGAGCGGCCTACGCATAGTAAAATATTGGTTCTTTCGAACTATGAGGTATTGTTCGTTTCAAGTAAATGAATGATACTTGCTACGCTTAATGTGCAAAGCAATTCCTACTATTCCACCGAGCGCGCAAGATCCGTGCCGGGAACTATACTCACCTAAATATATCTCCAGATTATTCCTTGCAAATGCATAAGCGAATGCTGCTACAATTTTGCTTGTGTTCGAAATAATGCCCAAAATAGTATCGTCCAATTTCATATAATTACTGAATAAACTTATTGAGAAGAATGTACCTGTAAACATAATTAAAATATTTGATGTAATTTGAGTTAACGAGAAATGTCTTTTTGTATTGATACAGTCGCATACTTTGGTACAGTTGCGGGGTGTATTAATTAAAACTAACATCAATAGCGATGAAAATCTAAAGCGACCGAAGTATAGTAAAGAGCTAGATATAAAAGATTTATTAAAACAAAACCATTTATACGATGTGTACTGAGAACCATGTTCTTGTATGTGGTAGGCAGGCTCATCTATAGGGGCCCATGCACGAGCCTGCATTGCAGTCCTGCAGTGGGCGGAGCTTGCAGGACTCAAGAGGCATTATTTTTGGTGTTGCCGGATGCAATAGAGGCTGCAACAAAATCTACGGTTCTGCATTGCGCAGCGGACTGCTAAGCGAAGTGCAATGCAGGAACATGACTGGGCACGTCACGGCAGGAACCCCTTTAACCACAAAGGGCCTCGGGGCACGAAAATCAGCCAATGCCTTTGCCTACCGATAAAAAATGAAAATTTCTTATTTTTAATTTGCTGCATCTGTTTATCGAAGTAGCATTTTTTTATTTGTGAATGTTTAAAAAAGTAATTTTCAAAACTAGCAGATTACGCATAATAAGTGTAGGTAGAAAGCGATAGGTTTGCGTCCTCTAAGTCCCTACGCCCGAATGTCACATACTTCTTACATCCCCGAGTAAAGAGCGCCCTGGTGGTAGCCATAGTATGTATAATATGTATAATTAACATATCATCATATATATCATAAAAGAAATTCTATTTAGAAGTTTGTGAAATGAACAGCAGTATTTTGAGTTTGTTTCGATCAGTTTTTTTCTTGTGTAAATTCAGCAGAGAGGCAGACGGCCCACCTGATGGAAAGCGGATACCATCGCCTATGGGCAATTGTAACACCAGAGGTATTACCAATGTGCTGCCGCTCTCTAAAGAAAGACTGAAAACCTGGCCACTAATGCTGGAAATAACTCAAGGTTGTTATGGCAGCATGCTCTAGGCCTTGGGTGGTAGCCATCTAGACGGGCAAATACCCTATACCATCGGCTGTGGTTTGTTTTGTCGCCTATTACGATATGCCGCCTGGCCGCAGGAAATTGTATTCTTTTCCGTTTTTCCGTATATGTAGTAAGGAGAAAACTGAATTTTACTGATCATTCTAGTATGCGGATAGTTGTGGATGTTTTTAAAACGCTACTTATGACTAGAAATAATAATATGAAGAGAATACAAATACTATACTGACATAAAATGATTGAGTAAAGGTGATAACATTTTGACTTTATAAGATATTTATCATTTAATTAGAGTTTACCCTACGACCGCGCCGCTGTTAAGATTGTGGTACGTATCTCTTGTTTAAAGAGCAGGCGTTAGTCAATACAGGTTATATTGTATTAAATTTTTATGTTAGTGCTATTTGCCCCTGGAAGATTCAGTTCATTTTATATCGCAAACTATGCGATCCCCCGTCTACCTGTAAACTACATAAATGACAAAACTTGACAAAAATGACAAAATAGATAAATTGTACAAAATAACCAAAATGACGAAAATGACATATAACAAAAAACCCTATCCTACTTTCTGGTATGACCTTTACATAAATCTATGCCATTGTCCAGGATGAAAAGTATCCCTTGTCCACTCTCGGTATCAAAATTACATATATACCGAATTTCAGCCAAATTGGTCCAACAGTTTTTTCGTAAAAGCATAACAAAAAGAGAGACAAATATATTTTGTCCCGGAAACTATCCCATTTTTCGGGATCAAAAGTATCCTATGTTCATCCTCGGCATCGAAAATATATATGTATACATACTGAGTTCTAGCCAAATCGGTCCAGAAGTTTCTCTGTGAAAGTGTAACAGACAGATTGACCTACAGACAGACAGTCACTTTCGCATTTATAATATTAATAGGTATTATAGGCGTGATTATTCATATTTTGTTAACTTAAAATGAGAAAGTTATTTTAGACATCTTTACGATAGAATAATACAGACTTGAATAGCCAGCTATATTTTGTTGCATCATATTAAGATATACCTACTTCAAAAAGCAAAGAAAACAAATAGGTGGTCTTATTACTAAAAGAAAAGTTTCAGATATTTCAAAAGATGAATTAGAATAGATAAATATTAAAATATTACCTATTAGGTTGGTGACTATAGCATATGTACACCAGATGCTGTACTGCACCTCATCCCAGTTAAATCTGTACCTTGAGAATAGGTACAATATTGTAAATTCACCTGCAAAATATCTGTAATCTCTAATATTGAACTGAACTAACATATCACAAGGAATTTCTCTGTTCTACGTATAACTCCACCAACGGAAATGTGCACCTGAGGATAGTATAGTCGAAGACGCTCTGCCACTCGCTCACCGGATAATACAATAAGTGTGAAGAGTGGCTAGTAGGGATTTATATTCCACACGAGTGCACAGTTAATTTGGTGAAGCGATATTTAGAATGGAACTTTCTTCTAAAACTAAAGACAAATAGCAGAATGTTCTATTTTCTTACATTAATTAAACATGAAATTTCATCTAATATGGATATAATAAAAAATATTCTATTGTTAACAGGTATAAATTAGTTTTCGAAATGCACGTTATTTTACCCCAATTAATCAAATGAATCAATGGTTAAACATTAATTGCGCTGAGACTCATTTCTGTCCTCAGTCCCTAGGACTACGAAGTGGTAATCACACTGCACATAGGCACCACAAAATAATAATAAATTGTTCAATCCACGGAATTAAAATTTAAACAGCCTGTTCAGTTTCCAGTTCTAAGTTTGCCATAAATATGGGCTTTAATAAAATCATGTTAACAAAATGAACATTGTTTCGAATAATTAAAATATCTATAATCTATCTATATAAAAATTGAAAAAATCAGGGGGATAATTCGGACAGCGATATACTGAAATGCAATTTTTAGAATTTTATCTGTCTGTCTGTTAGAAAATCACGTGAAAACTACTGAACGGATTTAAATGAAACTCAATACAGAGCAAGCTAATCCCAAGCCGTAATTTTGGTACTTTTTATCCCGATAAATAAAGTCGTCTCCGCGAGATAGACGAAAATATCGAAAAAGATGGGGCGGTGCAATTCCATCCTTTTTGGCAACTACAGAACGTATATGACAGAAATTCGACAGAGATATGGCTTATATCACGAATCAACTCATAGGATACTTTTTATCCCGACAAATTATGTCGTTTCCATAGAATAGACGGATTAGCTAAATAGATGGCGCTGCAATCGCGTTTTTCAATTTATTAACAAAATTCCTATGTTGTCAAAAACAAAATGTCATTCGTTGTATTACTTCAAATCAGGTTGGCTTCGATTCACCTCTATGTTTCGCTGGGCAGTTGTCTAGACTATATGGACTTAGTGTCTTTGTTATTATTATATGTAAAAAATGTTTTTGTATCAGTAAAATAAAACTACTGCCTATGGTTTTAACACGCGAGGCAGCCGCGGATCAAACATTAGTAATATTATAAAATTCTAAACATGCCGTGTCTGTACAATGAAGCTGTTTAAAAAATAAAACAACTATACTATATGAATTATGGAGAACACGATCCATTTTATTTAGATTTATTGTCTGTTTATGTTTGTTCGGGATTTACGTAAAAACTAGTAGGCCGATTTCGATGCGGTTTTCACTGATCGACAGCAAATTCTTAGACTTAAAATTTGCGCTACTTTTAATTCTGAGAATTCCGCGGGAATTTTTCTGGGAATGATTTGAAACGGCCAGATTGAAAAACAATCGAATTACAATGTAATTTTTTTACTGATCGATAGCATAAAACGAGTAATATTCTTTATCCCGGGAATCGCGTGGGAATTTTCCCGGGAGCAGTTTCAAATTGTTCGGCTGCATAAAAATTAGCTTATTCCGGCACAGTTATCATTTAAACGATAGCTTCCTTTTTAAATTCTGTGATACTTTGTGTCCTGGGAATTCAAGTCCAAGTCAAGCGTGGACGAAGTCGCAGACATATCCTAGTTTCAAAATATAAACCGATTTATTAAAAAATACAACACTGTTCCTCATTAGGCTATACTAAGGTTTGGTGTAATAATGCAGTATGTGTTTTTTTTTAAATCAGCTGATTTGACATCTGACAAAGGTAATCAGTTTTCAAAAATCTAATTATATCACTTTAGTTTTCGTCAAAATTAGCCTCGAGACTTCTTTGAGTGTTTTTCGCTATTTCCTATAGTTTAGGATTTGGCTCTGAGACTCGCTTGGAAATTAACTCTGTATAATAAAACATTAAAAACAAGAGAAGAATATGAACGGAAAATCTGTAATGACGGAGATCTGTAATGCCATCTAGTAGTCTAAGACTTAGGAGGTTTAGTTAAAGTTACGTCTTCATTACGCTATTGTCATTCTTCTACGGCAAAACTCATGGGAATAAAAAAAGGTATCTTAAAAATTATTTTTGTCATGACAAGCTACTTTCATCTCATGCAATCAGTGTCCATCACAGCAAAATTTTCGACATTAAAAGGTATCTAGGGACTAAAATGAATTTCAATTTATTAAGTAAATTTATTTAAATTAGATAACAGAAAATTTTTGACAATGTCCCCTTGAAGGTATCAAGCATGGAAATTGCTTTATTAATTTTTATATTGTTGAAAATGAAATTTTTTCCTGCTAAGTTACTTTATTACGGACAGGTGAGAGTAAAAATGTCTAGCATCTTATTTTTATAAGGAAAATTATTGTGTATGTAGGAGTTTTAAATATTGGTTTATACTATAGGCATCTTATACGGGTCCGAATGTTGGACGACTAAAGTACTAAACCAAGAATGTCTCCATTCAGCTGAGATGAGAATGTTAAGATGAAGTGTGGTGTTACAATAATGGATGAGGTGAGAAATGAGTATATGGGGATCGTTGAGAGTTGCGCTCATGACTGGAAAATTGAGAGTAAGAAAGACGACTAAGGTGGTATGGGCATGTAATGAGGAGGGATGAAAGTCGCATGACAAAAAGAATGTCAATCTGTAATATTGTTACGAGCTACAGGACTCTAATTAAAAATGCCGTTGGAACTACTATACAATTTATTAGAACTGTACAAATATGTATAAAACAAATACAAATAAAACTGGATGTAACCAGTTCACACTGCACGATTCAATGCAATTTGACACGCGCAAAGTCCGTCGTCTATATCGCTAATCGAGAGTACTACAAACGTCTTTATCGTCTCGTAGTCGTCACTTGACTGTCCACCCCTCCATTCGGGCATTGTCTTATATCAACTACACAGTACAAAAAAAAAAATTGGCCGTGCGCACTGAGTTTCCGAGAAATAGTAATTTGCACACCTGCGAACGGCTAACAAAGTCGAAAACAATAACAATAAGGATTAGTTCGACGCTAATGATGGTTATAAAACAAGTAGAAAAACAATAGCATGTTTTTCTTAATTACAATTCAAAACACAAAAGAATTCCTAAATCCGGGAAGACAATAAACTGCGCTTACGACAGGCGGTTGTGCGTTTATATTTGACGGCATGTAACAATATTATTGGGTACAAATGTAAAGGTAAACTAAAAATGGGAAGGCTGGATTGTGTGAAGGACGACATGGTGATTTGTGATGTGACAAAGGACGTGTGCCATAATAAAGGAATATGGAAGGAAAAGACATATTATGCCGACTCCAAATATTTGAGAGAAGGTAAAAGAAAAGAGATACTTTATTATATAGGTCTGTGTATATTACTTACCGTGCAATGGTCCAAACACAACACACACCACTATTAGGAGCAATGCAACGCGAAGCCGCCTATTGCCTGGTCCTTTTTTGAAGGCAACCTTGAACGTCTCCAGAACTAACCCTATGTCGAAGAATTCCCGTAGAAACCCACGTCTTGGTGCCTTTTTCTGCCAATATGAGTTTCATACTAAATTTAAATTTATCTTAAAAAACTAATCAAAGTATTACATTATCAATAGGGTAAAATAGCGTACTGTATGCTCAAAACTTAAATGCGCTTCGAGTGCAGTTAGTTTAGTAAGTATGCGCAGGTCCAGTCAAATGTTGAGGTTTATTACACGATGCGATGTGTTGTGCAAAAGCAATGACATGCGAGTCCGGATAGTGGCCGAGTGAGAACGCAACACTTTCCCATCTCCGTTCTGACTATGAACTTTATAACTATGCTACGCACAATGTTCTGTACGAACTTCAAGGACGCATATAAGTTTTGCTTATACTGTATTTCCATGCTTACGTTTTAATCAAGGTAAAAAATTAGAAAGCCTTAGAAATTGTAATCGCTCAGTAAATGTGTAACTCTGAAGAAACCCTTAAATCATAAAATGAGAGCGCCATAAGTGATTCTTCTTTCACATTTTGTTTATAGGAAACTACCACTAGAGGAGATCAGAATTCAAAACCATGTCAATTCAGTGAGAAGAAGGCGCATTAGCAACTAAGCTACCATGACATAGCATTATCTATTAAAAGTTTGCATTACGTGTTTTACAGAAGTGTATCAAGTTATTATTAATGTTATTAGATTTATTACAACTAAAGGATGTTCCTAAGGAGTATTACTATAAATCTTTCATAATGATTTTTGTTTATAATATTTTGATACGAAAATTATAATAATTATTATAATTTTGCTCTTTAAAATACTGTAAATTTAATTATTTGAAATGCAGAAAACCAGGAACATTTTTGAGTAATATTGTATTTTTATAAAGTTTTTATATATTTACCTTTTTTTCTGTTATCTTCTTTTTCGATTCTTCTAAGAAGAAGTATCCATATATGAGACTGAACAGATATAAACACGATGATATCATAAACACTCCATAATAACCTACCCATGTTAAAAGTACTCCGCTCAAAGCACTTCCTATTGGGTAACCTAATGACATAAACATATTAACTAATCCCACTCTGTAAGTTCTATTTTCAGTAGTTGTTATATCACCAATGTAGCTAAATACACCAATGAAATTTGTAAACCAGCCACCAGTTATAGCTGGAAATATAGATTCTGTTAAAGCAGCAACTTCAGCTGGTAATTCATACATGAAAAATGTATTTACTATGAAACCTATACATGATAAAAATTCTCCTACTATCGGTAAAAGGATGCATGCTTTTCTTTTGCCTGTTTTGTCACTCCATGCACCGACAAATAATATTAATAATAATGGTATAGCAGTCTGTATAATATTTTTCCAAACCTGTATACTTGCTATAAGTTTTTGAACTTGTTCTTCTTCCGTAGTATAATTCTCAGTCTGTCTTAGGTTTAATGCCGTGCATACTTCATCAGTGTAGTTAAGATTTACGCGACAAGCTTTCTCTAAATTTAAATTTTGGACGGCTAGGGACGCCAGAATGCTTGGCATGACGTAACAAGCCATTATAGGTTCTACTGTTGTATTTTCTTTAATTAAAATAAGCCTGTCTTTGAGTTTCAATTTCTTTTTCACACCAGAAACGATTTTCTCATTGTTATTAGGTTTTAATGGAGAATATTCATCATCTTCCTTTTCGGGTTTTATTTCTTTCCTATTTTCTTTGTTGTTGTTTATTGGATCCATATTTATTTATATCACAAAAGCAGAAGAGTTGTGAACGATATAGAATGTTAGACATAAATAGTAAATTCTATTACATGTTTCTGAGCCTTGTCTGTTTATCAGATAATATATTACACTTAATGCAATTCAATATTTGTCGAAGCATATTGCGAATTACTTTTGATAAGGGAGAATAACACCAAAATCTTTTCCGTTTCTATATTTTATTTAACTTCTATGAGAATTTCTGGGAATACTTCAGGTCTTTGTTTTCTTTGGAGAATTTTCATAATACTTAAGTGAAGTGATGATAACATGTATTGAATTGTATTATATTAAAATATGTCTGAAGGGCTTACTGCAGCACATTATACTTTATCGTTTTCTCTAAATCGATATTAGATATGTGAAGGGGTGTGGATGAGCAAAACTATGCCTTAGATATTTTCATGGTTCATAATTTTTACTTTTATACAATGTAATAGATTAAAGGTGATAGGGTAATGATAAGATTGTATCATTTTCATCGAGTGCAGTCTTTTTTAATAAACTTAAAAACAGTAACTTATGTTAACAATTTAATTATATTTACTGGTTCTTTGTATTTGAATTTATAATCTCATAATTGGGGAAACTATACCATTGTTCACACCTCTGTGTTTGGCACCCTATCAACTTGTTCAAGATATTAAGAAATCTTAACTAAAATTTTATTTTATAGCCATACAATGATAGTATTATTATTATATAGCTACAAAATAAAATTTTGTTAAGATTTCTTAATATTTTGAATACATTTCTAGGTCCAAAAATTGTCTAATAGTGTAAGCAGCAAATTCGTTTTAGCTTTTTTAAACTCTTTACTATTTAAATACGATGAAGAAATTTTATGATTTCTTAGCTAGTCACCTTTTCTTGACTGTCATTTGAAAATAGTATATCACTCACACTACTATAAACGCCTTTACAGACACTACGCGCATGCGCGCACTCTCATGCATACTAGAACACATAAATAAATGAACCCCTATATACATACATACACAAAAGCATCTTGTTATTAGTAACATATGGATACTAACTAGTAATTCTTGATCTAGTAGTAGAATATGTTATTTCTATAAATCTTCACTAGACAAAGACATTGCATTAACGTACTCTCATTAATGATAAAACCTATATGACTGAAGCAAAACTACCGTGGCCCGCCATACAGGCTCTAAGGAGACCTAGCGCAGGAAACAGGGTTTCCTTTGGGACGCCTTTTGTACCTACTGTTCTCTGTGTTTTAGTAATATTATATGTACCCTATACTATTTATGTTCATGTCAATAAATTTCATTTCATTTCAATTAATACTGTGCCAATCATTGAGAGAGGGGCCAAAAATGATATAGTTTAGCCTATGTGTACTTAAACTATCTATGTCAAATATCTGAGAGTTATATTTGACTATATTAATTATGCATAAGTGCTGGACTCGGATCATCCCATTTTTGGGGGATGGAGTGCATACCAGCCACTCTTATACAAGACAGATTAGTGGGTTTCTCACTTTGGCTGTTTAAATGTGCGCCGGTTTTGTCAAGATGTTCTTATTTACTGTTAGGAATGTTAAGACGGTTTGGGCATGTAGAAAGAATGAATGAAAGTAGAATTACAAAACAAGTGTATGACATCATTGTGAATGGCAGAGTTGGTGCCGGTAGACCGCGCCCTACAAATCAAAAGCAATCAAGCAAAAATCAAATAGCAGAAGTGCTAAAGAAAGGTCAGGTAAAAAGCACCTCAAATAAACCTGCATGTATGAAGAGATTAATGAAAGTATATAAAGCGATAGTTGTTTGTTAGGACCGTCGCAAGTGGGGATCAATTGCCTTTGTCTACCCCCATGGAATACAGGCGTGATAATATGTATGTATATTTTCCTTTACTGTCAGCATGGTACATGTTCTAAATATGATGGAAGTATACACCAGCAAAAAATTATCACCATGTTAAGAAAATATGATACCATGTTCCCTTCCACTTCTTCTATCCACGGATAATGCACGTTCTCTCTGTAAATATAATTTAAATCGTAATAAAAGGTATATTAAGCACCGAAATATTCCCATAGAATGTTTATTATATTCCTGACGTGCTTCTAGCTTGTAATAGGTACCTATAGTAGCTGTTCATATTCATCGTTACGTACTTTTATAGTTATAGTCATTGTCTAGGCTAGACATGAGGACTTGACATGTGAAGCAGGCACGATAATGAGGGCCCAGCATTCAAATTCACCTCAGAGTTTTCGCAGTATAACGTTTAAGAGGTTGTTCTTAACTCATACGACTCGTTAGTGAAGTACGATTACTAAACAGTTTTCTTTTTAAGATTTCGTAGTAAAAGGATCTCAACGTGGCTGTTATACATTCTTCACGTCTGTCTGTCATCATGATCATCATCATCATCCGAGCGTTAATTCCCGGTTGCTTTCGGAGCGTTTGGTCTGGCTCTCAGGATTTCCCTCCTAGGTTCCGCTTTCCTACTTTTTCTACTGCACTTCACGCGGTCTTCAGCATCCCTCGTTCTGAGACCATTGGTACGCACGTCATCCTGTACAACGTCAGGCCAGCATTTCTTTGGCTTTCCCTTTCGACTGGGATCTGGCAGAGGCGGCGTGACTAGACATTTGTTCCCCACATAATTAGCCGGTCTCCGCAAAACGTGGCTTTACCTGCGTAAGCCTTTTCCAGTTTGTCTCCTAAGTCACGGACATGAAGACTGTCGTGGATGCGGGAGTTCCTGATGCGGTCTTTATATCTTGGAAATTGGTTTCAGCGTAATCTACTGATGCCAATTTTGAAACTAAACCATAAACCAACCAACTCACTCAATTGCACACACTGATTTTTATCAAATTCGGTCAAGCCGTTTTTGAGTTTCAGCCAAACTAACGAACGGCAATTTATTTTTATATATAAGAGAAGATACTATACAATATTGTATATATACTCATATATGTGCTTGACGGGTCGTTGGAGATGGAGTCTGCGCTGCGGGCCATGGTTGCCCGCCGAAGCAGCCCAGACGTCCGCGCCCGGGGATCGCTCGGCTTGAAACTTTAGCCCAAAGTCTGAATTGTGGACGACGAGGATGTGCACTTTCCAAATAAATTTTGTTATTGAAAATTTTGTTCACAGTCTGGAGGTCACCATTAATGAAGGGTTGTTGTGGGAATTAAACAACCCGTGCATTTAATATTCTCTTAAGTTTTCGCGATTGTATACATAATAAAACTACGTTTCAACGGTTTTTAAGCGCGGTAATTTATTTGATTTTAATCGTCATCACGGCCACTTTAACTTGGCCGAAACGTCGGAACAAAAATCAAATAAATTACCGCGCTTAAAACCGTTGAAACGTAGTTTTATTATGTAACCCGTGCATTATATATGTATATATATATATATATTTATTTGGTGTATTTATTGTATTTATATAGCCAAGTGATAAACAATTCAAATACAATGATATGTTTACATATTAAAATTTTCATTTTTATACGACGTCTTTTCCTCTCTATATCTTGATGGTTGTCAATAATATCTATAAAATATGGCCTGCCGACCAGTAGGCGATTATAAGGAGGCTCTATTCGCCACACGCTCATACATCAATATGTATGTTGTTAAATAAATAAACAATAATTAGAGCGCAAAAAACGTACTTTTTGAGCAAGAAATAATAACCTTTTTACCTGCACTGATACGTCGCCGGCGAATATATATACAGCTATATTCACGTTAGAGTTGACAAAGAGTGCTTCGACTGCTATAGGGAATATTATTTTAAAATTTGGGAGTTTCCAAAAATTACGACTGTCCTAGGTATAACTATGTCCAAGGTACAACAGGTTCCCGTACACATTAAACACTATCTCTCTCAAACACATAGATTTTACAATCACCAGATAAAAGTTATTCGTAGAATAGAATAGAAGCAAGGCTAATCTTACCTCTAAAAAGCTTGGTGTGCTAAACCGGTTCAAGCAGTACTTCAGACTTGCGCTGAACAAAGCGCAAATCAGACTGCGTTTGGAGTACTCCTCTCATCTATGGGCTGGGGCACCCGCTTACCAGCCTAACCCCCTCGACTCTATTTAGCGTCCCGCCGTTCGTATCGTCGACAATCCCATACTACCAGGCGATTTAGAATCGCTTAGCCTTTGAGGAGACTGCGTCCCTCTGCGTATTTTACCGCCTGTATAACGGGGAGTGTTCCGAGGAAATATTTGATCTGGTGCCAACGCCTCACTTTCATAACCGCACTGCTCGCCAGCGACGGGATGTTAACCTCCATTTGCTTGAGCTCCCATGCTCAACTACGCACCGGTTCTCTACAACATGCCGCGTACAACAATGATCTGAAGGGAACTTCCCACCGCTGTTTTCCCATTGCGGTTTTTTAAGAAGGGTGTTATAAAATTTCTTAGTGGTAGGCCGTCTGCCTGTTTGCCTCCTTCAGGCAATAAAAAGAAAAAAAAAGAATAAGAATGACGTCGGAAAATTAAAAATGTCATTGACATGAACTTTCGACATTCCAGGGGTTTAAAGTCAATAGGCGATACAGAATGCTCTTGCAGTCTACAAAAAACCTAAAGTCTATATATAAGTGGTATAAAAGGTAACCTATTTTGAATATCAAAAGTATCACGTTCTTCAACACTTTTTAATTGGCGAATAACATTTATTATATGTCAAAATATGTATAAGTTAAACTTGTATTATAGCTAATGTGTAACGGTTACCACTTTCCATCAGATGGGACGCCAGCTCATCTGCTGTACTGCAGCAATAAAAAAGGACAACCCTAGGGCCGGTTTCAGGCAATCAAAGAGTATTAATTTACAATATTTTCTTTGTGAAACTCGAGATCGACTTCGAGTAAACGACACTTTAGACCATAGGACCAGATGGAGCGTCAAGTCAACCAAACACTAGGAGTATTCTCTTTTCAAAATTATTTATTAAGTAGCCTTTGCCCCTGACTCCGCTTACTCTAATGTAGATTTTATGGTTTATTTACCTCGGGAATAATTTCTTTTCTGGATGAAAGGTACTTCATGCTACCCTGAACAAATATACGTTGTTATGGCAATCTAATCAGAAAACTAATAACGAACACGGAAAAAAATCGCTTATAACTAATAGTAAAGCCAATAAAAGGTTTTATGTACATATTTGTGTATTAAGGCGTCTGGTGCCGGTCGAAAGTGGGATGCAAACGAAAGAGTTTTTGGTTAGTATTTATTGCTCAATTAATTTACCAAAAATAAAACGTAAATCTTAAACAATATGGGATAAAACGTAGTTTTTTCGTAATTTTGTTATAGTTATTTAAGAAAAAAAAATTACTTATTCTCCTCCAAATTATTGTCATGAAACCATTTTATTCCTTCAATGTTTATCAAAACAGGATAAAAACATATCTACATCTTTTTAAAAGAGGTATAAATTTGATAAACATAATTTGGTTTTATTGTTTTTTTAAATATTACTTTCTTTTTTACAATAAAATAATAATGTATCTGAAAAACGACCGCGTGTATGGAATCGCCCAAAAAGTCAGTATCGAAAAATCCTCAAGAACATTAGCGTTGCTACAAGCCTTAAATTGAGCTAGAAAACGCTGTTTATCTTTACTTTAACGTTAGATTTAACGGACAAACAACCGTGAAATAAAGTTTTAGTTAGCAAATATTCTATGTAACAAGATTTTCCTTCAACGGTTTATGCTGGGTGTCTTTCTGTGAAAATAGATTTCCTTTGATTCAAAGGTATCTCACGGGGCGTGTTTGATGTGAGGGATTTCGTATCGAATTTATTAAGTTTCATGTATTTTATATTATGTATGTATGTAGATGTTTAGGTAAACGGTGAACAGGGACTGTAATTTTATTATTATTGGAATACAGCAGACAGGCTGAAGGCCCAGGAAAGTGGTTAAAGTTGACTATGAATATGTGCAACAGTAGAGATGCTGTCAATGTGCGGCTGTAAGAATGTAATAAATAACTAGAAAAATACAAATACTAAGCAGATAAGATAGAAATCAAACTTAAAAATACATTAAATCAATAAAAAAACATTACACACACTACCATGTATTTGACACTCACACGCATATGTACTTTTTGTTTATTATTCAAGTGAAATTAACAGTGTAACCTTGGAGAAATCTGTGATTATAGAAGTATATAGTCTTTGACATTAATTACTATTGTCGAATTTCGGCCACTAGTTTCAAATTAATCGGAAAGGCATGTTTTGTAGACATAAATAATACTCAAAAATGTTATCTTTATTTCTTTCTCCTTTTCATTAGAATTAAAAACTATCTAGGTGGCACGGGCTATACTCATTTAACAATTTTTAGAAAAAATATTTTTATCATTTCTTATTAAACACATGTTTTCGAAAATATTTTAATTTATACAAAAGTATTTAAGTATTTTCTTAAGATTACGCGACTAGTATACATAACAAAACTACTTTTTAACTTCTTTAAGCGCGATATTTTATTTGATTTTATTCCGACGTTTCGGCCACTTGTCAGTAGCCGTGATAACGAAAGACAATAGTAAATTATAATCTAATTTACTATTATCTTCCTGCTTCCATAGGGTATATAATAAACAAAAAATAAAATAAATAATTAAAATAAATAAGTTGGCGGTAGGCTCTACATGAAAACTTTAACATTACCCATTGACACTTGTCTTCCGTGATCACGGCTATTGAAAAATTCCCGAAACGTAGGAATAAAAATAAAATATTGCGCTTAAAGTTGTTAAAGCGTAGTTTTATTATATAATAGTAATTAAAAATAATAAACTTGTGCAGCTACGTGTAATCGAAATATTCGACTAAGACATGGGCATATGATTTCTTTTTGCTTTTTCTTGACGCAGGCTTTTTCTGTGTTCGAAGAATAACCAACTGCAAAAGAAAAGTTTCTGTTATGGACATTTTTAAAAGTCTTCTATTACATAATTATAAATCAGGACTACCACCTATACTTCCTCTTATATACGGTGTTCTGCACTTACAACCATTCCAAAAAACATTAATTTAAAATATGTCAGTTACTAGGTTTTAATTTGATTTGTTGTATGAATTCAGCAGACAGGCAGGCGGCCCATCTGATAGAATGCGTTTACCACTGCCTATGAACGTCTGTAACCAATGTGCTGACGCTCTCTAAAAGGATACTGGAACCACTAATGCGCCGGAACACAACTCAAGGTTGTTATGGCGGTATACTCCAGACCAGGGGTGGTAGTCGTCCAGGCGGGCAAGTAACCTCCTGGCTGTGGAGTGCTTTTGTCGTCTCTTACGACAGGCCGCCTGGACGCAGGAAATTGTATTTTTTTCCATTCCTGCACGGTTGGCACAACAAGTGGCATAAAGCGGCCGCTTTCTGGCGGCTTCCGTGGTCGAGCGGGCTAAGTCTTAGCAGGCCGAACTCTGTAATGTGTGTGTTTGTCTGTCGATTATTATTATTATTATATTATTATTATTTCGTAGTGTTGTATTACTAATGTGACACGTATCAAAACTTCATTAAGGTAGATTTTCCGATCTTCAGGTAAAAGTTACCATTTGGATAAACTATAACAGGAGTGAATTCAAAAGTGAATCTATTTAATTGTTTTATACATGCACTGACATTTTTAATTTTTCCATGTTGTATACATTATTCTATGAATAACTTTTATCTAGTGATTGAAAATTCGGCCCCAAGTGATTTGCCAAAAGCGGCCATTTAAGGCCCACTGATCTACTTCACTTATCTCACCAGCGCCATTGAAAGCTTTTTGAAACCTCATTGTTTTACTGCAGGAGTTCAGCAGACAGTCAGACGGCTCACTTCATAGAAAGCGGCTACCATTGCCTATGGATATTTGCAACACCAAAGGTGCTACAAATGTGCTGCTGCTCTCTTAAGGGAGACTGGAACCTGGTCACTAATGCCGGAACACAACTCAAGGCTGTTATGGCGGCATACCCTAGACCAGGGGTGGTAGCCGTCCAGTCGGACAAATACCCTACCACCTGGCTCTGGGTTCTTTTGTCGCCTCTTACGACAGGCCGCCCGGCCGCAGGAAATTATATTCTTTTTCCGCTCCTGCACGGATAAAATCATTTATCGGATTTTTGTAGAAACCTTACTCTGTGTAGATCTGATATACTCACATGAAGACCAAGACTCCTGGGACAGTCGTCGCAGCTCCCAACAGATAAACAGCTCCTGGCATCACTGTCATTGTATTGGTGTATACTTGCGTATACAATGAAACGGCAATTACTGGCAATAAAGTTTCTGTTACTCCTACGATTGAATTCATTTTACCTAAAAAAAAAGAGTTTATATGAAGTACTAGGTTATCCAAAATATAGAGTGATGTCGGCGAAATTGAGTTCGCTTTACTACAACGACGATGTATCTTTTAGTGAAATACAACAAAGACATCAAAATAATAAATGTAAATGGACCGTTTACTCATTTATTTGATTATCTAATTAATTTATTTCATTATATAGTCGTCCGGTTACGTTATCTATATCTTACTTACTTACTATTGGTTAAAATTTGACATAAGCTCCATATAAATAATGTCCATAGCACCAATGAAAAGTAAGATATAGGAACCGGCCATTAGCTGACAATATTAATAATATTATTCATCCGGTTATTAGACAACTAGATACTTCGATTTATAATAGTTAAATGAGGTTTAAATGCTCATTAAAGAAATTTAGAAAAATATTATTCATAAATAATAAAAGGACGTTTTAACGGTTTAAAGCGCGGTAATTTATTTGATTTTTATTATTCCGACGTTTTAGCCACTTTTCAGTAGCCGTGATCACGGAAGACAAAGATGTCAAGTGTCAATTAGAGTTGTTAAAGTCTTATTTAGCCTACCGCCAACTTGTATATTTTAATTATTTAGTTTTAATTTTGTTTATGGTTGTTATTTACTCTATGGGAGCCTAATCTAATACTACCACCGCTTCGCAACACGTTGTGGCTTGAAGAGAAGAAGCGGCGCAAGAAACTCTTCAGCAAACATGCCTAGCTCTAATAATTGTATATAATATTAAAATGAGTGGGAGGTAAAATAAAAATAAATTATCCATCAAGTTGGTTTATGTTCCAGTCCACGCAGAAAGAGCTCACAGTGTCTTGAGGTCTGGCAGTTAGTTTTTGCTGGGTTTGGGTCTTAACATTAATTATAATAGAAACAGCATTTAGCGGTTATAAATAGCCACACTAAATAACACTTCTTTTCAACTCTTTTTTAATGAGCCTATAAACTTCATATTCATAAGTATTATGAATTGCGGGTTAGTTTATTAGTATTAGGTACTATATTTTTATATTTCTAAACATACCTCCTTCAAAGCCGGCAGCACATTGGCAGTACCTCTGGTATTGTTAATGTCCATAGGCGACGATAACCACTTTCCATTACAGTTGGGCCGTCGACCTATCTGCTGTGCTTCAGCAATAAAAGATAAAAAAAAAAACATACCTAATTCGTTAGCTTCCACCAATTTCGAGTATATTGACCTTACAGCCAATAATGAAGTACCATTTAAAATATCAACCAATGGACCTGAAAAACAAAAGATATATTAAGTGGTTGTAGAAAGTAAGACAATCATAAAGTAAATAAAATCGGTTGTGTGAGTCGGATGCCGCACTTTGAAAAATTCCGTTAAGAAAAAGCACTTATTGAAAATACCCTATGGTTGCGCTGAGAATCACCTCCTTCTAAATTCCCCCTCTCCTGCTCGCCACCAAGAAAAAGAATAAGCTTTTAAACGAACAGTGTGCTCTGTGGTTGAGCGGGCTGTCTTAGCCGGCCGAACTCGCTGGAACGCAGAAACACCGGCTTCGATTCCTGGCATGGTAAATTTCGGAAACGAATTTTATATGTTATAACAGAACGTACGCATACGAATTAGAACATACGCATATTATATGGCATTAACAATATTTAATAAATTACCTACTAATATTAGCGAGCTACCACTTAAACGGTTCAAACCCTATATGACAACTGTTTTACTTAATAGATTATACTATATCGTAGACGAATATATTAACGATAATAAAATAAGATAATGACATTGAAATTTTCAAATTGAATACTTTAACATGGTTTTAGGTAGATATATAGATCGATAACACTTTATTATACACCAATACAAAAATGAACTTAAAGACTAAAATTATATCTAGTTGTGTACAAAGGGCGGTCTTGTCGCTAAAAAGCGATCTCTTCCAGACAACCCCAGGAATAAATTGAGATGATAATGGCGATGG
The DNA here is from genome assembly GCA_039645545.1 of Dendrolimus houi. Taxonomy (NCBI): domain Eukaryota; kingdom Metazoa; phylum Arthropoda; class Insecta; order Lepidoptera; family Lasiocampidae; genus Dendrolimus; species Dendrolimus houi. The sequence goes on from CM077124.1 coordinate 21,004,356, forward strand.
TGGTATACGTAACGTATAGTACGAACTACTTACATAATAAATACATAAATGATATGTATATGTAGATATTTTATATATTACATAGATATATACTTAATATAAATATCTACAGAATATATAAATATTTATAAATGAATTTAAATATCATATTCCAACGACAGGTAGTATTTTTTGATCATGGTTTTAAATATCGCTAGCGATTTTGCTTGTCTGATAGTAACAGGAAGCGTGTTCCAAAGCTATATTGCCTTAACAGTAAAAGAAATGTTTAGTTTTGTAAAAAGTTGAGTTATGCGCAGGAGTGTTCAATTTAAGTTTAGTAGAAGGGCGTAAATTATGAGAGCATGAAAGAAATTCAAAACGTTGTTTAAGGTAACCAGGAGTACTTGGGACAAATATAATACTATAGAGAAAAGAAAGGATGTGAGTATTCCGGCGACATCGAATTGGCAACCACTTGAGTTTTTTTTGGAATTTGGGTTAAGTTCAGATAGCTGGCGTGAGCATAATCTAGGATAGGAAGTAATAAGGACTCTGCTAGCTTAATTTTGGTGGTAGTGGGCAAGAAGTTCCTGAACCTTCTAAGGGATTTGGATGAGAGATATAGCCGCCGGCTTAATTCGGTGATATGAGGTCGCCAAGACAGCTCACTGTCAAATATAACGCCAAGGTTTTTTACCTTATAACTAAAAAGAATGATTGTCCCGTCAAACATTACACGTTTTTAATAATTTTAACAATTCTTTTTTATTTATTTGACATGTATAATTACTGAAATTAATTTTGAAACATTAGTGTAGAGTTATAGCTTTAAGACATTTAGTGAATGTAAGTATTTGCACGTCATGTAAATGACAAAACTTACTGGAAACTTTATATTATCTAATACCTATTCATGTACCTATGTTTTTGCAAATAAAGATTGACTGATTAATTGCTATTTACTATGGTCTGGGTGTCTGGGATCGGCCCCAGAGTGATCCGTTGTATATTACCCATAACACAAACATAACTTGCTTAGCTTGGGGATATACAAGGTGTTGGCTGCTGGTGTCAGTGTCGTCTCGTATATTGTTGGTACATACAAATAAAATAGGAAATCAATATATAATTAAATAATTACTACACATCGCATGATAATGAGTCCTAGTGGTGTGTGAAGCCCCCGGGAGAAAAGTGAGATGAAGACTGGTGGTGAGGTAAGTGGTTCTTCTCGTTGTTTCTTACTACCTCTCTTTACTTTATGTTTGTAATTGACTTGGGTCGTTGTGAGCTCTGCGTGATCGAAAATTATGACGTCATTAGAGACGTTTTTGCCACGACTTCGACGACCGTGGTCGTTATGTGGAATTGCTGAAAGAGCATTTTGAGCGTTGTGAGCCACAAGTGGAACGTAGTCTGAGTTTCTCATGTCATTTTTATGCTGAGAGACGAGTATCTACGTTGAAAAAAAATATTCATGTCTCGTTACACGTATGGCGGTCAGCCCTGAGAGCCTAAATCGGCCGTTTTAACAGACTTCTATTACGAATAAGAAAAGTATCAAAATAAAGTGGAACTTTATACTATGGGCACATTCCACTAGACACTCAGAAAAGCAACGCTCACGTATCGCTATTTTTCCCGTTCCATTTACTTGCAAGCGTTAGAATAATAAACTTACTGGAATTGATTATGGGGTGTCGATTTCTTTAATGAAAGGCGTAAATGTCATTGGGTGATTTTCGAATGACTTGAAAAACGTGCCTTTGTCAACGTCGATAGAGTCGTCGTCCAGTCAATGTTGTAAGCGCTGTGTGAGCCAAAATTATGACCTCATCAGTGATGTTTTCGCCGCGACCATAACGTCCGTGGTCACTATGTTGAACGGCTGAAGGAGCAATTTGAGCGTTGTGAGGGACTAGTGGATATAAATCTACCAGAATGTCTAACATCGATTTTCCAAAAGCGGCCGTTTTAGCCTGCTTGATCTTTACTATTTTCGTTATTTTACTACACTATTCTATAAATGTGTATGGTATCCAGCATACATATATATATATATATATATATATTTATACTGTTTCAATGATGCAATAAAGTCAGTGGTTTTTGAGGAAAATGCCTACATGAATATGAAGATTGTAAAACGTTATTATTAAAGTAGTTATGGGAACCCTAAAAATGAGTTATTGTTATCATTATATTTAATAAAATAGATAAAGATTGTTTATTCGAAACAACATTTGTAAAGCGATAATTGTTATCTAAAATCAGTATATATATATATGTATGTCGCATAATCTCTAGATTTTGAAAACTTTATGATGCAAATAAAAGAAATCACATCAAAATACATATTGTTACAACCTAAGCGCCGACAAACACAAAATCCAACTGCATATCTGTAAAAACACATTTTATTACCTGCCGGCATTTGAACTAATTGTAATTATTTTATGATCATCTTTTGTTTACTTATTTATTGGCATACGATTCTCGTATTGTGAAGAACAGCCTATTGTTCTCGTTTACGACCGCTTGCAGGCCATTAGCCAGGTGTCACGGATTATGAAGTACAAGCTGATTCTAGGAAATTCGGTCCACGTTGCTGGGCGAGCATATTTGAGCGAGCGGGCGAGCACAAATGTGCAGTATAAAACGATGGCCTGATGGAGAGAGAGTGCAGTTGAGCGACAACCACGACAGAAGCGAGACGTGTGTACTACAATCGGGAATCTAATAGTGACGGACTTTGCGCGTTTTATTGAATTACGACCTTCTGCGTAACGTAATGTTTGGACTTGTTGTGTTCGGTTATATTTGTACCTGTGTTATACGTGTTTGTATAGTTCTAATAAACTCTATAGTAATTCTAACGGCATTTTAATTTAAATCCCGCTAAACTCGTAAAAATATGAATGTGGTTATGTGAATTGGAACCAACTCACAACTTTGGCAAAATTGAGTTAGCCATGTGTTTATTGTTTGTGTTTTTATTGTTTCACATTGTGAAACATTGTACAAGACGTATGTAAGTCATAGCACACTTGGCAATTGTATAACATTTTAGGATATGCCTGCGACTTCGTCCACGTTTGACTTGAAATTCCCGGGGCATTCCGGGAACACAAAGTACCACAGCATTTAAAAAGATTTGAAGCTATAGTTTTTGTGAAAACTGTGTCGGAATAAGCAAATTTTTATGTACCCAAATAACTACAAACTGCTCCCGGGAAAATTCCCGCGAGATTCCCGAGATAAAAAATAGCGCAGATTTTAATTCTAAGAATTTTCTGTCGATTAGCGAAAACCGCATCGAAATCGGCCCCGTAGATTTCACGTGAGTTCCGAACAAATAGACAAACCGACAAACAGACAAGAAATAAAAAAAATCCATCGTGTTGTCTACCGTTTATAGTCTATTCCAGTTGTTTTCCCTGATCGACATCAAATTTTTAGACTTAAAATCTGCGCTACTTTCTATCCTGATAATCCCGCGAGAATTTTTCTGCGAATGATTTAAATAGGTGATTAAAAAAAGTCGAATTCCATTGTGATTTTTCATTTATCGATAGCAAATTTATGCAATAAAATGTGTGATATAATTTATCCCAGGAATCCCGCGGGTATTTTCCTAGGAGCGGTTTGTTGTTGTTCGGAGTATTCCGACACAGTTTTTACTAAAACGATAGCTACGGTATTTTGTGTCTCGGGAATCCCGAGGGAATTTCAAGTCAAGCGTGGACGACGTCGCGGGCATATTCTAGTTATTTACATTATTCAATAAACTTTATTCAAAGTATAAAATTATTATTAATTTGTATTATTCTAAAAATGGACAGAACTTTCCGGTAGAACTAATAATGTTAGTATAGATAAAACGTAAAAAAGAAAGAGAAGAAGAATAAGAAGAATAACCTGTGGCACCAATTACCGACTTTTAAAGCTTATTAGAATTACGTTTTCTATTGGGTGATTGTAATTATTTCCAGTAACCTTCTTCTTAATAATATGCTAGGTGAACTTACCAACGTAGAAGATGGTCGCATTGGGTGCGAAAGCATAGACGAACGATGATGCGATTTTGCTTGTCGTCGATATGATGCCTAGAATGGAGTCGTGCCATTTCAAATATTTGCTGAACACGAAGATTGAGAAAACAGTACCTGTATAAGGAATAATTTCTTAAATGCATACATATGCCTACACATTTATAAGCCCTTCGTATCTTGTGAGATTTTTGATTTCATTCTATTAGCTTGAGCGGAGTTACTTTATAAGTAAAGCACCATACAGTATCCAAAACAAATAAAATGTTTAAGTGTATATTCTTAAATTGTCTCATATTTATCACATATCGAGCGATAGGTCTGAGAGAGAGTAAGAGGATAATACTCTTATCGGGTAGAGGATAATATTCTCCCTCTCCCTTTAATACCATCTGTGGTTGGGCCATAATTCTTTGTGCCAAAATCTAAATTAATAAAATGTGCAGTCAAATAACACAGTCTCATTGACATGTAATTTCTCTTCTTGGTTAATCATTATGAATTATTATTTAAATAAATTATGAATTAAAATCTTTATTATTTTTACCAAAAAGCTCTATTTGTGACTTTTATGCTTTTTCAAGGAGATTGTGATAAAAAGGAGTTTTGTTAAATAATTTTGTCTTTGTTTAGTCTACTACTTTGTCTTCAAAAAAGGGTGTAAACAGATTTTTATAAAATGTTGTATTTAAATAAGTCGGCAGACAAACACACACATTGTACCTATACCCTATATAAGTTACACTTGTATTATGAGTAACATAGAACGGGCCATTCTGGCGCCGATCCCAGACACCCAGACCGTAGTAAATGACGGAAAATCTTTTAACGAAATTTGCAATGCCAGGACTCGAACCCGGAACCTATGCATTATAATGAGATTTGGCCAGCAGTGGCTCAACCAGCACAACCACAGAGGCCGTCATTTTTATAACATTTCAATAAACCCATACAAAAAGTTCGATCCGTTTAATTCTAAACAATAGTTTTGGCAAAAATTCCATTAATAACATCAGTTTAAAATATCTCATTGTTGGGTTTTGTTTTCATTATATCAGTGCATATGTGCTATATTTGTCCAAGATATATTGACGGGCTATACGGCCCAAAAGGAATCTGGATATGCAAGTTACTAAGGAATGGTTATCTATTCCGTCAGTTCGTGGTCGTTATAACAATATGAATAACAGGTGAGAAAAATGTTTTTAAAATTGGCGCTCGTATGTTCTATCAAAATTTGAACACACATCACTGGAAAATCTTAATCATTGATCCACCACAATACTTATAAGTGTTTTATAATATGATGTAAATTTAATTACGCTCTAATCGTCCTTAGTTATTAGTAAGAGATCAATTAAGTAACCTTACCTATAGAGTTAAGCACGAAATTGTATGTTTGAAATATACTATACTGTAGTTCATTCCAGTTAAAGCGGTATCTTGTTAACATATATGATATCGAAGCTTCACCTGTAATCAAATAAATTACAGTTTATTTCCTACTTATTATTGTGTGTTATATCTTTGAATATGATTACAAAACTTTCATTACGTTTGCTGGTAAGCAAACAAAAGAATTTACCACTTTTGAAATATTATTTAATTATTTGTGCTGTTGATGTCTTACTTTTCTTTTCAATTTACTCCAATTTGCAACTTCTGTGACGTTTTTAATTTAATTGTTACTCTATTTGCTCAAATGTTGTACTACGTAACATTTAGTCATCACTTTTTTGGGTACCGGGAGATTAAAGATTTTAGTTCAAGGCATAGTCACAGTGAGACCTCTTATGCCGAAATAGTCTTTAACTCTTTCATCTCCGTGTCACTTAGCTCCTAATAGTGAATAGCTTGGTGTAACCAGTACTCGTTGCTACTCATATATAATATAAAAGGACCGGTGGTAATGATGCTGTGCATATTTGATCATTATATCGTTTTGGATTTAAAATTGAGTTTATATTTAAAGCTATTGCATCCAATGTGTATTTCTTATTCGAAGGTTCTGGTGTTTTAGTTCTTACAAAAACAGTGTTAAACTGCAAGATTGATGACTGCAAATGTAAAGGTAGACCAATAAAGAGAATTGTGTGAAGGATGATATGATGATTTCTGGTGTGACAAGGGACGTATGTCAGAATAGAGGAATGTGGATGGAAAACACATATTGTGCCGACCCTAAATGATTCGGAGAAGGTGAAAAAAAGAGAGGTTCTGGTGTTTCAATTTTCAATTAATTTACTAACTCCATAAGTTCTCTATTTTTATTATGTCAAGAAATTCCGCTTAATGTTTACTGTATATCATCGAAGAAACCACAAACCTTTGTTTTGTCTTACGGTAATAATATACGTATAGTAGTTAAATCACTGATAAACAGCGTTTGTATAATGATATGATATTCTGCAATAACATAAAATCTAATATTTGTTTTGAAAATATTCCATACACCATTAAGGTTGATACTATATAACAAACTCAAACATAAACGTTGTTTGAACTACTTATTTAATTAAAAGTAAAATAACAATATATTGCCGAATTTGATTAATAACGTAGGCTTAAGGTATAGGATAAACAAGTTTATTAAGAAAAAGTCACCAATGCGTTATAGAACACGAGTAAAGTCGCATAGAAAGCTTTGAGGTTGAGTATACATTTACACAATATAGATTAGTTTCGAAGTTGCCAATATTTCAAAATGACTTTGAATTCTCAAGAGGAGACAATGAAATTTGAGTAAATAGCAAATTAATTGTAAATAAACTGCCTCTCTAGTATTTTTACGTAGTTTAACTTGGGGAGTTGACACGTCGTCGTTAGCCAATCGTAATTCACTGCTGAGAGTAGATTTCACCAAATTTATCACATATCCTAGTTTTCCGTTTGCTTCACAGAGATCCTGTCTTGAGCATGTTATTGGTCCATCGAACAGAAGGGCATCCTTTACACTATTATTAACATGCAGTCTACTCTAGATCTCGCTTGTACCGTTGGTTATTTATTGCGTGACAGGCAGTGATTGATTGGTCGGACCTTGGTTCCTTTACAGATATTCATCCTCCTTTCATAACTAGCTCGATAGACACTGTCAGTGTGTTTACGTCATGGATTGGCCAACGTGAGCTGCTGTGAAGCCATCGCAGTTACCGGTGGGTTGCCCTCAATCTGCTCAATCAAGCTCCTCAACCCGATAAAGAAGAGGAAGACCCTAGATGTCCGCCATGATAAATAGGACGCACAACTTTGAGACTTTTGTCTTATAGCTATGCTTCTTAAAGTTGACAGTATAAGTTAATGATACAGTAAATTATTAATGGTAGTACTTACCAAATGTAGGTATAAACAGAAAAATGGTGACACCTAGTAAAACGATGAGATGACACCGCCTATTATTGGGGGCTTTTCTGAAAACAACTCGTAGAGTTTTCTTGATCGACCTTATGTCGAAGAATGATTTCATGAAATACCAGAAACCACGGTTGTCATGCTGAAATGTAATTTGAAATAGTTGGAACAGGCTTCAATGAATCCTTATTAAAACTATTAATACAAAAATATTATCTATAGATTGTTTGATATTCTTCTGATCCCTTATAGATAAGGGAATAGATAATACCGAAATAGATTTCGGTTTTATAATCATTTCTAAATCTCCGTCCACTTCATTTAATTGTGAACAAAATTTTATACTACAGTAAAATTTTTCTTATTCATTCTCTAATTTTAAACATTAGATGCGGATCTATTTCTTGAAATAGACCGCACGCCATTCGACTGATAGGCTCCACCTTAGGAGTTTTTAACATCTCGTTGTTTAACTATATCATGTTTATGAATTGTCTAGCAAGTTTAACATTGTAAATTTAATGAATATTGGCAATTAAGGTATCTGCAATAAACATGTTGAAGAGTTTAAGATCAGATCCTACTTAATATCAAACATATCCGTTTAGATATCACGTCCGCCCGCCGTTCTATCCGTTTAGACGTCCACGATGAATAAACAGGTTAGTAGCAAGTCAGATAAATGATGACAAAATGTTTCGACTATTACCTCTGTAATAGTTTTATCTTTAGTATATAAAATTTTAAGAAATTATTCATGTAACAGAAGGAAATCCGGATAAAAATATATTTGTAAACTCATCACGACAAAATTTAAATTTCTATTAAAAATTCAAATCTAACAATTAATTTTCGCGTCATAATAAAAAACGTCCGGTTTGTTCTTTGAAATAAAAATAATGAAATGCCTAAAATTGGTGACATACGACCCATATATACGAGGGCGAATCAAAAAGTTCTTGGAAACAAAATTAAAAAATGCAAAATTTAAACAGAAACCTATTTTATTTTTCTACACAATCTCCCTCTAGTGCAATGCATTTAGAATAATGCTTTTCTAACTTCCTTATTCCTTGCGAAAAAAAAAGATTTTCTTGAGTTTCGAAAAACTCCTCTACGGCAGCCATAACCGCGTTATTATCGTGAAATTTAGTTCCACAATTTCCTTTTTCAATTTTGGGAATAAATGAAAATCACTTGGGTCTAAATCCGAAGTATGTGGTGGGTGGTCAAGAAGATTGAAGCCAGCGCAGCGGATTGCGTTGAGCGCAACATATGGTCGATGAGCGGGAGCGTTATCGTGTAGAAACAACAGTTCCAACGACAGATAGGTTTCCATGACGTTTTTATTTAATCGCTTCAGACACTTTCGGAATTAAATTTACATAACAGGGTCTAGTAACCGTCTGGGATTTTGGAATTTAATCAATAAAAAGGATATTACTTCACTATCTCACAACACTCAGGCCATAACTTTCCCAGCGATAGGAGCAACTCGAAATTTCTTAACGGATGAAGAGGATGGTCGTTTCCAAGACATGATTTGTCTCTTAGTTTAAGGATCAAAATGGTGGACCCGCGGTTTATCCATGGTGACAAGGCGATGGCAAAAATTATCCGAATCACGCTGGAACAGTTCGAGATTTCGCTTCGAAATTTCCATATGTCGCTTTGTGTTTTCGCCTGTTAAAATTCGTGGTACCCATCTTGCCGACACTTTTTTTGAATCCCAGTAAATCAATTAAAATGGATTGAACGCTACCAAATATATCTTTAGAATCTCAGCTATATGTTTTATAGTTATTCTTCTGTCTTCCAAAATCAGATTCTTAACCTTTTTGACATTTTTTTCCATAACGGAGGTTGAAGTCAGTCCAGAACGCGGGTCGTCTTTACAGCTTGATCTACCTCTTTTAAATTCAGCCACCCAGTACGCAAAAAATAGGCTATAGCATCATCCCCTAATGTCTGCTGAATATCCGAAAAAAATCTTTCGTAGACATTTTTTTCATGCTGAGATATTTTATCACCGCACGTAACTCATTTTTATCCATAATTTTGCGTTTTTAGCAACTCGTTTCACAAAAAAAATTATTACGTGCGAACGAACAGTCTAAAACAAGTGACAGTTGGCATAAATATTGTGTACTTGAAACTCTTTAATTTGAATACCAAATTTCTCCCAAAGAGGTTTTATATATATGCACTTCTAACAACGTTTTGATTCATCTAGTATGACACCAATTAAATAAAAGCAAACATTAAGATGAATATGAGAATAATAAAATACTAACCTCTCGCTGTTCTTCAGATCTTGGAGGATCAGATACACTAAATACAATATAAATAACATTGACAATGTGAAGCACCAATGACAGTCCATATACTGAATAATAACCTAAACCTTTTAACATTATCCCCGATATAGCAAGACCTAGCGGCATTCCGGCAAAACTAAAGAAATTTACTATACCTAACCGATGAGTTCTATTCTCTTTTGTAGTGATATCCGATATATAGCTGAATAGAGCAAGAAATGTAACGCTCCATCCTCCAGCTATAGATCCAAAGAAGGCATCAAAGAAAATTAAAACCTCTAAAGGTAGTTGATAGAAGAATACAACATTGATGATGTTGCTAGAGCACTGAAAAATTTCTCCTATAATTGGAGATATCATGACAATTTTTCTTCTACCAGTCTTATCACTCCAGTTTCCAACGAAAATTAGAATGATACATGGCAATGCAGATTGTATAGCACTTTTCCATACAAGCCTAGCCGACACGTGTGCTTGGACTAGCGCTTCATAATCACTGAAATTATTTGAAGTATTTTGTATTCTGAGCGAGTAACAAATTTCGTCTCCTAATTCCAAACTTACTCTACAAGCTTTCTCTAGACCTAATGTCTGTGTGGCTATTGAAGATAATATACTAGCAAATAACATCATAAACGCTGCTGGTTCAACTGTAATATTTGTGTATACACTTTTTAATTTTTCACGAAACGTTTTTGGTGGAGGATCTTCTGTCACTTGCATATTATTTCCATTAGTATTCATATTTAAAGGTTGTGTTTCAGCAGGATCAGTCGTAGCCATTTTTAAGTTATTAAAATAAGCTTTGCCACACTAGGCACTTGAATTTAACGTTATTATATTTACACGTTTGAATTGGTTGTAGCGTAAAATGTATTTACCAAAAGATAATAACATTATACATTAGATTAAGAAAGATAAAATACCAAATTACAGAGATAGGATTAGTTTTAATTGGGGCATTGAGTCATGTTTTCAAATGACATAATTACTTATTTCGGACACGCTAACATTATTCTAAATGGTGTCTACATGAAAACTTAATCAGCTTATCATCTGTGCTGCACAACTGATTAAGTTGTGCAGCACAGATTAGGGAGTCAATAAGACCGATGATTAAACATAAGTCCAGTTTGGACCGAAATAAAACTGATAATAATATTTTTACACTAAAACAGTGAAAAATTGAAAGTGATACTCAAGAAGTTTTTTTTTTAAATTATAATACGTTGACGGATGTAGGCTAAAGGACTTGTATATATGTTTAAAAAAGTTAGAGAAGAATTATTCCTGAATATATTCTCTGACGTTTCACTTCTAGTTCACTACATGTGAACTGCACACACATATAATTTTTCAGAGAAGTGTTAAAACAATAACAGATTTAATGTCTACAACAATTATTATGAATTGATGATCATCTTCTCAAGCTCAATTCTCATTTAAATAATCTTTCAATCGAGAAATATTATTGAAAATATATGTTGGAAGCACGTAAGCACACTAATAATAATATCATTGTATATTGCTCTTGTGTGAATTTATCTAGCTATTAATTTTGTTGTGTTGCTAGTTCTACACCTGTCTGAATGTTCATCGTTGAATATCTATCTGAAATTAAAAAAAAAGTTTTCTTTTTTATTTTACGATTACTACTTCAACTTACACATACTTCAGTTATGCATCTTGCGGGAAAATTAGTTTTATCCACGATGTTTTAATGGTTTCGCACATGTATAACATGAAAATTTGTTCATATTCAAGACTGTGAATGTATACAAATATATTGTGTGTATTTCGATACATACATTCAAATATACAAATAAATTCCGTTTCATATTTTATGGCTTTAAATATTCGTAACGTTAACACATTTCAAAATTCAAAATTGAAATGTTTTCAACTTTTAGGTATCCATAAAATTACTTCAATTATATCAACTCCGAAAACTACTATGTAATATTCATACCTCAATCAGATCTAGTTATACTAAAGTGAACCAACGCACAAATTACCAAAAAATGAGTTATTAACATCAAGTTGATCTTAAAGTAATAATTTACTACACAACGTAAACAGATCAATATCGATTTACTGTTATTATTTTATTTATTTACTTTCTTCTAAGTCGTTCCCTCACTGCTGAGGATCGTGGCTTTGATGAATAATTTCTCTCTTCCACCGCGATCTGTTCTGAAAACGGTGGAGGGCCAAATTTATTGATATGTCAGGAATCTGGTCTACCGCGAGGTCTTTTACCTTCAACTTTCCCAGCGGCTACAATTCTTTCTCATCAAAATCTATATACTAAGTTAGCGCGGAGCTAATTTTGGAGAGATTACATTTATGTGCAATATTAAATATTTTATAGCCTACTTCTCAAGTAGCTAGGGCAATCTTCTGATGAGCTCCTTATTTAATCTCATCATAAGCTTTGTGATGAGATTCCCGTAGATAAGGTGCTGTTACAGTTGTATTAGGTATAATATAAGGTATATAGTTAATGTAGAAAGTGTACGATGGGGCTGATGCTACTGTAAATTTTCAAAGCTCCATAAAAAATATTTATTTACATCTAATATATAAAATGGACCTGGACCAACCTACACATATGGACTATCTACTTTTGATCTATTATAGGAATAGAAAGAAGGCTGGAGCTTACCTCGCTCGAAAAATTAGCCTTTGTATACAGGGAGGTAATCTTGTCAGCATTCTAGGTGCACTGCCCACTAGCAGTGGTCTGGTAGAGCTAGTCGGGTTTTATTTATTTTTTGATCTATAATAAATCTATCTGTAAATGGGTCGAGTTTGTACAATGAGTTTAAAAATGTGAAAACAATCAGGGGGGCTAATTCGGACCAGCAGATTCCGAAAACACAATTTTTCGATTTTTTGTCTGTCTGTTAGAGCATCGCGTGAAAACTACTAAACGGATTTAAATGAAACTCGACATAGAGCTGTCTTATATCGCGGGGCGTAACTTAGGATACTTTTTATCCCTATAAGGACGTCGTTTTCGTGGAATAGCCAAAAAATCGAAAAAGATGGCGCTGCGATCGCATCCTTTTTAAAAACTGCTGAACGTATATGATCGAAACTCTACATAGTGCTGGTTTATAACTCAAATTAACAATAAGTTAATTAATTATTAATTAGTTAATTAATTAATTAGTTGCCCACATGTCATTCATTACGTATTAGGAATTCCAAATCAGGTTGATTGCGATTTTTCTTTATGTTTTGTTGTGCAGTTGCCTACACTATATTGACTTAGTTTCTTTAATAGTCTGTGGTTTCTTTGTTATTGTAATGAATTTAACGGAGTTTTTGGCGGGAACTAAAAGGAGTAGTTGTGCTGTGCAGTTTTATTTTCTAGAAATGTGTAAAATTACTCTAAAATGAACAATAGTTGTAGGATATTGATAGTTTTTGAGTAGTGATTATGTGTTTTGTGAGAAATGTCAACTGTATAGTCGAATGTGGCCTTTTGAGTTGCCATAAGAACTCCGTTGAATGGCACCCGCTGATAACCTACAGTTCAGCTATGCTACACATAGGCTTAAGAAAATGAAGAAACTATATTATATTCTTAGATCTGGCTTAAAGGCCTAGCTGCCAAGCCATAAACTTAAATAAAATGTAACGAATTGAACAAGAAACTAAAGTATTGAAGATTTATATATATAAAACACCTAATTAAATTTTTATGTACGTAACAAAGAGATACTAATTCTATATACGTGTATATTTTTAAATTCGTTTTTTTATAGAACAGTTTTACTTATAGTAAGCATAGTCTTTAAATTAATGTATATTTTATGTTAAATCACTTGAAACAAATACATCTTATAGGTCCATTATGAATTTATGTTCGCCAAATACTAAATGTATTTGTTTTTAATTACCAGAAAAACATAAATAAATGTAACAAAGATTGAAATATGTATCAAAGCTTTGAAATAAAGAGCACAAACTTTGTTGACAATTTTCTTATTTAATTAGTTGAAAAAGTAAATTAATAACAACACAAGCCTTTGATTTTGTGCTTGTCCATAATCAAAAACAAAGCTCAATCGTCGCCTTCTTGAAACTTAAGATGATATAATATAACATAATTTAAATTAGACCAGCAAATAATTTAAGTTAATATTAAGAACATGAAATTGTAAAAAAAGATAATTTTTATGATATTTTTTTGTATAAGTCAAATATTAAGTATAATAATTAGACTAACTTAAAAAAATACAATGAAATATTAAAAATATACTAATTTATAAATAAATTATAATAATAAAAATTAAATATTACAAATAATTTATGAGCCCCAAATCGCCGTCCGTTCCCAAAATGCGGACCGCATTTTCTAATTGTATGGCAACGCTAATACGCTGGCCCAAATACAGGCCAGCCCTTTGGTTACGTGACACCTCTATTAAACGAGGTATAATGTAATATGACGCACGTGAACGTTGCCAGCAAACTGCTTTGCAGTTTGGCAAAGTAAGTGTTTGTTAAATCTTGTAACTTTTTTACAATAATTAAAATAAAAAAATATATATTGATACATTCTGGCATAATTGGGTCCAATTTGAAATTGGAATAACTTTGGGAAAGTTTATATGATCACTAGCGCCCGTATATGAATTAGGTTTTGAGAATTACTTAATTTTTGGATTTTGTGTTAATTTTATAGTTAACATATTATTTTTATTTAAATTTTTAGTTTTCATATCGAGGGCTTTATAACATATAGGCGTATACGCAAAAATGCCATTTTTTTACAAAAGACTATACATGTTACAATTTAGAAAGTCTTACCAGTATGCAAGTGTACCTAAAAAGAAGGGTATTCCAAATTTCAGTCTTATACAATCAACTAGTTTTGTTTTATTCACAATGTTGTCCCTTGAGTAAAACTGTACTTTTGTCTGTACGCGCATTTGTAATGAAGCCCTCGTATTATTTTTATACATACATTATCAACAGAAGAAAGAAGAAAGAAAATGTTTTAAGAAATAGCGACGTACTTACATTGTTGACATGTATCTTAAAAATAAAAAAATATATTGAGAATTTGTACGCCGCATTTTAAGCAAACAAGGTTTGTACTCAGCTTATTGCTGTGCCGATACAATATCCGACACAACGCTGATTTTCAGTGCAAACCTTCCTTTTGGCGTAATACTAAAACGACTCGGATATTTTATGAATTTCATTTAAAAACTATTTAATTTGTAAATAATAATATATATCTACATAGAATAAACATTATAAATATTTTGTTAACTTTATGATTTAAATAAAAGATATAACTGATGCTTGTTTATATTGTAACATGCTTGTATGTATATTGCGCATAACAACGTGTATCGATTCATCTAATCGAATATGATCTGATACAGCGATTTTCTACTATTGCGACGTCACTAATATGAGGTAACAATTCTCCTGAAAGAAACCCTGAAAATATTAGATGACATAAATCCAATGTCCAAAAGTACTCTAAAGGCTGTTTACTATCTTAGCATTCATATACCAGCTCCTAGTTACCTGCTTTATTACTGACTGATAGCCGGTTCCTATATATTATCGACCGTTGACCGTATTCCACATGACGATAACTTCGTGAAGAAAGATAAAGAAAAGCTAAGTAATTACTTAGATCTTGCTCACAAGGCTATCGCTATGTGGCATCTGGAGTCAACGATCATTGTGCCGATAGTTGTCACCGTCAACAGTCTTATAGCAAAAATCTTCGACTGTTATCTAGAGAGGATCTCGCTTAGAAGCTGGGTGAAGGGCCAGATATAGAAGGTAGCACTCTTGGACACGGCACGATTTGTGACGAGGTTCCTGTCTCTGGAGCCCTAATCAGCGGTAGTTTGGACCCTAGGCCCCGCTGCCGTCGGACTATACAATTTTGTAGTTTTTTATAAAAGAATACTTTCCATTTTTTGTTGTATTTCAAAAAGAATGTAAAATTTATAACACTCGATAAAAACAATATAACAACGTGGCTGGGCTGATCTTTTATCATTAGTTAAATTTTGGGCCGCTGGAATTTTCTTGTGAGGCGCACATATAACAAATCGCTTCTAATAAGCGTGCCGGATGCATTGTCTCGCTGTAGGCCAATGCTGGTTGGAAAAAATAGATGACAACATATACAAACTCCGTAATCGATATCATTCTTGCTATATCCTAAATAATTATTGGCCATAAACTTTATCAAAGAATACAACCCCGTATTATCTCAAAGAACGCTTTTAATTAATTTCCTTCTCTCACAATTTACGACCTTTTACTAAACTCAGACTTAATACACCCAAACATTATTAATCTTTTTTAAATATTTTTTTTTATTGATGGTACAGACGACTCTGGAATGCGCTGCCTGTTAGAGGAGCTAAATCACTATAGTTCGTTCGCGGTAAGGATGTAGTGAGTCATAAGTGCAACTGCAGGGTAAAGGTGTATTTACAGTGGTGTTAAAATAAAAAAAAATATTTATTTTTAAAGATTAAGTATAATGAATTTAAAAAATACACTTAAAAGTTAAAAATCAAAATTAAGTCATTAATATTTTAATCACTATCACCAGTATCCACGTTTTATAATAAAAAAAATTGTACTATGCTGTCCACAGTCACATTTAAATCAGACTGTTTAAAATACTTAAAAACATTGTAAATTACTTTTCTCTCTCCACTATGAATTACCGAACCAATTTTATTTTTACGAATTGTTGAGGTATTCATTTTAAATATAAATCAGTTAACATAATTACAGGACACAACCGTCGCGTTCGAAGCTATACCTTCAACTGGTCACTGTGAACTCGACCTTATAATTTGAAAAGATTTGATTGGTTAGGGGGCGAGGCTAGGCCGGCAAACAATGCTGACTCACTGCATTCTTAACGTGAACGAACTATAACAATATTATTATCGGCCGTAAATCGTTGTATACATACCCATAACAAAAGCTTAACTTGATTTGCTTAGAAATATACCAAATGTGTTTGTCTGTCGATTATCAATAAATTTGCCCGCGGCTTTGGTCGCGTTAATATTATCCCACGGGAACCGTAGATTTTTTCGGGATAAAAAGTAGCCAATGTGCTATTCCAGACTAAAATCTATCCCTTTCTCAAATTTCATCCAGATTCGCTCAGTCCTTCCGGTGTGATTGAGTAACAAACATCCATCCAAACTTTCGCATTTATAATATTAACAAGTAGAGTATTATTCGTTGTATGTTACTTTTTGAAGATTAAACAACTGAAAGACAATGCAAACTAAATAATTAAACTAAAGTACGTTATGTAGCAGATCACTACCAACGGGGAGCGTGCCCAGAAGGCGGCTGCGTTACCACGCTGTATGGTAATACTTACTTGTTGTGCGAAATATGAGCCAGCCTTCTGATCGTGGGTAGTGTCAAAAAGTTTCTTACGTCTTTAAAGAACCTATCTGCCGATGGCCCCACAAGCTTACTGTTTCAACCCCAAACAGCAGAAATATGTAACCTTTTCATAAGGCTACACATTCGCGCCATTTGACGTCTTCAGCTGTAGCGGCGGTGCTGCCAACCCCTGACTCGATCTTTGGAAGATGTGACGGGGTCAATATGCCAGAGTATAGAATTGGTATAGATGAAAATAAAAACTGTACATTTGTAAATTTTAAATATTACTTTACTACAGAAATCACAAGTATTTATAAAATATAGTATGTAGTACGAGTATTGAAAAATATTTAAATTATTATTATTTGACGGTAGCTTCAATTTTCGCTTTTAATAACCCTTTTCTGTGTTCATATAGCAACCATCTGAAAAATTAAAATATGTAGAATATATTGAAAAGCTATTTGAGAATGTACTAAAGTTTGGAGAATATCCATGCAGGAACGAAGAAAGAATACAATTTCCTGCAGCTGGGAGACTTGTCGTAAGAGGCGACAAAACAACCCACAGCGAGGTGGTAGGGTATTTGCCCGCCTGGATGGCTACCACCCCTGGCCTAGAGTATGCTGCTATAACAAGCTTGAGTTGTGGTCCGACATTGAGCAGGAGTTCGGCTCCGGCCGGCATAAGTGCCCAGGCTCCAGTCTATCTTTAGAGAGCGGCAGCGCATTTCTAGCGCCTTTGGTGTTGCAAATGTCCATAGGCAATTGTAACCACTTTCCGTCAGGTGGGCCGTCTGCCTGTCTGCTGAACTCACGCAGAAAAAAAAGAACCTAAACTGGCCGTGTTTGGGGAATCAGTTATTGAAAGTGACAATTGTCTAGGTATGCTGTTACTTGTGAGACTTGAGCCGTGGTCCAGGAGCTGGTGAACAATTTAGGGTAGATTCTTGAGGCAGTGTGAGAATCTTTATAATAGTCCTTGAAAGATCCCTAAATAAGAAAATCGAGGTTTGGCTCAAGGTAAGCCGCCCCTTACCAACCCCTGTTTTTATAAACAGGATTTTTTTTATTAAGAAATGTTTTTGAGGCTATTTGAAATTTTTGTATCTTCAAGTTAGATATTAAAGGAATTGAAAAATAATAGACAAACTGGATTAATTACTCGGCTTTAAATATTCACCAGCCTTACAAAATGGTTTTAACTTACTTTTTTTTTAAACTATTCCACGCGGACGAAGTCGTGGGCAGAAGTTAGTAGTTTATATAGAGTAGGAGTGCAGAATACTAATATTTTTATTAAATTATGCATAAAAAATGCGTTAAATCAATAAAAAAATCATTAAACACACTACTATGTGTTTGACACACACACGCATATATACTCATTTGTTTTTTGTTAAAGTCAAATTAACAGTGCAGCCTTGGCAAAATCTGTGATTATAGAAGTATAGTATAGTATCTGTCTTTGACAACAGAACGTTAATAATGTTCAGACTTATTAATAATTTAAATTAATTATGGTCAAATTTCGACTACTAGTATTTTAATTAATAGTTAATTTATACGCTTAATTTGTATATAGGTCTTATTTCTTTCACAAGGGTCCCGACCACAGTGTACATTAGGACCTGCCCCACAGGTCGAGAAACGATGCCTTGGTACTAGGGAAGAGGCGGTCTCGGATAAAATACCCTATCCGAGATCGCCTCTTCCTTTAATATCAGACGAGAGTGTGGTTAAAGACCAACTGTTTCTTAAGAAAGCAGGTAAAGACAATGGTTCTTTATTCGTTACGATTTTGACATACGCACACTTTCATTATCATCTTCATATATGCGTAAGAATACTCACAAAAACACTATTACGGCTGGAAAAGTCATACCAGCACCCATCAGAAAGGCTGCGCCTGGCAACACTTCCATAGTAGCCGCATACGTTTTGGTGTAAAGCGGTACGTACAGCAACGGCATTAGATTCTCTGTTAGCCCGATTATGGAGTTCATTTTTCCTGTGAAAAATAATGTTAATACTTAATCATTTTGTTCATATTTCGTTAAGTACTTAGAAAATGCATACAATATAATTATTAATTTATATAGCAAAAAGAAAACAACCCTAACTAAATCTAATTAACAAAACATAACTCATAATATACATGAGAATATGTGTGTGTTTGTTTGCGTTCACGCCTATAGCCGGGTACTAATCTGTAAGCCGTAACTAACCGAGTAGATACAGTAACGTGTTCTAATATGTACGCAGCCGCCTTTGGCAGCGTACTCTTTACCGAGTTCTAATCGTAACCGCATAGATGCTCTAGTATGTACGCGTGAAACTATCTTCGCTCGCAACAACCAACGAGCCGCCTTTGGCCGCATACTCATTACCGAGCTATAGCCGTAACCGCATAGATGCTCTATTGTGTACGCGTGAAACATCTAAAAAGCGACCTTTGGTCGCGTACTCATTAGCGAGGTATTACCGTAACCGCATAGATGCTCTAGTGCGTACGCGTGAAACCATTTTCGCTCGCGACGTCCAACGATCCGCCTTTGGCTGCGTACTCATAAGCGAGCTGTAAGTGTAACTAAATAGAAACAGTAGCCAAGTTGTAGTGTGTACGTGCGTACCGCGAGTGTATTGCGAGCGCCCCAAGCGTTGTCGGCTCGTTGAGAGCGCACCGTCGTCCGGTCACCTCGAGCTTACGAGCTATGTACACATTATGCTTTTTGATTACAGTAACGTACTACGGTTACAGTTACAAAATGAGTATGGGGTTGCTCTCATCTCGTTGCAGCCTGTGAGCGCAGTGCGTTCCGTTACGTATATATTATGGAATTTGGTTAAATAACGTGCAAGGGTTACGGCTCGATGGTTCATATCCGGCTCAAGACCGCTTTCCGATTTGCTAATGCCGCAGCAGCGTGGAATCGGAACGCACCGTACAGGCGGTACCAAAAGCTTACCTTGCGCCTACGTTTCTATGAGAATTTCCTGATTTGGTATTAGAGCGGGAGCAGTATATATTATTGTTCCATTATATTTACTATTAAATAAATGCTTACCCAGTTCACTAGACGATACCAATTTCGAAAATATAGATCTCATTGCTAATAGTGACGTTCCGTTCAGGATTTCGACTAAAGGCGCTGTAAAATAACAAAAATATCATGATATAGACAGTGTTACGTCACATATATGAACTAATTTATTTCTGCATAAATAACAGGGCCAAAACTTTGAGTAATCTATTTACGTGATAGAATCTGCTAGTATAGAAGTTGTTGGGATTTATTAGTTTGAGTTGACGCTGACAGTTACCCCGTTGGATGACGTACCACTGCCGAGAGCCCGTGGCTTAATCTCCTAGTGGGAGTGGGAATTAATCAAGTACACGGCATAACAGACAGCGAATAAATAACATATAGAAATCTTTATTGATTTGTATTTTATTTTTAATGGTGTTTAATGATTATGTTTATATTAATTTTATTTTTAGTTTAGTACACCACCAAAAATTGTATAATATTTCTTTAAAGTCTCCTTAGACACCGTGTTGCCTGGAAGAGATTGCTATAAGCGATAATGTCTATACTAATTGTTTAGGTTTAAGTCTATGGTGAACAATGAAGAGTTTAAATTCATTCATTTAGAAATAAAACTAAAAATATCGGTAGAGAAATATATACAAGGACCTTGGTGCTTTGTGTTCTACCGTTTGTACAACGGGGATAGCTCTGATGAGCTATTTACCGAGCTATCTACGGCCTCTGTGGTTGAGCGGGCTAAGCCGTTGCCGGCTTACCTGACTGCAACGCAGAGGTCCCGGGTTCGATTCCTGGTACAGTAAATTTCGGAAACGTATTTTCTCCGTTATTTACTATGGTCTGGGTGTCTGGGATCGGCCCCAAAGTGGTCCGTTGTATATTACCCATAACAAAAGCGTAACTTGCTTAATTTGGGAATATACAGAGTCTGTGTTTGTCTGCCGGTTTATTATTATTATTATTATTTGATTTGGTACTTACGCAGCTATTTTACTATCGCACTATTCACCAGCGATTGGGAGTTCATCTACACTTCCTATACACTTGAAAGTCATTTATTGCACCTAGCGTACACTTCTTCATGTTGTACGTGTGTAAGCTGTAGAATGAACTCCCTCCCGCGATTTTCCTAGAGCGCTGCAATATAAGGCGCTTCAAAAAGGGCGTAAACAGATATTTAAAGTTACAACGAAGTAGTCAATGCATCGGCTCCCGTAGTGTTGCAGTGTTCATGGGCGAGAGTAACCACTTACCACCAAGGACGCGTTCCTTTAGTATCTCACAACGCCCAAAATGCTCCGTCTGCCGTTTCACAAGGCGACCGCGGTTTTTATGGTTGTGGCGAAAACGTCACTAATGACGTCATCATTTTCCATCACTCAGCGCTCACAATGACCCATGCCAAGGAGGTGGGTCGAAGTGGGCGTTGACCACAGAGCATTCGTTCTCACTATCTCTTGACATTGAAAAAGGCGCGATTTTCAAATCAACCAATGACATTTGTATATTTCGTCGTTTATGACATCAACGCCCCATAATTCGTTCCACTAGAGCTGTGGATGTAGACGATTGTAACATCCGCAAGCAAGTGGAACGGGAAAAACAGCGCTCGTGAACGTGGTCGTTGTAAGTACCCACTGGAACGAAGCCCAAGTGTACCGTTTCCCAGTTTTCCTACAAGCAAACATATAAAAATACACTATTCTCAAGCTAAGTTAGCTTGTGTTATGATTAACATACGGATTAAACCATATTTAATACGTTATTCGACTTATTAAAGAAATGACATAATACCTTGCACCGCTCGTACAAAATCTATTTATTCATAGGGCGCACTATATACATAAACTATATTTAAAATGAAATTACAACATTTGAAAATAGTACTCTTTGGCAGTAGAATATAGTTTGTTTCATCTGACTGTCACTTGTTTTTTACATTGTGATGTCATTTTAGAAATTCCGCGTCTACATCATGGTACGGCTTCATCTGGGATAAAATTAAAGGTATTGGCCGTTTCACGCAGATGTGACGATGAGTATAATGTGCAATATGAGATGCGACATTGTTAATGATGTTAAATATCGACAGATAACGTATGTATATACACTAATATGGCTATGCGTTAACAACTTTATTTTTTAAAACCCAGCATCACCATGGATTTGACTCGTTAAAATTTTCTCAGTACGATTTTAAGTGTAATTTGTCAGCTGAAAAGAGATTCAGTTAGCTTCAAACTGCTTCTGGCGATGCAGTACAATGCAAGACGACTATTTGTAGCTGGTTTGCAGTATTCAAATGCGGTTGTGTCTGTCTCAGTGTCGAATTTCATGCGGAGAATATTTTGAGAAACAATAAATTACAATAAATTTTGAGTAGCATAATGGCTAGCGCACGTGTCCCAAATTCAAAGGGCTCAGGTTCGATTCCTGGTTGGAACGCATGCACT
This sequence comes from Dendrolimus houi, assembly GCA_039645545.1. Classification (NCBI taxonomy): domain Eukaryota; kingdom Metazoa; phylum Arthropoda; class Insecta; order Lepidoptera; family Lasiocampidae; genus Dendrolimus; species Dendrolimus houi. Next base: position 21,026,968 of record CM077124.1, read on the forward strand.
TCTTAGGCAGTTTCCTAACCTAATGTGTATAGTGTTACAATTACCACGTGTTAACAATGTTGAAGGAAAACATCGTGATGAGACCTGCACATTGAGATAACTGATGTGTCAAACCTGCCAAGTCGCCTTAGTTAAGCGTGGCAAGTATTCTGTTCGATCCTCCCTATAGTAGGAAGCTGGAGTCCAGCAGTGAGAAACTTATGGGCTGTTATTTAAATTATTATAAATTCATTTTTACCAATCATAGTATTTTTTCTTATTCATTCCGTAAACTTTTAGTGCGCCCCACATAGGTATATTCGGCATTTAGTAAAATTAAAAAAAAATATCTTAGTTAATTTGATAGTGGTATTGCGCCTTTACTTGCCACTGTATTTTTTTGTTTAGTGTGGCAACACTAGAGTCTAAGAATTAATTATCTATGTTTCGATGTTTGTCTTCCATGTTATGTTACGCGTTTCACTGTGTAATTATAGATGTATCTTTATCTACATAGTGGTGTATTCTCTTCTCCAAATTTCTATAGATTCTAACTATACAATATAATATAATAATAGATGTATCTTCACCTCCAGAGTGGTGTATCATCGTCTCCAAAGTAGAATAGATTTAAGCTCCATCTAGTTTTGCACTGGTGAAAATTAAAATACTTTGAAATACCTACCAAAGAAGAATATTTTCTCGTTCGGGGCAAAGCAGTAGACAAATGAGGCGGCGATCTTGCTGACTGTTGATATTATACCAAGGATTGAATCGTGCCATTGTAGGTATCTGCTGAATACCAATATTGAGAATATTGTACCTGAAAGTTAGTTTAAGGTTTTCTGTTGTAATAGTAATAAATAAATGACTATTGTATAAAAAATAATTTGTATAATTATGACGAATGCAAATAACTGAATATTGCAATCTTCCATTCAATAATTATGTAGTCAGTAAATAATGTAGTCGGTGTCGATAATAATTGTATAGGGTAGTCTGGAGGAGACGCCTGTGGCGACAAGATCGCCCTTTGTACTTTACTGTATGTGCAATAAAGTTCTTCATTCATTATTTTTCAGACCCCATTTCTACAACATCTTGAAACCTTAAGTTGTATAACATAAAATATACTATTTTTAATATTCATCAATGACGTTATGGATTGTTTTAAACATACTGATTGCTATTAATTCTATTAATATATTATCTATATGCTATCTATATATTATAAAAATACAGCGTTCGATTAAATCTGACGAGAACCCATTACTAGTACAATACTTAAATGAGTTATCAAAATGGAGCGAAAACAAGAACATGTCCCTAAATATGAGTAAATGTAAAAGTATTCGTTTTACAAGAAGCAGAGTCAAGTAATTTATACAGTTTTAATGGCATCATTGTAGAATAAGTCAGATGTATCAGAGATCTTGGCGTATATATTGTTGTTTTTTTTTTGAGTTGTGGGAAATGCATTTCGCACACTACCGGGTCCTTTACTAGAAATTAGACCAAAGCGACGAGAGGTGACACCACGAATGGGCACCAGAGTCAAATCGCCAGCTTGTGTGGAGACTCGACTACTCAATACTCCACTAAAACCTACTCCCATGGTCGCGGTTTCCCGCGTCCTGCTCTCCTGAATCTCGGCCTGGCAATAAACAGGCCACGGGCGAGGCCATCCTGTCGGGAGCGCCGAACTTTGGCAAGTACATCCGCCTGGAGAGGCCAGGGTGGATCGCCTGCCAAGAGTGTCGACGCCATCCACGACACTGTACGGTACCCTCGGATGGTCCTCACCGCCAGGACTGGTTGTGCGCGGCACAACAAAGTCCTATTGTGTGTGAAGTGCAACGGACCATACGGGATATATATTGATATTTTTTTTTTTTTTTTTAAGGCGGGGGAGATGCGTTTCGCACATACCGGGTCCTTTGCTAGGGATTAGACCGTTGTTGATCATGGAGGCTTTCCACTGAGGCAATCCAAACAATAATCAACCGGCTTGTGTGGAGACTCGACTAATCAATACCCCACTAAAACCACCCTCCTCCCATGTGCCCCGCGCTTATGGCAGGAAAGGCGTGAGATACAGAACGTAGTTACGCCCACACCGATCCTAGCGCACAAGTGCTTGAGAATGCCCCGGGAGAGGCAAACTCACTTCGTCAACAGGGGTGAAGACTCCTCTGCTCCCTAGATGCTAGAGGGCCCCTGCAGCGGTATTTCAGGGAGGGAGGTCATGCGCATACCTGCGCCTCCGGGCTCCCAACTGACGTCGGCGCCCGCGAGACGCATGCGCACTACCATCTCTCTCCCTATCTCGTTCCGCGGCCTCCTTATGAGACACTACCGTCTCGCAGAAATTGGCCGCATCCACCCACCAATCGTCGCTGTGCAGCATGGCTTGCACCAGATCGCCCAGCGATTCGATCGGTCCTACAAGTGTCTCGAGTTCAAACCTCTGAGGTGCCCATGCTGCGCACTCGACTAGCGTGTGTAACGCCGTGTCCAGCGCGCCACACTGGCGGCATTGGGGTGAAGGCAAGCAGCCCGCAATCTGACACAGATACTTATCGAAGCAACCGTGCCCGGTAAGTATCTGTGTCATTCTGAAGGTCAGGGTCCCGCGTTTCCGCGAGAGCCATCGCAACAGCTGCGGTCGAACCGCCTCCACCGTGTCAATGCCAGCAACAGGGTTTTCCAACTCTACTGACCAAGATTGGATCATGGCCGCGGTTTCCCGCGTCCTGATCACCTGGAGTTCGGCCTGGCCATAGACCAGGCCACGGGCGAGGGCATCCTGTCGGGAGCGCCGAACTTTGGCTATCACGTCCGCCTGGAGAGGCCAGGGCGGATCGCCTGCCAAGAGTGTCGACGCCGTCCACGACACTGTACGGTATCCTCGGATGGTCCTCACCGCCAGGAGCCGTTGTGCGCGGCACAACAAAGTCCTATTGTGGCGGTGAAGTGCAGTGGACCATACGGGTGCACCGTACAGGGCCATACTCCTAAGGATGCCCATGTAGAGTTTCCTAGTCGTCCCCCCCGGTCCCCCCACGTTGGGAAGAAGCCGAGAGAGGGCACCTGCGGACCTCACGAGCCTGGGAACTAGCTGCTTAAAGTGCGCTTTGAACAGCCATTTCCCATCAAGAATTAGCCCCAGATATTTCATCTGGGGGCCTAGAGGATATATATTGATATACGCCAAGGTCCGATAAGCCCCGGTTCCACACACACATTGACGTAGCAGTTATCAAGGTTTTCAAAATACTAGGTTTTTTTAGTAAGAAATAGTAAAGCTTTTATAAGCCACAACACCAAATTGTCCGTTTTAAAACTTTAGTACGATCAGGTCTCAAATATAAGAGTCAAATATGGTATCCTTTTTATGATGTTCATATGAAAATAATTGAATTTGTACAAAAGTGATTTCTGTAGCATTTATATTATAGTGCGCAAAGGGAAAATGCTTACCATCTTATACATCGCGTCTTATACACATCAGACTTAATAGACTTCAATAACGAATGATAATAATTCATCAAATCTTTCTTTTAAATGGCAAAATCGACTTTTCACCCTCATTGGAATTATTTAGCATACGAGTGTCTTTTAGACTTTCTAGAGTTAACCAATTTTTACCTTTTCATACAGCGTCCACCAAAACCAACGTAGGTTTTAACGCCATTTGCAAACGTTCGATGAGACAGTATAACACACACACACACCCACATATACGACACCCAAATACACACGCATATATACACGTTAACATATTAGGTTGGGGAAAAAGCTTCTTCGCATTTTATATAAAAATTCAAAAGGTTTTTTTATAAAGTTTATTTACATTTGACTAAAGTATGTAGGTGCCATTTTGTTGGATAACTTTTTGCCATCTTGTAGGTAGGGAAGTGATCCCATTGCTATAAAAATTTTGGGGCTTCTGATCAAAAAACTGCGACAAGTGTTTTTGGCAGTCCTCTTGTGATGTTAACCTGACACTGCCTAAGGAATTCTGCAGAGACCGAAACGGGTAAAAATCTGAAGGTGCAAGGTCAGGACTATACGGCGGATGCAGTAACACCTCCTAGCCAAACTCTCGTAAATTTTGCTGAGTGGCTAAAGATGTGTGAGGTCTAGCGTATCATGGTGAAAAACCACACCCTTTCTGTTGATTAATTCCGGCCGTTTTCTCTCAACTTTTTGCTTTAATCTCATCAGTTGCTGGCAGTACAGTTCAGAATCGATGGTCCTGCCTGGCGGGAACAGCTCATAATAAATAATGCCCTTCCAATCTCACCATACACACAGCATCACCTTGTTGCGAGTTAACCCGGGTTTCGCCACAATCTGTGAAGCCTGACCGGCCTTTGACCACGATCTTTTTCGCACGTTCTTGTCGTACGTGATCCACTTTTCATCACCAGTTATCAGCTTCTTCAAAAATGGTTCGGTTTCATTATGTCGTAATAAAGAATCACAAATGAGTACACGGTTCATTAGGTTTCTTTCAGTGAGCTCATGAGGCACCCAAATATCGAGCTTTTTTGTGTACCCAGCTTTTTTCAAATGCGCCAAAACCATTTTGTGATCAATTCTCAGTTCTCCAACTACATCGTAGCTACTAATATGCCGATATTACTCCACTTTTTAAAAAATTTCATCAATTTTGTCCGTAACAGGGCGACCAGAGCAACGTGCATCTTTGATATCAAAATTTCCGGATTGAAAACGCTTAAACCAAATTTGGGCTACTCTCACAGATACTGCATTAGGTCCATAAACATCACAAATTTTTTTCGCGGCTTGTGTTGCATTTTTACCTTTTTTGTAGTAAAATTTTAAAATATATCGAATTTCTTCATTAGATTCACTCATTTTAACAATAAGAAAAACAAATGAAAATCACACATTTTCCTAATTTGAATTTGGAATTGTCTTCTTGAAAATTAAAACTTTTTAATGATACCAAAACCAGCCAGATACAAATGGTGTAGCCAAAGAGATCTTATTACAAGTTCATACATACTATATGCGAAAAGACTTTTTCCCCAACCTATTATAATAATTTTTATGTTCTACTTTGTACCGACTGCAAGATGTTGTAGAAGATATTTATTTATTCTGTTTCAGATTTTATTTTATGTGTTGACAGCCCGAGTATTTAATTATTAATGATTATAACTACAAATGTCTATAAATATAGTTAATAAGTAGTTTGTTTACATTAGAATAGATAACAGTTTATTACTCACCAAAAGAAATATTTTCAAAAACAAAATGGATAATTACAATACTTCTTGGCAAAACAACTGGCGGCCTTATCGCTAAAAGCCATCTCTTTCAAGCAACCAAGCTTAAAATAAATTCTTAACTAAACTGGCGATGTGTAATGATGCGAAAGTAAATATGTCTCTTTGTTTGTTCCGTTTTCACGGAAAAAACTACTGGAACGATTTGGTTGAAACTCAGTATATATATATATATATATATATATCTTTGATGCCGAGGATGAACATAGGATACTTTTAAACCGAAAAATGGGATAGCTTTCGGGATAAAAATATACTTGTCTCTTTGTTATGCTTTTACGAAAAACTAATTTGGCTGAAATTTGGTATATATGTAACTTTAATATCGAGGGTGGACAAGGGATACTTTTTATCCCAGATAACGGGATAGATTTTGGAATAGATTTATGTAAAGGTTATCCCAGAAAGTGGGATAGATTTTTTGTGATTTGCCATTTTGGTTATTTTGGTCAATTTTGGTCCTTTTGTCATTTGTGTCATTTGGGTCATTATGGTCATTTTGGGTCATTTTGGTAATTTTGGTAATTTTGGTCGTTTTGGTCATTTTGGTAATTTTAATCATTTTAGTCCACTTGGTCATTTTGGCCAGTTTGATCATATTGGTTGTTTTGATCAATTTGGTAATTTTGGTCGTTTGCCATTTTGGTCATTTTGGTCATTTTGATCAATTTGGTCATTTTGGTCAGTTTAGTCATTTTGTTCATTTTGATCATTTCTGTTATTAATGTAGTTTACAGATAGATAGACGGAGGATACATAAATAAAACTAGAAGCGGTTGAAATAGAGGATGAAAGTTTATATGGGAGACCTCATCATCTATAAAAAATGCGATAGTATATACCTATATATCTGTCTGCCTGCTAAGCCTTCACGGAAAAACTTCTAGTACTGGATCGCTTTTGCTGTATTTTTGTTTAAATGTAGTTTTAATACCGAAAATGGACATAAATACTTTCCATCTCGGGAGATGGGATAGTTTGCAATGTAAAATGAAGAAAATCTTCCAGGGGCAAATAGCACTAACAAAAAAATTTAATACAATGTAACCTGTATTAACGCCTGCTGTTTAAACAAGAGGCACGCACTAGAGTTTGATGGGTAATACTTAATATTATGAAAGTAAAAGTCTGGATGGATGTTTGTTGCCCAATCACATCTAAACAGCTGAACGGATCTGGATGAACTTTAGTACAGAGATAAATTATAGTCTGGAATAGCACATAGGCTACTTTTTATCCCTGAAAAATGTACGGTTTCCACGGGTTAACATTAATTTAAAAACTAATTTACTGGATTTATTAGTTTTTCGTGGTGAAAGTTTTTAAATGGGTGGTTGTCGTGTATTGTTATGTATTTATCTAGAATTATGTCCTTACCTATTGTATGCGTGACGAAATTGTAGGTCTGAAATATGCTAAACTTAACTTCGTCCCAGTTGAATCGATACCTCGTTGACATGTATAGAATGGATATTTCCCCTGGAAATGTAAAATGATGAAACATTAGCAATGTGTTTTAAGGTAACTTGCAGAAACAGATTAAGAATACAATAGTTCCTGCGATTGGGTGGCCTATCGTAAGGAGCAACAAAACTACTCACAACCTGACCTCACAGACGCTTTAGACCCTTTAAGTCTCGGAAGAGATGTTGGCGCTCTAAGCGTGTTCTACCGTCTGTAGAACGGAGAGTGATCTGATGAGCTATTTGACTTGGTACCTACGTCGCCATTTTACCACCGCACTACTCGCCGGAGACTAGGAGTTCATCCACACTTCCTTGACACCTAAAGTCATCCACCGTATGTAGCGCTCGCTTCTTTATGCCATACGTGAGCAAGCTATGGAATGAACTCCCTCTCGCACTTTTGCCAGAGCGCTGCAATATGGGGCTCTCAAAAAAGCGCGTAAACAGGTATTTGAAGTCACAACGAAGTAGGCAACGAATTGGCTCTTTTAGTGTTGCAGATGTCCATGGGCGACGGTAGCCACTTGCCATCAAGCAAACATAAAAAAGCGTTGCCTGAAGTCTGTTATTACAATATTGTCGGAATGGTATTTGGATGACGTCATAATAGCATTATAATTATTTGTATACTAATTGTTCAACCGAACCATCGCGATTGTAAATGTAGGCCTGGCGCCCTGTAGGTAGGACATTTGAGTATGCCGCCATAACAATCTTGAGTTGTGTCCTGGCATTAGTGGACAGGTTCCAGTCCTCGCTTTAAAGTCGGCAGCACATTTATAGCGGCTTTAGTGTTGCAAATGTACACAGATGACGATAACCACTTTCCATCAGATGGCTTGTCAGCCTATTGTCTATTCCAGTTGTTTTTTTAAAGCTTCAATGTACAGACACGGCATTTTAGAATTTTTATAGATTCAGTTGCTTTTTTTAAATAACTTTTATGTACAGACACCGTATATTTAGAATTTCATAATCTTTTTTCAACTTAGCCAAAATTCCACGAAGTACAACAACAAATGCGAATGAACACCTGCGGCCATAAACCCCAAGTTTTATTACCGCCCGCATTTGCACTTCTTTTGTTTTCTTTGTATTTAATATTTGTAATTACAAAAGCCGCCTATTGTGTATTGTAATCTGTTCCGGTAGGCAGTGGCCAGGTGTGATTCCGGGAAATCGGGTGCACGCGATGAGGTAGACATATTGCACCGTGCAGTATAAAACAATGCCCAAGCGGAGGGGTGGGGCAGTCAAGCGACGATTACGATACGAGCAAGACGTGTGGACGTGTGCATTAGATTAGCTATATAGTGACGGACTTTGCGCGTGTTATTTAATTGTGCATTACAAGTAGACTTATTGCGTCCGGTTATATTTGTACCTATGTTATACGTGTTTGTATAGTTCTAATAAAGTCTATAGTAACTCTAACGGCATTTTAATTCGAGTCCCGTAACTCGTAAGAATAACATTGATAAACAATCAATGATACATCATATTGCTGAAATATGAATGTTTGTGAACGCAACCCTGAGACGTAAAAATTCAAGTGACATAATATGTGTCAAATTTGTGACTTCTGTCTGTGTTCAGTATGTTCCGTCTTCCATATCTTTTTCTACTAATAAATGCAGTACATAGATCACACGTATTTTATTTCTAGGCTATATTTAGTTAATTCTAATATTAAAATAAAGTTATCACATACAAATATGCAAGCAAGTTAAATAAAAGCTTGTAAAAAAACACATCGTGATCAATCTGCGTATTGAAATTACCGATGAACGAAAACCAAGCATGGTGGGTATATTACTGTATTTTCACCTGAAATTAGCTCGCTCCTAAAACTGAAGCGTTTATGGGCTGATGTTATTTATACAGGGCCGGATTTAGGGGCGGGGGAATTTAAACTTCGTAGACAAAAATATACAAACTTTAACCACTGAGACGTCCAATACTTTAAGCACATAAAATACATTTGGCAGGGCGCGTAGGCTTAGGTTAAAAATCACATACGCACGCGTGTTCATCATTGTGCGTTTGATGGCTGAAATGATGAAGATGATTATGGCAAAAATATAGGCGAGTGGGGCTGGCGGGCCTTTTCAGTCTTTGCCCCTCTCGAAAAATTCAAAATACGGGGCTGATATTTTATAGTATCCCCTTATACATAACAGTTATATGAGGTTTATAAGCCGGTAAAAAAGAGCTAAAAACTGTTATTCATAACCGCATTAATATCGTGATTATAAACATCACTTTTTTCTTGTTCTTTAATACGCCTATAAACCTCATATAAGTTTTATTAATAAAAGAGACTAATACACTACCAAAGAATTATGAATATAAATTTTATTTTATCTACTATGATTACTGATAGCATAAATGTAGTAGAAATTGCGTACAATTTTAATATAGCTCAGGTGTTATCATAGTTGTAAATTATATTGCATTGTATAAATATGGATTGATAGCATTATACTTATAACTAAGGCAGACCGCACACTAGGCAGCCTAGTTGCGGGAGCCACACGATGTAAGCCAGGATATGACACCGTCTACTTTTGCGAGTGCGTAATGCTCGCTAAGGAGGAGGCGAAGCGGGAGCGTTAGCGTACGAGCTTACTTCGCTCCCGTTAAAAGAGGACTCACCGGTGCCGGAAGGGATCATCAACCTTCGGCCGCCGCGTGGTGAGCTTTTCCTGTGGAAAGGTTACCTCCCGCCAATATACCGTCGAGCGGAGGGCGCGTCGTATTCCACTCGCGCTCATCTCTCATCCTGTGGAGCAAGAAGTTTTGCCACCCCACGTTGGACCTGTGAGGGACCTTAGGTCACGCTGCCCCCCGGTAATTGGTATGGGTTGACATATGGAGAAGAAAGGAACAATTTTTCTCAATAAAAGCATATCAATAAACTGAGTTATTAAATTTTCATTTATTTCAAGAATGGATAATGATGTTTGAGACAATTAGAATCATCGGGATACAAGCAGCGTTACTCCGCCAGTCTTTAAATAAACCGCCGCCTACTATTACAGCCTCATTAAGACTTGGCTGCTTTAAGACAATACTGAAAAGATACCTTATTGATCAGACTCGTCAGACGTCTTATTTTAAACAATCCGTACCTTTTCCTCCGATTGAGGATTTACCGCCGCGGGGGATATGCGGTGGGGGCGTGTGGGATGCCATGTTGGGGTAGCATTAGTACCCCTGGAGAAGTACTACAACAGTTACATGTATTTATAAATATTTTTATCGGTACTAGGTTAAATAATTTGAAAATATTAAAGTGTGATTATATATGTAATTTTTTTTAGGATGGGTAATTTTTCATTAATTATTGTTTCATTTTTATTATGACATCTTTAACTCTATTATGTTTTTTTTTAAGTGTAGTGGAACACTTACAAGCCAATAGACGGCGCTGTCCAATAATTAAGATCGTAAACGGTTCCCGAAACGTACAAAGAATATATAAAACTTTCCAAAAATAATAGACGGCAGAACAATAGCCTCGCTGGAAGATCTTCCTTTGAACGGAGAAGCATTTCATCTCGATCCTCCACCCTATATGGGTCACCCTAATTATATTATATTTATTCTTTGTACTTACACGTTATTTATAATATTATTTTTTTTTTTAATTATCACGGGTCGCATGAGATTGTGATTTAAGAGGTGGGCACTGAAAATCAACACTGTTTCGAACTACAGTTCGGCACTGCAAAATGTTGAGTGCCTTGTTTGTATGCTTATTTTATAATATAAAACTTGTAATGTTACTATTTGTCTTGTGTGTGTCACTTTTGGAAATAAATATTTTTCTTTCTTTCTTTACTATTTCTTTCTTTACTACACCCGAGTTAGTGATACCCACTAAAACCCCTAGTTGTTCCTTCCTTCGTCTTATGCCATGGCTGCCGGAAGGCGGAAGCTCAACCTTGGCCCTTGGGGTTATGTCCATTGCTGGGGGGAAAGAAAGACCCCCGGCTTCGTCACCTCTATCCAGCGTGCGGCGGCTAAGTGTCTCGCCCCATGGGAGGAAAGATGAGCGCGAACGGGATACAACGCGCCCTCCTCTTGACGGCCTTATTGACGGGTGGGAACCCTTCCTGAGAGACCTACCTGCGCCCCCCGCATACAAAAAGTACCTAATTAAGCTATTTGTAGAAATGTTCTTGAAAATCTGAGTAACTAGTATACCAGTATAGTTTTTGCAATTCATGGAGTTGAGGAGACTTTATTCGTGATTGAACGTATACATGCACATTACGATAGTATGCGTGCTTGACAGAGCGATCAGTAGCAAGCGTGCAGTTCAATCATACCCGCTTTTGGCCTCACAAATAGACGGATACGTGTTAAAATATAAATAAAAAATAATAATAATCGGCAGACAAACACATACATTGTAAATTCCCATGCTAAGCAAGTTATGCTTGTGTTATGAACGATGATGTTATAATTATATTATACAATGGTCCCCTCTGGGGCTGATTCCCGATATCCAGACCATAGTAAACGGAAAGTTCGTTTATGAAATTTATCATGCCGGAAGTTGAACCCGGAACCTAGGTAGGTAGGCAAATACTTAATCTACTCAACATGGTATAACAGTTTTCGTACCTAAGCCACAAATAACAAATTTCTGATTAACTTACCGTAGAGAGGGCCAAATAATATGCTGACCGTACATAACAGAATAATTAGACGCATACGTCTATTATTTGGAGCCTTTTTGAACACCACGCTTAACGTATCCTTCACGTTATGGAGATCGAAGAAAGAACGAATAAAGTACAACACGCCTTTGCCATCGTGCTGAAAACATAAATATTTACGATCTTAATTATATTGTGTCAGACGTTTGCAACACTTGGGACAACGCGTTGCTGGCCTCTAAGAAATTGTATAGCGCCCTTCTTAAACAACCACAAATGCCATTCTTCATCAAAAACAATTAATACTTTAAAGTGAAATTTTTCTTTAAATTTTACAGTTCCAGCCATTTTGGCAATAAACGAAACTTTATAAAATCCACATGTGCGCGCTCGTCTGTCTGTTCATCTATCATGTAATTTTTCTCGAAGTTTCCGAGTTCATATCCATCAACATAACAGCAATATTCAGCATAGGAGGTTCATGAAACCATTATGAATAATTTTAAAACGAACTTTTCATAGGTTTAACGCACGTCTTAACTAATTAAGAATTAAAACTTGCATAAGCATTTTTCTATAAATAAGACGGTTATTATATAATACTGTAATTTAATTGGCTGTTTGAAGATTTTAATTGATTCTTTCTGAGCGCGTTTCTGGCGAGAATAAATGGGCGGTAGATATTTATTATGCTGCGCAATTCTATTTTCTATATATTACATAATATAAACACTTTAAAATGAATTATACTTGTAGAATATTGATTATTTTTGAGTACTAATTATGTGTGTATGTGAAAAATATGAGCTGTTGTAGTTTTAAAAGTTGTCTCAAGAACTTCGTTGTTTGGTGCCAAGAGTTGTGTAAGAGTTAAAGACCTATAATTTGGCTGAGCTGATAACTCAATACACGAAACAAGGTTGTAAGGACTCGGTTCCATTGCCTGCCATTGCAAATAAAACAACCACAGTTATTCACTTGGAATTTTGACGAGAACTTGAAGCGAGGTGTCTTGTTATGCATTATTTTCAAGAAATGTATGATACTGATTACAAATGATGAATTGTAAAATATTGATTGTTTTGAAGCACGGATTCTGTTTTTGTGTAGAAACAGGGTGCTGATGGCACATTCCGTTATCCTTCTTAAGTAGCAAGGTTAGATTCTAACAGAAGGATCTTTGGTGACTTCCTTGTTGTTATCGGAACGCATATCATCCCACACAATGTCAAGCCTGAATTTTTTACTATTTTTTATTGCATGAGTTCATCGGGCAGGCAGACGGCCCACATGATAGTAAGCGGTTACCATCTCTTATAGACATTTGAAGCATCAAAGGTGCTACAAATGGGCTGTTGCTCGCTAAAGGGAGACTGGAACGTAGCCACTAATGCCGGAACATAACTCAAGATTGTTATGTCGGCATACTTTAGACCACGGGTGGTAGCCATCCAGACGGGCAAGCGCCCTACTACCTGGCTGTAGATTGCTTTGTCGCCTCTTAGAAGCGGCCGCCCGGCCGCAGGAAATTGTGTTCTCTATCCGTTCCTGTACGGATTCTTTTGTACGCTTTTTACCGGAACTTTGCGAAAGAGAATTGGCTATACGTTTGTTATTCATATTTTTGCCGGTTACTGTAAAGCGCATGAATGTAAGTAACAGCTAGTTTATTAACTACTAGCGGATGCGCACGGCGTCGTTAGTCAAAAAAAGGTAAAAGGTAGCCTTTTTAACCCCGTTAGGCGTTGAATTTCCAAAAACGCCGTTATACGTGCACATAGATTTCTAACCAGAAGCAGGTGAATAAAATTTCTTACTTTGAAAATGACGGATTTTTATATAAACTTTCATCTCCTTTATCACCTCCTTTGTATTTTCAAAAAAACATTCTTAGTGCATATACAGTACAGAAAAAACCCGCAAACAACTTTAAAAATATCACACATTTTATTACATCAATTTTGCTAAATTGTTTCTTAATCTGGCCATTTGAAATCATTCCCAGAAAAATTCCCGCCAAAATTATCAACATTGAAAGCAGTGCAGATTTTAATTCTAGGACTTTGCCGTCTATTTGTGAAAACCGCATTGAAATTGGCCCCGTAGTTTTTTCGTGAATCCCGAACAAACAGACAAGAAATCTAAAAAAGATTGCATCGTCTTCTCTTTCGTTTATACGGTTTATGCCAGTTGTTTTTTTAATACCTTCAATGTTTTGTTTTTATTGCACGAGTGCAGCAGATAGGTAGACGGACCACCTGCTGGAAAGCGTTTACCATCGCCTATGGACACTTGCAACAGCAAAGGTGTTAAAAAATACGCTGCCGCTCTCTAAGGGTGATTGGAACCTGGCCTCTAATGCCAGAACACAATTCAAGGCTGTTATGGCGGCATACTCTAGACCAGGGATGGTAGCCATCCACGTGTAAATCCGTGTACAGACACGGCATATTTAGAATTTCATAATATTATAGATGACACGGACAGGAAAACTGTTATGTTTTGAGGTTCTTTATGGATTAATGAAAGAATTAATTCAATTAATAGTGATTCATTAATATACTTTTATGTGAACACAGTTTTCTCTAGGAAGCCATTTTCGAAGGAGAGCTTAGTGATGTCTACGTATAATAGTGATGTGCATTGTAACAAATGTCGAATTAATTCGATTTCCAACAAAAACTACTGCGGTTGCGGGCACGGTCCTTCTGGTTGACTGCAGTCACCCACCGCGGCATATTCATCTGTGTGACGCTGGACTGATGGTATAGATAAATAATAAGGGATAATCCTGCATTACAAGGCGAATTAAATACTTATCTCACAAATTACGCGATTAACAACGAATTCAGCGATTTTTTAGTACTATTAATATTTTATGATGTTTTAATAATCTTTTCAATAAACACATGGATCAAGAAATAGTGCCCATAAAGGTGTATCAATGGTTATTATCAGTATGTATTTGAAGACCTTCCATTACAAATATGGCGGTTATTTATCTAATCTTCTTATTCATAACTGAGATAGCAACTAATCTTATGGAAAAAAAATGTGATTTTTTTAAAGTACTTACCATCGCCCATGGACATTTGCAACAATAAAGATACTACTAATGTGATACTGGAGTCAAGAGCAGAATGGAAAATGGTCTCTGATGTCGGAACGCAAGTCAAGGTTATTATGGAGGTATGGCTATTGACCAAAGGTGGTGGCCATTTAGACGGGAAAAATAATCTACCACCTGGTCGTGTTTTGTCGTGTCTTACGACAGGACGCCCGACCGCAGGAATTATTTTTGTTGCCCCATTCACGCAGGGATAGAGTTACTTAAAATTCATTTTAACAAGTTGGTGAATCCCGTTTAAGATCGCCGCACCAGACACACTGCGAACATTTTATATCTCACAATACACAGACAAAGCAGTGTATTGTGAGATATAAAGTGAAAATAACTATATTTAGTTAAAAGTTCCTTACATTTATTTTTATGGTGCCCTTCGCGATTTAGAATTTACAAAGGTCTTGTGTTCGATTTCTGGTAAGGAGAATCTCAAAAGCGAAAGTTCCTGAATTTCTTCTGGTCTAGATTTCATTGCGATCCTAAAACTGATGTTGTATATATCTCACCTACAAAATATGTATAGGTTGCTTAGCTTAGGAATGTAATATATGTTTATTCGTCTGTCGGCTTAGAACACTAGACAATTTTTTGTACTTAAACTCTAACCTAATGTTTAAGCTTAATACTTACATATATACCAAATTCTCTATGTAATAGTATATAATTATAATTTTGTACACAGTTAGCTGTTACTGGCTAAGAATGGCTATAGATACCATTAACTATTGCTAATATATTAAGTTTTGGGAACATATTTGAACTCTTTTTCTGTAATTTGCAAACTTGATGCTCAAATTATATCAACTATATAGAAAGATCATTGGCCATCAGTAAACAAAATCAAATATTTCCATTCAAACTATTTGTGGTTAACAATAGTTTGTTAATAACATATCCGTACTTAAAATTTCTGCTAAACAATATAAGAAATGATAAGGGCCTTACTCACCTTTTTCTGTTCCTTGCTTCTTTTCGGATCCTTTAATATGAAAACGTTGTACACGATGTTCAAGAAATGCAAACTTGCTGCTAATCCATAGGAACCGTAGTAGCCATAGTTCTTAAGGAACACACCACTTAAACCCATTCCAATAGGAAACCCAACAGTCAAACAGAAATTAATAATGCCTATCCTGAAGGTTCTCGTTTCATCTGTAGTCACTGCACCAATATATGCAAATGCGGTTAAGAAACAAACACACCATCCTCCTGTGAAACCTTCTAGAATAGCTTCAGAGAAAACTAAAACTTCAAGTCTCAACTCATAGAAGAAGTAGACGTTGATCATGTTATTGATGCAGACAAAGAATTGACCAGTAATAGAGATAATCATAAACATTTTTCTATGACCAGTCTTATCTGACCACGATCCGACGAAAAGGGCAATGATGCAGGGTATTGTTGCTGATAAATATGTCCTCCAAGCAAGTGCCGACGCTAGTAATATTTGTGCATTCTTCTCATACTCGTTCTGGTTTGCGATTTCTTGAGTCTTCAACGACGTGCAGATCTCATCTGAATAATTTAAATTTACTCTGCAAGCTTTTTCTAAATTTAAATTTTGAGTTGTTAACATTGCTATCAGAGCCCCCATGATAAATAAGATCATTGAAGGTTCCACAGTAACGTTTTCAAGCACAAACAAGCAAGTTTTAAAAAATGATCTTTTTACTTCTTTATTAGCGACATTTTCTTCAAGCGGATCTTCTTCTGTAAATTCTTCGTAATGTTTGTCTGACTTATCATTAAGTACATCATCCTTTTCTGTTGCCATTTTAAAGTTTATATACTTTACATTTGCGTATGATTTTTCAGTTCCACTTGTACCAGAAACCCGAAATGGACTGTCTTAATTGTATTCAAAATACAAATCTAATCAATTAAACATTACAGATAACACTGATACGATTGATAAAATTTACTCCAAACACAGAAACCGTACTTTGTTCAAAAATGTTATATGTTAATGTACTAATAAATACCTCATTGATCTAATCCTCTACTTATCAATATAATATTTTTTTCGTAGTTTTAGAGATTACTAAGATACATACGTAATAAGTAGTACTAGTGGTCGCCCGTGCTCGAAATTCGACCATAATAATTAATGTCAAAGACTATGCTTATATGATCACAGATTTCTGTTAATTTGACTTGAACAATAAACAAAAGAGTATATATGCGTTGGTGTGTCAAATAAATGGCAGTGTGTGTAATGTTTTTTTTTGTTTAATGTATTTTTATGGATAATTTTAAAAAATATTAGCATCGTCGCTTCTTCTCTATATAAACTATAAGTGTGCGAAATTTTATACTCCTCCGTCGGTGTAATTTTCGTAAAAAGGGGTACAAAGTTTTTGCTTCACGTATTAATATATAGATAAATTTATTCACTGCCAAAATACTGCCAAAAGGAGAAGGTTCTCAATTCGTTTGTATTTTTTAAAATAATTACTTCAGGGCAAATTCAGAGCATTCTAACAACGTTAGCCTTAAGTTTGGACTAGTTTATACTATACCCATAGCTGACAACATTTTTATTATCTCAAATATGAGATGACATGTCTTGCAGAACATCGAAATCTCTTCAAATTCAAATTCAAAAGTTTTTATTCAAAATAAGTTCGACTGGAGAACACTTTTTGAAGGTCATGCATATAAGTTAAAACTTAATTTTACTTTCGATTCTATGTACACCGCTTCGCAACTTGTTAATGCTGTTAAGGAGAAAAACTCTCCAGCAACGCGTCTAGCTAAAATTGTTTTTCTTTATATTTAACCAGCTAATATTCAGACCAGTGCCCTACCGAGACTGCCTTAACATTTTGTGGATAAGTGTTAAATGAAACAGAAACTTAATTTCTTTTTTTCAAAAATTTTGAAATTTCATAAGACCTGTTGTATGTGAGTGATGCCTATTGTAGATCTGTATTACAGGTCACCTGGTCCATGGCTGAAAACTAATTATAAGGTAATGTGTTTGAAAGTGTGTGTGCCTGCGTGTGCGTGTACGTGTGCGTGTGCGTGTGCGTGTGCGTGTATGTCTGTGTGTATATAATAATTCTAGTAAAGGTAAGACATGTGTCAATAGACTTATTATATTACTAGCTTCTGCCCGCGACTTCGTCCGCGTGGTTTGGTTTTTTTAACTATCCCACGGGAGCTCTTTATTTTTTCGGGATCAAAAGTATCCGATATATTGACCAGGGATGTAAGCTACCACCATACAAAATTTCATTTAAATCGGTCCAGTAGTTTCTGAGATTAGCCGGTACAAACAGTCAGACAAACAAAAAAAAAAATCTAAATTACTTCTATTTCACTGCTTACACCCCCCCTGACTCGGTTTTTAGCATTTTTTTTCATTGTATAGAAATTCGACCTCTACAGTTTTAATATATGTATGTGTAGATTAAGCGCAGCAAGTTTTCCGTTTCATCAGAGTTGAGTCATTTTAACCATTTTATTACTATTCTTTTGCATGTCACTTTTAGTAGTAGGTATCTAAACAGCATATTTTCATATAATTTTATTGTAAAGATACGCACCTAAAAAATAATAATTAAACATAAATAATAAAAACTTTGAACAAGAGCTAAATGACAAGTAGTTATGTTGCAAACTATATATTTCCTACTAACAAATTAATCTATATTATGTGAAACACCTAAAAGATTATAGTTGAATGACAATCTTGTTGACACTTTTGAACATATTTTTGATAATAAGTAAGGTGAGTCTATTTTAGACTATGCAATGTTACTTGCTCACCCGCTTACCAGACTGACCCCATCGACTCCATCCAGCGCCGCGCCGTTCGTATCGTCGACGATCCCATACTACTAATAACAGGCGGTTTAGAATCGCTTAGCCTTCGAAGAGACTTTGCGTCCCTCTGCGTATTTTACCGCCTATATAGCGGGGAGTGTTCCGAGGAACTATTTGGTCTGGTGCCAACGCCTCACTTTTCCAACCGCATCGCTCGCCAGCGACGGGATATTCATCCCTATTTCCTTGAGCTCCTACGCTCAACTACACAACGGTTCTCTAGAACACTTATTCCGCGTACAACAACGATCCGGAGGGCACATCCCGCCGCAGTTTTTCCCTTTGCGCTATGACATGGGGTTCTTTAAGAAGGGCGTTATAAAATGTCTTAAAGGTCGGCAACGCGTTGGCGACGACACCCCTGGTGTTGCAAACGTCTTATCGATTATCGCTAACCTTGCATTTAAACTCTAAATATCTTAAAAATCTACGTCGTATGGTGTTACAACGCCATCTAGCTCATGGCTAATGTTAGTCTCAAATAACCTTTTACCGATAGTAAACCAGCGGAAAGAGTTAGATGGCGTTAAACAACTTGAAAGGTCGATAAATTGACAGCGACGCTATTATTTCCACACACTCTCACATCCATTACGCATTCACTAGGCCACATAATATAAAAGTAATATTATAATAATAATAAATTTTTGAAATTCACTTAAATAAACATATCCTATATCGTTCCTATATAAATATTATAAACGCGAAAGTTTGTAAGAATGTATGTATGGATGTATAGATGTTTGTTACTCTTTCACGCAAAAACTACACAATGGATTTTGATAAAACTTTATAGCTTACACATCAGAATAACACATAGGCTATAATTTACAAAAATATAGTGTGAATTATCCAAAATATAAAGATTTTCCACGGCCTGCTGTCCTATACCGCCACACCGCCAGGAGCCACATGGATTCGATCCGTTACCATACACAGCATACATTGGATTCCATACCTGTGAAGCATACTATAGAAGACTACGTATCAAAGAAGAATACAAAAGTGTTGCCTTGCCGACGGTCTCTGTGCTTAAGCTGGCTAAGTCTTAGCCGGCCGAACTCGCTGGAACGCAGACGCTCCGGTTTCGATTCCTGGCATGGTAAATATCGGAAACGAACTTTCTGTTATTCACTATGGTCTGGGTGTCTGGGATCAGCCCCAGAATGGTCAGTTTTATATCACCCAAGCGTAATTTGCTTATTTATTTGGTTTGTTTGGGAAACATACAATAATTATTATTCTTAAATATGAAACACAAAATGAATACATTATATCAATCAAGTTTCCACTAAAAAATAATTTATATAATAAAAATAAAAATTGGCTCGAACATAAAATGTCTATTTAATTTACATGAGATTAATATTAAACAAACAAAAAAAAATCTCAGTACAATGATTACCTACTAACAAAATCGAGATAAAAAAGGAAAGTATGAAAAAAAATTATGTCATTATTCTAAAAATTGCAAGTCATTGGATCATTGTAAATTATAACATTTTTTAGTTTGAGTTTTAAATTGATATAAGTTACCTATGAAAGGATACTAGTAAATAGTGCATTGTATTGCTGACAAGTGCGGTATAAAAACGTGTTATTAGTTTAGCCTGGGGATATACAATGTGTGTTTGTCTGCCGATTATTAAAAAAATAGCTAAGTCAACAATATATTCAGCAATAGATCTAAAGAGATGTGTATTAAATTTTGATAAATTGTTTTATTACGCAAACAACAATATTAGGATACTCTGTCGTTATAGGTTAATAAGTTCGCACATATAAGACTCCCATGTCCGCGGAACGTTAAGGCCCGATTCATCGTTACGATCGTATGAAGAAAATCGTGACGATCCATCACGTCGAATTACCGCTCAACACACAAAACGATTGGTTGTTACGATCGTTCGTTTACGATCATTTGTAAGCGCAAAAAGAGGTATGTCATCACAGAAATTCAATGTGTGCCCTCTTCGAAAATGGATAACGACCTTCTGTTCATTACCCATGTAGCGGTAAGTTTAATCCGGCTACAGAAGGAAAGAAAACCTAGAATGGATCTGAAGAAAATCGTGACGATCCATCGCGACGAATTGCCACTCAACACACAAAACGATTGGTCATTCGATCGTTCGTTTGTGATCATTTGCACGCGCAAAAAGAGGTAAGTCTTCACAGAAATTCAATGCGTGCCCTATTCGAAAATGGATAATGATCTTCTCTTCATTACCCAAATAGCGGTAAGTTTAGTCCGGCTACAAAAGGAAAGAAAACCTAGAAAATTGTGGCTTAAGAAGAAGAAGAAATGGCTATTAAAGCATAATCAATATTCACAAGTAAATATGATAAACGAATTAAGATTCCACCCAAAAGACTGGCTCAACTATACGAGAATGACCGAAGCAACCCTTTGATCTATCGCCACGATATTCATGATTGTACAGAAGTCGCATAACAGCAGCAGCCGATATTAGACGGTTCATTCCCGTATTTCAGTATGGATGAATCAACCAAAGTGATCCCACATAAACATGTACTCGAATCATTCAATGGACTTGAATACAGTGTGTTTAGCAAGAGCGTCAATTAATTTAGCTTTTTTTTTCTTTTCGTCAGACTATTTTCAGGAATGGATGTAATATATTTGACATTGGTTTGGCCTTTGGTGACGCAAAACAAAGAACTATACTTTGTGTTAATGTGATTGATAATGACTGTGGTGACCTAAATTGTTAAACAAAAATTGTTATTTTTAATCTTTTATTCGGATCTAGACAAACTGTAATCTATTATATGTTATATTTTAATTTAAATTAACAAGTTAATGTAACTTATTTGACGAAAAACAACACAATAGCCGTGCGATGACATCAGCGGTCACTAGACCGTGATCACCACACTTCACATTTGACCGAATTCAAAAATATCTAGAGATGAACACTTAATACGAAAATATTCAAATTAATGTCTAAATACCATGCTTCTTTTTCCTACTAATTTATATATCGGCGTGACATTGAAACGCCAACAGTGATAATTATGTTGTCCACGTCACTCTAGCGGAGCATTGTCTTTAATGCCAAGGCGGACATATTAGAAAGAAAAAATCACTTAATCAAAATTAATTAAAACGTAATTAATGTAATTTCAAAAATGAAATGAGTTACAGTGAGTCAATAGAAACATTCTGTTGGACTATGGAGAAGAGTAAAATTAGCTCAGTATAGAAAAGGCGTTAATTTAATTTCATTAATCTACCCTCAGTCCACGCCGACGTCATGCCGAATGAATTCTGATAAAAGTCTTTCTTAAGTTTCATAGAAATATTCAAATAACGACAATTGAGCATCCTAACCGCATTCACCCTCACTGTCATGTGATTCCCGTAGTCCTTGGACCATATATATGTTACGGGCAATTTGATAAATCCGGTCACTATGAATAATGATCTGTCTATTTACATAATGCCCTTATCAAGTGGGTGATATAAATAAAACTACATGATTAATCACTTTCACCGGTCAGTATGAATAATGACAACCTTGTCTTGGGCAATATAATAAAACGCAGATGAACTGTAGTTTTTGTTGATTAAATGAGGTTAGGGTATAATTATATAGCGTTTTTATTTGTTATTTGAGATATGAAGTGAATTTTGAGTGGTTATAATAAAAATAACCACGAAAGCTAAGGTGATAGCATCGCTTCACCTCGCTCCCGCCTTAGCCTTCTAACCTATATTTAAAAAATCGGATCTGTTCATAATAAATAAACGTGCCATATATCTATACCCCACCCTTAAATGAATTAAACTTACACAATTCTTACGGAAAGGTAACCGAATTTAGCACATTGTCCAGATAAAAGCAGGGAGTATTCATACTGCCCGATCCAAGTGATAAATTCAAGTTATCTTAAACCATGATTTTTAAATGGACCACGGGCCGTCGGCTTTATTATTATGGGCCGGCCAAAGTAATTAATTTATCAAATTAAGTTAAGTGAAAGCAGCCTTAATCTATACTATAATAAATCTGTAAATGGTTCGAGTCTGTAAAATGCGTTTAAAAATGTGAAAAATTCGGACCAGGAGATTCCGAAAATAGAATTTTTAGAATGTTTGTCTGTCTGTTAGAGCATTTCCTGAAAACCATTAAACGTATTTAAATAAAACTCGATATATAGATAGCTTAAATCTAGGAGCGTAGCTTAAGATACTTTTTGTCTAGAGAAATGACATCGTTTCCGCGGCATAGACGAAAAATCGAAAAAGATGGCGCTGCAATCTTAAATTTTTAATTTTCTAAAATTCTTTTTGAAAATTGCAGAACCTGTATGAACGAAACACGACACAGAGATGGCTTAATCAACCGAATCAATACTTAGAATACTTTTTATCCCAATAAATGATGTCGTTTCTATATAATTTTTATCCTAATAAATTATGTCGTTTCTATATAATTTTTATCCCAATAAATGATGTCGTTTCTATAGAATACACGGATTAGCAAAATAGATGGTGCTGCTAAATCACTAACAAATAACTGCGTTATCATAAACAACATGTCATTCGTTGTATTACTTCAAATCGGGTTGGCTTCTACTCTCTTTGTTTTGCTGGGCAGTTGTCTAGACTATATGGACTTAGTTTCTTTGTTATTATTATATGTAAAAAACCAAGTTAAGTTTTTGTGCCAGTAAAATAAAGTTACGTGCTGTGTGTACCTGGATTGGAAGGAAACACCGATCTAATAGAATATACCTTTATTTAAGTCAATGCAAGTATAACTCACACTGAACAGTCAGATTTCGAAACGTTGTCCAAGTCCGGATAAAACTACGCTTGGCGATAGTCACGAATTTATAGATAACACAAACCAGCTCATAGGCTTCTTCATCCTTTATTCGGTGTACGTCGCTTAACTCTAACGCATGACTCCTACAATGCTTCCACAACGACGAGTCTGCTTCCTTGGCATGCATGACTCCACCTTCACGGATGACCACTCCAGCTCTCCCTCACCGATGCGACACTCGAAAGATGCCCTATGCTCTCCAACGAGTTGCCCTGCCGCACCGCATTCTGTGCCGCTCCCGATGAGCCCATGCTTAGCTATGTACTGGTTCATTGGTAAATAATAATCTTAAATGTTACTATTGCTGAAAAATTACTGACAAATGCCAATTTAAAGCAAGAATTCCTGAGCAACTTAGACCTATTACAATACATGTAGAGTTCCTGTATAAGAATATTCAAAGTTTTAACCTTACTTTTCTGTATAATGTAAAATCTAGAAAATTGAAAAGTAGCCAATTAGGAGACTTTCAATGTCTAAGTGATTTTAGGGTGCGCATCGGATATGTAATGAAACCATAAATAAGGTTTGAATAATCACTTTAATGTATTGATAAGAGATATTTCACAACACACGTCTATAAACAAAACATAATAGGTTGGGAAAAAGTCTTTTCGCATATAGTATGTATGAACTTGTAATAAGATCTCTTTGGCTATACTATTTGTATCTGGCTGGTTTTGGTATCATTAAAAAGTTTTAATTTTAAAGAAGACAATTCCAAATTCAAATTAGGAAAATGTGCGATTTTCGTTTGTTTTTCTTATTGTTAAAATGAGTGAATCTAATGAAGAAATTGGATACATTTTAAAATTTTACTACAAAAAAGGTAAAAATGCAACACAAGCCGCGAAAAAAATTGCGTTGTTTATGGACCTAATGCAGTATCTGTGAGAGTAGCGCAAATTTGGTTTAAGCGTTTTCAATCCGGAAATTTTGATATCAAAGATGCACGTCGCTCTGGTCGCCGTGTTACGGACAAAATTGATGCCATTTTTGAAAAAGTGGAGCAAGATCGGCATATTAGTAGTTACTATGTAACTGGAGAACTGGGAATTGACCACAAAACGGTTTTGGTGCATTTGAAAAAAGCTGGGTACACAAAAAAGCTCGATATTTGGGTGCCTCATGAGCTCACTGAAAGAAACCTAATGAACCGTGTACTCATTTGTGATTCTTTATTACGACGTAATGAAACCGATCCATTTTTGAAGAAGCTGATAACTGGTGATGAAATGTGGATCACGTACGGCAAGAACGTGCGAAAAAGATCGTGGTCAAAGGCCGGTCAGGCTTCGCAGACTGTGGCAAAACCCGGATTAACTCGTAACAAGGTGATGCTGTGTGTATGGTGGGATTGGAAGGTCATTATTCATTATGAGCTGTTACAGCCAGGCAGGACCATCGATTCTGGACTATACTGCGAACAACTGATGAGATTAAAGTAAAAAGTTGAGAGAAAGCGGCCGGAATTAATCAACAGAAGGGGTGTGGTTTTTCACCATGATAACGCTAGACCTCACACATATTTAGCCACTCAGCAAAAATTACGAGAGTCTGGTTGGGAGGTGTCAATGCATCCGCCGTACAGTCCTGACCTTGCACATTCAGATTTTCACCTGTTTCGGTCTCTGGAGAATTCCTTAGGCAGTGTCAGGTTAACATCACGAGAGGGCTGCCAAAACCACTTGTTGCAGTTTTTTGATCAGAGGCCCCAAATTTTTTATAGCAATGGGATCACGTCCCTACCTACAATTTTTATATAAAATGCGAAGAAACTTTTTCCCCAACCAATAGATTTTATAAGACTATTGTTATAACGACGTGGCTCTTTGTCTTTGCGTTCTCGGTTCTCCGTGCAAGCGCGTAGCTCTCATAGGCTCGTCTAATATATTAAACGGGGCTACGACCGTGGAGGGCGCCGCGTGGGGATCACAGAGGTTTCTACTCCAGGCTGAGGTAGGGCTGGTGGACTCTTTGAGGAGCTTGGTCGAGGCCATGATTCATAGCGATTCCCACTGGCAGGCGGTTTCCTCCTTTTGTGAGTCAATAATGACTCAAAAGGAGGCCACCAAGAGGGAGAGAAAGAGAACAGTGCATGCGGCCTTTATCTGCCGTCTACAGACGGGGGTTCAGAGACGCCGTTATGTACTGAACCAACTCCCATGATTCAGTGGCAGAGGGCCGCAGTTTACGGGGGTATCAGTGAACCTTCACCTCTGCTTTACGTAGTGCTTTAATACAGCCCTGCTTCCCTGTGCTTGTACAAATCTGGCACACTTTAATGTCACACTGTAGCGACTATGTTCTAGATCATGTAGCGTTCTTACTAAGTATTTTCTCTTCTCGTGACGCAGGTAGGTTTAGTCGGTAGTTCGTCGACCTCTTCCTTCATTGGACGAGAGACCGAGGCTGTCAGGTACAAGAGTCCCACATGCACTCGTGGAGGCGGTACTAGGCGCTGCATTTGGCCTTCCCCCGTATCCTGGGCCCTAGTATGTGTCGCAAGAAAAACCATTCCCCTGCGTTAGCAAAAAAATCTACTAAACGGGTTCGCGGAGATCGCGGGCGCAAGGGGGAAAGCTGCATTCCCTTGCTAACAGAGGGGATGTATTAAGTAAGTATTAATTTAAGTTTAAAGTTATATTTTAAACAATAAGTCGTTGATTGAAATTTTTCATTGAGATTTTCATTCATCATTTTGCCAAATTTTAATGTAATAGCACAGTCTGATACGAGTTAAGTTTTTTACTGGACGATTATGCTACAGTCAAGATTGATTGGTTCAAGGCTTATCAATCTTATTATAATTCACTTCTTAAAACTGTTCTATCAATTTTAAGATAACCAATTTTCAATTACCCAAGGCGTTTTGTCGAGTTCAATACAATAATTATTTCCTTTAGTCTGTTCGTTTATCAGTCTATGATATCAGCTCATAAACGTCCTACTAATTGACTCGGACTTCTTCAATATTAGAGGAATGGATAGTATACTCACCATTCTTTTCAGATATTGGTTATTTCATCTACGAGATGTGCAGGTATCATAGCGATATTTTCTTTACCGTCAGCACGTTCTAATTGCTTCGAACGCAACCGAGATTTAACCTCGCGAAATCCCTATAGGATACTTTTGCTTTTGCAGTTAATAAATTAACAGTTGGCTAGAGTTAAGCTATAATTTATCGTATTTGAATATTATTTTTTCTTGTCTAAATCACAGCCAACTTTCTCTCCTACATCTGCTGCTTTAAGATCTAAAGGTTCTTTTTTCATAGAATCTATATTTTTTTCAGTGTCTGATGGAGCGGGTTTAAATTCTAGATTCTGTGCCTTCTTAGTTTCTGCTTCTTTCTTTTCTGCAGCTTCAAAAGCTTTTTTCCTTGTACTTTTTAGTTCTTTTCTGTGCTGGACGTAGAAGAAACTGTAAAAATTAAATACATAAATAAAAATAAACTAGCTGTGCCTATTACTTCATTCCCACGGAATTTGGACTTTTGGACTTTATTCATATTTGTGAAATCTGCATGACCTAAAGATATAAAATAAAATACACAAAAATCTTATAAATAAAAATCAATGTTTGTATGTTTGCCCAATATGCGTTCCTAAACCATTGATCAAATTGTTATAAAACTTTGGTAGGGTGTTCTGAGGACGCCCGAAAGGGTTTCCGGCTTAAAACATCTCTATATCTATAAAAATAAAAATCAATGTTTGTATGTTTGTCCTCAATGTGTTCCTAAAGCATTGATCAGATTCTGATGAAACTTTAGTAGGGTGTCCGAGGACGCTCGCGAGGGTTTCTGGCCCAAAATCTTTATATGTACATAAAAAAATTCTGTTCGTGCGTATGTCACTGAACTCTTCCTAAACGATTGAACCAATTTTGTTGAAATTTTTTGAGTGTGTTCAAGTGGGTCCCCGGATGGATTAGATTTACACAATTAGACCCTGTTGGTAGCGCCATTGAACTTCTCTTAATCAGTGGAACCGATTGGCATGATTTTTTTGTGTGTTCAAGTACATAAAATAGTTATACTACTATAATAATAGTAGATTTTTATTTAACAAAATTAGGTCGTTTTGGTCCTACGCCAAAAGAAAGGTTTGCGCTGAAAATCAGCGTTGTGTCGGATATAATCCCGGCACAGTAATATGCTGAGTGCAAACCTTGTTTGCTGAAAATGCGGCGTACAAATTCTCAAATTATGTTCTGTGTATAATAATGTATAAAGAATGTAATTACCTCGCCATTTCTTCAAATAAAATTTTTCTTTCTTTCTTTAGATTAGAGAATGGTTTAGATTAAAAATTGGTCCTGGTAGGTGGCGCTGCAATCGGGTTCCAGGATTTAGGTGAATTATTGTTGTGTTTGTTCAAGTTGGTCCGGGATGGTTTCGATTCAAATTTAAACCAGGTAGGCGGCGCTGAAGTCGGGTTCCGGGATTTAGATGAAATTATTTTTGGGTGTATTCAAGTGGGTCCCGGGATGGGTTAGATTCAAATTTGAACCAGGTACATGGCGTTGTATTCGGGTTCCAGGATTTAGGTAAGATTATTTTGTGTTTGTTTAAATGGTTTCGAGAATGGCTTGAGATTAAGAATTGGACGCGGTAGTTTGCGCTACATTCGAGTTTTTGATTTTAATTTTTTAGGGGCAGGACAGAGTAGCCGGCTACAGATTATAAAATTGATTTGGTAAATTTATATCCAGAAAACACAAAACTATTTTAAATTCATCGAAATTATCGAAATTAAATATTTATTATATAGAAATGAAATGTAAACTAAAAAAACGAACATACAAACTCACGTTCATATTTTTTCTATTTTTGATTATCCTCTGAAATTAGTATAAAATTCATGATAATGTCACACTTACATCAGAACTATAGAAGCAGGAATTGTGATTGCTGCACTAATAAGGAATACGGTGCCAGGCAGCACGTGCAGGGTCTTCATGTATATCCACGAGTACAAAGGGTGGAACACCAATGACGCCATGGTCTCCGTTAGAGAAAACACAGAGTTCACCTTTGCTGTAAGAGAAGTGTAATGAATGCAACACGATGTACGGCATTTATCTATAATATTGTAAAATTCTAAACATTGTCTGTACATTGAAGCTATTTAAAAAAAAACAAATGGAATATTTTTTATCTCTTCTCTGTTTGTTTGGGATTCACATAAAACCTACTGGGCCAATTTCGATGCAGTTTTTGCTGATCGACAGAAAATTCATAGATTTAATATCTGCGCTACTTTTCATCCTGGGAATGCCGCGAGAATTTTTCGGGGAATGATTTAAAATGGCCAAATTAAAACTAAATTTCGAATTCCAATGTGATTTTTTCACTGTTTGATAGCAAATTTTGTATAATAAAATCTGTGATAATTTTTATCCTGGGAGTTCCTTGGGAATTTTGCCGGGAGCGGTTTGCAGTTGTTCGGGTGCGTAAAAATTAGCTTACTCGTCACTGTTTTCACTAAAGCGTTAGCATAGACTCTTTTTTAAATGCTGCGGTATTTTGTATCCCAAGAAACCTACGGGAATTTCAAGTCAAGCGCGGAAGAAGTCGCGCGCATAACCTAGTTTATGTATAAAATCAATAGATGAATCTCAGATGATATAAAAGTATAGATAGACGGAGCCTACGTGAACAAAAGCGTCAAATGAAGTGAAGCATTTTTTATACTCGTGTGCGTAGACTTATGTGTCTGTTTGGGACATAGTGACGTATCCACTAGAAACTGTAGTGGAACACTTACAAGCCAATAGATGGCGCTGTGCAATAATTAAGGTCGCAAACGATTCTCGAAACGTACAAAGAATACATATAAATTTCAAAAAATAATATAAGTGCCTAAGTGTGGAAGGAACAACAGTAGTCTTGCTAGAAAATCTTTCTTTGAGACGGAGGAGCATTCCATCTCGCTCTTCCAACCATTAGGGACATCCCTAAACTGGTGACCCCGACGTGATTCCACCTTTATCCGTAGCGACTAATTCGATTATTTAATGCTGAGTTCTCATAACGCACTGCGGCGCGATCGGCATACTTTAGCAGGCTTCATTTTGAGACTGCGTGTTTCTGTTAATAGTCTAAGTCTAAGCATCTTGGGTTTCGCGCCCAGTAAATCCTGTATGGTTATTCTGTCTAGACTCAGCAATGACCACCAATTTAATTCTAAAACCTGTGTTTACTGTGACGGTGTTTTGAACTATACGAAGTATAATAACACATTCCAGGTCAGACGTTACTTGAGAATACATAAGCTCTTCAAAGATCAGTAATCGCTTTAAACAACAACAGAACCTTGATAAGTCGAAAAGCTCTGAAACTCGAGAAAAAATTGTGTTCCCTTCCCTTCAACCCCAAAACCTCAGTTGCTCGAAATCTGAACCCTTTATGAGTCGAAATAATAAGTGACTCTCTATAAGCAAATGTAGTACTTATTTTCTCTCCATAACTCTAAAAAATAAATTGGACCTCTCTATCTCGAACATAGCAATAATTAATCTTATAACTTTTGTAACTCGATTATTTGAATAAATCTTAATCTCTACAAGTCGGGTGTTTCCTTACAAAATTTGCTTAAGTTGAAATTCTCCATAAGTCGAAAACTCTATAATTCGAATTTTTTTGGCGTCTCCCTTCAAGTTCGACTTAAAGAGGTTCTACTGTAGTATATAATATTATTATCTACTACAAGCCGGTGAGTTCAAACGAGATACTGGGATGTGAAGAAATATGAAGGTAGCTTAAATATTTAATTGACACTTCTAAACATTTCTGCTTTCTGCTAGCTTTATTTGTATTGTCTTGCGACTGTCACCACCTGCGGAGCATGAGAATGTTTTGTATTTTGATAGTCTATAAGTATTGATGTATCTCTTGGGGATTGTTTCACATTGTATTTATTATAACGTTGGTTCTCTATCACCTAATAATAATTCCGTTTAAAATATAACATTCTGAATACTATACACTCACCAGTTTCTTGCTTGTCCACCAGTTTCGATATAATTGAGCGGAGCGATGTAAATGTGGTGGCATTGAGCAACTCGGCAATTGGCACTGTAATTTAAAATATAAAAATAAAACTATTTCTCAATTTGTGACGGAAATAGATGACAATGTGCGAAATCCGTTTTGTTAAATTTAATTTATATTAAACTAGAGTTTACCTCGCGGCTAAGCCGCGGGTCAATCTGTTTACCCGTTAGAGGTTATATATATATATAAACATGTAAATATTTAACACACACAAACACAGAGAGAGAGACACACACATATACACGTATAAAATAAGTTCTAAATAAAATATATTATACAAGCATCACCTAGTGACCGCGTAGTTATCGTCATAATTCCTTCTTTCATTCGTTGGTCGTTGGTCGTAGCATCTCGCATTGTTCTAAGAAATATTAACTCTGTTGTAGAATCTAGTGCCGTGCGCTATTATTCTAATGTAAGGATATTTTTTCATACAGTTCATTATTAAACTCAGCAATATTATCGTAAAAGGCATGCTTATTCCACTTTTTCTCCCGGGATAGCAAAGTGCCCCACACAATTATGATTTCTAATTAGGATATGCCTGCGATTTTGTATACGCTTAACTTGAAATTCTCGTGGGATTCCCGAGACACAAAGTACCGTAGCTATCGCTTTAGTGAAAACTGTATCGGAATAAGCTAATTTTTAGGCACGCGCACAATTACAAACCGATCCCGGGATAAAAAATTACAGATATGTTAAGTATTATATAAAATTTGCTATCGATCAGTTAAAAATCACATTGGAATTCTTTTTTTTTAATTTGGCCATTATAAATCGTTCCCAGAAAACTTCCCACGTGAGTCCCACGACAAAAAGTAGCGCAAAGTTTAATTCCATGAATTAACTATCGATCAGTGAAAATTGCGTCGAAATCGACCCAGTAGTTTTTACGTGAATCCCGAACAAACAGGCAACAATCAAAAAAAATTCATCGTGGTCACCATCGTTTATATAGTGTATTTCAGTTGTTTTTTTTAAATAGCTTAAATGTACAGACACTGCATGTTTAAAATTTTATAATATTATAGATAAATATTCCTGCATAAACGCTATTAACTAACGCAATGTGACATAATTACAAAACGTACTGTAACGGATTCCCATTCCATTTAATTGAGTATTAATTATTTGTATTTAAACTTAACATGTTATTGATGTTGTTAAAATAATATTCATCAGTATGTTTGTTATTTTCACATTCAAATTAATTGAGTGATCGATTTTGGGTAATTGGAGCCTTTAATTAACAAAAGTGTTATTATCGAAAATCAATACTAGGAATAACAATCTTAGTAGGTATTTTAAATTCTTAGCTTGATGATTAGCTTCCGATTTGTCGTTAGTTGTCGCTAAAGTCAACTCTTTGTAACTTTTAATCGATTTCAAAAAGGAGGAGTTTCTGATTTCGACTGTATGTTTGTTATGCGATTTCTCTGTCGTCAAGAGTGGACTGATTTTAAAAATTATTTTAAAGAGTTCACTCCTGAGTGATGGTGATGGCATGGTGATCCCATGCTGTACTTTGTTCATCTCAACATTTATATATTTTTGTAGATATGTATTTGTATTATATTAAGTATAAATATCTAATTAATATATAGAATATCAGTACATACTGCATTTATATATTTATTACTAGAGTGTAAGAAATTGTACTATGTATTATGTATACCACCATCTTCATTATGATCTCAATTCATTCCTGGGATTGTCTGGATGAGATCGCTTTTTAGCGATAAGACTACCCTTTGTGAATGAGAGATAGGTTTAGTCTGTAAGTTCTTTTTTGTATTGGTGTACAATAAAGAGTTATTGATTGATTGATATTATCTACGCTCTAACCGTGTTTTATACAAATAAAGATATTTGAATTTGAATTGTCACCATCTCAGGATCTGTTGAGTAGATCCCAGTGATATTTAGATCAACCCTCGAATATTATGGGCACGTAGATGTTTCATATAGTTTTTTTCTAAAGTCATTCAAGTATTTGCGTAATTAAAAAGTAAATAAAAAAAACCCACTTTCAATGTAACGAAAAAGCAAAAAATTAGTATAAAATAACAACAACAAATTTGCAATTTCTGTAAGGAAACTATTTATTATGCAGTTAGTTCTTCATAAGCACCGTATTTTGCCGTTTGATCCTAGGATATATAATAAAAGAAGATACCATTTAGCTTGTACACTCGTACCATGCCGACTTCGATTAGCTGACCGACATGCTTACTTTCTTAGTCCCAAAATTTACAACCGAGTTAAAAGTTACTAAATATATACTCTCTTACTTAAAATTATTCACCTGGCTAATAGAACTCCCTTATGACGACACCGAGATTTTACTAAACTGACTACACTAGTCTAATAAGTCTATAACCACACACTCACTCGTTCACTTGTACACACATAACACACATACACACCCATTCACACATCTATACATTACCATATACATTAAAAATATTAACAAGTAAATTTCCAAATGTATAAACTTTAAAATAATATTCTTTTTTAAATTGTAAAACAAACGAGTTGTCTGGAAGTGGGCGCTAACAACTGCAACACAGTATTATATATACTACAGCATTGCAAATGGTGGAGCAAATATTAAAAGAAACTTACTCATATTATACGGTTTAATAAAATTGAATTAAGTTTGTTGAAAGACATAGAACTAAAAGTATATAAGGAGATTGACAGACTAAATTTTATGTTTCCATGGATTCCTTTACGTGTATTATCCAAATTGCAAGTTAATAAGTGAAGCCTGTAATATCAGTATTATTAAGATTTTCAATATTTGGTGGATTTTATATAAAAACATATTTTATATAGAGCAATGACATGTTGCGCCATCGAGTTATGCTCCCAATAATATATGGAAGTATATACAATCTACATATTAAGTCGTATTAGGAATTTAGACATATGGTAAATAAGATTGGTTTCCAAATTTCTGAGAATTATAACTCAGTAAATTATAATAAAAATAAAAAGTATCGAAATTAATCCCTCCAACTATAATTACTTACCTAAATACATCTCAATGTCGCTTTGTACAAAGGCGGTCCAGATAGACCCGGTGAATTTGCTCGCGACGGATATGAGACATAGCAGCGAGTCATCAATCTGCATACGCCTGCTAAGAATAGTGATTGAGAACATTGCACCTGAAATGAAATTCATATAATTAGATAACAAAGATTTCTGCAAGGGGATATTAATAAAGAAGTCCTTATCTTTAATATTATGAATGTACTAAATTTTACAATAGTAGCCGTGGTAGCTCAGTGGTTAGCGTACTCGTGTCCAAAACACAAAAAAGCGCGAGTTCGAATTTTGGCCGGAAAGCATGCACAACTTACGCAGTTTTCTGACCTAATGTGCATAATGTTACAATTACTATATGCTGACAGTGAAGAAAAAACATCGTGATATCCTGCACTTACAGCTCGAGATAACCGATGTATCAAACCCGCCAATCCACTTTGGAAAAGCGTGGCGAGTATACTATCCGTTCCCCTGTAAATGGGAGGCCCGCGCTCCGCAGTGAGACGTTTATGGGCTGTAATTATTATATATGCTATTACAATGCATGTAGTAAATTACATGTATGAACAATTATTGTCCCGCGCATTGTTCCTGCCTTTACTATTTAATGTGACTACTGTTAAATGTTGATTTAATGTGTTTGTGGTGAACAATAAAGCGTTTTCTATTCTATTATTTAAATATTTAACCCCGTACATGTCCATAGGCTCACTGGTCAACCATGTTGTAGGCTTTTGGTTGACACCAATCAGCGGAGTTTCTGTGGCAACTCCAAAACCTATATTTTAGTAAACAGTTAAGATTTTCTACACAAACACTTCTTGCTTAAAAATAATTAATATTCTACAAATTATTTTACCTAAATTATATGTATTTTTTAAATATACTATTTTATTTCTCTGAAAGCTCGTCAACCGCTTTCATTTTACGAGTGTGTGTTCTAATTGTTCAATTTGAAATTATTGCTGAAAGTAAGTACAAAATGATTTTATTGCTTTAAAAAATGGATTTAAATGTTTGTAAACAATATAATATATTTAGAGCTGTATTGACAGACAATATTTACCAAAAGAATGTAGTACAATAGAGTAGCTGAAGAATAATCCAAATTTCATCATGTCCCAGTTTAGACGATTTCTCACGAATAGGTAAAACACTGCGTGCTCAGCTGAAATAGATATCATTTTTAAAATATATTAAGTTATTGGTTAAATAAACTGCACTATCCATTGTATTTGTTATTAAGCATTGGCTAGATTTTTATATATAAGTATTATCTATGGGCTACTTAATATGTATTCAAGTAATATAATCTAAATTAATCATTAGGTGAAGGTTATTATAGTATATTAAGTGAAATATAATTTAACTTGTAATATACATTTTGTCAAGAAAGTATCAGGAATGGATGATTTGTTTATAGTTCCAAATTCAATTTTTAGTTTTTTTTTGTTGTTGGATTGGCACAATTGTTTTTCATTTTGGCGCCGAGTTTGAGTTGCATCGGTTATTTAGATTAAATGCAGTGCTGTTTTTAGTAATATCATATCTAGTGTGTATTGCGAATTTCATAATGGACAAAAACATCGAACAAAGAGTTTATCTTTAATGTTGCATCGCCAATAAAATTTCGTACACGGAAACACGGCTAGTCCCAAAAGACCTGAATTTTCTCCAAAAACTCAATCGCATAACAGTCGCTAAGGACATTCTAGAACGAGTCAATTCCGACCCAACATTCATGAAACGCATTGTTACTGGTAACGAGACGTGGGTTTACGAGTTTGACATGCGAACTAGTCAACAAGCTTCGGAATGGCGTGGCGTCTTCCATTCCAACTGAAGCGAAACCGAATAGCGCACCAAGATCGATCAAAAGTCAAAGTCACGTTGACTGTTTTCTTTGACTATCGCGGTGTTGTGCACTCGAAATTCTTACCGGAAGGTTAAACGGTATATTATTTACAGTATGTAAGTATATTTGAGCGTTATGCGGCGTTTAAGAGAGCAAATTCGACGAAACAGGCCATGTTTACGGAAAGAAAATTCTTGGATTTTGCACCACGATAATGCGCCTTCGCACAAGGCCATCATTGTGACCAAAAACTCAACAAATACCAGCGAGTAACCACCTTATTCACCAGATATGTCTCCAGCCGACTTCTTTCTTTTTCCTAAACTCAAATTGCTACTTCATGGCACTCGTTTTCATTCGGTAGAAGACATAAAGGATAATTCGCGACGAGAACTAAACTCAGTTCCTGAAAAAGCGTTTAAAAAATGTTTTGATGATTGGATTATTCGTTGGCGTAAGCGTATTGTTTTTGAAGGAGCATACTTTGAAGGTGATTGTGTATTATTGATCTTTTCCCGGTACTTTTTTGACAGAGTAGTATATATATAGATAATACATACATGATCACTTGCCATGTTTTTAGATTTTGCGTTGTGCTTATATAATATTGAATTTAAGAGAGTAGATGTAAATGCTTCTATTAGCATAAAATTATTAAATTTGTCATATGTGTACTAATACAAGATAGACATGGGATTGTTTTTATCCACGAACATTCTAAATGGTATTGAAATTAATTACAGCAAGCAGAAATCGGGGAAAGTTTCAGATTTAATATAATTCTTGATGATATTTCAAGACATAATTAAAACTACATTTTAACGGTTTTCAGCGCGGCATTTTATTTGATTTTTATTCCGACGTTTCGCTCACTTTTCTTCACTAACTTAGGAAGGTACTGAAAAGTGGCCGAAACGACGGAATAAAAATCAAAGTGCTACGCTTAAAACGATGTATACTAGTCGCGAAAATTTAAGAAAATACTATATCTAGAAATGTTAATTTTTCACACAGTTTACGTTAGAGGTTGATTTATATTTCTTTTTAATATAATATATGTAAACATAAATTATATATTATGTCTTTTTTAGTATTACATATTATGTCATACCTGAGTGAGAAATAAGTACATAAAGAGATCTTTGAAAGTTGCACCCATGACTGAAAAATTGAGTGGAAGAAGATTAAGATGGTATGGGCATGTAATGAGGAGTGATAAAAGCCACGTGACAAAAATAATGTTACACCGCAAGACTGATGGCTACAAATGTAAAGGTGGACCAAAAAAGAGATGGATGGATTATGTGAAGGATGATGTGATAATTTGTGGTGTGACAGAGAGTGTATGTCAGAATAGAGGTGGAAGGAAAAGACGTATTGGAGCCAACTACAAATTACGTCATACTAATTTCATAGCTTTTTACCCCTCCCGCATCCTTGTCACAGCTGGTCACATTCGTGAGACACCTCCCTTCCTTCCCTCCCTAGTATGACATCACATATTTTGCAATTTTACATTAAGAAATTATTAAATTAAAACAGCAGTTCCATAATTAGTTTTAATTCCATTAAAATTATTTTTTAATTGTTTAAACACTGCTACATTCATACAGATAAATGTGAAGTTTTTCTTTAATAGTTTAATAATAAAATAGTAAAATTAATAAATTAATAGTAAAATTCGTTTTTCAAAACTTAAATATATTGCACTTCGAAATGTGGCATCACGAAATTTAGAACTCCTTCCACTCCTTGTCACAGCTGGTCACATTCGTGAGACACCTCCCTCCCTAACGTGTGACGTAATTTAAGAATGGACCCTAGCGCCGCCTCCAATTAATTGGTAGGGGAAAGAAAAGAGAAAGAGATTAATAGCTGCTTTCGGCTTCACGCACACATAGATACCTGTTTACTACAAGTAGAGCTGCCTCCGTAAATTGCAAGAATTATATATATACCTATATTCAGCCATTTTTTTAACACAGTTTCCATATTGTAATTGTTCTAATAATGCGGCTTTATCTGCGTTAGTGATACAAACATAGGCCGTTTCACGCAAATATGTCGATGGGTTTAATGCTTTATTTGAGATAACGTGTGTATACACACTAATGTGGCTATGTGTTAACAGCGTTATCCTTTAAAGCGTTCAATAAGATGCATTCGGCCACAGTCTAAATCTTTAACACCAACGCAGATTAAGTGATTGACACTTACATGACGTCGGTCCGAAAAGTATGAAGACGGTGAATAAAGTTAGAAGAACTTTGAGCCTCTTTTGTGATGGTCGAGGTCTGAATGCTATCGTCACCGTTTCCACGACATGAGATACATTGAAAAATGATACCTTCGTTTTAGGTCGCTCTATCTGCGAACGAAAAGAAAAAATAAAATAAAAAGCTTGTTACTAAAAATATTTTTTTAAATATTAATTACAATAAAATTACGTTTTAACGGTTTTAAGTAATTTATTTGATTTTTATTATTCCGACGTTTCAGCCACTTTTTAGTAGCTGTGATCACGGAAGATAAAGATGTCAAGTGTCAATGAGTATTTTTAAAGTTTTACTTAGCCTTCCGCCAAATTGATAATTTTAATTATTCTTATGGTTATTATTTACACTATGGGAGTCTAATCTAATTTACCACCGCTTCGCAACATTTTGTGGCTTGAAGAGAAGAAGCGGTGCAAGAAACTCTTCGGCAAACATGCCTAGTTCTAATAATTTTATATAATATTAAAATGGGTGGGAGGTAAAATAAAAAGAAGTCGTCAATCAAGTTGGTTTGTGTTCCGGTGCACGCAGAAAGAGCTCACATTGTTTTGAGGTCTGTGAAGTTATTATGTATACTAGTCGCGAAAACTTAAGAAGATGTAATATAAATAAATAAATTAATTTTTAATTTGATCTCAATGGATTTTAATAAGGATATTGGAAATTTTATATTAAGTTTTAGTGTATATTTCGATATTATGCAAGGTTTAGATTTTAGAATATATGAATATAATGTTATGCGTGAACGAAGCGGACACAATTCAATTAAGCCATATAATTTTTTTTAAATATCTATGATTAAATATTTTCATTTATTATT
Organism: Dendrolimus houi; assembly: GCA_039645545.1. Taxonomy (NCBI): domain Eukaryota; kingdom Metazoa; phylum Arthropoda; class Insecta; order Lepidoptera; family Lasiocampidae; genus Dendrolimus; species Dendrolimus houi. The sequence continues at coordinate 21,065,277 of CM077124.1, forward strand.
ATTATAATGACAAATAAATCCAAATATCAACAGGCTTATATTGTATGAAACATCAAATCCTTCCTTAAGGCGATCTAAAAAAATAACAACGTATTTTCCTCGACATCCAAGAATAGATTTGACAATCTCCAGTCGGATGGGTTTTACGCTAACTTGTTTCCTATGCAAAATATATTTGTTAAGAAAACTAACCAAGTGTAATAGACATGTATATATGTATACTTAACAATAATTATGTTTGAATATTCAATTGTTAACCACAAGAATAAGTGTCAATATGAAATGGCGACTAATCGCGTGAAATGCTAGAAGTGTTAAATAATTTCGTTGGAGAGTTTTACTTCCTAAATGAGAGGTCACTTTCATGTGAATTAGGTAATTATATGCCAATTTGGTTTTTTTATTGCAGGAATTCAGTAGACAGGCAGACGGCCCACTTGATGGAAAGCGGTTACCATCGCCTATGGACATTTGTGACACCAAAGGTTCTACAAATGCGCTGCTGCTCTCTTAAGGGAGACTGGAACCTGGTCAAATATATATTTTTTCTGATATCTCTTAATAATGTGTTATTATAAAATAAATAGGCTAAAAATAAAATTTATTCTAAAAATAGATTTGTTTTCCACCTTGGTATAGAGCTATAATAGATGAAGTACTTTTCATTATCGTATAAAACGCCGAAGGCACCTGGATTTTGTAGCAGCTTTGTAAGTTATGACCTAATTTTTTTAATGAGTATAATAGCATATTAGATACGGATTATGCAGTAATTATAAATATATCTATTCCGAAATTATAAAGCTATGAGGATATATGGTATATTAGCGGCCGTCCTTTTATATGAACAACTAGCGGTCCTGGTAGACGTTGGCCTGCCTTGAAAAAAATGTAGAAACGGATTATTTGTATTAAATATATAGCCTATGTTACTCAAGGATAATGTAGCATTCTAATGGTGAAAGTCTTTTTGAAATCGGTTCAGTAGTTTTGGAGTTTATTTGTTACAAGCATACAAATTTTTCCTCTTTATAATATTAGTATGGATGAATATTGTTTCGGAATTTATTGTAATATGTGTCAAATACCTTATTCTAGTGATAGGACGACTGCGGGAAGTCAAATGTTTTACTAAATTAGATCTGTTCTAAATGTAAAATGAAAAGCTTTTATGCAAATTAAGTTCCATTGAATATTTTTTTTGTCACACATACCTTTGAGCAAAAGTTAAATTCACTATCTATTCTACGTATGCCGTTTCGCAACATGTTTATAGCTGTTTTACCAAGCTAATTCAAATGGTGAGATTCAATCTCTTCAATCATTTTAAGCTCGGCTATGATTATTTAATTAATAGGATTTCTTTTACAAATAACAAAAAATTATACGCGTATCTATTAAAATTCATTAATGCTTCGTTTTTACCAATAAAAATATTTTTGACGTTTTATAATTTACAGTTAAAGTTTTTAGTTTAAAATATCGAAAGTTACTTCCCATTATATAACGACGTGCATAAAAAAAGTAGATAGTTGCGATAAGTCGATCATGTGAATCGCCCTTATAAAGATGTTATAAACATTTTTGGCTCCTATATAGAGTCAGCTGGCTGGCAAAAAGCTAGGGGCTCTATCAAAAGTGAGGCAGTACTTCACACCACTTCAGTCGCTGAATCTTTACCAAGCACAAGTACGGTGTTGCATGGAATACTGCACTCATCTTTGGGATGGCTCAGCTAAATACCAGCTGGAGACACTCGAGTCAATTGAGAAAAGAGCTAGGAAGCTGATAGGCAATAACCGACTATTTGATGAGAGGCTTCAGAGCCTAAATCATCGTCGTAAAGTCGCTAGTTTGTCGCTATTCTATAGAATACTTCGGGGAGTGTGCCACGGAACTACATGAATCGGTTCCTCCCTCACCATGTTACCACCGGACTACCAACAAAGCAGACGAAACGCTATGCTTCTACTTTTATCATACGCACCACTGAAGAGTGGAACTCTTTACCGTCGTCTGTTTTTCCTCAAGAATATAATCTAGGTGTCTTCAAGTCTCGCGTGAACAGGTATCTTCTAGGTAAGCGTGCTCCACCTCAGACTGCATTTCCACCTGACATCAGGCGCAATGACAGTCAAACGTGAACCTTATCATTACATAAAAAAAATTGTTGTGTTGATTTCTTGCGATGAAAACATTTTAATGGTTTTTTTATTTAGTTAATACATGTTTATTTATTTCTTCAAACACGTTTTTAAGTAAGTCCGATCTTTAGGAACTATATATTGTTTTATATCACATCAGAAACAAACACTTCAGAATCGTGCATTGCTGTAATCGTTAACTCATTTCAAGTGCCCTAGTGAATGTTCTGACTGCAATATCGAAGTTCTGATTAACTGATAAATTATATTTGACGATAGATTATTCACCTGTAGAGACTGGGTATTAACCTGGCGTAATCTTTCAGTAGGTACCTGTTCTTTGTATTGAACTCAAATTTAATACTCATTCTTTTAGCTTCACATCCCGTTCATAGAATTTAAGATGATCTAAGTACTAAATAAAATCAAGTATTTTTTTATTGCCCGAGTTCAACAGACAGGCAGACGGCTCACCTGATGGAAAGCGGTCACCATCGCCTATTGACATTTGTAACACCAAAGGTGCTACCAATATACTGACGCTGTCTAATGGGAGACCCGGTCACTAATGCCGGATCAAGGTTGTTACGGGAGTATACTCTAGACCACGGTCCAATTTTGCTATCTTGGCGTTGCGAAGATCTACGATTTCACTGCGCTAGTGTAAACAATTTTACTATCTAACTACTACGTAATTCACTAAATCTACAATATCGTCGTGGAAGAATAAGACTAGAAAAAATTCGTATTACCATTAGCAGAAATGGTAGTATTTCGCGAGTTTTCACTCATAAATATTACAAAGAGAGAGTGGTACACCACGGGCATGCCATTGGGATTAACAGAATATCGAAACCAGGCAAACCTACGATTGAAACGAAAGCTCCGGTGATTTTGACGTGTTAATAATAGCAGAATTGGGCCCCAGGGATGGTAGTCATCCAGACTGGCAAATAGCCAACCACCTGGCTGTGGGTTTTTTTTGTCATCTTTTATGACAGGCCGCCCGGCCACAGGAAATTGGATTCTTTCTCCGTTCCTGTATGGATAGTACAATATATAGAACATATGTATAGTATAAAGAATAAATAAAATATTGAATCTATTTATATTTGGTACATTTACTAACCGGTTCCTATGTTAAAGAATGTGAAATTTCAGTGATATAGATAACGAAGTAAACTTATCGGCTTACCCAAATGCTTTCGACATTTACAAAAACATTAATTAAACTTCTGTAATTTAGTGACGCTTGGAACGTGGGGTCCTGAGACCATGAGCCTCTACAAAGATATTACAAAACGACTTATTGACTCTTCGGGAGATCAGTGGGCTGGGACCTACTTCGGACAACGGATCAGTATGGCGATCCAGCGAGGAAACGTAGCCAGACTTCTAGAAACCTTACTCATTAACTTCGATAACCTAGGCTCAGTATTCTACTTATAGTCTTAAGGGACTGTAGGTAGAATACAATATAAATGAAATTTTCTTCACTGTACTAGATAGTTATAATGTGTTTGTTTTGAAAAAAAATAGTCATTCGCAAATATTTATATTTCGTATTCATATAATGAGATCTTAAGCAATCATTATTTGAATATCTTGATAGGTTATTATCTTTTGCTAGATATTTTTGACCCATTTAGTAGATTGATTATCCTATTATTTTTGTCATTATAGATTATAATTAAATAAAGATATTAAATTAAAATAAGGTGGACAACATTTTAAAATAATTTAAAGGATAAATATTAAGTTACTTTAGAGTTATTTTTGCACACCATGAAAATGGTACATACAATATGAAGGTGAATCAAAAGTTCTTGGAATCAATATTTTAAAAATGCAAAAAGTCAAACAAAATGCATTTCTAACTTTTTTATTACTTGCGACAAAAAATGTATTTCTTGAGTCTCGAAAAACTCCTCTATGGCAGCCACAACCGCGTTGAGTGCAACTTCCGATCGATGAGCGGGAGCATTATCGTGAAGAAACAACACGCCCAACGACAGGTTTCCACGACGATTTTCTTTAATCGCTTCACGCACTTTCGGAATTAAATTTCCATAATTGGGTCCAGTAATCGTCTGGCCTTTTGGCACGTAATCAATAAAAAGTATTCCTTCACCATCTTAAAACACTGAGGCCATAAATTTGCCAGCGGTAGGAGCAACTTGAAATTTCTTAATGGATGGAGAGGATGGTAGTTTCCAAGACATGCTTTGTCTCTTAGTTTCAGGACCAAAATGGTGGACCCACGTTTCATCCATGGTGACAAGGCGAGTGCAAAAATTATCCGAATCACGCTGGAATATTTCGAGATTAGACTAATAAATTTTCAAACGTCGCTTTTTGTTTTCGTCGGTTAACATTCATGGCACCTATTTTGCCAACCCTTTTTGAACCCCAGTGAATCAATTAAAATGGATTGAACGCGACCAAATGATATCTTTAGGATCTCAGTTTTATAGTTATTCTTCTGTCTTCTAAAACCAGATTCTCAACCTTTTTGACATTTTCTTCCGTAACTATTTTCTTCACCGCACGTAACTCACTTTTATCCATAATTTTGCATTTTTAGCAACTCGTTACACAAAACAATTTATTACGTGCGAACGAAATGTCTAAAACAAGTGATAGTTTGCACAAATATTGTGTGATTGACACTCTTTAATTTGAATATCGAACTTCTCCCAAAAAGGTTTTATTTATATGCACTTCTGAGAACTTTTTGATTCACCCTGGTATATAGAGCCTCAAATATACACATATATACACACATATATATATATATATATATATATATGTGTATATATATAGTATGACTAGATAAATGGAAGGAGGAGGTCTGGAAAGCCGTGGCAGCTTAGTGGAACTTAAAGGGCGCGGGTTCGAATTCTGGCCAGAAAGTATGCACCACTTAAGTCAGATTTCTGACCCAATGTGCATATTATTACAATTATCACGGGCTAACGGTGAAGGATAACATTGTGATGAAATCTGTACATCGAGATAGCCGGTGTGTCAAACCGGCCAACTGCCTTGGACAAGGGTGCCATCCATTAAAACATTGTCACACGATTCACAAAATCGTAATTGTTGTGGAATATAATTCAATATTTCTGTCTGTACCTAATTTTTCTATTATCAATAAAAATAGCGCTACATCACCTTGATGATAAACTGTAATTTATGTTTACTAATCTAAATACATTAAAATATCGGTTTAACACGGAATGATAAAATTTTATTGATCCACTATACCTATTGTAAGTATCTTTAGTATATTATAATTATATGAATGGCACCCTAACGGAGAATATATTACATGTACAATTTGTAAATATATAAGTAACTTTTTATGTTTACTGTTCTTTAAAGACTCGATAAACAACGAATTATATAAAGTTCGATACTATTGATATAATTGATAATGTCAAAACATAATAAGTTTCACAAATATTCAAAACAAATAAAATGATCAATTTCTTTTCTGTGCATTAGTGGTCGTAAAACGGCTACGTTTGGTGAATTTATCACATTTCTAAATATGGAAGCTGTAAGATATATAATAAAGTTTTAATTTATTTTTACACCTGGTATATTCTTAACACGAATCTATGAATGTGGCCGCTTTTAACCCTGCTGTTCAGAGCACTTTTTTCAATTATACGACTATAATATACACATGTATACGTATTACTTATTGTAAAGTTGTTAAATAAAAATAGATATTTTAAATGTAATGTTAACAGAATTGTGTGTAATTTTTTTTTATTGCATGAGTTCAGCACACAGGCAGGCGGCCCACCCGATGGAAAGCGGTTACCTTCATCTATCAACATTCGTAATACCAAAGGTGCTACCAATGTGCTGTCACTCTCTAAAAAAGGAAACTGGAACCTAGTCACTAATTCCGGAACTAGTTAGAAATAAAAATATATTTTAGGTACTAATTATAACAATTACTCTCAAAATTTACTCACCTCAGGAAGTCCCTTCTCACGAAGAATTTGATCAGGTTCTTTCAAACAAAATGTTCCATATGATAGCACCAAAACAAACAGTCCACTCGTCATAGAAAATACTCCGTAGTATCCCAATTTCTGCACCAGGAATCCACTTAGGCCTATTCCTATAGGCAAGCCTGCTGTCATGCAGAAATTAACTAGCCCAACCCTAAAAGTTCTTGATTCTTCAGAAGTTATATCACTTATGTAACTGAAAACACCTAGAAACATAGTAACCCAACCTCCAGTAATAGCTGGGAAAAACGTCTCCAGGAAAACGGTATATTGAACTGGTATTTCATAAAAGAAGTACACGTTGAGCAAATTACTTAGTGATGTCAACAATTCTCCGTAAATTGGTAGCATTATACAGATTTTTCGTTTACCAGTCCTGTCGCTCCAGGCTCCAAGAAACATGATAATTATACATGGTAGAACAGTATGAATAACTCCTTTCCAGATGTCAATCGAGGAGATTAGTTCCTGAACTTGCCTTTCATATTCTGTGTGGTTATTGCTTGTTTTCTTGACCAGAACATCACATATATCGTCATCAAGTGCTAAATTTACTCTGCAAGCTTTGTCTAAATTGAGATTAGTCATAGCAAATCTGGATATAATACTTGGTATAATCAGACCAGCTAGTAATGGTTCTACTGTAATATTCTCTTTGATGTAACATAATTTTGCTGATAAACTTTTATCCTTGTATACCTGCTTAATATCTTTATTAAGAGGTTTTTCTTCAATCACAACAGGCTTTCCTTTTTCATCTGCCATTATTTAAAGTTTTATTACACTATGTTCATTGTTGGTAAACACTACTATAACACGTCTGACTGTCGCTGTATCAATGGTTGACAGACAAACTAGATAATATTAGGTTTGCCCCCCGACTTTGAATTCACATGCCCGATATATGACACAATAATTACCTTTATTTGCCTTGCCGATATATTTGTTTGATATCAATTACGTCTTGATAAAGATAATGTTATACAGTTCTAATCGATAATACACCTTTTGTTTTGCTCTGGTAGATAACAATTTGATTATTTAAACTTCTCAAATACAGTGTATTATTCCCCTGTTATTCACTAATTTGTTTACATTGACCGAAATCGTATTTGTTATAATTAGCCATGATCACGTTGTTTTACTATTTGAAAGTAAGACAAAACAAAATTATGGTATATCTGTGTTTAACTTCGTTTGATGATATCTATGTGTTATTTATCGGGGATAATCTTTTTATTTCTTAATATTATTAATATTACTTTAATTATTATGAAACTTTCTATGTGGTTTATGAATTAAAATATTATTTTGATTGTTTTTAAACAATCGTTGCTTAATTATTCTTCAAGTCTGTCTTAGATGGTTGCTGGACAAATACTGGACGTGAACAAAAAATCTTATGAGTACATATATTGTGTATTCAGTGATTTGCACGTGGATTAAACACGTTGGAGGTTTTTTATGTGTTGAATTTAAGAGTTAATTAGTGATTCATTGTTGCTGGTCAAACTGTTTTAATCTGTTGTTGTATGATAAGTTGTCTTAATTTTTGTTTGACTTGTGATGATTTGACTATTCTTTTAAAGTTGCGTAGCTGATATTTGGCCACTTAAACAATTTTGCATTCGTCAATGTATGTAAACTCATATTTCTCCAAAATATTGGTTTCTTTAGAGATCAAAGTTTTATATGAATATGTACTCTATGTCGCTGCTTATCAGAGTACATATACTTGGCTACTGAAAAGTGGCTGAAACGTCGGACCAATAAAAATCAAATAAATTACCCCACCTAAAACCGTTAAAAGGTAGTTTTATTACATTGGAATTGGTTTTTTTTAACTAGGCATTTTAAATAATTCCTAGAAAAATTCCCCAGGATTACCAAGATAAAAAGTAGCGCGAATTTTAAGTCTAAAAATTAGCTGTCGAACAGCGACAACCGCAACGAAATCGGCTTAGTAGTTTTTATGTGAACCCCGAACAAACGGACAAAAAAATTGCATCGTTTCTCCATCGTTTGTATAGTATATTCCAGTTGTTTTTATATTTTCATGTGCAGACACGGCATTTTCAGATTTTTATAATGTTTTAGATTTTCATTATTTCCTAGATTACCCTCATAACGGGTGAAACAATTGGTACTTAGTTTAAACGATGGCTATCTGGTGAAAAAGTGGCAAATAAAACGTTATGTTGAATATTTATGACGTACTTTATTATTAATATTATTATCTTCTAACACGTAAATAAGCAGCTGCAATATCCTAAAAATTTGATCGAAGACTAGTTATACACGCTATTTCGTTCGTGCGGTTTTTAGACTTTGTAATGTTCATATCTTGTGAACTCTTCCAAAATATTAAAATGAAACTCGATGAAAATGTAAGGCAATATTCCTGTTTCATTAAGAAATCATTATTAAAAATTTCAGTAATTGCAATGCCGGAACTACTATATTCATCTATCTTACGGAAACCCGAGGACCCGAGATTTAAGCTAGTCATGTGTCAAGTATCATTTATATTCGTATAGTAGTTATCACATGATGCTTGAGCAGACATCAAAAATTTTCATTTTTGTAGTCTGCTGGTCCGAATTAGACTTCGATTTCTTTCTCACTTTTAAACTCATTGTACAAAGTCGAGTTAACTATAGTTAGTCACATTATGGTTAGTTATATTATAGTTAATTACATTATAGTTAGTACAATTATAGTTAGTTATATTATACACAGAAGACGGGAGGCTGTGGCGCGTACTTGGGGAGGCCTACGTCCAGTATTGGACAGAGATGGCTGAAGAAAAATAAGATATAGTTAATTACATTATAGTTAGTTATATTATATATAGAAGACGGGAGGCCTACGTCCAGCATTGGACAGAGATGGCCGAAGAAAAGAAGATATAGTTAATTACATTATAGTTAGTTATATTATATATAGAAGACGGGAGGCCGTGGCGCGTACTTGGGGAGGCCTACGTCCAGCATTGGACAGAGATGGCTGAAGAAAAGAAGATATAGTTAATTACATTATAGTTAGTTATATTATAGACATGAGACTAGTAATAGATAGTAATAGACACAGAATAAACGCTGTATCTCTAAATAGATTGAATTTTGAAAGAAAATGTAAGTATTTAAAACTACATATAGTGTAGAAAACTTAATTATCATATCAACATCATATTATGTCCATAAATTCGAACTATATAAAGAGTGGTTCATCAAACATATTAATGCGCTTTAGAATTGAATAACTAAATAAATATTGATTCTTCAGATAACAAGTAGTTATTGATAACAAGGGCTAGACAGAAACAAATATGTAATGAAATAATAAATATATTAAACTGTGATACGTACTAATATAATGTAATTACAAGTTATAGTGCAATTTAATTATAAACATCTTATTACTAGTTGTTAAACAGTGCTGTATAGTTTTACCTAGATGATTTTACCTACTATATGCTTCTGGGATTGCAGTCTAAAATACCACTTAGCGTAGTATCGGTATGTGTAATATAAAATATTTCATCGTATTTTTTTACAATTTATATATACTTTAGATAGATAGATAACACTTTATTGTACACCATTCCAGAGAACCTTATAGCTTAAAAATAGTCTAAATGTGCACAATGGGCGGTCTTATCGCTAAGAAGCGATCTCTTCCAGACAACCCGTGGCAGGAATAAAACAGATTATATTGGTCAAAGGTGGTATACATAAATATTAGAGGATATGCAGTTAATTACATATATTTTATTCATTTATAAACATATAAGTATGTAAAATATTATATAAGTAAAATTATACTTAATAGACATATATAAATACACCTATTGATATTACATGCATAAATATATACATACATATATATGTACATAAATATACGTAAAATATCAAACATCCCTATGTTGCAGGTAGTGCTTTTTTTTGGAAGCGCTCAAGTTTATTAAGTTGCTATTGAGTCAAATAAATATAGCTAGCGTCAGCATAATCAAGAATGGGGAGTAGTAAGGACTCTGCAAGCTTAACTTTGGTGGCTATGGGCAGGAAGTTTTTCAACCAGTTTTTACTTTGTTATAGATAAATTGTTAGAAAGCTTAAATTAATTATTAACTGACAGTTTTTGATATTAGCGCCAGTTCTTAGGCGGTAGGTAGTCTACTACAAACGCTTTAGACTGCGTACGGCGTGACGCTGTACGCAAGGAATGCTTATTATGAAAATAAATGCATTATTCGGCTGTTGTGTGAACGCCGTGCACAGCGCACATGCGCCGCGTCAGGTGTCTGAGAGAAAGCACTATAGTGCATTTTCTTAATTAGTTTTACATATTTAATTCCTAAAATTTTCATTGAAATCTCTTGAGCTATTTTGAAGCCTACCGGAGACAAAATTTCAATCAGACTCATAGACAAAAACTTTAAAAACGCACATTAATTATTGGGTATTGTATAGAGCAGTTTTCATTTAAATTTTATATTGATTTTGAAATACAAACCGACGCTTTAATTTTTTACAAGGTACCGATTCTGCAATTACAAAATCGTCAAAATGATAGACCATTGACGTCATAATGGTTACTTTTGTATGAAAAACAACCATTGCGATTATATTGGAATAGCAGAATTGGGGTCCTGATTTACGTTGCGTAAGGTGGTCAATAAGGTCCTGCGATTTATATGCACAAAACATACAGAGAAAAAGTCTGTTTACATCTATATATACGATACGTATGTAGAATAAATCCGTCTATAATGACAAAAGTTTATAAACACATTATTTACTAGATAATTGTCAGTCTAAACGCCACGCCACCGTCACGCATCCGCAGTTGAGTAAAACGCTTCCCGCAAATGAAGTATAATAATGCATGAAAATTACAGTGAGAATGAGATAAATGGTATATTTGTGATGACTTGTTTTTTTTATACTTATATTGTGACGGTATGATTACTTGGTTGTGTTTTCTGGGGGCAAAGAGTTGAAACAGTCAAATGAATGAATGAAAATCTTTATTGTTTAACATAAACTTAATCCTAGACGATTAATATGGATACCTTTGCATTAGAACAAGGGGCGGCCTTATCGCTCATAGCGATCTCTTCCAGGCAACCTGATGTCCAACGAGCTATTGACAGAACAATTAAACAATATTTGGTGGTGTATTATCTATAATATTGTAAAATTCTAAACATGCCGTGTCTGTACATTTAGAAAGAAATATACTTTATTTTAATTTCTCACATAACAAATTAGAACTGATATAAGACCTGCCGTGTGAGACTGGTGCCCATTGTAGATTTGTATTACAGGTCACCAGTGCTCCATTCCATGGCGAAAAACAAACTACGTACTAAATATAAGGCAATGTGTGTGCGAGTGTGTGTATGCATGTTGAACATTGAAGCTATTTAAAAAAAACAGCTGGAATACAGTATATAAGCGATGGAGAACACGAATCTTTAACACAATTTTTTCCTTATATTTCACAGGAAACGTAATCAGTGGCATAATTCAGGATTTTTGAGGGTAGCTAAAAAGTTCACGACATTCCACCGTGTTGGGTGTGTTGGCGACATTCCAGGTTTTAATGGGAAAATAGAGGTCAGTTAACCTATTTTTAAATGTAGAAATGGATTTAGGTTTTCTGATTGTCAAAGGGAGAGAGCTCCACAGGCGAACAGCCATAGGACCCAATTCTGCTATTAATATCTGGTCGAAATCGTTGGAAGCTATTGATTAATTTCGGTATTATGTTAATTCCAATGGCGTGCCATTCTATAAATATTAATAAGCGAATATTTAGGATGTTTTTTTTAAATTTTGGTGACTAAGCCATTCCTGCTAATGGTAATACCAATTTTTTTCTACAATTATTCCGCCGCGACGATATTGAGAAGATATTATGGTTATAGTAGAATACGAATTTTTGTCGAATGAATGGAATTGTACTTTAACAAGATACTTAGACAGCAGAATTGAGCCCCAGGTCCGTAACAAGCTTTGAATAATTAGCAGAAGACTCGACTCAGTGTTGAAAATATTTGGTATTTATAGGCATCTATTGCTGATCGACAATTTGGTGATCGACTTCAATGAGTTGTCGACTCGGCAACGAATGCATAGTAAAATGGGGTTGTAACAGAACGACGAAAGACGTTTGGGAGTAAGCCCTCTGGCCCTAAACCCAACATTCTAGCGAGAGCGTCTCCAGGTAACGGTCGAGACTCTTCGCTATAAGATCATCTATCGGCACAATGATTGTTGACTCCATAATATTATCTGTCTATCTATCTTCTATATCTATTTATTCTATCTATATTACTATAATAAATCTGTAAATGGTTTGAGTTTGGACAATTTGTTTAAAAATGTGAAAAAAATCAGGGGGATAATTCGTACCAGGAGATTCCGAAAATGCAATACTTAGAATTTTTGTCTATCTGTCTGTCTGTTAGAGTATCACATGTATCCCGGGGTGTTACTTAGGATACTTATTATCCTGATAAATAACGCCTTTTTTGTGGGATAGATGTAAATAGCGAAAAAGATAGCGCTGCGATCACATTTTTTTGGATACTACTCTTCTCTTTCACTTTATCGCAAAAATATGGAGTCAGCATGATATGTCTTTTCCTTCCACACTCCTCTATTTTATATACATCTTTTGTCATACCGCAAATCATCATATCACCCTGCACCCAATTTTTTTTTTGGCAACTATTGAACTTATAAATGAAACTCGACATAGTGCTGGCTTATAACCCGAGTTAACACTTAGGACACATTTTATCCCTATACTATTCTAATGAAACGACTTCATTTATAATGAAGTTTCCTTATAGTTCGTTCGCGTTAAGAATGCAGTGAGGCATCATTGTTCGCCGGCCTAGCCCCGCCCCCTAACCAATCAAATCTTTTCAAATTACAAGGTCAAATTCACAGTGATCAGTTGAAGGCATAGCTTCGAACGCGTCGGTTGTGTCCTGTAATTGTGTTAACTGATTTATATTAAAAAAATGAATACCTCACCTATTCGTAAAATAAAAGTGGTTCGGTAATTCATAGTGGAGAGAGAAAAGTAATTTACAATATTTTTAAGTATTTTAAACAGTCTGATTTAAATGTGACTGTAGACAGCATAGTACAAAAAACGGCAAATGCATGCGGTGTGTCCGAGAGAACAGTTTATAGTATTCTTAGTGAGAAAAAGGAAAATAATACATTGAAATCGTCAGTGGACAAAAGGGCCAGGAACAGGCCAGGGCCAACAATACAACTTTTAAGATGACTGACGTGAAAAAAATATTTTATGACGCAATTCGGTTAGTAGACGCTGATCGATCAGCGTCTACTAACCGAAATGCCGCGACCACGTCTTACAAGAAGAAAATACCATGTTAGATTTAGATGACGTCTGGAACTCGCTGCAGAAAATTCTTTTATTAAAAATACTAACGAGGATATTAGTGATTAAAATATTAATGACTTAATTTTGATGTTTAACTTTTAAGTGTATTTTTTAATTTCATTAAACTTAGTCTTTATAAATATAATTTGTTTGAATTTTAACACCACTGTGAATACACCTTTACCCTGCAGTTGCACTGATGACTCACTGCATTCTTAACGCGAACGAACTATAGAATAGACAGATTGCAATCGAGTTTTACAATTAAAAAATATCTACGCTGTCATAAACAATATGTCATTCATTGTATTACTTCAAATCAGGTTGGTTTCGTCTCGCCTCTGTCTTTTGCTGGGTAATTGTTTAGACTGTATAGACTTTGTTTCTTCGTTATTGTAGTGAATTTACAAAGAAACAGTAAAGTTTTAGGTCCATAAATTACAGAATATAACCTTCTTTAATCAAATATATTATGTTATATAGAGTAATAAAATCTCATTAGAAATCATTATTCAAGTTTGTTGTACCTACTATTTCTTGAATTTTTCTATTTCTGTTTATCTATGCTTTGGCGTACAACGAGGAGTTATGTATCTTAAAATACAGATTTGTCGTAAATGAACTCCCTCAATTTATATCTTCAAAAACGTGACAATGTGCGAGCGAGGTTATTACCTTCATTAATGTAGATTCTTAGTAATAGAATTATTAATGTAGTTTTTAATAATAAAATATAGAAAAAACATGATCACCACCAGGTACGGTTTATTACTGCACAGTGAACTTAATTTAATTTTTTTTATTATAATGAGTGCATTATGTACTTTCTGTTTATATTTTTATGAGATAGGTATTATTGTAATTTTGATAAAAAAAGATCATAGCCCCTCTAGATAATGAATACAGACAGACGATTTATATGTTATTATTCCTTGCTAATTAATTCGGCCAATCACAATTCTAACTTTTAAGGGTTCCGCAGACATTCTGCTAATATCGGCACCGATCTGCCAGGCTATCTATATTATCCAGTTATTTGGATATGGTAGTTAGGTAGATATCTTCTGTTCATATTGTTACGAGCTACGGGACTCGAATTAAAAAATGCCGTTGGAACTACTATAGAATTTATTAGAACTGTACCAACACGTATAAAACAAAATAGAAATAAAACTGGATGCAACCAGTTCAAACTGCACGATTCAATGCAATTCGACACACGCAAAGTCCGTCGTCTATATCGCTAATCGAGAGTACTACAAACGTCTTACACCCCTCCATTCAGGTATTGTTTTATACTAACTATACAGTACAAAAAAAAAATCGGCCGCGCGCACTGAGTTTCCGAAAATTAGTAATTTGCACACCTGGTTATCTATTCCTGCGAACAGCCAACAAAGTCGAAAACAATAACAATATGCTATTGTCTAATTGCAAATTTTAAATACGAAGTAATAAAAAGAACTCCGAATGCGGGAGGGGCAACAAACAAGATGCGCAGCATTTCTTTGTCGGTATGTGACAATAGGTATGCAGGTGGCCCAACTTGTAACAATATGCATTAATCATCATTCCATATACCAATACAAATAATTAAAAAAAAAGAACGATAAATAATTGGTAAAAAAAAAAAAACTATGTTAGCTCCGACGCGCGACTAGAGTTTACTCTTTAAGTACGATTGTCTTACAGTTATTGGGTAGCATAGTTGTTCTTGTCGTGTTTCTTTTGAAGTTAATAATTGATTTTGTTATGTACCCTCTTATTTCTAAACGATACGATCGGCCATTTCCTTAATTGAATAATAATGTTATATTTTTATCTATTCTGTGATTAGCGCCTGTTTTGTATAGAGTAGGTAGTTCTTTATAATTACCATAATTTTGTATAGGAATGTTTGTCCTTATAATATAGTGATTGTATACAGATTATAATTCAAAATCTCTCAATTGTATATAGACAGTAGTAACTAAATTTTGTTTTCATGTTGGCACACGCGATAGATTTGTACTGTGTTTGGTTTATTTTATTACATGTAAAACTTTAAGTATAATGTTTTATATGATATCTTGTATAAAATATTATCTGGAATTTCTAAACATAATAATGTTTTAGATTCTTTTCATTCATAACACTTTAATTAAAATAGTTTATCAATGACTTCAATCCGCTATCGGTTGTGCCAATTGCTAAGTTTCATGTACTGTAAAATTGTTGGATGGATGGCGGGGTTCTAAAAATGCTTGTCGAGTTTGAATAGTCAGTGTCAGTGTCAGTCAATTTGTTAAAATCGTAAGATTCTATGATTATGAATATGTGACCAGTTGCTGTTCTTTTATTACCATAAACCCTTCTGAGTTGTTGCAAGTATTAAAATTGTCTTTGATTATACACCGATGGACATTATTTTAGATCTTATTTCATTGCATTAAAGTTGGAAATTGTATAATAATAAAGGCGGTTACAATACCTTCTAATTTCAAAACGCCAAATCTTACACTGATGGATATTATTTTAGTTCTTGCTTCACTGTATTATAGTTCGGAATTGTCCATCACCCATCATCACGTAATCCATGCAGGAACGGGGAAAGAATACAAACTCCTGCGGCCGGCGGCCTGTCGTAAGAGGCGACGAAACAACCCACAGCCAGGTGGTAGGGCATTTGCTCGACTGAATGGCTACCACCCCTGGTCTAGAGTATACCGCCATAACAACATTGAGTTGTGTTCCGGCATTAGTGACCAGGTTCCAGTCTCCCTTAAGACAGCAGCAGCGCATTTATAGCACTTTTGGTGTTACAAATGCCGTCTGCCTGTCTGCTGAACTCCTGCAATAAAAAAATATGTAAATCGATTCTTAAGGAGTAAATTCTAAAAATAATAGTGGCCATCACATACGAATGTTATATAACCCTTGTAACCCTAGTCCGGGTACATGAGATATGTACCCGGACTAGGACGGTGTTGGTAGGTTTCGAGAAGCCACAATTGCGCAGACAGACTACCAGACGCCACAAGTGGCCATCGGACGGCAAGAATGGCAGACCATGCCGTAGTTGGAGTCAACACGAAGCTCGCGATGGCCGCCGTATGCCGAAAATCGGTTAGGGCAAGTCGCCAACAGCACGGTGGCTCCTGAATCCAGCCAGAGGGCAGTTGTCCTCTGAGCTGGGGTAAAGAGAAAACACATACGTCCTCTCCGACTCTAAACAGCTAAGATATATTGTTAGGACTTAAATTTAGGACAGGTTAAGATTTCCCTTCCAAGATCGTAAAAAATGTGACCCTCCTCTAACTTATGAACTATGAGTTGAAAACAATAAAGCTGGTACAGCTTAAAAATAATTTCAACGCAAATTAGTCTGAACACAATCCCTGGAGGAGATTTGAAATACAGTACCTATATTTCAATTAAATAAGGCAAACTGTATTGACCATTATTAGAAGAGAAGAAATAATAAGAATAATTTAGGAAAAACATGTAAAAGTAACAGAATATAAAAGACAACGAAGTTTGCACTCAAACTAATGTTTGAGGGCTTCAACACCTAAAACTAGGTAAAAACCTGTATTATATTAGGTATCGGTGCTCTTCCAATGCACAATTTTTTGCAAATTATAAACTATTATTGACACCCCAATACAATCACTGGCATCCTATTGTTAAGAGTTAGCGGCATTCGAATTAAAATGCTAGAATTATTATAGAGTTTATTAGAACTATACAAACACGTATCACACAGGAACAAATGTAACCGAACACGACAAATCCAAACATAATGCAGAAGGTCGTAATTCAATAAAACGCGCAAAGTTCGTCACTATTAGATTCCGGATTGTACACACGTCACGCCTTGATCGTGGTTCTCGCTCGACTGCCCCCTCTCTCCATCGGGCCGTTATTTTATACTTCACCAATGCAAATGTGCCCGTATCGTATCGTCAACATAGTTTCCTAGAATCAGCTTGTACTTAATCCGTAACATCTGGCTAATGATACATGCATGCGGCCATAAACGAGTACAATAGGCTGTTCTCCACAATAACTAGAAACGTATGCCAAAAAATAAGTGAACAAAAAAGACGAATAAAAGGATTACAATTAGTTCAAATGCCGACAGGTAATAAAATGTGCTTTTACAGACTGTACGTGGAATTTGCCTTTGTCGAAGCCTAAGTTCTAAGACTATTATTTTATTCAAAACATTAAGAAACTTTACTTTATATTTTTTTATTTTGTACCTTATTGTTATGACCACAATAAAAAAAATAAGGTTTTTTAATATTTTGAATTAATTGACTGAGCGTTAATCATTGTACTGGGGTGCCAACAATGGTACAGTTTACCCTACATTTTGATAAGTAGCCTAACGTAGCTACATGATAAAAACAATGGAAAGTCATTGCTTCTACGAAACCTTTCTATGTGCCGAGTGACACGCACTTTGCCTCTTTTTTACTTATTTAAACATTAATTTTTGTCAGATGATGTTATTTTTAATTGCATGTTTGTTTTTGTTGAATATAAAACATGTATATTATTATAAGAATTTAAAAATTATTATATTTTTGCTAAATTACACACAAGGACGCATTTTTTTACAACAATCTCAAAATAATTGCACTTAATGTATTAATTCAGTTTGTTTATAAATTTTAAGACACTGATTTATTTTAACGTAGTCTTTTTCAATTGTAACAACATTATTTAATCGTACATGTAATTTTACGAAACATGCACATGTAAATAACAAAGTCTAGGCTATTTTTAACCTTTAACCGTTTGCATCCGAGCGGTTACTGGAAGGTATAAGTAAGACACAATGAAGCATTCCATTTTACGATGTTTAGACCAATTACCTACTTTACCAATGATGTCGATGTCTTGCTGACCTTAGGCCGAGATCGTATTGGTAACGTGATAGAGGATAGGATAGGAAACGGTATAATCCCCGTTAATTTTTAACCAGTTTTAACCAGTATACTTAATACCATTTTTGAAGTGAAACTTCTTTAGAATCGTTGTGATTTGAAACTCGATTAAACGAAAAAGCGAGACTAAAAAGAGATAAACACATAATTCTATAGGACTACGCTTGCGAGAGAATGAGATAGATTACATTATATTTAATAATTTAAACACTGTGCTCATACAGATAGCATTGGAAATGTTTTAAAGTTTTTCGTTAATACTTCAAATTTTGTCTTTTAAAGCATAAATACATTATAACGATATAATTGTGAAATGTGACGTCACATTATTTAGATCCCTCCCACCACTTGTCATACTTTGTTTCACTTCTACTGCGTGTGAACTGCACCCACACACATTTGTTTTTTAATAAAAACATATCCGATTTCAATCTAAAATACAAAAATAAATATTTAACCGACTTCTTTCTACAACATGTTCAAGTCGGTGCGAAGTGAAACATAAAAAAACAACAACAAATGTGCAAAATATAGTAATTTTTATGTTTTACTTCGCACCGAATTCAAGGAGTTGTAGAAAGAAGTCGGTTAAATATTTATTTTTTGCTTTTAAGACTGAAGTCGGTTTTGTTTTTGTTAATAAAATATATTTCGCTTTTTCATTGCGCAAATACTTGAATAGCTTTAGATCATTTAACATTTAGATTAATTTCTATCTGAACCAATTGTCAAAATTTAGTTAAACATTAAATTATAAGTGTATTTAATTCGGTTAAATACAACGGCACTTATAATAATTGCAGTATTATTTTTCTTTAAAGTAGAACATTTTTTGTTTCCAAATCGATTATTTTCGATTTATTTACGTATAGTTTCGATGGTTTAATAGTATGTGTGTTACATGACTCACAGAACATCACTATTACGTCACTCTCAACAATAAAGTACGACAATCATGTCATTTGTTTAACTTGGGCTTTACTGTCAAGAAATGTGTAACTTTGTGGTGGAACACTTATAAGCCAATAGATGGCGTTGCGTCATAATTAGGGTCGCAAACGATTCCCGACACATACAAAAAATATATATGTAGGAATCGTATTTTTTTATTATAAGTTGGCCCTATGACGGAAATAGTCAATAACCGTCGTATAACCGGATGTCAACGTAGAGGCATTTATTATCGAGCGACGAATATCGGAAATGAAGTAACCTGAAGTTGGAAGTTAATATGGATGGCGGAAGTTAGTTTTATGAAGAAAGCGAAACTGGGGTGGCGCCAAAGCATTACCGGATATTGTCATTACGGCGCGCTACGAGGACCTTAAATACGCGGTGTTCAGGCAGAGAGGGGACAGTCTTCAACCGACCAGTCTACAACCAAGTCGTCTTGTGGTCGATAATTACTGCTTGATAATCGTAGTATTCTTGGAGGGCAAATTGCTGCTCGACGCCTGACAAGCGTGGATGCAACTCTTGGAGTTGTGCTAATATTTTTGTGTATTATTGTGCTGTATTTAATGTTGTAATTGTAGTAATTTTAGTGTAATAAACTTTGATTATAATATTTCCGATTATTATTGTGTTATACTCTATGTCGTGTCGTTCGCACGCCGTGAACCCGACATATACAAATTATCCAACAATAATAGATAGGCCTAGGCCCGCGGGGCATAACAATAGCCTTGCTGGAAGATCTTCCTCTGAGACGGAGAAGCATTCCATCATTTCCATCTCGCTCCTCCAATCATTAGGGTGATTCTTAAAACTTGATAGACGTGCAAACGTCTAAAGTAAAATAAACGCTTGGAAACAGTATTTTTATTTATTATATTTAAACAGTTCGAGTTAAACTAATATCTAACCCATTTTAATACTATTTTTTGTTGTCTAAATCATAGATGAACACTCCCCTACATCTGCTGCTTTAAAATCTAAAGATTCTTTTTTCGTTACATCTATATTTTCTTCAGTGTCTGATGGAGCAGGTTTAAATTCAAGAGTCTGTGCCTTCCTGATTTCTGCGTCCATCTTTTCTTCAGCTTCCAAAGCTGTCTTCCTTGCATTTTTTAGTTCTTTCAGGTGCTGCACGTAGAAGAATCTGTAAAAATTAAAGGCCTACATAATTATAATGTAAACTGCTATAGTTCTGCCAATGATAATATCTAACTTACATCAGAATCACGGAAGCCGGAATCGTGATTGCTCCACTGACCAGGAATACGGTGCCGGGTAGCACATGAAGGGTTTTCATGTATATCCACGAGTACAAAGGATGGAACACCAGCGATGCCATGGTCTCCGTGAGAGAGAACATTGAATTCACCTTTGCTGTAAGAGAAGTGTAATGAAACACGATATATATAGTATTTCTTTATGTATGGCACCTTGGGGTCCTCTGTCGATCAATAAATTCCGTACGATTGTTTCGTCTGGACTCAGAAATGACGGAGCAATATCCCATCTACCTATTTATTTCTGAAACCTATGTTTGTATGATTACTGTCTCACATTCCATGCCAGATGTCATTTTCGGTTTCAACTAGTATAATATTATCACTACAGGCCTACGCGTTCGTATTACACATTCCAATGTTCCGCAAAAGACGAGAAATGCGTGATAGCGCAGTTGAATAGAAATGTGAAAACATTGACACCTTTTCTAAGCGTTTCTAATTCTTTATCTCCTTTGTATTGCGTCTCCCGTCACCTGCGGTTTATGGGAATATCTTATACAAATTTGGCGGTCCATTTGCCAGAGTCCAATTCTTTTGCAGATTGGTTCAGACGGTATTTTAGTCTGTTCTTTGTCACCTAATAATAATTCAGAATAAAATATAACATTCTGTACATATTGACACTTACCAGTTTCCTGCTTGTCCACTAGTTTGGATATAATTGAGCGGAGCGATGTAAATGTTGTTGCATTTAACACCTCAGCAACTGGCACTGCAAAGCAAAATATAAAAATTAAAAAACAAAATATTTCTAAACTTTTGAAGGAAATAGAAATTAATTTTTAAAATATTTTTTGTAAAATTTTTGTTTATTTTATTAAAGGCTGTTCAAATCCACTTATTGTATCTTTGCATACTGTCTATTATAATATACGTGAAACATCTCTGTATTAATTTTGTGATCTACCCACATTTTCTCTGTGAGGCGATGGTTGACGCGAAGCGGATAAGTCGCAGTTATTAACAGACTTCAAAAAAGGAAGAGGTTCTCAATTCGTCTGTATGTTCGTTACTCGATTTCTCAGTCAATTGTGGACCGATTTTCAAAATCTTGCTTTTGATCAAAATTTTGTATTCCTGAATTGGTCCCATTGTCACGATGTCAAGATCTGATGAGTGGGTTCCAGAGAATTAGAGAAACTCACGGAAATTGTTAACCTATTTCTTTGTAACACAGTATCTCTGTCAATTCTAAACAGATTTTAAAATTGTTTTCTTTACTCGTAAGTGAATATTCCCGAAGTAGTCGTATGGTCTCACCAGGTCAGGATCTGATGATTAGATTGGATACCAGTGCTATCAAGCATAGAACGCCCTTATTAAAGAACGCCGTGCGCCTAAATT
Organism: Dendrolimus houi; assembly: GCA_039645545.1. Taxonomy (NCBI): domain Eukaryota; kingdom Metazoa; phylum Arthropoda; class Insecta; order Lepidoptera; family Lasiocampidae; genus Dendrolimus; species Dendrolimus houi. The sequence continues at coordinate 21,087,392 of CM077124.1, forward strand.
CTTGGAATAAATCTTGTATACGCGTAGATATTTTCTATAGGCGCTTAATTTTTTATATACATGATACGCGATTTCTTCCTCGGTTTTGGATCGATTATGATTTTTTTCTTTATTCATAAGTATTTATACTACCGAGGTACTGCCATGGTCATCAAGTCCGGATCTGATGAGTGGCTTCCAGAGAAATCGAGAGTTACCCTTATTAAAAAGCGCCGAGAGCCTATATTTTTTTTAAAAAGGATGTATACGCGTGAAAGTTTTACACATTCTACAGGCGTTTAATTCTTTTGTAGCCATGTTACGTGATTTCTCTGTCCATTGTGGACCGATTTTCAAATTGTTCTTTTTAACTCCCAAGATACTCCCATAGTCACCAAGTCAGAATCTGATTTGTGAATTGCAAGGAAATCGAGAGCAACCCTTGTTGAAGAGCACATCCATCGAAGAGTGAGATAGCAAACTTGTATATGCGTGCCAATTGTACAATTTCTATGGGTGCCTAATATATTATTTCTAAAGCTATTGGAACATTTGCGCAACTAAATTGTAAAAAATATTTTTTTTAACACAAACAATACCGGCTTCACGAAAATAAATAATAATTAACTGACTTTTTTCTACAACATCTAGAAGTCGGTGCCAAGTAAACCATAAAAGAGCAACAGCTTTACAAAACATAGTAATTTTTTCGGTTTTGTTTATGTTAAAAAAATTTATTTTGGGAAGAAAGTATCTAATTTCAAAAAGATTGGCAAGTCTTCTTCGTTATCAATAGTGGACCGATTATTAAAAATATTTGAAAGAGTTATACTCCTGAGATGGTCTATTGTCTAGTCCTATTGTCACCAAGTCAGGATGTGATAAGTGGATCCCAGCGAAATCGAGAGCAACCCTCGAATATTAAAGACACATACAATATTTTTCACATATTTGTTTTCTTAAGTTAAATTAAGTATTTGCGTAACTAAAAAGTAGAAAAAAAGTAACAAAAAAAACCGAATTCAAAAGTAAAATCTAAAACAGTAAAATATAAAATGACAACAAAATATTTATTTAATTATTAATATTAATTAATATTGTAGTAATTTTTATGTTTTGATTTGCTCCGATTTCAAGATGTTGTAGGAAATTATTTATTTTTGCTTTTTAGTTACTTTCAAAGAAGGTTTTGTGCTTTATGAAAAAAAAATGCACCCGTAACAACAAATATCTGTGTTAACTTATTGAATTACTTTTGAATCTAAATTTAATGAATTATTAAATTTTTCGTGGATTTAAACGTATTTTAAATAATAAAAGAGAGAGAGAGAGAGGTATGATACGTAGCGCCGTCTAGTGATGATTTAACAGTGTTTCAGAATTCTTTTTTTTCTGGGCGCTTCTTGTGCCCAATATTCGTCTATGGTTGTATAAACAATCTACATAAGCCGTATTAGTAGAGATAAATTAGATTGGTTTCCTATTTTTTAAGAATGAACTTAATTACTATTAACATTAAAAATAGCAAAATGAATCCTTCCAACTATAGTTACGTACCTAAATACATCTCAATGTCAGTCTGTACAAAAGCGACCCAGATAGACCGAGTGAATTTGCTCGCGACGGATATGAGACATAGCAGCGAGTCATCAATCTGCATACGCTTGCTAAGAATGGTGATTGAGAAAATAGCACCTGAAATGAAATTTATGTAATATCGTAAATCATAGATTTCTGCAAAGGTATTATGAATGTTCTAAAGGAGACGGATACACTTTCATATATATATTATTAGGTCCAGATGGAAAAAAAATATATTTTAAGATTTCTTTTTCTTATGTTGATATTTTTTATAATAGTAGTGGGCTTAGTTATTTTGAATGAATTCGTCGTGTGGTCTAAGTATTTTCATAATATTTATTGTTTTTTTTATATTTATTGTTACGCGAAAAATAATCCACGCGGACGAAGTTGTGGACACAGCTAGTTGAAAAATGTAACGATTTTTTAAATTCTATCTAAACTAATTACATTTGTTTGGCCCAAAACTCGCGGTCTCCTTTTGCAGTCTCACTATACTTCTTCTCCTTCTAGCCTACAAGTAGAATACTGAGCCCATTATTCTTCTATAATTGGTGCCAAATAGGCTGGCAATTTTACGTCGTGCACACATCATACAGATCAGTTATCCGAGGTAAGCACCCATTGGCGTATCCAGAGTTATTTTTCGGGGGGGCTTGGCCCCTATTACAAAAACGTCTGAGATGTAGCGACAGACAAAGCGGAGACGCTGTACCAGCCAATGGAATGCACTTGCAAGTCGCTTCGCATTGTGGCGCGTAATTTAATTTAGAGTGAGATCCCAGTCACCCCAGACTTACGTGACTTTAGGAAAGATAGAAAGGAATGGATACTAGCTAAGCTGAAAACGGGGTCGTTTTTCAGGTAGCAGGTATCAAAAGTGGAAAAAAACCATGGTAACGTACGTCAAAGTAGTAAGGCTAGTTTTTACATATATCATAATAATATATGATATTATAAACTAAGATATACAGTTGCCAGACAATTCCTGTGAGCCATAACTTTTGACAGACACTTTTAAAAAAATGTGGGAACTTACGTCATTTTAGGAAGGCTGAATTTTATATATATTATCAAGTATAAATTATTCAAAATGCGAACTTTTTATAGCAAATACCACTGGAAATAACAACAATATTATTTCCGACTTTCAAGATTTGGCATCAAATTTGAAATTAGCAAACAAAGATAACCTGAGCCTCCTTGGGTCCCCTATCTTCGATTAATGTTTTCCTTCTTTCGTTAACGACAAAATCCAAAATTTTAATTCAAAAATTGTAAATTTAAAAGAAATAAGCGCACATAGTGCCAACTTTCTCATTCGGTATTGCCTGTTTACGCCAAATTTCACGTACGTTTTGCAGTGCTCCCCTTTTGGAGACACCCAACTATTTTATACAATATAGACAACATTATTCGATAAACTTTAACATCCATTATAAACATACCTTTGGAAGATCGATCATGGACTCAAGCATCCTTACCAATACGGTTAGGAGGCTTGGGCATACGCAAAATTTCCGACACGGCACTACCTGCCTTTCTGTCCTCAGCTTATAGTACTGTGGACCTCATAGGAAAAATATTAATTCCGTCAGTTAGTGGCTTTGAGGTCCTATACTTGACTGAGGCCAGAAATGCTTGGTCCTTGGCTTGCCCAACGCAAAATTTACCCGTGGAACCAAAGTCACAAAAGTTATGGGACGGGCCACTCAGTAAGCTTGTACATGAAAACCTGTTGACTTCCTGCATTGGCGAAACTGAACGCGCCCGTCTCTTAGCTGTCTCTAAATGAGAGTCGGGTTTGAGGCTCCAGGCCTTGCCCTCGGCGAATCTAGGAACTCTTTTGGATTACACAACATTCAGGATAGCTACCTGCATTCGTCTGGGGGCAAGTGTTGTAGTGCCACATTGCTGTTGGTGTGGAGATGGAGTTGACAGGTTAGGCCACTATGGCATGTCATGTGCGAGGAGCGCTGGCAGAATATCTCGGCACGCTACACTTAATGACATTATCCGTCGGTCTCTTGTCACCGCCAGGGCACCAGCTATTCTCGAACCAAATGGGCTGTGTCGTAACCATGGCAAGAGACCAGATGGAATGTCGTTGGTGCCATGGAAGATGGGACGCCCCTTACTATTGTGATGACACTTGACAGTTTGGCAGCTTCCCATCTCCCAGTCACAGCCGTGACAGCCGGGGCTGCTGGGGCACACCAGGAGGCCCTGAAACACCGCAAACACGTGTCCATTGGTAATGGGTACATATTTGTGGCTTTCGGGGTTGAAACCCTGGGGCCGTGGGGGCCTGGAGCTCATCACCTCTATCGAGACCTCTCAACGCGTCTAATTGAGGTCTCGCGTGACCAAAAGGCTGGCTTGCACCTAGGGCGACGCATAAGCCATCCAACGTGGAAAGGCGGCCAGCATTTTGGGCACGCTCCCGGCCGACAGCGACCTGCGGTCTATTTTTTACTTATAGTTTGTTATTTTGTATGTATAGTTATATTTATAAACTAAAATTGTTTATCCCTTTAATTTTAAGGGTTTGATTTTAATTTTGCGGGTGTGTGTGCGCTTTTCGTTCAATTCAAAATTTTTGCTCAATATAGGTGCAAAAGTGAATTTATCGGCTAATTTTCAAATATTTATAAACCATATAATATATTTAGGACTGTTTTGACAGACAATATTTACCAAAACAATGTAGTACAATACAGTAAATGACGAATAATCCATATTTCACCATATCCCAGTTGAGACGATTTCTCACGAAGAGGTAAAATACCGATCCCTCAGCTGTAACAAAAACAATTATCAAAATATATTTATTTGATTTTTTTTAAATAAACAGCATCATATATATTTTTTTGATAAAATGGGCTGTTTTGTCAAGTAATAAATTTCGAGAAAAAAGCACAAAGCACATCTCAATAATAACAGAATCTTAGCTGTTGTTTATAGGTCCTCAAAATGCTCATATCATACCATGATATATGTATATACTATAGTCAAAGGTATATGTTGTAGTCAAATGTATTTTTAGTCAAACCTAGAGGCACTTAACGTTTTAGTCCAACGTCGAACGTATAATAATCTGTTTCGCCTAGTCGATTCTAGAAGCGACTAAGGCAGATTCGGTCAAATGTCGATTCGTAGTGTACTTGTTACATGTTTAATGACTGTGTAAATTAGTATCTCCTAGGTTAGACAAAGATTCGTTACTCAAAAGCAGAAAAACGTCATTTATTTGGACTTTGACTAAAACTTTATGGCGGACCTAAAGTTTGACTAGTCGAACCTAGGAGCGCCAAAGCTTCGATGTTTGACTATAACATATGTACCTTATGTATGTAGACCCCCCCCCCCCCCTACACAATATTGAATTTACACGAGCAAAGCTAAATTAATCTATTATCATAAAACATGAAAGGCATATGTATACTAATACAGAAATAGACATGGGATACTTTTTAAAATTACAGCAAGCAAAAAGTAGGAAAACCTTCAGTTTTAACATACTTCTTCATAATATTTCATGACATGTTCACGTTTCACAAAGTTTACTTCACAAGTAGATGTACAATTTATATAGATTATACCCTCGATAGTACATTATAGGTATTCGCTATTTATTGGATTATTATATTTAAGGAAGCTAAAATTATAATCCCAACCTATTTAAATAAGATCTGCTATCGTAAATTTTATTTACACGCTATTTGAATCTCACGGAAGAATATATATCACTTTGGGAATCAATGCCTTAGACAACTGAAACCGTATTAAAATAGTTACAAAATATATCTGAATTTTATTTTACTTCTGAAGACTAACCAGACACCAACCATTTTAAGTTGGTTCTAACTTAGAAACAAAGATCAAGTATTTAGTAGCATAATCAGTACAAAACATTATGAATACGGAAATGTTAATTTATACTTGTGACCCGTCCAAAACAATAAAAACCTGTAACTTTTTTATTTCACTCACACTCATGCGTACCATTGACTTTATACGTACGAATTAAAATGTTATAGTTCTTGTAATTCACGAAGGCGAGCGGGTTTTACTAGTGGTTCAACGTGTACATGAACATTGCGATAGTGTGCGTGTGTAGCAGAGCGATCACTTTCGAGTGTGCCGCCCAATCATACCAGCTTTCATCCTCACGCATATATTAATGCGTGTTTACCACAACTAGAGCCCAGTCGCCTTCGTGAATTACTTTACTCAGCCGTAATTTTAGCATGGTGTCCATAAGTTCAGTGACGTAAATAGGGCGGTGGCACCAGTGCCCAGGCACAGGGCGTGGACTCTGGTGGGCGCAAGAATGGCCAGACCTATTATTTTTCCGGTTTGCTCCTGACAAGTTCCCGCTGCGCCCCTAGTGCTCGATTCCAACACATACGTACCTACATGCCAGTATTGTCAAAAAAGTCTGTTAAATTAGACAAAACATGGCGCTCATTTTTTGACAGCGCACGAGCGTATTTTTGTGTTTAGTGTTTATCGGAGTCAAGCGGCCGGCCGGCTACACGGTCGGTCGAACGGAGACTAAGCGGCGGGCGGGTATGGGCCTATACATAGCATTGCTCTAGCTAGGGTACCTATAATATCTAAAAAAAACAGGGGGCAGTTATAGAAGCTCGCATAGTGCGCTGAAAAGGCTGTTTACGGCACTCCATATGTTTCATTAATTGCTCTAAGTCATTTTTTCTCAACGATTTTTATGTCGCGACCCACGAAAAAACCAAGAAGTCAATTAAAAAGTATTGCGACCCCTACACTGCGAAACAATGATAATATTTTAATCAATATTTTATCATAGACGTTTGATTTGTATAAAGGTTTTATTTTGTAACAGACTGAGACCCCACTAATAACAAACGCGACCCCGACATAGGTCGCAACCCAAGAGTTGGAAAGGATGTTCTATATTTTAATGATTGACACTTACATGACGTTGGTCCGAAAAGTATGAAAACGGTGAATAAAGTTAGAAGGACTTTGAGCCTCTTTTGTGATGGTCGAGGTCTGAATGCTATAGTTAATGTTTCCACTAGATGAGATAGATTGAAAAAAGACATTTTCGTTTTAGGTCGTTGTATCTGCGAAAGAAGAGAAAATAAAAAATGAAAATTGTGTTTAAAAATATTTATTTATTATTAATTTATTTATTATTTTTTAGCGTTCGCTGAATATGTTTCTAACTCGTTCATTTAATTATTTTAATAATATTTTTTGCTGTAAAAAAAAAAATGCGAAAAATAATTACAAAGTTTTGTTACTGTTACTGTCATCGGGAAAAGAACAATTTAAACACTTAAGGACCATTTGCACGGAGAGAGTTTCTTGCCTCTAAGATACGACAGTCAAAATCAAGAAAAAAATATTATCTTGTAAACTAAACATACGATATCGTACGTAGAATGGCGATAAACGCATGGTCATTGAATACTGACGTCTCTGTAAACAAAATACAAAATACCGAGCTCGAAAGGCAAGTCTCGCATTCAAATCGGTTCAAACTGATTTGTACGATACTCGCATGAACTTGAGAAAATGTCATAATAATAATTACAGATAATTTAAAAATTTCCTTTCTGTCAGGTTGCCTGGAAGAGATCGTTTTTAGCAATAAGACCGCCTTTTGTTTTACCAAGTAACTATTGTCTTGTTGTGCATTTTTCTATTTTTTGTTTTGGTGAACAATAAAGTGTTGTCTATGCCTATGTAATATTATAAAATGCTAAACATGCCGTGTCTGTACATTAAAGCTATAAAAAAAACTGGAATAGATTATATAAACGACGGAGAATACGATGCAATTTTTTTTGGACTTCTCGTCTGTTTGATAGTTTGTCTGTTTGCTCGGGATTCAGGTAAAAACTACTGAGCCGATTTCGATGCGGTTTTCGCTGTTCGACAGCTAATTCTTAGACTTAAAATCTGCGCTACTTTAACCTGGGTATCCCACATGATTTTTTCTGGGAAATATGTAAAATCGCCAGATCGAAAAAGAAAATCGAATTCCAATGCAATTTTTTAACTGTTCAATAGCAAATTTTATGTAATAACATGTATGATATTTTTAATCCGGGGAATCCCGCGGGAATTTTCCCAGGAGTGGTTTGAAGTTATTCATAAGAATTAGCTTATTCAGACACAGTTTCCACTAAAACGATAGCTTACATTCTTTTTTAAATGCTGCGATACTTTATGTCCCGGGAATCCCGAGACTAATACAATGTGTCTTTAAATATATCTTCTTAAGGCGACCTAGCTTAAAACACCAAAAATATCAAAAAATAGTTTCCTCGACATACAAGAATAGATTTGACAAATTCAGTCAGATAGGTTTTTACGCTAACTTGCTTTCAATGCAAAAAATAACCCAGTCTAATAGATAAGACTAATTAACAATAATAATGTTTCGAAATTCAGTTGTTATTCTGCAAAGAGAGGGCATTAACCTAACGGAATATCTTAGTACCTGTTTTTTCTATTGAATTAAAATTTAATATAAATTCTTTTACTTTTGCACCTTGTTCATAAAAAAAAATCTAACTAGACTTGGCGCCTTACTTGTCAGCACCGATTTTGCTCAAATTTGTAGCATATGCAGGGCTTGGCTAGAAATGAAAGTACCTGAAGTGGGAACTCAAGATGGCTAAGCGTTTAGGAAATAGAATTTTTGACACGGCTCTATCAACATGAATTATACATTTTATTTTACCGTTTATCTAAAGTGATGGTTGGCGTATGGACAAACCGGTATTTATATAAATTAACCGGTTCCTATGTTAAAGAATGTGCACAATTTCAGAAGTAGAGATAATGCTTATCGGCTTATTCAAATGCTTTCAACCTTTAAAAATATAATTAAACTTCTATAATTTAGTAATTCGCAAATATTTTTATTTCGTACACTTGTAAATTAAACCTAAAACCGGGTAAAAGCACCATTGTTTTCAATGACGTCTAATAGTCGATTACGCATCGTCCCGATTAGACGATTGCGGATGTTGGTTTTTTAAAATTTCATTACAGTGTTGTTCAATTGCTTCCTTTGTCCTCTCGTTTCTGTTATCCCACATTTGAACCATCAAACCCCTTAAATTTTCTATTGGTTGAGGTCTGGTGACCTAGACGGCCATGGAATGAGAGTAATTTCATCTTCATCATCATACAATTTGTAATTACATCTCTCTTTTTTCCTGTTCTAGAGAAAAGAGTCTAAATAGATATTTCAAGTGTTGATAATATACGCAATGTAGCAGCTACCTTTACTGTTGCAGATGTCGATTCGCGAAAATAATCTAATACAATTAGGGTACCGTCTACCAGTTTGTTTACAAGCAAATTGTTATAATTATTTACTACTGCATAGGCCTGCGACTTTATTCGCGCAGAATTACTAATATTTACATTTATGTGTCTTCTGAATCTAGCAGGATATCGAAATAAATCATCCTTTAAATCATTGGATCTTTTTGATCAGCAAGCGTATTATTCAGGAGATGAGTTATGAATTATAATTATTGCTGATATATTGTAGATTTATTAACCTACTAGCTTCTGCCCGCGACTTCGTCCGCGTGGAAAGTTTTAACTATCGCACGGGAACTCTTTAATTTTTCGGGATCAATAGTATCCTATATGTTGACTAGGGATATAAACTTCCACCATACACAATTTCATTTAAATCGGTCCAGTCATTTCGGAGTTTAGCCTGTACAAACAGACAGACAAACAGACAAGCAGAGAAACAAAAAATTGAAAAAAATCTAAATTTGTTCTATTTCACTTCTTACATCCCCCTGACTCGGTTTTCAGCATTTTTTTCATCATACAGAAATTCGATCTCTACAGTTTTATTATATGTATAGATTATTTTTCGAGAGTATATATTACAATTAAATAAAGGTATATTATATTAGTTTACAGTTATTTTTGCACGCCACGAATATGATACAATGTATAGAGACTCAAATATTTCTAATAACTTTTGTACAACTTTCTGGAAAAATGAATATAATGATTACGAATTTTTTGGTATACATGTATTCATATAGGATGACTGGATAAATGCAGTGGAAAGTCGTGGTCACTTACGGTCCTATTCATAGAGAGTTACAGTAAGTTTGAACGCTTCTTTATGGTTCTTAAAGAAGCGTTCAAACTTACTCTAACTCTCTATGAATAAAAGACCATTAGTGCCTAGCGCACGTGTCTCAAACTCAAAGGGCGCGGATTCAAATCCTGGCCGGAAAGTATTATGCTTTATGAGGAACGAAATAAAAAATCCTCGTGCAATTTATACGGGAAAATGAGAAATCATCATGCGTCGTGTAGAGTTGTCGAGCTGCGCTTTGAGCAGGATTTTTTTCTCTAAGAGTAAATTTTGAGATAATAGGACTAAAATAAATGTTATTTTTGGACCACTCTAATGTACAATGTACATTAATTAGTAAGTGTTTATGTTTATTTTCTTCAAAGCATCGATAAGTAACATACAGTTTGGTACTATTGAATTTCTGATAATGTCAAACTTAATACGTTTAGCAAATATGCGAAAGAAATAAAATATTTGATTTATTTTCTGTACATCAGTGGTCGTAAAACGGCTACGTTTGGTGAATTTGTCACACGTCTTAATATACTGGAAGCTGTAAGGTATAGCATAAAGTTCTATTTTATTTTGACACCTGATATATTCATAACACGAATCTATGAAACTGGCTGACTTTAACTCCGCTGTTCAGAGCATGTTTTTTTTTCAATTATACAACCATAATATACACATGTACAAGTATTACTTATTGCAAAATTATGAATTAAAAATAAAGATAATTTATTTTAGGTTTTACTTATAACAATTACTCTCAAAATTTACTCACCTCAGGAAGTCCCTTTTCGCGAAGAATTTGATCAGGTTCTTTCAAACAGAATGTTCCATATGATAGTGCCAAAACGTATAACCCACTCGTCATGGAAAATACTCCGTAGTAGCCCAATGTCTTCACCAGGAATCCACTTAGACCTATTCCTATTGGCAAGCCTGCTGTCATGCAAAAATTAATAAGCCCAACCCTAAAAGTTCTTGATTCTTCACAAGTTATATCAGTTATATAACTGAAAACACCTAGAAACGTAGTAACCCAACCTCCAGTAATAGCTGGGAATAATGTCTCTAGGAACACTGTATATTGAACAGGTATTTCATAAAAGAAGTACACGTTGAGCAAATTACTTAGTGATGTCAACAACTCTCCGTAAATTGGTAGCATTATACAGATTTTTCGTTTACCAGTCCTGTCGCTCCAGGCTCCAAGAAACATGATAATTATACATATCAGAACAGTATGGATAATTCCTCTCCAGATGTCAATCGAGGAGATTAGTTCCTGGACTTGTCTTTCATATTCTGAGTGGTTATTGCTTGTTTTCTTGATCAGAACATCACATATATCGTCATCAATGGCTAAATTTACTCTGCAAGCTTTGTCTAAATTGAGATTTGTCATAGCAAACCTGGATATAACACTTGGTATTATCAAACCAGCTATTAATGGTTCTACTGTAATATTCTCTTTGATGTGACATAATTTCACTGATAAACTTTTATCCTTGTATACCTGTTTAACCGCGTTATTAAGAGGCTTTTCTTCAATAACAACATATTTTCCTTTTTCATCTGCCATTATTTAAAGTTATTATACTTTGTTCATCGTTTGTAAAATACTACTTAAACACGTTCTGACTGTTGCTCTGTAGGAACGCGCCGCACGGTGTTCTGAAACGCTAAAATAGTTGGTCAAAACTAAAAAGAAATATTTTCAGTGATTTAAAATAAGGTATTTCTGCACACAATCCCCGAAGAGCAGGCAGGTGTGGTGCCTACGCGATGTACAATCGTATGTGCAAATCGCAGCTATCACATACTTTCGGGAGACGTGTTACTTTGTCAAAACATATGCTCCGTTAAAAGTGATCCACAATTTTGGTTCAAGTGCTATTGGTTACGACTCTCATAAGAGGTGTTCCTGAAAGTTTGTTTGAAAAGTTTTTACTGTTCATTGTTTGCTAATAATACGTAAAATATATTATAGGTTGCTTGTAGAGTATCGTGGTCGCGAATTCCTATTTAAACAACAACTTTTCGATATATAAATGCGAAAAATTTCATATCTGATATAATAATATGGCCTTTGCATCCGCCATCTTGAAAATCAGAAATTCTGACATCAAATTTTTAATCAACGACCCGAACGACTATAATATACAGATTTTGAGTCCAGTTCAAACCTTTTTTGAGTTTTGACTAGCTTTTGGGGCGTTTCACACCACTGTGCGCCGTCCATATGGACAAGGTCGTGCGATACACAACGACACCAAAGCGTGAAAGGCGCCCTCAAGTTTAATTTAAACGTTTTTTTAAACTTTTTTACAACAAATTTACATAGAACTAGATTATTCTTTCAAATCATATAAAAAGTCAAAGGGCTAACGAAGACAAAAACTTAACGAACGTTAAAATTTTGCATTATCACATTTTTGGCTCAATAAAGGCACTTGTCAGTATTTTGCATTATGGCGCAGATGTTTGGCGCGTCATATGTTTGTTGCTGTATTAATGTTTAAATGCACACAATAATTACCTTTACCTTTATTTGTCTTGACAATATATTTCTTTGATATCAATTACGTCTTGATAAAGACAATATTATACAGTTCTAAATGATAATGCACCTTTTGTGTTCCTACAATGGAATTAATACAATTTGTTTATTAGAACATTGTTCAAAAACAATATGTTATTGTTATACGCTAATTTGCTTATTATTAACCGAAATCGTAGTAATTATAATTAGTCGTAATCACTTTGTTTTAAAGTCTACAAAACAAAATTATGGCAAACCTATGCTTAATTTTGTCTGGCGATATCTATAATTAAAATATTATGCATAAGGATATTCTTTTTATTTGTACCGTTACTTTAATTATTATGAAACTTTCTATGTGGTATATGAATTTAAATATAATTTTAATTGCTCTACAATCGTCGTCTAACTATTCTTAAGGTCCGTCTCCGATGGCTGCTGAAAGAGTACTAGATGTGAATAAAAAATCTTATAAATAAATATTGTAATGTATTCAGAGATTATCACTTGGAGTAAACACAGCAGGTTTTTCATCAGTGGAATTTAAGAGTTAATTGTAGCTTCATTGCGTGGTTCAAACTAGTCAACTTGTGTAAGATGTTTTATTATAGACATATGTTCGGTGGCAAAATTGGGATTTTAAATGTTAATTTTAACAAAAATTACAAAGTATATTAACTTTTTAGGGCCAGTTCCTTAAAACGATTAAAGTGGATTTTTTTTTCAAAAAAGGTTCTCTTTGAATATTGTTCCTCAGATTATGTACTAGAATCTGTAGACCGTATTCCGTGCAACGCGCGCAAAAAGTAATGGTTAAAAGTTAAAGTTAAAATGTAGTAATTATGGTAAGTCATTATTTTCTCAAACAACATTTTCTTTCAGTTTGAAAATAATTTCTTTGTTTAATAAATAAGCTTGACTCTAGATACCTCCCTCATTATTTTAGCCATCGGACAAGCAGACGTACGCGCTCACGCCTCCGATATGTGGTGGAGGTATCAACAAAGTGGACGAAACGCTATGCTTCCACTTTTATCATACGTACCACTGAAGAGTGGAACTCTTTACTGTCGTCTGTTTTTCCTGAAAAATATAATCTTGGTGTCTTCAAGTCTCACGTGAACAGGTATCTTCTAGGTAAGCGTGCTCCACCTTAGACTGCATTTCCGCCCGACATTAGGCGCAATATCAGTCAAACGCGAACCTATTCAGTATAAAAAAAACCTCCACGCAAAAAGTCTATAGGGGGAAGATCTAGCCACCTTGGTGGTGAGAAGATGTCTTCAAAGTGGCTTATCAATTTGTTTGGAAGAAAAATTTGCAAGAGAACCAAAGTGTATTCAGCAGTATGAGGCGTGGCATCATCTTACTGAAACCATGTGTGTGAGCTAAAAGAAGGACGAGCTCTAACTTTTAGAAGAAAATAATCATAGAAAGAAGGAAAGAAAAACTTTTATTCGAACATCATGTGTCAAAAATAAACGCCATCCATAATAAGGTGTTTACCTTTTGAAGTTCTCAAAACAATCAAGTGCATTTATACCATAAATTGACAACGCATACCAAACAGTTTTTTTGGGCTGTGCAGTAGCTGCTGATGGTTCAAACGCATGATCTGGCCTTAATTTTATGATACATTATGTAATTAATATCGGATAGTGTTCTGCGAGCAGTATCTTCGACGAATAACGACACAATAATTATTTTTCTTTAAAAACGTTTCAATTGCCAATACACTTTTCATATCTGTCTACTGGAACACTATGATTATAAAATCTACAGTAATGACGATTATAACGAGACCTCTCACACATCCGTCCGATGAACGATTTTGAAATAATTTGAAATCCTATTTCTGCCACCAGACACCCTATATTTGTGTGATATAGACTGATTTGCCTGTATTTATGCCTTACAAACTGTTTCTTTAAAATACAATGGTTCTATAATGATATCATTTGATAGGAATATATACTTTAATATTCAAATAAACATTCTTGTCAAATATCATCTACAATATTATAAAATTCTAAAATACCGTGTCTGTACATTTAAGCCATTTAATAAAAAAAAAACAAGTGAAATACACTATATAAACGATTTGAGCCCTTCCAGTCAACATAGACTTATTACTCCTATTCATAATACAACGTTTTTTAATCAGTCTTTCACGATTAAGGCTGTCCTATTTTGGAATGCGTTGCCTATTGCTGTCAGAAAAGCAAAATCTCTATTTACATTTAAGACCATGGTCAGGAAATACTATCTGCAATGATATGTAATTTTATATAATTAGTATTATGTTGCATATAGTTATATTTTTTTTATGTTTAAATAGTTGCATTTTATTACTATATCTTATTAAAATGTACGTAATCGTATAATAATTATGTATACCAACATCGCCATTCCTAATCAGTAATATTCCTGCCACGGGTTGTCGCTTCGCTTTTTAGCGATAAGGCCGCCCTTTGTACACAATTAGAATAATACTAGTTCGTAAGTTTTCTGTAATAGTGTACATTAAAGTGTTACTTATCTATCTATCTATACGCATTCCTGCAAACTCAGATACACAGACTCTGGAAGTCAGTTACATACTCATGTACCTAAAATTTCTTTTTTACCCCTCGGGAAGGTTGGAACCTTCCTAGATGCCTGAAGCATCCAAGATACAGATTAATCTAGTTTGGATGATGAAGCCGAATTTTGCACTTTATATTATAAAAATACTAGCAAACCCGTTATCTTACCCTGAAAAAATAAAATTTAGAACCCTATTGAAGCGCCACCTACCGGGTTCAATTATAAATCTAAACCATCCCGTGACGCAATTAAATACACCCAAAAAAATCATCATAATCGGTCCAACCGTTTAGGAGGAGTTCAGTGACACACGAACAGAAGAAGAATTTTATATATAAGTATAAAGATAACCCTACTAAAAGATTGATGGCTGGTTCCTATATCTTACTAATCGTTGACTTGCCTTTTGACAAATTTTAACAGAGTGTAGAACTAATAAACGGACGATAAAATATAAGAATCAAATAATGAATTTATAGTGTCCACTACCGGATCTAATTGTGAATTTAAACTATCCCGGGATCCATTCACAGACACAAAAATAATTTTATCTAAATTCAAATCCATTACCACCCCTGTTCTAAAGTATGCCGCCATAACAACCTTCAGTTGTGTTCATCAGTAACCAGATTCCAGTTTCCCTTTAGAGAGCGGCAGCACATTGGTAGCACTTTTGGTGTTACAAACATCCATAGGCTGTGGTAACCGCTTTCCATCAGGTGGTCTGTATGCCTGTCTACTGAACTCATGCAATAAAAAAAGTCCTAGACCCACGGCACCTTGCTGCCCTCTAGACATTACCAACGGCAATGAGCATATTATATTTTTTTCCAGATAATTAATAAAAACTAGAATTTAAAAATCTTTCATTTAATGAATCTCATCTAGCTCTCTCTTCATCTCTCTCAACTTGGCCTTAGGCAGAGAGGATTACTTCATACACCTATCCTCAACAGCAACTACAGATGAAACGCGTTTATCATACGAAGCTCAATTTTTTTTAAATGAAATAATAGTAGACCCAAATCTAGATCTGTACTGCACAACTATAAATTCTGTTAAGCGCAATTTGGCTCTTTTTTTTTTATAGAACTAACAGCTACAATTTTGTTATATTAATATCCCTCGATATCGTGTGTGTATACGTTTTTTTTTACCAATAGGTGGAGGCTTATTAACAGCATCTTTTAAAAAAAATATTATTGTTACTATATCTTGTATGTATTAGACTGTAAGCCTTCCTAAAATAAAATAAATAAATAAACAGTTTCGTAAAATTACAGTTTTTCTATTAATAGTAAAAACTAAAACTTCATAGTTAAATCAATCAATGTGATATAGACATTATTTACAGATTATACAAAACTGTGTAAAAAATATTTTTCATGTGTTATATTCGAATTCATGTTCTTCTCGTTTTTCCATATCATATTGCTGTTGCCTCGCCTTCTTATCACGCCAATGTTGTACGTAAAGCCATCTGAAAACCAAAATATTATTTTTAACCGACTTTTAAAAGGAGGAGGTTCTCAATTTGTCTGTGTATTTTTTAGATGCTCGTTACTCGATTTCTCCGTCAATTATGAACTGATTAACAAAAATTTTCTTTTTATTGTAAGGGTATACTCTCGAATTGGTACCATGATCACCGTGTCAGGATCTGATGATTGGATCCCAGGGAAATCGAGAGTAACCCTTATTAAAGAACCCTGAGCGCCTAAATTCTTTGAAAAAAACTTGTATACGCATGCCATATTACATTTTCTACAAGCGCTTAATTTTTTGTTGTATGCGTTTTACGCAATTTCTCCGTCAATTATAGACTGTTTTTTTCTATATTCGTGTTTTTCTATATTTATTGCTGAAGCAATTTGGCACATTGGTCGGCAGCACATTGCTAGCACCTTTAGTATTGCAAATGGTTACAGGCGATGGTAACCATTTTCTATCACAGTTGGGCCGTCAGCCCTTTTGTTGTACTCCAGCAATAAAAAAAAGATTTTTATAATACTTACATCAACATAGATATAGCTGGAACCGTCATAAAGGCACTGAAGATATAAACAGCGCCCGTAAATATAGATATGGTTCTGGAATACATTGCAGAGTACGTTGGATCGAACATCAGCGCCGCTAAAGTCTCAACTAAGCTGAAGAGTGAGTTCATCTTTCCTAAAAAAGAACATAATAGGTTGGGGAAAAAGTCTTTTCGCATATAGTATGTATGAACTTGTAATAAGATTTCTTTGACTATACCATTTGTATCTGGCTGGTTTTGGTATCACTAAAAAGTTTTAATTTTAAAGAAGACAATTCCAAATTCAAATTAGGAAAATGTGTGATTTCATTTGTTTTTCTTATTGTTAAAATGAGTGAATCTAATGAAGAAATTCGATACATTTTAAAATTTTACTACTAATAAGGTAAAAATGCAACACAAGCAGCGAAAAAAATTTGTGATGTTTATGGACCTAATGCAGTATCTCTGAGAGTAGCGCAAATTTGGTTTAAGCGTTTGTCAATCCGGAAATTTTGATATCAAAGATGCACGTCGCTCTGATCGCCCTGTTACGGAAAGAATTGATGCCATTTTTGAAAAAGTGGAGCAAGATCGGCATATTAGTAGTTACGATGTAGCTGGAGAACTGGAAATTGACCACAAAACGGTTTTGGCGCATTTGAAAATAGCTGGGTACATAAAAAAGCTCGATATTTGGGTGCCTCACGAGCTCACTGAAAGAAACCTAATGAACCGTGTACTCATTTGTGATTCTTTATTACGACGTAATGAAACCGAACCATTTTTGAAGAAGCTGATAACTGGTAATGAAAAGTGGATCACGTACGTCAAGAACGTGCGAAAAAGATCGTGGTCAAAGGCCGGCCAGGCTTCACAGACTGTGGTGAAACCCAGGTTAACTCGCAACAAGGTGATGCTGTGTGTATGGTGGGCTTGGAAGGGCATTATTCATTATGAGCTGTTACCGCCTGACAGGACCATCGATTCTGAACTGTACTGCGAACAACTGATGAAATTAAAGCAAAAAGTTGAGAGAAAGCGGCCGGAATTAATCAACAGAAGGGGTGTGGTTTTTCACCATGATAACGCTAGACCTCACACAACTTTAGCCACTCAGCAAAAATTACGAGAGTTTGGCTGGGAGGTGTTAATACATCCGCCGTATAGTCCTGACCTTGCACCTTCAGATTTTCACCTGTTTCGCTCTCTGCAGAATTCCTTAATTAGTGTCAGGTTAACATCACGAGAGGACTGCCAAAACCACTTGTCGCAGTTTTTTGGATCAGAAGCCCCAAAATTTTTATAGCAATGGGATCATGTCCCTACCTACAAGATGGCAAAAAGTTATCCAACAAAATGGCACCTACACACTTTAGTCAAATGTAAATAAACTTTACAAAAAAACCTTTTGAATTTTTATATAAAATGCGAAGAAACTTTTTCCCCAACGTAATATACAATGTTTATACCATGTAATCGGTAAAGAGATAATTAGTCAAATAAAAGGCAAACATGTGTAACATAGAGATAGGAAGTGAAAAACTTGAGCAAGTTAAAGAGTTTACCTAGGATGCATGTTTACCAGAGACGGAAAGCATGACAGTGATATTGAAAAGGGACTAATGGCAGGTAATAAGGTGAATGGAACGCTGAACTTGGTGTTTGAGATCCGTATGGATCAATGAAATAAATTCTTCAATTAGGAGTTATAATTAATATACTTTCGTGAACATAGTACTTCCAGGAAGCCATTTTACTTAAGAAAAAACAGTGATGTCAACGTATAATAGTGATATGCATTGTAACACATATCGAATTAACTCGATTTCTAACACTAATTCGATTTCACTCTTTTATGAACAGTCGTAGAGTGTCTGTAAAGGCACGCCTGGCTGTCCATAAAGAGGTATTAGTACCAACGCTAATGTATGGCAGAAGAAGTATAAAAGTAAGATAAAGGCAATTGAAATGAGAGCTTTGAGAAATATTTGTAAGTGATATGATAAAAAACGGTGTAATAAGGGAACGTTGTGGATTGAAAGAGGATGTAGTGACAAGAGTTGAAAAAGGAGTGTTAAGGTGGTTTAGGCATGTAGAGAGAAGAATGAAAGCGAAATCACAAAACAAGTAGACAGCAATGTGACTGGTAGAGTCAGTGCCGGTAGACCGCGACGTACCCACTATGATCAAATTGAAGATATTTTAAAGAAAGGTTATATAAAAATATTAATGAAAGCTGATGAAGCGAAAAGTGTTGTTCAAGATCGTAGCAGATGGAGATTCATTATCTCTGCCTAACCAAACGGGAATCAGGCGTGACAATATGTATGTAGAAGGTAAACATAAAAACTTATTTCGAGATAAGTTTTCTATCATACTAAAAACGTTCCTAACATTGTTTGTCCATCAATCCAATCTTGTTATAAATATTACCCATCCATCAAGTAAATGTTATCATTATGTCGATTTATTTTAAACTTAGATCGTTAACTTAAACAGTCAAACTAAAACAGCTAAAACGTCGTTCAATAGATGTATACATAAATTAGCTTGGAGACGTTTTGTGTTTTTTTATTGCAAACTATAGATTTACTCTATAGGAGCCTAATCTATAATAATTAATATAATAATAAATAATAACCATAAACAAAATTAAAGGTAAATAATTAAAATGAACAAGTTGGTGCTAGGCTAAATAAAACTTTAACAATACCCATTGACACTTGACACCTTTGTCTTCTGTGATCACGGCTACTGAAAAGTGGCCGAAACGTCAGAATAATAAAAATCAAGTAAATTACCGCGTTTAAACCGTAAAGAGATAGTTTTATTACAAGTCATACTTATCACACATTTGCAGTAGTAACAAACACAAGGAGCAAAATCGAAACAAATCACTACTAACCAAAGTACACTATTAAAAACGCAAAGACATCTCCAAGTTGTTATGTATAAAAGCCCTTGTAATTACTAGCATAAATATTTTCACAAGTATAGCCATATATATATATATACTCACCCATCTCTTCGCTTGGCACCAACTTAGAGGCCATCGACCGCAGCGAGGTAAACGTGGTTGCATTAAGGAGCTCCACTATCGGTACTGAAAAATAAGAATTAAGAAATTAGGTATTTTACCAAGGCTTGAAACCGGTGTAAAGCTTTTAACCGGTTTTAGTCAACTATTTCATTCAGAGTGTAAATCTTAAAAAGAGTATGAAAGCTTTTTTTGTAGCCAGGGGCTATCCGATTGAGGACCATAAGCCGCGACAGGCACAGAAGCCTGGGTGGATAGTTCGCGACCCGTGTGTGGAATTCGTCAGGTCTGGGTGGCACTAGCATGCCCAGTTAAAACTGGTGCCATACTATTGCCACTCGCTAGTTAGGGAAACCCACTAAAACCCCTGGGTGTTCCGTCATGCGCCTTATGCCGGGATTACAGGGACACGGAATCTTAACCAACTCCGCGTGCCCTGGAAGGCGGAGGCCCGCAGGCCTCATCCGCTGCCAGGGTACTTCTTTTATCCCCCGGCATCGTCTACGTCTAATCCGGGGCGTGGGGCGGTTTGTAACGCGCCCCACGGGAGGATAAATGAGCGCACGCGGAACACTCGCCCTCTCATCTCGAGGGTATATGTGGGTGAGTGAGAACCCCTATACCCCAAGGGGGAAGGTCCGGCGTCGGCGCGTCCTGCTTTGGCGGGAGCGGAGCAAGGAAGTCCGCTCACGCTCCCACTCCGCCTCCTCCTTCGCAAGCATGACTCGCTCGCAGAAGGAGGAGAGGGCGTCCCATCCTGGTGGGCTCCCAACCATGATGCGAACCACTGCCGCGAGCAGACCTACGTTAACCGGTTTATTCCGTGAGAATTACTTTCTCATTCTTATGCTCTTTCAATGTTTGTGTGCGACTGAAAAACTTTCTGTACCACATGGATACGCTTTGAAGGTATGTGGCAAAAATCGTTCGAAACCGGTTTCTTTAACCGGTTACCAAATACGGTTTGATTGAGGTTGAAGTTAGAGCAAAATTGAAAAGATCTTATGTACTTAGAGCTGACCTTAAGCGGTTCGAGTTTTTTCACCAGTTTACAAGCCCTGGTTTTTATTAATCTATCTACAATAATATAATAAATCTGTAAATAGTTCGAGTTTGTACAATACGTTTACATTTTTAAACGTATTCTACAAACTCGAACCATTTCATTCAAGAAAGAAATCAGGGGGTTAATTCGGACCAGGAGATTCCGAAAATGCATTTTTTAGAGTTTTTGTCTGTCTGTCTGTTAGAGCATCACGAGAAAACTACTGAACGGATTTAAATGAAACTCGATATAGAGCTAGCTTATGTCCCGGAGCAGAGCTTAGGATACTTTTTATCTCGGTAAATAATGTGTTTTCCGTGATAGAGACGAAAATAGTGAACAATATGGCGCTGAGATCGCATTTTTTTGGATACTACTGAAGGTATATGAATGAAACCCGACATAGTGCTGGATTATAACCCGAGTTAATAATTAGGATACATTTTATCCCGATAAATAATGTCGTTTCCTAAGAATAGACAGATTAGAAAAATAGATCGTGCTACAATTCGCGTTTTTTCAAATCACTAACAAATACTTTGTCATAAGAAAGTGGTTTCTTTTATTCATTGTATTACTGCAAATCAGGTTGGCTTCGGCTTATCTCTATGTTTTGCTGGGTAGCTGTTTAGACTTTATGGATTTAGTTTCTTTGTTATTGTAGTGAATAGAACAAGAAATAGTGAAGTTTTAGAAATAGTAAACATAGAGCCACTACTTAGGGCTTTCCATATGGCGTAGCCGTAGTGAAAACTCTAGTATATATAATAAAGCTGAAGATTTTTATCATCATCAACGTTACACCTGGTTGCGTTCGGTACAGAGCGCTTCTGAGCACGGAATTTCCTTTCCTACCCTTTCTTCTCCATTTCTCACTGTTTTGGATATCGTTTATTCTAAGACGATGTACGACGACAATGCATAACTTCTGGGGCCTATTATCATATACCTTCTACAAAACCTGGCCGAGGCGGCATGGCTACATTTTTCCTTACTTTACTAGCAGTACACTTGGTGTTACAAATGTTCGTACGCAACGGTAACCATTTTCCGTCAGATAGACCATCTGCCTGTTTGGTGTACTCCAGTAATAAGAAAAATATATATCCTTCTTCCATGATGTCACTTAGGTAATGACAGGTTACTATATCGCGATTTTATTTGTTACGTGTAGGTTATTATGTATCAAAATTGGATATTTGTAACGTTGGAATAAAAAACAAATAAAATACCGCGTTTAAAACTGTTATAACGTAGTATCATAGTGTTTTCGGCACTCTGACACTTCGGATTCAAATTTTTATTTTATTTTATATACATTTTTAATTATAGCGAAAAAAAATAGTTCGTTATAAAGCTTGTATAATTATGATTTTTCCATAAAAATAGATTCAAATACCCAATTTCTGGTGGAACTTACCCATAAACATATGTAGATCAGTGCGTACGAATACAATGTATATAGAACCTATAAGTTTGCTGACCACAGAAATGAGGCAGAGTACAGAATCATGCCATCCCCAGCGTTTACTAAACAGGCTTATGGAGATTAGAGCACCTGAAATAAAAGTTGAAATCATTTGTTAGTTTATTTTTGTAATGTAGAGACTTAACATTCCACAAGCATTTATGTTGTAAATATGCAGAAACAAATTTTAAAGTGGTTTCTTCGCTCCAGCGAAACGACATTTTGCGGCAGCTAATGAATTCAACTAACACGACGGATTCATACTTGTTTAAAACAAATGAAGGGGTAAGCAGTGACGCGTGGTGCGAGGCGCTACTCGCCGAAAATGATAGAACGAAATGGATGGACTCGACTAAATGATTTGCTAATCTACTCGACTAAATTTTTGTTGTTCAGACACGTTTAGTTACTAAATTACTCGGTACTCGACTAAATTACTAGCATAGTGCGAACTTGGCTTGACTGCGGCGTGGCAACAGCACTTTTTACTTGCGGTGCTAGTGTCACTCCAACGTGGTGAGTCCCACACACTCCACCGTGTTTCCCCGCGGTGGATAGACCTCAAGCGTATTTCCCCTTGTTAAAAAAAGCCGTGTATTATAAAATATGGATGAATGATAAATATATTTATATCTTCACTTACTTAAGGAGTGTGTTATAACGGAGTAGGTAGAGTATATACTATACTTGAGAGCGTCCCATTTTAATCGATATCTAACATACATGTAAGTTATTATCCTTTCACCTGAAAAAATATGAGTTAATTATTGATACTTGTTGTAAAGAGCTATAATGTCGCAAGTGAGAACAAGAGCCCCCCCCTCGTGTATTACCCGTGCGCAGAAAGTTTGCCGATAGCTTCATAATGTCACGCCTCGATGGTCAGTAGGGTTGAAAAATAAGGTCACGTAAATAGTTGTTGCAATAAATTTATTATTTTACTTAATTATTGTATATACTTTACATAAGTATATACAATAATACTAAGTAATAAAATACAATAATAGTAAGTAGTCATCGGCAAACCTCTGCACGCGGCTTATATAGTCAAATGTCTATGTTATTTATAATAAAAATATAAAGTGTATATTAATTTTATTATCTTGATGTACTACAACCGGCTACTTACTTACCGGGTTGCCTGGAAGAGATCGCTATAAGCCATAAGGCCGCCCAATGTTCTAATGAAAATGTATTCATATTAAATTGCCCTGGCTTAAGTTATGGTGAATAATAAAGAGTTTTCATTCATTCATTCATACTACAATAAAGAGTGTTGTTGTTGTTGATTATAATATGCATGTCATAATGGTAATAATGATACTATAATGCAATAAATAATATTCTATTTCATTCAAATATTTCGTTCGATCGTTCGTCATCAACCATTTGCGGTCCACTGCTGGACGTAGGCCTCCCCTAGACGGAGCCACTCATCCGTGTCCTCCGATTTCCTCAGCCAGCGCCTACCGGCGACCTTGGATGGGTCGTCAGTCCATCGGGCTGGAGGACGTCCGACACTACGTTTATCGAGACGCGGTCGCCACTCCAGGACTCGTTTGCTCCATCGGCCATCGGTCCTGCGGCATACTTGACCGGCCCACTGCCACTTCAACTTACTAATTTTGCGAGCTATATCGGTTACCTTGGTTCTCTTACGGATATCCTCATTTCTAATTTTATCCATAAGAGAAACTCCCAACATAGCTCGCTCCATAGCCCGTTGAGCGACTTGGAACTTGTGGACCAATCCTGCCGTCAGTGTCCATGTCTCGGCCCCATAGGTCAGGACGGGGAGGAGGCACTGCTTTTGTCTTTAAGCATTGCGATACGAAATATTTGATAAATATTTCAGACAAAAAAATTATTTGCTAATTCCTTAAGTCTCAAAACTACTCAGAAACTGATAGCAGTTGTGGAAAGACTTTTGCTTTTTAGTTCCACTCACACTTATACACCCAAA
Source organism: Dendrolimus houi (assembly GCA_039645545.1). Lineage (NCBI taxonomy): Eukaryota > Metazoa > Arthropoda > Insecta > Lepidoptera > Lasiocampidae > Dendrolimus > Dendrolimus houi. Next base: position 21,111,738 of record CM077124.1, read on the forward strand.
AATACTCCAACAGCTAGACACTACTTATAATTATAACCACACAGACAAACTTGTTTATTTTCTTTTATTGTAATGCTCAATGGTGGCAATTATTACAGTTATAGAGAGACGAGGGCCAGGATCCTGTCTTTCCCAACTTAATTAAGTTTGATTTATTGTGGGAAGTAAATAAATAAATTTAAAAAATGCACTTAGATTAACCATACCTTCGATACATTACCCTTAAAGCTGCTTATACATAACTTCATTTTGGTGAACATAGTGGGCATAATATAAATTAAATTTGCATATCCGTACTATATGTACTGTTAAATTTAATTTATTGCTAGCATTTATGAATTTTATTTACATTGAACATGGAATTAAGAGACTATAAAAATGAATATCTGTCTTACCATGATTAGGTCCGTAGATAATAGCAACGACTAATAGAGTCATGATAATTTTAGCTCTGAAATTAGACTGTCTTTTCTTTAAGGCAACTTCAGCAGTTTCCTTTACCAAATTTACAACATCTTGACATTTTAAAGGTTTTGCCTGAAATTATTAAATATAACTTTTAGTTTTATTTAGGGAGCGTTTTGGTTTGAAAGAGAATCGAACGTGAGTTCTCATTTGAGTTTAGTGTAGTAATCACTAAGCTACTAGATCTTTTGGTTTAACCTATTTATAATATTATTATATATTTATTAAGGTTGGGTAAAAAGTTTCTTCGCAGTTTATATAAAAATTCAAAAGGTTTTTTTATATCGTTTATTTACATTTGACTAAAGTATGTAGGTGCCATTTTGTTGGATAACTTTTTGCCATCTTGTAGATAGGGACGTGATCCCATTGCTATAAAAATTTTGGGGCTTCTGATCAAAAAACTGTGACAAGTGGTTTTGGCAGTCCTCTCGTGATGGTAATCTGACACTGCCTAAGGAATCCTGCAGAGATCGAAACAGGTTAAAATCTGAAGGTGCAAGGTCAGGACTATACGGCGGATGCATTAACACCTCCCAGCCAAACTCTCGTAATTTTTGCTGAGTGGCTAAAGACGTGTGAGGTCTAGCGTTATCGTGGTGAAAAACCCCACACCCCTTCTGTTGATTAATTCCGGCCGCTTTCTCTCAACTTTTTGCTTTAATCTCATCAGTTGTTTGCAGTACAGTTCATAATCGATGGTCCTGCCTGGCTGGCGGCAACAGCATGCCCTTCCAATCCCACCATACACACAGCATCATCTTGTTGCGAGTTAACCCGGGTTTTGCCATAGTCTGTGAAGCCTGACCGGCCTTTGACCACGATCTTTTTCGCACGTTCTTGTCGTACGTGATCCACTTTTCATCACCAGTTATCAGCTTCTTCAAAAATGGTTCGGCTTCATTACATCGTAATAAAGAATCACAAATGAGTACACGGTTCATTAGGTTTCTTTCACCTCATGAGGCACCCAAATATAGAGCTTTTTTGTGTACCCAGCTTTTTTCAAATCCGTTTTGTGGTCAATTCCCAGTTGTTCAGCTACATCGTAACTACTAATATGCCGATATTGCTCCACTTTTTCAAAAATGACATCAATTTTGTCCTTAACAGGGCGACCAGAGCGACGTGCATATTTGATATCAAAATTTCCGGATTGAAAACGATTAAACCAAATTTGCGCTACTCTGACAGATACTGCATTTGGTCCATAAACATCACAATTTTTTTTCGCGGCTTGAGTTACACTTTTAATTTTTTTGTAGTAAAATTTTAAAATGTATCGAATTTCTTCATTAGATTCACTCATTTTGACAATAAGAAAAACAAATGAAAATCACACATTTTCCTAATTTGAATTTGGGATTGTCTTCTTTAAAATTAAAACTTTTTAATGATACTAAAACCAGCCAGATACAAATGGTATAACCAAAGAGATCTTATTACAAGTTCATACATACTATATGCGAAAAGATTTTTTCCCCAACCTATTAGATGATATAACGCAAACAAATAGAAACATAAACAAAATTGTATAGCCATATCAATAAGAGACTCTTGTATAAGATATTGTATTAGATGTAAGGACCTTTGTAATTTTTAAATAAAGAAAGAAACAATCAAAGATAAATGTAATATATATATATATATATATATATATATATATATATATATATATATATATATATATATATATAAATATATATATAAAAGATCAAGAAGGGAACCAAAGCCCGCACAATCATGTTCGTTCGGAGGAGAAAAATAATAATAATATAATAACAGCCCATAAACGTCCCAGTGCTGGGCTTGGGCCTCTCATTATTGGTAAATGGACAATATACCCGCCACGCTTTTCCAAGACGGCTTGGCAGTTTTGATACATCTGTTATCTCGATGTGCAGGTGTAATCACGATTTTTTCCTTCAGCGTTGTTAGCACGTGGTAATTGTAATAATATGTATAGAAAACTACCTAAGTGGTGCATGCGTTCCGGCCAGGATTCGAAACCGAACCCTTTGAGTTTGGGACGCGTGCACTAACCAGTACGGTACCACGAGTTGGTTAGTATTTGATTTAGCAATTATTAATTCTGGTTTCTTGTTTCAACTTCAACTAGAAAAGGTATCTACTATCTTAATACTAAGGAATAATTCGAGTGTCAGTTTCTTCGCTCGGCACACATGTTTAAGTATACAACGCTTAATTTGTGATAAAATCGATCCAATGCATAGTATTTAATAATGCTACAAATGCAATCAATCTCTTCCATCATGAATACCATGAAATTTCTGCTTGTATAAACCATATAATTACTAGTAGTCTTAAGTGATATTGATGTTTTTTTATTTCTTTCTGCATTCTAGAGAATAAATCGATTATCATAAAATTTGGAGTGTATGTAAATAATTATGCTTAATTCTTATACAATAAACTAATTACTATATTTCTTCTAATATGTTTGTATGTATTTAATATAGAAAGTTATTTAAGTATGTGTATTTAATTTATAAAATATGTAGTTTAAGTATTTCTGTTTAAGTTCTATCTAGTAATCTGCACCACCTACATCGCCAGATTAGGTTAAATTATTCCTTATGTTAGGTTGCCTGGAAGTGATTGCTTTAAGCGATAAGGCCGCCTATTGCTTCTACCATGACAATATTGTAATCGTGCATTTTTGTAATTGTATATTTGGTGAGCAATAAAGTGTTATCTTATATTATTTTTGGTAAAAACATTTTATTCTACAATTTCCACAAAATACAGTTACGAAAGTTATGCAACCGAAGCGTGGAAAACCTAACAGGTATTCAAGGATCACGACTGTTTTTAAATTTATATAACACAAAATATGTTCATGATAATTTTATCTGTATATGTGATCGTATCGCGTAGAAAATATGGATGGATTTAGATAAAACTGGGCATATTAATAACAATCATAATATGCTACAATAAAAAGAAATTCATTGTACAAACGTCTAAACTTACCATGTACAGTTGCGGCATAAATGGAATGGCAATATCTTATTATAATATATAATAAGATATGTGCTAAATAAAAAAATCACAATAGACGAAATCTTTATAAAATAATTAAAAAATATATTGACAATGAAATCCTACTACAATTTAGACGAATATTTACAGATGACTTAAAATAGTAAGTGAAATAGATCACACAATACCTATTCTTATAACCTGTTAGGGTCTTGTGCAATTATTACACTGTTTCCCAATATGTGCAATAAATGATTGAGTATCGTGTATAACTGAATCAATATTAGGAGTTTTTTTAAGATGAAAATTAACGACCATCAGATTGTCACACTAACGTAAACAGAGTTATGGGAACTACTAGTAATAGCAGTGAGAGAATATGTTTGTAAAAAGATTTACCTCTTCTCTTTTTGTATTAGGTTTAGTATTGCTCTTCAGACGAAACAGTCCATATAGAAAGGTTATCAAGTAAACACTTCCACTGATCAAGAAAACACCATAATAGCCCCAAAGCTTCAACAATATTCCACTCAAAGCTGTGCCAATAGGTACACCAGCAGTCATACATAAATTGGCCAATCCAATTCTATAAGTTCTTGAGTCTTCGTTAGTAATATCGCTGATATAGCTGAAAACTCCTAAATAAACCATCACCCAGCCTCCTGTAATGGCTGGGAATAATGCTTCAAAGAACATTGTTACCTCAACATTGATTTCGTAAAAGAAATAAGTACTTAAGAAATTGCTGATGCAAACCATGAATTCTCCAACAATTGGCAAGAGGATGCAAATTTTTCGATTGCCTGTGCGATCACTCCATGCTCCCATATATATGACTAGTAAAGTAGGGATGGAAGTTTGGATTATGCTCTTCCAGGACTCAATTCCTGCTATAACTTTTTGAACCTCTGCCTCCACATTTGTTAAATTATCTTTACGATCAATCAAAGCATCACATATCTGGTTTCCATAATCAAGTTTTACTCTACAAGCCTTATCGAGATTCAAATTTTGTACAGCTATTCTTGCAAGCATAGATGGAATTATTAGACCGGCTAATATTGGTTCTACTGTTATGTTTGATTTGACATGACACAGTTTCTCAAAGAAACTTTGTTGTTCAAACTTTGTATGCTGTTCATCTTTAAGTGGCTTTTCAGATTCACGTCTTTCTTTAACACTCATGTTACGTACACAATCTTCAAAAGTGATGCGTGTACTGGCAATCGTATGTTATTGTACATGTTTATTCGTGCTTAGAATAAATACGATTCTTTTAAGTTTATAATATAGAGCTTGATTCGAAAGTATTAAAATAAAATTTTGTTGACATTATATATGATGATAATTTGTAACGTGGGTATATTATGTCGCATATCATTGAATAAAAATATGTTGAAGGTTTTTTAATACATGCGTTTATACTTTAACCAGAATAGCTAAATCAATTAGAATTTTTATATAAAAATAAATCATATATTAATAATATACTGAAATTAGTTTTAGCTGACGTATAAGTAATAATTTCTTTCGTAAAAATCGTCCGTTTAGTAAACGATTTGGTAATTTTAAATCTATGCAGTTAGTTGAATATGTAGTAAAGTAAATAAATTAAAAAAACGTGAATAAAATAATCTTGAAGCTTATGGTCTTATTAATTATTATCTACTTAGTCATAGAATACTTGACACACTTTAAATCATTATCATATATTTGAATGAGACCTATTTTGATAAAAATAAATGTATATTGATATAAAAAAGTGAGATAATATGCGAAATCATTTTGGTTATTGATCAAACAATGGAAATGAAAGTAATACTAGTAGTGAAGTTTCTTGACTATCTTACTATTTCTCAGATATATTATTATTTCATTTTTTGTAATGAAGTACATATAACGCTCATAAAACCTTGGGAAACCTGATAATGTCAACCTATAAATGACACACATTCGTGCATGGGCATCTACATTTCAAGGATACGACTAGTATACAGATATGTATAATTGTACAACCTAGGTGTCTTTAGTTCCCATTTGAATCAGTGGCTCTTAGAATTCTTAGATTATATTTCAGCTAATTATCAGGCGAGATTGTGGTCAAATGCTAACCTATATTACAATAAAAAATGATAACATTAAGGCCTCTGTTGCCCCAAACGTCGAAAGTGGGGTGCAAATGAAACAGCTTTCAAAAATTTACATTTTTTATAAATCTTCAAGATACGGGACGTGACGTGGTGTTTCGTAATATTTCTATAATTACTTTAAGTTATGAAAATAATTCACCAAATCATCTTGAAAATTATTAACATGAAACCATTTTACTCCTTCATTTTTTTATGAAAACAAGATCTTTATAAAAGAGAGATAAATAATTTGGTTTTATAATTTTTTTAAATATCACTATTTTATTTACAATAAAATAATAATGCATCTGCAATAATATAATATGGACCGAAAAATCCTCAAGGACGTTGGCGTTGCTACAAGCCTTAAACCACGATTATAAAAGACGGATTGTACAGTCATCCTCGTAATGTTTATTTTCGAGTTCACTACTTAGAAAATGCATATTGATTCAGACAAACTACCCAAGTGTTATCAATCAGGATTCAAATCTATGTTATTTTAATTAATCGCAGAAGTTTTAGCCACTGATCCACCCCGACATAGGTACACTTCCAAAGAAAACTTTAGTGATGAATACATTTTGGTAAAATTAGTCTCATTTTGTAATAATAGGATAATTATAATCTGTACCAACACACGCTGTATATGACACGACTTATCAGCAGTTAACAATGATTAACTAATTAATATTTGCAGAGTGTGTTTGGTTATGCCACCGCATCGGCCGTGATGTCTAGATAACACATAAGTTGTTTAAACAAAGTAATCAATTCATAACTATTTACTTTTTGATAGCAATTTTTAATCAAAAAGTAAATAGTTATGTACTAAATTGATATATAAATATTACAGGGGTAAAATAGTAGCAGTAGTAATCACTAGAAAAGTAACAAAAATTTTGCAAATTTGGTACAGCCATGATGGAATCTTGATTACAGAGCTCTTAGGGCCGGCTCGATCCACGCTCTCACAGGATATCAGGGTGAAACGGTTAACCTTGAATTATAACCTGGCCACAACGTCTAGAACGAGAACTTTTTTTTTGCCTCCTGCCCCTACCAAACTTCCCTATTCCATCCCTCTATTCCAATCCCATATTCCAATCCCATATGCCAATCCCATATGTCAATCTCATATGCCAATCTAATATTCCAATCCTATATTCCAATCCCATATCCAATTCCCTCTATCGCATCCCCCTATCCCATCCGCTTTACTCATTATAAAGGTTGGTAACGCGTTGGGTTCGCTATTAATGTTGCAAGCGTCTATAGCTGACGGTAACCACTTACCATGTTGGTTGAGTTGAGTTGGTTCCTCTGACTGTTTGCCAACATAGCGATAAAAAAACTCCATGGTTAAGGAGTTTTTGACGGGAACTGAATGGTGAATGTACTGTTTGTTCAGTTTAATTTTATAAAAATTGTTTTAAAATGAGCAAAAGCTGTAGTAGGATTTGCGTAGTAATTACGTGTTTTTTTGAGAAACCGTGAACCGTGTAGTCAAATCAAATCAAATGTGGTCTTTCGAGTTGCCACAATAACTCCATTATTTGGCGTCAGTCAAACCCCTATAATTCGGCTCGTTTATAGTGAAGACTCAATATATCTGGCGAGGCTATAATGGCAAAGTTCCTTTGCCTGTCATTGCGGCGATTTTACATACTTGTTTACAGTTAAAAAGTCACCAACGCTAGCAATATAAATACGTCGTTAACATTATACCGATTTCAAGTGGCGAGGAAAGTTGAAATCTAAGTGAACAGCAGTCGAGTACGTAAAATAAATTTATTTAAACACCGGTTTTGCCCGTGGCTTCACTCGTGTTAACGTAAATTTGACAGTCGAGTGGAGGACCGACCGCTGAGAGTACCATTAATTATGCTCTCTATGAAAAACAAAAACTAGTGTATCCCAAGGGAACTGTACGTTATTCCGGTATAATAAGTAGCCTATGTGCTATTTCAGTGTATAATCTATCTCCGTGCCGAATTTCACATCCAGATCCGTTCTGTCGTTCTGGCGTCATTGTGTAACAAACATCCATCCAAACTTTCGCATTTATAATAGTAGTAAAATTTGAAATTAGATATTTCCACTTTCTTGGCTACTATCGCGCTTGCTGCAGTAAATATTAATATTTAGATGTAGCGGATTTAAGCAGTTAAAATATCTACTAAAAAAAGAGTCTACCTAAGTGGACGGATGTATAGTAAGTACCTATATTCAAATTCAAAAGTTTTTTCATTCAAAATAAGTTCCACTGGAGAACACTTTTTGAAGGTCACACATATAAGTAAAAATTTAATTTTACTTCCTATTCTCCGTACACCGCTTCACAACGTGTTATTGCTGTTAAGGACAAGAAGCAGCAATAACTCCCCAGCAACATGTCTAGCTAAAAATTGAGTAACTCAACCTTTTTTTTAATACATTTTATACAAAAATATGTTACACAATTACGTTTCGAAGAATTAACGGAGTCGTAGCAAGCAGTGCATACTCAGTAAGACAAAGAATATATATATATATATATATATAGTCCTGTCGTGACGAGATAGTGAATTTCATTTATTTTATTTACATTTATTTTCAATGATAGTTGATGACGCGAAAAGTGTTATTAGGATCGTAGCAGGTGGAGATCCATCGTCTCTGCAAGTAATAGAATTTCGGAACAAAAAATGAACTCATGTGCAGAAGAATGAATCTTATTTCTATTTATTTCAGCAAAATAAATATAAACAAAAATAAATATAAGTTTTAGTGTGCATGTATTATATTATCTTCTATATCAATACTGCTGACAAGATCTTCTTGTAATATTCTAGAATGCAATTTCGGGGAATCTGGTTTACCCTCTTCACTGGGTGTTTCATATTTATTGTCACTGTTATTTTCTTTCTTTTTACGAATTAATTTCTTGTTTTCGGTATAGAACCATCTGGAACAATGTACAAGTATTATTTAGTTACTTTAGGTTGATAGGAAATTATCTCAATGTTGTTTTATCATTATCATGCCAGCGTTATTTCTAGTTTGGGTTTGGAGCGTCCACTTTGGTGTGTGGAATCCGTTCTTCTACTCTTACTTCTCCACTTCGTACGGTGTTCGGTGAATCTTGAGATCATTGACACGCATACCATACGTTACTACGTCAAAGTACCTATGTCTTCGGTCTACCCCTTCTACCGGGACCTATCGGAGATGGCATGGCTAGACGTTTGTTCCTCAAATAACTGATTGGTTTTGCTAAAACGTAGTAATACCAGCTGAGAAGCGTAGTGTTACGAACATTACAATTATACTTTTTATCTGAGACATATAATAAGCCTGGAATTAAATTTATTTTAATTAAACAAGTCTGGAATTATTGGAACAATTGTTATAAATTGCACATACCCAAATATGACCAAGGTAGGTACTGTTAGCACTGTACTAATATAGTATATGATTCCAGCATCGAACTCCAAAGTAAGCATATATATCCATGAGTATATAGGTCCAAATACCATCGAAGTAATCACTTCCATTAAATTAAATACTGATGTCATTTTACCTAGATATTAAGAAAAGCAGTTAATTAAATTGTTGCTCTTTTATGAAAAATTAATACGGATAGAATAGACTCTATCTTTCAAGGATATTTGTAACATGAATAGGTGTTGATGAAGGGATGTTTATCTACTCTTATAATCACCTTCTTGGTGTATTAATGAAAAGCAAAACATTATGAAACATGAGAAAGGTAGTTTGAGATATCAAAATATAGTAGAAGCTATTAAAGGAGTAATGGAAGTTTTTAGAGGGATACACCAGTTGGTATAAAAATTGAATTTAAGACAGTGGGAAAATATAAATTTGGATTTGCATAAGATTTTTTACTATATCAAACAATAACTAAGCGATTTAAATATCTTCCTTTAATTTTGAAAAGAATCGCGGAGGTTTAGTGAGTATCACTCACAAATAATTGAACTGAGTTTGAATATATGGCAGAAGACATACACTGGTAGTTCAATTTTAGCAGTTGATGACTATTAAAAAAAATTTGTGAGAAAACCTACATATCGAGAATGTGAAACCGTTTGGAAACATCTGATCCAAAAATTGGAGCTTTTACGAGCTGATAATTATGAACGATTACTATTATTTGATTTTAAAAATAATCTTTTTGGTAAGTTTTATACTTACCTAATTCATCGCTTGATACCAATTTAGAAGATATCGACCTTAGAGCCGTGAAAGATGATGCATTCAGCATTTCTATACCAACAGCTAAAATAAAAAAAAGAATTAAATATTTGTTACAAAATTTGAATTTGAAATTTGCCTTTATTTGCTGATATTGTTAGGCAGTATGAAAAGGTGTATGGTTTTTCATGTTTGAAACAAAGGGATTTCGTTAGATTTTCGCTACTGTTATTAAACAAATTTCAATGGTGTTAAGAGTGTTTATATTAAATAAATAAATACACATTGTATATCCCTAAATTAAGCAAGTTACGCTTGTGTTGACACCCAGACCATAGTAAATAACGGAGAAAATTCATTTCCAAAATTTACCAGACCAGGTACCAAACCTGGAGCATCTGCGTTGCAGTGAGGTAGGTCGGGAAAAGATTAGCCCGCTCAACCACAGAAACTGACAAATTTGGTTTAGCCTCCATAGCGTTAGGTACTTTTGACAGTGAAGAATGACTATGCGTCGCCCTTGCTTGAGCAATATGAACAGCAGTAGAGTATCACCGAGATGAATATTATGTACTAGATGTACATATGTATTTAGGTATGATCCTAATGGGCGGAGGAGCGATTGGAATGCTCCTCCGTCTCAAAGGTAAGATCTTCCGCCGAGGTTATTGTTGTACCTCGCAGGCCTAATCCTAAGCCCGGCTATTATTTTGGAAAAGGTTAGGGACTCCCGCATCTTTGGCAACCTTTATGTTCGTGACAAACTACAACAGAGTCCCCTAAGCTGTTACGGTCACATTTTATGGAGACCTACTAGGTTTGTGAGTATCAAATGTGTAGTTACGCCTTCTCCGACTAAGTCTGTCACATTTTCAAAAGTTCCTCAGATTTAATAAAAGTATAAGTATAAGTACCTTACATACTTAAAAAAGAACATTACATTATACAGGTATACATTAATTTCCTCGTATATAAAAATCTCGTGTCACGGTGTTTGTGGTCGAACTCAGGCGAAACAGCTTAGCCAATTTTAATGATTTTTTTTGGTATATCTGGAAGGTATGAGGATAGGTCGTAAAGTCTTTTTACCATCCTATGGTGTATTTATTTTATTTTTATGGCAGAACCACATTTGTCGGGTGAGCTAATATTTGATAAAGATACCTATGTACATATGCTTGCCAGTCCTTGCGAAGCCCGTCGCTAAAGATCCTATAATTTTACTGACGTTTGATATCAATCCAAGCACAGAGTCGTCCCATTTCCATTTTCGACTAAACAGGCTTATGGAGATGAAAGCACCTGTAAAATTGCAAAGATTATGCAATACTCCTTATCATACACTAACATAATAAAAAGAAAACACAACATTTAATTTAAAATGCTCTAAAGTAAGATAATAATGATTTTATAACTAACTAGCTGAGCCGTGCTCACGTCACTGGGTGTCGTTAAAAATACATATACACCCACGCACACACGCACTCATATAAAGGTTTAATTAATCTTTGTAAACTTTAATTAATTCATAAACCCAAAAAGCTGCCGCAGTGCTTCGTACGAGGATGTGCGCAATTCTTGCGTGGAACGTTATTGCTGTTACATATTTGACAGGCGTTCCCGTGCCCACTTCACAGGGGGTCAATAAAAAAATAAAAAAATATTAATTATAACCAAATTATAGCCTATATGACTCGAGAATAATGTAGCGTTCCACTGGTGAAAGAATTTTCTAAATTGGTTCAATAGAACCGGAGATTACCCAATTATATCCAAACAAAGATTAGATTACACCCAAAGTCACAAACTTTACCTCTTTATAATATTAGTATAGATAATAGTAACACAAGACATCCGTGCAGGAACGGAGGAAAGAATACAATTTCCTGCACCCGAGCGGCCTGTCGTAAGAGACAACCCACAGCCAGGTGGTAGGGTATGTGCCCGACTGGATGGCTACCACTGCTGGTCTAGAGTATGCCGCCATAACAACCTTGAGTTGTGTTCCGGCCATCAGTGGCCAGGTTCCAGTCTCCCTTTAAAGAGCGGCAGCACCTTGTCCATAGGCGATTGTAAGCGCTTACCATATGGTAGGCCGTCTGCCAGTCTGCTATCTCATACATTAAAAAAAAGGAAAAAAAGCCTTCAGAAAGGAATAAGGCAAAGGTGGATTCACCTTGCATTGTTCATTATAGTAATATGCGTAATTTTTGGACAATTCCTTAGAAAATAAGTGATTAAACGAGTTTGATACCAAACCTGACAAACATAAAAAAGACCCATCGTCCAAATTTTTTTGGTCGATACAAAATATTTTTTTCTATTGAAAAAAAAGAAAAAAAAAGACATATTTTATTCGGGACAAAATAACACAGAGAAACAGAATAAGTTTTAAAATTGGACCTAGTCTCAGCATATGCTGGCCAATTAAGACCAGCGGTGTTCTGCCTCCTGGGACCAGCGAGTGAAGTCACGTAGGAGAATACAACACAAACGATAATACATAATGTACAGTCGTGGTATGAAAATGTTCGTCCGTTTTCAAATTGATTTATTTATGCCTGGTTTCAATATTGCAAAAAACGATTCGTTTTTGATACCGACGGGTAGAATATTAACGCCTGGTAGCTCTACTGATGTTTCTATAATGAACTGTCCGTAGCTAGTTACTCATGAAAGTACCAACTACCGATGGGAGGGATTTTCTAACCGATCGGTAGACTTTTTGTATGGAAACGACAGGTGGAGTGTTTCTATATTATAACCGCTGGTTTTCAACACTACTATTCGTAAGAATTTTATTACCATCCGATTTCGGCCGGTTGCTATTTTTTTTTGGGTTGCCGGTTTTTTGTCGTTATTAATACGTGATTTTAAATTAAATTAAACTCAATTTTTTTACTTCTTCTTTTGACTTGGATTAAATTCTTATTTATTTATATCTTATAAATTTACAATTTCTATCTTTAACAGTTCTAATTCCAATTCAAGTATTGCTTTACTATTCATCTCTTAACCTGAGATAACGTTATAGTTATCGATTGTGACCTAATGCGTCTTCAATATAGCGTTAAAAATAAAAATAGCACTGAATGAACATAACATTATTAATAGATAACGTAGTACGTACTAACTCTCAATATTTAACGTCATTAACAACAAATTACAACATCGCTTCAAATAACACATTAAATCCATCTCTACATCTGTGTGAAACGGTCGCGTTACAAAAAGTTCCCTAAAATATTTAAATGAAAACTAAAAAATTGGACAAGTTTCCCACAAAGTTTCCCTCATTAGACTCTGGTACCATGAAAATCGTTGTTCTTAGCCTTAACTTATTACAAAAAAAAATTGCGATCGAAAACCACAAATCCCTATAACTAGCGAAAAATTTTTGAAGTGACAACACTCTTTTTTTTTTACAAAAAATCGAGTTTTTGGCGGGAACTGAAAGGAGATGTTGTGCTGTGCAGTTTTATTTTCTAGAAATGTGTAAAATTACTCTAAAATGAACAATAGTTGTAGGATATTGATAGGTTTTGAGTAGTAATTATCTGTTTTGTGAGAACTGTGAATAATATAGTCAAATGTGACCTTTTGCTGATATTGCCAGCTGATAACCTACAGTTCAGCTGTGCTACACATAGCATAAGTTCATTTTAAACATGTTTCTGACTGAAAGACATAGATTCTATGGTCATGAATAAATTTAAAAAAAAAATACAAAAAAATCAATGACAATGGAAAAATCATTATTTAAAATTTTTATATGTTATATGTTAGTAAAGGTTATATCTATAAGCGGCAATGACGAAGTGTGACAATGTGTGACAAGAGGGGGGAGGGGTCCTAAATAAATTTCGAAACGTCACATTTCAAAAATCTAATCTATCTAAATATTTAATATTTAAAATACGAAATTATAACTATTAACGAAAAGCTTCAAAATATTTCCGACTCTGCGCGTGCGTAATGTTTGAGTTATATAAAATAATTTAAATGAAAATGAAACTAATTACGGATATGCTGTTTTAATTTTATAATTTCTTGATGTAAAATTGTATAATACATGATGTCACACTAGGAAGGAGTCTCACGAATGTGACCAGCTCTGACAAGGACGGGGGAGCGGTCAAAGAATCTTGAAATTCGTGTGACGTAATATGTGGATGGCTTCTTGTAGGTATTTCTGCTAGTTCGACTATTTACTTACCAAGTAAATGAATACATATGTAAAATGTGTTCAGCATACTATATTTCAAAGCATCCCAATTGAATCTGTACCTGGTGAACAAATACCGAACTGTGTATTCACCTGAAATGTGTAAAGGCATTCTAGTTAATTATCTAATATATATTTAAAAAAACTCGTGTCACTATTTTATTCTATCTTTGTTTTGTTGGTTGCTGGCTCCCACGCCTTTGGCATTGATTTTGCCAATGTCATAGTAAAAGGGGTAGGTGTTAATAGACGATAATATAGCTGGCAAAATAAAGAAATTTTGATACTCAGTAATCCTTTTCCAGAAATCTGAGGACAAGACAGCACAAACAGTTATGTTAGACTAACTACTTTATAAGAATATTGTAACGGATATAATGTTCGATGGTGCAGAAGAGAAAATTAAACAAGGTTTTAAGGGTTTGAAAATTAGCCGTTGAAAAACTGTGAGTGTAACGAATGCAGGGCACGTATGTTCCGGTCGGTGGTCGCGGGCAACTGGCTCGAGTCGATCCCGAGTGAAGTTCGTGCATTCGCTTACACTCTAGGCAATCAATTTGCTAATATTTATTAATTTAAAAGACTAAATAGACAACAAATATTTCATCTTTTGTATGTATATGTGTATTTATTTTATATGTTTATATTATTGATTATTTATATTTAATTATCTAATTTATTTATTTTACAAGCAACACCGAGTGGGCCGTTCAGACAACGTTTTCTATCGTCAACAAATATATTGTTAAGTGATAAAAATTTACATAGAATCAATATATGCTTACTATAAACTAAAGTCAGAAGGAAATGAATATTAATTGGGCAAGGGATATCATGGGGCAGGATATCATTTAGGGGTGAAGATAAATTTGGACAGAAAAATAAATGTATTCCAGAGAACCTTCGGCAAGACCTTGTTCACACAGAGAATCTCGTGTCACGGTGTTTGCGGGCGCACTCCTCCGAAATGGCTTGACCGATTTTAATGTTTTTTCCTTATATTTCATATATATTCTGAAAGTACGCTTGGAGTTGCCTGATTACAGGGATGAAAACAGTACTTTTCGTGCCTGGGAAACCATTTTCCCAGCTGTCAAAAAAATTAAAAATCTATACGAACTATATATAGAAACGTGAATCATGTCTCAACTTTTTTACAGCCATTGTAAAGACGCGGCATATATTGTAAAAAAAAATTACCAACAATCTTGTAACATCATTTTATACTTATAAATTACTTTTCACTATATTATTATATAATTTACATAAATCTGAGCTAAATCTTTACTATCACCAATGACAAAAAAACTGGCTGGTAGAATGCCACAGAAAAAGAAATTTACTTGATGTTTCATATATAACGTATTATGATGTAGTTGTTGTATTATGACGAAGTAGTTGTTTGTTTAATAAATCAGTTTTTATTTACTTTCCTCATATTTGAAATGAAAAGCAGAACGTTAACCTAGGGTGAAAGGCCCATTTAGGCATTCGAACTATTAGCGCCCTCACTACACCCGTGCGCCAAACTCTCGTGCCTAAACAGGTCACTTACACCTTTCCTGTAACAATCTACTATTTCACCCTCCTATAGCTTTTTTCATGGCAGAACAACGTTTGTCGCATCAGCTAGTAAATAGGTAAAAATAAATTTATTAGCTTTTCTCTTAGTTTTTGACATTACATAAATTGACCCTAACACAACAATTTTATTGAAAGTCAACCCTTTACCTTAATTTTACGTTTAACATTTCTTCACAGAAATTTAACCTTATAAGCAACACTGTAAGTTCGTGTAATAAGACAGCACGTGTATTTTTCAAAATCATTCGATTCGATTCCTGATCAGGGTAGTTGATTTTTTAAATATCTAATGATACTATTTCAGTTTCCGTCAAAATAAGCCTCAAAATCAAGACTCCTTTGAGAACTTTTCGCTATACCTTACGGTTCCGGATTTAGCTACTCGAAAAATTCACCTGTATGTTATTAGTTTTTACCTTGTATTTATTATTGGTCTATTTAGATTTACAAGGCAAGTATAAGCGTTATTTATATTTAATTGGCAATACCAAATTAGCTAGGATTTTTAGTCTTAAAATGAGCAAATATTCATTACACGTCATGCCACAACATAAAAACTCAAAATGAATGTCTTAGGACGTGAAATTAAGGCGCCAATGTTTACATCAAGGTTAACAAGCTACATACAATATATATTACAATAAACGACCCATTCGTTACATCAATTGTAAGCAAAGACCCAAAAACATCAATATTAAACAAAACAAAGACCAAAAGCCACCTACCATAAGCCGTTCCATATATAAAGGCAATTGATGCTAGTATCAATATAGACTTTGTCCTCCTATGATTGGGTCCCTTTTTGAATGCTACAGTTAATGTATCCCTTACATGTTTTATGTCGAAGAAGGATTTAAGGAAACCTCTCAGGTCAGACGATTCATTCTGCAATTATAAATCCCTTGTTATATATGACTTTCTTGTATGTTTTTATAACGACGCTGGCAAACAGACAGACGGCTTAGATATCGTAAAGTGTTTTCCGCCGCCTTTTGAATGAGTTATTGTCGGGAATTGAAAGGGACATTGTGCTGTGCAGTTTTATTTACTAAAAATGTGTTAAATTACTCTGAAATGAACAATAGCTGTAAATATTGATAGTTTTTGAGTAGTAATTATGTTTTGTGTGAAATGCGAACTGTTTGGTCAAATGTGGCCTTTCGAGTTTTCACAAGACCTCCGTTGAACGGCGTTGGTTGTAGCCTACAATTCAACTGCGCTATCTATACGCAGGCTTATACATCAGAATTGTCTATATGGACTAAGATTCCCTTGCTTGCCTTTGTGGCGAATTCTACTACTACTACTAATACTACTACTACTACTACTACTACTACTACTACTACTACTACTACTACTATTACTACTACCACTACTACTACTACTACTACTAACACTACTACTACTACTACTATTGGTTACCGTCGCCTATAGACTTTTGCAATACCAGGGGCAAGGCAACGCGTTGTAAGCCTTGGAATAGGAGGGATAGCATAAAGGGATGAAATAGGTAGATGGGATAAGAGGGAGGGGATGAGAT
The DNA here is from genome assembly GCA_039645545.1 of Dendrolimus houi. Classification (NCBI taxonomy): domain Eukaryota; kingdom Metazoa; phylum Arthropoda; class Insecta; order Lepidoptera; family Lasiocampidae; genus Dendrolimus; species Dendrolimus houi. Next base: position 21,128,881 of record CM077124.1, read on the forward strand.
AGGGGAAGGGAGAGGGTAAAGTGAGCCATTACTCTCACTCATTGCACGAATTACGATTATTACATAATATTAAAATTCAGGATAAACTATATTATTAGAATATACGCTGTAAATTATGCTACAAATTAATAAATACTATTATATTGTTACGAGTTGCAGGACTCGAATTAAAATGCCGTTGGAATTATTATAGAGTTTATTAAAACTATACAAACACGTATAACACAGGTACAAATATAACTGAACGTAATAAGTCCAAACGTAATGCGCGAGATCGTAATTCCATAAAACGCGCAAAGTCCGTCACTAAATAAATTACCGAATGTACATACGTCTTGCTTCGCTTGTGATTATCGCTCGACTGCCCTTTCCTCAATCGGGCCATTGCTTTATATTGCACAAATGCAAATATGTCTGCCCGGCAAGCGTCGACGCAATTTTGTAGATATCGTAACCCACACACCTGGCTAATGACTGCCATAAAAGATTACAATACACAATGGGCTGTTTTCTAATCACCAGTTTTAAACACAAATTAAACAAAAGAAGTCCAAATGCCGAAAAGGTAATAAATGTGTTTCTACAGGGCTGCAGGTGTGAATTTGTTTTTGTCGGCACTAGGTCGTAACACTATTGACATTCTATAAATAATTTAACATCTTTAAAAAATAACATACAAATATAAAATTAATAAAAATTACTATAAGTAATTAATTTATGACAATTATTAATAATAGTTATGTAAGTAACAATTGATATTGTACGCTCCCAGCAGGCCAACTGTAATTCCTTCATTATATTTATACTACCCTTATTTACACAATTTCACAATACACTGTTCTATTCTATTGTAGCTCAAGGCTAACTGCCGAGAGAGCGTGATATCACATCTATCGAGCCGGCCCTAAGAGCTATAATCAAGTTTCCATTCTAGCATGGTTCTACTACGTCAAAAATATACATTACTGCATAGTAAAGTTACATATTTATTGTCGTTATCATCAGCCTATTGAACGTAATGAATGGACATACATTTTTACACACTCAACGATCTGACTTCATTCATTTGTTCCGCACATGATTTTTCATTGATTTAATGAATTTTATGACTAATTTAATAAAAATATTATCATTCGACGATTCTTCTCTATAAACTAATATAAACTATAAGTGTGCGAAATTTCATACTCCTCCGTCCGCGCAATTTTCGTAAAAAGGGGTGCAAAGATTTTTCTTCACGTATTAATATATAGATAAACGATTTAAGTTAAATTTATCTGGCGAGTTCATAATATTATGAAAGTTAAATATAATATTCGTTAAATGTTGTAAACTCACCTTATCTGGTTTATCAGTAATTTTTCGTTCTGGATCTTTAATATACACGAAGCCGTAGATAATACTTAAAATATACAACACGGAACTCAGACCAAATACGCCATAATAACCGACATGTTTTAATAATACTCCACTCAAAACTGAACCAATAGGGCTACCTGCTGTAAGACAAAGGTTTGTTACACCAACTCTAAATGTTCTCGATTCTTCACTAGAAACATCACTTATATAACTGAACGCCCCCATATAAGTAGTTATCCAGCCTCCAGTAATAGCGGGAAAGAAGGCATCAAAGAACATGGTCACCTGTACAGGCAACTCATAGAAATAATACGCATTTAACATATTGCTGAGACACGTAAACAATTCACCGATAATTGGTAGCATGATGCATATCTTCCTCTTCCCTGTTCTATCGCTCCAAGCTCCAAGAAATAGGATCAAAAAACTTGGTATGGCTGTCAATAACACATTTTTCCAACTTTCCATACCAGCTATAAGTTCCTGTACAGCTAATTCTTCTTGCATGTACTTATCTCCTTCTTTAGCTATCAAAGCATCGCATACTTTGTCACCAAATTGCTTGTTAACACGACAGGCTTTATCCAAATTTAAATTTTGAGTGGCTAGTCTTGCTAGCACTCCAGGAATTACGTAAAAAGCAAGTACAGGTTCAACTGTAATGTTTGCCTTTATGTAGCTTAACTGTTCTTTAAACGACTTTCTCTTTGGGATCTCTTTTTCAATATTTAAGGGTTGTTCTTCAGCTGTGCCCATTTTCTAAGGTAGTTGATAGAGAACTGAATGATTTTTGCGCTTATAACATTGAATATGTTTAGTAAGGTCTGCACTGGATGTATCAAGACATCTTTTATCAAACAAATGTTTGTTCAGGAGTGATAGGATATGAGCGGTTTAATTATAGAATCTTTATCAGTTCTTATGCAAATAAGGGGCTCGAATTTATTTATTCTGATATAATGTACTCTGTTTGTTAGGAAAGTTTTAATGTCATTGAATGTCGCTAAGGAAAACTGTTTAAAATTAAAACTAATATTCAATATTCTTTAGAACGGGTTGCCTGGAAGAGATCGCTTGTAGCGATAAGGCCACCCGTTGTACTATATTCTGTATTTTTCTACTTCTGTTTATCTATGCTTTGGTGTACAATAAAGAGTTACCTTACTATAAATACACATTTAAGGGAGTGCTCTAGAAAAATTTGATTGATAGTTTTAATTATATTACATTGATTCTTCATCGTAAACGAAAGGCTTATGATTATCAATAGCACATAAATGGGCTTATACTAAAAATGAAACCATCATTGTATACATCGTGGTAAACTCCTTAAAGTTATTGTTAAGAGATTATTTTTATTCTTTAAGTCAATGTACTATTATCCGGTTTATAGGGCAAAAATTCTTTTTACATAAGCAAGGACCATGCCATGAAAATATATCTCAAGAACATTATTTTAAAAATCTCAATGTCTTTTCTGGCCTTGATTATTATTTATTATATTTTCTTATACCATCTTGTACTAACCATGCCTAATTACGTCACACGACATTAACACAACCAATGTTCTGGAGTAATCTTAAAAAACAAATGAAAATGATTGTGTATGTATGAAACAATTGGTAGGATGGCAGAAAGTGGTGTGTTCTCTTTTTGAAGGCCATGATTCACTTTGGGTCACTACGCCAAAGAAGTTAATTAATTGTTTCAAATTAATTAAATACATTTATTAATTACAATACACTTAAACTTTATGAACAAAAGGCAGCTTTGTCGCTTAGTCTCTTCTAGGTAAGTCTTTGTCTTAGTAGATTTTTGTTTTTGTTATATTTGCAGATGAGTAAATTAGTAGACGGTCCACGTGATGGTAAGCCCATGCACTGCCTACCTCGTTGGACTTTTAAAGAAAAAATAAAGTTGTTGGAAATAGAAAAGCGCGAATTATAATTTTTTCGATATCAAAGGCTGATTTATATAAACCAAACAAACTTATATCTGCTTCTATCCTTTATGTTTAACTTACTTCTGAGAGGTAAATTTTGGTATGTTTCTTCCACTTCTGTTTCTTTTACTCTCTTCGGATCCTATCTATATTTAATTTAAAGGTTCTGGTTTAATCCGCGGTTCTTATACACAGTAGATGATAGACAGCCAATTGCTATTACACTTTTTGGATACTTTCATCAATTTTATTTAAATTGAGTGTGTGATATTGTTACTGCTTGAAATAAAAATCTTATACATATTACAGCCATAGTAAAAAAATCTGATAAGCATTAGAAAAGTAAGCCTAATCTTTCAGATGTGATGATAGCCAGGATAGAAATTGTTCTAGCAAAAATGAATGAACATACGCAGGTGGGTCAAAAAGTTCGCGGAACGGGGGAGAGAGTGGTGAGAAGAAGCGTATTATTATACCTACGCTAATTATAACACTCATCAACGGTATGAATACAAAATTTTATAAAAATTATATTGTTATTCGCTGAGATATATACAATTCAATAAAGAAGAAATCCGGAAAGATCTTTGCAACATGGAGAAAAATGAGTATCTTACTGTCATTAATATCCTTTCTAAGCAAGAAAAACCTTCTCAGACTATTCTGAAATAGACGTCTTCTGTTTAGCTTCTATAATATTATAAAAGTGTGGTCTTTTGTGTCTTACCTTTTTTGCGTTAGTCAGTTTGTTCGGGATTCGCGTAAGAAGTATTGGGCCAATTTCGATGCGGCTTTCGTTGGTCGACAGCAAATTTCCCGACTTAATATCTGTTGTACCTTATAACCGGAGATTCTTACGGAAATTTTCTCGGAAGATGTTTTTTTAAACTGGTTGTACGGACTCTGAGTTCCGTACCTTTTCTAGAAATTTTATTTGAATATTTACACGCTTCTTATATCTACTTGTGTGTGTGGCATTTGTTGGATATTGTATTTGTTTTGAGATGTACCTTAAAATTGGGAGATGTTTAAAGTGGCCAGGTCGAAAAAAGATTGATTTCGATGCGAAATTTTCACTGATCGATTAAATGTCTAGTAAGACAATTGTAGTTGTGTATGCCTTTAGTAATAATAATACTTATCCCAAGTTTTTACGGGAATTACCGGGATTTATGTATTTTCATACTAAAAAATCCATTACCATGCTGAAAATAACATTTGATTTTATATTTAGCAAACTATGATCTATGTCCAATAACATAATACACTAGTGTATTATATTATTGTACGTTTAAAGAAATTGTTAAGGAATGAAAGTTAAATAACATAACAAGCTTATAGTTCTTATAGCTATTAGGAATTTCTTCCAAAACAATCTTTGGATGATTGAGAAGTTTCGTGAGAAAGATTTAGATTTTTATTAAATATTTGTGTAATAATTAATCAGTATAAATTGTTTAATTATTTGTTTTAAAATAATGAAGGTACTTTTGTATTACATCACTATAAAGACTGCAAACCCGCTCGGAATCGGGCAGTCTTCGTTCAGAATTCGTTCTGAATTCAAAAATACAGTTCTCAAAGTTCTTAGTATTTCTTTATATAAATCCCGCACTAACAATTTATTTTTTATCCTAAGAAAAGCCAAGAAACTGGTCACATCTGCAAGTTTGTTGAAAAATGTCGGGAAAAGCGAGCTATTTGTGGTCTCCGTACGCCATTGTTTCTTAACACTAATTTACTGCGCACATATATTTCCCTCCCGAGCTTAAATAGTTGGGTTTCGCTCGGTTTTCTTACTCACCTCCACTTTTACGACATGTTAACGGTGATCGTTGAGTTAGTGAGCGCGTGTTGATCTTTACTTACTTACAAATTCTTTTTGTTATATTTTACTATTGACATGAAAAGGTAGCTTTGTTTGTTTCATTATAAATATAGACGTAGTTTTCATCTACTGATTATATATTTTTAATGTGTCACGTCATGCAACACTTAATGACATAATCCGTCGCGCTCTTGTCACTGCCGGGGTACTTGCCGGTTTAGAACCGAACGGCTTGTGCCGCGATGATGGCAAGAGATCCGATGGTATGTCATTGGTGCCCTGGAAGATAGGTCGCCTTTTAGTATGGGACGCGTCTTGCGTCGATACTTTGGCAGCGTCCCATCTTTCAGCCACTAGCATGTCTGCCGGTACAGCTGCTGCACAACAGGAGGTCCTAAAACGCCGCCAATACTTAGCCATCGGAAATGGCT